>CM051621.1:12946952-14435077 GCA_028020825.1 Podargus strigoides
AAAGGATCCTTCCTTGTGCAGGAATCCCATTGGAATTTGCTAGAAGATTGCCTTTAGCATGGGCTCCAAAGCTTCCATTCTGCTCAGTTTGAATGAATGTATAATAAAGACATTTAAAACATGGCTAACGAAAATGCAAAAGTGCTTCTACAGAAATGCAATTATGTCTATGTAGTATTTCCTCCAGTTGCACAAGATATGTTAAAATTAAATCAGAGGTAGAAAAATTCTGATTTATATACTTCTAGCTATCAAATAGTAAGAGGAAAGAGAAAAGCCTGAAGCAATGGTAAATGATTTATGATTGAAGAGGTGTTTCATTAACCCCTCTCCCCCAACCACACACAGATAAAGCAAATAATTGCTGTAAGATTGCTTTAATTATTCAGTCTATTAAATTTCCTGTCTTGTTTGCTTAATTTTTTAATAGCAACAAACACTGCTTTTCAATGTCTCATGAAACCAACATTATTCTTTCAAGATCCTGTTTCACTCGGCGAAAAAAACGCACTTATCAGTGACCTTATATATCAAGATGGGAAAGACTTATGCATGAGTTTGGCTGTAGAGGCGTAGTAGTTTTATGTCCCATTAACTCCATGGGATTGCTCAGAACATGTGGCATTAAACACACACATAAGTCTTTGTGAGACTGAGATTTAAAGAGGCTTGATCTTCTAGATTAGCTTTGCATTTCTCACTCCCTTGCTCTCTTTAGCACCATTTCTCTTTATTAACACGCGCAGTGGCAAAGTTACATTAGTATAAGCAACTCTGTAGTGAAGCTCCCACCCACTGATCTTTAGCTATTGATCTGGCTTTGCCTTTCAGTACTCTCCCTTGTGGTTTGTGACAAGCTACAGCAACTCCCTGCAGATGGTAAAACAGATTCTTAAATATTGATTTGAGGCTCCACTTTTAAAAGCTATACTCTCTAGAGGTATTGATGAGAAGCTGAGTTTTAATATTGGGTCATTGGATAAAGGAATGCTTTACAGTAGGTGAAATTTCAGTCTTGTGGTGTGGAGGTAGATTCAGATACTTGCTTTTACTCAAAGAAGGTAAATTATGTGTAAGTGACCAGAGCACAAGGAGTGCCTTCTGAATTATATACAAAGCATAGAATCATAGAATGAGAGAATAGCCTTGGTTGGAAAAGACCTCTAAGATCATCAAGTCCAACCATTAACCCAGCACTGCCAAAGCAAACAGAAAAATGAAATATAAAAAGATACTGCATTTTCAGTTTAAAACAGGGTAAGCAACTACAGACTATGGTAATATAAAATGTTAAGTAATTGTGGTTAGTTGTTTATACTTCATGTCCTATGAAATAATCGTACTTTAGATTGCTTATGAAGATGGACTCAAAAATTTCCACACAGGTATAACCATATTAGTCAGAGTAGAACATGAAGGCAAGATTGTCATATTTGCAGAACATCCTGATCTTGAAAGAGAATTTCTGAAGGAAGTGAATGTATGAGTGGAGTGACTTAATTCAAAACAATAAAACATTCAGATATAGTGAAAGATAGAGTAAATAATAATGATAAATCAAACTATAATGATAAACGATGAAGCTAAAAGGCATAAAGAAACCGTGAATTTCAAAGGGAGCTTTGCAATTGGTCTTGATTCACATAGAATGAACTCAGGAACTCTTTCATATGAAACCCTAATGTAGATTTTAAACAGTGCATAATGATGACTATACCTGGCGAGAGCAGAGGTCCTTCTACCCAGTATTCAGGCTGTGATAGAAAATGTAACAACAGAGCAAGTGTACAGTCTTTAGCCTCCACAGTTTGCAGTTCGAAGCTTGGGGTTCAGAGACTTCAGTGAGAGTGAACTTACTGCATTTAACAATACTCAAATGGATGTTTGGAGGGTTTTTTTTTTCTTGAATTTGTGTATAATTTTTGAACCCTTGTATAATTTTTACCATTCACAATATCTTTCAGTAAATTCTTTAGTAGCTTAATTAGTCATAGTATGAAGATCCATCTGCTCTGTACTTATCCTTTCCTGGTTTCACTTGGTGACCTCTACTTGTTGATTGAAAGAGACAGTGTACAAAGTGAACTGTCATTCCCTATTCATCCTTTCCATGCCACTCTTAATTACAAACCCCTCGGTCTTTCCTAGACTGAGGAGTCCCAGTCTATTTAATCATTCCCTGCATGGAAGTAATTTGATCCTTCTGGTCATTCTACCACATTGAAGCTAAGACCAGAACTACACATAGCTCAAGGTGCCAGCACATCTTGAATTAAATGGCACCAAAAAAATAATGCTTTCTGTGTTGAAGGATAGTGACAAGTGTCATGTACTTATACAAATGAATATGATTAGTATTTTTATATAAATAGTGAAATTAGCGTAGGGTTTTTTATACTAAACTGTATGAAATATATGTAGTGGAGCAAATCACAGCTGTCCTAGGGAATGGTACTAATTTGCCATATAGACAGAGTACAGTTAAATCATTTGTAAAAATTTTAGCTTAGGATCATGTTTTATGAGAAACATTTAATTAGTATAACCAGGTATTCCAGAAAAAAAAAAAAAAAAGGTATGTTTAAAAGTGTTTAATTGTCAGCTATCAGGAGAACATATTGGACTAGATGATCTCTAGAGGTCCCTTCCAACCCCTAACATTCTATGATTCTATGATTCTTGTTCCTTTTGCAAGTTGTTGTGGCTTGTCTGTCAAGATAGATGAAATTCCATACATTTCAATGTACTGTTTTCCAGTACATTATAATCAGTATTGCAGCCGTTTTCATTTGGGATCTGAAATGAAAGAGAGACTCAATTTAGATGATAAATTGTTTGGCCTGGGACTGCATCTGTTTTCTGTGTTTGTGAAACTTAAAGCCCACTGAGAGATTACCTGATCCACCACCAGTATTTCCAAGTCCAGTTGAAATACACCTGTTGTGTGTATACCTGTGTAACCCAGAGGTTATCTTAATTCAGCCTAACTGCAGACTGTTTGCATGCTTGGATCATTAAAAAAAAAAAGAAAGATTCTCCCTCTCCTTTTCCAGCATCTTTGCTGGCTCTGGCCCCTACAATCTTCTCCCTCCTCATTAACCTCACTACCTTTTTTTCCAGTGTTGCCAAAACTGTCTTCGCCCATTTGTAGCTGTGACCCCCCTTGAACAGGAACTGTACAGATTTCTACATCCATTAGCTTTCTTTGGAAG
The DNA here is from genome assembly GCA_028020825.1 of Podargus strigoides. Lineage (NCBI taxonomy): Eukaryota > Metazoa > Chordata > Aves > Caprimulgiformes > Podargidae > Podargus > Podargus strigoides. The sequence continues at coordinate 12,950,165 of CM051621.1, forward strand.
GAGAGGGAGAGGCATTTCATGGTGCAGGATTTCCAAGGACATAAATCTAAGTAACAACACTTCAATACTATAAAACCAGAAGTTTTCAGGACAGGATATAAACTATAAACAGTATCCACTAGAAAAAAAGCGTTAATAAGTTATTATTTGTTCACAAGTAGAAAGAAAATAGCTACAGAAGAATCTATATATAGGGAATGACTTTTTAAGGCTGCTTATAATTTTATCCTATGAATGATGGAATTTCTTATGAAATCTGTGGGGCTGGTAAGCTTTCTTCTTCAAGTTTTCCCTGGTTTTGTTTTTGTACCCCCCCAGATAATCACATGTTCTGCAATATATGTAGGCATGATTCATCTTTACTTTTCTTTCAAAATATATTTGGCTTTATAGTAACAAAAAGTTGGGTTTATTTGTAGTTCTGCTTTTGGTCAGCTGCAACAGAAATTTTCAAGGTTCATATCTTTATGCTTTGAGGAGTACACAGTGGTAGCATCAAGGGTCTTCTCCCTTGCTAATTCTCTGTTTCTCTTTGTTTTGTTTACTGAATTTCACAGTAAATCCTTGCAGTTCTCATTAAGTGCTCAGGCCATGATAAGAAGATTTTGCCAAAGCTTATACTCCATGTTTCTCTCCTTTAAAAGCAATGAAAAATCTGGTTAACTGAATACAGTTGACATTTCTTTTATCCCATCAATCCATTACAAACTTATAAATTCAGGCAAAAAAAAAAAAAAAAAAAGTAGCTCCAGATAAACTTTCATTATATTAGATAGATAGGTTTTCTAGCCCCTGCCCCATATTATCTCAGATACTTTTATTACTTTCCCCTTAAATAGATTATTCTTCTTTGTGTTTTTAAAAACATTATTTGTATCTGTATTTTGAAACCGTCTGCCTTGCAACAGTGCTGTGAGTTTTTGTGGTTTATTTCATCTGGGCCAAACAGTGAAGGTAAGAGGAGAAGAAGTGGAAGGAATGTTAAAAATTTAGCCAAGGCATTACCCAAGGTTCTATGATATAATGTAGAGAATCAAGCATACTCCTTGTTGTAATGATTTTGGGAGGAATACAGGATTTTCTATGCTATGTTGGACTGTGACACTGCACCCACCATATGAGCCATTTTTAGCATTATTATTATTTCTTAAAGTTCACATATGCTAGAATTTACACCCTGCAATGAGTAAAGCTCTGCCCAGCAAACAAAATATTCGTTTTCAGTGGTGCTGAAGTCCGGAGAATACCAATGATTCCATCACAAATGTGTATCTTTGGAAATGGGACAAGGAAAGAGAAAAGCCTTTTATGAGAACATGGGGTTTTATGTTTTCCGAGTCTGTTATTTTTGACTATTGTTGTGGTAATGGTTAGTTACAATCTACTCACTGTTTTCCAGTGGAGTGCACACAGTAGTGCTGTTTGATTTCTCACTTTTCTGTGTTCCTAGCTGTTTGACATCCCTCTTTCACAATTACATATTTGGGAAACTGGAATATTGTACAGCAGCAAAAGGGAGCTGGTGAAGCTGAAGAAGAAAGCAGTGTTGGTGACTACCAGGTCTCTCTCCAGACCATTATAGTGGGATTTCAAAGCATGCACTCACACCTCATGGCCCTTGCAGTTTGTATGGTGTGTATTGAGTGGAGTGAGACAATCCAGTCTACACATTATCAGGCATTTTTGGTGATTAAAACTAAGAAAGAAAATGTATAAGAAAGGTTACATTCACATGCATAGCCCTATTTTTTGTCAGCTGTTCTTATTTAGAATTGGACTTGAAGATTAGTTTGGGTTGTTTTTTTTTCCTTTATTGGATTCATCTTTTCCAAAATGTATAGCTTTCAAGTTTGTGGAACCAGACCCATATTAAAATAAATGGGAAGTTGCAGTGACGGCACCTACGACACCCAGAGTGCAACTCATGGACTCAATGTGACAAGGGTGTTAGTGGGAAGTGTGTGCACCACACTCTTTTTAGCTACTGCCTGAGGTGTCTACTTTCTTTTGGCTAGTGTCTGGAAGGGAAAACTGAGTGAGATGGACCTTCCCACCCACTCTAAGTGTTCCTGGATTTTTTTTTTTTCTTTTTTTTTAGAAGTTTTTTTGCTTTAGACATCTGCATATATTTCTTCATGATAAATGCACACCTCAGAGATGCCTTTTCTATCCACTGATTCTAAGGAGAATCTTCATGTCTATGTTAGATCAGAGAAATTCAAGGAACACTAACAATTACAAGAGATTAGAGCTTGTTTTTCAGCAGATGGTAGTTCCTTTTGAGAAAGAAGCAGCATATTTTTATGCTGCAGATTTACTTCAGGATTCAGGAAAACAGTGCTCTGGCAAGTATCCTTCACCCAACCCATCCTTCTCTCCAATGTCTGGACTTCTGTGAAAAGCTACCTTGGTGTTTAACTTGTGCACATGAAGCAGTGCAGAAGGGGCTTGAACATTTTTATTTCCCTAAGCAGGCTCCCCAGCTTGCCCATGTATCTGCCAGTGAAGTAAGGGGCAGGAATGGTGTCTTTCTTGAAGGCTCCTCTCCAGCATTGGCTGTACTTAGAGATATGCTCAGCTTCCCTCTGTAATCCCATGATATTTCTCTATTCCCCAGTCCTGTCATGAAGGTCATAGTTGAGTCTGAGCAGTGTAATGTGAAAGCTCAGTACACCACACAATTTGCGATTTCTGTGTTGATTAGTTTGCAACTAGGCAGGTAGCTTTGTGTCTTTCATATAATTAGCACTGTGAAGGTTATAAAGAACAGTATTAATGAAAGTTAAATACCCTTTTTCATGGCAAAAGTTAGTTATTAAGTTAATCAATTAATCAAAGAGTATAATACAATTTGTAATCAAATCTCAGTCAAGTTCTGATTCCAAGTCCTGGTCTAAAGATTTACTTAGATATAGAAAGGTAAACTAGATTTGAAGTCTTGTGTTTTGGGTGCTGATTGCCCCCAGGCATCAGAGCAGCCTCCAAAAGATAAGTCTAAATTGTATTGAACAGAAAATGTGTTTCCAGTGCAAGCTAGCAAACCTAGTTTTGCAATGGTGGGCTAGAACCATGTTTTCTCCTTCAGCTTGAAGAGGCCAGGACTGAACTTGATTTGCTTGCCTGAGCTGAAATACAAGTCACATTACTCAACTTGTATTAGCCAAACTGAATGAAGACTATGCTGCTTTTTTTTTTTTTTTTTTTTTTTTTTTGCAGTGAATGCATAACCTTATGTTGATGCTAAAGCAGAAGTAGCTATGACGCAAGAACACTGTATCTCACTTTCATTTCCTGAGGCTGATGCCTTGTTCTGGTTGCTCCGACATACTCTGCTAGTTGCTAACCTTTTTCTGTAACACTGGGAGCTGCTGCTTAATTTCCTGTGACAATTTTCCTGGCTTGGTTATGCTGACTACAGAAACTATCTGCAAAGAACTGCTGCTGCTAAAATTTCTACCACTATCTTTCTGTAGTGATATGAGACTTTCATGCTGGCATTAGATTCTGCAGTTAATTAATCTAAGTCTTTCTAATACTTACTGTGGTAAGGATAGAAAAGCAATAAACAATGTAGATAAAGGATAAAATGGTTTAATCTCATTAATAAATGAAATACAGAGTATCTAGGTACAAATATTAATCCTCTTCTAGTCATTGGGAGTTGGATGAGACACATATAGCCTAGAAAATATATCTCAGCTATACATGAAGGTGTAACTCAGTTAGTGTCGGGTTTTTTTTCCCCCTTTCCTGGTTTTAATAGCAACTTCACATCATAATTAGGAGGATGAAATTCCTGCCAGCCAAGTAGATAGTTTGGACAGATTAAAGGGAAGAAGTATGAGAAATGATAATTGCTTTGTGCTCATCAGACTTCTATTGAAAATCTGACAGGATAATTACAAAATACCTGCTTTGCAGAATGTCTAGGCAAATTTTTAAAGAGCTATTTAAAGGTGTTCATTTACAGTCTGTCTGAAAAGTTTTTCCCCCCCTTTTTGAAGTAGTTCATTACCATTTAGATGTGTGGTACATGTTCAAATATAGACCTTATTCTCCTGTGCATGCCTGGCTGCATTCTACTGCCCACCCCCAAAGAAAATTGCCCATAATTTTTTGCATTACCCCACATACTTTGCCCACATACTCAACCTTAACTTTCAGCAGAACATTATTTCACATGATGGAAACCGTAACCTTGTTGCTTTCAACAGTATGAATCATAGTCCTAGGTAAATTAATTGAGGGAGAAATGTTCCAGTGGACTACACATAAAGCTCAGTTTTGACTGAAAGTAAAAAAGTTGTTCTAGTTTCAGCACATTTTCATGTCTCATCACGTGGCTTTTCTTCACCTGCTTTTGAAACTTGAAAATGGCACTCAACAAATTGCCAATTTTCAGAGAACATTCTAGACATAGATGCCAAAACCCTAATGATTTTGCTGAGGACTGAAATACCCCAAAAGCCTGACTTTCTACTGAAGTTCACCACATAGGGTCATTTGGATCACAGGGCCACAGATACCTGCAGAAAGGCAACAGAATTGCTCTAGACACCTCATAGGCAGGGCTGGAGCTAGTGCAGACTTTTTGGGGAAGGATGAAAAGATCTTGGTGATTAGTGGACTTGTAACAGATGAAGTAGAGCTCACTAATACCAGTTGTTTCAAGTTCCTGCAATTCAACGTGAGTCATGCAGTATCATTATTACATACAATTGAACAGGGATGACCAATCTCCTAGCTACAACAGCTGAATTTCCCTGTATGGAGGTGCTGTAAGCAGTATTTCATGATCCTCTGCCTTGTTGGACTGTGCAGCACACAGAAGAGCTAATCAGCATGTACAGCAAGTTTAGTGCATTCCAGAACTGTCAGCAATTGCACATCAGCTACGTAGTTCATGTACCCACATGGTAAATCACTGTCTATTTTCTGCTCACCTCTCAGGAAGAGCTAATTGCAATTTGCAATTGCTTTTCAGAATTCTCAAGTTTAGTCTCATATGCCTTCAGACATGACCAGTGAAGCCTGCAGACTGACCAGCTGGTTCTGGCAACCAGGGCAGGCTTTGGGTAACCACCCTTTCTGGGGGTGCCAAGACTGTTGTGAGACCACATGTACACCTTTCATGTGACAGGGACACCTGAATTTTGGTTATGTCAGGAGAGAGGATTTATAGTTCCCCAGGAAGTATGACCACCAATGAACTGCCTTGCTCTAGGTGTCTGTAGTCAACTAACTAGTGGATTTATATAACTTCCTAAAGTGATGCTTTGGGCCCATAGCTGTAAGGCTAATTATTTTAATATTTAAAGCTTACAGTTTGTATTTTTATATAAAGATAAAAGAATAAATTAAGTGTTGATCATATAATTAATTCTATATCATGTTCTTTGGTACATTGAATTACATGTTTCACAGAAATGCATGATTCAGATTGTAAAACAGAGCATATTCAAATGAAATTCTAATTTCTCCCTTGCTTCTTTTTCTTTGAACAGTTTATGAAGAACCAGAAGACCCCAGCAACAGATCATTTTTTTCAGAAATCATCTCTTCAGTGTCAGATGTCAAATTCAGTCACAGTGGTAGATACATGCTAACAAGAGATTACCTCACTGTCAAGGTTTGGGATCTGAACATGGAAACAAAGCCTGTAGAAACTTACCAGGTAGGTACATCCTACATCTTGAAATGCAACAAAATAAAAACATCTCACTGTTCAAAAACTGGATGCTTTTCTAAACTTCTCATTGCTTGGTCTGAGAAGCAGCTAGCTAACAGAGCTGCTAATCAGGGTGGTTAAAATCCTCACAGTGGCATCCTTGCAGCTGTAAAAGGGCAATTTCAGCATTAGTAAGAAAGTGTAAGGCTGGGGAGTCAGGGTAGCACTTGCTGTGGATTGGACTCTTGAATGAAACAATGCTTCTAACAAGGGAAGTCATCACTTCACCTTGGCATCTGTTTTCAAATGATGTATTTCACTATTAACATTTAAAAGAAACAGGAAAGGATTTTATGTACGGCCTAGCATTCTGCTCCCACTGGGACTGCTGAGAGTTTACACCTTTGTCATTTCAGAACTTTTTTTTAAAACTTCATCTATGTGTTTCTCCCTTGTGCCTCGTTCTAGAAGCAATCAGTGTTAAATCCTGACATCACCACTGACACAGCAGTTTGAGAATGCCAGACAGACACATCTGGTTGCCTGAATTCATTGTGATATTATCCAGACAAAATGCCAGTGGCTCCAGCCAGCACTGAGTTTGTACTCTGACATCTGTTCTGTTTGGCAATAGAGGGCTGAGCTTACATTTTTTTGACACTGCCTTGAAGAAGGAAAATACGTCTGTGACACAGAAACTGCTTGTTATGAAAATGCAATGAGAAAAAACTGTTAAGCAACCTACAGAAGAACATGCAAAATAGAAAAAATGTCATTCATCTGGCTCATACTGCTTACCTAGAGACAATCCTGCCACAGTGCTGGAACAATCCCTGGTTTTCTGTGTCTATATAATGGCAAGTGGGGTACAGTAGTCCACAGTAACTATAATTAAGATAGGTTTTAAAATAACATGTAATGAGAATTTGGTAGCATGTCTTGTCAAAACAACTGAAATTTTACATCAGTGTTGGAGATATTTATTAGCTAGTATTTAGTAGACAAAGTGGGCCCCAGTGTTTTCCAGTGCACCCACTACATTTTGGTGGATACTCCTCAGTGTGTCTCCTGTTAGTACTGGAAAATCTGAGCCTGTATACCTTTAAAAGTACAGAACTGGTTTTGCTCTGAAAATTGCATTACTTGTAATGCTGAGTGTCTTAGTAATGTTGATAAGCTGTGAAAATGGAGTGGGAGAGTAAGGGCAAGACTGTGTTTTATATAACAGAATCATATCTCAGATTTTGGGAACTTAGGTAATGCATTATTTTATACTTATGCTAATGGAGTAGGTAACCTTGTCCCTGCAGAGGAATAGTTGGTTGAGCCAGCCTGTTTGTCTTGACTTTGACATCTGCTTTTATATCCTCATGTAGGCAGCTGTGAAACAAGCTGGCCACCATTAAATCAGTCTGATGCCCAACAATGGGGCCAATTAAAAAGTTATATTTCTCCATGCTGAGATGGGAAAAATGAGTATAATGTAAAATTTTCAGTACTGATTATTGCCATTGGAAGCTTAAAGAAAAAAAAAGAGCCATAACAACAAAAATCCTGCACATATAACTGTGTTCTTGCTGCCTTACTCTCACCTATAGATTGCCTTTCATTTTGAAATATTTTTCCAGTGCCTTGTAAACAGTACACAGATGCATTGCATCTGGAACTCAGGGGCCTTAGGAAGCCGAAAGCACAGGACTCCATAGGAGTCACACTGCCCAACCACTCTGAGGAACCTTTCATGTTTTTCAACTGCAGAGAGTAGAGAATTATGTTCTTAAGAATAAAGTGGTTTAAAATACCCTTTTAAATGGTTTGTCTTGGAAGTATCCCTCTCTCACATACATAAATCTCATATATGAACTTGGAAATCTCTCAAAAAGTTGTTTTTTTCTGTAGTGGATCACCCAAAGGCAACAAATAAACCTAACATTTTCAGTTATATATCCACATAATTATATGTATATCATTAAAAGATTAAAAGATATTCATTAAAAGATTGAATTTCTCATTTCATCCACTGTATGGTAGCAACTTAGATATTGTCTAGCTGTGAGACTCATGAAGAGGGTCGCAACAGGAGATTTCCCCACAGGGTTGTAAGAAAGAGCAAAGTCTATAACTGTACTGCTTCATTATCATGTTACAATTTTAGCATCACTGAAAAAATCAAATTCTTCACCCAAATTCTTTTTCTTATCAATGCTGTGGCTTAAAACAATGCTATTGCATAGAGCAGCTGTGGCAGCCTTGCTGAAACATATTCTCTGCTGACAATGATTCAACATGATTTTCTCCTGTTTATGCTTCACATAAAAGAAAAAAAGGGCAGAGTATGGTACACTGGACAGCACTAAAAGAGCAATACAGTGGAATGGCCAGTGCTTGAATGTGGCAAGGCAGCCCTGCCTAGCAGGATACTCTTCTGATGCTGCCAGGTGAATGACCCCAGCAGAACCATTCCAGGAGCAACCAGAGGTGAACATGTTCATAGCTGATAATAGCTTGATCCACTTTTGGCAGGGTCTGTTGCACAGGGATTTGGACTAATGTGTCACTTACCAGGGCAATTCTTGATTGTGATTATTCAGTCCCGGTGAAATAGCTCCCTGCCTAGTCATGCTGCTGTGTTAGTCTGGAGCATGGCATTACCAAGTAATTCCATGAAGGTCTGACCTAAAACAATGCAGTGACGAAAAGGAGAATGTCTTTTGTAATTAGTTAGAAATGAATTTGGTTTGGATTCAAGTACTATTCATAGGTGGTAAGAACAATATGTAACAGACAAGGCAAATCTGTTTTTACCCTCAATTGGTGGTGGCAGATGAACATGCAAACAAGGTGAAAATTAAGTGTTTCTTCCAGTTAGTTTTTCATAGTTGCTCTGAGAGTCTGAATGTGGTCAAATGTGGTAATCAAAGGGTCCACATGAAGAGCAAGCTGGTTGTCCAAGGCAGCAGTGCAAGTCTGCAGACAGAGTCAGTCAAGAAAAAGGAGCTGAGGCTTTGAAGAGATCTGTAAGAAATCTGAGAGAGGAACTCCAAAATGCTTTTGAACAGAGCTGATAGAAAGGCACAGCTCCAAGCTGTGGAATTGGACACACTTTGCAAAGGGTGTATACATGACAGTGGTCATGACAGATGGCTGCTGAAAAAGGTAACAAGAGGAAGACCTAGAAATGAGGCAAATGCAATCTATTTCCTTCTCTTACCTCTCCCAACCTTTCTATTTTTTCCAAGTGTTGGGAGCTCACAAAGATGATGAAGAACTCCAGTTCTCTAACAAATTACACTGCTAACACAAAAAGGCTTTAAGTAAAGAGAAAATGAAAGGACTTAATTACAGAGGGTGCAAGAAATTGCATCAGTACTAAAAGTGCTCTGACCTATTACTCACCATGAGGATAAATGCATTTAATTGTGAAATGTTTTATCTGCATCTACTGTTTGCCTATTATTTGCAGTATAAGCCATCATCTGTTGATACACAGCTCAGTGTTCACTCATCTGTTAATGAAAATTGATCCATGACTAAAATTGGTAATCCTTTATAACCTTATGTTACAAGTATTCATAGGATACTGTACAGTTTGGCTTTTGAAAATGGGTTAAAGAAAATATAAGTGAAAGGTGATTTTCCCTCGTGTGTTCTTGATAGAAGTTACCTTACTAGAAGCAATGTTTATGCCCTCAGGCCAGAGGAGGATGCTGAGCATCCATGAACAGGAAAAGCCTCCCTGGACTTGCAAGAACCAGTACCTCTGTATGCCAGAGCTAAATTATGCCCCTTGGCTATTGGATTGGTATGAGAGGCCATCCACACATTTGTTTTACAGTTTCTACAACAGCTAGAAGGAAACATGGGGAGTGAAAGTGCATTAGTAAATTTGTCTAGGCAGGGATTTTCTAGCTCATTATTTCCTTGTGGAATGAAACCAATCATCCAGAAAGAAAACTAATAAAATTCAGCAAAGGACTGAGACAGTTTGCATGAGCTCTGTCTCTTTGTAACAACCCTTGTTCAGCAGATATGTGTGGCCCAGAGGAGAGGTCTTCTACTGGTTAGTCCCACTTTTCAAGTGTGTAAGTGAGGATTTACAATGTTGTTTTTAAGTCTCGGCCAAATAGGAGATATCCTTTGGCTAAACTAGTGTTTTAATTTGCAGTGTGTGCAACTACGACCTTGTACTGTACTGTATTTGGCTTCTGAAATACCTTGCCCAAATATATGGAATACCATACACTACAGGTTCTTTTAATAGAGCCAAGTTCTTTCTGCCACAAGTGAGAGTCCAGTTATCTTGGAATATGACATTTTTGTTACTGTTTAAATTAGATTTCTTGCACATTAATTATCACATCTAGGGTATCAGCTGGTGAAATGTCTTTGGGAATTAGGCTAGCACTGAGAAAATCACCCAAGCAGGAAACAAATAAGTTGAAGAGGGGTGGTCTGCAGCCTGCTGGGGGAGGTATACTTCATGCTTTCCTGCAACAATAATTCTGTAGCACCTGGTTAATTGCACTGTGGAAAAGTACAGATGGCTTCTTTAAACACAGTATCTTTTGCAAAGCTACCAATCTGTGCAGCATATTTTGAAAGTGAACGTGGGAGATGAAACAGAGAGTGGGGGACTGGTTGTGGAGTTCTATATTTTGTTTCATTTCAAGAATAACAACAGTTATTTTCTTCAAAACAGGTCCATGATTACCTTAGGAGCAAGTTGTGTTCCCTGTATGAAAACGACTGCATCTTTGACAAGTTTGAATGTGCATGGAATGGATCAGACAGGTAATCCGTCCTTATGTCCATCCCTATCTTCATTTAGGAAAAGAGCTCCCCTATGGGGAACAATCAGAAAGTAAAGTGTTACACATGGCTATTTTCCACATTAATTTACATTTTCATATACCAGTGTTCATGTTGATTAAAAGAAATTTGGATATTGGTGCAGTTGTGTCTCTGACCTAATTAGACATTGTGTATACCTTGTTAATCTTGGTTTATGCCTTAGGGGGTAAAATCCCTTAAAATTCTGTCTGTTTTCACCAGAATCATAAGTAGGCTGCAAAAGTTAAAAAGAATGCTGCCAACTTGCACAGCCCCACCAACACACTAAGGAAGCTTGTGTGATACTGTATTTGCACATGAGCTGCCTCAGAAATCCAGTTCATTTACTGGAAATGGAGAGTGAGGAAAGGCAGTCACAGGCACCCACTGATTCTCTACAAACTGCTGCCACCTTCCCACTGACATAAATTACAGTTTCTTCTGATTCATACCCCCATCAGCGCAGTCCCTTTCCTTATGCAGTGAAGAAGAGGACAGGCACAAGTCGTCAGAGAGTGCGAGCGAGGATGAAATGTGCTAATGCCATAATGTTAGCAAATGGTGGCAGGATTTAGGGGAGTAGGAATATTGTACAGGAAGAACTGAGCAGCTGAGAGGACTGGGATAATAAAAATGGATGAAATCCAAGAGTACAATATAAGGTGAGGATTTCAGTTAAAAAAACCCACAAACCTTCATCTTATCAGTTGGAAACAACTCACAGGGACATTCATACACTAGGTGACTGTGGAAGGGATAAGTAGTCTACAAAATGCATGTAAAAGAGAGCACAGGAGCCAATTTTGGATGGCACGCAGTGGTTTCTGCCTCAGCAGAGCTAGGAGCCAAGAGGCAAAAGTTTGGCACTTGCCGAGAGCCTGGAACTGTGCCTTTAGTTCACTCAGCCTCTCATTTGGGAAAGAGAAAACCAGTCCATCTCATTGTATTTGAAGCAGGCATGCCTCCCTGGACTGGGCCAGGAATATGAAACAGAGTGTGGGGCAGCTGTGAAAAAGGCAAATATGATCCTTGAATGGGCAAGACTGGGATATCCAGCAGAGAAAGGAGTAGTGGTGACATTATGTTAGGGTCTTATTCAAAGACCTTTGGACTGCAGTTGCACATTTCTTGTCCCTCATCTCCAAGGTGAGTGAACTAATCAGGCAAATAGACAGCTGCTCTAGGGAGAGGAGAGAGCAGGAGTTTGGTTTTGATCAGATTAGCAAAAGAGAAGCCAATATTATACTTGCTTCTACTAAGCATATCAAGGAGATATACACAGGGAGAAAGAGGATCTTGCTAAGATAAATGTGAATGAAAATGACACGATAGCAAATAGGTTTTGAGTGACAACAGTTAATTATAGCCTGGAAATTAGGGGTAGTTCGTATCTGTTTAAACAGTGACAGTGTGGAGCCGTCTTCCCCTCCTGTGTAGTGGAGATGTAAGAAGCCCAACTGTTTTGATAATGGTGCTCAGGAAATTTGTAAAAGCAGTTATATGAGACATTGCTTAAAACAAGAAGTGTCTGAACTTGGAAGTGCAGAACAAGGTCTCTCCCAGTCCTGTGTTCCACAAATGCAGATAAAGTGTAAAGTTGTACACTGTGCAAGGGCCATCTTCTCTTTGGACTACTTTCCTTTGCTCAGTTCCCATACCTGCCCCATGGAGAGATTCTATCTTTACTAAGAAATAAAATTTTTGTGCAAATGAAATAGTCTACTTCCATTATCTCTGTTGTCTGCATGCCAGGGTAATATGTTTTCTGACAAGGATTAACTCAGCGCTGAGTATTCCTTGTGATACAAACTGCTGGCCATTTACAATGACATAGGTGGACCACACTGGGAAAATCCTTCCCAGACTGCTATGACTTCAACTTGGGCACCAGCTGTTCCTGTGTGACCTGATCTAGGTGTTCCTGCTCTGGCAGGGGGATTGGACTAGATGATCTTTTGAGGTCCCTTCCAGTTCCTAACATTCTGTGATTCTGTGATTCTGTGTTGTGGAAATGGTTTCGATATGGTCAGAAAGTGGGAATGACCCACAGAAGTTTTAGGGGAAGATCCAGGTTTGGGAGTTTTTCCCAGAACCTCCCAAATCTACGCATGAATGGATGTTTTAGCACTGAGTTGTCTTAGTAGACTAGTTACTGCTTGAGTTTGGTCCTACTGGAAATACCAAAATAAAAGCCTTTCTTGGAAACACCAACAGTGTCAATCCCAGCCTAAGTCATAGAATCACAGAATAGCCTTGGTTGGAAAAGACCTCTAAGATCATCAAGTCCAATTAACCTAGCACTGCCAAGTCACCACTAAAACAATCTGGCACAGAAAAACAGCACAATAAAATAATTTAGATATTGTGAAACTTTGATAAAGATTTGGGGCTTTTCAAGTCCTTTCAAAGCATTTTGTTTATCCCTGGTGGGAATTGCCAGTGTACTGTACAGGATGGACAGCCATGTGTTCCCACGCCCAGAGACTTTCTCTTGTGGTTGAATGAAGTGCTGCCATCTGCTTTAGTGTGGTAAGACCACTCTCTAGATAGTTGCCTGGTAATAATAGAAATATTATTCAATATGAGAATTTAAAGTGAGCATAATATTTTCGTTCTTACTTGACAGATCAGAAAGATCAGTGCAGTGAGTAATTATTAAGTGAGAACATTAGAGTGTGGGGGCTTCATGTATTGTACTGCCCAGACACTGGGGCGTTGTTAGTTGTGCACAATTACCAAATCTGTCACTGAACACAATACACTGCTCTTGATTGTAAGAAACTGTTGAGTAGAGTAGCTGGCAACATTTGACAAAAGATAAGGGTTCTCTTTAATCGAGTTGTTTCTTTTTAAGAGTCAAATGTATCAGCACTGATATTAGTTTTCTGATGAACATTCACTCCTCTGAGCTTCTTGCTTCTGCATATGACAAGCATTGAATTGTTCTGCTACATGGATTATTATTTTTTTAAGTGAATCATAATTTAAATTATATTTGGGTACCAGTAACTCTTAACGAACAGTTCATTTGAATAGTAAGGTGACATAATTTGATCCTTTTGGTATGTATTTCTTTAAAAAGGACTACTGCTAAAAGTAAAAAATGCATATTAACAATGGTGTTCTTAAGAGTTGCTGCAATACAGTATTTATATTATTATTATATATACATAACAGTAATAGCTGCAGTTCTAAACATGTTTTTTTATCTTTTGCAAACTTTAAATCCACAATGACAATTTAAAGTGATAGGATTGTTCAGTTAAAAATGAAAGCATATTTATTATTTAGGTGAAAATACTTTTTATTAATTTCTGTTATTACAAAGGAGTTAATCTAGGCTATGATAGAATGTGGTGGTGAGGCTGTTTACAAAAAAAAAAAATCAATGTACGTGAGCTCTGATTAGAACGTGATTGATGCTCAGTTACTCCAATGAACAGGAACTAATACAATCAGACAGACCCGATCTCATTTGCTGAAGCGCACATTAATCACTATGTACTTTGGCAGCAACAGTGGTCAGGGGAGGGAGTCAAGCAGGGGTCTTGCAGTAATTCAACCAGATGAGCACATATTATCTGTAGTTGAGTATATTAGACTAAAATCACGCCATCTTTATTGTATATACATCATTACATGACGATGTAGAATGTGAGCCCTATTTACACACCGATTTAATTTAGTTCTTTGATTCACTTCCAAAGTCAGCTCTTTTAATAATGACCTGCAAGACACTGTTTTCTTCTCACTGTCAACCATACCCATTTTGTTATTTCAGTTTTACCTCAAAAATTTTCACTTATGGAGCTGTTTGTGAGTTACAGGAGAAACCAGTAAAAGAAACAAATAATGTAGTAATTTTACATGGTAGTAAGTGGATACCTTAATTATTATTCTTTCTTTTTTTTTTTTTTTTCTTAAGATTTCAAATGAATGGGTGTATGGGAACCCTTCCAGGGAGACTTTTGAATACCATCATAATAAGTGATATGCTGTAAACAGATGAGTGAAGTCACATACAACTGTTCAGTCAGTCCTTTCCTACTGAACTGTCATTCATCCCATTGAATATCCATCAGCCTTCACTCTAACCAGGCAGAATTGGCAGGTCCCAGTGGATGAGATGTTACAGTCTACTCCTGTCTGGCAGCACACTCCATGCTGGACAGCTAGAAGACATCATCTTGTTCTCAAGGCTTGGCACATCAAATATTAGCTTGGAAGGACTTGGAGATCCCCTATTCTTATTCCCAGTCTTATCCCAGCCAGTTGTACTGGAGTGCCACAACCTTGAATCCAGTGTCTCAAGCTTTCCCATCAGCATACTCCCAGAAAGTTTAATGAAGTTCCTTCCTTGTGATGGGGAGTGAGTTGGTTCACACAGCACAGAATAAAGTAAAATTGCCCAGTGTGCCAACAGGCCCACACTGTTTGTATCAGTGCATCTTCTTTTCCCTTTGTCGTAATAAATCTCATTTTCCATTCCCATGACAAATGTTTTTGAAGAGTTTTTCTGGAACCAGTTCTTTCTTCTCATAAGGTCAACTTGTCGTGAAACCAAATTTGGTGGGCCTTGCTGGTCAGTTCCAGGAGACTGCAGATGTGCTATTCTACACTGGTACACTTGCTACTGAAATCTTGCAATTTAGGGGCTCAAAAAAATGGTCCCTTTTCATAGTGGGTGCCTTGAGGGACTCCTTTGCAGAGATTCACAAGTCTGGAGGCAGGTTCTGGTGGAAGCTGCTCTGAATCTCCTTCCCTCATGCTTGCTTGGATTCAGTGTCCTGCCTCTCTAGCCACAGGGAATGAAGTTCTGGTGGCACGTTTGTAGTGAGGGGCAGGTTAACAGGGCTAGCTTAGTTTTTCTATCATCCTTAAGCCTGGAAGGCACTGGTCCTTGAAGCCTGCCCAGCCTTAGTCCTGTCACACCATACCCTGGCTTCCATGGGTTCTTGAGCAACAGTGGAGGGGGTAAACTATGCCATGAGCTGGATTTCTCTGAACAATACAAATCTGCAGGTGAAGAAAAATTTTGGTGCGTCTAGGAAGACTAATCTGGACCAGAGTTAGCCCAAAAATTATTATAAAAGAGTCTTTTAAAAAAACCAACAAAACCAACATAAGTATGGTTTGGTTTTTAAGCAAGCTTTAATTCCAGCTGATGTTCCCAGAGTTTCAGAGCAAACTCTGACATCCAGGAAGGCAGCTGAATGGAGCAATTTTGATGAAAACTGTTGCACACAAGAATGGCCGCAACATGGATGCCATTTAACAGCTCAACTTGCAATAAAGAAATCTGAACAAAGTATGGGAATAACAGATGTGAGAAAGACAGAGATACACCAGTTCATAGTGACTGACATGTTTGATGAAATCTCATTGCCTAAAAAATATTGTGGAAGATCATGAAAGTTTAGTACAAATAGTGAAATCCTATTCAGATGCCCCTGAGGCTGGTGAAGTAGGGAACTTTAAAGAGGGAAGCCATGCACTGAAGCATTTAATTTAACCAAAAGTCATTACCAAAGCCAAAATATTGAGAACCAGATATTTTATGGTATTAAGATGCTTAAAGGTGCTGAAGCCATCAGTTGTCGTTAGAGTGGTGCTGTAGATGCTAAAATTCACATTATACAGCAGAGGTACCACTACTGGTTGGCATGGTCAGCCCAAAGGAGAAGGCAAGGGGGGGAGCCCAAAGCCCTCACGAACTGAGCAAGTTGTCTGTGAGAGTATGCAAGACTGGAGTTAGTGGGAGATGGCAAAGAAAGGGTGAGCACTAAGACCTCCAAGAGGAAAATGAAGAGATGAGAGGAAAAAATAAGCAACAGAGAAAGGGAAATGACAGAGTGAAGCAAAAGAGACAAAGACAGAACAAGGAACAGAGGATGAAGCTAGGGAGAACACTTCACTGGCAGGAGAGAGAAGCAGAAAAGGTGTTTGTTAAAAATTGTAGAGTAGAGGGAAATGGAAAAAGAAGAGGGAGGAGGGAGAGGAGAAGGGAAAGGAAAACCTAACTGGAAAGTGTGGTAAAGACCAGAGTCAAGATTGTAGGAGACGAAAAAGAACAGAATGGCAACTAAGGAGGGAGTAAGAAGAACAGTCAAAATAATAAAAGTAGAATTGGACTGCACTATGGGTTTTTCCTTCCCCTATTACCTTCTGTAAGAATACATTTGTCCTGCTCATTAAGGAAAAAACCCACTGGATAAGACTGGGCCATAACGACCCTGCGTGAGGACTGAAGTTTGGCAGTGAGATGCCTCAGATTGTCTCATGAATAATCAAGAATGCCACAGTGTCAGTGTAGGCTGGACGAATTAGTAGCATTTTGTGTTGTTGCTTAGAACATGCACATTTGAAGAGCTGTCAGAAACCCTCAGACCTTGCTTGGAGCAGCTCTAAAAGAGGGATACAGAGCACTCCCTGTGCTCTTGCAGAGCAGCACTGTTCAGGGAGGAAAACACGTTCCCCTCCTGAGGCAGCGCAGGAGGGACAGTGTGGAGCTGTGCCAATGCATTTGGGGCCCTGCATACATGGGGTGCTGCTGCTCCTTCCAGAGCACTAGGCTGCCGATGCACGAAGTGTAGGCAGTGGAAGCCATGTTGCTGCCATTGGGTTTTTTTTTCCTGCTTTTTTCCTTTTCTTTTCCTTTTTAAAAATTATTGGTTTTTTAATCATGCTGCCTGTAGGTGTGGTGGTTTGAGCTGGTTACAGTCTATCAGCAGCTTTGCTCCAGCCTGAGCTATGAGTACACTGCTCCTCAGAAGTGTGCTCTGCATCCTAAATACCTCTGATCATGTGTAGCACAACTTGTAAACCTACTTCCTGAGTAAAATTAAAGGTGATTAGCCAGAGAGAGCTTTTCTGGGCTGCTCCCTTGCACACCTATGAATTAGTATGAGGTGTTTGGGTGAGGGGCTTGGTTTGGTTTCTTGAATCAGCCTCACTTACAAGGGTTTTGTTCAAGTGCTAGGCATAACACTGCTGTGCAGAGCAAAGAGGCTGGAAATACAGAAAAGACTCTTCCTAAACTCAGCTATAATTTTTGTTCTTTTATATATATATATATGTATTCTCCTTACTGCATACATTTCGTTATTGTATGTTATATTTTCCTGAACAGAAATAAATTGCAGGCTTACATCTAGTTCTCATTCTCTTTTATTGTTATTTTAAGCAGCAGGTAAGGTTATAATCCATCTGTGTTTGTGACCTTGAACAAGAATGGGCACTTTCTCATTTACATAATGCTATTTTTTACTGAGCTATTAAACGGCAGAAAAACTGGGCCAGCATGAAAAGTAGTCATCTACATATGTTAAAAAAAATAACTGCAGTAAATCCAACCGAGGAAAGCAGACTTTTAAAAATATGCGAGAGTTCAAGAAATTAAAAAGCAAATGGACTGTAAAGGCAGTTTTACTGCAGGCAAAGCCTCCTAAAATAAGATTCTTGACAAACACCTCTCTGTGCAATTGCACTGGTACTCTGCCTGCATGAAAACTGCTCCCCTGACGGTTCCTGCCTTCATCCGGAGGGATGCTCCTCATTCCCCTGGGAACTACAGCTCTGCAGCCCGTGGCACAGGGAAACTTGGCATTATGAACCTGTTTCAAAATTTTGCCTGAGGGGGGAAAAAACACAGTACTGTGCTGGGCTGTTTGCATCACAAATAGCGCTGAGATATGAAATAACCTTGAATTTTCATGTTGTGAATAACCATTACAGCACGAGCTGTAATGACAAGACATGGTGATTTGGAAGGAGTGAAACATTAGATTTACTGCTGTTGATTCAATTTCTGAAATGGGCACTAATCTTGATCAATAGGCTTTCTGCAGCTTCTGGGATATGTTTTATCAAGCTGTCACACTCTTTTTTTTTTTTTAGCTTGTGAGATTGTTAACTTGTGCCTTACCAAGCAGTATTGTGCTAGGTCTTTGCAGGTGGGAAAGGTAAGGGAAACCTCCCTGCATACAACTCAAGGGCAGGTACTGTTTCTGCTCTCTCCTGAGCAGAGAGGCAGCTCCCAGCCAGGGCGTGCTGCAGCTGCATGTGGACAAGTGCTGCGTTTGCCCATCCCTGAACTCAGCAGCAGAGCAGCAGTACAGCCAAGGGTGAGCTGCCTGCAGAGCTTGGGAAAGCAGCCTCTGACGGGGCGAAGGCTGTAGGTGAGCTTTTGCTGAGGGTAGTGCATTCTGTGTCTCTGTGCTGTGCCTGTCTGATTTGCAGCAGTTCCCTTTAGCACTTCAGGAGCCGCAAAAAGCTCGGTGTGGAATAAGCTGTCATCAAACTCCAGTATGCCATCAGCAAACATGGAAGCAGGGTGGAGCTGGCAGTCCTGCTAGTGATTCACAGCATACAAATCCAGCTCACCCGCCCTAGTTACCCTACAGTGGCTCTGAAGTGAGCAGAGCTGCTGTCAGTCAGGAGCTGTAGTACAAAAGCAGTTAGCTGCACAGCTCCCATTTGTGCATTTTTCAGTATATTATTCATTTGTATTACAGTAGCTCCTAATGGCCCCAAATGAGATCAAGGCAACACTGGCTGGAGGCTGTGCATATAGTGTAAGACAGCTCCTGAATCCAGGAGCTTCTAATCTAATCCTTGATGAGTGTCTGTATGACAGAGACTATAGTTTATGCCTTATTCTCCCACAGTTGCATATGCTATGGTCTCCTGGCCAGTATGCTGCTCAAAACAGATTCCCCCTAAGTGGGAAACAACAGCAAAGTGCCAAAGCAATTTGCCTGTCTGTTTGAGATGGAGGTTAGTTTATTATATGCGAAGCACAGGAAATATGCTCTGTTGGGCTGTAATAGATAAGCAAATAGTTCCTGATTGCCTGAGTCTTACAACTGTACAGCTTTTCCTGTGGAGACCTGACCATTTGGGGTAGATTCCCCTTCCAGAGTGGAAATTCAGAAAAACACCCCATTTGGGGCTGAGACAGAGGAGTAGAACGTGGCCCTGGCTTCGGATATGGAATAAAGTTCACAGGGGATAAGCTTTCAAACAAGGCTCTGAAATCCATGATTATGCTAATCTAATAACCTGAGGGCCATGGATGAAATCCTGAATTTATTAAAGTTGGTGACAAAATATCCTCCCCTAGAGACTGGGGGAATGAAGCTACTGGCAATCCATTATTTCAAACTACAAGCTGATTAATGGGGTATTTTTATACAGATTGAGGTATGTTTTCTGTCCCTTTTTCCCAGATCCAGAAATATATCCTGACTTGAAGCTTCATTCAAACTTCATGCAAGAGATGCCAGAATCCTGTTTATCCATGTTTTTATTTTAAGGAACATTGTAGATGCAAATTTTAATGGTGTCCAGACTTGCAAGGTCTGTGGCTTCAGAAGGGAAAAGGGTTCAGTCTGGAAAGAATTAACTTGTGCAAATTCTGTGTGATTTTTCAGGACCTTTAAAAACACTTTCCTTCAAAATATTGATTAAAATATATAATTATGTACTAAATCTTACTATTGTATCAAAAGGTTAGAAATACTTGGAAATTTTTTTTAAAGACTATTTCTGGATTCATGGTAAATCTCAGCTGTCAGAACAGGTAAGGCTCTGGAGAAAGAAAAAAGCCTGAAATATATGATCCTTAAACACCCATAAAAAGCTGGAGGGTAATTAAAAATAACTTATTAAAACGTATTACTTTTGTTGGCTTATGAAGTGAGTCTCGTGATGTCAGAGTCTTGACATTTGTGCATGCTTCAGGAGGTGAGTGAGTTTTGGGGTAATTTTCATTGAATAATAGGGAAGGGGAAGACACTGGTAGAGTACTGGGAAAAATCCTGTTTTATATTCTTTCCCAGCTGAAACCAGAAGACATCCTAAGGTTAAAGCTCAGCTGTCCTGATCCAGCCATGTTAGTAGGCTTCCCCCAAGCTGCTGTTTAATGGTCTTTGTTTTTTCTCTCTGTTTCTCTCTGCAGTGTGATAATGACAGGAGCATATAACAACTTTTTTCGAATGTTTGACCGCAATACCAAGCGGGATGTTACCTTGGAGGCATCCCGAGAGAGCAGCAAACCACGAGCTATTCTTAAGCCCCGGAGAGTCTGTGTCGGAGGCAAACGGAGGAAAGATGACATCAGTGTTGACAGTTTGGACTTTACTAAGAAGATCTTGCACACAGCGTGGCACCCAACTGAGAACATCATTGCTATAGCAGCGACAAACAATCTGTACATATTTCAGGATAAAGTGAACTCAGAAATGCACTAGATTTATCAATATCCCTCTATATTTACAAACCAGCCTCTTGAGAGTTGTAGAAGGATGTGATCTTCACAAAAATTGTGGGTTCCGTGGTGGGATTTTTAGGTTGCATCCTTTCATCCCTCAGCCTGTATCATTATTGGCAGCAAGCCAACTATTTTCCATCACTGCAACTGTATGAGTAAAAGGCACGACTGCAAATCCAGTACTGTGGTCTGTATTGGTTCCTTTAAACAAACAGGGGTATTTATTCATTCTGGGAGTGTTCCTGAGTGGGCCTGAGACTCCTCAACTCCCAGCAGTCCTTTCGAGGGTCTCAGTTGACCATGCTGTTCTGGTGCACTGCCTGCTTTTGCAGTCCACAGCATTTACCACATTGTTAGAGCTTTTTGCTTCAATCTCTTGATTATTCTTTTTTTTTTTTTTTCACTATTTTTTTCCAGTCTTTCAGCTAATCCAAGCCTGTTTGAGTGAATGAATAGCCACATCCCTTTAGTGGTGCATTGGAGGGGGCTCATGACAATTATAACTGGATGCAGAATCTCTGCTGGCGAAAAGCTGCCCTGTCACACCCAGTCCTTTTCCTTCCTTACAACACCCTCTTATTTATTTATTTATACACATTACTAACTTTATGCTTCAACTTCCCAAGTAAGTGGCAGACTGGCATAGTTACTCAGCTTATTTTAAGCAGTTCATTCTCCATAGATCTCTTTGCTCTGTTTAAAACCATAACTAGTGCCTTCATTATGTGGAGGACTATTAAAACACTTGGTCATGCCACCCCAGAGTGGTCAGACACAGCCTGGCAGTTAACACAGAAACCTGCCCTACCGTTTGGGGGTTGGAGTTCTGGAAAGCTTGGCTAGAAGTGCTGTCCTTGAAGGCAACAATCAGCTTTAGTGGGAACAAAGTTACATCACTGCTAGACACTTCAGAAAGTCCCTTGTTTGTTGATTGCAGCATGGTTATTTTAATCCTGGGGAATAAGGCAATGCCGTGGTATCTCCAAGTGTAAAACGATGGTACTGGGAGATGTAGCAGTACCCAGTGAATTTTAGTCTTTTAAAATGAGTCCTCTGCTGGGCAACAAAATCATTCCTGGAGAAATATAAAAAAATCAAAGACTCCAAACAAAAGCTTCTTCCATATAAATACCTTTAGATCTATCTCTGTTTTCAAATGAATAGTGATGTAAATGGAAAATGAAAGTACACGTGATCAGTGTAGCACACACAGAAATTATATGGGAAGGGTACAGTGGGAAGGGAGTCCTCTTAATCCAGGAAAAGAAGGTTCTGCTGTATCCCTAATAGCTCTGGCAGAAAAATTAATATCCCAAAGGATTTCTCCTCAAACCATGAATAAAAGAGCCCAACTCAGACGACTGGTTAATATGCTCATATTAAAACTCCTCAGAAAAAAAAAAAAAAAAAAAAAGAAAGAAAAAAAGTCTTTAAGCCATTATGCACTGATTTCTTGGTAAGTGGAGAAGGTACTGATGAAGGGATCTGCATGCTTTTGTATTTTGATTTGGGGGAAAGGGTGGGTGAAAATCTGTTTACAAAAACTTAAAAAACAAAGTCTACAGCTTTTATACAACATCTTAACACAACACACGACATCTCTGTGTTTGAAGTTTTCTAGGTCAACGCTGTATATTTGGTGTGTAGAAGCACAAATGTATGTGCATCAGTTTCCAGCCACGCTAAACACATCCAGTATGAAATGTGTAGGTTAATTTTAAAGGGAATGAGGAATGTTTTTTTATAAAATACTGTATGCTGCAGCAGGCATGGACAGTATATGTACATATTTATTCTAACGGAATTTAACAAAATTGCTTTTCTCTCTTTTTTTTTTTTCCTTGTAAAAAGGTTTAAGAATGTGGTAAATTGTATAGAAAACTTGTTAATGCCAAACTACTGCTTCTTCAAGGGTGTCACACAATTTCTTTGAGTTTTGGCCTCCTCCATTAACTTTTGCAGCTAAAAAAAAGGAAAAAAAAAAATTGCTCTCAGCTCATATTGGCATTTACAGCTAGAAGTACTGTAAAACATATTTAGCTTTTAACATTCTCAAGTAAGATTCTATAGATAACTTATTATAAAGCAGATCTTAATACAAGATTTTTTTGTTTTTAATTTGAAGTACCTTACTCTGTTACAGCTTTGGGTACCAAAAAGAACATATTAAAATTAAATAAAGAACTTATCTTTGGAGCTTTATAAAACTAATGAAATGCCCAACCAAAATACCGTGAAATGATTATAGAGGAAATAAATAGAAACCTTTCAAAGACCAGTATTCCATTCCTGTCTTTGACATCACTATTACAGTTCGGTTTCCTGGTTTCTTGAATGTATGGAAAGTTAACATCGTCATTGTGAACATTTCCAAGTTTCTTTCTCTTTTTAGTTTGAGCTTTCGGTGGTGTAGAGTAAGTGATGGTAAAGTTGGTAAATCTGATTGTTTTGAAAGCTGTTGTTCATGGCTGCATTCTTTGTGTTGCACAAATTAGCTAACTGTTGTTGAATAAAAATATAAATATGTTAATACCAGCTTTTTCAATAAAACTACAACCAAAAAGGCATAAATAGATGACTTCAAGGCACAGCTTATTTTTAAGCTAAACATGAAAGAGTTGTTTAGCTCCTTTTACAAAGGAGGAAGAGTCACAGGGATGGGGACTCACAGGGAAGCTACTCTGGGAACCTGGAGAGTAGTGAAGTGAAGTGAACACAGTGCCCTGAGTGGGCCTGACGGGGTTTAGGATGGTGAAGAGTGTGCGCAGACAGTTACAGCAGGGCTGGAGATATGCTTTTGGTTCATGCCTTGGACCAGCTTTTTCCTCTTCTTATAGCCCAAGGTAGACTTTAGGAGATTTGAGTCTCAGTCTGCTACAGATGGAATAAGAAATGTGCGCAGTGTGAAGGGGCACACACAATCACAGGGTAGAAAAATGGCATTAGTGTCATCACTGGCCAGGCTGGAGACTTCCAGCGCAGCGCACCATGAGGGCATGTCTGGGATGTGTCTGTGCCTGTCCTCCCACATGAGACAGACGTTGGCCCAGGTGACAAACCAGAGGGCTACCAGCAGAGCAGCATCCCTCTTTCCCTGCACCCCTCTTTTTCTACCTCTACCCCAGGGGAAAACTAAAAAAAAAAAAAAGAAATAAAAAAAAAAAATGTTGGCTTGGCCCACACACTAAAAGCTGGGAAAGCATTCACTTCCAAACGGATACCTGACCCTCCCCAGTCATTGTAACCTGTGCCCCAGATCTTGGGCTCTTCTTTAGAATCAGAGTCAAGGCAGCAAGCCCCGCCTGCGTGTTCGACACAGAGCCCCAGGGTGTGAGAGACCGACTGGCCGTCAGCACGTGAGTTAGGCTAAATCCTTTTTCTGGAAGCAGACCAGAATAAATTTGCCTCAGCTGTTAGATTAGGCAGTGTGTTGCTTTGCACAGCTCTCCCAGAGTTTACATGACCATTCCCCCCCCTGCTTTTTGGGAAGGCACAGTCAATCCCACTCATTTAGATGGACAAATATGACGAGGCACTGACGAGAGAAATCTCAGCTGAAAATCAACACATCAAGCAATACATTATTTACCTTTCCAGTTTCCTTTTTCATCCCTCAATACCCAGTAGGAGCAGGAGCCAGATGGTTAACTCTTGTGCTTTTGAAATTTTCACATGCATACTTAGTAGCTGCATACGGCACCTTAACCCTTTATGGTTTGATGGGGGGATAGTGGCATGAGCCACCTGCTTCTCCTGTTTGCAGTCAGTAAGTTGTCTTGCTTTCAGGCAGAGTTAAGTCCTTTGGAGCCTTCCAGGGCTGTGGTCATTAATCCTTGATGAGAGGGCAAGTATAAGGATTATTTGCCTTCTATGTTCAATTTTCAGTAACATTATTATCATCAATTTGCCCCCACTCCCCATAGTAATCCTTTTCCATTTGCAGTCTTCTCAGCAAATTGCATTAAGTCTAAAATTAGAGCATGAATTCACTTAACTTGCTCATGTGGTAGAACCTCAGAAGGCAACAGGATTACTGGAGTGGGTGAGACACAAAAAGTTGGGCCTAATTTTCTAAGATGCCTGGGACAGGATATGTTTCTTTGGCTTTGTGCAGCCATGAAATGATCTGGGTGTTCTGTACAGGACAGGTTGCCATGCACACTGGAAAGGTTTGCTTTCAGTGTGCACCAGGAGAAAGCTTTTCTTAGAAGTGCTTTTGGTTTTTACTTCTCTCTAAAGCTGGACGAGGATCAAATTTTTATTCATGTGAAAGTGAGCACAACTCTCACGGCACTCAGAGATCCTAAATCTGGCCTGTGATGTAAAGCATTTCATGTGAAGCACCTGACTGAGCAAACTCCTCAGTTCCCTCAGCTATAAAAGCTCTCAGGAATACGGATCAGCTGGGCAAGGTACAGCTAAGTACTTGTCTTGCCATTTGCCAAGTGGAGACAGTCAATGAGTAGGACAAGATCCTTATACCAACAATTACATTAAACAATCATTTTAATTATCATGGTGTTGGTGTATATTCTTTCTATAATGTGGCCGCCAAAAAGAATAAAACCCACAAGAGTCACTCTATCAAAGGATGCAGGGTGGCTTTCTGGACAGCCATTCCTTGTTTCAAGACTAGTACTGGTCATACTAGTAGCACATGCATGTCTCATGCAGCAGCCTGATCCAAGACATCACAACAGATTCCCAAGCAGACAAACTTTAAATACAGGACCAAATTCTCCAACAACTAGTAATAAACTGACAGTGCTCCAGAAGGAGTTCTTACATCAGAGAACTCCAGAAACTCCATCACCACCTTCTGTGGCTTCATCGTCATTTCTCAAATAGGAGGAACAACTCCTGGGCAAAATTCACTGTAAATCATAAATAATAACTAAGTGAAATTTGAATTAGAGTGTCAGATTGGGAGGCAAAGAGGTTGGTATTCTTCCATGCTCTACTTATAAAATAAATGCTGCCCAAGCAGGACACCAGAGTGGGACTGCACTGTCACTAACTTGTGCCAATGTTCCAGCCCTGGCAGGCTCTTGCTTTTGTTTGTCCTTGGCAAGGCTTGAACACCCCAACATCTCTAGCCCTGGACCAGGCTCCTTCTCACTTTGGCAGGAAGATGCAGAAGGAAGCAGAGGTTTGGCTCAGATAGGAGAGATACTGGCATTGGGATCTGTTTGCTGTACAAGAGACAATGCTCACAGTAAATTTATGCACATCTCAGATTGTGTGGTGGAAGAGGTGGGAAGGAGAACATTGCTGGTTCAATTATCATCCTCTGACATCTCTGCTAACACCTCTTTGAGATGAACAGATGCACTCTCCATTTCTCACAGCTATTGATCTGCAAACCCAGATAGATGTTGCTGCATCAATTGCACTCTGTCAACATTAAAAATATTCTCTGCAACCTTAGCAGCTAAAGACTTACTTTAGTATGAAATAAGAGATAAGCTGCACTACTTTATATCACCTTCCTCCACATATTTTGCGAATAAGTAGGGCTCAGCCAGGCTTCTTTTTAAAAAGTTTGGCTATTTTGAGCTGTTATTTTAATATTGCTAATGAACATCCAGGAATCCAGTGCTACTTTTAAACCTGATATATCCTAATCCCTTTGTGGAGCTGCCAGATATCTCTCCTTGCACAGTTTATCCCCAAGGAAGGTTTGCCCTGTGAAACCAGTCCCAAAATCCAGACTCTCCTGAGATCCACCCTTCACGAGAAGAGCAGAGGAGGCAGTTTATACTTGGGAAGGACAATTGCAGCCTGAAGCTGTCTAAAGTGAGGGACAGAAAGCTTTCCCTTGGTCCGTCTGCATAGTCCATCCCCAGTCTTATCCACCTGCTCTGCCCCCATGCTGCCTGCCTGTTCTCCTGCATTGCCTTTCTTTCCACCTCATCCTTTGACTCCACACGTTCTCTCTTTAACATCCTCCTTGGGCCACATCCAGTGGCCAGAAGCCACTGAAATCCCACTGACTCCCTCCACTGGACCAGCCACACCAACCTCTACAGGCTGCAGCTGCAGTTTCTCATCGGCATAACGGTAAGTGCCCTGTAATCTCCCTGTCTCCCAAGCTGCCAGAGAGGAAACCCCCATTTGCCAATATACTATATTTCAAGTGGAAGATTTACAGAATCAGAGAGTTTGTATCTTAGCAACCACCAATGTATTAAGAAAGCAGTTTAACTGTTTAAACCTTCAATTAAAAAAATCTGCCACAAAGAGGCAGCTGTCATGTACAAGACACAAAGCCCTTCCAGCGATTCACCAGGAGGGACACAGCCGCCTTATGCACATCCACCTGCCAAAGTGACCCTGGGGGAATCTTCTCCCTTCCCAACACACACGAGTCAGATGCTGTTATGGCCCATACCTACATTGTTTGCTCTCTCACAGGAAGTGAAGTGGAGAAAAGGCATCTTTTTGCATAGAAACCCCCATGTTTTGTATATTGGTGTCATCCCCATAGGAGCCAAAACAAGATCTTCAAGACTTTCCAAGGGCAAATAAAGTTCCACACTGAAAACTCAGAGTGAAATAGGCTCAGGACTGTGATCGCCCTACATGAGATGCTGTGAGGCAGGCATTTGAATAGCCCACAGGCTTAATGGGATGGAAAAAGGTGGCAGCCGTTGTTTTTGTTGCTCTTGCCTCATGGATGCACTATTTTTGAGAAACTTAATGTAATAATTAAAGCAAAATTAAAGTAAAAAAGAAATTCTGACAGGACAACTACTGGTCCCAAAGGGTACCCACACTACATGAGAACTGTGATATAAGGCACATACATGTACTCAATGTATGTGTCTGTGCTTAAAGACTATATTACCTCTAAACTGCAAGACAGAAGAGCTGCCCTGGGCTAGAGAAACTTCAGACTATGGGACTGAAACACTCCCATGGAGATTCACTTTTTAAACAACGATTAAAGATCAATTGAATTGTTACTAGAAGCAGCATTAAGAGAGATTTATGAATCATCCACTTGAAACTCTAGGAAAACATCTTCTGTAAAGAGAAGACTGAAAAATCCATTTATTGCAAAACCATTTGCCGGGCTCATCATCTGTCTGTCACGCTGGTGCAAGGGCATGTGCACAAACAAGGCACAAACAAACTGTTTGGTAATGAAGTTAGTAAGTTCCTTGAATATATTTCCTGCCAGCACATGCTTTGAACAAAATTTAGCACCAAAAGAATGTAAACTTGCTTTGCATTGCCTCCTTTTGATTGAATATGTTTTGAACTTCAAGTTTTTCTAAAAATAGAGGGTTCTTACAGTATTCAGGCAGCGATATCCACCCTGACCTTCAGATGGCAGATTCAGCTTTGGCTGTGGACAGATTCTTGATCAGAATTCAGTCTGTAAACTACTTCCAAAGCATCTAAGCCCTATTAAAATAACATTTCCATTACCTAATTAATTGTTCTAAGCTATTTTCAGTGATTATTTATTGAAGTTATAGTTTGTCACCTGAGGCGACAGCATGGCTTGTTGTCGTGGAAACATCTTTGCTGTCACCAGGGCTGAACAGGGAGGGAGGAACAGGAGAGGGAACCACAGAAGAGATGCTTTGTTGAAATGCCTTGCTCTTTAAAGTGAAGAAATTATTTCAGATAAAGACAGGCCACACTGAGATCAACACACGCTGATTTCTGAGATATTAGGGGGTCTGTGGGCTTGGTTCAAGCCCTTTCTAATTTAACGTGACACAGTTCCTGCTGTCAAGCACTGCTGTCTCCTGTGGTTAACAGCAACATTTGCAAGGCCCTGTCTGATGCCAAACTTGCTATTATTGCAGAAAAACCCTGCCATCTTCAAAAACAGAACAAAAACTCCGCAGCAACCTGCTGTCATCTCTCTATTTGATTTGTAAAAGATGAAAATTCAGTCTTTCAGGGTTTCTCTTATCGACCTTTACCGGGTGTGTGATCTTGACACAACCTTTTTGCTTTCCCCAAACCTATGCATTAATTTATAGTGCATGGAGATGTCAAGCAAGAGCTGCAGCTGGAATTTCCCTTGAAAGAAGCACATCTTCTACCTAAGTTCTAATTAAATTCTGCCACAGATTTTCTTTCTTTATTATTGTTTAGGCAACAGAAAATTAATAAAGCCTTGATTTTTATTTTTTTTTCTTTCCCCCCCCCCCAGCTAACAGATGAAGACACGGGAGAAAACAGAGTTTCCAGCAGAAGGGACATCAGGACTGTGAGTTGTCACCACTCACATTACAACAGAAGCAAACAATGCAGATCAACACCTTCAGATTTGTGTTAAAAGACCTTAAGAGACAGGAACTGCCTTGAAAAGCTGCGGAGCGGTGAAGCAGCTGGACACAAGTTCACCATACGCTGTTCAGATGCCATTAGTTTATCATTACACAGTATTTTGTCACAAGGAGAAATAGATGTATTTATTTTTTCTCCATTTTCATAGCCTTGGATTGCAGATAGGCTCTGCACTGATGACTTTGCTCATCCTTTGTGTAATGTTGTTCGTAACTGGCAGGGGGTGCGGTGAGAACTGGGTCTACAAATGGGTATCTGTTTTTCACAGAAGATTTTCCTGATGGCATTTCCTCTCCGAAATGGAGTAAAACCAGAACCTGATTCTTTTGTTCCTCGGCGGTGCCCTCTGAGGCAGCAGCCGAAGGCGGGTGGAGCAGCGTGAGCCTGGAGTGCCACCTGATGGCACCGAGGCAAACCGCTCCAGGACACCGGCCCTGCGCGGAACTGAGTACCATTTTCCTGCAAGTACTGAATAGATAAATCAAACAAGCACACAGAACCTCCAGACACAAATGTGCTCTCTCTGGAGGTTAATCAGCCATGTATAATTGCAGGGAAGTACCCCTGAATGGGCACAGAATGAGCTGGACTCCCCAGGACCATTATTTTCTGACTTTTTAAAGAACACCTATTGAAGTACAACTCATCAACAGTTGGGTGATGATGACTTGTACTGCAATGCTGTTGGCATCCTACATCAAACTGCAGATGAGAACTAAATCTCTGCCAATAATTAAGACTGGAAATGTGAATTGTTAATTACCTTCGTACATCATCGCTGACGTCTCCACAAAGCCGATGCAGATGTCACTGACACTGACTAATCCAGTCTCATAACTAATGAAATGCCAACCAAAAGGAAGCTACAAACTTGGCTATAAAAGGAAGGGAATTTAAGTTAGTCTTAGGTTTTTAGTCCACAAAGTGCACTTCCTCTTAAAACTAATTTGTTTTCCTAAAATATACACTGACATAATTATAAGATTCAAGAACAGGGTTAAGAGAAATCTTACCTGTCACGAGTGGGAATAAAATCAGATGTACAGGAACTCAACTGGAAATACAGCAGCTGTGGCATGAGCTGTGGAGTGTCCACCCTGTGCCTCGGACAGGGCTATGGAGGATGCAAGGGAAGTGTTTTGTGGCAGAAGAGAGGGTGCACCCCCTGGACTCTGTACTCTGCATGGCAAGAGCTAGCAGTGTGATCTAAGGCTCCACCTGGGGCAAATTGCCAGTCCTTGCACAAAAGCTTTCCTCCAGATGTGCAATTTAGTGGTGAAACATAAATTCTAGAAATAGGTGAATTATATCATCACAAAGGTTAAAAACTCCACTTCTCACATATTAACATGCAGGATATTAGGTTTATGATGACAACATTCTGACCATCATATACACACACAACCAATTAAGTGCAAATTTACTTCAAGTTATCCTCTGTAAAGTGGAATCATTGAAATTCCCTCCTTGTCCAAGTCAAGTGGACTTTGCAGTCTGACCTCAGGAGCAGAGGGTGCAGCTAAAAGATGGCAATAAAACATTACATGACAGTAGTGTCACTTGTCAGTGTGTCAAATAGGAGTTTTCCAAGAGCAACCCTCTGCACCATTCTCTCTGCTTTTGTATATTTCTCCTATTGCCAAGAAGAAATTGCAGTCTCCTATTGCTTAATAAAGGTGGTGTTATTACAACAAAACTTGCAGCAGAAAAATATTGCCAGGAGCGAGACTCCTGCATTGCCTGGTGGCCGCAATGGCCCATGCTGACACCCCTCTTCTGCACACGGGAGCAACAGGGCTCCTTGCCAGGATTAAAGACCTCCTCTGGGAGGTAGGGATCCCCCTGAATAACCCTGCAGTATTAAAGCCCTTTGCTGCCCTGGGCAGAAGCCGCTGTTACCTCACAGAGTTTGTACGAGGTACCTTTTCAGCACTGAGACTTGACCTTCGCAGCAGCAATCCCACCCACACAGTGCCAATCAAAAGACCTATCGTGTCCCAGCAGAGAGCTCGTGTTGCTGCCAGACCAGGATAAGAGACACCAGCACAACACAGCACTGGAGTAGGCATCTCTGCATGTGACATGACACAACTTTTATTACTGGTGGCAGGTGGGAATGTTCAGAACTAACTGAATTCAACCTGCCTTGGTAAATCCATCCCTCATCACACTGAAGCAGCCACAAACCTTTGGGATGAGCCTTCTCTTTTCTCTTTGTGATGGGGATATGCAGAAGGCAGGAGGATGCAGCAGACTGTAAACACATTTGGGAGGACGATCCAGCCAAAGCCACCATGAGAGCATTTTTTCCGCTGTGGCTAGTGTGAAGCCAAGCAAACCATCTTCAAGCAGGCCGTGCCAGCAGTCTCCAGGACTACACCTACAAACCTAGGCCAGGCGGCGAATGTCTGGGCTGCCAGACATTTGTGCATTTGAAGGTAGTGGCCTACTGTCTGGGGACAACTGGGGGAAAATCCACTTGCTCTTCAGGGAGAGTGGTGTGAATGTAATGGAAAACACAAGAATTATTTCACTGCTTTATTTTCCTTGTTGCAAAGCGAGACAGTTTAACAGAAATCCACATCCCACCCCACAGGTCAGCTGGGAAACAGGGAGAGGGGACTGCGGGCTGGAAGAGTCTCCCAGCTGGCAGATGCTGGGAGAGACCACCAACATCTAGTCCCCAGGACATGCTGCTTTGTCAGAAAAGCTCCAGGGCCACATATACATGGGCATGGGCAAACCAGTGTCAGATGACTCTAGTGCAATAACAATGTATGCACTCACTGTATATATTATACACAGATATTCTCCACATTACTCATGTGCTTGGGCATGCAACTGCTTCTTGGCTAAAAAGCTGATTAGCAATAACCTCCTGCTCTTTTGTTTCTATCATATTTTGAGAAGTGTAATTATACACATACACAATTTTTCAGTAGGTTGCAAAGATCCTCCGTTTCACCATCATCAGTGGCAGCCCCTCAGAGGAAACACCCACGAAACTCAGCACTCAAATCAGAACATGCAGTGTGGTTTATGAAAGGCAGGTCCTGCTTGACAAACCTGATCTCCTTCTGCAACAGGGTGACATGCTTACTGGATGAGGGAAAGGCTGTGGATGTTGCCTACCCTGACTTCAGTAAGGCCTTTGACACTGTTTCCCACAGTATTCTCCTGGCAAAACTGGCTGCTCATGGCTTAGATGGGCATACGCTTCGCTGGGTAAAAAACTGGTTGGACATTCGGGCCCAAAGAGTTGTGGTGAATGGAGCTAAATCCAGTTGGCAGCCGGTCACGAGTGGTGTTCCCCAGGGCTCAGTGCTAGGGCCAATTCTGCTTAACAACTTTATCAATGATCTAGATGAGGGGATCAAGTGCACCCTCAGTAAGTTGGTAGGTGACACCAAGGTGGGTGGGAGTGTCGATCTGCCTGAGGGTAAGGAGGCTCTGCAGCGGGATCTGGACAGGCTGGAGCGATGGGCCAAAGCCAACTGCATGAGGTTTAACAAGGGTAAGTGCCAAGTCATGCATTTCAACCACAACTACCCCATGCAGCGCTGCAGGCTTGGGGAAGAGTGGCTGGAAAGCTGCCTGGCAGAAAAGGACCTGGGGGTGTTGGCTGACAGCTGACTGAACACGAGCCAGCAGTGTGCCCAGGTGGCCAAGAAGGCCAATGGCATCCTGGCCTGTATCAGAAACGGTGTGACCAGCAGGAGAAGGGAGGTGATCGTGCCCCTGTACTCGGCACTCGTGAGACCACACCTTGAGTACTGCGTCCAGTTCTGGGCCCCTCACTACAAGAAGGACATTGAGCTGCTGGAGCGTATCCAAAGGAGCGCAACCAATCTGGTGAAGGGTCTGGAGCTTATAAGGAGCAGCTGAGGGAACTGGGGTTGTTTAGTCTGGAGAAGAGGAGGCTGAGGGGAGACCTCATTTCCCTCTACAACTCCCTGAAAGGAAGGGGTAGTGAGGTGGGGATGAGTCTCTTTAATCATGTAACAAGTGACAGGACAAGGGGTAATAACCTCAAGTTGCACCAGGGGAGGTTTAGACTGGATATTAGGAAGTATTTCTTCACAGAACAGGTTGTTAGACATTGGAACAGGCTGCCCAGGGCAGTGGGGGAGTCCCCATTCCTAGAGGTGTTTAAGAGTCAGGCTGACACAGTACTTGAGGATATGGGACAGTCAAGGACTGTCAGTGTTAGATTGATGGTTGGACTCAATGATCTCCAAGGTCTTTTCCAACCTAGGCAATTCTGTGATTCTGTGTACCACATTGCTTATTGAACAAATTTAAATGAAAGTTCTGGTCAGTTAAAAATGCTGAAATGGGTATTGTGAAGCTGCAACCTTACAGAAGCTGATTCCTGCAGCTGGCAGTAGGAAGGTATCTAGCCTGTATTCTTCCTTCTATACTCACCTAAAATATTTTGTAAGGGAAGGTTGCAAGCAGTGTTTCCACATTCCTGTTCTGCTTCAAAACGTGAAGTTCAAGTTTATTAGAGGTGATGAAAACAAATTTTCTCAGTGCTGAACATGTTTCCTTAATGGGAAGGTGAATCTCATCTTTTCCACATCAGGCCATCATTTATAAGAGCAAGATGCAGGATGCTAATGATGTATTTTTTTTCCAAAATAAAAGCTAATTAAATCTTTTGAGTAATAATATGAAAACAAATGAACCATCTTAATTAATGCATATAAAGAGTAATGTGATTTTGTTGTTTGGTTTCTAAGCATCCTATTTGCATTTAAGGAACATTTGCACGCATGTAGGAAGTTGTTAGAGCAGGTACACAACTTGCTGAGTTCCACCTGATTTTTGCTGCATAGATTAATATTTTTCTAACTTAATGATTAAGCAGCTGGTTTTCCTTTCTAGCTATGTACTGTTTAAACAATTGCAACTATGAAACTGAGATGAGAGCAGAGTGTCTTTTGGCCTCCTTTGTTTGTTACTGAACATGACCCTTACCCTGAAAGGCTGCAATGAATCCCGAAAGTATTAAGAAAGCATTCACAGCCTTGAAACTCATTTTGTCCTTTTCAGTGGAAAAAGGGAAGCCAAAAGGCAGACAGATATGGGTGTGCTCTGAATATTGTTTTTCTGCATATTGTTTTATGTCAAAGGCTGTGTTCATGTGCTGTGTAGGAACATAAGCAAGCATCTGACTATCCCCATGATAACATTCTTATCGCCCTGTATTACAAAAAACCTGCAAGCAAATTTACAATTAATAGCAGCTATTTTATGCCAGGTAAGACCAGCTAGTTCTAGGAAATAAAACCACATGTAATTCCTAGATCTACTAATTTCCTTCCCTGGAGGCACTGGGCAAAATGCAAAGTACAAACTCCTTGCATACTTGCCTACTGCAATAATCTGTTAGTCATTACAGAGTGGGCTCTCAAATTATTCAGAATTTCTATATGTGTTTTGTTGTTTTTCTATGCTTATAGAAGAATGTACCAGTTTGGTGAACAAGCAGTACTTTTTCATGTTACTTTGAGGATGAAATTCAAATAATGAATATTTACTCTGAATTCTGTATATTCCAAATGTTAAAAAACTGAGCCTACAGAAGAACAGCTGAACCTAATTTAGATGTGTCAATAGCCATGTAATATCCTCCTCCTCCTCCTCTTCAGTTAATTAATACTAATTCAGAAGATTGAATTACCAGCCTAGAGAAAGGCCACCTATCTTTGGAACTGTTTATAATTCATCAAGTCTTCAAAACTGAGTAAGAAAATAATAAATGGAGGATTAATTGAATAATTAACAGCAGCTGCCATATTCTTACTCCTTTCTAATCCAGAAGATGGACTGGTTTGGAATACAGAGCTGTAGCACACAAGCAGAACAAAGTTTTGTGCTCTGTTTGCCTGCAAGATGTGCAGTAGATAGAAACACCCTTTGCAAAAACACCTTACCTGGAACTGCAATTGCTTACTGAGTATTAGCAATCTTGTGCTTGTCAGCCAAGATATGATTTAAAAAGAAAAGATTTATTTGCTAAAGGTTTCAGAACAGTGAACAACAGACCAACAAGAAAACTGAGTACCTACCCATCACATTACTGTGTCCTCTTTTTCTGTAAAAATATAAAAGCACCGAGAAGGAACACTTGAGAACTGGACATAAGGGGCAGTATCTGAAGGTCTTAAATTCAAACTAACTCCTCTTTCCTTTCTGGATATACAGAGAAGCTGAACCTATGGAAAATGACCTCCTATGTGCCAGTGTTCAAAAGGTTCCATCTCTGTTGGAAAGAATCATTTGACAAATTCAGCTGTTCCATCAACCTGTCCCTATGAAGCATGTGAATTATTTTCCCCAGGATCTCTATAACTCAGGGGCTATTTTTCACATGAGCACATAAAGAGGAATTTTCCAAGGGAAACTTGGAATCTGACCAATATCAGTATCAATATCCTTGAAGGAGCTACCCCTCCTCTGAGGGACTAGAAAGCTTTAGCTAATAATTCTAATTCTGCAATGTAATAACAGTTATATGCCAATATCCCCTATTAATTTCCTCATAAAAGACTAAACTAGAAGTCTGAGTTGTTGGAGTTAAGCCTCATAATGGTATTATATTATAGATGGGAACCCAGGTGCCTGGATTAACCCTTTTGTCCAATATTACAAAGGAACTCTTTCTAAAAACCAATAAAATGCTCTCCCTCTTCTTGCAGCACTTTCCACATCTAACTTCCATCTATTTTCCCTTTTCAGGATATGTAATCACTTTTTCAAAATGTACCGCAGTCAGTCAGTAAATTGACATCCTAACAAAGAGTAAATGCTATAAACAGAACGATTTTTAACACTAGTTCTGAATACCAAGACTGTTGCCTTTTTTCTTCTGACAAACATATGAATAGAAGTTGCCCAATTACGTGTATATAAGGAATAAAAGTGAAAAAAAAAACCTGCACCTTTTGTGCTTAAACTTCAGAGGCAGGAAGAATGTTTAGATATTTAAAGAGCCTACAGATGTTCCAGCAAGAGAAAAGGCTAAGTTTGCCTTGTTTCCAGCCAAAATGGGTCCAGGTAAGCAAAACTATGTCACAATTTGCATTTATCTGCTACCTTATACCATATCTTTTCCCTGAGGTGGAAGAGATGGTTGACAGTTTTCAAAACTAGAAGCACTTGGAAGACACGATTCTACTTCATAGATTTTTCTGATGGGCTCAAACATGACTACCTGGATTTGGATGGTGGAGGCTTCTGCTCTGCACCATCAGGCTTGGCTCACTGCCTGGGAATTGGGCAGCACACCTGCAGCTGCCTTCAGCTTCTTCGCAACTGCAGCCCAGGGTGATGTTCAAGGGGGTGCTTATAGCTGGAGGGCAGCCAAATGCCTCATTTTCCCCAAAATTTCCCCTCCTCTATCAAGAGTTCTCGCTGATAACACTTTTCCCAGGTGATGACTGATATGCAAAAGCAAATAGGATCTAAGGTACTATCAGTGGAAGAGCAGTCAAGGAAAGAGTGCGATGTATCTGTGAAATACAGTCACCCAACAGTTAATAAAAGCAGTAAATAACAATAAAGGAGGGGTAAAGGAGCATGTCAAGATTTCACAGCTATAAACGCTCCACCTGGCATACTCCAATTTTACTGCTAGCTTGAAATAACGTGAAGTACAACTGCAAGTATCTCACACCAGAAAGTTTTAAACATTCTAAATTGTATTTTTCAGTGAAAGCTGTTGCCAGTGCAACATAAACAACTGCTCACAATGTCAAAGCATAAAGAACAAATGTTGTACCCATTTAATTAGAGTTTGTATTTCATGTTTATTTGCACAATACAAATCATTAAACAAACATACTATTCCACTTTCCACTGTAGACTTTTAGGTACTATCCTCAGTTGCTTTGGCTTGTCCCTTACTGGTACCATCTCCATACCAGCCTTATTCTCTGGTGTTTGTCCTTCACACACCAGCATGGCATATACTTCAGTGTCATATGTATAGCTATCATAACCAAATAAGAAAAAATAGCACATTTTGTACAGAGTATTTAATGCAAAACGGAAGCTTGAGGACCTTTTACCACCTTGCTGGGGTGTGAATTGGTGTGCCCTTTCAAAAACATTTAAGTCACTACCTTCTGGACAAATAGTGAAAAAATGAGTTCTGTACGCAGATAACACCACCAGGTACTGACTATAAGATCACTTTTTCTATAAGACACCAAATAAATACAAGCAATATATGCAACATAAGCTGTTGTCAGTTACCTATTCTACATCATACCTGTGAAAATACAAATGGGCATGTTGTGAATATTTAAAGAGTAAAGTGCTTTTAACATCGAGCAAGTGAATGCATCTAGTGTCGTACCACAGGCAAATATAGATCCATTTTGGACAAAATAGTCTCCATGCAATTAGTCAGCAGCAATGCCCTGCATTCACCTATAACAACATTAAACTAGTGTATATTACTTCAGTCATACAGGGTTTAAAGTCAGGATACAGTATGTACACTTACAAAACTCAACCAATGCTCTACATGAGCACACGTTTTGAGCACTGCTATAGCAAGTTGGTTGTGTTTCTTTTTTCTTTTAAGAAGCCAAACCTTTGGCAATGTAAACGCAGCATACACTGAAGATACCACTGAACCAATACGAGAGCTCATTACGCAGCCGACAGGAATGGGAAGAAGAAGAAATCAAAAGCGAATTTAATGGCTTTATGCACTGTGCTCCTCCAGTCATGCTCTATTTTCACATGCCTCCCTGCAGGTAAGAGTTTAGACATGCAATTTAAGCAAGTGATTGCCTTCAGTTCAAAGACAGGCCATTTACTGCCAAGACGACCCTCCAGAATTGTGCTGAATTCAATTATACTTCCCTGCCTCAAGTTCAGCAACACTTTTTTAAACTCATTGCTTGCCTTCAGCACAATATCTTTGGTTATATCATCCTCCTCTATAGACTTGGTGCCATTTTTGCTACTGAAAGGCATGCCCACAGTTATTTCAAATTTGTACCGATCAAACATTTTCATATGGCAGTTATGCTTTGTCAAATACTTGAGACGACACAATTCTTCCTCCTCCAGTGTAACATTTTTGGGGTCACAAAGAGGATAGGTTTCACCGTACAAGCATCTCATCCAATCGCCAATAAAAAGTGGAAGCATATTTACTGCGGATTCGGCACTATTGTCGATTTCTGTAACACGCACATATTTGAACCGCCCAGTCCACGTCACTCTGTGTCCTTCCAGGTGACTACATAAAATCTGAGTACGTGCCATGTTAGTCTCCTTCCACGACCGGGGTCCGCAGAGGAAGGCGTACTGATTCCACGTCAAGG
Organism: Podargus strigoides; assembly: GCA_028020825.1. Taxonomy (NCBI): domain Eukaryota; kingdom Metazoa; phylum Chordata; class Aves; order Caprimulgiformes; family Podargidae; genus Podargus; species Podargus strigoides. The sequence goes on from CM051621.1 coordinate 12,988,590, forward strand.
TTGAGTTGTAAACTTTCATTCCCTCCGATCGATACACATAGAACCAACAGAACACCACCACAGCTGTAATCCACACCAGAATGAGTTTCACAATTGAGCTTCGAGTGAGGGATTTAACCATTTCAACTACAGAGAAGTTAACTTTCGTCCACCATCGGAAAAGCAAAGGAACAGCACACAAAACCAGAGTCACTACAATTTTCATGAGCTCCAGAGACACAAACCACTTAAAGAAATGGATAAGACACATCAGTGCAATGCCTGCACCCAGCACTGGGAGCGCAAAGAGAAACAGAAAATAACCGATGGATGCACGAATGAGCCCAATGCCAGAGGACTCCCGGAGAATGACCACAGAGAGCTCGCACCACATAAAGCAGACCAGATACGGGACCAGGTAGCAGTAGGTGCCTTTAAAATTCCGTAGTTGTGCCATTCTAAAGAACAGATAGAACAAGTACAAAAACAGAAGGCACGGGATGCTTACATTGATCACAAAGAAATGGCCTAGAGGAACAGTAAAGAAGGTTTTACCTAAGAATTTCAGGTAGCCAAAATTCCCAGGTAATACCTGCAATAGGGATAAGCAACCTGCTGCTACCTCGGTCATTAGCGCTCTTCGTGTGTAAGGTTCTGCACATGTGCTTAAACTCATGTAGCTTGTCACTGTGAAGAAAACTGAGACGGTAGCTAGCTCTGAGCATGGTATACAGTCTTTGCTTGCTATAGGGAAGGAAAAAATGACAAAGAACACTGAAAGTAAAAAGTAAATGTATGGCTCTAAGTGATTCCAGCCAAAGTTCACCTCAGCTTGCTCAACATCTAGGTTTGGTTCAAAACGAAGCAGTAAGTCAGTCAAAGCACGGAAGTTTTCCCAGGCCTTACTGTCCTGAAAAACTTTCAGTGTGCAAATCACCATAGAAATGAAGGACAAATAGAATATGACTAATGGAATAATGAAGGCAAAAAAATCAATTGTCAGATTACTGATGATGAAGAAAAAGATGAGAGCATTGATATGGTGTGTTGGAACAATGCTAGACAGCCAATGCATTCCTGCCTTTGATGCAATATCTATAAGGTATTCTTTAATTTCCATAATGGCATGAAGTGGATATTTTACAACCTGGAAAGAGAGAAAGAAGCACTTTATTTATGAGCAGTTTCACATCTTTACATCACAGATATTCTTAGCTGAAGCAATACCAGTAAGTTGCCTAACCTGAGCTGACATGAAAAGATTTATATTTCAGACAAATGTTGCCAATAAAATGAGATTACTTTGTCTGAGATTATTAGCTCTATTTTGATTAATTCAGTCAGAAGCAGCTCAGAGGCGATTTTGATTTCAGGGAAGATGTATTTCATTACCTTTGACACATATAATTAAATGGCTTCCTAGTCAAATATCCTGCTTCGCTAACTTCATACTGAAGATAAGATAGTACAGGACTGCAGCCATGTAGTTTAAGTCATTATTTGAGCTGTGAGTACTGCAGCTTTAAAGCACTTAATTCTGCCACTGTTCTGGAAGGATTATGCTATACGTTCTAAAATGCATATACGCTACAGGAACCAGTGCATATGATTCATAGGCATTTACAGGAAGTCTTTACAGCTGTGGTTTATCTTTAAAACAATTGTTCCCAAGCATCTAGGGATGCAGCTGTCAAAATCTCATTTGTAAGCAGAAGTATCTTTACCTACAATTACTACACATTTAGGAATTCTTTTAATTCCACAACAGTAAGTGGACAGGATCTTAAAATTCTACCCATCTTACATGGCATTTTCCAACAGTCACCACACAGAGGACCTGATGGATTAAATCCTCCCCCTGTGACCAACCACACACTTTACATTGGATCACTAAAAAGCTACTGGATTTTTCAAACACATATCCAAATATTGCATCTGGACATTAACTGCTGCAATCAATCCTCCTTCTCAAATAAAAAGATAGCTTTTAGGTTTTCCTAGAACTTACAATTTTATATTAGTTCAAGGGAAAGGCCAAGAATGTGTCAGCAAAGATCTATGCATTACGATCAACAAGAACACACACAGTGATTTGGGCATAAGCTCATTTATTAGTAAAGGTATTCATGTTGTTCTTCATAAATGCATCTCAGAATATCAGCTCTTCAAACAATTGGAAAGAGATATGCATCACCCGCTTGTTAGGGGTTTTTTTTCCCACCCGACCTTTGATAGACAACGAAATGACAACAACTACAACAAAAACTCTCATGTCAGCAGCTAGAAACCCCCTAACCTGCTTGACATTTCTATCAGTATTGAATGCATGCACCTTAATTTTCCCTTCTCCTTTCACTACCTAGAGAAGTATTGGTATAGAAAACCATGGACAGAAACTTCCACCATTCTTGAATTCCTTCATAATACAACCTTTTCACACCTCAAGGCTATGGATAATTTTGCCCACCTGCTTGTTACTGTTTAAATAAGAAAGACATGAAGCATATAATAACATCTATAATAAAAATACAGCAGTTATTATAGGGACATTCAAATCCTCACTGAGATGTAATAAAGGAAGAGTGCCCTCTTCCAGGGAAAATCATTATCCCTTTCTTTTAAATATATGACTCATATATGAAACTATAAACATATATATGAAGTCCAGAAAGAAATAATATCAATGATTCTCATACTGACCTACATAGACTAAACTTCAGCTTTGAGAGGCAAGTGCAAATCACCTCTGTCTTGTCTGAAATGTGTTAAGAGCCCTTCAACATAACCTGTTCAGTATTGTCTTTTTACCTTCAGCCGCAGAGGTAACTCCTCAGGAGTCTTCCCTGCCAGTTCATCATCTTCTTCTTCCTGCATAATCAGGTTAGATGGGATGATTCCCTTTGCATACTTCTTGGTAATTTCAACAAAGTCATCCAAAGCAATAAATTTTTTAGCTAAAAGATAAAACAAAGACTGTGAGTAAACAGTATTACTACAACCCTGTACTGATTATGAGTTGGAATTTTTTTTTTTTTCCTGGTATTAAAGAATGTCCACTCCGGGCTTCAAAAACTGGTAACACAGGATTACCTTGCAACTTTTTCTGAAATCTGGGCTGAAAGAAAGCAGCTGCTTGTGCCAGCAATATATGACTACTCTAAGTCTTGTCAGACCAGCAAGTAAGTTTATTATACTGCTAAGTAGGAGAACAGAGTGAGTGAATGTAGATTATCTGCAAGTATCCCAAAGAAAGAGACTACTGGATTAGGTGATGCAGTTTTACATCATAAGCTATTATATCTTTGGTGACTTATTGAAAGAACTCTAACAGCCACATTTAAAACAAAGAATTGTGCAGGAACAGTAATGAATTATTTGTACATTATTGACTGAAAAACTGACTTCTGATTTGGCATTTAACAGTCATTTTTTTATGAGTTCAGAAGTTAGAGACACAATTGTAGGAAATGCCCAATTATTCATATCTACAAGACTAAATATAGATTGTGTATAGTGTATTAATTTAATATGCTACATGACTGCTATACAAAGGGCCTCCTCCAAACTATATCAACCAGGATCTAAAACAGATAGCCAGCAACAATATACACTTTGCTCAGTTGTATACAGATGAAATTTATCACTCTGCCCTGGAAGATCCTTATCCCCTCCTGTGAGCAAGAAGGGAGGCAAGAGGTTACTTCGTAAAACTCCAGGGATGCTGCAAGACAGAAGGAGATCTTTCCACTGCTTCAAACTCTTTTCATAGCCAGTTCCTTACATTAGGACAGATTAGCTAGTTTCTATGGCAGACAAGCTTGATGTCATTTGTAAAGGAGGACAATTAACAGCAACTTATTTTCCGTACGCTACAGCAAATGACATTGCTGTAGATATAAAAGACTTCTGAATGGCAAAAGTCTGTAACATACCTCCTACACAGTAAGTTTAGCTAGTCAGCTGACAAAGATATGAAAGCTGGCCAGCTTAATACTAGTTTAAGATTTTAAAGATACAGAAAACTAAACTGCTTCATTAAACCGAAAATCAGAGGATTTGTGGGTTTGCACCCATCAATTTTTTAATTTTATAAAAATGCTACATTTATAGAAGTTAAATATATCAGAATTTAATACTGAAAACATTATATATACAGGATAAGATAAAGTATTTGCCAAGACACTTATTAGAAGAGTGTTAAAAGAGCTCAACAGAAAAACAGCAGCTTACAATCTATCTTTTGCTTTAATCTCACAACACGGATGTTGTCTTTTGCTTGCACTTTCACTTTTAAATGGTTTTTTTCCTTCCTTCATTGCATGAACCCCTATGTCCCACAAAATACTATCTGGCATGCCTCCCAAGAAAGAAGAAAGGATTTATTTTTACTAACTATTCTTATCATTCACAGACTGTAAGGTGACATTGCTTGCACAAAGAAATCAGTGAGACTCCTTAGCTGTCTTCCGTAGGGTTCAGATCAAGCCTAATACCAAACGTGTCATCTAAATTTATTGTCCTATTGGGATACAATATACAGTGTTAAGATAGTCTTTTTGGTGTTGAATCAGCAAGCAGACATGGTTAGAACCTCAGAAAAATTCCTTAATGGCACTTTTACAGGACGTCCTGAAAGAGAAGGAGTCATTAACTCACTATGTACAGATGGCCTATCAAATATAGTGACATGTATACTCTCAGGCACGCAACAACTGCCCATTGACAATGTCAGCTCTAATTTTCTGTTTATGCTTCCATTAAAGATAACACAGATCATTTATCTGCAAACACATATCTGGCTTAAAAATTATCTTCCAAGTACTGTCACTGTATTAAAACTGAAGGGAGAATCTCCTGCTGGCAATCTAAATGTAGAAATTCAGTGGATCAGAGAAGTAAATGCTGGAGAGTAAAACTGCCTTGTTCATCCATGAAAAGACAAAAGCTCTCCAGAGAAGAGGTAACAGCTTAACTCCTACTCTAAGTGTTTGATGAAAACTTTTCAGTTTTAAATGTTATTAGTATTTTGTCACCCAAGTGTCTCTTAAATTGATATAAAAAGCGTATGTTGTAGATTCTACTTTATTATTCATAGATTTTTTTTCTTCAATTTGGTTATGACAAATTCCCCTACCTCCCCCATCCGACATAAGAAAAATATGCACATCAATTTCTGCCTACGCTTACATACAGGTTCATTTACTCTCCTGTTATTTTATCTGCCATTTAAGCCTTCATAAAAAAAAAAATTTGCCAGTTCCTTTTCTGACACTCTTTGAATTACTGAAGAATCCAGAACAAAATCATTTGCTTCACACTCACGCTCTATCAGCATGTGCCAGTTCAGCTAAGGGATGGAAAGAACACTAGTGTCATTCATTAAGCACCAATGCAACATAGCTGTGTTACAATACGATGACCAGACCATGAAACACAACAGTCTCATCCTTGAAGGACTATTTCTAGCTTTCCAGAAGTGGCAAGTGAGTCACAAGAACAGCTGACTTACTCTCATGGAAGTTTTGACGTACCACAAGCTTGATCTCTCCAAAATACTACTTCTCCCTGTCACCTACTTCTTCACTTATATACAGAGGCACGTGGCCCTCCTCCTCTTCTACTTCTATGAAAGTTAGCATAAAACTTAAACACTCCATTCTCTTTAGGAAAGTTATTTTCAGAAGTTATCTGTGTAAAGAATACAATCCTTGAAGGTAAAAAGGCCAAACTGACCTAATAAAATGTAAATCTAAACTTTCAGGGAGTTTAAACCTGCAGACCCCCAGATTTGGTTCATTAATCCCCATATGATGCTTTAGTTCCACATATTCTCAGCTATAGATGTATTAATAAAGTAATATGCTTTGTGACATTTAAAAGTGCTCTTCAAGAACTGATCTAGGTTGCACATGTACTACTTCATATAACCTACTGCGTTTCAAGAGAACACAATTTTTCTGACAATGATTAATCGAACCTTATGTTACCTAATGTTCTTGAAAAACTACACATGCTGCGTTGTTTACAATGTATTTTCTTAATTTAACAGTCTGACTTTCCTCCTTAAGGCCCAGCAGCAAAGCAGCATTTCTTAGGCATGCAGGGCTAGGGAGAACTTTATTTCAAGTCCAACCTGCTCACCCCCATCATACCTTACAAACTCACACATTTGGGTCTACAAGTCTGACCCTGTGTGTTTTGAGTGGTTTAATTCTCCCCACTACATGAACTAAGCTGCCTCTAATTTATGAAAGGAGTATCGTGGTGCATCTTTTCTATATCAGTCTTGAACAAATAAGAGAAGATAAACATTAATTATAAGTCAATGGCAAACAGAAGCAAGGTAAATACAATGAGGGATCTGTCTGCATTAAATGGCTGCATAATTAATTCCCTTAAAAAGTTTACTACAATTTAGAACTAAAAAAAAATTACTGAAAATGCAAAAAATTTTTTGCTCAATAGACTGGTAAGTGCTGAAAGGGCAAGAATATAACAAATGACATGCAAACTCCTCTTAGTATAGTCATCACTGACAACTGTAACAGTGATGTCTTCTGTGAGTTCACATGCAGATCAGTTATTTTCCTTGCACATTCTTATAAATTGACACTACCAGCTTATAGCAATCCAACCCTCCTGTATATTCTTACTCTGGCAGCATAAAATTGCTTAGGAAAACAAAACAGAAACGAAAACCACAGGCAAAGACTGAAAAACAGCAGCATTTACTTACATTCACTGCTCACTAATCGCTCCAGCATTCTTCTCTGCTTCTGCACCGCCTTGGGAACTGGGCCAGGCTGCTTCTCACCATCTGGTTCAGTAACAGACAGTTATGATAAGTCAAAGCAGTCAATTAAAGTGATCAAACTATAACTGGAATGCAACACCTGGAGAATAGTATTTCTTCAAAGTCAGAAAGAGACAAATATACATATAAACAGGTAAAAAGTGGCTACATAGCTTTCTATATTCCTATTACTATATTAGAAAAGGGAACAGCATTGACATAGCTTACACGTACTGCTGTGATGGTGGAGTGAGCCAGGTGTCTTGAAGACTGGGTTTGTAAATTGAATTATCTAGCAGGATATCACCAGGATGACTTAAGGAAAAAAGTTAAACACAGTAAAGCCATAAAAGATTTATTTTCCAAGGACAGTGAGTGTCAAATGAAGATATTTTTAATATCTGATCACTCCTATGAGTGCTTAACTGAATCACAACCTACAGCAAGAGTTGGCAAGCCTTTACGAACTAACTTTATTGGTCCAGAGAACACAGTAATTAAGAGAGTCATTAACACTTATTTTTTTCTTAGGTAGATCAGACATTTACTTTTATCTCATGCCTGATTGTTTATAAAAGCCTTTTAAGTTTCTAGCTGTAGTCTGCCTGTAAGTACTTATTTTATCAATACCATAAATCAGTTCATAAACAAACCTTCATTGTCAACTTGCCCAACATTTTCCAGTAGTTCAGAAACTGCCAATTGCTTCTTCTTTTTTGGGTTTAATTTCCAATACATGACTAAAGCAGCTTTTCTTACAGCTCTCTCCAAATCAGTCTCAGATGATAATTTTTTCACTTCTTGCTCATTCTCAGAAGTGATGCCTCAAGAAAAGAAAAATACATTAGATACCATTATCCCACACCCATGCAGAAATGACAGATTTGCCCACAATTTATTTTTCGCAGTTTAATCTGAAACTTCAAATTTCATTCACGTCTTGACCACTTAAGTAAATTACTCAAATGCCCTTCTGTGCCCATTGCTTATCAAAATCTAATCACATAATACTTAAATTTAAACTGTACTTCAAAGACTGTGCAAGACATGCATTGTCTTTATGTCTTGCTTCAACAAGTACAGCAGTTCAGGCAAAAGGCGGCATGGATATGCATGTGACATGTCAAAGGCAGCAAGAATGTAATGAAAGTTTTGTTTGTTTTTTCTTTTAATAAGAGTTCAGATAGTTGGTAGATGAGAGGATACCATTCCAAGCGTGGGAAGTAGCATAAAGGAAGATGTGAATCTTGAAGTGGGAGAAGACAGTGAAAAAGACCAATTGGGAGAAAGGTTGTGGAGGGGTAACAGAATGAAACAATAGTAGATATGTAGGTGGTGCGTGGTTATGTACAACCTTCACGGTCAAAGAAGCTTCAATGAAAGGTGGGGAGGGGAAGAACGAGCATGAATTCCATGAAGGAATTCAAGCAAGTAATTAATATAAATGCTTTCATGAGCAGTATCAGTAATTAATGCTTTTTAAATTGCCTATTTGAACATGCTGTCAGCAGCTACTCACATAATTTTGCCGTGAACATTCCCATCATATTTTAACCCCTCTTTTCAGTGTTAAAATTGATATGGTATTATTTCAGATAAAGTAGGAAGCACAAGCAAAAAGTCTGAAAACCAATACCTCTTCTGTCTGCCAGGCATCTACGCAACAGTTTGACAGCTTCTCTTCGGCCTTGCTTAGCAGCAAGGATGAACCAGTCAACTGCACTACAATTGTTAAGTTCTTCATCCTCCTCTTCTGCTAATCTCAAGAAGTGTTTCCCCACCTAGAATAAGTGGGGAACAGAATTCCTTCAATTACTTCAATATACTCTGCTCTATCTCTCTTCTCCAACACCCTGGAACTCAGCTAGAATAAATTCTCTCTGAACAAAAGGTCAAAACATTTTCTCCTAGCACTTAAGAACACAGTTGTAAGCCGATCTGCAGAGAAAGATCAGTTTCCAGAACTGGAAGCAAGAAGGAATTGCAACACATTTGGCCAGGTCAATGAATTTGTCACTATTGGTCTTTGAGCATCTAGCAGGATCAAGTAAAATTCCCCATGTTAAAAGTCTTCTTGAATTCTTTTCCTCCTATAGCAATGGCCAGACAACACTGCCAGCCTCATTCTAGATGCACAAAAATTAAGTGTAATAACCTGGTGCCCTGGCATTCAGTAATTCAGATGAAGTTCAGTTACTGACAAAGGGCCTTGACATGGAAGGAAGCTTCAGCAGTGAAATCCCTGACTCATAACAGGTTAGCCACTGAAGGTCAAAGCAAACTCATGATTAATTAGGGAATAGAATAAAACTAATACTGCTTAAGCATCAAGCAATTTCAGTGATATAGACTGTAAAAATCCTCATATTTAAGATTACAGAAATTATGGAGCAGTCGCCTGTATTACTGTTTTACAGATAAGAAAAAAAAAATCACCTTTTCTCTTCCTTCTATAAAATTGAAATATACAGTAATATACTAGTAAACATATTTATGCAATAGCACAAAACACTTCTGCTTGTCATACCACAAGGCAAGAAAACTAAATGGCAGAAAGTGTCCGGAACTACTGGACATTTTATCCGCATGCATGGAGCAGCTAGGAAATGCTTTCGCTTGGTTCACTGCACTTCCTCTCTCCCACTGTTACTTCAGTTACATTCTCGAAGTAATTAATACAATACCTTGAGATTGTGTCTCTGTAAGTCCACAGTACTATCAGCTGTAAAGCCTCTTTGACAGTTTCTCTGAAACTCTGCCTTTAGTATTACCACTAAAGGTGACTAATGAAATGCCTATGTACTTTAAACACACTGATATAATCGAAAAGATCTTTCTCCTCCATTAAAGGTTAGGTCTCCAGTCTTCCAACTGCTTTCATACACCTAAATAGGTGCAACTTCTACATAGATAGTACATACATAGTTATTGGGTAGACATCATAGTGATTAAACCCATAGAACATACACAGTGAAGCTATCCAAAAAAAATACAGAAATAAGAAAACACACACCTGGACTAAGTAATCTAAAAGTCAGAACTAGGCAATGATTACAGCATCATGCCACAGTGCAATGTGGCAGACCAAGAGGAGTATGAGAGAGAGAAAAAAAATATTAAAGTTTCAGCAGTTGTCTGGTAATTTTATCACCCAACTACAGATTTACTTTCAGCTGTTTATTTCAGAAAGGAACTGCCTGAACACACTGCATGGTAAACAACATCCTCTGACAAGAACACCTCTTTCTTGAGTGTGTTTATATTTGTAGCCACTGAGATTTTGAGCAAACCTTCAAGAGTAGTAGATGCAGCTCTTAAAAGGATCTCTTGGACACAGAAATTATTGCAACTAGTAGAATTTGGAATTATTGCACAAGGCTACTGCACAAGCAAAATGACAGCTTAATACCTGTTTTATAATATAAGTGATTTTGGTTCACCTGTTTTTTTTGTTGTATTGCCTGTGGTTTGCTTGTTTGGTTTTGTCCTTTGCTTTTTTTTTAAGGGGGATGTTTTAGGTATTTTTTGTAGGAGGGTTAGAAGGGGTTTTTTTGGTTTTTTTTTTTTTTTTTTTTTGAAGTTCAACATTACCCCCTCCAAGAAAATCCACAGAACCTGCCCCTGAAGTCTGAACAATCAGAAAATATTTTCCCTTTATTTTGATTATAAATTTGCAAGCTTTTTTGTGTATGTTGAAAGTTTTAGTAGCCAAAAAAACCCACCTCCAAGTTCCATAACAAACATCAAGGCATTCCATGAAACACTACTGGAAGGCCTACCAGCTCCCCCTGAACAAGCCCTGTGCAGCAGCCACTGTTCAGTCACAGCAAAGCTCCTACACAGAACCACCTGAAGATGGCTGCAAAGCTCTGGTGGGAAAAGGTGCTAACCTCAGATTTGTCATTTAAGCAATTAGAGATTATGTCTTTCCCATAAGCTAAAACTGTGAAATGAAGTAATAGTTGGTAACAGCTTAACAGATCACCATACGGTACTTCTCCAAAGGCTGCTCTCACCTGTGGGCTTTGCTAACCAAAGAGGTTATCTCAAGCAATTCCCTCACATAGATCCTCTGGTTCAAGACACAGAGATGCCTTTTTTCCATTACTGAATTCCAGCTGTGGGTGTCTCATTTACATAATTGCTGTACAGTTATTTCTGAATAAAGAAACTACATAAAGTTACAGTAATACAGGTTGACAGCCACTCAGACTGCATTTATTTCCATAGTCATTGCAGGGTTATTTTTGAATAAACTCATAGTAATAACTACAAGCCAGTGAAGCAAATGATTTCTTGTGTTTGACTTTGTAATTACTAGCACACAGCACAACAGTGCCATCTCAGCTTCTCATTTGTACTTTTACAAAGGTAAGAAATGTATTTGAGGGTCCTTTTTCAGGCAGTCAATTCATCCTGAGTACATACAGAAGCTAAATTGCATGCTGGGTCTCTTTATGACAAGAATCCTACCATTGTGTGGGAATAGAAAGTGTACACCGTGAAAGAGCTAAAAGAAGGGAGTAAAGGTGGAATGAATTGAGAAGGATAAAAAATTATTATTTATATACTTACATAAGGACACATAAGCTTAGATTACATAAAGTATTTTAGTCAACTGTAAATTATATTGTGAAAGAATATTTATAGGGCTTGCTTTCTTTTATGTGAAGGAATAGAGCCAAAGTACAAATTAGGCAGCAGTGATCCCCTCAAGGCTAAAGCTCCATCCTCCTCAAAGCCACTGGCTGTTTGAAAGGTGAGGAATGTTACAAGTCCAAGGACAGCCTGCCCCTCAAACAAGTTAAGATGGAGGAGTTTGTGAGCCTCGCATTGTCTCCTTTTTATTCTTATTTGTAAAACGAGTGGCGATCCTTGGGGAAAAAACCTAGACCACCACTGAGCAATGTAGGAGACCATAAACACTCCCTTTTGCCATCAAAGCTGAAGCTGAAAAAGAATGCTCAAGTAATACACGAACCAAGTTAAACACAAATTAAAACCTGCTAAACAATTTTAAGCTATATATACTAGACCAATACACCAGACAATGGAATGCAGCAGAAAACTGGTACTATTTTTTCTAAAACCTAAGGGACACCTAAAATGCTAATACATAAAGGGACAGAACTGCCATTAACTCAATTATATCTGCTATTACACGACTAAACATAGCTAATTTCAATAAACAAAGAGAAGCTGCTTTTCCAAAATGTGTTAATTCAGCAAAGAAACAGTGTAAGAGCAAAACATCAATAAACCTCTGCTCCTGCTAAAGCACCTCAATGCTTTAGCATTGTTTCCTTCACAGATTCCAGCCTAAGAATTTTAATATATTTGTTTATAGTGCAGTGCCAAACCAACAGCATTTAATAGTCCCTATCTGCACACTTCCACAAATAACTTTGGCACGTGCTTTTAAACACCAGCAAAAGCAGCTCTCAGCCTATCCTCCCTGTTTTCTTATGTGTCCTGAAGGCTTACTCAAGAGTTGGACGAGTAACACTCCCAAGCAAACAGCATTTCTCAAGGCAGAGAAACCATCTGGCATCACCTTCCTTTGAACAGTTTAAGATCAAAACACATACAGCTCAACTAAACGAGAGGTGATAGTTCTACAGCAGGCAGTGCTATTTCTGGAATTAAGAGCAGACAAGACTGGACAAAGAGCATATAAAGTTACCTCTGTTTGTGCTTTTGGTTCTCCAGCTTTGGCCCTCTCAAGCAGGTCCTCAAAGAGCACTTCAGGTTCATCCTTCATTCCCTCTATAAATTAAATTGATAATGAAAATTGTTTACTAGTAATATTTGCAAGTATTTTATAAGTCATTGCTATATGTGCTTGAAGAAATAAAGGATCACATCTAAAAATATTCAACACCAGTGTTCGGCAAGAACAACAGAAGTTAACTCATTACAGTATTTACACTCCATCTCAGTGTTGTACTTCAGCATATTCACCATTACCTGTTATTCGGTACCTGCCCCAGGATGACAGATACAGTTTACAGTTTCTCATTCACTTCCAAAGGATTCATTTCTCAACAGAAGAATACTCATTACGATAAATATGAGCATATGTGGAACATGCAGTATGGATCAGCTTTTGTACTGACTATTCATATTCTCAACCACACTTGAGTCTTTCACTTGGCAGCCTCTCTGCATAGTAGTGAAACCTTTTCAAGAGTTTTGAAAAATAAGCCGGCCTTTAAAACCTGTCCAGTATCCTTGAAAGCTCAGCTCCTCAGACTCTGGAGGACACAGAAACAAATAATGATTACACTGTTATGAACTCCACTGTTTTGTGTCCAGTTCCACACACACACTTAATTTTTCTCTCTTTTGCTATCTACTGGATACATACAGATTTCACTTTTTTTTTTTTCAAAAAGCCTCATATTACTCCACCAATCGAAGAAAAAATCTTCAAGCTTTATCTCGCATCCAGTGTTTGTAAACAATGTCATGCTGTGTGCTTCTTGATGAACAAAGAATAAGTTTGAGGGAAAAGCTGACCAAGGCCAGAACTGCTACTTTTTATGAGAAGATTTCTCATAAATTAGTTTGAAGTATTTTAAAGACAAAAATCAATACAACTTGTATGCTTTAAGTTGGGTGAAGTGTAAGAAAGGACAACAGGCCATTGACTCAGAATACCAGTTTTCCCAGCCAACCCAAACCCATAGATAGAAAATAAGATCCAAACTTAACTGTAAGCACCAAAGCTTGACCTGTGCACACCACATTACTGCACGAGGTCACCGAACACACCGTGATGCCTGGGAGCTATGTACTGAGGGCCCAGGCAGCATGAGAAAGTATGGTTAGAAAGCAGAGTTTTCAAACATAAGAAACCAACTGTGAGGAGCTTTCTGGCATCCACTCAAAGTTACAGATTTCAGTCTCTACCTAATCTGGGCAAGAACAATGTGAGAAGCTGGTACGCAGCCCCTCTAGCTGAGGTGCCATTCAGCTTCAGATCTTTTTCAAAAGGTGTGCCGAAGGAAGAAATAAACCTGATTCCAAATAGTCTGAAGAATGGGGCTACTTACATTCTTTAACATCCCTGATACAGGAACTATTTCCAAACAAGAACAGGCTACAAGCCAATGCTTTCATTAAAATGGATGTATTTTAACAAGAGAAAACCACGAAGTAAGTTTTCTCCTTCACCACGCCACAGTTTTGTCTGCCAAGCTCCACTTGGAAAAACACTAATGCCAGATTATAACATGTTGTCTGGCTAAACAAGGCACATAATGAAAAATAATTTTCATTTAGTACTCAGTCTTTCAAGAAAGCTGTAAAAATATTATTGTAAAATAGGGAAACAGCATCCCAGCAAAATTAACCACTTAATCTCCTTGCCCTGATATATAACCAGCAGGATCGAACTCCAAACAAGTCAGAAGCCTGTTTTCCAGATGGCACAACTCATACCACCATACATCACTCAGTGCTCTCTGCTTACAATAAACAAGAAGTTACAGGAAAGAGCATATTGTTTGAAGTAAACATAGTATTCATCCATCTACTTCACTCAAATTGAAAAAGTTGGGTAAGACAGTACTTTTCTGTTTCTTCCTGTGTTTTCATATTCATTAGCTTATTTTGCATTGAAATTTCTGGAACAACAGTCTTGGCTATGGATTTTTTTTTTTTTTTCCTCTGCATAGTGAGATCACCACAAATATTTTTGTGACACTCTGCATAAACCAATCCAGGAGGCACCGTTCAAAAGTTAGTGTTTGATAATTCAGTGAAATTTGCACACACACAAAAAATGCAAACTATAGAAAGCAGTTTGCTGAACTGATAAGCCCTAATAAGAACAGTGGTTCTCTGATAGCTTATATAGGCAAAGCTGCTTCCTTTCTGTCCTCCTCCACTTGCCACATATACGAGCATGGTATGGCTCTGCCTCTTGTGTCTCTTGCTCAGATGAATATCTGTTAGATAAGAACACTGACTACAATAAAAAGCTGTAAAGCATTCTTACTTTGCTTCAACACCACGATATAGTTACTTTAATATGCAATGTGATTACAATAACATGTAAACAATGTTCTTCACAAAGACGGTAAAAAAAAAAAGCCAAACTAAGAACATGCAGTCTTATGTTCCAACTACGACCTTCATTTAGAAAATAAAAAAATGTGCTGGTACTGCAGGCAAACTGGTTGAACTATTTGTTCTAACAGAGATCACTGCCACAGGAAAGAAACCCCTCCTGCTGTTATTTTCAACCTACTGCTCAATCCCTCCTGCCTGGTTATCACTTCCATGAACTCACATGTGACCTATAAACAAAGAATAGTTAACTGAAATCATATCCGTGGGTTGGTCCTGTAGTTGTAGGGCAAGGGCAGAAGAGCAGGTTGTGGTGCATTTTGGAGATCAAATTTAGAATGGCTTAGTATCATAGTGTTTTCATAAATAGCAATATTTTTCCATTCCTTAAAGGATAAGCAAGAGGATAAAGCATGAACGACTCTAGTTTCGTGGCTGCCATATCAATTTGCTTTCTCATAAAGTATTTAGGTCAGTCTCTGAATGTAAAAGGTTCCTAAACACACTTTGACCATGTTTTGGACAAGGATGGACAACACACACTTTCTTTCAATTCAGCTCAATACTGAAACAAATACTATACAAGAGTAAATACACAAATACACTCACCATGAAAATATCAAAAAAAGTGGTGAACTTATCACCCTTGCTCTTAAGTGTGTTTTTAGTCAGAAAACATCTTCATGTGTATTCCTCCCACATAAGAGTACTGCAATGGAAGTGCTGTCAGTAGAAGCTTTTATTTTCCAGCTTTGCTAGAAACTCATGTCTATTTAATGTCAAATTTTCCTCTGTCTTGAATATAAAAATTTCCAGAAGAGAGGAACATTCATCATGCAATACTTCATGTTTCTTTTATGACAATTAAAATAGACTTCACTAGCTGTTGTGTGTCAGGTGCATTTATACAAGCCAATGAAGTCTATCAGTTATTCAAGGTTCACAAGCACCACAATCATTCAAACGAAATCACACAAGTTTTAGATGGCACATAGCAGTCATATAAGAAACAAATTAAGACAGGACAGGGACACAGAAGCGTGGTTAGCACCTGACATTTGGCCATAGTTCCTACCCTGCCACTAGGGCCCTGTGTAAGCCTTAGTTCATCATCAGGTTGCTCTGTGGTTCGCTTCCCAATTTGTTTATTTCTACCTTCACAGAGACAGGTCACTCAACACAAATTATTCAGTGGATATTGGAACACTGACATTATTAATAAAATTGTAACATTTTTATATTTCAGTGAGATTAAGTCTTAAGATATGAAATGATATGGTATCCTTTAGTTTTATCAGTTCCAGTTAAAAAAAAAGGGAAACAAAAAAAGATTTGTGCTCTGCAAAGGATGAAGCAGATGTATTTCTTTGCCTGCTGCATTTATGTTCTCATACTACAGAAAGCATTTAAATCTCTGAAGGGCTACAGAAAAATCCACTTTGGAAATTCAGGCTTTTAATTTGATAGGCTAAAGCTATCATTTAAAACCTCTTTTATTAAAGCACTTTTATTAAAAAAGACTCAGTACAACGAAATTGATAAAGGCTTATATGCATTTCACAGTCATATACAGCATTTACAAGAGTATGCTAAAACTGTGTATTATTAGCTGCTAGACTTCAAAGATGCCAAAAACCCATTACTAGAGTAATTTCTGTTTACTAGTAAAAAGTATGTTTTACAGCTCCAGAACAATACTCAGAATACAGCAGTCTAAACACAGCTTTTTATATAGGTAGGTTGTAGACAAGCTAAGGAAAACTAAAGACTACTATTTACTTTCTGAAACTCTATACATTACTTTGCAAATTGGCTACATAAAGTAAGATTCCAGCTTTGCTGCTATAGGCTTAAGTGGAAATTTAGCACTCACTTTAGTACAGACAGGCACTTTTACTGTTTCTGTTAGGTTTTGATCAGAAATAGGAAAAGTTGCAAGAGGAAATATTCCAGTTTTTAAGACACTTCCATGTATGAATTCTATGAATTCTAAAATATTTAGAGGCACATTAGGGGAGATTTTGACATGTGTATATACACAGAGTAGATCATACACACCCAACCATCACATAAAACACAATTTCCTCAGTGCTCTTCTAACTGCTAAGAATCACTGCCTTCCTTAAATTTCTTTTTTTAAAAAGAGTTATTTCATGCAGAGTCTCAATAGAGTGCATGCTGAAAAGTGTTTGTTGATTGACAAACACATTAAAGCTCTCTGCAGAGTGGATTTACCCAGAACAAGGGAATTTAGCACCTTGCCTGCTACCATCACCTTCTGGTCAGGTACATACAGCTCTTTCTTCTTAGGTCACAGCTACAGCACCTAAATTCTCCAGATAAAAAAAGAGAGGAAAGACCATGACCAAAGAATACCAAAGCCAAAACCTGGTATTTTAAATCATCACAACCTCTTACGCCTTCTGAGCTCAAGATCTTATTTGTTCATGCAGTTATTGGGGGCCAGCCACAAGATTATGTTATCATGCACAATAAATTTTTTACACAAATAATTTTTTACAAGCTGAGCACTTCCAAGTGCTTTGAACTGTGGAAACCTAATGAGAACAGGATAAAAGGAAAACTGAATGCAGTTTCTCAAACAGGAAGCAATGATGAAGACAAAGTATTAATTTGAAATATATAAGTTTAAAAGAAATTACAGGTTTTACAAGTGAATATTAAAGCTGCATGGAAACTCTACTGAACAAAAGATTAACACATTAAGCAACACCCACGCTAAGTGTATGAAGGAAACCTGTATGGCATACACACTTTATATTATCATAACTACAGGTATTCATTTGGGCTCAGAAAAAAAAAATGACAGGGAGGTGCAGGAGGAAAAAATCCATGTGCTGGGGAGAATACAGGATCTCGGGTGACAAGATACAAAGCAAGATTTCTGGATTGGCCTTCCCATTTTATTAGTACAGCAGCAAGCGTTGCTGAAGTGATTGAAAACACGCAGGAAGAGTTAAGCATATGCACAATACATCTCATATGTTCAGTCCTAGCCAGTGGTAACACTTCCAAGCTCACCCCATATACACCTAGAAAAGGACATAAATATTTTTACCATTTCAAGAGAAGATTTGTCAGTTGCCACAGATGAAAAACTGCTATCAAGGCGGCCCAGCAATGTGAGCCAAGCAATATTAAGTAGTCAGTCTCACGATCAAATCTTGCAAATTTTGTGTTTGTTGGGTTGTTGTTTTTTGGTGGGATTGTTTGTTTGTTTTGGTTTTTTGTTGTTGTTGGGTTTTTTTGTTTGATTTTTTTTTTTTTTTAAATGCAGTTTCCTTGATCTTTTGAATAAACATGACCAAGATACACTGAGAAAAACCAGAGCAGCAAGAAGGCCAGAAAGCACCAATAATGACCTGAACTACCTCCCAGAAAGCATGACATTCAAGAATTATAACATGGCAAGATTTTAGACACATTTAATAACTAACTGCATGCAGTAACTAATCAGAGAAATCAAGAGACAGAAAACAATTTTTGCTTCTAATTAAGAAGTGCACAGAACCTAGTTTAAAGCTTAGTGAGCCACCCCAGCTGCAAGTTAGATTTAGTATCAGCAGTGTGAGAGGCAAAAACCCTGCTACAGTCATATTTAAAGGCAAAGCCAAACTGAGGAAAAAAAAAAAGAGGAGAAAGTTTCTTAGAAATAAGAACACATAATTGTAAAGCTATGGTCATGCCAAAACAATTAAATTCATTGTTTTTTCTATTGTTTTCAAACATACTATGATAGATCAAGAGAATAAGATCTGGAGAACAACTTAATGCAGAATCTGTTGCTAATTTTTACTTTTTCAATCGCACAAGGAGCAGCAAGCTTAGCAGGTAGACCATGGGTCTACAGACAATTCACAGTATCACAGAACAGCCTTGGTTGGAAGAGACCTCTAAGATCATCAAGTCCAACCATTAACCCAGCACTGCCAATTCCCCACTAAATTCAGGGGCAAGTGAATATCTGAAAAGGAGAAAACTACAGTAAAAGATCTACTAAAAGTTGTTTTTGTTTTTTTCCCCCCCCCCCGCCAGGGAATAGCATTGAAAAGCTCCCATCCAGGAACCTCAAACATACTCTTTTAAAAACAAGCTGTAATTTTTTTTTTAATTGTGTTTAAAACTGTAGTTTCTCTTAGCTGTTCATTCAAGTGTTCTATTGAATTATATACTGTAGTGTGTAATCTCTCATTTAAAACTTAGAAAAGGAAACCTGCAAGTACAATAGTGAGATCTGTGGTAAGAGACCATTAAATCTGATATCCATACAAGGCAAATACATAGAAGAAAAAAAAAAAAATCATAAGCAAGGGGCAAAAAAAGATACTGGGTAAAATCATCAGACCTTGTGTAAAAAGCCTTGACATAAGATGTCTCTGAAGAAATTAAAAGGTTAGAGGACAGGTGGATCCAGCTCATATTGTATCTCCAGAAGCAGTGAGTAAGGCTTCTCATGGAGTCCTCTAAACAACTTCGAATGTAGGCTGTTTCACGGGTAAGTAGGAGATTATGAAATCAAAAAAAACAAATCCAAAGAATAGAAATACACAGCTCTCGCTCTTCCAGTGGAAAGATTATCAGTTTAGACACACAGAGATATACAGTAAGGCCTATATTATTCAGTGCATTTATGCACTAATTAAAAAAAGGAGGGGGGAAGGCTAACATGGTAATGACAACATAAAAACCTGCAGAAGGATTTAACATCTGATGATTGATAAAAGGCCAGATTAACTGCAGTAAATGCAAAACAAGACAACACTTTATCATTGTATAAACAGTGACAAGTTCTGAACTATTACCACTCAGAGAGTAAAACCTTAAAACCGTGTAACAGCTCCAAGGTTTTATCAAAAAAAAAAAAAAAAAAAAAAAAAAAAAAAAAAAAAAAGAGCTCAGTGCTATTGAGACACTATTATCAAGGCTTTTAAACCTGGGAAATAAACTGAGAATGACACTAGAAGTCATATGAAGAATTTGCAAAATGGATAAGGTAAACAGAAAGACTATTCCCTGCCTTAACAAGTCCAAAAACCAAAGGGCATCAACAGGTTAAAAATATTTGGCCCATGCCAAATATATCTGTGAGTTTAAAAAGCAACTGGACAAACCAACAGTAGAAGAAAGAACTCAGAAAGCACTATCAGATACAAAGGTCTCACCTTTGAGCCAGACAGTCTCTAGGCTGCAAAGTGCTAAAGAATGTTCTGAGAAAAAAAAAAACAAACCCAGCTGCCATTGAACACCTTTTACATCTCAGTAAAATTTGAATAAAATCAAATAAAGACAGCACTAGCACTGCATTTAGAAAAAGCTCACTGGCTCTAACAGGCATGCTGCAAAAAGCATAAAGGAAGGATTCTCATGAAAAAGGTAAGAATCTTCAGCCACTGAAGACTACCCACCTGCAAAAACTCTGTATTGCAGACTGCTTTGAAGCTCTGGCATCATTCGGCTCTGACCAACAGTCTTGTTCTCTATTCTTCTAATATTTACCTCTGCTAGGGTTACAGTCAGAAAGAGAAGCTGTTATAGCTTCTTATGAAGTTTGTAGAAGTCTTGCTACACAGTTCAAAACTACGATAGGACTGGATTGTAATCATTTGGTCTTTTTGGGCTACTTAAAAAGAAACAAAGATGACTGGAGTCTCTGAAATAAGTCTGTTAAAGTGAAGCAGTTAATTTCTGTTAGAAGATGGAATGAATTTGCTGTAAGAAGCTCACAAACTAAATACCTTAGCTATAGAATATAATTTTCTTGCAGATTCTCAACAATAGCTCATCCGCCAGTATAAAGAAAATTTTACACTGTTGAAATCCGAAGATTTTATAACATTAAGTAGGAAGCAAGCCACAAGAACACATGTACATACAAAGTAAATGATGCAGGCATATTTGTTCAATAAATAGTCAAGGAAAAAGTAGGAAAATGAAAGCTTAAGGGCATGTCTGCTCATGAATAATCAGCCAAAACAGATATAGCAGAACACATTTTGTGCAAAATCTCCTTAGAAGGTATTTCTTTTGGAGTCATGTCCTATATAACACCTTCAGAACCTTTTGGAAGTGTATGGTAGTAATTCTGATAGTGTTACACAGGATTTTTTACAAGAAAAGTTTGTTCTGTAAGCACAAATCTGCTAAGTTTATCAAAATCCAACAAATTCAAAATATTCAGGGAACAGTGCACAGCTTATTACAGGTTTTGTTTTCTGTATGAAACAAGCTTTCTAGAATCTCAGACCGACTTAGGATCATAGGTATGCACATATTATTGACAAAATACAAAATCCTTTAATTTGCTAGAAGATGCTATATAAACATAACCCCAAAATGAAAGGTGTCTCATTTCTTTCAGGAAAAAAAGATTTAAACTATTCATCCACACGTAGATTGTCTATTATCGATGTGCATTTTTTAAAAAAAAACTTTGATCTGTACATTTCGTAACAAAAATTAAGGTTCTAATAGCTTTTGTGTGTCACTGGATTGTACAGTTGAGCTTTTAGCGTTCAACGGAGCCAGTGTGAGTCTCTAGAGAAATCCTCCTACTCACTTTCCACAAGCTCCAGAAGATCAGTGGTATTGTGTTCAGTACTTCTGTAGGAGTAAAGTTTCTGGAAAGAATGTCATTCCACTTAAAAGCAGGCATTAAGCATCAAGTCATTAACAAGATTTGTAAATACAGAATATAGTGACACAAACAGAGGAACTGACTGGAGAGGGGGAAATACTTTGTAAAACAAATGTCATTGTTTTGATAAATAGCTTTATTAACTTTAGATGCTTATTTGCTCATCCATGAGTATGGAATCCTTCCATCCATTCAGAAGCCTCCCAGATTCTTACGTTAACTGCAAAGCAAAGTAAGGGCTTGGTACAATTAAGAGTACATTGCATGATTTTCTTTTATGCACTTCAGCTTCCCTGGCAAGATCTTAAGATGGTCCTACTTGCCCCAAGAACAATTAAAAATATTCAGATTAGCATAAATTGCCAGGCATTCTATTTTTAAAGGTGATAACAGGGACAGGAGATACGGGAATAAGAGTTGTTTACAGAGATCTTGAAGTCTAAGCCTCAACTCTGCTTTCTCTGGGAACAGCAATGCATTTATAGATAAGATAAAAGTCTTAGTCACACCATAACTGCAAGTCATCAAATAGCATTAAATTGAAAAGAGAACAACTTCTGCACCCCCACAAAATAAAGGCATATTGTCAGGAGAGCAATAAAAAAAAAAGCAGCACATAGATAGAGGCTATAAATTTTAAGTGTGAAGGGAAAACTATTCTTAAGAGGTATCTCTTTCTAGCATAGATGCTATTATCGTACAATGATGACTTAAAGCAATTAAAATAATTTTACACACAACTAATGAGACAGCCCTGCTGCTTTTTCTGTGCAGGCGTCTCTGATTAAATCCTTTATTGATGAGCAGGGATAACTCTAACATGTTCCAAAACTGGAGAGTTAAAAATAAGTAAGTTTTTTGTGACTTCTCAGTTGAAAACCATCATTATTAACCCTCCCCGATAAATAAAAAGGGAAAAACAAAAACAACTCAAAGAAAAATGGCAGCCTGCAGAAAAGCAATGCAAGAAAGAGTTGAGATCATAAACCTCACCCAAGCCCACATATTTTTGTAGGTGAAGACCTAATGTAATAACAACCTGCACAATGGAATTCCAGCAATTCTGCAGTTTAGGCTCTTCACCAGACACTCTAGCAGTTCATTAGCTTACCGTCAAAACAGAGCAGCCCTTAAAAAAGGCCCACCCCAATTTTTTTTGCAAGTCCACAGTGCCTTAGTACCACGCTTAGTAAGCACTTCTAACAATTGACTGACTTCGTAAAGAATTGGTTTTGTTTCCCAGTTTACTGTTTCCAGTCTTGTCTTTTAAGTTCCATAACAAAGTGCACCTTCTGCTGCTGCAAGGGGCTCTGTAACAAGTTTCAAGTCTCTCCTTGATTATTGCAGAGTAATGGGGATTTGTTGCAATTTTATTTAAAAAATGAATGTACCGATATTAGGTACTTCCAAATGTTTTCCTCCAAAGCCACTGCAAAATATCTGCAGAGATTAGCAGTTCTTGTCACTGATGAATGCAGATGGATTACGTTAGAGAGGAGCTGGTTCAGACAAGAATGTACTTTTAACTTTCCAACTGTTCCCATTTAATGCCTTTACTTTGCACAGTGGAAAGCATGCATATTGGATTTCTTTTGGAGGAAACTAAATGGAAAGCATTTGTATTCCAAATGCTAGATTAAATTTTTAAATCTGTACAATAGGAACGATTTACAGAGCTACTCCTATTTCATTACATTATTTACTAATGTGAATATAGCTTTTCCCCTTCTATTCTTCAGCTGCTCATTTCTATCCCTCTAACACCCTGGGACTGTGCTAGAACAAACATTTTATCATAAATGAACACAGACTAGGAAACCAATCCACCTGAAAAATAAAGAAGGAAGATTGAGATAGGGCACTTTCCTTAACCCGATTCATTGTACAAATGCAAACATTCTTACCAGTAACAACACCTTTGTTACCGGCCGAAGAAAACATTTATGTATTTCCAATAGTGAAAGAGGCAAAGATGGAGAATCTTTCCTCAAAAGGGTGTCCAATCCTAATCTCACATACACTAAAACCATGAGTATGTTACTGACAACAATAGCAGCAGATCTGAAAAAGCCAATTCTTATTTTTCTGTACTATGACTATGTCCCACGATTTTATCTGAAAATAGAGCCATTAACTTTTGTTTGGATAGAATACTTTCTCCCTCACAGCAATGCTTGGCAAATGAGCTTTCTAGAAGCCTGAGTAATTACAGGTAAAGTTGAAGGGGCATTAATAAACTGACAGATAAATTGCTAAGTAATTAATACTTCAAGGTGCAATCCTCCCTCCCCTTCTAACAATCAAAGATTTTTCTGAGATTTCTTTAAACTTTGCACGAACATTTCACTTTGCCTTAAGAGTTAGTCTGTACAAGCAAACTGCCAGAAAATGAAGCACAGAAGTGCTAAAATAGAGCTTTGAAGCAAAGGTTCTTTGTAACCTTAAGTGGAAGAGGCTAACAGTCAGAAAATATTTGTAAAGCAGAGGTTCCCTGTTCATTAGCTATCATTTAGCAATGCATTGGAGATGGTCTGTTGTACATTGTTACAGTGTGGTGTAAACTGTTTAGACGAATTTTTTTGCACTATTTATAAATTCTAAGTTACACAATTTATAAAATAATTCTCTCCCAAGAGATACAAAACACGCTCATAACCTTCCTAAGTACAATCAGAACTCTGCACATCTACAAACAAAACATAAGAAATGGATTTCTGTCTGCAAAGCTCTTGGTACAAATACCTTCCCCATATGTTCTCAATTCTAGAACAAGAGATTTGTGCTTATTTCCTTAACAGCAAAGACACAGACAAAACAAAAATTAGTTCCTTAACCAAAGGGATGTTTCTTCAAGCACTGCAACTTAGCTTTGCAATGTTCTCACAATTTCCTAAACTCTGACCTTTGAATTCCTACCCGATTCCTCCTCACCAGCCTTACTGGCTAGCAAATGTACATGAATGAAGTAAAAAAACCAACACCCCAAAAATCTGTTTCATCCACATATTAAAAATAATCACTTCCACAGTGCCTCCCAGATTTCTCTGTTATCCTAGGGAGGTCTCTCTTTTATCTGCTGACTGGCAGACAGTTTTTACGACTGACACTTTACATGCTTAAAAGTACTTAAGCATTACAAGAAATGGTAACACATCCAGATAACCTGCAGCACAATAAATATTAACCTGCGGTGAGTCTGTCCCATTCAAGCTACCAGTATAGCTGACTTGCAGCAGTCAGTTGAATCCAGGCATCCCAGGCAAGTATCCAAGATCACTACTGTATTGTGAGAAGTTTCTCTCAACTCTGATTTCATCTGAATCAAAAGTGAAACATCCACTGGGCCACAGAAAGCTACTTTCTAGCTCAGCAATACAGACCACTTACCTGGAGTGTGGATTCATGCATCTCATCCAAAACCATTACATTAACAGCAGCAGTATTCAAATGCTCACGTGCTAACTACGTTAACATGTTGAAGGTGCTATTTTCCTAGCTCGGCATATGCATAGAGGAAATGGTTCCACTAGCAAGAATGATGTTTTCAAGCCTACATGGAGAATCTGGTACTAGGATCTCCAGAGCTCTCACTTGAGCTATTTCTTTTTCCATTGCTTTAGGGCTGTACCTGAAGGAAGGAGGATACAAAGAGTGGATGAAATACAGATGTCAAAAAGGGGTACATAGCAGGTGGACAGAAACTGAGGGGCCTGTGCACCTGGGAGGCATAAAAGTATCTTGGGAGATTTGACTCTTAGCCCATTTCAACAAACTTCACCAGACTTCATTAGCAAGCAGCCACTGACCTTCCTTGTTATATACCACATTCCTCTTGGCATAGACTACTCAAATAATGGCAGAACTTTTTTGTTTAAGCAACTGGTAACTCTCCTGTAATTTGCTTACATGAATACCGATGACTCAAAGGTTTTAAAATTTCAGAAGCCCTAATTAGTAGAGTATGTGTTTTGCTCACTAATAAACTTCCTGTCTAGGAACATGCATGAAGGAATAACAATTTTTATTTTTTTAAAATTTATTTTTGAACATGACAGTGACATATTGATATTCACTCCATTCCCATCACATACACAACCCCCCAAAACTTATACACGCAGACGTTTTCTAGAGAATGCAACAGCTTTGGGTAGAAATAGAAATACACTCCTTTTTTAAAAGCAACAAAAACAATATCTACAAATCATCTAAAGCTCAAAAATTGAATATTTTTTTTCATTAAATCCAGATTTGATTTGCACAAAAGCACTGCTACCTCCCGTTGTGAGAATAATTATACAAGGAATAAAAAAAAAAAAAAGCCCAACAAGCACACCACTACCTAATGATACATTAAATGAAGACAGGTTGAAAAATTGTTAAGAAAATACCTATAGTATAGGAGTTTGATCCAAATGAAATACCTGTGCAGCTGAGGATGTGTCTGTGCTTAAGCGTTGCACCACGTCAGAGCCAAAGCACTCATTAATTTGCTGTATTATGCTGCAAGATATGGATAAGGCTGCAGGAGTACGAGATGGGTGTTTCCAGGAAAAAAATTACTTAACATTCATGTTGATGCTATAGCCTTAAACACAGAGTACATAAGTAGAGACTGAAAGAAAAAGCACAGATCAGAAAGACAGATATGTTGGCAAGAATATTTCAAGAATCACCGAGTAGGTGAGGTTGAGAGGTACCACCTGGTCTAACCCCCCTTGCTTATGCAGGGTCACCTACAGTCAGTTGCCCAGAACCATGTCCAGATGGCTTTTGTGTATCATTAAGGATGGAGACTCCACAACCTCTCTGGGCAACCTGTGCCAGTGCTGTGTCACTCTCACAGTAAAAATGTTTTTCCAGATGTTCAGCCAGAGCCTCCCATATTTCAGTTTGTGCCCATTGCCTGTGGTCCTGTCACTGGGCAGCCATGGAAAGAGCCTGGCTCTCTTCTTTGCACCCTCCCTTCAAGTATTTATATGCACCAATAAGATCACCCTGAGCCTTCTCTTCTTCAGTTCTACAAACTGTTAGCATTAAGACAAACAACACAAACTTAAAATAACCGTAGAAGAAAATACCGGATGAAGTAACATGATCTTATCAAACTCATTTGCTATCCAGTTCCACTACAATCTTGGTCCTTAGAGTCTGCAGCATGACATAACGGTAACAGCAGTAGCTCATTCTGCAGCATTAAGTGCTTGTGTATATTAAGATGGGGAGGAAAAGGACAATGACAGTGGCACCAGGCACTCTGAAGATTTTCATGGGAAGAGATTTAAAGTAATCCGGAATAAGTCACAACTGAAATGTAGAAGTACATCAATGCTAGAAAGTCCTCTTCTATAGGGGCACAAACAAAAGCATATAATACAAAACTGCATAGGGATCAATACACAAGCCTGTAAAGAGAACTAAGACAAAACCCGATATGATTTTAAAAGTCTGAATTTTACATAGAATACCAAAATCTCCAAATTAGAGAGGAATATCTGACAGAATCTATGTAAAACCCTACTAGACTGAGAGCTTATATTAATTTTCAGAATCTTGCATGAATGTGAGCATCAACAACAGTAGCCTAGGTTTTCCTCTTCCAAATCACATTATAAAAAAGCCCAAGATAACTTCATACTATATTCCTAATACTGTTGCTATTCTTTCCCTGTTGAAGCATACTAAGAAACTGAAGAACAAAGAAAAGAATAAAACATACCTGTTAGCACTGATCCTAAATTAGTAATTATGTAATTAATGTTAGAGGTGTCAATTCTCCATCATCTCTGAATTCTTTTACAGGTGGGCAAGATGACAAAATTGGTAATGATACACTGAGGCATGTTAGAAATTCTGGTATCCAGAAAATTCTCCTTCATCTAGAATTTGTCTTTTAGTAACAAAGAATCCAGAAGGTTCCAACAGTCAATTCTGAATTAGAAGCAAACAGTAGATGTGCTAACACAGCCGTAATTGGTCTGAATTATGTGCAGAGCTCAGCTGTATCTGATACACGCCATGTAGATATCCACACATTTAATAATTTTAAACTCTTGGATAGTCTTATTACCTTCACTAGAGTGGCTCATGTTTATGAATGTAAGGTCATGCATGTAAGCAGTCTCAGAAACAAAATTCCAATTTTAAAGAAAGTTAAAGAGCAGTAATTTTGCTAGACCTTGAACACAAGATCTTGTAGAAATGTTAGATTCCAAACTGAATTTAAAACTGGAACTCAGTAGCTGAATACAGGAGCCAGATATTTTTCTCTCTGCTTTTTGCATGAGACATTTCTCTCATCACATCATTTTTCACAATCTTTGAAACTCAATGGGTTCACGCTGAGGAGAGAAAAAGTCTTACTCTGCCTTTCAAAGTGCATCATGATTCTTAATCCAACTTCTTATCTGCCTGCTAATCTTAACTTCATTTGTGTCACTCTGGTTTCATATATCAGTTTATTATTCCCTCAGTCTACATTACAGCATTATTTATTAATCCACATTAGAAGCCATATTAAAGCTATAGTTAATATGCAATCTAGCCAACTAAAGAAATTAAATTGAAACATAAGTATTATGCTAAACTACATTTTATTCTTCCTGCCAATTTTTCAAACCAACTTCTTTCCTGTTGCTCTGTACATGTAAGAAAAATTGGATGGAAAAACTTGCAAATATGGACCAAGTAAGCTGCAGAAGAAAAGCCTCTTCCACAACAACAGGTTAAAAGAAATTAGAGAAATTTATTTTTTCTACTTGACAGTGTCTCTTTAAACACAGTTTACAATACATATATATATGATAATCTCCCAATGTTTAACATAAGCCAATTTTGCATAAAAATTGCTTTCATACTTACCATTTTTTTCAGCTTTCTCCCTGCTATGGGAGTAGCCAGGAACTGAAGAATAAAAAGTTGCAGTATCTCCTGAGGATGGTCCAGATTTCTGATTGTTCTCACTGTGGTCCATAGCAGCAGCGTTTAGCTGGGATCTTCCAAGATGCAGCTGGGAGTGCGAGGGACTTGAGGGGGGATCAGGATCTGAATTCATTTTAGCTGCAAAAGAAGAGAATAATGATTAATTATCATATAGTAGGGTTACAACGTAAAACTAAAGTAGAAAGTTTAAATCTGAATATATTTGTATGATTAGCTGAACAAAAAGTGTAGAAAAGGGCAAGAAGGCTGATAGCAACTTCAAGATGTATTTACACATTCTTCAATAAATTCCAAGCATGAGCAGCTATTGTTGAATAAGACTTACCATATATAGCATTCTGCCAGAACAGCAACTGGGTTTTTTCCTAACTAAATAAGAATTGACTTTCCTAACTACATAAGAACACTAAAATTAATGAATCAATCCCATAAAAACTGCATATAAATAGCTTCCTTGAATCTGATGTTCTACTTACACACGCAAGAAGTAAAGACTAGCCCCTAACTTTTGATGGAACAGTATTAACAGGTTTACAATGACAGAAAAATTCAATTCCTATCAAGGGCCTGGTTCACATCCACCACCTAATTGAGTGACAGAAAAAGACAAAGAAGGCAAAGAAGGAGAAGATGTAGAACTCTGTCACTGAAAATGAGAAGAGGGACACCACCAAGATGCCCTTTATAGGCATCCCCTATTGAAATACATGATTCAAAATAAACTGACTTTATTTACTACTTAACTACTGTCCAATTTTATTTTAAAAAATAGTATTTATACAAAAAACCCCAAAAACCACACTAAGGCAGTGCAACAAAGGCCTTATAAAAGAACTTTTAACTTCCACTGTAAGCCCTCTCCTAAACGATGAGAGGATCTCTGTTCTATAGTTAGAAGTTCCCTAAATCAGCAAACTTTTGTAAAAGTGCTTACTGAAAGTTTAGGTTTCACAATACAGAAAGTTGCCAGGTATGCATACATCACCACAGTACGACACATAGTAACTCCTGCTACTTAAGAGCAACTTCCCTGAAGCTAAACAATTCACAAGGAACATTGTAGAAGGTATCTGGCTATGAACTATATTTTTTAATTCTGTATATTCAGATTACTGACCTACAGATGTCCTTGTAAAGATGAAAGTACAGCTAAAATCAAAGGTGCAATACTTAACTCAGCTGACAACAGTTTCTATTTAGTGAACGCTAAAATCACAACAGGATGTTCAAAGTAGCAGCAATATTACCCGCATTAAACATTTTTTTTTTGCCATTTAGACAGTTTGCATGCCAAAATTAATCTTCCCTAAACCAGAAAATGTTTTAGCAATACAAGTAAATGCATTTCTGTATTATGTTTCTACATTAAGTTATAAATAAACCAACAAAGTTCAGTTCAACCTTCCTAAGAAAACACAGAGATTAAAATACTTTCCCGGTAAACCAGCACGAGTATTTTTAACTGTTATACAAGCACAAAAGTTACTTCGCGGTTGGTTTTAAACTTGACCTTGGCGCTCGGAACGGGAACCGAGAGCCGGGGCTGCCCCGGAGGCTGCGGAGGATGCGGTGCGCGGCCAGAACCCAGCTCCTGCGGGGGAGGTGCGGGAAGCCCTTCGGCAGCGGGGAGCCGGGCAGCGCGGGCATCGCCCCCGCACACCTGCGCTGAGCGGGGAAACTTCACCGCGGCGTTAGCTAGCAAACCCTCCCGTCCCAAAAGGCACTCTGTCCTTTACAGGACACCACCAAGTTTCCCCACGGAAGCGGATCCTTAAAGCTGACTTTCAGATTTCTTCTAACGCCCTGGGACGGGAGGCAGGGGGAGGCTTTGGTCAGCAGCCAGCCGGCGCTGCAGGAGGAGCCGGGGGCCGCACCGCCCGCCCGGCCGGGCCCCGCTGCCGGCCGTGACTCTGCAACCACCGCCGCACGGCCGCTCCCGGCGGGCGGGATGGGACGGGACAACCGGAGTTCGCTCAGCCTCGCTCCCCACGAGGCCGGCGGGTGGCCGGGCGGCAGCTGCCACCCCGGAAGGCCGGGAAGCCCCAGAGGGCGGCAGCTCGGGCCGTCCTGCCCACGGTCCCCACCCCAGACGCTCACCGAGCCCAGCAGGGCGAAGTCGCCAGCGCGGACTCCCGGCAGTAACTTTCTCCCTGGGCTCCGCAGGCGGCTGGGCACTAAGTGCGGCCCCGCCAGCAGCCCGCAGCCCTATGGGGCGGCCCCGGCCGCGGCCCCATGTCCTCCCCGCCGCGCTCTGCTGAGGGGGCCGTGCAGCTGCCACTCACCGCCCGCCGCTCCCGGGGGAGGCCTCCGCCGCTGCCGGGCGGGGCCAGCCGGAGGAGGGGGAGGAGAGGGAGGCGGGCCATGGCGGGCGGCGGTATGGGTACGGGTCGGGGTACGGGATGCGGCCGGGGCGGCAGAGGCAGAGCGTCGTGTGCGGCCGCTTCCTGCGCTGCGGCAGCAGGCGGGGGCCGGCTGCCCGCCGGTGGAGCTGAAGGGGGTGTCTTGACTGAGGAGCCCGGGGCAGGCTTGGGCAGCTCCAAAATGGCAGCGCAGGGCAGCGAGGGCGGTGCCCGTTCTCAGCAGAGGGTCCGTGGGGCGGCCGCTCTGAGGCGGTTTGTGGCGAGCCGTGAGGTCGGGGCGGCCTGGGAGCGGCGGAGCCGGGCAGCGGGCCCGGCGGGCAGCCAGCGCTGCGGGGGGAGGCGGTCTGACAGCTTCCCCGGCATCGGCCCCGAGCTGTCCGAGGGGCGGGTAAAGCCCTTCTCCTCAGGTACCCTACCCGCGACATGTCCTTCTGGGGACAGCAGGAGGGGCGTGGGGCACTGCCCGAGTGCTCTTGTGAGGGAGCATGGAGGCGGGCAGGGGCTGGTGCCCTGCCGGCCGGGGTGGGCTCAGCCGGCCTCCCCCGGGCCTGAGAGGGACGCCTTCCCCTCAGGCGGTGTTCCGCCATGGAGAGCAGGAGCGAAGGGAAGGGGACAAGGTGGTCACCGAGTCACCTGTCACTGCTAAACGTCCTCTCGGTTACTGCTGCATACACCTGTACTTCTGCGGCATGCACGGAAAGCTCCTGGGCTGGCAGCGAGCTCTGACCTTGTCTGCAAGTGTTGCTCTTGTATTGGTAGTAAATTTACTTCTTTTTAGAAATATTTCATTACTTTTTGAGATACTTTAAAATAAATAAATAAAAAGTCAAGGTCCCTACATGGTACTGTGAATAGCTTCTAATTTAAAAAAGAAACCCACCAAACCCAACCTCACCAACTCAAAATAGGACATTAAATTTAAATTTCAGCCATTCATGTGAGTAATTTAGTTGCTTAGGTTGATTTTCACAAGTTCTAAGTTTGCAGCAGCTCATGGGGAGCTATGATCTGTTTCATTTTTAAAATGTCAGTTAGATCCTACTTGTTGATGTCACTGTGTCTTTTTTTTAATCCCCAGACAAAAATGTGTCCCCAGCATCCTGACTATCGCCTTGCCTTGGAAGTCCTAACAAAATTCTTCCTTTTACCTAAAATAAGTTTCAACAAACATAAAGTTAAGCTTCTGTTTACTTCAAAATAAAATAAAGTTTGGAAAAAAAAAAGTTATTTTTAAGAAGATACTTTGCACTCTGAGTCTGATATGGTTTTATCAGGAACATACAATGCCTGCCTCGTGTTATCTGTTTTGTTATTTCTTTAAACTGACAGAATGACTTAACTTAGATATGACAAACTTCTCCTGCCGCAATCTGCTCCCCCTGCTATTCGCATTTGTTTCAAGATATTGTTCTAGACAATTGATTTGATATTTAGTGGGTGTGCTTAGCGGATGCAACTTGCTCAAGGAACAGGTGGAAATGAGGGTGGTAGCTGGAAAAGTAACTAAAAAGGAAGTGTAAAATGAAGCCTCCCCTGCTGCTTGTGCGTGCTCCTTTCCAACACAAGGCACAGCCACACATGACACAAGCCATTCCAGAGGAGCTCGGTTCAAGGTTAAAACTGCTGCACTGGCTGCTAACTGCTGAAAAGTGAGACTCGATGTAAAATATACTCTGTGGTTGCTTATGACTGATTTTACCTTGGAG
The DNA here is from genome assembly GCA_028020825.1 of Podargus strigoides. Lineage (NCBI taxonomy): Eukaryota > Metazoa > Chordata > Aves > Caprimulgiformes > Podargidae > Podargus > Podargus strigoides. Next base: position 13,021,095 of record CM051621.1, read on the forward strand.
ATGCACATTAGTGCCATTGCTGAACTTGATCAGATCCTTACTTAAGAAAAGGCCAACTAAACCTTTGCAGTAAATGAGTTGTCACACATACCATATATACTCATGTACATGTTATATAAACCCGTAACATTCCTGAGAGTAAACCAAGCTCAAACATGATAGCAGCTTTCATTACCAATTCTGCTAATTTCACTTTGGCTTACACTTTATCACAAGTGATTAGTTCCCATTTGGCATTATTGTTAAGGGAGAAGCCACTGATGGAGCATTCACACACCATCCAAGGCTTTAACTGCTAGCACCTAAGTCCCTTCGAAGTGGGCAACCCCAGGTGCCCTTTTTGACTCCTTGCTCATGCACACATTTACTCTTGGGTGTGCTTCCTCTTCCTGCATGTTTGGCCTTAGGTTTCCTGTAGCAGAGTCTGAGACACTGGATTTTATAAAAATAATTTAATAGAGTAGTACAGCAGCAGGGTCAGCTTGAGCTGGGTGCCTCCAGAGAGGGACCCCAGACAAAGAAATCCTTGGGCAATTACACCCTTACAGTCTATGCACCTGCCCCTCATGCACTCTTCACACTCCTTTCAGTCCAGTGGTGGTTTTTGGTCTGGGGTCTTCTAACACCTTATCAGATTCTTTGTCTCCAGGCAGACAGGCCATTAACTGCTCTTGCCCAGTAAAGTTTCAGCTTCTGCTGATGGTTGTAGCCTCCTTATCTTGTGGTTTGTGCTTCTTGTGCACCTGCGTTTGCTGGCAGAGCATGGGAAACTAAAAAGTCCTAGACTTAGGAAAAACATTCTTAGCAATAACTAGAACATCAGTGTTTTATCAGCATTCTTCTCATACTAAAGACAAAACATAGCAGTGTACCAGCTGCTAGGAAATTACTAAAAATTAACTCTATTCCAGCCAAAAGCACATCTAGGTGAAAGTCCACAGCTTGTGGCCTAGAGCTTCAGCAAATCTGGCTACTCATGCTAAGTAAGTGAAGCTAAGCAAACAGCATACTACGTTACACAATATTATAACTCTAAATGATTAATTCTATTTAAAACTTACTAATTTAAGCTGGACAACTAGTGTTTATCAACATTATCACAACTGCCAATTGTTACAGCTATAGAGAAAAAACATAGAAGTACTGTAATAACTCGTTGCAACACTTTTTAAAAAATTTCAGTTACATACTGTGACTCATAGAATCAATAGAATAGTTGAGGTTGGAAGGGACCATCTGGTCCACTCCCCCTGCTCATGCAGGGGCACCTACCGTCAGTTGCCCAGGACCATGTCCAGACAGATGGCTTTTGAGTATCAATAAGGATGGAGACTCCACAACCTCCCTGGGCAACCTGTGCCAGTGCTTGGTCATCCTCACAGGAAAAAAAGCTTTTCCAAATGTTCAGATGGAGCCTCCCATATTTCAATTTGTGCCCACTGCCTCTGGTCCTGTCGTTCATCACCACTGAAACCAGCCTGGCTCTCTCCTCTTTGCACCCTCCCTTCAGGTATTTATACGCATTGATAAGATCCCCCTGCGCCTTCTCTTCTCCAGGCCCAACAGTCCCAGCTCTCTCAGCTTTTCCTCACAGAAGAGATGCTCCAGCCCCTTCATCATCATAGTGGCCCTTTGTTGGACTCCAGTTTGTCCCTGTCTCTCTTATACTGGGGAGCCCTGAACTGGACACAGCACTTCTGGTGTGGCCTCAGCACTGCTGAGTAGAGGGGAAGGATCATCTCCCTCCACCTGTTGGCAATACTTTGTCTAATGCAGCCCAGGATACCAGTTCCCTTATTTGCTGCAAGGGCCCATTGCTGGCTCATGTTCAACTTGGTGTTCACCAGGACCCCCAGCTCCTTTCCTGCCGGGTGGCCCCTAGCACATAGCAGTGCCTGGGGTTGTTCCTCCCCAGGTGCAGAACTTTGCACCTCCCCTTGTTTACCTGCATTATGTTCCTGTCAGACCAGATTAAAAAAAAAATCCTGTTGTAACAAGAACAAAATAAAAAAGATTGCAGTTCTGCCAGTTTATTTTTGTATTAGAGAATCAGTAATCCTTTTACAAATATTTTGTGACTTTATAGAGTGATGTTTGTTGACTTTAGCTGATTTCTGTAACCATCATTTACTCAAGATAGGATAAAATGTAGCAGTAAATTGCCTGAACATCTTGGGTCCAGTTCTCAGATACAGGTTGAAATTAACTGCTTTTCCATATAATGATCAGTGAGTTTTAGAAATATACTTGAACAGGGACATCTAATGATCTAAGCAACTTATATGTTGCCTCTGTTAAACTGCATGTGATACAAACTGACATCTTCACATTCTGTTGTGAAATTCATATTTCAGCACCGAGGCATGTGTGTAGTATCAAAATGTTTAAAGAAAAGTCTGTCTCTTAGAAAATTTAATTTGAAACAGCAGAAGACAAGATCAAGCTAAGCAACATTTAAACACAACATTTTGTTTTAGAATTGATCAATTCAAACTGATTTACCTATCATATTACTGAAATGAAATCACATTTGCAGCATTGCTGGCATACAAGTAGTTTATCAGCAGTCCAGAGGAAAAACTATTTGATCAGACTGTTCCTAAAACAAAGGGAGAAAGCAGTGATCATCCAAGAAATGGATGAAGTATGAATCATTCCAATGAATAACCTTCAACTCTCTTTTTCCCACACCACCTCTGAGTAAGAGTCCATTTTTTTAGTCTGTGGTACACTCCGAAACAGATTTGACATAATTACTCTGGATGTTTCTGGAATGTGTTAATCCTAGCAAAAATAGTCAGCAGTGCTCTTGTAGTAAGAGCAGCTGAAAAATTCATAGAGAAATGACATGTGCATCTTCAGTAGTTATGAAAGGAAGTACATTATGGAAATGAAAATATCTCAGTGATGCTAAATAACCTGTACTAAAAGTCATCTCAAAGATATCTTTTTTTTTTTTGCCCCACCTTACCAATTAAGAGAGTAGCTGTTATTACAAAATAATAGGTTTTGTTGTTGACTCTGTTACACCCATTTTAACAGTATAATTTAATTGATGAAAGCATTACATCAGCATAAAATTAGTGCATTAAAAGCTCCAGCATACCTCATGGGCAGCTGGGTACTATTGTTTCATTAGACTAAGGACCAAGCTGAAAATAGATATATTTATTTTATTTGAAGGCAGTGTGTAAATCTAAAGCAGCAGGTATTTTCTGTCAGATAGAGCTTGTCACATTAAGCATACTGAGACTGTAGATTTAGAATCTGAAGAATCAACAATATGATGTCAGCAACTAAGATGTTAGTGCCATTTGGGATGGAAATGTGGGAGAAAGAATTAATAGAAGGCAAGAGGGGGAGGAAACAGAAAGAAAAACACAAGAAAGTAGGCACAAAAAGCAGGTAAAAATAGGAATTGAGTTTTGTGCAGATTGGCAGTGAAGACTCTTTTTCCCAGATATACACATTAAATACATCTCTGTCACCTAGGGCTGGAGTAGCTTCTGCATAAGTACCTGTTTTCATGTGCTTTTTTTTTATCCCCCCCTTTAGGGGGTAGGGTAAAGTGAGTATCTCTCCCCATCCACTGCTCTTTTAACCTCTCTTCATTCCACTGTTCTTATGCCAAATACTCTTTGGATGGCAGCATGCAAATAGTATTCATAATTGCTTTATATAAAAAAACAACACTGTCATTCCCCCATCATCTTTCTCAGCTGTGAGGAAAGGGTCAACATTTTCCTTTACATGAATACCTCTGCTGTAGGTGACTTATGTGGCATCAGATGTTCAGTTTGCACTTATTTCGCTGCTATCTTTTCTAGTCATTGACATACACTGGGAAAGATGAAAAGATTTTAAAATCGAGCAGAGATACCAGATTGACAGAGGTGATAATTAAGTAAGGCTGCAAAGGTCAGACACAGCAGCTGTTGGGAGGTAGGTCCTGGGTTGGATGCATTCCCTGGAGCAGTAAAGGGGAGTGTGCTCATCTCTCACTCCCTTGAATCTTCTTGATTCTTTTAACAGCTGCACTGTGAGACAGCTACTTGCTTTTACTGCTAATTCACAGTCTAAATGGGACTTGGCTGTCCAACGCCTGAAGCTGCACCTGAATCAAAGTGGTACTTGTTCTGTTACTGTCTAGAGAAAACAGGACAGTTTTCCTAGAGGGAAGGAATATTGCCACAAATGTTTATACATGGAAAAAACCAGCAAGAAGTATCAACAAAGTCTGGAACTCTTATCTTGAATCCGTTTGGTGTTGCCAGTGATGATTTTTTTTTTCTAAAATTAAATTGGACATATTTAAGCACTGAGGATTTCTTGACAGAAGTATCTTCTTACTACAGCTTGTAAATCGCTGCTAAATAAATGAGGCCACATTAAGTACTACAGTCCCCCTCAAACAACGTAGTCAACACAGAGGAGTCTGCATAAACCTTTCAAGTTGCAAAGTATGCCACAAATTTTGTCCTGTGAATGGATCCATTCCTGTTCTTTCCCTTGCAAGTCAAGCATAATCTTTTGCTCACAGTGACCTCTAGTGTGAATGAATGAAACAACTTAGTGCCAGCCAAGGTAGGGCGTGTAGAAAGAACAGTGTATGGGTTCATACTGATACCTGTTTATGGGGACACGTGTACCATCTGTTTGACTATGTGACAGACTGCTTTATGGATTAAACAAGCACACAAAACATGAACGGGAAACAATAAACCCAAAACCATTCCATCAGCCATAATAAATAAAGAATTTTAAAATTGTTCATGATTTCTGTGTTATTTTGTTCACATTTTTCTTTATCAAAAAACCAATGCATGAGTCAGGTAATTTCCAGCATTCCCAAGTGCCAGAGTTTGCTTTTACTTTCTGAAGTACAGTCTTGTACTGAACTCTGTGTGAGAGATACTAATCAGAAGGCAGTGATGCAAGAATTTCTGCAAGGACTGCTGTAAAAATGTACAGATTCTCCAAACTCTGATCCCAATATAGTTATATATTAAGGTTAATTCATTACATACATTTTTGTCACCCAAGTATATTGGAGTAACCATTTTCCCCCCCTCTCTTTTGCAGAACAACTCGAACGGATTAAAAAAAAGAAAACACTTGTAATACAAAGTGTTAATAATTTGCAAAGGATACTAAAACTTCTTTTTCTGTAAACTACTTTCAGTCCTTTCCAGGATTCCATCTGCTACACAGCAGCAAACAGACTTGTTCTCCATCCACAAAACACTATGTATAAATTGCTGTCTGAAAAACTGAGTAGCTACATCTCAGTTTCAGGCACATTTAATGTAATGGATTCAGTAATAGAGGTTGTGTAGAATTTAATTAAATTTTTTTAAATGTGCAAAACTGTCACATTGAAAATTAAATTTCTGACAGGAAATATATGCTGTTAGTCCTATACATGTCAAACCAAATTCTGTTGTATTGTGGCTTTCAGTGTTTTAGTCAGGAAGCCTTCACAGAGTCGTATTAGTCATTAAACTTTCAAATCATATTTATGTCAGTATGCTATCTCCAAATCTCACTGCTTCCTGCCTAAAAACCTGGCCATTATTTCAAAGCTTTGAATACAAACACATTGACAGAAATGTGAAAAGAAAGCAAAGCGGTGAGGAATTATTAAATAGAGACTTTCAGAACGATTATTTGCAAAGTTCACATTATTCATTGTCAATTACATAGAATAATCAAGAGAAAGGGTTCAGACAACAATTTGAAATGCAGATTTAAACTTCTGTTCCTTGTCTATTATCTTCCTCAAACCTTTTACATACAACTTTTTGACTACATATTTCACTATGCTTGTTCAGATTTTATTTATGCATGTCAGTACTCCAATCCTGTTCTTTAACACCAAAAGCAGTGGAATCTACTAACTTTAGCAGTGACTACCTGACATAAAAGGAGCGTAGGGACAGGTTTCAGCTCTTTAAGAACAATTCTTTGTCATAACAAATGCAATTATGCATCTAAATATTCTCATGCTGCCAAATGTAGTTGGTCTGTATTCTTGCAGGATGGTGGTGGTCAGCTTGATCCATTTCAACATCTTCACAATCCTGTCTGTAATTACACAAGGCTCCCACCAGGCGGCAATAACACCATTCTTTAAAGCAGTTCCTATATTTTAGATGGTAAAAATGTATGCCACATATTAATTAGAAGGGGGGGGGGGGAAGTGATTTATAATCAAGTGAAGGTGATAGAAAATGTGATTTTCCTTAACTCTCAAGGTACAAACACTTGCGAGAAGTCATTTGTAAGTGGGAACAGACTGCAGACCATTGTTAGGTTCCTAAAATCTGTTTCAGTATAAATACAAGTAACATATTCCACTTGGTTCCTGTGAAACTGAAATAGTTTAAATTTGTCTTTTGATGAAACCACAGAGAACAGACAGTGTGAAATGCTAATTTACTAGTGAGAGCTTAAACCTCACAGAGGTCTCACAATTTTAGCTCAAATTTAGATTGGTTATATTCACACCTTCAGCTATAAATTAAATGTACTTTTTATACTTTTAATCTACATGTATTTCTGTAAGTGCTGTACAACTACTATATTCCAGTCCTGTATTTCTGGAGAAGAAAATCTCTGAACGCATGCACTATAAGACTCCCCTTTGCCAGAAGCAGAGAACTTGCTGTGCACTCACTTTTTGGATGTTCTGCACATGGTCAGCAGTCTTTGTACTACACATTACAAACTCCACCTGCAGAGCTGTGCACCTGCTTAGACCAGCAGTACGAGTTCCACATACTCAGAGTTTCCAGAGTTATTGCAGCCCTGTTAGAGTGACTGGTCTGACAGCATGCAAGAAGTCCTCAATCAGTCTTCAAATTCCTTCTAGAAGAGTTTCCAGGAAGAAAAAGAGAGCATATCTGAGGAACCCCAAAGATATAACCATTGAAGTATCTCTAAACTAGTCACACAATAGTTATCTGACTCATCAGTGTCTTGTCACACACAGGCATGCAATGGGCTCAGTTATTTTCTGGAGTTCCCTATGATAATACATGACAAGACAAGTACCCAAAATAGTCTTCACAAGGAATGAAGGGGACAACATCTAATTTGTCAGTTAGAAAGTCCTAAGGAAGGAGGTGGAGACAAACACTGCAAACTTTCTCACATTGAAGAAAGCATAGAACAAATGCCTTTTTCTGCTCTTACAATACAACCTAAGGTAGTTTTTAAGAACTGAGGTAATCTTGTACACTTTACAGGCAGTTCTTTTGGACATTTTTAGTCAGCAGAACTCCATGTTCTGGCAACTGTTTTGCCAATCACTAGGCCTAGTACAAAGGACACAGCCAGCAGTAGAACAAACCAGTAACCAGATTCTATTGTATACAAAAGGGTCAGTACATGGGTGATTGCTGGGGGGACAAACAAGTCAATCAGGCTACACATAACAGACATCAACCCCAGGAACATCACAGCAAGACCAACAACCAGTGGAATAAACAAAGCAACAAAGTCTCCCATAGAAGAGATGGGAGACAACCAAGCCAAGAGGCTGATAACATAGGACAGAGGCAGCCACATACTGTTCCTGAAGAGCCCGTGTTTGTAAGTGACAAACCTGCCCAGTTGCAGGGAGAGTCAGGAGATCCTTCCCCAAAAGGGAAACTACAAAGTGTGTCCACCTCACAGATACACACCCCACCCTTCCTGCAAGTGGTCCCAGCTTTTATCCCCAAAGCAGGACACCTGGCACTCATTTACCCAATGCAGGGCACCTGGGGCTTGTTTACCCGAGGGGTCTCCTTGCAAGGCCGGCCGCACCTTGGAGGAAAGCCAAAAGGCAAACTCATCCCCTCCTTTTGAAGGACTGTGGGAACCACCCATATGTCAACCTTAATTCAGGGCTTGGGGTTCACACCCCAGCACTTCAGTGACATACCCACCATTTAATAATTTCCACAAATCCTATGGAAGTAAAATAATTTTTCCTGCTCCCTCATGTGGAGGGCTACATACATAAAATTTCATAAGTATCTCCAAACCTTTTACTGTAACCTCAGAAACCAGAATTGGTCAGAATCTTTTCTTGCGCACTCAGAATTTTTAACCTATTGCAGTGTGTGTGGTCACATGAACTGCCCATTTTCACTTTTTCCCCAAAATGCTTACACTTGACATAAAGAAAAAGCTGCTGTAGGAAAAGATGACAGTGATATAGGTATTATTTTTTTCTACTGCAGTTGTATTTATAACTTTAGTTGAAATAGAATATTGCATTTGGATCAGGTTAAGGAAAATGTAAGGTGATTTCAAGTTAGTGCCTTTGATGTAACAGCTTATGAAACATAACTGCTGGTTTTATCTGAGTATATCGTGAAACATCCATAAACCTGAAAAATTATATTTAATATGCAGTTTAATACCAGTTCTAGTTCTCATGGGTTTCTAACAGATTACTGGAAGAAAAATCTTTGAAAAGAAATGGCTACCAAAAAAAGCTGCAAAAGTTATTCCTGAAAAAGAATGTGAATTAGGTTTTCCTTTCTTTTTCAGTTCACTTAAAAAAAAAAAAGTAGTCTAAACCATGATTTGAATAGGCAGTGTTGTGTACAGAAGTAAAAACTTTACTGCTTTCTACATTCTTGAATAGTCTAGTAATATTAAGAGATATTCTGTTTCAATGGAAGGAATAATTCAAGCATAGGAAAATTCAAGTTCAAACCATCATATACACACAAGGAGTTAAATATCTAAGGCACATTCTCAACTAAATAGGCATAAATAGGCTTCACTAGGAATGCCTAATAATGATGAAGTAATTCATTGAAATAGAGCTTATAGTGATGAATATCCCCAAATTTCTGAAGTCAGGTATATATTATTGTACTAATAGTCTCTAATCTGGGGTGCTGCATTAATGTTCATATTTTGCTTACAGAGAACTTTTTCCTTTTTTTTTTTTTCTCCTGCTTTTTTTGGAATACCATTTACAATGCAAAACAATTAAGAATAATAGTAGAAAAACATCTTCAACCAAATTTTGGATCAGGGTCACTTTAAGTCTCAGGATGCCAGAGCAGAGTACACGTCATAAATAGCAGCTGCTGCTCCCTTTTAACCATACCATCGTTCTTTGTGACAAAATTATTCTCCAACTAAAGCTGCACAATTTTATACATTAAATCCTTTTCACAGTGGAGGAAAAAAAAAAGGAAAAATAGGGTCTGTGCAACAGCACTCTCAAGACCATGCTATTCTGTACTCTTACATATACCCAGATCTAGATACATTTAGTACTTTGCATCTACAAGACATAGAAGACATAGCGAAATACTACATACATATCTGAATTTTATCCTTCTTTCACACTATTGAGCCACCTATTCTAATGCAAATGAAATACTTTTCCTACCACCCTCCTTCTTCAGAAGTGGTGCCCAGTAAGCAGGAGACATCCTTCACTGAGTGTCACTAGTGGTGGAGTGTCAGTAGCAAAAAATACACGGAGATGCACTGATGTTGCTCATACTTTTCTTCAGTAACTTCTGGCATGTATTTCTTGCCCCATTCAGCCTAATTCCATGCAAAAATCTCTTGTCCACTTATTTCTTTGTGACGTTTTCTACTTTATGTATATCATCACCCTTCACTTTACCTGCCTCACTTCCAACACCCTCATGCATGTAGAAATACATCTCTGTCTGTATCATTTCTGGATCTAAGCAGACACTTGTATCACTAGTAGCACACTGATGCAAATTGTGTGTGAGATTTTACACATTTTCTGATGAAAATTTCCTTTGTTTTTTTTTTTGGCACAGTTAATCTACAGTGCAGATTAACTACCTCTGGATAAAAGACAGTGGATTTACCACATGCATTGTTTTTAAAGTCATGTTATTGCAGTTAAATTCTTTTTTTTTTTTTTTTTTCCTTCTTTGTACTCAATTCTTCATCCATCAGTATTTGGTTTATACAAATTTTGGGCTGTCCAGTATGCAGTAAATGCTTTCACCTTCAGTGCTGAGTCAGATACTAGCAAGTTCTTTGGTTTGGCACATTGTACACAATAAATACTTTTTTCCTTTCACTCTATTGTAAGGTTATATTTGTTCAGCTGTATGCTCTAGGTCGTTCTAGCATTACTGTTTGCCTAGATGCTTATCAAGGATGTATGACTCCAACTGCTTTTTTCCCAGGTAGATTGGTACTTCCAGGGTGAATCTTTTGTCATACCTTTTTGTCCATACATTTACACTTTTTGAGTATTTCTTTCATTTTTATGTGACTGTATTCTTGAACTATTCCAAGAATTAGGTTGAATGTCTCTGTTAAATAAAGCTTAGAAAAGGCTTAGATGAGACTAAGATAGCCGTAGATGCTTATGATTTCTTTCCCCACCATATGTTAGTTTTCCATGTGTTTTGATTAGAAACGAACAACAAAATGTTGTGCAATAAAACCCTTGCAAGATGGAAAACATTGCAAAACTTTGACAAAGAGATAAATACTATCATATATCTGCAAAACATTCTGTAACCTGAGACATGGCATGTTCAGGGTGGCAGGGGCATTGTAGTGTGTATACCAACATTCAGTGTGACATATGGCTGTGAATTTGAAGCATGGATTTGATGGATGGACCACCTGGTGGGCAGGGAATTAGCTGGATGGTCACACTCAGAGAATGGTGGTCAACGGCTCAGTGTCCACATGGAGACTGGTGACAAGTGGCGTTCCTCTGTTCCTCAGGGATCAGTACTAGGACCAGTGCTGTTTAATATCTTTGTTGGTGACATGGACAGTAGGATGGAGTGCACCTTCAGCAAGTTTGTGGATGACACCAAGCTGTGTGACATGGCTGACATGCTGGAGGGAAAGGATGCCATCCAGAGGGACCTTGACAGGCTGGAGAAGTGGGCCCATGCCAACCTCATGAAGTTCAACAAGGCCAAGTGCAAGATCCTGCACCTGGGTTGAGGCAATCCCAAGCACAAGTACAGGCTGGGTGGAGAGTGGATAGAGAGCAGCTCTGAGGAGAAGGACTTGGGGGTGTCTGTCTATGAAAAACTCAGTATGAGCAGGCAATGTGGGCTTGCAGCCCAGAAGGCCAACTGTGTCCTGGGCTGCATCAAAAGAAGCATGGCCAGCAGGTCAAAGGAAGTGATTCTCCCCCTCTACTCTGCTCTCCTGAGACCTCATCTGGAGTACTGCATCCAGTTCTGGGGCCCCCATAATAAGGACATCGAGCTGTTGGAGCAGGTTCAGAGAAGGCCATGAAGATGATCAGAGTGGTGGAACATCTCTCCTATGAAGACAGGCTGAGAGAATTGGGGTTGTTCAGCCTGGAGAAGAGAAGGCTCTGGAGAGACCTTATAGCACCTTCCAGTACCTGAAGGGGCCTACAAGAAAGCTGGGGAGGGACTTTTTACAAGAGCATGTAGTGATAGGATGAGGGGTAAGGTTTTAAACTGGAAGAGGGGAGATTTAGATTAGATATTAGGAAGAAATTCTTTACTGTGAGGGTGATGAGACACTGGCCCAGGCTGCCCAGAGAAGCTGTGGATGCCCCCTCCCTGGAAGTGTTCAAGACCAGGTTAGACAGGGCTTTGAGCAACCTGGTCTAGTGGGAGGTGTCCCTGCCCATGGCAGAGGGGTTGGAACTAGATGATCTTTGAGGTCCCTTCCAACCCAAACCATTCTCTGATTCTATGAATCCTGCTCTATATGAACGCTACATGTCCTGGCCTTGTCAAGGTGTTGAGTTTTTCCAGTAATAATGTGTTGAAGTATTAATGGCTGAAGTTAGGGCTCTGTAAAGAAAACAAGGATTCAGCAATAGTTTCAGACCAAGAGTCTTGTAAACAAACACCATGAATAAATCAATGACAGGCAGATTTAAGCCTGCAGGCTCAAATAACTTTTAACAGTTAGTAACTGGAAAGAACAGAGTAATTTTAGAAACAGTCAGAGCCATTTTAGGTGCTTATAAGGCAACAAGTATACAAAAGAGCTATGAATATTTTAAAAATTACTTGATTTCATCAGAAATGGTGCTTCGTGACCAAAATACACATCAGGCAGTATTTGGTGGGATGAGAAGGATAAAATCCAGAGAGAGAAGCCTGCCTGAAGAACTGGCAGGGGGCAAGGTAGACTCCCCTAGAACAGAAGATGGAGAGACAACCAGTAAGAAAGATGTCTGTTTTATTGCTTCAGAACACAGCTTCATGCGATTTTGTAGTTAACAATTCTCTATGATTAGGAGAATATTTGATAACTGCTTACCATTTTATTTGCTCCAGAAGAAAGAAAACTGTAGGTTTGGTGAGGTGCATCAGAGCTGATCACTATAGACTACATCTTGGGTCCAATTATGAAAGCAGGAAAAAGAAATCCCCTTGACGGACAAACACTATTTGAGATCACAGTCCTGAACAACTGGACTCTGAAAAACCATGTCAGTGGTTCCCCATGTCAATATTTAAGGGAGTTACTTGAGAATTTCAGTCTGAACAGCTTTCATCTGTAGTAATGACTCTTTCTTCATAAAGAGAGGACCAGTGTTGTCTTCTTATCAGCCAAGAGTTGCATGTAACACCTCTAAAATGAGCACAAATATGCTCTAACTAGAGTTGGAATCAGCTAAGCGCAGAAGCTGGGTCATCAGAAGACATAGAGATCTCAAGTGAAATTCTTTCTTAAGGATGAAGGAAACCCTGACAGTTACTTGACTGTATGGTGCAGGTTTATAACTGAGACATAGAGAGAACAATGCAAGTGAAAAATGAATCTACCACACTGAAGAAGAGCAGACAGGAAATCCATATTCCTCTTAAGCAGGACAGAGCAATGGGCTCAGTAAGCCATGTTAACTGCATCTCACACATGAGAAGGCACTGAGTTTCTAGGGAGAGACTGGTGTCAGGACTGAATTGCTGCCTTGCCTCAGGCCTCATATTTGCCATTTTCTATAGCTCTGTTTCTCTATCTGTAAGAGCTACTTCACTGCCTTTCTGAAGGACCTTATGAATTGTTAAGTAAGGCAAAGTTTTAGAGAAAGTTGTTATTGTTTATTAGGCAAAGTGACATACTTGGAGAAAAGGCCATCCAAGCTCATGGGCACACAAACACTCTAGGCATTATGAAACATTTCAAAATTTGTAAGATATTAAACACTAGAAAAAACCCATCTAAAAATTAAACTAATTTTGTAGTTAAGCACTTACTCGTACTTAACATCTGGCCCCATTTAAATTGTTTATATGAAGAATAAGGAATTCAGCATTACAGGCCACAGTAGTGAGTTTAGATTTCTTGTACTTCCCTCCTCCCCCCAAAAAACCCAAAGCCAAAATGCTATACAGAACAATGATTCCTTTGAAAAGAGCTTAATAAGATAAAAACTCCAAAGACAAAGAAATTAGGATGCAAATGAAGGCAAATCCCACAGCAAATATGCCTGAAAGGACAGGAGTAGTTTGCAAAGGCAAGTATAATCCCAATATTGGACCTCTGACCTTTTTATTCCTAATATCCTTTATCTTAGGTCTATGTACATTTAAGCAAATGCTTGCAAAACCCCATCGAGGTAGTATCAGCTTATCTGGCTTTTAACATGTGCCACCTATTCCTCTCCATGGCTAAAATGCAGTTTTAATGCACTTGTATCAGTCATAGGTACAGCAAGAGATACACTTCTGAGATATACTTCCTAGAAATACTACTCCTGATGAACAAATAAATCATATGATTCTGGCTTTCTAAAAAAGAAAAGGAACACTAGCACCTGTTCAACATATGACAGAAACTGCAGTTCCCAGTTTACATTTCCCTGGTTTTCCCCAATATGTGAATTCGAATATACCATTATATTCATGAGATGGTGGAGTTCAGGATCTTGTGTGGGAGGAATAGAGTACCAAGCAAGACCAGAACCCTGGACTTCCGCAGGGCCAACTTTAGCCTCCTTAATCAATTGTTAAGGGAAGTCCCATGGGACAGGGTGCTAGATGGTAAAGGGGCTCAAGATAGTTGGTCAACATTCAAGGACCACTTCTTGCAAGCTCAGGATCAGAGTGTCCCAATGGGTATGAAATCAAGTAAGGGAGCTAGGAGACCAGCATGGTTAAACAAGGAACTGCTGGGCAAACTTAGGTGGAAAAAAAGAATTTATGGATCATGGAAAGAGGGGCTAGTCACTTGGGAGGAATATAGGACAGTTGTCAGAGGATGTAGAAAGGCAATTAGGAAAGCTAAGGCCTCCTTAGAACTTAACCTTGCAAGCCAGGTCAAGGACAATAGAAAGGGCTTTTTCAAATACATAGCTAATAAAACAAACACTAGAGGCAATATAGGCCCACTGATGAATGAGGGGGGTGCCCTAGAGACAGAGGATATAAAGAAGGCAGAGGTGCTGAATGCCTTCTTTGCCTCTGTCTTTACTCCTGCAGGCTTTCCCCAGGAGCCCCTGATCCCTGTAGCCCCGGAAGAAGTCAGGATAAAGGAGGAGTTTGCCTTGGTAGATGAGGATTGGGTTAGGGATCAGTTGAGCAATCTGGATATCCATAAATCGATGGGACCAGATGGAATGCACCCAAGGGTGCTGAGGGAGCTGGCAGAGGTCATTGCTAGGCCACTCTCCATCATCTTTGGTAAGTCATGGAGAACAGGAGAGGTGCCTGAGGACTGGAGGATAGCAAATGTCACTCCAATCTATAAGAAGGGCAAGAAGGAGGACCCGGGTAACTATAGACCGGTCAGCCTCACCTCCATCCCTGGAAAGGTGATGGAACAGCTTGTTCTTGGCACGATCTCGAGGCACATCAAGGATGAGGGGGTCATTAAGAGCAGTCAACATGGTTTTACCAAGGGTAAGTCATGTTTGACCAACCTTATTGCCTTCTATGAGGAAATAACTAGGTGGATAGATGATGGTAGAGCGGTAGATGTGGTTTATCTTGATTTCAGTAAAGCATTTGACACTGTCTCTCACAGCATCCTTGTAGATAAGCTGATAAAGTATGGGTTTAGTGATCAGGTAGTGAGGTGGATTATGAACTGGCTGAAGGGAAGAAGCCAGAGAGTTGTGGTTAATGGGACGGAGTCTAGTTGGAGGCCTGTGACTAGTGGAGTCCCTCAGGGGTCGGTACTGGGACCGGTGTTGTTTAATATCTTCATCAACGACTTGGATGAGGGTACAGAATGTATCCTCAGCAAGTTTGCTGATGATACCAAACTAGGAGGAATGGCTGACACACCAGAGGGTTGTGCTGCCATTCAACGAGACCTTGATAGGCTGGAGAGTTGGGCGGGGAGAAACTTAATGAATTTCAACAAGGGCAAGTGTAGAGTTTTGCATCTGGGGAAGAACAACCCCATGTACCAGTACAGGTTGGGAGCTGACCTGCTGGAGAGCAGTGTAGGGGAAAGGGACCTGGGGGTCCTGGTGGACAGGAGGATGACCATGAGCCAGCAATGTGCCCTTGTGGCCAAGAAGGCCAATGGCATCCTGGGGTGTATTAGAAAGGGAGTGGTTAGTAGGTCAAGAGAGGTTCTCCTTCCCCTCTATTCTGCCTTGGTGAGGCCACACCTGGAGTATTGTGTCCAGTTCTGGGCCCCCCAGTTCAAGAAGGACAGGGAACTGCTCGAGAGAGTCCAGCGTAGAGCCACAAAGATGATTAAGGGAGTGGAACATCTCCCTTATGAGGAAAGGCTGAGGGAGCTGGGTCTCTTTAGCTTGGAGAAGAGGAGACTGAGGGGTGACCTCATTAATGTTTATAAATATGTAAAGGGTGCGTGTCATGAGGATGGAGCCAGGCTCTTCTCAGTGACATCCAATGATAGGACAAGGGGCAATGGGTGTAAGCTGGAACATAGGAGGTTCCACATAAATGTGAGGAAGAATTTCTTCACAGTGAGGGTGACAGAACACTGGAACAGGCTGCCCAGAGAGGTTGTGGAGTCTCCTTCTCTGGAGACATTCAAAACCCGCCTGGACATGTTCCTGTGTGACCTGATCTAGGTATTCCTGCTCTGGCAGGGGGGTTGGACTAGATGATCTTTTAAGGTCCCTTCCAATCCCTAACATTCTGTGATTCTGTGATTCTGTGATTCTGTGATTCTGTGATTCTGTGATTCTGTATTGAATGCAGAATTCAGATGTACTTTTCGTTGAAGGAGATTACCTAGCTTCCTCAATGGAATTAGAATTTGTCAGCATAGCTTAAAACAAACAAAATACAGCATTTCTACAAAATAAAGCTCACTACTGAGGATTGTCTTCAGTCAGTCTCCTGCTGACTTTTGTTAACTGCAAAGGAAACTATTGAAAAAAATCACTATATGATTACAAAAACACAGGACTGGAAGAGATTCAAAACAAATCCTTTACTGCTTCTCTCCCTGTCCTAATGCAGGATCTACTTCTATGCTGGAATTCATCCAAGAAAGATTAAACAAAATGACTTCTCACTTTTAAAGACCATCTGCTACAGTTCTTCACTTATTTTGCCATTACAGTGATTCCAATAGATTGCAGAAAAATACAAGATGGAATTTAATAGGAACAAATGCAGGGTGTCACATTTGATACAGCTAATCTATGATCTAGGAGAGGTCAATAACAGGATGGATCAAGAAGCCAACACAGGATGAAGAATAACCGGCTAGGTAGCAGTACATTAGGGATTACATTAGATTTAAAAAAATGATAAGTCAAGAATGTCATTCTATTTCAGATAAAGGCAAGTGCCATCATAGCATGTAAGGCACAGGAGATAATCCTTTCACTACTCAGTATTCTAAGGCCACAGCTGCCACACTTCAAAACCCTAGTCCATATTTTGGAAAGGAGCAAATCATGTGGACAATGTCTAGAGAGCAGTGAGTGATCAAAAACCTCGATGGAATTTAGGAAAAGGTGGAAAAAATAGTCTTTATCAAAGCCTTATCAAAGAAGATACTTTGAAATATGCAAAACCTTCTGCAAAGAGAATGCTTTCAGTGCTCAAGAGGAATAGAATAGGTAGCAACAACTTGCAGCAAAGGAGATTTAGATTAGACATTAAAACTTCACAAGAACACTGAAACAGACCATCTGTACAACCATCATCAGAGGGTTTTTTTAAGAGGAGGTGATACAAGTTTCTATAAGGAATATCCGGGTATTAGGAATAATGCCTTGGAGAACAAGATAGTTCAGATAATCTACCAGAATTTCATCTAACACTGAGATTTTTATCAACATTCTTTTATTTTTCAAATTTAAATTGTTTCTCTGTTTACCACAAAGGTTATTCAGTATTTTAATTGTTCTTCTTTTAAAGAAGGTTTGAGAAGCTTTGAATTTTATAAAATATCAGTTTTAAAAGGTATCATATTTAGAATATTCCCTTATTATATGCTACCTCTGTTAATCTCACTATGTTGACCTTAGAAAGGTTTTTCTGGGGGACACAGCTGAGACCGCTGACCAGCCAGAGTCTTACTCATTTTAGTAAGAGCCAAATTTGGGTATCTGATCAGCATAATGCTTTGCTTGCTCAAAACATTGCTTAGCTAACACAATGCTTGACAACTGGCAAGTTGAGGTGTCCATTAAACAACTCATACTTAAAGAAGAATCATGAAGAGAAAAAAAGGTTCACCAAAATGTCCTGTTTTTAACAGCCATGTTTAGCAGCCTTTTTCAATAAAGTCCTGAATAGCTCAGTGCATTATGTACTAAAGCAACTGTGAGTGAACCACAGGCACACATCCTCAGAGAATTCCTTCTAAGAAGTATAATGGCTGTTATTTTTACCCTTTTAATCCCTAGCCTCTCCTTATTACAGCTAATCATCTCAGCATATGCGTTAAAGAGAGCTATGCAGGTAGCATTAGAAATCAATTGCCATCCAAAGCCCTAGTGCTTACTTCTGTAGCAGCATCTTTGACTAAACATGAGTTAATATACTGTAAATCTGCAGTTTCCCCCTTTGTTTTAACAAGACTCAAATGCTTTATTCTCATATTCCACAGCATAGTCATTAACTTCACATTAACTTCATCTATTTATATTGTCATTTTTAATTTGATATGTGACTGCACAGCAAGGCAGCTTTTAGCCAAGTCATCTGTACATAAAGCCTATAATAAATCCTAATTTTAGGGTGTATATTCCCAGAAGACTCTTCCCCCTCTCAAAAACAGGTGCATACATATCCTCACAGGGCCATGCCCACACATAAAAGAAAGGAATATTGTACAATCTACTCAGAGCAATGCAGAAATGTAACTTATGACTCTTAAAACTGCATTTGGAAGAGAACATATTTCAACTCTTAATTGCAGTCTGATTCCTTTGGCTGCTATTGATAACTGTGCATGGTAAGTATTCCCTATTAGAAGCACATGTTTGTAAAATGTGCTGTTTTCTGGATATTCTACCAACACCCACCTATAGCAAAACCCATGAATCAGGTGAGAGAGGGAAGAACATCTCCAAGAAGAACACCACAACTTGTCTTACCCGTGTTTCTACCATTTGTAAAGGAAGAGTTGATTCTGACAAAATACGTGTTGCAGAAAGAATTTGTTCAATGCACGCAAGGCTGCAGGTAGGTGTAGGCAGTTTCTGCCCTTGGCCAAGCTGATGGTGTCCCCCACCAGTTCCACGACCACTTTACAAGCTGCAGACACCAGCACCAGTTTTGCTTTTGGTTCAGCAGATACAAAGTCTGCTTTGAAATTCAATGGCACGGTAGGTGATGTTTTTTTTATGTGTGTTAATGCCACTACCAATTTTATACATGACTACACAGCAAGACAGATTCTCCAGGGGTACATATGTAAGTAGCACCTCTGCTCTGGGGCCAAGATAGCCATGACCAGAGATTCACCCATATTGTGGAGAGGGAGCTCAGGCATCCCATATGCAGACAGTTAGCAGGCCAGCTCTCCGAGCAACACTCATCTCAACTACTGCAGAAAATCAGGTCACATCTTTCCAGCAATCTTGAATCTGAATAAATTGTATTTTTTTAAAAAAAAATAAATTAATATGAAAACATTACTATTTTAAATGAAAATCCACTGCAAGCTTCACAATGCTGCAATAACTCAGAAGAATAAACCTCATTCCATTTCAATGACTCTGAACCTCCCAGGCTTTCTGAAATGGGTATCTTGAATCCAACTTTTCTAGAAAAATCATTCCCATGAAAGATCACACCCAAATCCTTTAAAGTGGATAATTGCAGTCAGTCTACTTGAAGCTCCCACTAAGAGCGGTTTATTTTTCCATTCCTGTCCTGACCAATATCAACATTAATAATAACCAGTGCTGAGCAGTGAGAAGTTTTAAATATGGCCATATATTATACATAATGGCTGTAGTGTTGCTACGCACTATTATATAGTTGCCTGCAGATGGCTGCATTTCAATGGGAAAAAAAATACTATGTAAAAATAAATAAATAAATAAAAATCAATCTGTCCTTAGATGTGTATTTCTGATTTATAAACAATAATATTAATATTAACAATATCAACAACAACAACAACAAAACCAATAACAATAAAAAGAAATAATCAGTGCAATCCTTTTACACTTACAGCAGCAGATAATCTGGTACCATATGTGTAAATCAGTTTCAAAAGTGCTCTTGGATTTTTTTTATAAAAGAATGTAAGAGCTGAAAACTTTACAATTATTCAGAGCTGAGGTTTTAAAACCTTCTCACAGTTTTTTACCTGAACAGGAGGAGCACCACTGTTTATAAGGGATTTTTTACTATGATTAAATTTAGGGGAAATTTAGAGCAGGGATTCTGATATTCTTCTGCTAGTTGGCAGGCTTAAAGCTCTTTACAATGAGATATCAATATTAAAAATGGATTAACTTTTCAATTATGGCTTGTCCTTGAAATCTGATTTTGCTTTCTACTTAAGATAGTTACTTCAGCATGAGTGCAGTAAAGTCAAAGTGCCTCTAATTCTAAACTGCCTAGCCATAAAGTTAGCAAAAGGTTTTTAATGCATTTTTAAAGTGTTACTTCTAAGTCTCAGGTCTATTCCTCCTGAACTAAATGAAGAATTTGCATTGATTTTGAGGGATTCGGAACAGAGCCCAGTAATTTCTTTGCTGATGTCTCACATAGCACTTCTCAAATTCAGTATTTCAATCTGCTTTACTAGTCTCTAAAAGCAGAGTTAGAAAGCTGGTAACGCAACAGCCAAGCAAACAGTAATAATATATCAGACACTGATTGGGCAAAACGTTTCTTTGCCTTTGCAGATGTCTTCTGTATTTCACAGCTGCACACTCTGTGTGTGTTTTTCAGAAGCCTCCCACATTATCAGGGACACCACAGTTAGTGGGATATATCAGGATTAATTTCTGCCTGACCCACAGAATCCCTGTGTGAAGATACAACACTGACATAAGCAAACAAACAAACAGGCTAGCTTTTAAATCTTTACTTTCATTCAATATTCCAGTCTCTTGGATTTTCCACGTCCACTAATAGCCTTAGTTCTTTGGGAATGTGAACATCTTTTCAGTACATCTGTGCAGTGCAGACAGCACAATGGGTCCCTCAGCTTCTAGACATCAGTGACTATCAAACCACACGCTCTATGAAGGATGCTCTGGGGCTCCTGAAGTGACGGACGCTCTCCAGCTGAAGGGAACAGCAAGTTATAGAGCCCTGTCTGACAGAAGCTCATCTTTTGGACTTTGTGCAGATAAGATGATCACCTAACCTTCCTTTTAAATGAAGCCTAATTTATATAAATTTCAAAAAGCTCAAACACTGTTATTAATGAAAAATACTGAGAAACAAAGTGCTAGCTAAGTTATAAATTTCACCTTCTTAGTTATTTTTAAGTACTTTCAAGCAAAAATTATTTGATGGGATAAGAAAATAATTTGCATGTAACAACCCTCTGCACCAGCCCATTATAAGCAAATCCTATACAGAACATCCTGCCTTTCTTCAGAACACAGCACTGCATCCTTGCACAAGTCACAACACTAATATAAGGGCATGCATATATTATTTAAATGCTCCAATTTCCTCTCTCCCTGACCAGGGCCAGAACTAAGGCTATCCTATAGGATATCCTATAGGATAGCAGCTGAAGCATAACAAGCTGGTTATTATGGTTTCACCGATCCATACTTGGAGCATAGCCTCTAATAAATGCGTTGACATTTTTTAACAGCATATATATGAAACATTTATACCTGAAATTCTCTTGGAAAATGGAACAAATAAACTATATGAAGTAATTAATGCCAGCTGGGACATTCAGTTCTTATTGGTTTTAAAATCAAAAGCAGCGTTTTCTCTATAGAGGAGAAACTTTCAGGGTTGTTCTGGCTATAAGAATTCCTTTAGCTCCTGTTTGAAATGCCTCCCTTTGGAAAGAGATTTGTTTAATCGCTGCTTCACACTGCCCAGCAATGCACGTTCCCTTTCAGTCTCAAAAGGTGGTTCTGACTATTTACTGTTAAACTGTGTCTTCCACTTCAAATTTGGATTTCAAGCACTGAGTTAGGCCATCAATAGTATTATGGTTTTATCTGCTAGACTGAAGCATCCTGGAGAAGAGAAGACTGAGAGGAGACCTCACTGCTCTCTACAACTACCTAGAAGGAGGTCTCTTCTCCCAAATTACTAATGATAGGACGAGAGGAAATGGCCTCAAGTTGTGTCAGGGGAAGTCTAGGTTGGATATTAGGAAGAAGTTCTTTACTGAGAGCGTGGTTAGACGTTGCAACAGGCTGCCCAGGGAGGTGGTGGAGTCGCTGTCCCTGGAGATGTTTAAAAAACGAGTGGATGAAGCACTTGAGGCCATGGTCTAATGGTCTAGTGTTTAGGGAGATGATGGGATAAAGGTTGGACTTGACAGTCCTGGAGGTCCCTTCCAACCATAGTGATTCTATGATTCTGTGATCCCCTTAC
This sequence comes from Podargus strigoides, assembly GCA_028020825.1. Classification (NCBI taxonomy): domain Eukaryota; kingdom Metazoa; phylum Chordata; class Aves; order Caprimulgiformes; family Podargidae; genus Podargus; species Podargus strigoides. The sequence continues at coordinate 13,043,033 of CM051621.1, forward strand.
CAAATTTCTGTTGCTGTGTTGCAGCCCAGAGCTTTCTGATGAACCCATCAGCCTATTTCTGCAAGACTGATGCATGTTTCTTATATTTGCTGTTCTTCTTGCAAACCCTTCTAGCTGTTTTCCCATCTTCATCTTGTCTTCTTAAACAAAATATAGACCTTGCACCCCAGCAGCAACAACACAAAAACCAAAATAGAATGATGAAACTGCTTATTTTCTCCTTGATACTGGGCCTATTTACACAAATACTGCATTACCCATCAACATAACATTGAGCTAATTATCGTGATGGTTCCCACTGCCAGAGGTCTTAGTATTTAGCTAACAGAAATACATTTCTGCTGCACTCACTGGGTCAGCCACTGAATCTGGACCAACAGAAATACCCTCGCAAACAGCATTTTAGTAAAGGCATCTTCAAAGCCGATGTATGCAGCACAGAAGAGGCAGTCTGGTTTGAAACCCGTGAGCAAAGCCCAGGCCCGGAAGCCTCAAGCAGCCATTCTGTTCCATTCTAACAAAATAATGAGGATTTAAATGGTATTAGGGTTTGCAGCCGTCTGGCATGGGGGGTAAGGACTAGCAGTTGAGCTAATCAGACAACTCTGTGTCTAATTCTTGTACCCTACGGCAGGGTGTAACGTAAAGAATTAAGTCGATCAATCCTCAGCACTCTGTTCGTGATGCACATGAGTCCACGTCCATTGGGATGGCAAGGCAAGAAGCGGGGGGGCATTACACACACCCCCTACTCGAGCCGGAGTGACTTCAGCGCACACGGCTGCCGGCCTCGGGGCGGGGGAAGTTTTCCGGAGCGGGACCCGCCGAGGCGGAGAGTGCCGCGACCCACCGGCCCCAGCACCCCCCTCCCGCCGCGGCTGTGCCACCCCCCCCCCGCTCGGGGCGGGGCTGCGGGGAGCGGCCCGGGGCCGCCGCCTCCCGAGGGCGGGCCGCCGGTGACAGCTGGGGGGAGCCCGGGGCCGGCAGCGAGGTGCGGCTGCCGGGCGGTGTGTCGCCGCCTGCTCGTCCGCATCTCACCGGCGTGTCCGTGCGGGGAAGGAGCGGGGGCTTGGGTAGGGCTTGGCGCGGCTCTGCCGCCGGTGCCGGCCGCGGCGTGGGTGAGTAGCGAGGGCGGGAGGCACGAGTGGGTGATGCGGAGGCGGCGCGGATGACGGGGTGGGGGAGGGAGGACGATGGATGGATGGATGGATGGATGGATGGATGGATGGATGGATGGATGGATGGATGGATGGATGGATGGATGGATGGATGGATGGATGGATGATGCTGCAGCGCTCGGAGACTTTGATCGTGTGAGGTGTCTGAGGGGGAAAAGTGTGGCCGGGGGTGGACGAGGCCGTGCCTGTCACCTCTCGCCCCTTCGTGCCGGTGACCCGACGGGAGAAGAAGCCCCAGGAAGGGCGGCCGGTCCTTGGCGGGGTTAGGCGCTGCCGGTCCCGGAGGGTCCACCTCCACCCGGCTCGCCGCCTGCCCCGCAGCTCCCCCGCAGCCCTCAGGGGCGCGGCCGTGGGGAAGGGAGAGCCCCGGACCCCGCGGCTGCGGGCGGTGCGAGCCCCCCCATCCCGCGGGGCGAGAGGCTGCCCCTGCGCACCCTGCGCCGCCGCCGGTGCCGCGGGAGGGTGGGATAACGGTGTGCACATCCCGCCCTCCGGCCGGGGCTCCGCCGCCCTGCCCTCCCCGGGGCGTTACCTGGGGCTCGGGAGGGGGTCCCCGGGCCGAGCTGCGGGGGTTACACCCGCTCTGGCCAGCCGAGCCCCGCGGGCATGGCTTTCCCGAGAGCAGACCCGAGGCCTGCCCTTGGAGGGCTTGCAGGATGAGGCCTTTATTTTTTTTTTTGCAGGGTGCTGGCTGGCTGATATTTACATAATATCTTTGCTTAAGAGTGACCTCTTCCCTAATTCCCTAGGCTTCCTCTCCATTTTCTATGGCAACGCTACAGAACGGATCACTTTGGGGAGGTGGATGAGAGGGGTATCTCCACGCAGGTTAATTCTGGTGTGTTGGTTGCCCACTAAGACTGGTTTATCCTAGTGAATAGGTGAGATTTGTGAAAAGTTCTTGACCCTGCAAGTCATTGCAGATCTGCGGGATCTCTCTTTAGAGAGAGGATGGAGTGGGTGCAGGTTTAACAAGCAAGCAAGAATTATTTTTGTTAGGTATTGACAGATTATCAATCGTATATTACTCACCTGACCAATCACTTCCATGTCCCACACTGTGTAATCAGACTATCCTAAGAAATGATGTTAATTTAAACAGATGGGATTTTTTTTTTTTTTTTTTTTTTTTTTTTTAAAAATCATAGGATTATTAGAAAGAAATCCTAGCAAATTTTGTAAGGGGGAAGAAAATGAGTCCCACTTTGTTTCAGGATCCCTTTTGCTCCCTGAGATCCCTGCCCTGTCCTTAGGACCCGTCATGTATACACAGTAATGTCTTTTCTTACATGGGTGGTCTCACTGACAGTAAGCATGATGCGCATACGTATTTATGCAGGAATGGGATTCTGTACTGCTTGTTAGGGGCTGCTGTTTCATCTCCATGAGATGCCAGTTTCTGTTTCAGGTTTTATATTGTGAATATGCTTTGTGATGGTTTTCCAAAGCCTGATGAAAATAAATGTTTTCTGTTTGTAAGACACACTAATTCATGGCACATTTAGGCAGGCAGGTTTTAAGAAGACTTTCAAATTCTGCTTAATTATCCTTCGAGATGGTGTTTTTGTTCTGCATTGAAAATATACATGCCTTACTATTAGTAATGCTAAAATTAGTTAATGTCATACAGCAGCTGTGATATTCTGTAGGGCTTAGAACACTTGTTTTCAATCTCTGCTCAGTTTGTCTTTCTTGGTCCATGGGATGACTCTGTTTCATGCACTTGAGGTAGTGTGGGGTCTTTTGGGGTTTGGGGGTTTTGGTTTTGGATGGGTGCGGATAGTGAGGATGTTAATATGAAGTGAATAGATACCTTGGAGTTTTAAACAGAAGGGCCAAGAATCTTGCATCTTCTAGAAGAGGAGATTATCTTGTGGGTGGAGAGACCACTGTTTGGAGAGTGCTCTACAAGTTTAAGGAGGCCACCCCCTAGGACTTCTTCACTGAGGCACTGGGACTTAAGTCTGCTACAGGCTGAGGTACTATTTTGTAAGAGGCCATTGATACAGAGATTTGCCCAACATATTTCAGTTTTCCTGCATGCAGATAAGGGCTTTTTTTTTTTTTTGTTCTTTTTGTTTTTTGAAATGCTCTGAGCAATGCTTAAATTCCACTTAAATGTATGTTCCTTTAGCATCTTAGATTGCGTTCCCATAACAACAAGAGTTGGAAATATCCTCAAAAGAGGACATGGGTTGAACCTGAGGTGAAAATGAGGCTTGAATTGGAAGATGTGCTCTGTTAAAATGTTAATCTCAGTTCACAGTGATAGAATAGAGGTTCCTGGTCATGATTTTTCTCTTAGAGGTCCATCTCATTCAAGCTCACTTTTTGTTTTCCATAGTTAGTATATTTGTGTTCCCAGCACCATCTTTGTTACAGTTTAGCCCAGCTCTGCTGTCAGTTTCTGCTTTTAAATATTATTTCTCAGCATTTAAATGTTTATAGTTATTTTCATGTATAGATTTTTTTTTCCTGTTGAACATTTTGATTAGATTATGATAGAAAATAGGAGATAGTAGTAGTTACATGTATATTAAGGAAATAAATGTGCCTGGGCCACATTTATGGGCAGTGTAAGGTGAGCTGGAGAGGTCATAAGTACATGTCAAGGAACAGAAAATTATTAAGAATGTGAGGTTGGATTGCCTCTTTGTATAGAAGCAGGGTCGGTTGCATGCTCCCTCCCTCAAAGAGGATATATGAACACATATCACTGATTACTGCATCTCAATTTATCTATTCATTTATTAATTTTGAACTACAGTTGCTCTGCCATCAAGCAAACAAACCATTAAATCCTTCCTCATGTTCTTGTCTGTAATCCTGACTTCTTTTTTCTCTCAACTTTCATTAACTCTATTCTGCTTCATTTTGAAGGGACAATATGCAGAGGTGCTCTACAGGTTTAAGGAGGTCACCTTAATTGCAGCTTTGCGTATTGATATGCACAAATGCATTCTATCTCTTTTGTTTTTCATTAAAAATGTTTCATATTTATAACAGTTGCTGATTTATGGTATTTATTGCAGTGTTACTCTGCATTATTCAGGAAAATCAGTTTCATAGTCATGGTTTCATAGTTTATTCACATGTTAAAATAAAACATTAGGAATTAATGATCTAAAAAACCTTCCCTCTGTATGCAAATTTTGTAACTTCTGTTTAACTTTTGCTAAGATTTTATTTTACATATAAAACTTTATCAGCCTTAATTTCAGTAACAGAAAAAAAATATATAATAGTTCAATAAAAACGGCATAGATTCATTCTCAGTGGGGCAAAATGAAACTGTAGTAGTAGGTTAAACTCATTTTTAACTCATTCTTTTTCGGTGATACATCCATCCTTTGCACATTATTATAAATCACAGAACATTTTTTTTAGGATACGGAATGCTTTTGTAGGCCTGCCTTTAGGTCATTAAAACTTTAAGTTGGTTACTTCCTTACTGGCAATATTCCATCTCTTTGTCTAATAATAATGGCAGCTTAAGAGAACCTTCTGCTGTGTGCTGTGGTAGGCGATGTCTTCCCTTGTTCCTCTCAACACAACGCCAGGCTCATAGATCTGGCGTTTCGTTCCACAGCTACCTTTGAATTTGACACATTCTTTCTTTCCCATATAGGATCTCAAACACATGCCTAAATGCAAATGAAGCACCAAGTGTATTTGGGAAGATCCCACCCAAAGCTGTTAGTTTAAATAAGACAGGAGTGGTTAAGGTGCTTGATGTAATGAGGAATACAGTGTGAAAGGTTGTTTTTTCTGTTACTTTATTTTTATTGGGTTTTTCAGGCACAGAAACTTGTAGTCACTATGTATCTTGTTAACAGTTCACTGTTATCCACTGGTTTTAAGAGAAGTGTACCTAATATACGTTATATAAAAAAATAAGTGTGCACACAGATGTAATTGGTTTAGTGCTGTCCTAGTGACATGGTGAATAACCTGATTAACTGAAACCAGTTTCTAGAGATGAAAGTCTGAAAGTTAAGCAAAAATCACTTAAATAGTGCATATACTTTTTACATGTTTAGAAATAGTGAATGGACTATTTTATTGGTTATGTGCTTCTCAAAAAGCGCAGTTCACACTGGTTTGCTTTGCTTTGGTTTTGTTTTGTTTTTAGTTGAAGATGATTGAAGAGCATCTTAGTTTTGTTTTGATGATAAGAGAACTTTGATGTAAATATTACTTGTTTCTTGCAGATGTTTCTAAAAACCTATGTATTTAGTCTGTGAGCTGGCATTCTGTCATCAGTATAAAATTAAGAGGGGAGCAATTTATGTTATCAGCTCAATGTGTATTTGTTCATGTGTTGCTGACTTGTTTCCTACTAAGTGCTGGATGTAGCCACAACTGTAGGAGGATCAAGATGTCTCTCATAACTCTTTGAGGTTTACTGCTCTGTTTTCTTGTTTTCAGTCGATCTTAACAGTATTTTGCCTGTTCTCTAGCACCCTACCTTGGAAGTAAGGAAGATGGGAGTTCTTTCAGAAGGTATATTTTTTGTATTTCTCAGTGCCGTTTTGACTTAACTTTCATCCTTTTGGATAACTGACAGTTGTGCTCAATTTCAGTTGTCGTTGACAAGACATTAGATTTGAACAATTTCCGTTGTTCTTACAATAGTTGTTACCTTTCCATCCAGTACGGAAGTGTCGTTAGTGTCACCCGGCTATTTTGTGTTTTGCAGTTTCACTTTTGATTTAGCACTGTTAAGCATGCGCTGCAGATGAAATGCGTGGTTTTCTGGGTGTAACCTCAATAAATGGTGTCCCTTTAGGTAAGGTAAACATGGTTGTCAGCCTTCATCATGGGCACTGTCTGCTTATCTGGCTGCTTTGACTTCACTATGCAGGTGAGGAGGTGGTTTTTCTTTTCCCTTGTGAGTATAATGCACTCAAGTTTAATCCTAAAATTACCTATTTATTTTAAGGTGAAGCGAGCCAAGTGGCATGTTGGTGTAATTGAAGTATTATTATTTGATATTATTACTATTTGTCCTGGTTCCCCAGGCACAGACCCCTGGGCCAGCCATGCAGACAGGCCATGAGCAGCCCCGAGTCAGCTGAGAGTTCCAATCAGGTCAGCTGACTCACAGGTGTATCCCATACCACCTAGTCATGCTCATTATAAATGGAGGGAGCTCAGTAAGGGTGGGGTTCCTCCTCCTCTCCCTGAGGCTTCTTGTTGGTGGTTCTCTGTTCCTGCTGTCAGCATTGAACCAGGCTGAGTAGAAGCCTTTATGTTTTGTGTTGATTGTTGTTTCCTGTTTTGCTATTCTATTAAATCTGTCTATGCTTCACAGAATCACAGAATGTTAGGGATTGGAAGGGACCTTAAAAGATCATCTAGTCCAATCCGCCTGCCAGAGCAGGAATACCTAGATCAGATCACACAGGAACATGTCCAGGTGGGTTTGGAATGTCTCCAGAGAAGGAGACTCCACAACCTCTCTGGGCAGCCTGTGCCAGTGTTCTGTTACCCTCACTGTGAAGAAATTCTTCCTCACATTTATGTGGAACCTCCTATGTTCCAGCTTACACCCATTGCCCCTTGTCCTATCATTGGATGTCACTGAGAAGAGCCTGGCTCCATCCTCATGACACTCACCCTTTACATATTTATAAACATTAATGAGGTCACCCCTCAGTCTCCTCTTCTCCAAGCTAAAGAGACCCAGCTCCCTCAGCCTTTCCTCATAAGGGAGATGTTCCACTCCCTTAATCATCTTTGTGGCTCTACACTGGACTCTCTCGAGCAGTTCCCTGTCCTTCTTGAACTGGGGGGCCCAGAACTGGACACAATACTCCAGATGTGGCCTCACCAAGGCAGAATAGAGGGGAAGGAGAACCTCTCTTAACCTACTAACCACTCCCTTTCTAATACACCCCAGGATGCCATTGGCCTTCTTGGCCACAAGGGCACATTGCTGGCTCATGGTCATCCTGCTCATGGTCATCAACTCACGGGCCTTTTTCTTTTTTTTTTTCCCCAGTTCTCCTTCCCATCTGGAGTGGGAGTCTTGGGTGATTGACTGCTGTGGTTTAGCCCTGAGTACTGGCTAACTCAGTAGACACTATTTGTATGGTGAGAATAAGAGTGAGCCACTGTAATCTTCCTTGGGTTCTTCCAAAATTACCTTATTTATCTTCCTTAATGATCAGAACAAGGAACATCTTATCTATATAAAGCAGGCCTACTTTAATAAGACTTTCCAAAATGTTAGTGATTACGAGTCTGAGGTTTCATCTCACTTTTCTGTTTTCTATCTAGAGCAGTATACAACTGGTAACTGTTTATTTACTGCACCATAATGCTTCTATTTACACTAAGAAAGTGTTGTCAAATATTTTGCATTTCTTCTCACTAGCTTGCATTTGATCGGCCATCCAAAGCCACAAACCGTGTTTTCTTGTGAACTACTAATTCTCTGAACAAGCTTGTTCTCTACATTTATGAGTACTCGTGGCAATGTGATGCACTCGTATCCCAAGTCTAATCGGAATGTGCTTCTGGGGTGGAGGTCTTTACTTTGTGAGACAGTGATTCCCATTCTGTTTGAGTCTTTAAGCTGCTAGTACTTCTATGATTTGGAGTAACTCCTTCATGTAGTTCTTTCTGCACTATCTGCATGTGAACACACTGTGGTCCCTAGCAGGATAGAGTGCGTTGTGATGTGTTCCTTCTCTAAAATGCTGAGGAGTGAGAGATGAAGCCCCAAGAGCACAGCTTTTCCCATATCAAGGTGTAAAGCACCACTTTCACAATGTTTTTACTTTATATTGATCTACTTTAAGTCACATCTTGGCATTTCCCATAGAACAGATAGTGTCTTAATCATTCATTCCTGAACTTGTTAGGTATAGGCTGTGTTGTAGTTACACTCTTGCTGGTTTATTGAAGCAGACCTTTATTTCTTAAAGAAGAATTCAGTCATTTTCCTCTCATATCCTTTCCTGGACTCCTTGTTTCTTAAATGAAAAAGAATGATCTGCAAGTGCATTTTATTCCAGCTTCTTATATTGATGTTCTTTGAGATTTACTCATTTTAAGAAAGATCAGAGTGAAAACCTATATGCACTGTGGCAAAGGAAAATAGTTCAGCTGACCAATAAGGATGATGGACTTAGTTCTCACAAAGGCAGACTTCAGGCTTCTCTGTGCAGCATAATCCTTCTAGGAGATAATCATCCTATTAGCTTTTGCATGAAGCTTTCGCCGCTACCAAGTAGGATGGGGAGGGAGGATGGGATGCTGTGCCTCAAAACTTAGAGTCTGTTCTGGTAATTCTGAGTATTTTAGTAAAATGGCAAACTCTTACTTACTTTAATTACATTTGCTGTAGCCTGGTTTCCTGTGGAAATGAGACTTAAATGCTTCTGCTGTGTCTTAGTCCCCTATGACTAATTTTTGCATTTGTTGGCTAATTTCAAACTGCATTTGTAAGAAAGGTTGAAGTCTCAAAGATACATCTGCTGCTGCAGAACTCAAGATGTAGATACTTGACTGGGAAGGTTAGGTGAGCCTTTTTGTATTTTTAAACCGTTTTCACTGTTGAATGGCATTACCTTGTATTCTCTGCAGTGAGTTACTTTGAAAAGCAAATAATTTTGGGTTATTTCTTTTATCCCTGACATGTCATTTTCTGGTAGTGGGTTTTTTTGTTGTTGTTTGGTTGGTTGTGGTTGTGGTTTTGGTTTGTCTGTTTATTTGTTTTTAATGGATTGCCATCATATGTTACAATTTCTCATAATGTTTTAGATTCTGCATTCTACCAGCCAGGAAATCAGGGCTATTACTACCTCTTGCAGTAAAACACAAACGAAAAAGCTTTCCTGCATTCAGCTAATTGTACCAACTCTACCTTTATGTAAATAATAAATATTTTGTCTATATATTGTTTTTTACAGACTTTTTTTGCTATTGTCCAGTGTGTAAGAAAGCCTGAAATATTTTGGGTTTTCTTCTAGTCTTTCTTTTTCCTATCTCTTCACCTTATCCTTTCCTAGAAAACTTCCAGTCTAGAAGATAGATGGCTATTTCTGCACACAGTGGGGAACCATGACTGCAGCCATGGTTAGATATATCTGAGCTAGATTTAGTCCATCTGTTTAGCTAGCTATTAGTAATATAGCTACAAAGCAGTGGTTTCTAAGAGTAAAATCAGTAAATGCAGAGAATTTTTATGTGCGTTCACAAATGTGCACTCAGAAAATACTTCAAGGATTAACATACAGATAAGTATGTTTGTGGAAACAGTGTATCTGACGAAATAGATGAAATGTGATGGATGGATGGACTGGATGAAATAAATGAATAGTGCTGCATACTAGCACTATAGCATAATTTCATAATAATGCCAGATTATGAGGGGATGTATTGGAGATGTGTCCGATTTAAACAGTGTTTAAACTCTAATCAGAGTACTTAGTGTAGTTAATACACATATATTGTCCAGGAATTGAGAGAGGCTAATCCTTTGAAGAGCACAAAAGCAACATAGGATTCTAATTATTTGCTGTTTCCTCACACAAAGCAGAGTAATATTTAAAAATTTTAGAGGTGTCCCCATATTACTGTAGGTAATAAATACTACACACTTCTTACAGTTTTAGATCTGTCAATCTAAAATCCTGTTAGATATCAGTAAAGCAGAGCCTCAAATATCATGATTGTCAAGGAAAATAATTCTCATCTGCAGAAAAATCAACATATATTGTAGGTTTGCTCTTTCCTATCTAGTATAACTAGTTCTTGTGCATCTTATGCAAAAATGCACTACTGGTTCAGCTGCCACAATCAGCTGTAACTGGCATGTGGAATAAGGGAGCTGGAAAAAAATCCATGGTCCTTCACTGGAATGCAGAGATTGCCAGGCCCTTACTGGGTGGTGGTGCCAAATGCATGAATCTATCACAGCATGAAGCTTAGATCTGTGAAACTATCCTGCTATAGTTATTTCAGATTTCAGATACCTTTTTGTTTCTTTTTTTATTTGTATGTAAATATATTGGGAGAGAGAAAAATTAAACTGGATGATGTGTTCTGAACTGACTGCAAGAGAATAACTATTTCCATGGTCAATTTTCTTGTGAAAACAAGTCTGAAGAAGCTATATAAAAAGTAGATAAGTCAATAATTGTGAGAAGATGCAGAAGGAGATGAGTGAGTTAAAAGAATATGCTATAGAGAAAATAAGAAAGAGTGGGCGTCTATGTAGGCAGCTTTGTTGATGGCAAAATGCTACAAGTTCTTATTTTGCTGTGTGCTTTTTTTGTGATGGAGGAATGGATGTTTGGCACATTTTAAGCCACGTCATTCTGTTTTCTGCTGTAACATATTTTTTTTCATATGTGGAAGGAATCATTAAGAGTTAGATATATTCCTTAGTAATGAAATTGTACAATGGGAAACTTCTTTTTGTTTAATTCAAGAACTCTCAAAGTATTTTTATTTTTTCTTCTTTTATATTGCCTGAGATATGCCCCACCCCACAGATGATAAAAATTTTGCCATGGGTCCTCTCTTGCAAGAGTTACAGTTTTCTTAAATAGAAAAATAAGAACCCTCTTGGTACTGATTGGTTTGATTCTGATCTCAGCTACAGTCTGTGTAACATGGATCCATCATCCATACATCCATCAACTTTATTGCATGTCTTCTGGATTTACACTGGGTGTAAATAACTAGTCTAGGCAGAGAGGTTGACTGTAGCAGTTACACTCATTGCAACTGTGACCAACAGCCTTAAACTCCCTGCATGGGAAGAGCTGTTACATTTTTTGGGCTTTGAAAACATATATATCCTTCTTTAATTTGCAGTAAAGTCTAAAAATCGTGTCTTTCTTTTTTTTTTTTTTTTTTCCCAGCTTTTAGCATGGCCTATGCCACAAGTATTTCTGACTGATGAAACATGCCCTGAAAAGTGGCACTGTAAGTGGATGCTTGTATGTGTTCTTAAGATTTTAGTAGACAAATGTGACTTTGAGGCCACAGTCCAAAACTTTGGTGATTGAAGAGGTGAACAAACCTTCCTCTTGGTATAAACTAACCCAGTACATTAGTGACTTAGAATGTGAATACATTCTATCAAGTTTATTGTAGTTCTGAGATTCATTAAACCTGCCTGTGAACATTCATGTCACAAAGCTTCATATGATCCATGCCTATGTTGCTGGGACCTCGTTGGTTGTGCTTAGTTTTGTTGTCAGTTCAGGGTAGGTTCAAGAGCTAAACCATTCTATTTGAACTGCCCTAGAACTTATTTCTTGGCATTTTTTTCAGTAAGCTTCAGTGTTTCTGGGGAGTGGTATTATTAATTCACCAATGTGTTTGACTTGCAACTGCATGTGCTTTCTGAATCCGTGGTGTTTGGTGACAGATCTCAGGCCTGGATGAAGTTTTCCAGAAGGGGGACTGTATGTGTAGAAGGCATTGGAAATGCACAAGCAATGTTTCTGAACGTCAAAAGTGTTGACAGGTCATGGGAGGAATGTCTCTGTGCTAACCTTGAAGAACACAGTTACTGGTTATGGGATTTTTGCCAGTATTAATTGCTGTAGATTCTTGACTGACACTTTGGGTGCAGGACAGGCAGTGTATACTCACTGCATGGCAGTACATAGATTTTTGGATGCCAAGAAATGGCGATGGATTTGAAGCAGGGGAATTCTTATAGTACATGCATGCTATGTTTTCCCCATTCTTGCCAGTGAGATGGCTGAGGCAATAAAGGTGGCAGTTATTATTGCCCTGTTGAGTCCTGCTTTATCAGTTCACTACAGGTCTGTGAGCCTCCAGTTCAGTATTGGAAACCAGTGTATGGTGCAAGGCTGCAGACAGAAACACCCCCTGTGCAACTGACTACTCTGCCAATGAAGAAGTAGGTTCTGAGACTGGTCTTTCTGAATGACTCTATCAGTAATGTGTATGACTACAGCTTTCACATTGCATGGAGCACATAAGCAGGAGAGAATAATGCTGGTGTTTTTGTAGGTCTCAGTTGACAACAAAGTCGTCTTCAAGAATATCAGTGTGGAAATTCTCAGATGTTGTGTTGGGCGCTGAGCTCTTTCTTACCTGTTTTTGGCAAATAGGATTTAACTTTCTCCAAATAACATATCAGATTGTCTTCATGTTTTGAGACCTTCCTTGCTTGTATTTGCTGTGGCATGTGAAACTGTGCTTGGCTCCAAGGCATTTGGTGGAAATGCTGCAGGCCATGTACATTTAGCTGGTTGAAGGTGCTGCGTACAAACACCACTGGTATGTGACCATGACCATTGCTGTCCTTATGGTAACTGGTGCGCAAATAGCACATATGTCACGCCAGGGAAAAAGAGCATCTCACTTTTTCCTTTGTACAAGCCACTGTTGCAGAGACGATAAACATTTCATCTTAAAATAAGTTTTAGGGAGGTGGGATTCTACCTGATTGTTCTCTGAATCTGCTGAAGCAAACTGCAGGCCTCTTCTCCATATGGGCTTTAACCTGATAATCAGTTTAGAGACCAGTGATACTCTGGAGATTGCTGTCTTCCGACTTTTCTGGAGTAGCACATAAAATTGTATTACAGGCTGGTTAACCAAAATGTCAAGAGCAGAGAGATGGCTTGTAATCCATGTGCTGTGACTCCTGGACAAGGCTTCAGTGATTATTAATAATTTCCTCTCTATGGAAAACTGTCAAGTAGTTCCTGATTTTTTTCCTTTTTTTTTTTTTTTTTCCCCTCCAGCTAAATATTTTCAGTGTGCTCAGCGGAGTTGTTATGGCTCACTGACAGCAAAACTAGTTCCCTTTGGCATATGGCCTTGCACAACCACTCACACTTCTCTGACTGCGGATCCCCTGGTTTGTCCCTGCTCTTCTCTCCTTGCCAGCAACTTCTGTCCCCTTTGAATTAGAGCCAGTTGTACAATACTCTCTAGCTTGACATCCTTTTACAAATATTTGATCTCATCCATTACAGAGTTTTTATCAGAGATTTTTAAAGCAGATCCCAGCATCATCTTCTGTGCTGTATCAAAGCTAATAGATTACATTGGAGCAACATATACTGTGATTCTCTGGTTAGCTAGTGTTATTCTGCGTGGCATTATCTAGGATTGTTTGACTTAGTTGAACAGAATGATGGAGAAGTGGTGCCAACCATTGGCTGAAGACTTAAATGCTGTTTAAATACACATAAACTAATCAATAGATGTGCCCAAGAGGAACATGGGAAATATCTTTTTATAGAGCTGTAGAGTGCCACTAAAGATTGTCAGCCCTTGGTTCTGTCTTCTGGGCTTCAAACTGGATTGCAGATGTGAAATGAAGCTTTAACCTATAACCATGGCAAGCTGAGGCTCAAAGCCAGTTTTAGATCTGAGATGTCTTTTCTGCGTGCTGTTAGTAGTATTTGTGCTAATAAACAGCTTAGAATAAGCTTGCAATGTAGTGAGAAATATTGGTCTCAATGGGACTGTCAGGTTAAAATAATGTTTTGTTTTTAGCAATTTACAGTTTTAAGCAAATCAAATATCAAAGCTTCATTACTTAAGGAGTTCAATTAAATTTTGCACTTCTTTCTCTGGCTTTGTAATGTTGGAGTAGACATGTAAATGCTGTGGTGTTTGTGTTCAAAAACATGTAAATCATTTTCATTGCAAGGAAAAAAAAAAGACAAGCTTTCTAATAACTTTGAGTTGCATGGGGGTCTTAACCTGCACAGTTCGGCTGGACTTCTGTATTTGCATGATTTTGCCTTAGATATGCCTGTAGTGAAGCTGTGCAACACATTTCAGAATTGATGTCTCCATCACTGTGACTAACAAAGAGACAACCTGCAAGTTGGATGAGAATTTCTATGCTTCCATTCCTGGGTGTATATGTTGGGAGTAAGAGTCTTCGTACACAGATTTATTTCATCTTTTAATGTCAGGGGAGTTTGCTGCTTCTGTGTTTGGAATGCTTGATGTAGAAGTATGTCATGGAGACAAAACTATCATCCTGTTCCTGATAATGCAGAAAGCAGAGTTCTCAAAACTGGTGGCTGTTTAGTTATCCTTCTGCCTATCCACGTGGTAGGAAAGGAATAAATTCTTTTATCATCCTTCTACATGAGATATAGAGCCAGCAGGAAAATGCCATGTTCATAATGTTGATCTGTATGTAAGTTGGAGCTCAGCTTTGCATTTTCTAACATGGCTAAAACTCATTCTGTTTTTGATAAGTAGAATTTATATTCAGATGTTTCATGTCTCCATACAATAATCTGCATATTAATTTGTACTTAGTTGATACTCCACCTCTTCTTCCTTCATAGCATGATTTCTCAGTTACTGAAGTTTTCTTCCTTCTTTATTCATGAAGCGTCTAAGTCTTCTGTGTAACTTGAATTTCAGCTTTTTTCAGATATCTCTTTCATTCTTCATTTTATTTTTACATAATTGCTTCTTTTCTTCCATTGAGATTATCTGTCTCAGTTGGATGGAATATACATTTCAGTCTGCACAGATCAGCTGTATGTGCACTTGTGTAATACACTTCTGTTAATATTCATTATGTCTTCATATCATGCAATTTTAATCATAAATGTTAACATCGGATTAAAATCTACCTGTATAATGCTTAAGAAACACAATTTAAAATAAATTTTACTGCTGCTAAACATGAGATCTTTCTAAATTCAACATCAGTTTTCAACCCTTCTGAATTTTATATATGTTATAAATTTTTTATTCAGAGTTTGAGGCTCAGTCCATGTGCTGAGTCATTGTTTAACACCAGGTTTTCCAGTGATTGTATTGTTTGCTTCTTGGACATACAGATTAGCTTTCTTGAGCTCGGGAATAATGCTAAAAATCAGTCTTTGAGATTATCAAAGCAACATTTATAAAACATATCTTTAGATTTTCTTTCTCAGTCTTTCACCTCATTGTGCAGTATATGATACACACCAAGCCCTAGGTGAATGGTGCTTGTGAGATGCTTCAGCATCTGGCCCTTACTGTGCAATTCATCCCAATGACCAGAGACGGAGTAGGATTCATGTCTCCCTCTCTCCCAGATGGAGCTGCATTAAAATTAATGTGTTTCATGCAAATAACCAAGGCAATACCGAATTTACTTATAGATTGGAGACAATGTGGATACAATGTACAATATTGCAACTTTGGAGGTGCATTCAAATGCTGTCATAGTTAGCTACTATTTTTCTGTTTTAAATTTGAAGGGCTGAAGGTATCAAGTTAGTTGCTGAATAAGGAGGGAAACAGAAGAAAATTATCTTCTGCTTCCTTTGCATGTTGCTTTTCTACTTTCACAAAGGGTAGCTTTCCATGTTTCAGGTGGTAGCTTAAGGCAAAAAAAACTTGGCATCAAAAGTCTTCATAGAAAGCTTGGATACTGGGCAGGTAGTGTTTCATGAAGTGTTTACATTGCATTCTCATGGTGCAGAAACAGTGCCTTAATTGATAGGTGCGCCACATGGTGGAAGAGATAATGGGATCCACATTCTGTTTCATGCCCATCACAGAATAAAATCTCTGATCTATTTGTGTGTAATAGTTAAGCTAAGGGCTTGGGTTGCCAGTCATCAAATCTGCTGTTCTCTTCCCTTCCTTCCATAAGCTTTGTATTCTTTTCTTCTTTTGCTAAAAAGAGGCCATTATTTACTTTTTCCTGTCTTCATGGGTTTTTTGATAGAATGTTTAACTAAAATGTAAACAGTTTTTATTTGAGGCATCTCATTGTTTCCTTTGAGAAGAGCTAAATTAGTGGAAGAACTTTCCAATGGACTATAGCCTTAGGTTTGCAGGAAAATAATTAGCATTTGAAGCCAAAATACTGTGTTTATGGTCTATTGGCCTTGTTTGGCTTTGGGAATGCCATGTCTCCATTCCTGGTATAGTTTATCTTCTCTGACTTTTGAAATCTGTGGACCTGATACAGCAACAGAGAAAGGCATCCTTATGCCCCAGAGAAAGTGTGATGATCTGAAACTGCATCTCTTTGAACTGCAATTTTAGTGCTTTTCCTGTATCTGCAGTATCTATAGACACTGTGTAAAGAAAGCAACTGATGACACGAAATTCAAACTATTTTTATACAAATATCATTTTTGCATTATGATTTGAGATGATCTTCAAGCTAACAACTTAAATATAGCCAAATCTAGAAACAACTGCAGTGTGTGGTGCAATGACAAATCATAATGAAGAATTCTTATTTTTTTTCTTCTGTTTGTAGTTGGGCCTTTTATTATGTCTGTCCTTGTTTCTTACATTGCTGTTTTATGTTTAGAGCTGTGCTTGATTTC
The DNA here is from genome assembly GCA_028020825.1 of Podargus strigoides. NCBI lineage: Eukaryota > Metazoa > Chordata > Aves > Caprimulgiformes > Podargidae > Podargus > Podargus strigoides. The sequence continues at coordinate 13,059,522 of CM051621.1, forward strand.
AAACAGTACTATGATTGTATTTGGCAAGGTGTTTACAGTTAGGCAACTTGGGTCAAAAAGCATGTTCTGAAAAGATTCATCCTTTTCCCTGCTTCATTTTATCATCTATAATCTTAACGTGCTGCTGTTTACATACACCTTTTGTCACTACAGTGGTCTTTCAGCATGAAGGAGTGAACCAAACTCCTTTTAGAACTTCATTAATGCCACTTCTGATCAGGTGGCAGATGTTACTGAGTGACTGATGCTCACCCTGACCCTGCTGATCCCCAAGTGCCATATGTGTCTGCCAGACAGGTGGCTGAATGCAGGACTCTCCAGCAGCACAGCCCAACTCTCAGTGGATTCTCTTTAAAAGATGAAGACATTTCTAAGATGGATGAGCATTCTTATCCATAGATTTTTAAAGCAAAAAGAGGCCACAGTGATGATTCACTTAACATATAAAACATCCTTCAGTAATTTCTGCATGTGTTCATAACTTGTAAATGTAGGCATCTACTATGTGAATGCTCTTGTGTCAAAGAACTTATCCATTTCTTTACTTACCTAATTACGTTGAGAACTTATTCCCCTGCCTCAGGAATATCTTCTTAGTAACACTGTGGCTATGGCTATATAGCAAATGTAATCCAAATAAAAATAAAGCTCCTGTGTTATAAATATGAGTTAAATAAGGCAGGGGTTTATTTTTAGGTTCCTGATTACACTGATGATCAACATGTTTAACAAGAGTGTTCTTTGTGCTGTGGAGCAATTTTTACAATCAAATTGTACTCTCATTATTGTGTTGACATGAAAGAGCGAGGGACTTGCTGGCAGGCATATCTGGGTTAGGTTGCAGTAACTCATTAGAAGCTCCTAAAGCAGGATTACATAAATGGGACCCTATCTTCTCAGGTTAAATATAGTTCTGTAGTTTAACCTAATATGTGGCTACTATAAAGTCACTCTATATTGACTGACAGTAGTAGTCTGATTTGTTTACTTTTTCAGTGCTATCCTTAAAAACAAAACAATAATAAAACCAAATAAAACTCACAAGCGAATCTTTCATGGAATTCATTGTGAGTTTATTGCTACTATTTAGGATGTGGTTGTTTTTTTTATTAATGAAAATATTATTTAACTAGTCAGATCAGAATAAACTTGAATATATACAGCGTATCTTTTGCTAATCTGATTTTCCTTTAATCAAGTTATAAAAAGAATTTCTTACTTTCTCTATTTTGGGTTATAATCCTGAAGGGTGCTTCAGCAAAAGTGTATGTAACACTAGCTATACAAATCTACCAATTAAAATATATAATTTTTCAATATATCACAATCACAAAGAAAGTAAAGGAAATGTGTTCCAGACAAAGGAATTTATAGATTTCCTTGCTTCTTTTTGAGAACTGTGAAATTTCCATTAAACTTATGAACTGAGTCATTGACTTCTAGAAGCAGCATTTCATAGTAAGATGTTGAATATTATTTTATTTCATATTACTATTCTATAAATAGTTAACTACTTGTATAATTATTTATAAGCATCATTTTCTATGGACATTACTTGTCAGCTTCTGGTTTTTGTTTAAAAGCTTGGGAAAAACCCCAAACAAAACAAAACCCACAAACACCCTTTTCCTAACAGGAGAGTTCAGGTAGGTTTTAAAGAGCTTTATTTATCAGTTTCTCTGTGGGGCCTCACCTTCACTTGCAGTCAAAAAAGGTATAGCTTTTCATGTGGTTGGCCAGATGCATAATCGTGTGTGTGTGTTTATATGGGCCTGTATATATTACTGGTTATACACAGCAGCCAGATTGAAAATATTCTTGCCAGTACCTTGATTAAACTTTCTGGTCTCAAAAAGCCCAATGTTGGCAATGTTGGCATTCTGACGATATTGGTATCAATTAGCTGTTGGGTAAGCAGCACCCCTTTTGACAGTGCTGAACTCTTCAACTTCTGTCTGTTATACCATGAGTTGCATTTGTTAGTGTAGCATTTCTTTTTGTCTGTGAACATGTGGGGACACACCAGAGGTAAAGGTCCAAATACAAAGTCAGTGCCATGTCTGCTAGAGGTGCATATGCACATCTAGAAATGAGCATGGTTTGGCATAACTGAAAGCCTTAGCTGAAGACACGAAGAACAATTCATATTCACAATGCCTGTTAAACTTTTTTTCAGATAAGCTTGTACAAGTCTAATAAGGTCATGCCATGTCCAAAGTGCAGTCCACTTATTAGTTCAAGTTATAGTAGTAAACTTGTTTTTTTTTTTTAAAAAATCCCTTTAAGTAGTTGGGAATCTGTTATAGAATCATAGAATCATTTAGGTTGGAAAAGACCATTAAGATCATCAAGTCTAACCATTAACCCAGCACTGCCAAGTCACCACTAAAGAATATCCCTCAGCACTTCATCTGCATGTGACTCCACCACTGCCCTGGGCAGCCTGTTCCAGTGCTTGACAACCCTTTCAGTGAAGAAATTTTTCCTAATATCCAATCTAAACCTCCCCTGGCACAACTTGAGGCCATTACCCCTCATCCTATCACTGTTACCTGGGAGAAGAGACCAACTCCCACATCATTACCCCCTCCTTTCAGGTAGCTGTAGAGAGCAATGAGGTCTCCTCTCAGCCTCCTCTTCTCCAGACTCAACACCCCCAGTTCCCTCAGCCGTTCCTCATAAGCCTTGTGCTCCAGACCCTTCACCAGCTTTTTTCCCCTTCTTTGAACATGCTCCAGCAATCTTTGTATTAATTCACTGCAAGCAGTAAATTTGCTGGTTTTTATATGTTCTTGCATTCTGAACAGAGGATTTACATTAGCAAGTTAGTGAGGACATAAAAATAACTAATTTCACACTCTTCACTTTACTATTGTTTATTGATCTTAAGTCTTAATTGTAAAGACTAGAAGCTGTGAAAGTCATATTTGGTATATGTAGTACAAACCTTATTCTCACTGGAGTATTTCCATTAGAAACACCTCACTGTTTTTATGACAATATTCTAAAGACAGAAATAAAGTTGTTCTTATGTCATGCATTAGAAATGTAAAAAGCAAGGTCTTGGTTCCCAAAATGTAAGCAATGTGATTAAAAGCCAAAAGTGAGACTGCTTATTGTTATTTTAAACATTGCTTAAAAGTTGGTCATTGTTGCAGTTTTTCACTCTCTTCCCCACATCATGTGGAACAAATTTTTGACTGACAGCTGTTTTCAGGGTACTTCTGGGTTTTTTCTGGTGGAAGAAAGCTGAGATAACTTGGAGCAATAATAAGAAAATATGCTCCTTTTTTTTGCTAAGTAACAATGATAATGTGTACTTGGTCTCAAGTACTAAATTGATATAAGTTGTTTTCAGTAGAACTTTCTTAAATGTAGTATCCAAGATCAGAACTGGAGAAAATGTTTCTTTTTAAACTTTTATGGAACAGATTTGGTTATTGCATATATTTTATTTCCATTGACTTGTTTTATTAAACCTCAGCTGTAAGGCAACTGGAAAAATTAACAGTTTTGCATTTATTTTTTTTACAGACATTTTTAATTTAAAATAGATTTCCTTAATTTTCCTTTTTTATTATTTTGCCAGACACACAGCAGCATTTGGGAAGGACTTGTGAAAAATCACATACTCCCCTAGTTAACTAGTAAATTTAAAAAAATCTTGGCTTTTTGTTTGCTTCTCAGAAAAACATCTCCTCAGATAGCATCTGAAAATCCAGCTAAAACTTCCTTTGCTTCCTTTTGAATTTTAGTTCTTTGGAACAAGGGCTACCCTGTGCTGTTAATTCTAGTTTTGTTGTCAAGGCAATAAATGTGATAATGCATCCAGTATGTTCTAGCATGTGTTAGAAGTATTGTAGACAGGCGACATATGCTTTAACAAGATGTGGCTTTGCTAGTTTGAGTCTGTCTATTCCTGAGCTTTTTATCTGTACCAGCTTAGGTGATGTTATAGATGGTGATTTTTTTCATCTGGACAAAGGCTCTTACAATCTTCTAACAGCTTTGTTTTTTATCCCTAGATAAAGACAGCATGTTTGTAATGAGCAGTCCTATTTTCAGCTTGTTCTCTGAGCAGTGCTAAAAATCCAAGTAATAATAATTATTGCGATTAATAAACTACTTTGTCCAGATTAACTTAGAAACTGATTGCTTTTCAACCCATACAGTAACTGATGCTCCCCTTAGTGTATTTGGGTATATGTTTAATACTTTGATACACTCGAAAGAAGTACTGTAATAAGAAAAATATTTTAACACAAATTTTTATCTTAGGAGTGTGTGAATGAACTCAAATTGCCCTTTGTAGTCTAAGGAATTCAGCTTCTCTCTTGCTAACAAGATATTTTGCAGGTGTTACTATAAAAATCACTTATAGCAGAAGTCTTATAATTTATGCTTTAAATTATTTAGAGCACTTGTTCTGCCAGAAATGTGATGCATGGCTTAGTAGTAAGAATGCAAATTCATGAATTTCATATTTTGAAGTTAGAAAATAAGGCCAGCAGTGACAGGGCAGCTGTATTTCTGCCTGGAATTTCCCAGGCAGAATAATGTGCAGATGTACTGCATTGAATTGCTGTTGCATGCAATAATGCACTGTGGCTACTAAATGCATCAGATTTACTGTTCATGACCAGTAACTTCTTTCTTCATAGAAGTCTTGGCTCACTCACTATGCATCACATATGTATAGAGAATGAGTTCAGATTTCTTTTTATATCCTTGGCAAGTGTACTAATTCTTTCAGGGCAGCAAAGGTGAAAATGTTCAGGTTAAAATCCAGGTCATTAGTGCCTTGTGTTGCGTTTTGTATCTCTAGTTTGGAACGGTCCTTGCTGTGAGACAGCCCTTCTCTCATGTTTTGTGCGGACTCTTCCTATAGGTGTCTTGCTCTTGGTGGTAACTCCATAATTAGAATTCCACTGTGTCGGAGGATGCATGTGTTGGCAGCATTTTGTTAGTGTGAAATATGTTTTGTTTATATATTTAGTTATTTATCCCTCTCTCAAGACTAGCAGAATTTAAAGAGCACTTGTGTATATCTAAGTTTTTGCTAAGAAGGCTGCTCAAAAGATCTCATGTGTTGTTCCATTTTAATTTCTGAAGTTGGTTTACATAATGTTTGTAAATATACTGGGTTTGTGGGCACGATTGCTTCACAGCCTGAATATCTGTTTTCCCTTCATCTGAATGCAAGCAGGATACTTTTTTTGTGAAACTTCCCAGATCACACTGACTGTATTGGGCGAGACGGGAGAAAAGAACAGTAGTGTTATAGCATGTACATAGATCTGTGATTTATCTCAAAGTATGGATGATAAAAAGAGAAGCAACTGAAATGTGTAATGGGCTTCACATTTGTAGCATACTGTCACTGTTCAGTAACTTCTGAACTACTGAATAAGGGGTTTGCAACAGTGCACGGTGTTTCTCCATCATTCTGAATGCCTTCTCTCTGCTACTGTTCCTTTTTAATGATACTTTGAAAAAAAATTTACAACATCCTTTTCTGTATTACTTCTACTTTCTGAATTTCCATGTAGGCTCATGAGGTCCTCTGAACCAGGAGAAATGCTATGATATATGCATGCTCTGTTCTTGACTGTCTCTGAGCTGGTACCTATGGCCACTGTTGGAGGCAGGACACTGCTAGATGGGGCTGAACCCATCTGAACCACTATGGTGGCTCTTAGCAAAGGAAAATTCTTCATTCTTAGTGTAGTGCTTAGGAGAGGGCACCTAGAAATCTTGGGTACAGTTGTTACCCATAATGATAGTTGATTTTAGTGGAGTCACGTAACCACAGGAATGAGATAAATTAAAATGAAATTATAATATGGGAATGGAGAGAACAGTCCATGCTATAATAGTAACAACAATAATAAATTTTAAAAAATGGAGGGAGAAAAGACCTACAGATAGGAAGAGCACAAAGAAAAGACTGATTTTTGTCTTTTTAGTAAGGAAGTAGTCATATCTGGTGAGGTGAGTTTTCCTTATATGCACATAAGGATGATAATGAATGAGATACACTTTAATAAGCATGGCAATATAGTCTCTGTGTGTGACAGTCACTTGGCAATACTAATCTGATCTCAGCTGGCCTAAGCAGATGATTGCACTTTTGTTGATTTAACCAGAACAGATGATAGCAATGACAGCACAGAGCTGTAACTTCCAAACAGCTGAACTTGAAGGTTTACACTTTGGGATTTTAAATAAAGAGTTATAATTTTCACGTGACAATTTTGCCTTCTCCTGACATAGCAGACAGCCCCATGTTAGTATCTGGAGCCCAGGTAATGTTGTATAATTTGGTTTTGCATTTTGTTTACTAAGCTATCCTTTTACTGTGAAATATCAGCCTAATTGTGAAGACTGAGGTGTTTTTGCTACATGGTGGAGTTTGCATCTGATATCTAGCGCTCTCAGCTTTCTCGCTATAAATGTTGCTTGCTTAAGAAAAAAAATTTGGAAACTGCTTAAGTTTGAGTAAGTGGAAGTGGAGAAACATTGGTAATAGAACCAACCATTCAAGGTAAAGGACTATTTGCAGGAGATAAATAAAAATTATTGTATAGATGCCATATTTCTTTGATTGAAAATATATTACATTTCCAATAAGAATTCCAAGGTAAATATTGATTTTTTTAGGAATAACTACTGCCTTATTTTTATAATATCCCTTTGCATCACAGTTTTTTCTTGATAGTTCCCAGGAGAGAGGTCCACAGAACAAACAATTCACAAGAAATTTTACTTGGTATCTGAACGCATACACACTATTACGAGGCTTTTTTTTTTTTGCTATTTGCAACTAAAGCAATTTCTTCTTCCTGTGGAGCACTAAAACTTTACTCATGAACTCCATGCAGTATCTCACAGATTCAACTGCTGCTGGCTTCAGTTCCATGCCCCATGCTCTCAAGTGACAGCTTCCCTTTTGCTCACTGTTCCCAGAGAAGGAAACCATCTCACAGTAATGTTCTGATTAGAATCTCTTTTAGCTTATCTTTTCAGAAGAGAAATTAAACTTGGTTGATTTAATATTTAAAGGTCTACTTCTGAGAGAAAACTTGTCCCTGGCCTATCTTACTTAGCACTAGTATCTGCCTATTTCTGTTGTTATTCTATCATATCAAGTCATATCGTAACTTTTGCAAATATCCCTTTAGTTTCTTTTTTAATGATTCTATAAAGGTCTTGCAGATACTGGAAAATCCTACACTATGTGCAGAATATTGTTCAGTGCCCAAACAATGATTGTTAATCTCTCCTCTTTCTAGAAATCTCTGCAGCTTTTCTAATAAAGAGCTCAAAATCTGATAACAGTGGGGATTCCTGGAACTGCCTGTACCACTTCAGATGATTTAAAAATCCATTATTTGCCAGATGCACCCATTTAATGCAAATATAAAGGGAGGTGCATGCAGATGCTAGCAGTGTCTTGGAACAGGTTAAATGTTCTTAAATTCTTCCTTCAAACAAAAACAATGATTAGAAAATGCCACTAAATTTTAGGCAGGAGCTCTATGTAAAAGCAAATGTCATTATCAGTCCTTGGATCTGTTGGCAACAATTTGTAAAGTAGTCTTTCATTTATCTTCATTTTTTACAGCTGTATCTAATTTCATGTTAGAAGATCAGTACGAATATTTAATGTATAAATAGCTGGAAAAAATGGTCACATCTATTTGACACTGTGTTTTTACATTTTAAAAAAATCAGGTGGGATCTAGGACATGAAAATTTCATTAGATGTTTAATAGGCAGATTAGATAATAGGCAGGAGTGTATGAAAAAGCTAGAAGTGAGCTTGTGATACACTTTAGGCCATAGCTTCATAAATAATTTGGAAGCCAACACTGCTATTGAAAGAGGTTTTCCAGCTCTCTCACTGTGCCCAGCTGCTTTTTCCTCTGCCAACCTCTCCTTTGTGCTGGCTCCAGCATTTTTCAGCTTATGGAGTGAATTAGCTCAGAGAGAATGATAAAGGTTAAAGATATCAAGAAAGAAATATGTCTCACTTTTAGCTTGGACTGATTCTCTCTTTTGGCTTTCCACAGCTGTGCTGGCTCAAGGTAGTGACAAAATTACTTCTTTTTAAGGTTTATATTAGCTTAAAATGTGGCCTGAATTGCAGCATGCTACAGGGAGGGAATGAGCACTCTCACTGTGTCATTCCAGGGGTTGCCTCTGTTATCACTGAAACTTCTCCCAGGATGATATTTGCTTCAGGTACATGCCTCAGCTCTCATCTTTTGTGTCCTCTTCCTCCACTCGTTTCTGGTGTTCCTCATGACCGTATCCCCCACGAGCGACAGGTTGATAACTGTCTTGATCGCTGAGGTGCTCCACAGCATCCTTGCTGAAGTGTAATTATTTTCTTTCCTTCTGTGCTGAATTCTGCACAGCTCAGGCAGTGCGTTCTTCTGCAAAGCAGTGATCAGTGATAGGGCATTGGAATGGCTGAATGTCTGCAGGCTGCAGCAATAGCATCAAGTTATATGGCCATCAGTAGGTGCTAGTCTGGTGAGGCTGTAGGGAACTTCCACTCTGTGAGTGCCCGAGTTTCTAAAAGCAAACTCTGTGTGTGTATCCATAGCTCAGCTTTTGCAGTTTTCCAAGTTAATGCAGATTTTTCATTGTTCAACCAAGCACTATTCACTAATGGGTGTCTCCAAAAGGGACCAAGTCAGTAGGTGCATCATGCTAACATACACAGGTGAATTGTTTGTGCCTTAAAAAAATGTAATTACTGGATTTTTTGTCTTAGACATACAATTAGAGGGAGACTGTACCAGGGCTAGTACCCAGGGCTAAACTGTAGCAGTTATTCTACCACCTGTTGATCCCTCCCCCAAAGGGAATTGGGGGAAAAGAAGGGAGAAACCCTGTGAGTTGAAATAGAAACAGATTTCATAACAAATCTGATACAACCACTGACATAAAGCATACAAGGTTCTGCTCAGCCTGGTCCTTGAGGTCAACAGCAGGAACAGAAGGCCAGAAGAGAGGAACTCCTCCCTCACTGAACTCCCTCCTTTTATAATGAGCATGATGAAGTGGTGTGGGATACACCTGTGAGTCAGCTGCCTTGATTGGATCTCCCAGTTGACTCGGGGCTACTCATGGCCTGCCTGCATGGCTGGCCCATGGGTCTGTGCCTGGGGAATCAGGACAGAGACTTAGGATCCTTTTCCGCGGATCTAGAAGTATTTTGTTCTAATCAGAAGCAATCCTAATACAAAATATTATAGGATGCCAGTTCCTGATTGAAACTATGTCACTTTGTATAAAACAATTAAAGACTTATTGGTCCTTAGGGAAGGACCTAGATCTCTAGACTAATGTTCGGGGCACTCAGTGAAGAAGAATGAATTGCTCGTTTGCTGGGCAAGTATTGTAATTATTGTAATTGTGTAAAGGGCTGTTAGAACACACTCTTCCAATTGGATCCTAAAGATACCGTAGACACCTGCTTCATTTTTGAAGAAAAGGGCACAGAGAATTGAACTACAAAAGAGGGTTTAGATCTTCTATTAAGTGGAGATGCCCATCTTAGGATCTCTTAGTGTTAGAAACACAGTATATTGCCTGTTTTCTCCTGAGGATTGTGTAGAGAGGCAAAAGTGAAATTTCCCATTTATTGTAGAGGCAGAGGAAGGACTGAAAGCTGGATATTCCACTTCCCTGAAGTGATCCACATCTGAATTGTGTGTTTTGTGATACTGCAGTTGCTAAACCCCTCTGCAGATTAACCCCAAAATGATTAACTAAAATTGATGTCACACAGTCACCATTAACGCATGGTGTAGCTCCCACCACTTCAGTGTGCTGCCATCTCAAATATTCAGGATACCTTTGAAACTTAGAAGCCATGCCTGTTTTTTTCCTTCTCAGCAGCAGCTTCTGGACAGAACTGGAAACTTACTATTTATCTCTGGAAGCAGTTTAAATGACAGTAACTTGAATGCTGGACATACTGATGACTTGAGATGTTTGTTGACTTTGGCTGATGTTAATGGACTGGGCAACTGGAATAGCAGAGCCACAGTTATAAGAAAACATCACGAGTAATATCAAAGAATGGTGACAAGTTTAATGACAGTTTCTTTATCAAGTGTTGTTCACTCATTCATTAATTCATTGTTCCCAATGAACTGTTCTGTATTAATCAGATTTAAAAAGATAGTCTGCTAGCTGGCCGCAGTGGGTGATGGTTCTCAACTGCAGCGAAAAATGACTTGGTATTGGCTTATCTCCGGGTAAAATGTCATGAGGCTAAAAAAAAAAACCGTCAAGAAAAAATGTATAAAGAACTGTAGCATCCTTACACAGTACGAATGAGACCAAATTTAGCCCAAATGCTGGACATGTGACTCATGGCAACGAACCCACCATGACTGTTTTATCTGTGTAGTGTCCTTGTTCCAGTAGTAAAGTGTCTTGCTGAAAGATGGCAACCTCTGAGGTTGTATATCTCGGGGGTTTAGCAAGTTAGATAAAGCAGTGTAACACTGACTGTAATTAAGATAGGATTTGATGTTATCACACATTGTAAAGTTTTCTTATTGCCCTGAACAGCGAAACAATTAATGTTTTGAGGGGGTTTTGTACCTAATTTTGAATGAATGCAGGTGATACCTATGTACACCAATATCAAATATTTTCTCTATGTACATGAAACAATCTAGTTTAGGATTGCTTTGGAGGGCTGCTTTTCCTCTAGTTGGGAACATTTCATCTTTTTACCTGCAAAGCTAGTTGCCCCAAGTAATTTGAGTAATTTGAATTAGCTTTCTGAAATGCAGAAAAACCAGTAAATATAATTCTTTCAGCTCTCCAAAAATGGCACTAAAATAGATTCTCTGTGCCTATAAATGTAGCAGTTTCTGGTATTCTAACGTTCTTTGCTTTGAAGCCCTGTGCTCACTTCACTTTTATCCTGCTGTAATTATTCTCTCATGGCCTTTCTTTTCTGCAAATGTTATAAACTCACTGGAGTGATGGGGAGGGCAGATGGGATGACTGAATTTTCATTTTCAATATTATGTGCGTCATCTCTTGTGAGAGGGTTTGTATACTGAAATAACTTTTAAAAAAATTCTGTTATTTCAAGTGAGGCAATTTCATAATCACTGGTTGGAAATTCTGTTTGTACTCCAATCTGTTTCTAAAGTAGGCAGATTAAGAAGAAATATCAGTTACATAAATATGCAGCTGTAGATGGTAAAGGTTTACAGTTCACCAGGTATGCTAAAGATGATGCTGGAATTAATACTCTGTCCTTTGTCATAAGGAGGAGCAGTATAAATAGACTCCAAAATAACCCTTCTTGTAGAATAAGTGTACCACTATTGTACTCCTTAGTTTGAACTTCAAACTTATTTTTGTTTTTACTGTGTCATGATGATGTTGAATCTTTAAGTAGTTTTCCCATCTTACTCTGATGTAAATAATAGAAAATTAAATTGTATTATTTACTGACTGTTAGAATAATTATTCTCTGTTCTCCTCCTGAATATACCTTCCTGCAGCCAGACAGTGTGCAGAGCAGCCAAACGGTAGCTAGAAGCAGTACTGTGGTGCATTTCTCTTCTAGTCAGGTGCAGGCAACTGAGTATCTCCTGGAACCATTGGAGAGCAAGGCAGAAATTGAAATTCAGTGCATGCAGCTGGGAATGCCCTACAGAATCAGGGCATCCCTTGTGAGCTAGCACATGCAGTTATGCAAGGCTCTCCTGATATTTTGTCAGGATGGCAAAAACTGTTCTGCTTCTGTCAGTGTACCACAGCAAAGCAGACTTTCTGCAGGATGATAAATGATAGATTTTTAATACTATTTGACACAGCTGCACTAAGTCTGCTGCTGAAAGAATGACAACAATTTATTTATTTTTCTAATTCAAAAACACGTTATCATGTAGCAGGACTTCGTTTAGACATGAAAGGTTAAATCATATTGCTTCTTGCACTACTCATTCGTCTGTTTGGAACATTACTATTTTGATTTGAAGAACTTTCCAGAGGGTAAGTTCTTGACTATGGGTCATGAATATATAAATCTCTATCCCACAGCGGTGAATTTTATTCTTCTTCTACATCTAAGTTCATGAAAGAGATGTGATGACAGTAGTAAGCTCTCAGGCCTTATGAACAGATACATAGTTTAGCATTTTTTAAAATTACTGAAAAACACCATAGTGTGACTGTTCTTGTGAATTATTAGAACATTGAATATGGTAGTTTGTAAGGAAGGAGCAGAAAAATAAGGAAATATTTTGTTCTGTAGCTTAGTTGAGTTTGAAGGATCATTTTTGCAAATATACCGATAGTACATTTTGTGGTAATGAAGTATTTTAGGTAAGTCATGCAGCACCTCTATTTCACAGCATGACAATTTCATAGTGATTTTAGAAGTTGGCTTTAGAAGGCCAGTGAAATATTTTCTTTATTTTTTCATTACAAGAAATAAATATACATTGGGATTTGTTAAGCCATTCCCTGTCACAACTTGATCCTCAGTGTTAATCCCTCACGTACAGTCCTCTCTGTACCCAACAGCAGCTAGCAGTAACCAAAGTGAAAGAAGGAAGTCAATGTTTTGTTTGTTTGACTACATTATCTCCTCTTAGTATTTTAAGTTTCATGTTAACTGTCCAATGTCTTTACATCTGCTAGTTCTTTTCAGACCTCTTCAGTTTCTAGAGAAATAAACTGCTTATTGCTATAAAATGTCAAACAGATATTCCATTTAATCGTCTTGACTCTGTTGTAGATGCCTTTGCATAATGCTCTTGGGTCCTGTAGTCACTGCTCTGTCTCTCTTGTGTTGTGTAACTGGAAAGTTTGTCCCAGATAGAGATTCCAGGTGTATTTACTTCAACTAGAGTTGGATCGAATTTGTTTCCTTCAAATCTCTATTTTTGAAACTTACTGGAAAGCGCAGAATAGCCTGCAACGTGATGCTGGTGTGCCTCATACTCAGTCAAAAAGTAGTGACCAAAAGTGGTTCAGTGTTCACGTAAGTCACTGAGTGTCCTGAGATGCAGAAGGGTTTCAGTTTACATTCATGATTTTATACTGCTGACCATTGTTCACCAAGAATGAAATATGGATTGTTCCATAAATGAATGAAATGCAATTCACTCCTCTTCCAAAAATTGCTTCTTTCGTGTTTTAAAGATAATTCAAAGCAACAAACCTGTTCCAAATATGCTCTTTTAAAAATCCAAATATATTGTTCTTGAAGTATCATAAGAGTTTGGATAGCTGCACAACCTGATCATCTGACTATCATCATATTGTTTTGCGGACAGATTTCTATACTAGTTAGCCACCTTGCAGATGGGACAGCTAAATCTAAAGTTGATACCTTCTAGAAATGCAGAAGGGTTGCCCTCTCATTCTTTAGTAGTGCTACAGGTGAAATGCAGTCTAGCTCTGTTTAAAAATAGCAAAACCCAGCTGCTCTGAATTTCATCTGTGAATTATTAGGGTTCTACAGTGATACTTATTTTGTTACTTACAGGGCAAAACACCATTGTAGAAATCAACAGCAAAATTTTTAATGATCTTGATGGAGCCAGGAAATTAACATAATTATTCAAGTCATGATGTATATACTGTACAAAGGCAGCAGCATAACCTGCATACAGAATAGTGTCTTCAGTAGTGTCTTCCTCTTATCTGGATTTTGTGTGTAAGAAAATTTTTAATTAAAATAAAAAGCACGGTGAATAAAACTTTTAAATATGATTTACTGTAGGAATTCAGTTACTTTTTGTCATTAGCAGTATGATTTTATATGGCAAAGAACTGGTTTTCACTTCCCTGTGAAACTTTTTTACTGAGGAAGTATTTCTTTCCTTTTTTAAAGGATACAGTTGATAAGAAAAATCACTTTACAAAAATGCTGTACAATTCTGCTTTTATAACCTATTATCATTTAAGCGGTTTATTTTTTTACAGTCACAATATTTCTCAGGAATACTTACTTTTTTTTACTTCTCCTGCACTTTAAAAACATTAGCATGAATTATGTCCTATTGGGATACTGATGAAGGTTTTTTGGGGAAGGAAGGTTGTAGGCTGCAGCAATAGTCCACTCTGCATCTCTGAACTTGTGTGCTGTTCTCCAAGAATGAGTTGTAGAAGTGTGTGTTGGTTTTGTAGTACTAAGGTATTGATAGAATTCTACACTAGTGGTCTCAGAGTTGATTTTTGAGACAGGTAATAAAAGCTGAATGGACATGGTGTTGGTAATGCTAAGGTCAGTGAGGTGCACCTTTTGTTTTGACATACTAGAAATACCAGACTACAGAGAAGATGTAGCTAGACTGTTTTAGAAAGAAGTAACGTGATCTAATGATGTGCCAGCAGACGGGGAGTTGAAAATCCAAGTATTGGTAGCCTATAAGCCGGCTCTGTAAAGCAAATTAAATCTTTACAATTAGTTGATAAAAATTAGAGGATGGAATGGACTAAGCCTAAGATGGGCTCTGGGTTTTGGACTGTTTTGAAAATGTTTTGTAAGCTAAAAGTACTCTTGTGTACTTCTGAGAGGGAGTTATACTGCTTCATCCCAATGTATTGCGTTAGGCTTTTCCTTTGGTCCTGAAGGCAGAATATATAGTTATTGGATAAGTTTTTTCATAATGTGAAAAAGTAGTTAGAAACACAATATGTTGATACCTTTTGACACCCTTTGACAAAAAGCTCAACACACCAACTTCTGAAAAAGATTCTATGTGCCTTTACACTCATACATAGTGTTTACTGTAAAGTCTAATGGGATACTAAGAGAGGAAAATTGAGGAAACTAAGAAATTCATGCCTTACCTCAAGCAAAAGTTAAGCTTTCATAACAAGACTAGTAACAGTTGTTGATTATGAGATTTAAAGGGATTGTCCTAGTTTGTTCTTTTGCAGACTGCTTGTGTAATCTTGGGCAGGTTTTAAAATCTTTTAGCCTCAGTTCCCTACTTAGAGGATTTCTTCTTTCTTCTTTTTTTGTGTTGAACCTTTCAGAAGACATATATGTATTTATTGAAAAAAAAAAAAAAACAAAAACAAAACAATACAACTTTTCAGAGCTTTTATTTCTTCATTTCTCTTCTAAGGAAGCATCAGGCTTTCTAGGGCTCAGGAGAAATAGAGGGACTGAAGCTATGAGACAGTAATTTTCTGCAGGATTCCTTTTATTTCATTTTAAAAGAAAAAAACCCAAACCAAATCAATGTTAGTCAAACTGCCTGAATGCTTAAGTTCATTCTTGTTGTAAAGTATATGTACACATGCAGTTGCGTGTTGGGGTGTTGGATATATGAAGCTGTTTTCAGTAGAAAGTGCTGCTAGACTTCCTCATGGTCTTGCTATGGAGTGAGGTGAATAGCACTTTAACTTCAGCATTGTAAAGGGTGAATTCAGCTTTGTTAGACCTTTTCCCTTTTAAGTCTCCTTGATGTGAAACTATAGGATAGTTGACATGGACAGAGGAAGCTATAGCCTGGTTGAGATGGGCTGAGCTGTGCCACTCTACTGGTATTTCCCTGTTTGGATAGAAGACACAGATATTCTTGTGTAGATGATAACAATGAAAAGAGCCTGAACTACCTTCCTTAAATATAGACTTCTGTGTTTCCTTTTAATCATGGAGAGTTGGCCATTGTATAAACATGCATGTAATAGAACCTATAGATTAGTTTCTAAATATAGATTTGATGTAATTGGTATCAATTTAGTAGGTTTGGAAGGAAAGAGAATGTGGCATAGAATGTCAATTAGCATTCTTTTAATAAATCTGAGAGTGGAGCAGAAGACTTAAGTAGTGTCACTGTCTTGTGCAAGATAATCTCCTAGAACTTCTGTGAGCACTTCCTTTTTTTTTTTTTTTCCCTTAAAGATGCCTATATATGATTAGCATCTAAAACACAAACTTCTGATTTTCTAATTCTAATTATTGAGGTATGTGAATTGGTACTCACATGCTTGTTTTATTTTTTCCCCATCAGCTCTGACAATGCAAGTTTTAAACCTTTAGGAATTTTCAGAAAGCTGAACAGCCATGGTAAATGTCATGGAGTGAGAAAAATCATACCATGCCTTAGTTAAGAATTTTCCTAAGCCCTCATTAAGAAGTAGTTCCAGTGATGTTGAGGAAAAGCCCTCAAGATATGAGTGAAAAAAATGAGGCATATCAAAAAGGACTTGTTTTTCCTACAGCTATAGGAAATTTGCTGTATAAATTACTGTCAGATTTCTTTTTCTTTTCTCTTTTGTTTTTTTTATATGCATTTCAACATGACAACTTGACATGATAATATAGGGTGACAATTGTAACCCAATCTTTAGGTAGTGATTTCATACCTCTTCTTCCCAAACTATGCTTTAATGTTCATTATTAATTTCTGAAACTAAAAATAGGCTTATTCTCTATTCTTATCCAATGAAAAACCTGTATAAAGGCTTTGCTTTGAAAATAAAAGCATAGTCTTTTCAAGTGGTACTCAGCTTTAAGAGGAAATCATTAAAACTTAACTTGGTAAAAATCATATTTTTAATAAATGTTCTAGAAGAAAAATCATTCTATGGTCTTCTGCTAATCTTTTCATTCAATAACTTGTATCTAATTAAAATAATCAGATTTACAGAATACAAGATATAAGTTTTGCCAGCTAAACCACTGGAAGTCTACTCTTGTAGTACTGGGTCTACTGCATGGATCCTTAGTCTGATACTTGATCTCAGATAATGACCAGTACCATAATATTTCAAGAAACCTTAAATACAGGTCTCATTGTAATCTTAGGCTGACCCATTTTTTCATATTTTTGTAATATTTAAGGAGTAGTTATACTGTGTCATACTGTGTTTTATCTAACACAACACTTAGTATCCTAAGCATCAGTAAGATGAGTCCAGGGTAAGAGTAGGAGCAGGACAAGAATATGAGACACTTCCCACTTATTCTTCATCCTGCAACTGTTTGCAGCCTAGTGATTTTCTGTACTAAATGTTGTTTCTTTGTAGTTGGCAACCATCACTGGATTATTTTTCCCTAGAAATTTGTCCACTCTCCCCCTCAACCCATGTTAATCTCTGGAGGAACGGGCCCTTTTGAGTATTTTCATCACTTTGCTGCCTGTTGCTTGAAGAGTCACCTTCTGTTTTTTTTTCTAAATCTGCATTTTACTGTATTTTTCTTCTGGAACAGAGTGACCAGTTGATTCCTAACCATCTTCATTGTAAATATCCTCCTCCAGACTGCCTCTCTTCTAAGCTGAAGAGCTCTACACTCAATTTTCTTTGCACAGGAGCTCTTCCATACTTTTTGCCTGTTTTTCCTTCATTTGCTTTGTTCTTATGTTTGTCCCAAGACATCTACTGTTGGATTAGTACCCAGCTGGTGTCAGAGACAGTATGCTAGATTAGATGGTCTTGGTCTGAGCCAGTATGGTTATGCTTAAGTTCTTCAACAGCCTGTGCTGTTGTCTAGTATTGCACATTGTATAAACAATACAGATGGTCAATCTGTGAGTAATTTAGAAAAATACATGCAGAAGAAAAGTTTGGCTTTCCCACCTACAGTAAAGTTTACCAAGGTTTATATTTAACAAGAATTCTTCACATGTTCATTAAATGCTTGTATTTAGGCCAACAGTTTGATTGACCAGGCTGCTATTCAGTTATTACACAGATTTTTCTAGATTTTTTAGATGTAGTATCCTAACTTGAATTCAGCTGACACATCTGTTACAAAGGAGAAATTCTAGGGGGTCTTATTTGTGTGATGACTCTGGGTGAATGTTGGTCATTTCTTTCTATCCTTTCTCTTTACAAGTAAATGAAAGTAATGCAGTAAGACTTTTGGCAGGTTATATGCAGACAGCAAAGGCTTACAAGATGTTCGTATCTGAAAAAAAAATTAAGATTGCCTTTGTACTGTTTGTTTTTATTCCTGTTACATATATTTTTAGCTTTTGTCTTCATAGTGAAGATGTAATGTTTTGTTTGGCCAAGGCTAGTGGAAGGAAAGACAATCTCTCAGACTCTGTGCTTTGATTTCCGAAGCATTTCAAATACTGTGGGGTTTTTTTGTTTTGTTTGGGGTTTTTTTGATAGGCATTGCAGATCCTATAGTGTAATTTTTTTCACATATTAATATTACTGTGGAAGTTCTGTGATAATTGATAATTTCCTTAAGTTCACAGCCCTTAGGCTTAAGTGTGTGACCTCTGATTTTTAGGATGTCTTCATTAATGAATATTCCTCTCTTCAAATTATTTTCTATCTTATAATTTGAAACTTACAGCTTCAGGTCAAAAAGCTTCCTCAGCTGAGATAATAGTTATAAAAACCCAGTGCTGTGCACTGTTTGTTAAAATCCACTGGATATTTTTTTAAAAAAAATCATTACTATGTAATCTACATATTTAAGATGAAGTTCCAGCTGTGCCATTTGACTGTTTTACCTACCATTTTGACACCACTATTCTTTATATGCCCATGATATAGTGAAAACAGAAAATCAGGACACATATGATAAATCTTAGTTCTTTGAGGCATTTCTAGTCATGCCATAATGTTTCAGGTGATATGACTGGAATTTGATTCAATGTTCCAAATGACGTAGGAATCTAATTCTGGATTTTTTTGAGGTTAATAGTTTAAAAGTCTGTTCTTCCTTGTGTTAGAAATACAGTGGCAAGAGAGAGAAAATAAAGGAAACAACAGGTTACTGGACGCGTGTACCACAGTTGCTACCAATGTGTTACCATCCTACAGATACTCAGGAATATTTTGCAGATGCCTGATTGTGGGCATTTTATTTTTTTATGTATGTATTCTGTTAAACTTTTCTGTTAGTGGAATATTTTTTGGATTGCTGTGGTCTCTGTAGAGGTGGTATGTTTCTACCATTCTCTCCACATAAGAAAGAAGCAGAGCTTGCATACTTATTTATTTATTTATGGGCTCTGCAGTTTAAGGGCTCTAATGAAGACCAGAGTGCTGCCAACATAGTACTTGTCTGACTACTCCATGTCTATAGTCTATATCTCAAGCTGTGTCATAAAAAGTGGAAACAAATGTTTGCAGTTCAGTGTTTTCTTCTAATATCAGTAAGTAATACAGATACACAGGAAGCATAGAAAGTGCTAAGCTGATGTTAATCCTGTCATGTCAGTCTATTGGGTACAAAGCAGGTAAGATACAAAATCAGATCTTAAAATGGCATCTTTATATTGCTTGTATTTGCATTATGATGAAATACATAATATGAAAGTGTCAACAATTTGCAAGTCCTTCATCTGCTTTTAAAATGCATTTTATAAAACCAGATCTGTCCAACAAACAAGTTTTATCTCAACACGTCAAGTCTGTTGTGGGCACTGAAGGATCTGGTTTTGAGAAGTCTTGAATATTCTCAGCTCTTGTAGCAAATAAGACTTTGTTGTGTGTTTTGCTGGATCAAACTTGCTGTAATAGGACTGCAGATGTCTGCAGGTTTTGAACAAATACAGCATTTAGGTTTTGTGTTCCACCAATGTATGCTTGCCATTTTCAGAGCAATGACAGTTAAATTAAACCACATTGTATATGTCTGTGCTTTTGGTTTTGTTTTTATCTTAGAAGTTATGCTGCTGACAAGCTTGCGTAATTACAGAGGAGCCAGTAGAATACGGATCAATTATTTATTGTGTAATGAACTGATGCTTAAAAAGAGAATTGTCCATATTGTCCTTGGGCATATAGAGAAAAATCACTGCTGGCTTTTGTGCAAATATGTCCACCATCCTTTAAGATTTGAGCTGATAAGGCAGATGCTTTTTGTGTTGAACTGCATAGTGAGATGGAATAAAATTTGGAGCAATGATTTCAGTTGGGCATTTGTCTCCTGCCTGTTGCACTGTGTCCATGTGCTCAAATATTCGGTGTTCATGGGCTGTATTGTATGCACTGAACTGGAAGTGTTTAGATGTTCTTCTAAGCATCTATTTCCCTTCTCTCAGATGTGATATTGAAGTAGGGAGCACATTTTTCTTTTCCTGCTTTATTTCTATTTAATTATTCCTGCTCAGATGGAGGATGGGGCAAGACTTTTCACCTATGAGCGCGTGAGCTTTTTTCAGCAATAAAGCTGTAGAAAATTTGTAACATTTGATTCTGTTAAAATGTTTACAGTGTATTTCAGAATTGTATTAAACCACTGTTTTATAGTTGTCCACAAGCTATGTGTTTGTACAAGTGTTTTTTTCTCATCTCCTCTGTCTTTCTTTGACTAAATCAGTGAATGAAAATGGAAGGAGCATGTGGTTAAGTATGATGACAGAAAAACACTCAGTGAAATAAAGTGATTTTTACTTGGTCTGTAGATGTTACTTTGGGCTCAGTTGTAGTAACTGCAGGTACTAATGTCTAGTACATCAATAAGGAACACAGAAAGGGAAAATACAGTCGGTGTTTATTATCTTGGGGGATACCATGTAGAATGTCAGGGATAACATATCTCACAGGCTTTAAAAGGAAAGAGTGGGTTTTGCAAGTCTGAGAAAAACTGTAATGCTTAGTGGAAGAGGCTCTTCTCAGAACAGCCTCAGTTATCGATCGTGGGTGTATGTTCCATGCACCATAAGCAGCCTAGAATATGCTATGCAGAATGGTCCTATACTAGTGAGAAATGAATTGGAACAGGCTGCTGGGAGGGGTTTGCAGGCTCCATACTTGGAGGTTTTCAAGACAGGCTGAATAAAGCCCTGAGCAATCTGATCAGACCTTAGAGCTGCCCCCCAGAGTAGCAGGCTGAACTACAGACCTCCTGAGGTCCCAGCCAAGCCATGCTATCCTGCCATTTTATCACCTGGATAACTAGGAATTCTGTGCAACAGTGCTGCACAGGATAAGCCGTCACTGCTCTTCAAGCATGGGAACACTGGTAATAGTAAAAAATAAAAATTAAAGCCTGCTTTTCATTTATAACTGTTAAACTGGTCCTGTAATAGAGAAATTAAGACTCTTCCTTCTTCCTTCCCACCCAGACCCTCACACTGAACTACTCAGTTGACTTGGATCTGTTTCATTCAGATGGAGTCAATAAGGGAATATCAGAATCCAGCATTTACCCCAGGAGTGTTGCTCTTGACCTGCCCACTGCAGCTGTCTTGGCATGGCAGGACTAGTGGTATCCAAATAAAAAATACTAAGAAGAGGCTAACAACATTGATATAATGTTCACTGCATTATTAAATTCAGTAGAATAACTGTATTTTTTTATGCACGTTTCTATCAAGGGCAATGGCTTAAGAAGAAAAAGTGCATTTGTTACAGAGTCAATGCTGTCAATGTGTTGATTTCATTTAGTAGCTTCCCACTGCAGTTATTCAGCACCAACCTGATGACACCAGCTATGAACTTTGCGTTGATTACCTGTCATGTTAGGAAGGGTCAGTCTTGCCAGAATCACTCTGGAAAAGAAAAATGCATTCAATAGTCCAAGCATCTGTTGGTATCTTGTATCAGAGAAGGATGTACTGCCAGAAAAACTAGAATTTAAAGTGGAGGGGAAAGACAAGGCAAACCTTCCCCCTGCCCCAAACTGATTACTCTTACTCAGTGGTTCCTTAAAAATGTGTCAGGATCTGTGAGCACATCTATTCGCGTGCATTTTGTGTGCCACCTACAGCTGGTTTTAGAATGTAGTGAGTTAACAAATCCTTGGTGCTGCTGCTCTGCCCATGCTGTTTGCATCTTGATTTGCAGCTTATCAAACTATAAATAAATAGTTCTCGATTGTTCTGGAGTTCTGTCATGTATATGTTAATAAAATTTACAAAAACATATGCAAGGATAGGAAAGCATAGTGGATTTTCCTCCTCATTTGACTATCACTTCAGGGGGTAAATTTAAATTCTGACTTAGTTTATTTCTGTAGATCTGAGATACATAATTACTTCCGTTTTCTTTGTAATTTTTTATGAATATGAGGTTTTAATCAGAAATTATTAAAAACAGCCTATAGGAAAATAAGGATTTTTAGTTGGTTGGAGTGTTTGGTTTGAGAGATTCTTAAAATTCTGAGTTCAGTGACTTAGTTTCTGGATTGCTTGTTTTATAGAACCAGTATTTTGTTTCTTGTGGAGAAGTGCAAGCCTAAGTGATGTTTTGCTTGTATGAAAACAGGTGATTAAAACTATACAGTTGTAAACTAGTCTGTTAAAACCTTTGAGGAGACAATGTGTGGCTTAGATTGGAATTTGATGCCTTAGCTGATTTCTGTGCTTAAAAAGAAAGTCTTACTGTGCAGTGCTGTGTTTAAAGCATGCACAAAAAATACTGCAAGTATGGTGATTGTGCACTTCATTTGCCTTATCTTTAGATCATTGTCCTTTCAAAATGCCTTGAGACTCCTCTAAACAATCAATCTTAGCCTGGCATTTAAGGAACCCTTAAATTAGTAGAAAGACATTTGAAAAATACTCTTAGAGAACTTACATGCAAAGCAGAGATAAAACTTATCTCTCCATATTCTCCCCTCATTAAATGGCTTGTTTCTGCACAAAATAGGATGCAGTGATCTAGACTGAAGGTAATGAAGGGAATCATCTTGCATGTGAGGCATATTCTTGAACATACCAACTGTATTTTGCCTATTTGCAGATGTGGCATACTTTAGACAGTTTGTCAAC
Source organism: Podargus strigoides (assembly GCA_028020825.1). Classification (NCBI taxonomy): domain Eukaryota; kingdom Metazoa; phylum Chordata; class Aves; order Caprimulgiformes; family Podargidae; genus Podargus; species Podargus strigoides. The sequence continues at coordinate 13,082,216 of CM051621.1, forward strand.
TTTTTGAGATGGATGCACAGTATGCCAAGTTCCTAAAGGCATTTCTGGGTATGTGCTACTTGGGACCTAGTCTGGTTTAGATGTTGCAAGAGATAACTCTTCGGCTTTATTTATGCTCTTAATTGTCCATATCAATTTTTCATAATTATATATGTCTTTCTGTAAATTGTGAGTGGTAACATAAGAATCCCTTCTTGGAGCTCATGTGGTAAGCTTTTATAGACATAATTCTCAGCTTTGGCATTTCAAACTCATCCTTTTCTAATATTGCAAAAGTTTGCAGGTAAAAAGTGTTTTTCTACATATAATATACCATGTTTTGGAGTAATATAGATCATTCTATATAGATAGAATCATAGAATAATTTAGGTTGGAAAAGACCTTTAAGATCATAGAGTCCAATGGTAAACCAAAGACTGCCAAGTCCACCACTAAACCATGTCCCTCAGCACTGCATTTACATGTCTTTTAAATACCTCCGGGGATGGGGACTCCACCACTGCCCTGGGCAGCCTGTGCCAGGGCTTGACAACCTTTTCAGTGAAGTTTTTCTTAATATCCAATCTAAACCTCCCCTGGCACAACTTGAGGACATTTCCTGTCGTCCTGTCACTTCCTACTTGGCAGAAGAGATGGACCTCCACCTCGCTACAACCTCATTTCAGGTAGTTGTAGAGAGTGATGAGGTCTCCCCTCAGCCTTCTCTTCTCCAGACAAAACAACCTCAGTTCCCTCAGCCACTCATAGGATTTGTGCTTGAGACCCTTCACCAGTGTCATTGCTCTTCTTTGGATACACTTGAGCACCTCAATGTCCTCCTTGTAGTGAGGGGCCCAAAACTGAACACAGTATTTGAGGTGTGGACTCACCAGAGCTGAGTACAGGGGCACAATCACCTCCCTACTCCTGCTGGTCACACCATTTCTGAATCAAGCCAGGATGCTGTTGGCTGCCTTGGCCACCTGGGCACACTGCTGGCTCATATTCAGATGGCTGTCAACCAGCACTCCCAAGTCCTTTTCTGCCAGGCAGCTTTCCAGCCACTCATCCCCAAGCCTGTAGCACTGCATGGGGTTGTTGTGGCTGGCATTTGGCCATACTGAAACTCATACAGTTGGCTTTGGCCCATCAATCCAGCCTGTCCAGATCCCTCTGCAGAGCCTCCTTACCCTCAGGCAGATCAACACTCCCGCCCAACTTGGTGTTGCCTGCAAACTTACTGAGGGTGCACTCGATCCCCTCACCTAGATCGCTGATAAAGATATTAAACAGAACTGACTCAAATACTGAGCCCTGGGGAATGCCATTCATGACTGGCTGCCAACTGGATTTAACTCCAGTCACCACAACTTTCTGAGCCCGGCCATCCAGACAATTTTTTACCCAGCAGAGGACGCCTGTCCAAGCCATGAGCTGCCAGCTTCTCTAGGAGAATGGTGTGGGAACAGTGTCAAAGGCTTTACTAAAATCCAAGTAAACAGATGTGTTGTTCTGTTTTAGCTTTCTTTAAAGGGAATTCCAGTCTGGTGTCTTATGCCCTACTGGCAATCAGCTAAAAAATGTGAAAGCTGGTGTTACAACTGATGAAAAACATGTTAATGTGCCTTTACTAGGTGTTTTTGTTGGTTTATAGCTACCTGAATCCTCTAAGAAATGCTCCTAATGTGTGGTGCTCTGAGTAATGGATTGGGATTTCTGGGTTAGGCGAAGAGCATTGAGGAGTGCTCACTTAGCTGGATATCTCCCGCAGCTACACAGCTGAGGCTTAGAAGCATGTTTGCCCAAGAGAGTGATGCTCTGCAGTTGACATTCATTGAAAGGTGCTAATGATCCAACAAAGCCAGCAAGCTGCTATCCTTAATACAGTTATCACTTGTAGTGGAGATTGGACTTTAATTAAATTTCTTAATTAGGCAAAAATCCAATAAATCTAGAAATGGTAATTAGCAGGAGCCAGGTGGAGGACAACTGTTTTTTAACTTGTTATCCTGCCTTTGTAGTTTAGACAAGTTCTGAGTCGAAAAAAAGTTCTTCTATCTGCTCATATTTTTTGTCAAAACAAAATGACTTGTTCGTGTTGTTTTAATCCTGGCCTCATTTTGGAGATCATCAATTATTTATTTTTTTTTAAAAGGCTATAAATATAGTATGTTACATGAATGGGGTTTTTGTGCAATATAAGAACAGAATATTTTATATCGGCTCTTTACCTGGATTGCTATTGATCAATGCATTCATATTATTGATTCATTAAGTATCTATTTCATTCTCGGAAATCTGTAGTGTTGCTCTTGGATCAGGACCTCAGTTCTGAAAGTTCAGTCATCAGTTTTCTCAATTTGAACAATTTCTTTTTGGGAAGATGTAATAGTACTTAAACTTTTTAATAACTCTGCTCCTTAACAAGAATGATTGGAAATATTCTTCAGGTTACATTTCCAAAGAATGGTTTAAGAGGGCTTTTCTTTTGTTCCATGCCTCCAACCTTTGGAATTGGAGCAGATTGCACTAAAATTTCCAAATACAATTACCAGGTTTCATGGAGCTTAGAGTAAACAAGTGGTGTATGCATAGGAGAATCTAGTTCCGTGTGCGTAAATGATGTTCTCCTCCCTCTGCAAACATGCTAATGACTTGCTTGTAGCAGTACTAAGTCATATTTTATAAACATCAAAACCAAAATGGAAGGGATAATTTATCCTATTGCAGTACAGCAGCTAAAGGATCTCATGGGATAAAGTGATGACTTATTTTCTGCTATCTTCTGGGTGAAATAGTACCAATAAATATCAATTATAGGTAAATTTTATTTTCTCCCCAAGTCTTACTGCTTGTCTTGGTGTTTAAAAATTGATAATAATTAGGTGGCTAAGTCACACATATTGTAGCCAGTAAACCTTAATTAAGTTATTTTTTTAAATTTTAAAAACAATTTCTCCTTTGTGTTCAATGGTCTGAAATGAACTTTGAACTAATTAAATTTGAAATACAGTAATATTTCATACTTAGCAATATTCCAGGATAAAGTTTAATTGAATTTTGTTTGGTTTACAACAGCTGTTATGCTTTCAGCAAATAAATTGCCATAGTTAAAGAATATTGTGAATAATCCCACAAGGATTTTAAAAAGCTTCTAGGTGAATGTTGACTATATGATGACTGAAGCAATTTAGTGCAGGTTTCCTCAAGGTGTTACATGTGGAAATGAAGCATTTTGATGTCTGCTAGATTTTAAATTATAAAGGATACATGCAAACTAGTGAGCAGTTACTTAAAAGCCTTCGGGTCATGCTGAACCAAAAAGAACATACCCAATACCCTGGACCTATTAGGTGATAGGCACAGAGGGTGGTAATTAGCACTCTAATGCCCTCACTACCACATAAACAGTAATATCCACAGCATTAGTCCTCTATAGGGTTTCCTTTTAACAAAGGAACTCTGTGCCAGAAATACAAGTTCAAAGTATACATCTATCCATTTTAACTCCTTTAAGGAATTCTAAATGAGACAATATTAAAAATGTTATTTTCCTGGTTTAGAGAGAAGATTCATAAGAACTGCTATGTTGGTCAAAAAAAATGTTTATGTATGTGTATATTTTATATGTTTTTTATATATAAAATATATAAATATATATTAACTATTGCTGTGCAGGGACTAAGTATAAGATGGCTGAATTGTATCTAAGAACTGCATCCCTTTTACATGTATATTTTATCAGCAACATGTGCACTTCTGCTGATGGTTGCACTTTCCTTGACTTTATTGTTCCATTGTCCCTAATAAATATGGATACTTTGATGCAGTAGCATGCATATGCTAGTTCTCTTTTTCTAGTATATCTTTGCTGACTCAGTCAGCAGTCTATTTCATCTGAAACTTTATTTACTGGGAGGTGTTTATATAAATACACAGTAAAAAAAGGTGGTATAAAGCCAAGTGATTTATCAAATGTGGGAAAAACCAAAGAAAAATACAACACACAACCAACAAACCTGAAACCAGATAAAGAATTTCTCAAAACATTTCTGTTCAGTATTCAAGTTATAGATAGTAATGCAATGCACTTTAAAAAAAAAAAAAAAAAGCTCATTATTTTATGCTTTGTATTAAAGGTCGTGTTGTGAAGAAAGTGAAAAATAAATTTTGACTCTGTCAGATCAGACCATACTTAGTGTTGCTGATAATTTTGTTTGTGATAAATAATTTTAACTTAATCATGAATAAAAAATATTCGGTATCACATAAAATTGGACTTGATATTTCCTGATGTAATATTAGAAAAACATTAATTTCAAAACTAAAATGTTATAGAGCAAACAAATTTAAAGCAAATTTACAGTTCTGGAACTGGGTTTACGCTGTTGGGATATTTTTGTGTTTGTTGGTTTTGTTTTTTTTTAAATTTAGTAGGGCAGCAGGACATTAAAAAAAAAAAAAAAAAGAAAAAAGAAAATAGAAAAGGTTGTGTGTATGAGACTGACCCAGCAAAGGGAAGGAGATGGTTCACTCTGCACAGGTGTGGAAATGGGAGAGCTGCGCTGAGCTGCAGGTAAGGCTGCTGAGCTTGAATTTTATGAACTTGCAAAGTAAAATAAACCGAGCTATCGTTCTGCTGACAGGCCAGCAAGAATTTTAAGCTCAGCATAGGTCATGATGATGCGAGCTGCAAGGAACATCTTTGCAGAGATGTTACAAGCAGGTTTGTGTCTGTCCCTGGTCCCCACACTCATATTCTTGAAAGGTGGATATTTTGCACATTTGTATAAACAGATCTCTGAAATGCCAAAGGGAGTGTAATAAGTGCAGGAAAACCCACCTGCTCAGGGTATGTGCACTACGTACTGTGCCCCTCAGGCTCAATTCCTCCCCATGTTGCCACCCTGGAGTGTGGCCGGTTTTGACCAAAAATGTCAAAGCTTTGGTTTTTCTGTGCGTCGCAGTAGCTGAAATAGGGCTTGTAGTGTTCAGTCTTAGGGACTGAAAAATCTGTGATAGATAAGTTGCAGTTATCAACATACATTGATTGCCTATTTTAAGAAAAATAACTAACTCTTTGCGTCTCTGGATACCTAAATACTTTTTGATGCATTGGTAGGTGCCTTTTCAGTAATAGTTGTAAAATTCTACATGATCTGTTGTGAAGCATCCCACTGTCAGACATGAAATCCTCATGGTAGAGAAATCTGAAGAATTCAATTTGGTAAATAACTGGACTGAAATTAAAAGAAAATGAGAACTTAACTGGCAGCATGCTTACACATTACTGCATCTCTACACCACCTCCTTACACTGCTCTTGGCAAAATGGCGAGAGAGGGATGTCACTCCATCGCTAGGTAATTGTTCCTTAAAGACACATACCTGAAGAATGTTTGGATTGATTTTTTTCCTCTTGTCCTCCATTACTATGATTTTAATTGGAAGCAGCTCTTTGTTCGTGTAAAACTAGCGTGAAGTCTTTTACTGAAAGATAGTGATGTCTTTGTATCAAACAGTGCCTGTTTCAAACTGTTAGGCTTGTCTTTGTTTAATTGGACTTGCCGAGATTTCTGGGAGAGTGGAACTTCTATCACCTCCTCCTGTGAATCACTTTAACATGCTGTCTCTGAGAAGAAAAATATCCCTTTTATGAGTAGGCGGAATAATATGCTAGCTGGATTCTGATATTTATTAAATGTTAAGTCTTTGTTGAAATCTGGAAGAAAGCGCTGAGAAGCGCAGAATTTGCAGATGTACGAACATGTGTCATTTTTATGATCATTATGAAGACTTCATTGAGCATTCAGGATCCATGCACTTCATAGCTGCTATGTAACTCTGAGAAATGTACAAATGTTGCTGTTAGAATGGAAGCATTTACTAATAATATACTAGAAACTTAACATCAACGAGGGTGCTCAGTTTGTGTCTTAACATAGCTAATTGATGCCATTAGGTATAGAAAGCACAGGTTTTCTTCTGGGGCAGAGTTAACTGCTGAGCTGCAGCACATATGACTTGGCTGCCTTGAGTCTTTTTCAGATTATTGGTGACTTACTGGGTGACCTTGAGTAAACCTCTTCCCTTGGCATACACTGTTTGCAAAGGAGAAGTACTAGCAATGACCTGTGTAGTTACTCTTGGATGGCAAGTCCTGTGAAACTACAGATTTGATGTAAATGATTTGCTTTGTTTCATCTAGTGGGAAGTATCCTTGCCTATGGCAGGAGGGTTGAAACTAGATGATCTTAAAGGTCCCTTTCCACTCGAACTGTTCTGTGGTTCTATTATTAGCCTTCCAATAGGCACTGTATGTCAGTAATAAAAAGGAGGATAGGAGTATACATGTCAACAGACAGGGAACAGGGCTGGTAATTAGTTTTGTAGATGGGGTGTTGAATGACTTTATCTTTGACTTCCTTGATTTTAGAATATAGGCTAGTTGATCTTGCAAGGCCAATTCAAAGAGGGCTGTGTTTTAAAAAGCAAAAATAATACTAAGAGAAGCTAGTGCTGAAATTTAAAAATCCAGCTTCTCCCAACTTAATGTTATTTCTAATTTGACTAGGTATGACTTTTTGTGTGCATACATGTCTGTGCTTAGGACTGCTTATGAAATTAGAAAGAGAAAGTTACATTATAGTGGACTGACTCTGTAATAGATGTTATCTACTCCCTCTTCACAGAAAATTTTATCCTGTTCGGACAGAATATATTCTAGCTTTCCAAATCTTTGACCTGTTTCTGATAGCTAATCTTCTCAAGTGTGGACTGGATGATGGGGCAGTGAGGTAGATTGGGAACTGGCTGAAGGACAGAGCCCAGACAGTAGTGGTCAGTGGGGCAGAGTCTAGTTGGAGGCCTGTGACTATTGATGTCCCCCAGGGGTCAGTACTGGGTCCAGTCCTATTCAATATATTCATTAACGACCTGGACAAGGGGACAGAGTGTGTCCTCAGCAAGTTCGCTGATGATACAAAGCTGGGAGGAGTGGCTGACACGCCAGAGGGCTGTGCTGCCATCCAGCGTGGCCTGGACAGGCTGGAGAGCTGGGCAGGGAGAAACTTAATGAAATTCAACAAGAGCAGGTATAGAGTCCTGCATCTGGGGAAGAACAACCCCATGTACCAGTACAGGCTGGGGGCTGAGCTGCTGGAGAGCAGCTCTGGGGAAAAGGACCTGGGGGTCTTGGTGGACAATAGGCTGACCATGAGCCAGCAATGTGCCCTCGTAGTCAAGAAGGCCAATGGCATCCTGGGGTGCATTAAGAGGAGTGTGGCCTGCAGGTCCAGGGAGGTTCTTCTCCCCATCTACTCTGCCCTGGGGAGACCTCATCTGGAGTACTATGTCCAGTTCTCGGCTCCCCAGTTCAAGAGGGACAAGGAGCTACTGGGAAGAGTCCAGCACAGGGCCACTAAGACGATGAAGGGATTGAAGCATCTCCCATATGAGGAGAGGCTGAGGGAACTGGGTCTGTTTAGCTTGGAGAAGAGGAGGCTGAAGGGGGATCTCATTAATGCTTATAAATATCTCAAGGGCAGGTGTCAGGAAGACTGGGTCAGACTCTTCTCAGTAGTGTCCAGTGACAGGACAAGGGGCTTTTCCATTGTATGAAGGACTTTGGACATACAAATATGTGTAATTGCCTTATCAGTGACAGATGCATGAAGAATATTTATTCAGGCTTTAAAACTGCAAAATCTCTAATATCTGCAATATTGAGGAAGAGAGTTAGTCCATGAGTATGGTTATATTTCCTTTGAGGGCCATTGCAATTGGTGATCTTACATCAGCAATCACGGTCACTTTGATAATGCAGTACTGGATGCTGTGTATGGGAGTAGGGAGGAAAATTAGTCTTGTAAACCTTCATTGCTCCAGATGATGTCTTTGAGCAATCTGTGTAAGAGCAAGACAAACTAGCTTCAATTGCTGGGTCAGTCCAGGGCACCAAAAATACTTCCAGCAATTTTAAACTGATGGAAGCAAACTACTGCCAGTAGAGAGCAATGGAACAACATTCTATCCCTTCATTCTTACCCCATTCAAATGGTGAGCCTGTAGAGGCTTGGGGCTGAGCTCACTACTGGTGCAAACACCAAGCAGGCAGAGCAAGAGGCATCAAGCCAAGGAATGAGAGTTGTATAGGACTGTTTTAAAGTCTGCGCATGGCTGGAAACTCCTCCTGGATCTGTTTATCAGGCAGAAAGGACTGTATAGAAAGTGTGTTGAAGTGCATTAATTTGTTCCTAAAAGTTTTTGAGTAAACTCAGTGGTGTTTAAGACTGTATAAAGAAAAGAATATTCCAGTAAGTTTCTTAATGCACTCAGTACTGCTCCTGCTGAAGTGCTAAACCTTCTGATTTTATCCTTTGCTGTAGGTGATGTAGTATGGATGGTTTTATAATACTTTGACATTCCTGTCTCTCTTGCATTTATGTATATCCTATAGTAACATAAACATTAATGTTATACATGTAAAAGGATAGTTTATTTTTGTAAGGCCTGAGAAGCCTAAGACCTGTTAGCAGTATGGAAGCTATCTAGAAGCTAATTTGGTGTGAGAGAAGGGATCTTGGAGGAGAGAGCCTCCAAGAAGTAGGTTGGCTCCTTTGACAGACTCAGGAGCATAAACAGCCCACAAGCTCGTGTAAACAGGCTGAGAGGTGTCACCAGTCTCAGCCTCCAGCAATGAAATCTGAGCTGGGGAAAACATTTTATGTTGAGTGGGTTTTTTTGTTTGAAAGAACAGGAAAATTATTCTTTCCATTGTCAATCCAATTAAAGCAACAAGGTGGCAGGAATGATATCAATCCCTATGAAAGCACTGTTGTATGATGCACTACCTACTAGCCGTTTGTGGGCCCTCCATCTGGGAACTGTGACAGTAATCTACAGTAAGGCAATATAGAACAACACACAAACAAACTTTAATTTTTGACCTATTTTTAGTAGTCCACAGTTTTTGCAAGAAATGTAAATGAATACCAAGGAATGAATTGTTATGGGGAAGCCAAACCAGAAAGCTATTCACAAAACACATATTTTGCAATAAAACCAGCAGATTAAGACAGATCGGGAAAGTTTCTATGGGTATTCTTGGTAGTCATAAAAGAATTATTTCTAGGCAAGAACTTGTTACTTATCATGTCTTTGATTTCTGATATATCAACTTCAAAGTTGATATTAAAAATAAGAAGTAGGAAAAAGTCCCCAAAGTCATTCTGTCCTCTTTAAGTTTGTTGACTATATAAAGGATAGAGATACTGGTTGCGCATTTTGCTAAGTGTATGTTGCTGAGGATACGTAGAATGGTCTATAAATGTCATATCACAGTATTTTCTTGTCGCTAAGTCTTTGTGTCAAAAGGGGAGGCATCTGTGGCGTGATCTGTGCTTTTTCTACCTTGGGCTGTATGTATTCACAATGTTTTACATTGTGGCTGTGCTGCCATCCAGTGTGACCTGGACAGGCTGGAGAGCTGGGCAGAGAAGAACCTCATGAGGTTCAATAAGGGCGAGTGTAGGGTGCTGCCCCTGGGGAAGAAGAATGCCAGGCACCAGTATAGGTTAGGGGGGGACCTCCTGGAAAGCAGTTCTGAGGAAAAGGATCTGGGAGTCCTGGCAGACAGTAAATTATCCATGAGCCGGCAATGTGCCCTTCCTGCCAAGAAGGCCAATGCCACCCTGGGCTGCATAGGGAAGTGTGTGGCCAGTAGGTTGAGGGAGGTCATTCTCCCCCTCTACTCTGCCCTGGTGAGGCCGCAACTGGAATCCTGCATCCAGTTCTGGGCTCCCCAGTTGAAGAGAGACAGGGACCTACTGGAAAGAGTCCAGTGGAGGGCAATGAGGATGAGTGGGGGATTGGAGCATCTCCCCTACGAGGAAAGGCTGAGAGAGCTGGGACTCTTGAGCCTGGAGAAGAGAAGGCTGAGGGGTGATTTAATTAATGTTTACAAATACCTAAAGGGTGGGCTGAGGGAGGATGGAGCCAGACTCTTTTCAGTGATTCCTGGTGACAGGACGAGGGGTAACGGGCACAAGTTGGAACATAGGAGGTTCTATTTAAATATGAGGAAGAACATTTTTTTCAGTGAGGGTGCCAGAGCACTGGGACAGGCTGCCCGGAGAGGCTCTGGAGTCTCCTTCTCTGGAGATTTTCAAGACTCGCCTGGATGCAGTTCTGAGTGATGTGCTCTAGGGGATCCTGCTTTTAAGCAGGGGAGTTGGACTAGATGATCTCTGGAGGTCCCTTCCAACTCTGAAAATTCCGTGATTCCGTGAAAGCTTCCAGTTAGATTGTATTTGCTTTACAGTGAGCCTTTTAAATACTTTTTTTTTTTTTTTCCCCCCTATCTGCTTTTAGTGCAGGCACAGCAGAAGGCATCGCATTTTCTGGTTGTAATATGATGTATTAGGTGGAGACTGAAAGGGTAAAGGAAAGAGCAAGCAATGTGTATTGAGTACAAGTGTATGTTTGCTGATGTGTCGACATGTCAAGTCCCATTCATGAAGGGCTGGATCTGTGCTGCTTGTATTTATATGTAAATAAATTCTTTGCTCTGCTGGAAATCCCAGAGAATCTGGTATCAAAGCAAATAGAATTCTTAAAAATCAAAGACTTGGAGGCAAGAATGGGAAGATAAAATCTTCTTGCATGTAATTTGTATGCCTGTCAAATAGATGTCTTACTTACAAATTATAAGTCAAATTAATATGGATATAAAGTTTTAGAGTAGAAAACAAGGCACTGTACTAAAATGTCATGGGTTTTTTTGAAAAAAGTATACTTTTTTAATACTTGAACAATTGGTGGTAAAAAGGAACCCCTTCCCTCCTCTGACTGTAGATTAGAATAACTTTTGACAAAAAGCCAATGGTAATGTACATTCACATTACAAAGCATTTGCCAAGCAAAATTTCTAGTAACTGCTGCAGTGATCTCATAGATATGCTCTCAGCACTGCATTCCCTAATGAATGGCCTTTTATTTGGGTCATTCTTGTCACTGTCTACCATGCTTTATGCTTAGTCATTTTAAAATCAAAAGCCTTGTTTCCAAAAAATCATCAAAATTTGGATGAGCTGTACAAGGATGTGGTGATAGCTTCCACAATATTCAGGGAAATTACTTTGCTGTTGCCACATGCTAAGGATGTGATTATTGTTTATCTTATTTTTCTTCTTTGAAGATTATAGTTGGACCCTGCCTTTTGCTGTTAGAGGTGTGGAGGACAGAAGGAAGAGTTAGTACTTCTCTTCTATGAAAAAAGGATTACTTTTGAGATCCCCCCACCTTGTAGTCCACAGACCCTGCATGTGTGAACTGTACATGACATTAGTCCAATTGTCAGAGGAATTGTCTTCAACTGTTCTACTTTCCAGGAAGAAATCTAGAATATCCATCCTCCCTAGTAATTATTTTTTTCAAGCCTTCTGCAAGTAATGCACTCTGTTTCAGAGCTAAAATGTACTAAGATGTCCCATATGAACAGATCTGGCTAAAATCTCTGAGAATCTGAATACTTTGCCTATTCTGGAAATCTTAAGGAAAGGGTGGAGGTTGGCATTAATGTTTACTCTCTTACCTTTAAATTTATGTCGCTCTAAAGTTACGGTGCTACCTGGCATGATGCAGTACTGTGTGAGAAACAGAATTTTCACGAAAAATTCTACATATTTAAGTTTGTAATTAAAAAGCCCAAACAAACTTGGGTACTTTCTGGCCTTTCCTAACTATTTGGGAAGTGTTGACAAGTGTTGCAAGTCATTGCCATGTAAACAGAAATAAAACCTTTATTTTTATAACACTGAACTTTTGTCTAGAGAGCCATTATATAATGAAGAACATAACTGAATCAACTTTCTTCATTTAGCATGTGCTGCCATAACTACAGGATATGAATATGTTGATGACTTTATTACCTTGAGTGAAATTAGTAATTTATCAAACATCAGCTCATCTGCCAAATTATTTCTATAATAGTTTTTTGTTCTTCGAGGAGTTTTTGGTGTGCATGATATATTTTAAATTCTGAATGAATTTGAACAAGTCTGGTTTTATGCTCTGTTTATTTGTAGGTTAACAGGTACATTTCCACAGCAACAGCTTCTCCTCTTCCCCCGCTGCTATTAGAAGTAGATTTAGTTTAGCGGTTACTGGAAATGAGAAATTAAGTATCCAATTATTTTAAGTTATTTTTGCATTACCGTACCTTTTAAGAAGCTGTAGGAAGATTACTGAAGGATTATTGATTGGATTGTAGGTTTCCAGTGGTTGCTGGTAATTTGTTGTGAATGGCACTCTAACAACTTCTAGTGACTAGCATAATTGTTTCAATTTGCTTTTGTTTCAATTGTTTCTGCAAGATTTATTGCCAATTAGTCTTCTTTTTAATTTCACTGGTATGCTATGCCACTGAAACATCCACTTCAAAAGTAGATGTTGTTACATTACTATTTTTTTAATACATGGTATTATTACTGCAACTTGAAATTGCAGATTCTAGATCTATGTTTCATCCCTCTCTCAAAATGTTTGTAAACACTATTCTCTTTATATAGGGAGCCCATCTGGCCTAAAATATTAAGACACTTTTTATTTCCAAATTTACTAGAGAATGTAAATACAACTATTAATCTTCACTATGAGTTTTCTAGAATCTAAGAACTTCTCCTTTAGAAGAATTGGTATTGCAGAATGAAGAGATCTACTAAAACTGAAGTACATTTTTAAATGCAGACAACTTACGTGGATAACTTGTTGATTTGAAGTTATGGGTTTTTTTTTCCCTTTTCTTTTGAGTCTTGTGGGTATTGTTCTGTTTTCTTGTCATCTTGATGGCCTGATTGCTGTCTTTACTTATCTTTGACAAGTAAATTCTTGCTTTCTCTTAAATTTTTCTACATTTACATGTTAACATGGGAAAACCTTCTCTTTTTATTCAAACGTATTCATATTGCTTCTTGAAGGCCATAAAAAAAGCAAAATATGTTGTTTTAGGTGAAATAGCAATATTTACGATATTTACAAACAGGGCTTCTCAAAAAGTAGGATAAAGATAGGGTGAAGTCAGATGTATTTGATGTCATGAAAAATAGAAGCTCTTTGCCTCCCTCTCTCTCTGAGGAGTTTTGTTACTGTATAAATAAATTGAATTCCTCTTCTCCAACCTTCTGTGCTACTTAAAAATGCTGACTAAGATGTTTCAGCATTTTGATCTCCTGCCATGATCTAGCCATAGCTGTACTTTCATCCTCTTTTAAAAGTATTCTCTCACAGCAGTGAATTTGGCCCTAAGGAAATGACTATGCAGATATATTCTTTCTTTCACCAATAAATAGTGCCTAGATGGCTGTCTTTATTGAACAAATAAGGTGGTAAATTATTTCCTGAGGATTCAGTTTTTGAAGCACTAACAACAGAATCTACTTTGGTAACCTTAAACAAACCTCTACAGATGAATGCAATACTTCCCAACAAAGGAAATAATTTAGGAGTTAAATTTCTTGGACTGGTACCATTGGATACAAGCCTGCTGTATCTTAAGTGAAGCACAGCTTTTTGTGAAGACTTGAACCATGTGTGTGGTAGTGGATATATCCATCATATATCCATCATGTTTCAGTGCTGTTCAGATGAGGTATCCTTTCTGGCTTCCAGCTCTCTTGACTGAAAGATGAGGAGTTTGATGGGTTCTGTGTCATGTCTGCCAGCCCTCTGCGTTGGAGACCCTGGTATGGCCATGTCTGCCCTAGACATTGCTGAAATTTGCTTGCCTTGTCCAAATCACTTTTACTCAGTCACTGACTTACATTTTAACACAAAGGACATACTATGAGAAATTTTATTACTGAGGAGAATTTACCCTCTTTTCCATACTCCACAGTGTAAATAAAGGTGCTGTCATAGGTGTTTAGAGACTCTAGGAAAACTGAGGTAGATGATAGTCATTAGGGAACTTGACTTTGTTCTAGTCATTAAGCTTTCAGGGTGCCATTTTCCATAAAAATAACTCCATAAAGAAAATTTTATTTCTGTAAAATGTTTTTCTGTGCATGGGAAATAACAATCCAAACTAACCTGTAGTGCATATCAACAAAAATTTGAATGCTTCTGTTGTTTCCCCTTGTGATCACAATATGTTCAAGTATTACCAAGAAATGTGAAGTGAAACAATATCAAGGCTCCGTGCACCTATTTGATTGTTTTGGGTTTTTTTTCTGATAGATTGTCATCATTACCTTCACGGTACAGGAGAGTTATACACAGACAGAAGAATAGAATTCAGGTTTTCTGAAATTCAGTCTTGCCCTCTTTTCATCAGGACACATAACTTCCTTATATTGGCTTATTTTTGGTGTTTATGAGGATCCATGGCAATGACCAGTCTGTATGTGACAATTTATAGGTACTCACCAAAATTTAAGTCTATAGCCCAAACCCAAGTAACTTGTGTTGAAATGGAATACAAATTTAGTGTTAGTTATGCTGAATTGATGGTCTGGGTTGACCTTGTCTAATTGTCAAGTAGTTTAGCAGCTTTCATCCTGCTTTGATTGAGTACCATCTAGCAAAGCCCACCGTGAATTAGACTCTGCCTACATGTTCTTAATAGAAAGATGATGCCACACTTGTAATTTTCCATATCTTGCTCTGGTCATTTTGTTACCCTGTGTAAATGTTGTTTTCATTGCATTGCTACCATCAAAGCTGTTAATCAGTCAAATCTGATGTGGATTAAATCTCTTTTATTTAACAGATGATGTCACTAATATTCCTCAGAAATCCCTCCTTGGTAATGAAAAAGAGAACGTGCCAACAAGACTAGGAGTTGTGTGGGAAGTCCCAGTAAAAACACACCTAGTGACTTAGCTACTGGTGCGGCTCAGTCTTCACTTCTTTAAGTCAAAATTAAACACAACTGCCTCGGGAACTTGTGGACAAGAGAAAGGTACTGTGCATTGCCAGCAAGTTGGTTGGGTAGGAGGACAATAAATCTACAATGCAGATATGTTATCAGAGACAACAGCATTTGAAGCTTCAAGTTTGATTTTTTTTTTTCTTTTTGTACTGAGACAGACTTTAACCACAACCAGATTTTGCAGGCAGTAAAATAAATAAAATCTGTACTAAGTTTTTGTCTTTGCTTGAATATGGTTCTCATTATTTAGAGATTTTCTGTGTTAACTGAATACATTTCTTGATGCTAGGAACATTTTCTTACTCATGATTTTTCTTTACTAATTTTATAAGGTATTTCCCCCCCTGCCCATGACATCTAAAATGTGCAGTACAGAATGTTGCTCTGTCTTATGTTTATCATAAGCTTACTAACTCGACCACTGTCTTCAGCTGTGTCACCACTCATAAAGTAGAAAGGCTTTAATTGCAGTTGGATGCTAAGATGCTTTGACAGACTTTCCCAACCTTCTATTGACATTTATGTTTATAGAATGCACAAGTCTGGGTATCCAGAAGGCAGCTATATGTGCTACGCATGGAAAAAAAACTGCAAAATTTTGGTCACTTCAAGGACCATCTACTATCTGGGGAAAAGTGGAAGTTTCCTCCTATTAGAGAAGTATGGTAAGGATGACAGTTTAACACAGTGGCTTTTTTTCCTGGCTTTTTCATCTTGTGGTAGTCCTGCAGTGGAACTGCAGTGATGATGCAGTTACTAGGATTAAAAATATTAGGAGAACTCGGGAACCGCCACTCTGCGTAACTGTCCTTACTGCAGCAAAATGCCATTGGCCCCTAGAAATGATATTTTTATCTAGAAAGATGTTGTGAATATGATCGAGGTTTGTCAGAAAACTGTACTGCAGGAAGAAAAGGAGAGCAGCAGTAACCCAGGAAATATTCTCTCCTGGTGGATATTTTGCAGTTCACATATTGAAATTGTTGCTTCTTTGCTGCTTATTGTTACATTGGATGTAGTGCATAGTGAATACTTACCCTTCCATTCAGAAATGAAAAGTGAAGTATGACCGTAAATAAGTGAAGTGCTATGGGAAATGACAGCTGTACAGTGCACAATCATTACTGAAAAATTCATGAAAAAGGAAAGAGTGAAGAATGTAGGGTACAGAACATGCCTTAGGGGGCCCTCTGGATAGTATTTGCTTGTCTTCTATGACACTCAAGTGCAGCTAATAGTTCATTGTTATTTTTGATTTTAATGCTTCAGAGAATTTCATTGTAGTGTAGTCATTATAAAGCAACATAAAAGAGTGAAAAAATATGTATAAAATAATTTGATGTTCATTAGTGTAATTAACTTTTACTAAAGAGAATAATTATGGTAACTAAATTTGTTTGGGGGATAACAGGTAAACTTATGTGACCCTGAATTATCTCTTCTGTAATTGGGAGGGCAGTTAAACATTTACTTCTGACTGGGTTTAACTTTTCAAGGCAAATGCATGAGGAGCTTCAATCACAGATGTATCTACAAAAAATCATCGTCCTATCTATTTAATAATAACAGAAAGTAGATGATGCTGATTTTGAAAAGACATAAAATGCTGAACTCTAAAACCAGCCATTGAGTATTATAACTTGGCTTTCTGCTAAGGTGAATGCATTTTTGTTTTTAAATCTCAAAGGAATGCTATTTAAAGATTTCCCGAACTGTTGTCCTTTTAGTCTGTCCTGTTCCAGTATATCCAAGCAGTTAAACACAAATTAACAAATTGATTTAGATTGAATATTTTAGCTGACTCTGCATAATGAAAATGAAATGCTCACAGCATGAGAGTCTTCAACTAATGTATTTTGGAAAATGATTTTGTCATGTACAAGTTATTCATAAGGTGACTTCCTATTGCGTGGGAATAGGAAAAGCTGGGAACAGGAAAAACTTATGAAAATCTGAGCAGAGGGATTTTATACTCTGGATTGCTTATGCACATTTGCTCAATGCTACAGGAAAAAACCCTCCCTATTTGGTTCCTATTTGTTTTATCTGATTAGTCTTATTTATTGCATATCAGTGTCTTATTTATTTGGCTAGACTGTTTCTGATATCTCCAAACTATCTTCTCAGAGTGGTGGAGTAAATGCAAATGCAAATATTCATGCAGGACCAGTGCTGTACAAGTATTACTTATGTTCCCTGACATGTGATTACAGATCCATTACTATTCAAACACAGAAAAGATGCACTGTAACATGCATGTGTCTCAGTAGTTTCTCTTCCTTGCAAATATAACCAGGTTGTACATTTGGGTAGCTGATAGCTGTACAGCTGCTGGCAGAATTCCCACACGCGTTTTACTGTTAGATAAGTCTGTGGCTGGGAATGGTCGTGTTGAGATAAGATAGGTAATGTTTCACTTAGTCGTCTAAAAGTACTTGTCTATGTGTTGAATGTTTGCAAGAGGTGTTAAAAAGATAACTAAACTAACTTTTCTGACACCTTGGAAAGGTCTTTCATGTACCAAGCTGTCTGATATTGAGCATAACAGATCTTCAGGCTATTATGAAGCTCCTAGTCTATACGTAAATGAGTATGTATGGAAAAAGAAGGTATGAATTGGGAGAGAAACTTACAGCCTACGTGGTATGCATTCCATTCAATAAATAGTAGTGAGAGACCATGAAGTTAGCAGTTCTGACAATTCCTTGTAATGCCTGGTGCTTTTTCTTAGTAAATAAGTTCTCTCATGGTTGTGGTTGTATTTCTAGTTTTTTGTTTGTTTTTCTCAGCTCTTCCATTCAATTAATTTGTAACTTCAATTGCTCTGAATGATGTGTTATGAATATTAAATAGCTTTGATAGTGTGATTTCATTCTGGCAATATATGGTGAGGGGAAAACAAAGGCGTTTTATGCGTAGCGTTGTATAAATATTGATTTCCAGGGGAATAATTTTGAAGGACACTATCTCAACACCAGAAACTCATCCTTTCTGAAGGAAACCCATCCTGTGCACATACACACATACTGTATTTATACACATTTGTGTTAAGTATATTATGAGGACCTTTGTATTACAAGTAGTCTTAAGCAAAAACCTATTTTTAAATGTGCCTTGCTTGAACAATAACTATTGAGTTTTGGGTTGCTGCTCTGTAGCTCAGTACTGCGGTTCTGCAATCAAGTACTCTAGGGTGGCATAATGTTTGAGGAAAGTGCTTCCTATTAGACTTTTGCTTAATTTGTGGAGACCTTTCAGCTCCTTTTCTGCCTTGTGTAGTCTTTTTGCACATGCTACATTTTACATAAAATTTCAAGGGAGTGTACCTGAAAAATATTACATACTGAAACACTTCTATCTCCCAGCTGAGTTCACTTTTTATTTAGTGTGGACTGTGTTCTGTATTTGTGTCAAAAAATAAACTTTAACACAAACTAGAAAGTCTACATTGAGTTTGTTTGAAAAGTTACTTCAGATCTGAATGTAGTTAGTAGAATCACATTTATTAGCATTTCCTATGAAAAAATGTATTCATAGCTCCTGTATGTGTTGGTTATAGCAGGAAACAGAAAAGAGGAAAGCAAAATAAGGGGAAGGATGAATGTCTCATAGGACCATACATGTGACTGTAGAAACTGAGTTGAATAAAACAGAGCATCAGCCCTGCAATGCTATTTAGCAAATACAACCCACCAGAATCAAGAAATAAACGTTTCCAGTGAATACACTGGTTTTGGTCTGAATGGAGCTGAGTAGCATAAATAAACTTCATGCCTGCAGAATCTACCAGCAGAATTCTGATTTGTGATGAAGAACTTCAGCTGTGGAAAGCTCACTTCCCATCTTTCTCAAGTAAAAGAATTTGTGTTAAAATGCTTGAAAGAGTGCAGTTGAAGCAATTTCCTACACAAGCATAATTTAATATTTCCCCTGCATTACATTTAGTGTTCTATATATGAATGATTTTTTGAAGTTAGCAAAAGTCAATTAAAGACAGGGAGCAGGGAAAGGGGTTATATTGCTGGTGGAGAGCAGTTTCCAGGTGTGATGGATGTTGTTATAACTCAAGAAAAAAGAGAAATTTGGTAGTAGAAGGAAGATGGAGAGCATTTGGGTATTTCATTTGGGTAACTTCTAATGATCAATGTAATATTTAAGTGGACCCTTTAGACAGGACAGTGAAAGGAAACCCATTACCTAGCTATTACTGGTGAAGACCTGCATATATCAAAGGAAACATCTAGTCATTTCCTATCCTTAATCCCTTACAACATTTGGGAAGTGTTAGTGAAGATCATTGTGATCTGATGTTTCCAGATTTCTACTGTTACACTATTTTTTTTCTTTATTATTATTTTTTTTTTATGTTTGTGGCATAGCGATTTGAATTGATATTCCCGGGGAGGGTAAAGAACAAGGTCACATGTAATAGCTCCCAGATTTCACATTATTTGCTGAAACAGGCAGCATTTCAGTATTTTCTCTTTCTTGTACAAGGGCAGTGTATGCAGGTAACAACTAAGTCTTGATTTGTGGTTCTTCAGGTTTCATCTCACCCTTATTTTTCCTTCTTTCTCTTCCGAGATGCACTTCCTTTCCTCTGTCTTTGAGAACTGATGGCTCTGAGGAAAGAGCAAACAAACAGCAGATAGAACTCCTATTTAGGCTAGTGATAAGAAGTGGGCTACATCACTGAGAAGATTAGCTCTCTTCCTTCCTTAGAGTCTTCTTAAACAGGCTCCATTCTGGTAGTCCATTCCCCAGCATCTGTGCCTTCCACCACCCCCACCATCTCTTTTTTTTATTTTTTTCTGTTGGTTTTTTCCCCCTCGCTTCCTGTTGGAAATGACTAGTTAAAGTTAAAAGGATAAGGATATTTTTCTCAGAGTCAACAATAAATCACTTTTTAATTCCCCTAAATGACCAAAACAGCATTATTTGACAGTGTTAAGCAGTTTGAGATACGCTGCTAGCAATGCTGTGCCCTCCAGAAATTGGATATCCCCATAAGCTGGTTGCACAGTTTGCTTACTAGAAAGCTTAGAATTGCATGTACAAGTAATCTCTATTCTGTGTCTAACCATTCTTTTAAATTTAGGAACCTTTATTTTTTATACGTGTATTTGTGTGCACTGATTGATTTCTGAACTTCAAAATACTTTGGGACAGTATAATCTGGGCAGCAGTCTGTCTCGTAATCTGTAGTGGCTCGTCACAGTAATTCTGGAGTTTTGTATTTATATCTAATTGCATGCTTCTCTCTTTTTAAGATGAATTATGACTGAACGTGCCTAACTTTTAACATTCTAAGGGATGCTATCCTTAAAATTATGATTTTCTTGAATGTGTCTGGATGAATGTGTTTTCTGCAAGTCTTCATGGCTACCACATTCAACAATAAGTATCTTCAGAAAGCACATCCGTACTTCTGGTGGCTGCTTACTAACAATCTTTTCCAACAAGCCTGGCATGGTTTGAATCAAATTTTCTGGCAGTTACTAGGAGGGTATTTTATTGGCAGTCTTCTCACGGTGGTGAAGCGTTTTCAGTTTGTGGATATTGGAGGATGGTTACACAAAGAAAGTCTTTAGTTCACAAAGTTTTTCCTCTGTGCTTTTCTTGTGCTTTGTAGTGCTTGTATCTGTCCTGTTAAAGCTGAGAAAGAAATGAAAGTTTGTCTCCAAGCTCTTGCTGTGTTAGTATCTAGCTGTGCATTTTACTGGCTGTACTTTTAAGCTGCTGCACTGCTCCCTGTGGGAATTTAGAGTTGAGAGAGGAAAGAGGAGCTATTGTCTGGCTGAAATACTCAGTTTAAATATTTTATCCCAGGTGATGCAGTGACTTAAATTCTGTTCACTCCAATGAACATTCACTCAATTATCAATACTTGAAAGCCAATGTTAGTGGGCTGATTATAAGAGCACTGTTAGAGAAAGTTAACAGATCTTGTTGAGGGTATTACACTTTTGTGGGATGCTAAATTTGTTGATTCCTGCCAACTAACAATTGTAAACTCTTGATAGGTTCTCTTAAATTTCTTTTTTTATGATTGCTATTGAGTTTCTCATATTTTAGTATTGTCCTCAGAATATCTTTCTGAGGTAGGCAAGTGTAATACCTGTTTTACTGAGAGATTAAGTGATTTGTTATACAAGGACTCTGTGACACAACTGTAGGTGGAACCAAAATCCATCAAACCTTAGCCCATGTTTTGCCCATAAAATAATCATTATTATTATTATACACTTAGATTAAAAATTAGATTTGAATCTTGGGTGTCTTACTTCAAGAACATTGAAGTTGAACAGGAGTCCTTGATAAAGCAATCAAAAGTAAGTTTGAGGTCCTAAATTCTGAAGGGCAAGTAGATACTATTGGGGGATTCTGCGACTCTTCAAAATTTAAGCAACAGCATGGCCAGCTCTGTAGTGTATATATTTATTTTGATCTCAGAAACCAAGGAATTTGACTTTAAAAGTAGAGCATGGTAACATCTTTAGAAAATAAACAAAGCATGTTCTTTTACCAGTCTTCCTGTATTATTGGAACAGGCTGACATATTCATTTTCTCTCAGTCCTGATTTTATTGAGAAGATTTGTCAAAGCTGAACTGCCCCTTGGTAGGTGAGAAAGTTTTGTCCTTAACCTGCTCAGTGTTATTACTTTCTTTGTTGTGCTGACTGATGTGCTTGCGCTGTTCTGCACATAATCTGTGTAATTTTTCTGTGATGGAGCAGTAAGGTGGGGATGTGGGCTGGCTGGCACAATAGAAGGTAGCTTGCAGGTTTAGTAAAGGTGATTGCTTGCACGCAATAATTATTGAGATCAGAGATAGTGGAATCAAATCATGCCACCTTGGTTTGCCTCGCTGTTCATCTAGTAACTATGTCACATCCAGATAAGCCTTTCCTCCTCCTCGTTACACCTACTTGACCTCTCGAGTCCATCCTATAAATCTACAAAATAATAAATATTCAGTATTCAGTAAAATGTTAGATTGTCCCAGTTTTTCTCACACTGAGATTCCATCTCTCTCTTGAGTCATCAAATTGGGAATGTGAACCTCTCTCCCCAATCCTGTCAGTTGTCTTGCATATTTTCTACAGAGCTGTCATCCCTGAATTTTTCATTTTTCCAGTTTCAGGTTTTAACTATTCTAGCCCTTTGCAATAAAAATAATAGTACTGGTCATTTAAAAAAAAAATAATCCAAAGGAACCTTCCTGGAAAAATCAGGTAAGTAACTAAATAAAAGCAGTCCAGTATAATCCAAAAGCCTAAATTTGGCAGGATGATTAATCTGTGGGGTGTCAGTGACAGTGAATAAAGATATTACAATCTGTCTCTATATTTGCCATTTCTGTAGCCCTAGTTGGGAAATGCAACAACTTGCCCTTTCTTCCTGCTCCTGGTTTTGATCTTAAATACTATGCTCTAAAGGCAGTGCTGCTCCTCAGTGAAAGCCCAGGGGTGTCCCTGCATCACACCACAGGGTACACTCGGAAGGGGAGGAGGCTGGACATACATTGCACTAGACACCAGGCATCTTGTCAGGTCTCCTGTGCGTGCTTAAAAGAAAGGAATTGGCACAGAGACCAGAGGAGCAGCTCTGCCTAGAGCCACCTCTCTAGGATAGCAGTTAACCCATCACCCTAAAGGGCTCTAACTCTGTAACACAGCTGAGTTTGGAAGGTTGTGAAGGGAGGGCTTTGTTTTATTATTTTGGTTGCATTTGAACTTTGCCTTTTTGTGCTAATGCCTTTTTTACATCATTTATGTCACAGGACTGCAGTTTGCAGCAGTTTGTCTTTTAATATGGATAGTAGGGTGATTTTAATGATTAATCCACAAAACAGTGCTACAAGTGAAATTGGGTGAATATTGATAAAGAATGATCATTCATTGAAGCCAGTGAATATTTTTATTTACTTTAAAGGCCTGGGATCAAACTCATACCTTTTTGAGAATAGATTCAAATCATGGTTTCTGTCACTGTATTTTATTTTTATATTATTTATATTTATATATTATTTCTGTATTTTGGAGTGTTGTGTAGTGTAGAAGGGGAGTTGCAGAGAGCATCTGTGTAGAGTCTTGAAGGGGCCAGGTGAGCCAGAGGAGGTATATGACAACAGCAGTTTGGAGGAGATCTACTTCACTTCCTTTCCCAGGGGGCTGTAGTGGAGTCAGTGCTTTCCACGACTTTTCTGCATGAAGACTACATAATATTATTGTAAGGCAGCTGTACTGCACACTGAGCGCTGTGTAGGTGTCTCCAAACAAGCTGTGGTCTTGTGCAAACACATTTGTTGTGCATATTTGCCACTGCTTTTTGTACCCATCCCATTATGTAAATTTATTATTTCGACTGTTCTCTTGTACCTTTGAGCTGAGCAGTTGTAGCAGTTTGAGATTATCAATTTCAGGATATCAGATAGTGGCTTGTATCTGAGGTTAGCAGATTTTTGCACCCAAAAGATTGCATTTCTGGTTTTGCTTGGCAGTGGAACAGCAGTGACAATTGTCTGTAGTCACAGTAAATAGACCATTTGAAGTTACATTTTTGAACTGGTCCTTCAGTTGCCCTCCAAAATAATCTATAAAATCAGAGACCTGTTTTTCCTTTAAATCCTTTTCCATCTTGTAACTATTCTCTGGTTCCTGTTCCAAATGGCCCGCAAGGATTATTGAAGATACTGTCCCTTCTATAAATGGCTTTAATGCAGATTTTTTTAAAAAATGTATACATGACAAATTCAAATTAATCTTGGTGACTACATGCATTTGTGATTCCTTCCCTTCCCTCTGCCTTGTCCTCTTTAGCTCAAACATTCCCTTTTACTGCATATTAACTTGTGATCATTTCTTGTAAATTAAGAGCTCTCTTTTTTTTTTTCTTTTTTTTTTTTTTTTTTTGGATGAGCTACTTATGTCCTTTGTCTAGAATGAGGCCATTAATGTACTGGATGCTATCCAATGGCCTGTAGTAGTACCATTCAAAAATAATTATTCAGTGTTATATGGTTGTCTGTAGTAGGTACATATGTTTGAGAATGTGTATAGGGTTTAAATGAGTTTGATATACTTTGTTGATTTTGGTTTTGGGGGTTTTTTTTGGGTGGTATGCAGTGACTTGGAAACATGTCTTAGTTGCATGGATTTTAATAGATGCATACATGACACAGGCAACCAATTAACTGAAGTGAAAATGAATACATTGGTGAAATTCAATCTGAAACTTACCAAACTCTAGCTCTGGTAACTGCTCTGTGAGGACCTGGAAGTCAGTGATTTGTGATGGGCTGTTAAAATACGGATGCTGGTTCCTGGGGGAAATGGGAGTTTTCTGAAAGACTGTGGAGATACAAAATCTCAGCAGATCACCTTCACTGAGGTGCCAATGAAAAAAAGCAATGGAAGCAATTACTCTCCTTGGCAGAAGAGCTAACTGACTTACAAATACTATACTCATCCTCAGGGTATCACCTGCTATGGAACCTTCTGAGTGAGGTGTCATAAAAACCTAACTCATGCTACACTGGAATCTCTACAAAGCAAAGAAGGTACCTGTGTTCAACTGTGCTCAACAGGATTATGTTACTGTGAGCTCTGTCTGCAAAACAAATACTTAGAGCTTTCTGGTGATTGCTTTCCATATAATTTGGACCTATAGATATATTGTTATTAAAGCAAGAATGGCTCAGGATTGTAGGCTGTGAATCTGCAAAAATTAAAGAGGAGCTGTTAATTAACAAGAAAGATGGTTTTGATTTTATCCACCAAAAAAATCACAAGTGGCACTTACAAAAGTGTTCCACTGCAAGGAAACTGTATTTTCCTAAGTGGGACAGGATTTAAAATAACCCTCTAAAGTTCTGCTGCTACAGAAATAGATCTCTGTAGGTAGCTAATGAATGGGTATCTAAAATGTGACTAGTCTACAATATACTTAGGAAATTATTCTGTTAATTTGTATTTATATTTTTTTGGCTGGGAAAGTATTATTTTACATCCTGTAGAGATGCTTTTACTTTTATCCACTCAGTCATGTTTTATTACATAGAACTGAGAATTGAAGCAGGAAATGTAGGTCATCTGAACCTTGTGAGAAATGTGCCTTGGGCACTGGGAGCTATGAACATTGTCTTTCCCATACAGTCACTGTTTGATTATGACTGGTTTTTAAACTTTATCATAGGTGAACTGGCAGTTACTTTTGAAGTTAGCATTGTACCTGTGTCCACAGCATTTGCTACTGTCAGGTGCTAGGGTAATAAAATTTATTTTAAACTTTCTGAATATTCAGAACTGTGCTGTACTAAGAATGTACTTATGTCTCACGTTCACAAGCGTAATAAGGCTTATGAGTAGGCTGTAGTAGGCTTTGCAGTATTATAAGAGAAAGACTGAAGTAAAATGAAAATACACTATTTATGTGGAGGCAAAGTATATAGATGAAGCAGCCTTTTTTTTGTTTTTCCTGTACCTGTGTTTTTGCTTTGTTACAGTTGAGGTGATGCATTAACTTCACCTTCCAAAAATCACGTTGAAGCTGAATATTGTTGTTCAAGTCTGAATCAAGACTGGAATGCTGAATTTTGAATGACACCATTTAGTACATTTTTCTTGTTACCATCTTATTTTATCTATATTTATTACTTGAGTTAGTGGGTGAACTTACTATTCCTCTTGATTACTGTTTATTACTGTAAAACTCAGTCTCTAAAGATATAACCCTCCACTTATTTTCATGTATTCAGTACAGAATCATAGTTAAAGTCTTGCATTTCTTTGAATTGTGTTATTTTTCATCAGAAACTATGAATTTCCTTCTTTTCTTACTCTTAAATAATCAAAATTCTTTGATGCTACACTTTCACATTTTTAATAGTGATTAATTTTTCTTTTTTTACTGTTATGTTTTATTGATATTTAATATCTAGAAGCATCATATAGCAATTCATAACTTAATTCTAGGCCTTTCTTGCAAAAACCAGGGAAGAGATTGAGGTAGTGATAAAGTACCTTCTTTAAATCTGTAAAGCGAATAGAAGAAAAATTAGAAGTTATGACTTGAACACTGTTTCAGCTGATTGGTTTTTGGGGTACTTTATAAATTTAATGGATTTCCCAAAACATCTAACATAAATGGAGTAATAATTTGTTAATCATGTTAAATATTTTGAACTATCGCATGCCAGTCTCCCAAACTGTTAACCAGTTGATTCAAATCCAATAAAGTTTATTTCTTTTGTTGCTGTTCTTTTTTTGAATTACAAGTGCCCTCATACCAAACAAGTAAAGTAGGACATTTGGTATGTTCCAGAGACTGCTGAAAAGGTGACTTGTGATTTAGAATCCATTACTCTTTCTTCTTTTTTTTTGGTTTTGGTTTTTTTTTTGTGAAATATAAAATATATTCAAAGTATCTTAAAGTTTGCAATAAGTGTGTAGAACTCACAGTGCAGGATGTGGCTATATTTATTCATGGAGTGATTGTGGAACTGTATTGTGGTGGCTTCATGAATTTATCTCTCAACTGACATACGATGAGTTAATAAATACGTTGTTGGTTGAAGCTTCTGAGTCAGTAAAGTCAAATTTGTCAGAGTAGAATATTTTTTCTTTTTCTCAGTGTGTTTACAAGTTAGTTGTGGGTTGCTTATTGTTTTTTTAATTTATTGTTATTAGTTATTTATCCTGACCTTTATCCAAACAGTAAATGTGGGTAGTCAGCTAGAAGGGAATATAGGCACTCACTGGTTCTAACCCTTTCATTTGGGAATCAAGATGCATGCTCTTCTGCTGTTGCCCTTGCATTTCTGGGCTTTGTTCCTCTCTGAGTCTATAGAGAGGCTTTGTGTTGCTATAGTTCTTGCTTTTCAAGTAGATAGACTGGAAGATGTATCTAGGGAAGAGTAAAAATGGAAATGTTTCTATGCCCACCAAGACAGGTTGATGGTTTATTTTGGGCTGTGGGTTTTTGTTTGGTTGGGTTGGTTGGTATGTTTTTGGGTTTTTTTTTCTTTAATGACTATAAGAAAAGAGGGTGATTTTCTTCAGGTTCTAGGTCTAAGTTCTTACTTTACCTATAGGGTTTATTTTTTAACTGTTGAGAGTTACAGGAAAAAGATTGAGAACAATGTTTTGAGATTCCCAATTTTTTAAAATTCTAAAGAGTACTTCAAAGAGTTGAGCTGAAATCTTTATTTTTAAGGCTAATTTAAGTGCTAAATGTAATTTGAACATCTTTAAATAATGCATATTTTATTTAGACTCCTGCATTTTCAAAGGTAGACAACAGCATTATTCTGATACCTTACCATGGCACCTAATTTGCTAAAGGTCTCTGGGATAGAAAATGAACTCTGCAGTCATTGAGTTTTACATGACCAGGACCTTAGAGACAGGCCATCCCCTGAAGTGCATAAATAGAAGTTTAGATGTCCATACTGAATTGTTTAGTATCTTCATAATACGCTTGGGAACATGGTGCGATCAGGAGAGATTATTGTTACTGAACAAAATATACGTGATAATTTCAAAACACTCCACATTTCAAGTCTCTTTTTTTCATTCTCTGGATGTCATATATGTCCACATCAGGTACAGTTATCTCACTTTCTGGTTTTACTGATGAAGAAGCAAACATGTCTATCAGTTAAATGTTCTATATTCTAAACTGTAACTGAGATGGGAGTCGGGGGGATCTAATGAGGTTAATGTAGCCAGGCCAGTGAGGGATGTTTTTTGTTTCCTTGATTTAGTTAATCATCTACTGAATTAAAGCATATATAATCTGGCTGTATCAGGAACTTTGTTTTTCTAAGGATTTCAGGAATCATTCCTTGATAGTATCTGAACACCCTAGATAGCCTTTGAGATAAGGAACAATTCATTTCACATCCCACCACTCTAAAAGTCGTGGAATTACTGTAGACTGGATTTGCATATTTTCCAAATAACACTAGCAGCTGATTTTGAATTCAGTTTTTCAATATATTAAAGGATTTTGGATTAAATAGTCTTTAGTTTTAGTATTTAGCATCATAGAAACTCCATAGATTAATAACATGAAATTTCTTTATTACAAACAATAATTCCTCCAGTTTCTTCTACTCACTGAAGAGTTCTTCGTTTCAAGTTACTGTAAGCATATTGCTAATTTATTTTTCTGGAATCAAGAATTATGTGTAAAATCACAGTAGCACCAGTGTTTATTTTTTTTGTAAGGTAGGTTTGATACATAACTAAAATTAAAATTTAACTCAATTCCCTGTTTTTTCATAAATTATATATTAAAAATGTTCACTTAAATTCATTGAAGTGATGAATTCAAGGAAAAGATTAAATTTTATTGCATAGGATAAATCGATATATTATTAAGTTTGAAGGGAAAGATGTGATATTACAAAGCAAAGCAGTGATTTCACTTAAGTTACTTTAGCAAATGATTGGTGTAGTTGGTCTTTTTTCAATTACTTTTTCTAAATGAAAGAACTCCATGGGAATATTGTCAAACAGACTGAGACTTGGTGTCCTGTTCACATTTTGTCTGATTTGACTTGTCATTCTGAGCAAGATATTTAACTCCTTGGTTTCTGTTTAACCAGTCCTTAAAGAGGAGAATAAAACTTACGTATTTAGTTGAACTCGCCAAATGGTGTTTGTCTGTGCATACCTGAGGTATCAGTTGTTAACCCTTTAGAAAGTATGTGCTAAAGAATGCATGTGGTTTTCATTTTGATACAATTTCTAAAAAAACTCCCCGGCAGAAGTAGGTTGGAAAGAGCAACTTACTGTTTGAAGGCAATTTGGTAGCAGTTTTGTTGGAAACATGATACTCCCGGAATGTAGTTCATTATTAAGTAGAAATCTCTCTGCTTTGTCAGCAATTTAATGATGAAAATGATGTGGATATTTAAAATAAGCAGAGGACACGGGTTTGGAAACTAATTCAGTGTTGACAGCACTTGTTGCTCAGTTTGTTCTTGTGGAGAGACAGGTTATTCTTAGAGGAGAGCAGAGAGGAAAAAAAGCTGCAGATTAAGCTTCTATAATTACTCATGAAGCAAACTAATAGTGGGATTTCCTAATTATTGTAATTAGGTTTCTTTGTCTTGCTATTGATATTCTTCTTGAATATTGCATAAAGCTGGTTTAAATAATTGAATACTTTTTAAATTTATCAGCATGCTGGGGAATGAAAAGTTAAATACCTGCATGTTTTGGTCAGAGCATTTCAAATGGTATCAACCCTGAACATAAGCAGTTTATATATATATATATTTTAAGAATTAATTTTAAAATGCTTTTCCAGTTTTGTGATACCTTTTTCATATATCCTGATGCTGTGATACTCTAATAATTATGAATTTTAACTGATACATTAAGGTGAGAAGTGCTTTCTTCTTACTACAGGAAATAAACTATTCCCACTGAAACACCATCAGCCTCAGCCAGTTTATGGTTGTCCCTGTGCCTCTTGGGAATCCTGAGCAGGGACAAAGCCAGGTCTTCAATAAGATATGAAGTCTGGTTTTATGCTATATTCATTGTAACTGTAAAGAGTTTTATTTCTGTGGACATCAGATTACAATAGATAGGGCTTAGATAAAATGATGAAATATTCTTTTCTGATCTATTTTTTCCAAGACTAGTACACTATGCAATATAGTATATTCTACAAGGAAGTTTAGTGTGCTTTAAAACTGGATATTAAGTCTGGTGTTTGATGCTGCTCGATGCTGTAGCCTAATTCTGTTCCCACTATGTTTCTTCCAGGACATAAGAGACTACTCCCATGATGGCAGAGATTTGTGTGAAAGATTTTGTTGAACATTGCATGACTCTTAAATGCTAAAAGCAGAAGGCACTAGCTGGTAGCTCAGTGTGGAGCAAAAAATTTATTTTAAACTTCAAAAATAACTATGTCAAAGAAAAGTCGTGCCAAGGGAGAGAAGCCCGACATGGAGATTGAAGCCCTGCAAGCAGCTAATGAGGAGCTACGAACTAAACTAACCAACATCCAGATAGAATTTCAGCAAGAAAAAAGCAAGGTATTTGTCTATATTTTGTGATCATTCTTCTTAACAGTAGCACTGTTAGAAACCAGCAGAGCTTGAATCTCAAACTAATTCACTACTAAAACGCATTAGCCTTTAATGAATAACATGGGACAAATAAGTGAAATCAGAAGAACCACTGATGAACTGAAATTGGTGCCAACTATTTTAAATAATGTGCAAAAGGAAGTAAATATCCCGAGACATCCAGTCACTGAAATTTGCAGTCACAGCAATACAAATGGCACTATCTTAGTGTGACCTAAAGGCCAACAAGGGACTTCTGTATTTGATCTTAGCACTGAAAACTGTATGATGTAATGAGAGGTACCTTCAAAGTCAAACGTCAGCACCGTATTCAAAGCATATAACTTTAAATGCCTATGGAGAATGTAAATTAACTGGAAATCATCTGTGTAGGTGTCCTGATTTGATCTACTGAGGTTCTGTGCCATTGCTCTGAACTGTTCAATGATGCATCCTATTGCTAATGAAACAGATCCATCAATATTTGTCTACCTACCTACCACTTATTCGACAGGTATTTGAGTAATCAAGAGAACACCTATGGGACATTGTTAATTCATGAAGTACATATATATAGAGATTAGCATTTACTTTTATATATTCCTGTAGCAGTTTAAAACATTGGCAAGCCAATAAGGTTATTCCTATTCTATTAATTTATTAATCTCAGTTAGTGCATTTAACTTTGCACAAGACAGTCCTGGAGATGAATCCATGTGGAGATGTATTTATCCATATTTGTTTGGTGATACTGTAGTTGCAAGAGTACCAGTGGAACAAGTATGCACTGAAAACATGTGTTCACTTTATACAACACAGCTTTGTTCTACCCCTGATTCTTTATATCGATGTAAAATTTCGAACACATGATTAATAATTTTCCTGTATGTTCTAGTTTATTTAGTAGCCTTCTGTGATACTCAGCTTTTAATGGTCTTATTTTTCATATTTTAATTTGAAAAATCAAACAAACCCACTACAAATGTAATCTTCAGAATTTATTTCTCACAGAGGAAAAAGAAATAACAAAGCCTTAATTCTTTTTTGACTGATACAGTAGGTTCAGTATATATCAGCCAACAAAGTTTGTGTTGCCTTGGAAATTTTTCTTCTTTGCAGACTAAAGCAAAAAGTCATGTTTCTTAAGGGTCAGCAGTACTGATGAGTAAACAGAAAAGTCACATTTTTTTGCTAGTAGCTTCCTCATCAAACTTCTCCCACTCTAGTTTGATATAATGAGAATAAATTATAAAATGAGAGTAGCACAAAATACTTTTGCTTCTTAGAACTACACACCATGAAATTTACTGGTGGCTGATACCCTCTAAAATTGAATTTACCAGCTGATAAATGGTATTATTTCACTGTTGTTTTTAGCGTCTCTGCTTCTGTTTGGAAAGAGACTTTTGACCTGATGGTACATTACATTTACATTAGTAAATTTTTCTTTTTAGTTGTTTTTGTCTTATTTCCTTTTTTGTTCTGTATGACTTCATATGTAGACATGCAGATGTGAATTTTATTACCATCTTTTAATTACATTCATTTAAAAGAGCACATAATTATGAAGTTATAGCTTGGATAGAAGAATAAATTAATTTTGAGTGCTTAAATTACTCAGATTCTGCCCAAATCTACTAAAAGATTACACAAACCCTAAGAAGAGTTTAGCCCTGATATACTTCCAGGTTTGATGCTTTACCCGTAGTATGTCAAGTTTATCTCTGATTCAATAAAGAATAAAGTGTAGCTCTGAGACCAGACAGCTGTAGAAACATTTTCTATAAGTAATCTGTTTACTTACCTGTATCTGGTATGGTAATTGTTGGTTGCCTGTTCATCTTAGTACAGTTTTGAGAATTTCATATTTTCTGGAGTATTGAGGTCATTATAGGAGACATATATGTGTATTGTGCACATACATGTGCAAAGAAATAAGTAGGCTGAAATATGTAGTCTGTAGGTGAGTATCAAAGAGGAAATTACAGCCAAAGTGCTCTAAAATCCTATTAAATATGCAGTGCAGCCCATGGAAAATTCTGCAGCATGTTGGAGTGCATTTCTGGGAGGTTGGCGGGGAAGAGGTCTTCAGTCTCTTTTCTACATCTTCTCTATGGTGTTTGCTCTAAATCATTTAACTAGAATTGAGCTGTGTATTTTTTTTCCCCACCATCAGGGCAACAGCCTGCTCTCTGTCTGTGCAGCTGTCATATAAGATGCCTTGACTGACAAAAGGAGTAAATTAAAGGCATAGAAATTTCTCTTCTTTAGACTGTAGCGTAAAAGTGAGTAACAAAATCAATAAAAATTACAGCTTGGTATTTAGAAAAGTGAAAACACGGTTCCTAGAGAATTCTAGATAAATTAGATGGCACAAAGGTAAGAGGGAATGTATTGAAGCTGCTTAGAGAGACAGCTCTGTGGCCTGTGGGACATAAATTGTATTAGGAAAGGTAACAAACTCTTGTGGGGCCAATTCATTTAATTTAATTCTCCTAAACTATTTTCTCCCTCACATATATGCCTAAGTTAATGATTTATTTGAGGAAGAACCTTCTAATTGGTGAGCACAAATGGAAATTAATCTTAACGTACTTCTGACCACAAAATATTGGTTTCTTTGAAATAAAATTTTACCCAAGAGGCATCCAAAATTTCATTCATATTTCCCAGTTCATTTTGTATCATTTGTTGTTGAGCCATTTAAGGAAATTTCTCCTGTAAAATTGTTCCCCTCCATGTTTATGTGATACCTGATCCAAAATTGGTATGTTTGCAGTTCTTTGAACATGTATCATTGTGGATCTTGCTGGTGGTGTTTCAGGCCCCTGGCACACAAGCAGCTGAATTCATTTATGCTCCCTTAAGGGTGAGGCAAAAGCTGTGGGCCTGCCTTAGTTCCCTTTTACTGCCTTTTGCTTGGAGAACACTTGTTTGACATGTTTGAACAGCCTGTTGATATGTATCATGTCCTCCTGGGACTGTAGGTTTGCTGCCATCTATGGAGAGACTGGAGAAGGGAATGCATGAGCTGAACACAGACTCACATACTGCCCGCCCTTTGCTAGTGGAAATGTTCAGTTGGAAGACATCCAAAATTTGGGTATCAAGTAACAAGATTTGACTGAAGCACAAAAATTATACTTATTTTAACATGAATGGAGGCACGACTCACTCTAACTGAACCTTGAAGTCCACTGCAGTAAGCAGAAGCAGCTGCAGTGGATGAGCATGGTCTTGTCAGTCAGAGTAAAGAAAATGTAAATCAGATCAGTGGTTTTATAAATGCCTATGCTGAGGTCTGTGAATATTTAGGAACAAGTACTACAAAGTACCAGTACCTACTGAGATGGTTAGCAAACATTAGAAGACAGTCTTCCAATACTTCGGGTAATATTTTGGACCTGATAGGATAGTGTTACAGTGCTTGCTGTCACTGTGGCTCCATCTTCACTGAGTTCTGCTATTGCTTTTAAATATCCATATTCTGCTTGTGACTTTACATTTATAGAGTTGAGATCACAACACACCTAGGAGTTTGGATAAGTGAGATGCTTCAGCTCAGTTGCCACAGTATCACCTTACAATTTTATGGATTGTTTTTGTAAGTCCTTGTGTTTTCCCAATTTTCTTTGGATTTTTTGAGCTTTGATGTCAGATGTTGAATGTGTGTGTATAACAGTGATTCTCTGTAAGTTGAAAAAAAATCTATTTTCAATATCTAGAATTTTTTTTTTTTTAAAAAGAGATAGTATGTCATACTGTCAAAACAGCTGTATTTACTGGGGATTAAAAAAGTCATGGAAAAGAGTTATGGCCAGTATGTATGGAAGAACTCTAAATACAGCTGTTGATTTGAGAGCCCAGACATACTGAATATATATATATAAATGAATGTTATTCCTGTCTGCTACGTAGGGAGTAAGAAAGGAGTTGATTAGCTTCCTGATCTATAAGGAGTGTACTGAATAGCAAGGAGGCACTCTAGTGTATTGTAATTGGGACTGAAATATGGCAACTCACTTGGAGCAGGGAAATGGATGAAGTATTTATAAAACCATGTAAAGTTAGTCCTGCCACTACTGACTGGGATTAAAGGAAGCACATCCCTATTTACCTTTTTTTTTTCCATTGAAGCTTGCAAATATTTAAAAGGTAAATTTCTTGAGTGTAATTTAAATAGTAGAGTTTCCAAAGTCCTTATGGAAAGAGATAAGGTTTTCGTTCCCAGCATATGGTTTTCATTGTACTGCATAACCTGCAGTGTAACTGAGCTTTCAAATTTGGAGTTGCATTGTGGAAGTGTTAAATGTTGTCCAATTAGTTTCGTCTTGGAATCCAGGGGAATTGAAGAGAGGTAGACAAAGAGATAACTTTGTCAGGAAGGGAAACTTGTTACGTATATGCAAACCAATCAACCAAACAACCTGAACCCAAACAACCAAAAAACTTGAAAAGTTTTTTCTTAGTTGCTGGAGAAGCTGAAATCTAGGCTGAAGTCTGCAAATAATGAAAAATGCTTTGTGTTTTGTGTTGCTATTACACATACGTTCCTCCTCTTTTCCCGATATTTGGCTATTATGTTGCTAAAAATGGGGCCAGTGTTAGGGCTGCCTTTTTCATAGTGCTGTCTTTGGCTGCTTATGTCTGTAGCAGTTTTGCCTAAGTGAATAATTTTGAATGGCATGATCCATTGCACACTGAAATTTTAATAGAAAGGATGCTGTTGGATGGACACTAGATTATGCCATAAGTGTGCTTAAATAGGAGTAGAATTTACATATTTTTTAGAAAAAGCAAAGCATACAGACTTCTTTTGTTCTTTTTGAAGGAAAGGTGCTATTGCATTTGGTTTTTAAAATGAACAGGAGCATCTTTGCTTGTTGGCCTCACCCCTAGTAAACCTGCCTTTTTCACAGTTGGCAATTGATTGCCTACCATAACCTGAGATCCTGGCAGAAAGCTGTGTAGAGAGTATCCTTCCCACCCCCTGAGTGATTGACTATTGTGCAACAAATAAAATACAACTACATTTAAATCCGAGAGGAAAAAAAATGAGGTAGTCTTTAGAAAGCTCTTACCACAACATTTTTATTGGGGCAGTGGTTCCATAGCACTTAGAAACATATGTGGGTTAATAGGTTATTTCCTTTTAGAAATGCACAATTTTAAGATGATGTCATTGGCTCCAGTTTATAAAACTGAACTATTATATTTGTCTCAAATGTGCAAAGTACCTTGTCAAAGAAAACAATGTTAGATACAAATATTCTATGATAATATAATCATATTGTTTTAAAAAAAATCCTTTCAGGCACTGTCCAGACATAAGAGAGGGAAGAAGCAATGATATTCGACATTATTTTTCCAAGAAGCTGGCTTCTACTTTGGCTGCAATGTTGTGTCAATGTACACTGATTATTAAAGATTTAATTTAGAAAGGCAGAAAATACCTGTTTTATTGGTGCCCTGATATCCTGCCTGACTTTGTTTCCCTTTTGGCTTCATTTCTTGGTTATGCTTCTTGTTCTGCCTGTGGACAGAACAGCTTTCTTCATTATTTAAAAAAAAAAAAAAAGTGCTGCAAATTAAAAAACAAAAAGGCAAATTGCTTTAAAGTTTAAGTTCATTTTGGAACTGAGACTTAGGCATATGGGAAAATGCCACACTACTGTTTTCATTCATCCAGTTGCTCTGGAAGCCAGACGTGTACAGCTCCGCATAGTGTGTGGGAGAGTGGGGCAGAGTGGGTGTGGGAAGGACAGTTTATAGCTTTTGGGGGAAAACCTAACAGGCAGATCTAACTTTCCATCTTCTCTGACAAGAAGCAAGAACAAGAAAAGGCTTTTTAAAAACCTTGAGAATTACGATGAATCTTTTTTACTGGGTCATGAGGAGTGATAGACATTTAGGATGCAGTGTAAAAACACAGGGGTTTTTGAAAAATTCTTGTTCTTGTTTACATTGCTCTTGCTGAAGGTTTGAAGGAAAACAACTAGTGATATATGATAATAATCAGTTACTCTGAGTGGTTTAATATGTGTTCTCATGGACAGCAACAATGCATATAGATGTTGCCTTCCCTCAGTTCAGTGAAAAACAAAAAATTGAGCAAGTATGCCATTTCGTGTAAATCAGTAGTCCTCCAAAATTTCAGAATCCGTTTCGCATATATTAAAAATGCTTTTAGGAAGTCACATTCATTAATGTGTTTTATTGAAAATTGCCTTTCAATTGTGTGCTCTATATGCAATATAACTAATTTTAAATTACTGGAATTCTGGAGATATAGTAACCTTGTCTATATATATCATTATATGTTTTGGTTTTCTGTGTCATCATTACTTGGTTTCATTGCTCAGTTTCATTTCAATTTTCTTTGATAATCAGTAAGGAAATAACTAATAGATTGAAGTAAATAACAAATGTTTGGTTCATTTGCAAATTTACCTATAAACTCACCCACTTGTGATAGTAAATAGGTGAATAAGTGGCTTAGGTTTGTTGTAGCATCATAGAATGGCTTGGGTTGGAACAGATCTTTAAAGATCATCTAGTCCAATCCCCCTGCTATGGGCAGGGATGGAATCTGGTACCGTAACACAAACACTGAAAATCAGTGATATCCACTATGGACTTGAAACTAAATGTCATCCCACACTTATAAATAATACATGAATATCTGCTGCAGATAATTTCCAAAAGCTAGACTTACCATTTTGGGAGAAAAATAAATAAATATAATCTTTTTTTTTTTTCATAGAGATATGTTATCTGGATCATCCTGGAGCAGAGTAACACTATCTGTGCAGTAAAATCTACTTCTGATGGTGTCTGATTCATAGCTTTACCTTTTCCACAGCTGTAATTGTAGCTTTGTCCCAGCTGGTGTTTAGTTCACAGTGTATCTAGAGGATTACTTTCATGAAAATGTAGATACCTTTTGGCCCTCTCCTGCTCCAGCCTGCTTCATTTCTCTTTTCATTTCATTTTATTTTATTTTTTGAAATCTAGAGTAAGTTTGAGTTTGTTAATTCTTAAAGTTACTGTTGAAAATAAAAGGGTCATAACACCTTCTGCACAGGCAAAGTCTGCTCTCTCTGCTGTCTGAAGACTTCAGGTGAATTCAGACTCTGGAAATCCTACTGTCAGTGCTGTGGGTTTGATGAGTAACATGTCAGTCTCATTTCATGGTCACTCCTAAATTAAGTAGTAACCTTGGATCCAATGGATGAGTTACATCTGAGGCTTCTGAGTTAAGATGTCCCATTTTTCCTAAAGCAAACACACAAAAGTGCCTGCTTAGATCCAATCTGCTTTCAATAAACACAGTAATGGAGGTTTCTGGGCCTTTTCTGAAACAGTATTATTGCTTTTAATTAACCCTTTACTTTTGTTTTGACTATATTTGTAGAATACAGCACCATGTAAAAAATAATTGGTTTTAATTATACTTTCATAGTAAATGATAGTCTGAATATTAATAGAGATCTCCTATGCTTTCTGCACTAATCTGAGGCAAGTTGCAATTCTGGCTTAGTTTAGCAGAAATCAAATGCATCGTGTGACTACAGATCCCAGCTTTTTATAGCACAAGTGCAAGCAGTCTAGGAATATTGTGACAGTGATTAGTATCCTGCTGCTCAGTAGCCTCCTTTTGCCATGAAGGACTGTTTGGTATGTATGACTGTGTTGCCACTCAAAGTTAAAATACAAGTCTTGGAAATCTCTGCCTCTGACTTTGCTTTAGATGAGAAGTACATGTATAGAGCCTGTGTTTTGGCAGTCACTGTGATACGGACAGTAGAAGGATGTTACTGACATTATGCATGATGAAATACATTATAGCCTTTCTGGTATACTATAACAGAAAAGCAGGCCTTCCTCCTTTTTTTTCCCCCCTTCTAAATTAATATGTAATCCCACTTGGAAAAAGCATTACTTTCCATGCAGCCTGCTGAGCATCATTTTATAATGAGGTTTCGTCACAGTGGTTATTTCTATAATAGGCTACAAGACCTTTCCCCTACTCCCCACAACCCTTAGAGCCACTGACCTATATTTTCTGAAGCGTCTGGGAACTGTGATTAGCCTCAGTTTTGGGGTGTCCTGTCTGAGGCCCTTTAAGTGGACTTGATTTTTCAGAAGGCCAGTTCTTTTGGCTTGTCTAATAAAGACTTTCCCATTAAAGTAGCTAAGAAATTAAGAAATCAAAAATCAACATTTTTTTTCTCCCCCCACCCCCAGCTCTTTAATTTAGCTTTTATTCCCCATGTTCCTATTGATAAGAATGCCCCTTTGTTGATAGGATCTTTTCTCTCTGTTCATTCAAGGCAAGATCCTTTCTCATCTGATTAGCACGAAGTATTTTAGGCCAAGTAGTGGATTTGGATGTAGGAATTTGGGACTCAAATCCCAAAGACACACTATATGTGTAAACTAGGTAGGTCAGTCTGTGCCTGTCTGAGCATCCCATCTATAAAACAATGGTAGTGCTGCTTAGCTACAGAAGGATGTTGTTGGAATGAATAAATTGAATGTGTGT
Source organism: Podargus strigoides (assembly GCA_028020825.1). NCBI lineage: Eukaryota > Metazoa > Chordata > Aves > Caprimulgiformes > Podargidae > Podargus > Podargus strigoides. The sequence goes on from CM051621.1 coordinate 13,120,759, forward strand.
ATCTATCTCGCTACGAGCATCTGCGAAGCATAGTCCTTAAAATGCTAAAAAGTTTTCTAGCATTTCCTTCCCAGCATAGACACAAACTCTTTTCTCTGTTTGATTTGTTTTCCATCTGCTTGTAGGGCACAGTAGAGGGGTTCTGGATGAGAATAGTCTGGAGTAGTTGGTGGAGGAGATAAGGAGAGAATTAGAAGGGATGCTGCTTAGTTTTATTTTATTGCCTGAAGCTGTGAGAACTTGTCATCAATAACACATCTCCATAGCAGATTCCTGCACACACACGTGGCCTTTTTGTGGCCCTGGTTCTCCAGTTGTGTACTGGAGAGAGAAGCATCTGGTACACAGTCTTTGTTTGTGAATGTTCAGGATGAGTTTTTAATAATGTTTTAGAAAAATCTCCCTTGAAGGCTTTTAAAAGTGTGGTAGCACTTGTTAATCAATGTTTTATATTGATGTTCCAGGTGGGTAAATTGAGAGAGAAGATCCAAGAGGTTAAGCAAGAAAGGGAGCAGGAGCAGCACAAGCACACTGCCTATGTTTCTGAACTGAAAGCCAAGCTCCACGAGGAGAAAATGAAGGAACTGCAAAGTGTCAGAGAGCTACTGATCCGGCAGCACGAGCAGGAGGTAGCGAGAATGGTGAAAATCAAAGATGGCGAAATTCAGCGTTTGCAGTCAACGGTCAATGTCCTGCGGGACGGGGCAGCTGACAAAGTGAAGACGGCGCTGCTGAGTGAGGCCAAGGAGGAGGCTCGCAAGGCCTTCGACAGCGAACGGCTGAAGTTGCAACAGGAGATCCTGGAGCTGAAATCTGGGAAAAAGCAGCTCGAGGAAGCTTTGAACAACATTATGCAGGCAGATAAAATGAAGGCTGCTGACCTGCGCACGGCTTATCAGTCCCATCAGGATGAGATTAATAGAATAAAGCGGGAATGCGAGAGAGAGATACGCAGGCTGGTAAGTTTATTATGTAATATGTGCTAGCTTCAATTTGTAGCAGGTATTAGTATATTACTGTATGTGCCCAGAAATATCAAACTACTCTTTCACAGTGACATCTTTCATCAGTTCTAGTTTCTACAGTAGGCCACTATTTCTACTACTTTCTCCTCCTTACAGCATCAATGAACCATGGCTCCATGGCTAGCCCAACTCAATTCAAAGCATTATGTCCCACCAAATAGAATATGAATGAAGTAAGACTTTCCAGGATTGATTTTTCTCAACAGGTCAAAGAAATAGACTTTTCCTTTCCCACTTGCTCAACTATAAGTCAGGAATTGCTCATTTGGCAGTGCAAGAAAACCTTTGTGAGATGGCAAAATTAACTTTTCACAGAGCTTTTGCATTTTTGTTGGAGGAGCCAATTGTGCTGAACCAAGACAACATCTTTGCTGCTTCAGCATCATTTTCCAGGTCATTTGATTTTAAGCACTGTTGCCCTTTTATAATTTTTTTTAAATTTCTGTGCTTTTTCCATTGCAGCACAAAAGTTAGGGCCGAGGACAGCAGGCTTTTTTTCACGCTTCATAAACCCTAGGACTTGAGCCCAGGTGGCAAACTACACAGTTTCTATAAAATCGAAAACATGCAATCTTTCCCAGCAGTGAGTGCTCCAGGTATTTCAAATTATGCAGCTTTGTACAATGTAAAGAATCTAAGACGGACTGTTCACAGTAGTACATTTAGAAAGTTCATCATCAAATGACACTTCTGTTGGTACCATGATATTTTCCATTTATATGTGTATATCTGATTGTTAATCTGTTTAAACTAGCAGTACAATAGCTATGCAAATAAAATCTAAAATTATAATAAGTGTAATATTTATTATGTGTCAAGAAGTACAGGCTTTAAATGGAATGAAACACTAGTTTTCTTAAGAAAAATATTTTATCACTTTGTGTTTACACAGGTATGTCCTCTTATATCTTGTATTCCTTAGGAAAAATGATGGTGAGAGCAAGCTACAAGTGTGTAATATCTGTTTAATGGTGGTGATTTTCCATCTGAGACAATAGAAGCTTTTAATACAGTTAATATTTATGCTTTAAATAAATTGGAGGTTGATCACGTCTCAGGGGTGTCATTTCCTTGATTAATTAAAGACTACTGCACAGATTGGTGATGTGAGGTTTCTGTAAGCATATTTCCTTTCATATTTTGTTCCATATTATAAAAATAGAATTTAAAAATCCTGACTATGAAGTACAGGTAATTCTTAAAAGTGTTAAAGAGGAAATAAGGTTCCTATGTTGTGGCCTGTGTTTTTCTGGAGAACAGTTTCTAATTAAATTTAACCTTCTCAAACCAAGAAGGAGTGAGGTTAGTCACTCCAAATTCTGTCATCCCAAATTGCCCCAGTAAACACACCTGTGCCACGTCTCTGGGTGATACTGTAAAAAACCCACTTTTTTCCTTCAAGAGCAGATGCTTTCAGCCTGCTGAGACATGAAGAATTCATTCAGAATTATAATTGGAGCCTTACTGGGCCTCCGTTACTCTGTACATCTAAAAAGGTATTTGGAGAATGTGCAGATAACTCCTGTTACCTGCAGCGTAGCCTGGTGTCTGTCTCATGGGCTTTCACTACAAGTGTTCATATCTTTTCCTTCCACTCAGGGGAATTACCAGGAAAAAGTATCAGGAGCCTGGTGTTACCTTGTAGTGCCTCAGCTGCTTTCATATAATGAATTTCAATTAAATTAAATTACTTCATTTTTTTATGAAAGAGAAATGTTTCTTCTAGGAATTCATAGCAATTGAAGCAGGTTTTATTGTATAGGGCACTCTAAATCTGGGTCGAGGTAAAAAAATATTGCAGAGTTCCTAGATGCTGCTCTTCCTCTGGAAGAGCAAGTGGGATTATAGAATCAGATCATCAGCATATTTCCCTCCTTCTTTCCCCCTATTTTAACTAGTGCAAAGGATGCTTGCCTTCAATTTCAGATTAACTCTATAAATTGCAGATTTGGAGTACTCAACTGGTTTAGTTCATACTCTTGTGGGATGGAAAGGCAAAGATGTGGCAGGCAGTGTTATTAATATTAGCACAGTTCTGTAACTGAGCTTCACTTAATGTGCTTTTCTGTATGTGCATTTTATTTTATGGCACTATTAAGAAATCAGCATCTTTGGTATTAACAGTCTAAATGGGATGGCCATAATGTAATTGAAATTCAGATAGAGTAACTGGGGATTCAGTGTCTGATTGTCTTGTCAGACTTGGTTGATTTATTTTGCATTTTAGATCACGGGTTAGTTTTGCAGATGTATTTCATACAGATATTACAGCTAAAAAAAAAATAATAGTATTTTTACCGTTGATTTTAATACCTCTGACTAATTTGAGTAAAATTTTGCATTGTTTTGGCTTCCTGTAAAAAAAAAAAAAAAAAAAAGTAGTACGAAAGGAAAAAAGCAAAATCCGTTGTCTGTGAATGTAGGGGTACACTTACATTGTGTGCATAAACAGCCATGTTTGTATTGTGCAAATGTCAGTTTTAGAAACATGATTAATCAGTTTTGAGATTGTCTTCACAGTTTTCAATTGAGCCATGAAAAATACCTAATAAACCTCAATACAAATAAGATTGGATGGGGGAGATCCTAGTGCCTAATAAGGGAAAGTAAAATAGCTATTTGGCACAAAACACAGCACATTTTTCTCTGTGCAATATGCAATTATATTGGAATTTGTCAGTTCCTGTAATTGACTTAATTTAACAGTGATATAAATGTTTTCATTAATTTAAAGAATGTTTGTGGAGATGGATTCTCCTCCCCACAAAAATATATTCTTACTGCATATATGCATCAGCACAATGTACTGGCAGCTAAGAAATTGGAAGTAAAAATAGCTAGTAACAAACTGGAGAGGCAAAGGAAACAGATGTTTTAAAAGTAAAGAGACAACTTGGAGAATAAGATAAGGAAGCAAGAAGAGCTATTACTTAATTTTTTTAGGCAATATTTTCTGTGCAGTTGAGTCTTAACAATTGTATTGTTTTGTCAATGTAGTATGGAAACACTGCTGGAACAGATTCAGATACTTAAAATCAGAAATAACATTTAAAACCAGAAAATAGGAAAAAAAAGAAAAAAACCCCAAACCAACAAACCAAAACCAAACCAGAAATAGCAACTGAAAAATAATCAGCATGAAGGAGAAATGTTAGAGCCTGTTTTTATGGATTTATTTTTCTTAAAAACAAATAATATACAAAATCATAACTGTACATTTTTATTCATGGAGCTTCAGTATAAACAGCCCAGAAGAATACGTTCCTTCTGAGGTCTTGGACTGGTACAAGTTAAAGTTCATACAGACCTGATTAATGGTAAAGAGAAATTGAGTTTATTAAGTTGTGTTTATGAAGTACCTTGAAGAGCAGAACTGTACTAAGAGAACATTTGATGTTTTAATCAAAATATAAAAAAGTACACAAAACAGTATCTTTCAGCCCATTTTTCATGGGCCTCAATTAGGCCTCAACTGATTTTAAAATCAGGTTTAAAGTTAGTTTTCAGGGGTAAGTAAAATTTCTATCTTTTATCTGAAATTGCTGAAATAGTGTTCAAGTTGTTGGTGAGTTTTGGCAGCAGACCAGCCTTGTTCCATTATCAGCAGATCTGTGAAGGAGAGCATGAATATTAAGTATATCATATTATTTATTTACATTCATTCTGAGACTACCTGGACACTGTTTTTAAGAAGGCCCTTACTTTTCAAAGTGTGTTTCTGTAGGTACTCTTTTTGCAGAGATAAGAACAATGAACTCTTTACAGTGCTTGCCATGCAAAATATCTGAAAAAAAAAAAATCATTAAAAGTATATTAAATTATATCATCACTGATTTACTCATTTATAGTATTTCTTGAATACTTGGGAATAAACAGATGATATTTGCAGCCTATACTTTCTGATGTAGAGTTTTAGTAAATATTATTTCCTCTATTGGAAATGTCTTAAACATCAAACTTTTCCCCTATTTTACAGATAAATACCATTTGACCTTGTTAAAATCTTTGCACATATCGGTCTTTCTAAATATTCCTGAACAGCTTGGACTGAAATATATCAAAAGACTTATTTCAGTTTAATGTAAAATAGTCCCAGTTTTCTTAACGCCAAAATGAATGTAAAAGATTTCACTGATTTTATTAGGTGTGCAATTCAATCCATATTTAAGAGGACACATAGGACACCAGATGAATTAAACTTACTTATTTCAATTTTATTCTCAAATAACTGCATAAAAATTGTCTAGGGAGTAATGTAACGTTGGTGCAGATTCATGCTTGCAATGAAAAAGACCCTTTTATTGTTAATAGAATGAAAGTAAAAGAAATTGCTTTCAGGAGTGATATTTGTAAATTCCTGATCAGCCATAATTTATGATGTGCTAATAGGTGTGCTATTGAAGTGTCCTTAGTCCAAATTACCTAGTTGCATGAAGTAAAAACTACTTCCAGTGTGGAACCCTTCTGTTTGGTATTAGCCAAATATGTGTAATGCAGCACCTGGAAGAATATAATTCAAACTAATAATTAAGCAGTTTTTAAAGGCAAAAATCAAGGCAATTTCACTGAAAATTCTGTTCAAGGGAAAAACCTTCTTATGGATTAAGTTTATGTACCATTTATAATGTGATTTCTTTTTAAATATTGTTATTTTAGTTTTGTGTTTGTGTATAACACCATATCCCGTGATTCAAGTGAAGGCTTCTGAAAGACTGAGGGTAACATCTTTTCAGAATTAAGAATGAAATTGTTCCAGTTCAAGGCAAAACCAAATTTCAGCTCAAGCCCTTCACAAGTTAGTATTTTCTCACCTTGCACCTTAACGTGTTTGTCTGCCTTTAAGTCCTTAGTGTATTACTTAGCATTGGTGTTCAGTATGTGAACTGGAGTATGATACAGTCATGGAAAGGTTTAGATGATGAGGGTCGTCTCGAGGTCATCCAGTCCAATGTCCTACTTGAAGTGGGGCTGTCTTGAAAGTTGGGTCACGTTGCTCTGGGCCTCCTCCAGTCCACTTTGAAAATCTCCAAGAATGAAGATCCACAGTATCTGTGACAACCTGCCCCAGTGCTAGTCTCTGTGAAATTTCTTTCTTCTTCCTCTTTTTCTTTCTATAAGCTTTGATTGTTACCCTGTCCTTTTGCTGTGCATTTCTGAGAAACATCTGCCTTGTTCATCCCTGTATCCCCTTTAGTTAGCTGAATGGGTATCTGCCATTGTAATGCATCCCGCAGCCTTCTCTTTAGCTGGCTGAGCAAGCCTGGCTCCCTCACCCATTCCTTGAATGCCACATACTGCAGCTCCATAGTGATCTAGTAGTCTTACTGGTTTTCCTCCAGTTTTATAGCACTTGTGCCAGTTTGTCAATTTTTAAAAAATTTTTTTTTATTTTTTTTGGGGGGCTCAGGAGCCCAAACGTGGCTGTGCTGCTGCTGGTGTGGTTTCACAAGTGCTTAATAAAAGGCTAAATCACTTCTCTATCTGGCTACACTCTTCCTAATTTGGCCCAGTATCAAGTTAACTTCAGTCATTGTGGGCTCTCACCACTGACCCATATCCAAATTGCCCTCCAGGACACTGAAGTCTTTCCTTTTTCCTTTCTTTTTTCTTTCTCTCCCCTGCAGAGCTGCCAACTTCAATTGGTATCCAGCCTTTTCTATTGCAGGAATTTAAACCATCCCAGTGGCAGGACATTGATTCTGTCTCAGGCAAACTTTATGTGGGTTTTTTGGCTCATTTCTCTAACATGTCCAAGTCCCTCTGAATGGTCTTCCTGTCCTCTACTGTAGTAACAGCTCCTCCAGGTTTGGTATCATCTACAAATTTGGGGATGGTGCATTCCATTTATTCTTCTGGGCAGATCATGAAGTTGTTAAAACATGTTGTTCCCTTCAGTTTTTAAGGGATAAAATTTAGATGACAAAATAAAATACATTTGCCTTCTAAGAGATTCAACAATTATTTTTGAATAAAATATGAAAAGTAGTAGGAGCAAAAGTTTAACACTCCACCAAAATCCAAAACTACATCCTTTGCAGTGGTGACAACTATTTTCTAAATTAAACAGTTGATTACTGCATTCCCATAACTGGGATTTTGCTATTTTATGGCAGTGAAATTCATATCTTTACATTACATTCAGCAGTGGGGGCCTTTTGTCTCTGAAAATTCTGGTGCAGAGGGGTAGTTGACTTTTGGTAGGGGCACCCCATGATCCTCTGCTGCCCTTAGAAGAAGGATGGGGCATGACTTCCTTCACGTCACTTGTGCAGTGGCATATATGCATGAGTTACGTTTCCTGATCAAAATCTTGAATTTTGAGACTGGAAAGCTGAGTTGTCAGTCATCCAAGTGTGTGCAATTGTGCATGGTTGGGTAGAGCCTACTGCAACATGCTTCTTATCAGCTGCTTAAACCTGCATGTGTTTCACACACAGCTGCTGATACCACATTGTAGGCTGCTTCTCTGGATTTGGCCATCTGTTTGAGATGCGTGTTTCAGCTGCATTCCAAGGCTGAGCTAATCTCCTGCAAAGACCCTTCCACCACTTCCAGCATTTTAGAACTGCAACTAATACTTTGCTTTCCATTCTCTGAAGATGTATGCTTGTCCTTTCAGGAGCTAACAGGGCAGCATTCCACCAGGGGCGCTTTTTTTTTCCTGAATCAAGCAGATCTAATGAAAGCTTTTTATAGTGCAAGCTCAGCATTTTTATTTTGATTCTTAACATTTTCTAAATACTCTATTATGGTAGGTAGGTCACAAATCTGACTTTTATATCTCTTTAAAAAATATAGAACAGTATTAAAAACCCACAGAAATTATGTATGGTGTGGCAGCTGGACAAAATACCCATCGTTTGAATTACTTAGTCCTTCTACATTTTCCATCTTTTTGATTACTTGTTCATTATAGCTCTGTCAATGAATACTTGTAATAGGTAACAGGAGAGATCCAGTAGTAGAGGTTGTAGTCAGCTACAGTAATGCAAGGTGCTTTTGAGAAAGATGTGAGAAACCTCCTATCAGTAAGTTCTGGAATTGTCTGCCCATCTGGTGTTTATCAAAACTTTTAATATATGCCTTACCTATGAGATTTACATACCTGAAAAAAAATGTGGGAAAAGCTATCGGAAGAAAATATTGATTGAAATTAAAAAGAAGTCCCACCTACCTGTGTCTATGACCCTTACTTCTGCATTGGATGGCTGGCATCTTTTCTCCCTCTTCCCCTAACGTTACTAAATAAGCAGCAAACATTTATTTAAATAAGTGACCACATCTGGTGTATGCACAATGCAGGAATATTTTCATTCCTCCCTCCAGGTAGGCCTTCAGCTTGGGATATTGTTGGTTCTTAGTGTCCCTTTATAGATGTAAAAGGTGTTAATTCAATTTAGTCCTATCTTTAACTGTTTATTTGAATAGCATCATCTTTTTGTTTTTCCTAGTAACTAGCAATCTTTCTGTCAAGATATTTCTATTTTCAGTATCAAGCTTTTAGTATAAAGATCGATTAAATTTCTTCTGGTGAAGAGCACTGTACATTTTTGTTTGTTGGCTAGGAGATTACTTTGATAAAGCTGGGTGAAAAGGAAGGTCTTACACTTGGCAATGCAGCAGCTGGCTTTTTCCACTTTGAAAACTGAGTATGTCACTGCCTTGGTAGATCTAGCTTTTAATTCCCTGGGAATTTCTCTTTCAACTTTGTGAGAGGCTAAAGTTCCCCCAAAGGTCTCTGACTTTCTTTCACTGTGGCTATTGAAGTGTGGGATAATTGGCAGGGGGATACTATTTCCAGTGGCTGGCTTGGTTCTCTTTCATGTTTGATAAATATTACTAAAATAGTTATTTCTGCTCATTTCTCTTAGCTATTAGGAGGCGGTTAGATACCTGTTCTTAGGAAACTGTAATTTTTACAGAGGCTATAAATGCTAGCTCTTCATTGATACAATGCAGGTAATTGCTGTGTTCGGCACCTAACATTTGACAAAACCCGTTAATTAGGAAATGATACTTTAGAAAGCTGTAATTTTAACCAAGAGCTCCAGAGTTACTTAGATTTCTCAAGAATTTCCCTCTGCAGCTACTTGCAAATCACAGAATTACAGAATAGCCTTGGTTGGAAAAGACCTCTAAGATCATAAAGTCCCACCATTAACCTGATCTTATTTTCTTTAAAATCCTCTTCTGGAGGGTATTTCTGCTACTTTTCTTCTCAAAGCATGTAACTGAAAATATGTCCTAACCTCATGTTGCTCCCCTGCCTTTCTATCACAGACTTTTTGTACTGAATTGTACCATGCTTAATTGCATAAAGAAATATGTGATTATTCTAAAATACTTTAAAATCCATGCAAAACGGAATGTAAAGAACTTGATGGTCTTAAAGGTCTCTTCGAACCAAGGCTATTCCATAAAAGAGTTCATCTGACCCTGTCATATTGTGTAGCTGCATAAAGTGGGCAAATTTGTTTTAAACTGAGAAAAATTTGAAACCAAAGCAGCCACTTGGAAGGAATTTTGGGTATAATATATTTGATTTAACATAATACCTGTGAGCCCAGTGCATGGATTGGGATCTCATTGTGCTGAATTTGTTGGATGAAAAGATGGTCTCTACTCTTTGTATCTTAGTGAGAGATCTTACTCACTAAGTGAGTATCTTACTCACATGAATAGTAGTACAGGGAGGAATGCACAAAAGCAGTGACAGATTAGTCCAGTCAGCTTTCAGTTCCCACGTGTCACTTGTCCCAGCTGCATTGTGCTACAGATGCTGAAACCTTTGACAGGCACCTGCCATTGCAGGTCCTGCACCATGCTCCCTAGACCATGAGTGGTTGAGGAGCACAGCGGAAAGACATCCACTTGCTCAGAATCTATTCATGAATCATCAGGTGAGACCTGATCCATCTAGGCTTATTAGCTTCAGCTCAGTGCGGGCCTTGACATACCTGCATTGCTGCCAATAGAGACATTCCTGCACTTCTGTAATGTGCTTCCTATGTCTAAAGTTCTTAGGGATTTGTTAGTTTAGGTATCCTGTTTGATGACCAGACAATAGATTGTGGTCTCAGCAGTGTGGTTTCTGTTAAGTATTTACTGGGGTTTTTTCATGGTTTCCTTTTGTATTTTAGAGGTGTCATGGAAAGGGGGAGATACAAATGGAATTTGAGGAAGGTCTGTCAGGTAACTGAATGGGTATTTGTGGAGCGTCCCTTCAAGTAGGAGCAGTGGCATGGGAGAAAACATGACAATGCATGACTGCATATATAACCAGCTGATACTGTGGAGGAGACATAGCACTCTAATATTTGATAAGGTATGAGTGGACTCCAGTTAGGCTGTGAACATCTTTGACAGTGAGAGTGATTGCTGTTTAATGTAGTAAAAAGAAAAACAGCTTAGAGAATCCAGAGACGAGAGTTTCGTGAAAAGATCATCATTAATTGCAGCATTCACATTGGATTGTAAGCAGGCAGGACTGTATTTAAGGTCAGAAAGGAAAATGTTGCAATGACTAAGGCATGATACAAGAACTTGGGTAAAAGTCTACCTGCTTGTATGGATTTTAGAGCCAGTAGGCAAAAAGAGTCTTTAGATGTAATCAAATTGCACCTGGGAGAGAACAGAATTAAAGATGACAATTATTTTATGTAAGTGATGAGAAGTTTGGGGATGGCTCCCTAGGAATGTAAAATAGACATTAAAATGCATTAAAAAAAAACCCAACAAAACACTATGCGTGGTAAAGTAACAAATGCTGGATGCTGTTTGGTGAATGAACACTGTAATAATAGAATAAAGGGTTAAACCTTTAAACTTGAGAGGGCATGAGGGGACCACTAATTGTTATTTCACTTAATATCATAAAAGCTAGTGATGTTCAGCTTGTCTACAGTGGCCATAAATAACAATTGGAAAATATCTCAAAATGTAAGTGTATATGCGTATATATACATGTATATGTGCACTGTGCATATGTACATATATACATATATGCATATATGCATATACATCTCATATATATATATAGGGAGAGAGACCAGAATATTTATGGGAAAAGCAAATTTACATAGGTGGAAAATTTGACATAGGTGGAAAAATTGACAAGCTTTTAAGCATACAGCTTCTTAATCTGCTTGAAGGGCTATTGCACCTGAAAGCTTCTTTCTTTCTTTCTGTTGCTTGGTTTAATACAAAATATTCCTTCCCTTTTAGACAATGTGGATTCCTAGACAGTCTTGGCTGTGACAGTGTTGCTTCCACAACAAATAGCAAGCAGCAAGGGAACCCAGATGAATCCATTTTGATTTTCATTTACCTAGTGGAAGATACTACTCTCCCCACTAAAATAAAGACAGTTATACATAGTTTAATTACATAAGGCTGTTTTTATACTGGCAACTTTTTTTTCTTTGTGTAAGCAAATGTGGCAAGAATTCGAGAAAAGGGTAGTTCTCCAGTGGTACAAAATTGGCATGGAGACTTTGCGTGAGCTTTTACAACTATTAGAATACATAAAACTAAGCTAAGCTAGAGCCTTTTGGGAGTGGTTGACCTTTCTTCTCTGTCATCTTATGTTCAGTTTAAACCTAAAACATATCTCTTCTTTTCCTAGGCTTGTACTTCCTCTTTCTTTGCCTGCCTGCCCCTCGACCTGCCATCTCTCCCATCCATGTAAAACATTTCTCTTCCTTTTTTTTCCACCCTCCCTGGAGTAATTTGTACTCTTTTAAGAAAGCAGACAGGGAAGATGAACAAGTTTGCTCTGTCATGTGCAAGTCTGAGGGAGGATGGTAAACTTTTGGGTCAGGCACTGGGGTAAATTTAAGAAAATAGAATCATTGACTGGGTTGATACAGTTACACTGGAGAATTCAAAGGTGTAACTGTTTCCTTGAAGAAAGGACAATTGTATTGTGCCCCAGGCTTCTGAAACAGAACTCAAGGTAGAGGTGTTACTGCTGCAGTTCTATTCATCTTTATCAGTTTGTAATAAGTTAGTTGCTTAGAAATTCTTCTTTCTACTAGCTTGTGCTTATAAAAAAACCCCACACTATTGCAGTACTCTGTGTATCAGTGTGTGCACACATACGTGTGTTTACATGAGTAAGAGATTATCTTGTGCCTACCTGTAACTTAAAATATAAGCCTGAAATAAAAAAGGATGTGCAGCCATTGTTATTATATTGCAATTTTTAATTAATTTCAGCGTCTCAAAGATTTTTCTATTTAACTGAAGCATGGAGTGTATCTTTTTTTCTGAAAGTTTCACCACATGTAGATTTTATGGTAAAAAAAGAGGAAGAGCAGAGGGGAATTCTGCCTTCTTTCCTGCTTTCCCCTAATGCCCACCTAAAGCCATGCTCCTTCATGCCCTTTCTTTCTAACGTGTATGACCTTGTGTGTTTTGATCTATGGAGGGGTGTGTGAAGGATGACACGGGCATGATTTCGCTGGTCACATCTGTTTCAAACGACCTGTTCTGCTGCAGTTCAGCAAGTAGCAGTCCATCCTGAGATTGTTGCTTTCTTTTTTCTTCTGACTTAAACACTTATGTCATTCCATTTACCAGTCAAGTTGTGAGAATATGAAGAGTACAAAATGTGCCACTGATTGGGTAACTAAAATCAAGGCTGCCTATATAGCCTTGGTTCTTCCTTGTTAAAACTATGCCTTGCATGGCCAAATTTCCATCCCAGTTAAATAGATGTTCAGTGTGAACACCTGTGTAATTGGAAGTGAAACTTTGTCCACAGTATTTAGTTACATGACATTTTTTCCTCCCAAGGGGTCCCTGATAGATCAGTCTTCATGACAGATAGCATTCAGTGAATGAGGCAGCTGCTTAATTTTTGTCATTGCTGTTCACTGCACAGTCCCTCTGAAACTCTGCATGTTACAAATTCTTCCATTAATAAAATCTGCCTTCTTTTTCTACAAGTCCTTTTTGGCATACTTGAAAGTCTCACAAATCTGAATTAACCTACTGGGAAGTATTAAACCTATTTACTGGATGAGGAATTGAGACACAGCGACCTTCCCAAATCACTAAAGAAATCTCCATCAGAACCAATCTCCATCATTTCCAGTTGGAACTTAAAAGTAGTGTAGACTGGAATATTCACTTCAAATCTGACCTTTTCATCTTTGTTCATGACTTGGCTTGGTTCAGCTAGGCCATCTCCTGCCGCTCAGGTTCTGGACACAAACAAAATTCACATGCTTTGGAGACTGTGAAAGGAGTAAGGAAGAAGCAAATTTTATCTGATAGTGTAATCAGATTGTGTTAATCCTGTACGTGTCTCAGACTTAACTATAACGTTTTTGGGTTGCTTTTTGTGTGGTGGTTTTTTTGTTTTGTTTTGGTTTGGTTTTTTGTAACTTGACATCAGGGACTTCTTTGAGTATAGGGCTATAATAAACAACAAATGTATGATTGAATAAGTTCATGATTTTATTTTACTTTTTCAAATAAAATTATAGTAGTCTTATTTCCGAAATTCTATGGGTTTATGTTGGCCTTGAAAACAATTTAGTAAAGTGAAGATGATACAGCACTGTTCCAATAAATATATTATTAATGGTTAACATTCTTGTTAAGAAATCTGTTTCTATAGTAACTGCTGCAGATTGTCACGTCCTCTAGCATTTGGAATAGTACCAAAGTGAATTTAATACTGATGCTGTGAGGGACAAATCCTATGAGAGCTGCAGTAGATCACTGCTAGCAGTATGCTTTATTTGGTATTGAGATGTATGAACAACACAGTTCAGTAACCATAGATGGTGTTCAAGAACTATTTCTTCCTACCCTTTATTCTAATGCTCTTCTCATTTGCTTTTTTCCCTTCTATACAAAGACTAGTCCTCACTTGAATTTTATAATAAGGGCACATAAAATACATAGGTATGCTTAAGATTTTAAGTTCAAATACATGTGCATGTATATGCTACTAATTCTTAAATGTCTGTGAAGAGATTCACCACATGTGATTTTCACTAATAGGGAGTCAACATGGGGCAAATGTGTATGGCTCAAGCTTTAAAACAAAGCCCAAGTGAGTTTTAAAGGGTGTGTTTATCTTATCTTGTATTAGCCCTGTGTTTCTTCTATGAAGCATGGTGGGAGATTGTTCTTCTGCTTATAGAAGTGTGTATCCTTAGATGAAGTGGATGATTTCAGTGGCTGTGTATTCTGTTTCAGTATATGTTTGTATCTATTTTTGTTTGTCTTCTGAGTTGAGACTGCGCTGAGCAAACTCATGATCAAGTGAAGGCTGAAACTTTTTTAAGGGGAGGGGAAAAGTGTTCAGAGGAGATAAATCTTTTTAGCAGCCACAGCTGGGCTGCTGGTGTACTTCTGAGAGAAACAGAACTTTCTTTTTGCAAGTTTGTGGATACGCACACAGTGAACACTTGGAGATGTTACAGAAACTTCCTTCTTGCTTTCTTTCCAGATGGATGAGATAAAAGGCAAAGACAGAGTGATTCTGGCTCTAGAGAAAGACCTCGGTGTCCAGGCAGGCCATACACAGAAACTACTCCTTCAGAAAGAAGCTTTAGATGAACAGCTTGTCCAGGTGAAGGAGGCAGAACGGTACCACAGCAGTCCTAAGAGAGAGCTTCCTGCAGGAGTGGGGGATATCTCCGAACTGATGGGAAGCCCGGTAAGAAAATTGTGTTTTCTTAAAATGTTCATCACAGGATAATTGCTGCCTGGGTGTTCACATTGGTTTTGTGGTTACTTTTAAAATACTAGAAGGATCAATTCATGGTAAATGGCCCTGCACTGCACTGTGCTTTTTCACTGGTGATATAGAAACTCCTTGGATCTCTTGAATTGCAAAGAGTGTTGAAAATTATGTGGATATAGAACTTTTAGAATTTGCATTGTGAACTTCAGCTGTGAACCCTGTTAATTTCTTAGCTATTTATTTCATAACTTTAGGTAATATTTTAACCAATGGCAAATAGATACTATACTTCTCAAAAACTATGCCATGTGATTTTGTGTCCTAGGTCCTAGATCTTTTTGCTTTTAGCTGATAGTAAGAAATCTAGTGAGAAGAAACCAGTAATAGGTGAAATATTATTTATCTAGCTTTTTTTTAAAAAAATAAATTCTTAAACTTTACATACATTCCACAGGTAGACACTTTTCATGTAATACATCATGCAGCATTTCCACAGGATGTTATTGCTCAATGTTTCAGTTAATTAACATAAGTTTTCCAGACATTGATGTAAAGAGTCTATTTTAAATTTACACAAGCCACTTGCTAAACCATGATATTAAATTTATGGATAGTAGAATATTTTTTAAAAGGTAATTTTATATATCTATATGTTTTTGATGTAAAGGAGCAGCATTTGGATGAACGAGATGTGCGGAGATTTCAGTTAAAAATCGCTGAACTGAATGCTGTAATAAGGAAGCTGGAAGACAGAAACACTCTCTTAGCAGATGAAAGAAATGAACTGGTAAATTAATTAGTAATAACACAGATGGTAACTGGGAGGGCATCTTTATGGTAAAAGATTTAGTGTTGGAAAGTCAGTATTATAAATAATTTACAATTAGTCCTGGTTGGCTTCAGCCAATTACATCTAAATATAACAGAGATTTCAATAGAAATTCACTTTGTGACTCTAAAAGATGGAATCTCTTGTTGCAGAAAAATAACACGTTATAAATTTATTTTTGGGGTCGTCGTAATCAAATCGACTGGTAGCTTGCCTGTGATGCTGTGAAATGATGTTGTGTAAAACATGCATAATCTATGCACTTAAATTACTGTTTTAATCTTTTTGAAATTTGACACTGGTTTTGTGACATGCTTGTGCTAGCTAGGAGTTAAAAAAGCTTTCTTGTGCTGGAGATGAAAAATCCACCATTTCTCAAGGGAAATCTCTTAAGTAGGTGAAATTATCCTAGGAGAGGGATAGTAACTTGCAAAAGAAAGGGTATGTCAAGAATGTTAAGAATGAATTTTATTAGCTTGTATTGTTGCTTAGTTGCTTGTATTGAAGTTAACAGTAAAACTCCCATTGACTCCAATGGGAGGTGAGTTTTAACAATAAGAATTTTTGCACATCTTCTTATAATGCTCTATTTCTCATGGAAGAAGAAAAGATTTTTCATTCTAATTGGATAAAAATTTTCCCTCATGCAACCTGCGTAGATGGTTCTAAAATAATGCTATTATGTATGAGGAGTGCAGAAGGGGAGGGTACTCATGCCATGTGTTGCTCCATGAGTGAAGTATTGACATCTTCCTCCTTGCTTATTCAGACTTAACTCTTCATATTGTGATATGAAAGCTTTGCTTTATGATAAAAGGACTTTATTTATGACATCTCGGTGATTATCGGAAGAGCTAATTTTTGAACTTTTCTTATCCAACATCTTGGCTGAATCTAGATTAGTGAAGACAGTTGAACAATGCTAGACTAAAATTGGATGAATTGAGAACATAATCATGTCTTTTTCTTTAAACTGTTCCTCTTTAAATTACCATATATTCTAAACTGCACTTTCATATGACAAAATTGATTCCTTCTTAACAATTTAAGTTTCCTGGGACAAGAAGAACATGTGTTTTAGCCTGGGTACAGTTTGCCATTTTTCCTAAATTGCTGTGTTTTTGTTGTTTGCTGGTTGGGTTTTTTTCCCCACTTTTACTGCTACAGTTACTTTTCTCTGCTCTATACTCTCAAGAACATCTTGCCTTTTTTCAAGATTGCATTTTATAAAGACAAGACAATTCAGCCTCGTAATCCTCTCTATGGACGTAAGTCATTCCGAACATCCTTGTAGAGTGCTGAAGTACTACCACTTCAGTCCTTCAGTGTCCCTCTAGATGGAGGGCATATATGACTCAGTCAAGTGCTACTCTTGATGCTTGACTTAGAGGCATATGAAATACATTTTGGAAAAGATATGGAGAAGGTTTTGTCATATTGTAAGACAATATTACATAAACCCAGTAATATCAGTAAGTTCTTATGATTAAGCACTGTGGAAAAATAATTTTCTTCTGAGAAGGAAACAGAAAACCAAATAGTGAAATTATCTCAGGAGAAGGATTATATTTTTCTCATTTCCAGTTAAAACCCAGTAAATCAAAAATCTTTTGATTGGAAAAAATAGATTTTTTTACAAACAAAAGAGCTCAAGGATTAATGAAATAAAAAGAATGAAATCTTGAATACACACAAATGCAAGAAAGGGCAGTAATTTGCTTCACATAATTGTCTAACATCATAAAACCACAGGAACAAAATTGAGCAGCTTGAAAATGTCAGCAGAATATTGAGATTAAATCTGTGCCCTCTGGCTGACTTTCTCATTGCTCTAATTACACATTATGTACAGGTTTTTTAAAGTAGAGTAGGAAGAGTTTACTCCTACTAAGGGACAGTGAAAATGACTACCCTAGAGATGTAGCTGCTCACAAGAAGCTTGTATACAAGATTAGTTTATCAATAAATCACTTTTATGGAGTATCATAAGTGTTTTCCAAGAGCAAAGTCCAGTGGCAAGATCTAGTGTTTTTGTAGACTGTACAAAAATGCTATTTCTTATTTGTTTGGGCTCCTGTAGTTCTTAGTTCAGCAGTATTCTATATCAGATGCCACTTAACAAAAGAACTAAACCTGGTGAATGAAGGAATAAGGCAAGTGAAAACACACATATTTCTTCTTTCTTACGAGTGCAAACTAAACCACAGCTGACTTTGTTCCTTCACCATTTGCAGCTGAAGCGTTCTCGGGAGACTGAAAGTCAGCTGAAGCCTTTGGTAGAAAAAAATAAGAGAATGAGCAAAAAAAATGATGATATGTTGCAATGTATCCAGAGAATGGAAGAGAAAATAAAAAATCTATCAAGGGAAAATGTAGAACTGGTAAGTAATCATCTCTGATATCATGTCATAAGAACTCATTGCACACAGTTGCTTTTGAGGTGGAAGTGCTTGTGAGACTTTTACTCTAATACAGACATTTCAGAGTCTTAAATTCAGCCAATGCAACTGAATATTCATACTCTGAATTCAGAGTGGCATGTGCTTTGTGCTGTATCAATTCACACTGATTAAAGGAAGAAATCACAGACAGATAAAATGTGTTTGGAGGCTATAAAAGTGTATGACTAAAAATCAGCTTTAATAAATGCTGGGTTTATGATTAGAAGTCAGAACTGAATTTGAATGCATGTGCCAAAGGCTCTACTATGTTAGATCATTGAGTTTACTTGCCTGCTAATTTTGTCCCAGACTATGTTCTTTGAGTCTGTTGTAAAATATCTCATGTGAGATATTAACACTGAGGCATACCGAATGTGTAATATTTTTTTTAATTGAAAGAGGCCTTATGTTGTAGTGGAGTATACATTGATGAGTCCAAAGAATTCTTGGTTACTATATCACACATGAGAATTTTCCTTCTGTTCCAGCAAAACACTTTAAAATGTTCTTTTTGTTTAATTTATTTTTTTTTTTATTTTATTTTCATTTTTGTAGAAAGAGAAGCTGTCTGCACAACCAACACTGAAGAGACACACATCTTTGAATGATCTCAGCAGCACACGAGAGGAGCAAGAAATTGAGTTCCTTAGACTGCAAGTCAAAGAACAGCAGCATGTTATTGATGATCTCACAGTGGTAATGCTTCTGACTGGTATACACACGTGCATGCACACACATCTATAAGCAAGCTAAAGATTTTAGAGCAATATTTTAATTCCAGTCATTGTAATGATATAGAAATAGTTCTTTGGCATCAAAGGGTTCTTGTTATTTCTCAGTTGGTGAACGAATGTCTTTGGAATGTGTATGAATCTCTGTATTATAAAATATTTACCTATTATGAGCTGCTTGTAACAAGAAGTGCATCAGTCCACCCACCTTACTTACAAAATTGGCTGTCAGCAACTGAGGAACTTGGAGGAAAGGACACATTTCAAAGCTTAATGACTGAAATGTGTTGCATGTAGACTCTAGACTAGACCCCTAATCTAGTTCTTCTCCTAAAAGCAAGGAATGTGCAGGATGGTATTCATTTCACCTAACTAAACATCTCTAACTGAGCTGGCCACACCAGTTGTCTTTATAACAAATGGAAAAAAGTATGCATAATTAATCAAAACAAAGGTAGCAGCATAGTTTAAGACTAGAATTGCACAGCTAGTACCCTCTGGCTGTGAAGACCACTTAAGATGATGGTCATAGATGTTTGCACTGTTTGATCAGTACTCTTTTGAGTTGTGTTAGAGTTGCCTAGTGCTATTTAGTGAAACTTATGATACACTCTTCTGGTGCTGGCAGAAATGTCGTGTCATCTCTCAGAGACCCCTGTTCTGCTGGAGCAGCATCTGGAACTCAGGCAGACTGTTCTAGAGCATCTCAAATGACACTACTGACTGCTCCAAAATGATAAAACAAATTTAAGATCATTCTGTCTAAATAAAAAATTAAAGAATTGAATACAACATTGAAAATAAAAAATAGAAAATCCAAAAAGCTAAAACAACAAAATGTGTTATTGCTCTGGCTGGAACATTGTCTCTATTCTTGGCAGTTCCTCTGAGATTTTGACCCAGGATTTCCCTCTGTAATCAGTGTCAAAGATCGAAGTCTCCATGCATTCTCCAGTGTTACAGAGTTACAAGCAGTAGGATGTTACTCAGACACTATGATGCAGGGTCTGATTCACAGAGCAATACTGTTTTACCTTCCAAATACAACTGTATAGGCAGGGACTATGACATGATATTAAATTCTCAATATATGGCAGATATAACCTTACTTATATTTTAGTGTAAAATGAGTATGAGAACTCTTTTTTACTGTCTCAGCCAGTAATCTGAGGAAATATATTGTATCCTGACTTTGGTCAACTAGTATTTACTTGTGTTTAGTGTGAAAGTAAAATAAATAAATATTTTAAAATGTGGTTTCATTTTTGCTTTGTTTCCTGTTTAAAGTGAAATTGTTCACTAGGATACTGCTTTGTTTGGCAGTACAAACTAATGGATGCTTTGCCTCCAATATGAATGCAGTGGAACTCTGCACTTCCATTATGCTTTTCAGCTATCTTTTCTAGCTCAAACCACACCTCTACAGAATACAAATCTATCATAATTATTAAGAATGAACCACTTGTCACATACCTGATTAATACAAAAGTCATCAGCTTGCCTCCAGCTGAAGCCAATATGATACACAGAAATAAGAATGATAGTCTTAGGCAATAGAGTTGTCTGAATTGATTAATGGTTATGATTATGGTATCTTTGACGCTGTTGAAGCCATATAAACGTGATTTCTCCCACAAAAGTGGTTTTCCAGTCAGTTCTTAAAAGGAAAGTTGTCAAGATAAAATCAGATGCTTGCAAAAGATGCTAGTGATTCCACAAATGGTGTTTTTTAATTGGCATTATTATTTTTCTGGTAGCTTGATGTATTAAGACAATAAATTAAGCAGTCGTCTTAAAAACAAGATTAGAATCAGGAAGGAGTAGGGGATTTTCAAAGCGTTTGTTCATTCTGCACTGAAGTGAGATGAAAGCAAAGTCAGAGTGAGAAGACCAGCCAGTTTCTCCAACTGTTTGGACACCTTCTTGGGATGCATCAAACCCAGGTTAAAGCATGGACTGTGCCTTAACCAGGTACCTGAGGAGGGAGCATTATTCTTCAACACTGTCTAAAATTTAATTTGTGTTTTCAGCTCGAGCTTAATATATTAATTGTTTTGCATCTTGAAATAGCTGCTCCATTCTACCTTGACAATAATTACTCTTCCTTATTCTGGAAACCGCATGACTTAAAGGTGCTATATTATTTATTGTGCTTTTCTGATTTCGTATTTTCAAAAACTTTGTTCCTGGAACAATGTGCTGATGAAGATGAATATTTTTATTGTGATTTCCATTGGGAGCTTTTTATTTGTCCAGTTTCTGAACTGAATATAAAGCAAATAATTCTCAGTAGAATAATACCATGCAGTGAGCACTAACTGCTAGAGAAGCACTTGGAATGGCTACAATTCTTTCAAAAACAGAGGTGTTGCAAAGATGCAGAGCTAAGGAATCAGGAAAAAGGCATGGAAACAGATCACCTGCTTCCTGTGTTGGTTTTTTCCTTGTCCTGTCCTTTCATTTTTTACCTTCTCTTTTTCCTTTTCTCCTTTGGAATTCAAGGCATTATTCTTGGGCTTGAATGTTCATAAATGCTGCATTTTTCCAGCTGGAGCACCTCCCCTGTGGGGACAGGCTGAGAGAGTAAGGCTTCAGGGAGACCTGATAGCACCTTGCAGGGTCTGAAGAGGCCTACAGGAAAGCTGGAGAGGGGCTTTTTACAAGGGCATGTAGTGATAGGGTAAGGGGTAATGGTTTTAAACTGGAAGAGGGGAGGTCTAGACTAGGTATGAGGAAGAAATTCTTGACTGTAAGGATAGTGAGACACTGAAATAGGTTGCCCAGAGAAGTTGTGGCTGCCCCCTCCCTGGCAGTGTTCAAGGCCACATTGGACAGGACTTGAAGCAACCTGGTGTAGTGGGAGGTGTCCCTGCTGTTGGCAAGGGGGTTGGAACTAGATGATCTTTGAGGTCCCTTCCAACTCAAGCCATTCTATGATTCTATGATCTTGTTCCAAGGTCACAGTAGAAAAACACACTCAGCTAAGTTGATACGGACTAAGTAAGAGTGCCTTTGTATTTGAGGCTCTTGACCTACAAGGATAAGTCACGTGTAACACTGTACCTGCATATGCATGGTTTTCTATCAGAGTATGCCTGATATAATGACTTGTAATTACTAAGGCTGGACTAATTTCTGGCTACTGACCTGCTTCTTCAGGATGGTTGAACATTGGAGTGAGAACGTGAATTCAATTTCCATAGTGAGCTTCTTGGTAAAAGACTCAAAAGAACTGTCAGAAATCTGTGCCCAGCACTTAACAAAGCCTTTTCTTGCCAACTTTCCATCAAGTGTGTAAAGTATATGGCTGAAGGTTTATTTGCTAAAGGGATAAAGCTGTAGTACAGCAGTGATGTTATACCAATGTGGCGTCATTCAAAAGGATAAAGACATTGTCTTTGAGTTAGCTTTACCATAGGCTTTAAGAAAATATAAATGATATTTCTTTGTGCTAGGCATATCTAAATACACGTTTTAAAAGAAACCTATGCCAAAATGTTCTCTTTCTTTCTAGGAAAGGGAACGGTTATTACGGTCTAAAAAACAGAAGAGGAAAAGTCTGAAGCCTCCAAAGGTGAGCAAACTTTAGGTTTTCCATGCATTTTGGTTGTGAACAGTGCTTGTTGCAAATACTGCCTGAAATTAGAGCTTTACTTAAGCTAGTAGTAAAATTTCATATAATTCTCCTGTTTTTTCTAATGAGTGCTTATTAAATTTTTCTTAGGATAATTCAGGAGCTGCAAGTTTTGTACTGCACACAAGTGGTTTTTTGGTTGTTGTTTTAAATGAAAGACATAATTACACTTTTAGTCATTGTGGCCTAAGTATTTAAATGGCTTTAGGTCTAGATGATATAGTGACTTGGAACAACTACCATTTCAAGGGGAAAATACTCAGTCTCTTTTAAAGAAAACACACTCTTTAAATTACTTGTGCCAAGTTACTGCTTAATCGCAGCTGAAAACTTTAACTCATGCTAGAGATGTTATTGAAATTATGTTTCTGTATGTGATATATAAATAATAAGAAGATTCTAACTATTTTTCCCTAGTGACTCATTTTCTCTAGAATGCCAAGTGCAAGGAAAAGATTTAGACTGTAGAAACAGATAAGTTTTGCTTCCAAGTATACCTTTACTGTTGATCGTAACACGAGCATAAAGTAATTAATTTTACTGAATAATGTTTTTTTGTGAAGTTGAATATTAGTGGCCTGGACCGTGTGTGGGGAGGAGAATGGGGTAAGAGGGGAACAAATGGAAGTGAAGAGCTGGAGAGATGATTATCGTCTAAATGGTAGCTTAAGATATATTCTGTCATAAATAGGTGCTCGTTGTGAGTGTGTTCTGCATAGTATGTTCCTGGTGACCTCCAGGTGGTGCTTTTTCATTGCTCTGCATTCTGTAAAGCTTTATCCTTTGGGATTCTCTGTTTCAGTGGTAATTTCTTCAAATTATGCTTTGAATAATGGTGTGTCTTCTACATATGAAGAAGGAAAAATTCAGAAGTAACAATAAATCTTGCATACATTTTTCTCTTATGTAACGGAAGGCTGATAGAAGCCAAATACATTTACAGTAACTCTGAACCATTCTTTCTTGGTGTAGTACACCTGGAAGTTTGTGTGTTGAGAGTGAGTTTAAAAGTAAGACATGAAATTAAATAAATATATATATGTAGCTGATACTGTAATTTTTATAGTCCTGTCTACTTATTTTATATATACTTATATCTACTTATCTTATTTTAAATTAATTGTGTAAGATCTTTTGCTAAATTTTAGAGTTCCCTATGAAGCAAAACTAGTTAATTTAACTTTTTAGGATTTGATAACTAGTGATGCTAATTTCTATAGGCTGAAAACTTCCATGATTATTCATTTATGTCTTAAAATTGTTCTGTATTGATAGAACTTCATCTGACCTGGACTCTGTACCCTTTCCTTTTACCTATTTTCTCTTGAGCAAGCTGTAGCTTTTGTGGTATCTTCTTCTTTGCCTTATTGACCAAAGCAAGACTTAAACAACATGAGGGTTGGAGAAAATGTGCGTGATACCATTAAAAACTTTGTGGCAGTGCTAGTCTTTGTGTTGTAAGAGTACTATTATTGAGGGACTTCTGCAGAGATTACTACAAGAATTGTGTGCCTATGAGTAGCAGATTTAGCAGGGGTTTACTTCTTATTTATGATAAGATAGATACACCAGAAAAAACAAATTAATCAGTAGGCAACATTACTTCCATTAGTTATTTCATCCCCTGTTAGCTCTTCGGTGCCTGTATGAAATTGGCCATTTGAAATTTTATTTGATGCTATCTCCTCAAAGGAAAAGCAGGGCTATAAAACAAAAACAAGTGAAAAGGAAAGTTGTGAGAGAAGAGTGAATTGGATTATATATACTATACTAGTTACACTCTTTAGACTATACTAGTTATTATATAACTATATATATATAGTTTCTAAATAAGCTGATTCCTTAAGGAAGGAAAGAAGTAATCAATAATGTATTTATTAGTGTCTTATTACCTGCCATCATATAAACCTGTAGGCTATTCACATGTATATGGAGCGTTGACTTGGAGTTTAAACACCATTGATGTAAGCTTATAAAAATCCAATCCTGGCACACAGGCTGGTTTCCTTCCAGGTCACCTGTGCAGTCCTGAGAGGATCAAAATCCTCAAAGGAAGCTGTGTTTCCCATGGTTTTCTAGTGTTGGTGGGTTTTTTTTATTTAAACAATCTATGTAGAATGGGCTGTTGGGTTTGTACCATCTTCATCCTCTCTCATTTTTACAGCCTATCTCAGGAATCCAGGTGAAAATATAGAATTCATCTAACCAAGCAGTTACGTTAACGGAGGTGAGATACAGACATCTCACTCTCGACAAAGTGGTAACATGAAGTGATGATTATTCTCCTCTGGGAGCAGATATCTAAATAGGCCATATGAGTTTTGTCCTATTTCTTCCCATGGACTATAAAGGCAGTCTAAGATGAGTTGCTTTATATATAGACATGTACAGTGCAAGTGTATTTCTGTCTTTGATCTGTGCAGGTTTTTTATATCATACAGATGATGATAACCTATGTGTAACAGTAGAAGAAATTATGGGTGTATCTGTCCTAACCAGCGACTCAGAAGGAGAAGTTACTGACGTAAATCTTTGGCTTTGCTTTTCTAAGATTTGTTAAATGTAAAATTAGAATGAACACAGTGAATTATCAAGTTTGGCTGTTGGAGTTGGATCTATTTCCAGTTTTGTCCCACTTCCCTTGACAAAGTGAAAAAGGAAGTAACTGATGAGAATTATGTTTCATGAATGTGGTCAGATAAGCTCAGAGTAGAAGATATGGAAAGGTTCCTTTTTTTTGTTCTAATAAACAGAAACGTGGTGCACAGGGTGAGGACTTGCACTCATCTACTGTTGCAGCTTCTCCTAAATTTACTTTTGCACTCCAGATTTCTTGATGTTCAAGGCACACTGACTGAAGAGTGTCTGTATTTGTTTTCTAATCTGAGTATTTTCCTGACAGTGATTCCTGTATTCTGGAACAGAATCCATGGCATACCTTTCTCCATCTTTAAGACAGCCTGTGTGATTGATCTGTCAGGCTGGTCCAGCAGCCCTTATAGCCCCACTGGGTCTAAGTAACATCAGTTCAGCTGAGAAGCTTTTGAAAACATCAAGCATTTTTTTTTTGTTTTTTTTATTTATTGTTTTTTCAGTTAGATGTCTATGTTATTTCTGGAGCTCTGTAGGTGCACTAGGTTACTGTTGCTAGTGTAGCTTTGACTGAGCACTCTTTTAATTACCAAGAGGCTTAGGAGTTCATAGAACAGTGCTGGCAACTGACTCAGGTTCCCTGAGGAAAGGAGCCCCCTGGGATGGAGCTTTGTAACCTCTGTGGCTGCAAGGTGTTTAGAGGAGTAATATAATGACTCTGTATAGTCAGGTATGGGAGGTTTTCTCTGAAGTGAAGCAGCCTAAACTGGTGGGGTTTTTTTTTGTTTTTTTTAATGTTAATGTGCCATTGGACTTGTTAGGAAAAAGACGTATTAGAGGTGAATTTTTTTGCTGTTTAAATTGTACTTTTTTTCCCAGGTTTTTGTTTTGCTTTTTTTTTTTTTTTTTTTTTTAATAGTGAAATAACCAAGAAATTCTGGAAACAGTATTTTGGGGGTTTTGTTTATTTTTGACACGTAGAATGGAGTTACAGTGATTTAATGATTGACAGAGTCATGCATTTGAAAATAAGGCATAATTGCCCCATTTTTTTGGAAACTGCAGGACTCTATGGATTTGTTTCTTTATTTAAACTTTAATAAATAAACTGCATTCCTGATAGTGGAAAGCCTGCACACTAATGTGATGGAGTTCATATTTCTTGTTTTATATTTTTCTTTTTTTATCTGCCTCTGTGCTTTGGTGTGCCTGTATTTTTCTGGCTGCCAAGAAATGACATATAAGCATGAAGGTAAGAAATTACTGATTAGCTCATCTGATTGCATTACAAGGAAATTCATCTTGAATCATTTTCATCATGTTAGATTAAGTACTTGAAAATGAGGTATTTAAATGTAAAATGAAATTACTTTAGCAACAGAGAAATCAGATTATTTATATGTAAATGTATCTAATCCAAGCCACTAAAAATATGAGAGTATATTGAAATTTGCATATAATATGGTCTGTCAGTATTGATTTATAACATTCTAATGTTTACTGAGCACCATACTTCAGTAGAAGCATTAATACTTGAGATATAAAGACCAAATGCATAATTTTACTTTAAAACTATGTGAAAACATTGATATAAATCCACATGAAAAGTACTTGCTATTAAATGCATGGCAGTCAGTGGAAATTAGAATTTAAATCAGAATTTTTCAGCAGTTTACTTGACTATTTTCTCAGGAAGTTATGATTTAGGTGTAACGAATGTGCCAATCAATATAAAAGAATCTTTAAGTTGTTAATTGAAAATGTTCCCATTTCTAAGAAAAGTTCGAATGAAACACGAATGAAAATAGTGTATAGTTACAAAAATCTAGTGAGTATTGTACATTTTTGTACATACTTTTTAAAAAAATACTGTGATTCAGCTTTTGAGCTATATATGGAGTCTCCCTTGGAACTGGTGTATTTATTTATGCCTGATTATTTCTTACAGTGTTTATCAACAAATTTTATTTGGATCAGATATCTTTTCTTTTTTTGTTTTCCGGTCTACACTGTTCTCTTACCAGTTAATTTGTTCTGGTTTTGCTGTGAATCACTTGTACCTAGTTGCTTCAGACACTAGATGATCAACAGTAACACTGTTTTATAATTCTGTCAAAAAGCAATGCATACATGTACAATTAATATACAATTGTTAAATACCTTACCTCTATTTCTATGGAAAGTATTCACTCCACAAAATGATTAATGTACACCTTCTCTAAAGGAGAAGTCATTAAAAATAAATAAATGGTTCAGTCATAACTCCAAATATTACAGGCAGTCTGTACAGTGTTTAACAGGTTTTGACTTTTAACTCTTGAAGTGTTGAGGTTTTAGTGTGGTGTGAAATACTAATTTTCTTGCATAATTCCCTCCCATCTGATAATCAATTTATTTATTAATATATGCAAATTATTTTCCCCTACTTTTGCTACTAGTAAAATGTTTAAATACATCTGGTATCTGTCAAAATAGTGGCATCGCTTTAGGTATCTTCTCAAGCCTATATACATTTATGTGAAATCAAACCCACTGTTGTTTTACTGTTGTTTTTTCACTCCTTGAAACAGTGTGTAAGGGTGTGTGCATGCAGGGTTAAAGGAAGATACATACTTGAGTTATCTACAAATGCAGCTTTAGTTTGAAGTACAGCAAGAAGCCTCATAGGTATGATAAGCCTTATTGTCAGTTTTCACTAAGCTGCTGCTAACCTTTGTGGTATGGTGTTCTCTGTGCCATATATATGATAATAAATTGGAGTGTTGTTCTCCATATTTTAGAAGTCCCCTCTACCAGCTATTTCAAAGTCAGAACTTGACTCTTATTTGGGTTTGTCAGCCCTCCAGCCTATACTTTATTGTGGGTTTTGTTTGAGCTTTGCTCAAGTGCATTTGTCATTTTTGAGGTTAAGTACCCTTGAAGCAGGAGGCATGAGCAGGGTCAGCTCTTCTTCAGTCATCTGTGTTGCTTGTCCTTGGCTATTTGTTCTGAGCACCATCCACAGACAAGCTGGTAGGGGCAGGATATAAAAGTATTGACATAGGAGTCTGCATGCAGCTTTGTTTTGGGTTTCCTGTCAGCATCTGTGAGTAAAAGGTATATGCACTGCCAAATGATAACACAGTTTTCATGAAAGTCTCTTAGGTGTTGTTTACCTGCCATCATTTTCTTTACATCCATATAACCTACCTTCATCTTTATGAAACTGTAGCTGCTCATTTGTTTGGAGTCAGAAAGGAGTTCTTCCTGATGAGTTCACCTGCCAGTCCACATTTTAAATTTGTCTTCCTTAAAACTTGAAGATAGCACCATTTCTTTAGTTCCGTTTTCAACTCCAACTTTCAACTTTCAATATTCACTTGTAGTAGTACTGTTAGATGATTGTAGGCTGCAACCAGTATTCAGTGTAGGAGAAATGTTGGGTGGGCCACCTCCCAAGGACTAATTACCCCTCAGTTTTTTGGCAAACCTTATTTATGAGAAAGGGGTCTGAAATATTTGTAATTCAAGTGTGAAAGAACACATTAGCTTTCTGGATAAGTCTTTGTATTTCTAGAATAGAGCTTAAACCTGTTCCCTATGTCCTTTGTTTTGTTAAGTAAGACAGAACGGTGAACAAGCTGGTGCAGCACATGAATACTAGAGGAAAGGATTAAATTATCCTGGGGAAGTGTTTGTCCCGCGCACCTTAGATGTAGCTCTGCCTGGTGAAAGGATCACAGTGCTTCCTAAGCAACTGAGAGAAGAATAATGTGTCTTTACAGGGTTTTAGTACTGTAACTGTGAGAGAGACTATAAGCTGGAAAGGGACTTTTTACAAGGACATGTAGTGATAGGGCAAGGAGTAATGGTTTTAAACTGGAAGAGGGTAGATTTAGAATAGATATTAGGAAGAAATTCTTTACTGAGGGTGATGAGACACTGGCCCAGGTTGCCCAGAGAAGCTGTGGCTGCCTCCTCCCTGGAATTGTTCAAGGCCAGGTTGGATGGGGCTTTGAGCAACCTGGTCTAGTGGGAGGTGTCCCTGCCCATGGTAGGGGGGGTGGAACAAGATGATCTTTGAGGTCTCTTTCAACCCAAACTGTTCTAGCATTTTATGATTCTATGATTCTGTCCTGCATCATATTTATCTGTATGCATATGGATAAGCACAGCCTATTTGGAAAAGATGTGGCTTTTGGGGGGCTTTTTTTTTTAGTGCATAGCATTGTTTCAGAAGGATATTTTAGTAGAACCAGTTAATTTAAAAATGCAGTCTGAATGAATTTTTTAAATTACTGTTTGAAGGGCTCATCTTGAGTGAAGCAGTTAAGTGGTTCAGAACAGGGCCTTGAAGCTCTCTTTGGTAGTTTGAGTGGGATTAGCTGTACTGTGAAACAATGATGGAGCATGATCTTATGAGTGATGAGACAGAACTTGTGAACCATGGTAACCAGGGCTGCAGACTGCAAATGGAGTGCATGGTGTCATGCATACATGCAAATCACACCTATGAGCTTGATTTAATGGTACCACTTAAATCAAGATAGAGTCTTTTGGCTGTTAATGAGAGCTGTACTGAGCCAAAAGAATATATTCAGCATTATGGGACTTTGTGAGAAAGTGAAAGCAGTACATTATAGACATACTGGAAGAATGTATGAAGTTAGATAAGTCTAGAAGATGGCAGGGAAAGCTAAATATTTGGAATTCATCATAAGATAGGGCATTATAGATAAAATAAAACCTTTCAGTATCTTGAATGAATTTGACAGCTCACAATTCCACTCACTTAGCCAGTTTGGCTTTGCTGAGATGTAAGACATCTGATGTTCTGAATTAATGACAGTGATAATTAGTGATATTTTTTTTCATCCTTTTGGCTTTTTTAAAGAACAGGGGTATTATCTTCTCACATACAACCTATGATTTATATTTTCTTATAAAAAACCCAAAACCAAAACAAAAATGTGACACCAGGATCTGTGATTCAGCATCAAACAGTGCTGAAAACCAGAGGTGGACAGACAGATTTTTCTTCATCTTGTTAGAGCCACCCCTCTCCACCAGTCTCCTTGTCTAGGATGCTTCTGACTCCATTTTTTCCGCAACACCCTTTTTTTTCCTTTTCTTAATTTTCTTGCTTCTCTGATTTGTGTTGGATTATTAGAACACTTGTATGGTGTGTTTGGCTTTCTATTGATTAATAATGTTTAACTTTTGTTATTGTTATTTTGGAACGAAAAATACTTCAACACTTTTTGTAGTGAAATACTTAAGCAATTATTTTTTTTGAACGGCAGAATTTTCTATGCAAATCTGCTTTCTGTGCATAAGTTGGAAAATTGATGGAAAGGGGAGCTCTTAAAATGGTGAAAGAATTATTGCAGTTATGATGTTTTATATAAAGATTCACATTTTTCTCAATTAACATTGTAGTATACATGTTGGCTACTCATTTGCTCCAGTTTCTCTGGTTTCTCATGCATTTAATTGATTACACTGTGTAAATTTTTAAAAAATTTAAAGTCTGCATTGTAATGCTGGTTTTCCCTAAGCATAGGTTTTTTGGTTAGTCATAGTATTGAAGAAAACTTTTGAAAAAATTAAGAATGATGGTATTGAAAAAATAAATGGAAAGCAGCAATTTATACTTTTAAGAAAGATTTTGCAAAATTGATATTATAAATTAATATTTTTTTAAAAAAAATTTATGAATGACAAAATTATTCTTCAGAATATATTTTTCCTTTTCTTTCCACATCTTATATATTACATCGTACGGGGTTACTTTCTTCTGAATAGATATTGCATTCCTCTACTGTGAATCTTGTAAGAGCTGTATGATTTTGGTAATTAGGTTTTATACTTCTGCTAAAGCATTATTCTACTGGCAATTATACAGTGATATGTGCAGTACAGTTCTTGCAGGTCCTTGGTGAAAAAGTAGCTAATTTAATCAGAGAACAAGGGTTTTCAATGGAACCTTTTTTCTTCCTAAATACTAAAATAATGGCCAGAGGAGACCTTGGCTATTTCTTGCTGGGTCATTGGGGTTTTCCAACTGTTTTGCTAGTAACTAATTAAAACTAACTTTTCAGAGGCATGTTGTGGAGACATTTTTTGGATTTGATGAAGAATCTGTTGATTCAGAAACCTCATCTGTAACTTCATATAACACAGATAAAACAGACAGGACACCAGCAACACCAGAAGAAGATTTGGAAGATGTAAGTAGTAGCCGATTTGTTCTTAAGTTCTATAAAAATTGACATGGAGTATAAATGCAGACATTTTTTTTCAGCTAATCTGCCAGAGGAACTATGAAAGATTTGGCAGAGAATTGCTTTGTTTTATTTCAAGTCCAGTAACACATATAGAGTCATTGTAATAGCATTAATACGATAATATTCTGCCTGACAGATTTGGCAGATATTGGGCTGAGAAATGTTTTTTTTTCTCAAACCCTTTCTTATTAGTCAAAAGAAAATGAATGGGCACGTTGCTTTGCCAAAAGCAATAATTTATTTGACTGTTTTGATACAACCAGGATTTTCTTCTTGTGCTTACAATACTTAGGCTTTTACAATTCATTAAGTCTTAAATGATCATAGGTAGTAAATAGCACTGACATGTTTTGTCTCAGCTCTGTGATATATAGTGCAGCTGGCCTACTTTTTAAAAGACTGTGGCACTGAGGACAAAACATGGTTTAGATGCTCTTTTTCATCTTTCTTTTCTGTTCACTAACTTGTGCCTAATACTCTTCAGTCAAAAGAAACTTCCTATTTTTATAGGTTTAACATCTAATAATATTCTAATCTCTTTTTCTTGGAACATGAGTTCCTGGAGCAAAAATTAATTAAAGGGAAGGACATTTCTTGCCCTCAGCATTATAGGAAAGACCTTGAAAATGTTTATGTGATTTGATCAAAGTTCAAAGAAAATAAAGACATTAGAAATACTTCATGTTAAAAAAAATTAAAATTAAAAAACATCTTACGGCTTTTGAAATATAACTTCTGTGTTAGTGTGCTCGTGCTGGTAAAATGCTTTACCCTGGCATTGTAGAGAAAAAGAGTAAGGAGTGATGGACTGCATGACAAACAGAACAAACCCCTTCTGAAGCCCCATGTGACTCTTGAGTTGCTGAAGACAGTGATGCATTGAACTTTTCCCTTTCACCTTTCCTCAGTTTCTTCCCATTTCTGTACATTATTGCCTTATATAGTAACTTATACTGTCCTGAAATCGTAAGATAGACACAGTTACTGATCTCTGCATCATCCTCAAATCATCCTTCCATTTCCACTTGTTTTAGTTATTTAAGCCTTTATTAAATTTTGAGACTCAGTATGAATTGTGTTGCTTGTTGTGTTTGTGAGTCTGTCTATATAAACAAACCCATTGTCATATATATTTATAAAAAAACCACTTTTTTTTCCCTCTTCGTTAAGAGCACACCTAAAGAAGAAGCTGAACTAAGGTTCTGCCAGCTAACAAGAGAGTATCAAGCTTTGCAAAGAGCCTATGCATTGCTTCAAGAACAAGTTGGTGGAACCCTGGATGCAGAGAGAGAAGCAAGGGTAATTTTTTGACTGAAATTTTTTTTAACTCTGAAATAGTTAAAAAAGCTGAAAAAACTTGCAATAGCAGGAGATATCTTTGCAGGTCAGTGAAATGCAAAGAGCAATGTTTTTGAGAATTGGAGGATTTTATCAGTAAGATGACAATTTAGATTCATCTGGTGCGATCAGAACAAAGATACTTGATTTTAGTATGCATAATATATTTAAGATTTCAATAGTAAGATAGTGTTATTGAGAATAAGATCCCAGTTGAACCTGCAATTTGGATAGCAACACAATGGATTTAAAATTAATAGGAGAATAGGTTGTTGTAAGTACTTAGGTAGTTTTATCATATGAGTATAATAAAAATCTGAGCCAAATCTAACAAAGAAAGTTTTTCTTCAAGTGTTTTATTGAATATCTGAAATTATAAATTGTTTTAAAAATCTCAGTTTGAGATTATTCTTCCACTAAAAAGTAAACCACTAACTGTTTGTTTACTCTCTCTGAAAAAAATGTTTCTTTTATCCTCATGGCAATCTCTGTACTATAGGTATTTGAGGTGTGAGAGAGTATATATTCTGGTTTTACAGAAGTTTACACACAGTTTAATGACTGTGTTTAACCATTTAGTGCAGAGATTGGGTCAGCAGAAGTCATGCTAACATCTCCCATTCTGTTTTTTCCAAACCGAGGAGGAGAGAAATCACTCCATAATGAATTGATGAGCCTCAATCCCCAGATCTAGTTATTGTTCAGCAGTGGCATCAAAAAACTGCTGAGTTAACTAAAGGCAAAATTTCTATTTTATCCCAACTCTTTGCAGACAGGGGCATGTCTAGGAATCACAGAATCATAGAATAGCCTTGATTGGAAGAGCCCTCTAAGATCATCAAGTCCAACCATTAACATAACACTGCCAATTCCCCACTAAACCGTGTCCCTTAGCACTTCATCTGCACATTTCTTGAATACCTCCAGGGATGGGGACTCCACCACTACCCTGAGCAGCCTATTCCAATGTAGCATATTTACAAGTCACACTCTACTTCAATGTCTATTGTGACTACATGTGGTCTTCATTGTATTGTGCCACTGCAATGTTGCTAATAATGCAGAAAGACAAAGATTTTAATGTGGTTTAAAAATTACTATTGAAGATGGACTGAATTTATCCCAAAGGTAGGAGCTGCCACTAGCTTAATGGTTCCACTGCTTAGAACTATTAATAAAATATTCACAAAATTCTATATTTTCAGATTGCTGATGGTTATTAGGCATACATGTGCACTGTTCCATCCATGTAATTTCCTCTGGCAAGCATTTTAATATCCACTTACTGAATATTCTCAGATACAGAAACAGTATGCTTGTGGGAGCACAATTTCTGTGTGTTAATAACCAAAGCTTTCCAGATAAAAGTTACAGAAGAATGTAGACAGCTTGACATTATCTGGAGTTATTTACAGCTAAAAATGTTACTCAATTATCCCCGGAGCCAGTATTTAGAAGATTCAGGGTTTACTTTAAAGTATTTCATGGTTTATTTTGTTTTGTTTTTTCTCAAGGTTCTTTGAAATGGCTCTCAACCAACCTTAACTTTTTTTTTCTTTTTCTCACTGTGAAATACAGTTCTTATAACAGTAGAATTATTGCTTTATGGCTTTATTTGTTAGAGTTCTTGGCATCTTACAAAAGCCTAGTCACATCTGACACTCTCTCGTTTTAAGTAGGGCACTTAGCCAAGGAAAGCAATCCGGACTTTGGAGATCACTTCTCAAGCTGGAATTGGGGTGGGGGGCATAATTACATCTACTATTAAAGTAAGATTTCAGAGACAATCATGTATTTGACAGTTATGAGAGACCATTATATATTTCCTTTGCCCTCATGGGAAGGGAGACCCTGGTATGAATATTTTTGTAATAGCTTTTCAAAATTTTATTTTGCAAGCATTTGCAAACAGTCCCTTTAGTTCACTTTGGAATTGTTGCTCTTCCTTTTCAATGGAATTTTGTTCTCTTTTGTCACATCCATGCAAATACATCTTTTGAGTCAGTCAGAAGGTAGCTTTCTGCATGGTTAGTTTCGTAGGGCCCAGTGTTCTGGTGGGATGAACATTTCCTGTTACTTTTAGATGCTGCTTAAGGTGCATAAAAAGGACGCAAAGATGCAGAAAGAAATCCCTGTAGGAATTTTTGAACTGCTTGGGTGAAAGAGTACCTGAAGTATCATGGGAAAAGTGCTTGCAGTAGTTCAGGGAGCCTCAGTGACTGAAGGTCTCCAGAGATATCGTTTGTTTTATATCCCCTTTGTTTAGTACCTTGTATGATCCAGTCCCTTTGAGGGCATCACTAGACTCAGGGGGTAATACGTACTGTGGTGTAATAGTTGGTGTAATAATCATGTAGGATGAAGAAAACTGACTGGCATATCCTGTTTACTAAGGAAAAAATACTGTTAAACTGATGGCTTTAGATATTTTGTAACATAAACACAAAAGCAGTTATTTTAATGAAAAGCTTTAAAAGCTTTAACAGCCCATAAATGGGAAGAAAATATCTTTACTTTGATTCTGTTTGTAATTAAATCTACCTGTCTATCTGGATGTGCATGCATGTGCACACACTTTTTGATATTTTTTTTCTCCCAGACTCGTGAACAACTGCAAGCTGATCTTCTCAGGTGTCAGGCAAAAATTGAGGACCTGGAGAAAGCTCTAATCGAGAAAGGACAGGTAAAAGGCTCTCTTAATGTCCTCTGCCACATCATTCTCTCCCTTGCATGCAGTGGTGCCCTTGCCATCTTCATTGCTTGCTGGTGTGTTAGTGTGACTGATGCAGCTTAATTGCTACTCTAGCAATAGATTACTTAAATAAAAGAAAGTCTTATATAGGCTAAGAAAATGCCATTAAAAATTCATTTTTAACACATAATACACATATGCATAATATTGAAATAGTGGCATGTACACACATTGTAAATTCTGTTCCCATTGTCATTTGGTGAAGGCCTTTCTCCTGTTTTCCATTTTGTTTGTATTTGCTATCAATTCCAATAAAATAAATATTCTATATTTGTACTGGAGAATATTTTTTGGTGTATAGCATCGAAAAGTCAAAAAACCTAATCACTTCGGCACACGCTTCTGATAGAGAAATGAACCACTGAGTGTGTCTGGTTACTGGAGGCTGCTTGCAATGTTACTCTTCTGGGCTTAAATTCTTGGAGGACCCAACTGCTTTCAAATTCTCATACCATCACACAGAGTAAAATTAGACCTTATGCTTCAGTATATCTTGTACATACTTGATGAAGATGTGGCTACTGATGCATATTTAATAATGTCTAGGATCTTCAGGAAGGCTGATATAGGGCTCTGAGAGTGCATTTTAAAGATATTGGGTTGCATAACTGCTAGAACACACTGAGAAAATTGGGGAGGTGTTGTTTTATGCTTTGTTGTTCGAAATAATAATTTTAAGATTGCAGGTAGTGTATGGCAATAAAATAAGATATAGCTATTGATAGATATAAATTTCAAAGATTAATGATCTTCTAGCATTGAATAAAAACAACTTATAAATAATGCCAAGTTAATGATATTACTGGGTTTTTTTATCACTGGTTTATTCTTTGTAGGAAAAATTTTCCGTAATATTCTGTATAAATACAAAGGGTTTGGGACCATATTCAAATTAGGGGTAAAAATTATTTATGCTAGCTTCCACACAAACTACAATTTGCTTAGTAATTCCATGTAAATAAAGTATTACTAAATATCGATAATATGTTACCAATCTAAATATGATGGCTCACTAAACTTTTGGAAGAATAAATGAAACTGAAGACCTCTCAAGGATCTACTGCTGCCACTTTAGTGTGTTGATGATAAAAGTGTTGACTATTACAGTGTAAAATCTAATTACTGTGTATATAAGTAAGATGAACCAACATGGATTCCCATGTAAGAAATTACTTCTGTGAATTTGCTTCCAGAATGGTATGTCGAAAAGGTATGCCTGGAAATTAGAATTTAATTAATTATTACTTTATGAGATTCGTAACCACATTTTCAACCTTGTATCTCTTGGTAATCCTGAGAAGGCCAGCAGGGATGTGACAAGGAACAATATTATATTGTGTCTAGTAGGCTAGTTTGTACCCTGAACATTAGCTTTCCACAGAAAGGTGACAGTGTCTTCCTGGGAGCTCTAGCACCTGCTCAGTTCTCCTGACCTGTTAGTATTTACATTCAACATAATAAATGGTTGTGATGATAAACTGACTTTGTTGTGCACTATGTGATTTTTTTATTATTATTATTACTTTGTCATTTAGATGGTCATGGCAGTGATGTTGATTTAATAATACTCGTGAAATGTTCTTTCAGGAAACCAGTCTCTAAATTGCTTTTGGAAAGGAAACAATGAATCAAAAGATACTAATGTATTATCCCAGAAATTTTTAGTCTTGCTTTGCAGCTTTAGGAAACAGAAGCAGCAAAGGCCTTCACAATTTTCCTGAAGTCAAATTCAGAGCATGAGATTAGAATCTTATTATTAAAAAATGATTTGAAGCTTGGCTTATGACAATTTATATGTAATTTCACAGTAAGTGTCAATGGCTCTTGTTAATCTCTCATGAGTTCGATCTGTCAGAATTCCCCTAGATGTAAAATAAGGCTAATAATCCATTTATACAAGGTACATTGAGGTGCATGCATAAGAAACATTACATTAAGGGATGAAATTCTTATGAATATTAATAGTGGTATATAATAAATCTCAAAATATTGGAGCATGTAATGTGCCAGATGGATTTCCTTTTTTTTTAATGCTCAGCTCTCTCAGTGACCTGGTGTATATAAATACAATCCCACTGAAGTTAGGATTTTCTCAGAAAGTTGACTTGATAACTTCATCAAGAAAGACACAAAAGTTAATTATCAATAGGGCAAATTTTTCCTGCTTGTGTGAACTGGAATAGTTGAACGTATAAGTCTGATGTAACTGATAAACCTGCCTTTTGCCATATGCATGCATTGGGATATCCACCCTAAGTCTATGAGTGCAAGCCTTTGTTCATTCCTTGACCATAGTAAAATTTTCATTTCATTTACTTCTCATGCAGCCTCAATGTGCAAATACCTTGCTGACAAAGAAAGTGTAAGCCTTAATACTTTAGATGAGACATAGAGATTTTAAATAAGTTGTCCTTTTTAGTTAGAAAATAATTTCATCTAGAGTTAGAATGGCAGATAATGTGTTGGATATATTTTTATTAAACTTATTAGAACAGTATGAGCTAGGCTACGTAAATACTTTTCTTTACAGGGAGAACAGAGCAAATTTGGCTGTTATAATCCATTAAATCTGAATGTCCAGCTATGGCTGGTAGTGAGTTTTTGTAACTTGGGTCTTTAAAGGGATATTTGGTGAGGCCTTTTGAAGCCATGAGAAAACCTAGAAGCAAAGATCAGCTTTGGAACAAGTGATCAAATGGAAATGAAGTTTTCAAATGAAGTATAGCATATCTTATATCACTTTCCTTCCTCCATAGCATTGAGTTCCTTACCACAAACCCTGTTTTAGCCTGATTCTCACACTTCTAGCAGGGGCCAATTAACTGCATACCACTGAAGGTTTTTTTTTTGCCCCCTCAGTCATTTGCGGTAATTAAATGTTTTTCTTCCCTTTCTCCATTGGGATTTGCATTACACTGCTCAAAATGGGATGATTTTGCAAGAAATTTTCCAACTCTGTAATGAGATGCAATAGTTTTGAGTTAAGCTAAGTAAATAAACGTTTTAAAATAACATAAAATATCATATAACTGCGTTCACCCACAATTGCTATAGTAAATATTTTAAAGTATATGCTTAGCTGGAACATATTAGGTAACAAGAGTCTCAGCTTCAGGAAAAGAAAGGAACTCTTACTTTCTCTGTAGCTGAGAATGCTGTTTATCATTGAAATATTTATGAAAGCTTTATTTTTTGATGTGTGACCATTTTTATAATTGAATGTACAATGATGTCTGAAATCTACTTATTGTGGTTATTCATTTGTCTTGTTTAAAAAAATATATATAATCTAAATATTTTAATCCTCTTCCTCATAGGATTCAAAATGGGTAGAAGAAAAGCAGCTGTTAATCAGAACAAATCAGGAGTTGCTAGAGAAGGTACGTGTTCAGAATCTGGGAATATTTTCACTATTGCTGCCATTTATCATAAAAGGAATGGTAAAAGGAAATGAATGTACTAAGTACTGGAACATCAACATGAAAATCACTTACTTTATTTCTCTTCAGGAACAGGGATTCAGATAAAAGTCTCTGATTAAAGTACTAATATGCTTTTGTGCTCTTTGGGAATGGAAGCTGCTCTTTATTGTGGAATTACATGTTGTATGACCAACAGTAGTACCCAAGCTGGCAGATGTTTCTAGTGTCCAACAAATACAATCTAAAATATTAAGCATAATGTGAACTCTTGTATTTTGTCAAACAGTTACACAAAGGTTACTATTGTCCTGATCACCGATAAAGCTGCCCGCTCCCTTCAGCCTTCCATTTCTCACAGTTTTCCCACATGTTAATTAATATTGATTAATTTAATACTATTCTATCATTTACTATCACATACTCAGAGCTCAGCATCCTCGTTTCTCTTCACTGATATTGGGAAAGTTAGCTGGTACTCAGGAGGTCAATTTTTTTTTTTTGGTTAGATATTAATATAATGGGAATAAGATAAACAAAGAAAAAATCATGACTATTTAGGAGCTACAGCTGGACTTAGTTTATTCAGACACTTACAGGGGTACTATGAGTGTTATAGTACAGCTGGAATTAATTTATTCAGACACTTACATGGGTACTATGAGTGTTATAGTACATTATGCCAGATGTTAGCATCTATTTAGTTTCATACAAATACGAAGATCTCCTGGTTAAGCTAGACAGTAGACCAAAGCTATTAGTTGGCATAATGAATAGTCAATTTTGAATCTCCATTTTGTCATTGTTAGTGGCCCAAAGAACAAATCTGGAAAATTAAAAAATAGGCATTAAACTCTCGGTTATTGTCTTTTGTATACTGTAAAGAGTATATGTCTAGTTATGCAAAGATAATGAGAACAGTCTACCCAAATGTTAATGTAATCCAGTTTCATTCACTTGATTTTAAAAGAAAGCTTGTATTGGTTAACTTATTTAGATACAATGTTCATATCAGTTTTCATACTAGTTCCAGAATACTGTTCTATATATAATATCATTGACCATTTTCTGCCGGCAGCTCTCACAAATGTTTTCTGATGTGGTGTTCCTTCTTTATCTAATAAAGATAGATAACATCTAATGAGAAACTGAAAAAATTAGCAGTTTTGTCTAAACCCCTGGCCTGTAACTCTGTACAGTATCTTTTCCATTGCTTACGGGGGTTTATGATGTTGTGTTTGTCTCATAGATTTACAGAATGGAACAAGAAGAGCATCAACTGAAGAATGAGATGCAAGATGCAAAAGACCAGAATGAGCTGTTAGAATTCAGAGTGCTAGAGCTTGAAGTAAGAGATTCTCTCTGTTGCAAACTCTCAAATGGAGCAGAAATTGTGTTTGAACCCAAGCTGAAGTTCTTGTAAAGATTACTGATGTCTGGTGCATGTTTAAGGGAAATTGCTTAGGTATCTATTTTTAAAATGTTGTATCTTGGGATAATGAAATTGATGCCACTGCCTTAATATGTTTTGGAGAGAGTGCTCACTAATGTTTATAAAGATGTAATATAGCTAATATATATTGCATATAGTTTGTTTTTCATCTAATAAAATATTTTGTTTTGCAATATTTTGCCTTTTTTATTTGTTTCATTTCCATAACTGCTCCTTTTCTGCATGTAAAATCACTTGGTATGTATACTACTGCCTTGGTTGGCATTGTTAAAATTAACACACCTTCTCATATCTTGCATGCAGTGATCTGACTAAAGATCTGACATCCATCACATCAATGTATAATTGCTTTTAATTACATTGATTTAAGATTGACTACATTCATATGAAGTAAAATGATCTTAAAAGAACATATTTTGGTAGCAGCTCTGAAATAACTTCTCTTACCTGAAATCCATTTTCTGATGGTAAAAAATGGTCATGGACTGGAAATAATTGGCATCAGTCAATGGAGAAAGTTAGAAAAACCCTCTGAGAATGTCAAAGTTAAACTGGCGAAGCACAAGTACAACTTCTGTATGTCAAAGTAGTATGTTGCTCATAGCAAGCAAATTCTATACTTTGCATAAATGAAGTAACAGTGAAGTTATTTGTCAGTGACAATTTGAACACGTAGCCTGTGATTACAGTAGAAAAAAATGGTTCTTCTCACCTCGTAAATGGGGCCCATGTCGAGTTTAGTAGCACTGAACTACTTGCGTGTGATGCACAGTGGTCACACAGTTCTATTGCCTGATAACACAATGTTCAGTTTCAAAGATCATCAGCATTCTTAAAACCATTTAGAATAAACTCTCCAAGAAACCTGCCATTGTCACTTCTCCATAATTTTCATCACCCAGCACGTTTCACCAAAAATCTTGGCATGTGTAACTTTTCTGATAAAGATGAAAATGTCATGTCTTCCTGTTATGTGGACATTCTGCTTTTTGTCTTTGACATTTCCTAATCTTTTTTTAATCCTTTATCAGCCATCTATTTTAATGTCATAGCTCATTATATTCAAAATTATGAATTTAGGTTATTAGAATTTCAGTAGATATTCAGGAAAACAAAAATGCCTTCTAATATATGTCTTTGTATTTTATTAAGCAGCTCTAAAGTAAAATACTGAACAATTTAGCATTTGAATTGGCAGTTACACTAGAAACTGCTTCCTAAAGTATACTTGTTCTTAAAGTAAAACAATCAAAAAAACCTTTTCTTAGGAAAAGTAAAAGAAGTGCTTCAATACCTCCTTCATGAATGTCTTTGTCACATGGAAGTATCACATGAAAAATAGCTCAATGTGATGTGATGAGTTTTGTCATATGCCAAGTCTTTAAGGACTTTTTTCACAGAGTAACAATGGAAGTATTTTTGTGTGATTGCAAGAAAAGATTTTTTTCCTTTGTAGGCAGGCATGTAGGCACAAATGTGACTGACAGCGTGAATGCTTTAGTAAAATCATGAATGTTTCTGGTACTCATGACAGTATTTTTTAAGAGCAATTAAATTATTTTGGATGAAAATTAGGCTAGAGTAGAAAACACAACCATGTGTCTATCATCTAATGCAAGCAAATTCAGGTAAGTTTAATACAATACAATAATTTTTAAAAAATCTAAAATGGTAACTCAAGTTGGACAAGAATTAAGCTTCTGGTTTTGGATTACAACAGCTAAGCCATTTGAGCCTATTTCAAAATTAGACTGTTAATGCAAGCATTATTTAAAATAGAGCTTCTGAAGGGGGAAAAATTGTATAGAATGCAGAGGCTTTTCCCTCTACACTGTAGTTTCAAATTAAGCTTAAGCTAGTTAATGAACAAGAGTTGCCATGCTTTGTAACTTGCTTAAGTGTATGCATGCAGCCTGGTTGCTGTATCAATTAAAGCACATCATTTTGTAATTTAGGAAATTGAGCAATGCATGGATTGTCATAGGAACGAAAATATTTGCAGTATCTCTCATTATACAGTCAGAAACTGAAGCCCTTGTTGCCATTGCCTCCTCTTGTAATATGGAGAGGAAATCTGATTTTCCTCA
Organism: Podargus strigoides; assembly: GCA_028020825.1. NCBI lineage: Eukaryota > Metazoa > Chordata > Aves > Caprimulgiformes > Podargidae > Podargus > Podargus strigoides. The sequence continues at coordinate 13,163,028 of CM051621.1, forward strand.
CTTGTGTTCCCATGACCATAGATAATTCAGAGTAAAATCCAGTGCCTTGGTTGGCCAGAGCCTTCAATCCAGTCATTTTCACAAGCACATTATAATTCAAGTAAAATCACTTATTTATTGTTTTACTGTATTTATGCCTTCTGAAGAAATAATAGGCTAGTATTTTGAAGAAACACATGAAAGTCAAGTAGATGGGCTGGATAAGTTTTAGAAGTACTATAGTTTTAGATAAATGGGAATTTATAACTTTTAGTTCTGGCACAAAGAATATCGTAAGTGTTGAGTAGTGCTGCCTCTCAACATATTCTGACGTCCTGGGTTGTTCAGTGAATAGAAATGGGGATTTTAGATGCTGTAGTAGAAAGGTTAACTGTAGAATAAACAGGGAGTAGATACACAGCTTTAATTTTATTGAGAAAATCTTCAGTGATAATACTATTTCATGATAGAGTTTATTTTTTTTTCTGCAGTTTCTTCTTCCTAAATTATTCTTTGCTCCATGAAAGAAAACAATAGTTAAATTAGCTTATAGCCAACATAAAACCCTGCAGAGTTCTTTAGGGCTTCAGTAAGTTATTTGGCCAGCATGCAAGGATTCCTGCATCTGAGGAGTGTTAGTTAACTTTGCAGAAACTGCATGCAATCAATTGGAAGATAATGCCATTTTTGTGCTTAGCTAAAACCAAAATCATTCAAATATGGTGAAAGTAGAGAAATACTATATATTTGGAATGTGAATAGGAATCTGCCTTTTTAATGTACAAACCTTTTGTAAAGGTGGGAAATAAATATTTACATATAATCACATGTGATGTTTTTAAACAAAATCTTTCCTCAGGAGAGAGAACGAAGGTCGCCGGCATTTAATCTTCATATAACCACCTTCCCTGAAAACAATGGAAGTGCACTTCAACTGTTCTGTCAACAGGAAGGAATAAAGGTATATATAGAGCATTAGTAACAGTTGGATGGCCGGGAACTTTTTCAAAATTACCAGCCCAACATCCAAACAAACAGTTTGCCATGTTGCTGTAGGGAAGAAAATCTGAAAAAAATAAATATAGTAAGAAAAGATATTTTTAATTTGGGAAAGTGTTTCCTAAGAATATGATCTGGTAGTCTGGCAGGAGCTCATCAATGAAAATGAAGGCTGGTCAATCAAGATAATTTACATTTAGTCTAGAATACTGCTGTAAAAACATTGCAGAGAAGAATGTGCATGTTGATATGATTCATTGTCAGGCTTGTTACAGTACTTTGTTCTTGATATTAGATGTTTTCATCTAAGGTCAGAAATATGACATTCACCTATTATTTTACACCCAATTTAGTGAAGCACATATGCGTATTGTTTGTTGAATTCATAGGCTTACATTATTTGCCCAGGCCAGCGCCTTGAAGCATGAGGTGTCTGATCCAAAACTCATTCAAATAGATGAGACTTTATCTGTCATTTTAGATCAAGCCCAAGATAAACATTGGGATCTCTCTTGATTAGTTTCTGCTGACTACCCACATAATGCAGTTGCACAACACATAGATGCCAACCAGTACGTTTTGTACTGGTACAGCCCTGTGAAATGTTGCCCTCTTCTAAGAAGTGCTGTATACGAGTAGAAGTTGAGGGTGCCAGCATTTAACAAGGCTATCTTACTTTAGGCATGTGTAGTAAGCATTTTGGACTAATATGAGATGGTCTTTTTTCATGCTCTCAAGCCTTCCTACATTCAAATAGCATGGCTATGTACAAGCCATCAAAGGGAATGATCCCTGGTCCACGTTAACTTGTGGACCATGCTTGGGATGGGTCAGGAGAATGTGATTAGTGCAGGTTAAACAGTTGCATGAACCTTTCTAACAACTTTTAAAAGTAGAAAATAGTTTTCTGAGGCCTAGGAATGGTATCTGGCACTGTGTACAATATAGTCATTGTGTGAATTGGTTCATAGAATCATGGAATGGTTTGGGTTGGAAGGAGCCTTAAAGATCCAGCCCCCCTGCCATGGGTAGGGACATCTTCCACTATTCTCTTTTTCTGTATCAGAGGAGTGTTTTTCTTTATTTCAATGGCTGGGCCTTAATAAGTAAGGGTTTGCTGCTTTTTGTGGATTGGGGTCTGACTGGCAGAGAAATGTGGCTTTCTACTCACAAAGGCTGTGAGCTGATAGTGTTTGAAGGAGCATGTTCAGCCCACCATGCATATTCACTTCTTCCACTGTAAGGCTGATTCCACTCCACTCTTTTGTTTGATAAAGAAGATAAAAACCAAACCACCCAACAAACCTTTCCAAATATTTCGTTCATGCTCGTTGTTGTTTTAACTTCTGTAGCTTGATGTACTTGATGCTTCACTCCAAACAAACAGAAAAAAATAGTCCTTTAAGCCTGTTTATCAGTTTTCATCTTTCATCTGCATTCATCAGCAGGATGGTACATGTGAATCATACAGGAACATTCTGCCCTCATACACAGATGTCCAGGTTGCTTGCTATACTCACAGAATCACAGAATGGTAGGGGTTGGAAGGGACCTCCAGAGATCATCTAGTCCAACCCCCCTGCTAGAGCAGGATCCGAGAGTAGATCACACAGGAACATGTCCAGACAGGTTTTAAATCAAGAGTGACATTTGGTTTTGTTTCTGAAAGTATCAATAACACTTCTGTAGTTGTGATGCAAAACTCATGTTTCAGTTATTTACATTTCAAGTCTTTTTGCATGCAAAAGTGAATAAAGGCTACAAAAAATCTAACATATAGAAACTTTCTCACCTACTATATAACAAGTGTTAAACATCTTTTTCAGGACGTGAATATATCTGAACTTATGAAGAAGCTAGATATTCTTGGAGATAATGGGGTAATAATTTTTTAATTTCAAATATACCTTTAGTTTTATGGTTATTTTACAGCATCTTTTTTTCCCACAGCAGAAATAACATTCAAGAAAATGCAGAGAGTGATTTTTCTTGCCTATATTTGTATGAACAATATGAATGATTAGGTACTACTTTTACAAACTTAAAAGAAGATCTTTCAGTTAAACTGATGGTAGTGAAAAGTGTGTTTTTTCAAGATGGAATTTGATCTTGGCTGAATTACATGGGAAAAAAAGGCACTGTAGTAGGCAGAGGGAAAAGACAGAAAACAGGCTAGGGGAGAAAAATAAGGAAGTCAAAGCCAGAACAAGTTATTCCTCAATTTGTTATCTTGAGTAGTAGTAGTAACATCTGCTGCTGTGAAGGATGCCTCTGCCAGGAGTGGATTTGCTGGGAGAAAAGGTTAGGGTAACCGGTTCCCTTTCTTCCCCTGTATTGCCAAATACAGTATAAAATCTTGGTCATGTGGTTGGGGCACGAACATCCACAGAGCTGGTTCCACTTTAGAGGTAGACAGTTTGAGGTCTTTGTAATACTAGTTTTAAGCTCTAGATTTACTTTTTATGTTGAATTTTGTGTGGAGGTTTTTACAGTACTTGCTCTTTCTTTGGATCGTTTTCGTTAATGGGAAGTCTAGCTCTGAAGTGCACGAGGGGGGAGGTGCAGGGAAATGCAAGGCTGTAGTCCAGTGAACTGGCATTTTTTTGGCTACGAAAAAAAGAAAAAAAATCCCTGACAGAAACCACTTAATTTTCATTGAATAGTGAACTGTTGCAAAGTGTGTAAGTGGTGTACTGAAACACAGTGGAGACTAAGTACCCTTGGTTTAGCTTTTAATATTTTCAATCATGGGATCCTTTCTGGGCATGTTAATAAAATGGTAAATGTTATAGCTGATTTATTCTTGAAAGTAAAGCTAAAATTTATTGCTTGTGTTGAGGGATGGATTTCCAATCCAATTTAAAATACATCTTTTTGTATTTTAGAATTTGAGAAATGAAGAACAGGTTGCAATAATTCAAGCTGGGACTGTGCTTTCCCTCTGTGAAAAGGTAGAATTCAGTAACGATTTTTCTCTCCCTAAAGACTGACCATATCTTCTGAGATATCGCATAACTTTGTCAGGGAAGCATGGCTTTTCTGTTAAAATTGTCTGGATTGGAGCATGTATTCATCCTTACATGACTTTGTTGGGATTGTGATGTCTTGGGGTAAAATAAAACTTACAAAATAAATGCAATTTAAAAATAAAAACAAGTTTTGGATATATTCCCTAGAATACAAACTTAACAGAAGAGACTTCATTCTCAGAAGCGCCCATGTCCTCGGCTCTCTGAGAACAAGGTGCTGTGAAGTCCTCTGTAAGTTGTGCCACCATGGTCCATTTTGGTACCATTTCTGTGTATGACTGAAAAAAACTCTGAGTGGTCTCTAGTCCCTTCCTCCATAAATTACTGGGCATAGGTAGCAAAATAGTAGTTCGTAGAAGATAGGTAATCAGTCAGGTAACTCAGTTCTGCATGACTAGTTCCTTACTCTTCCAATTACACAGAGAAGATAATCTGTATATGAATAATGATGGCATTTAGAACTAAGAAAGGCTTGCCTTTTCCTCTGAAGAAGCTTTGTCCATCCTTTTCATAGGTTTCTGTTAAATCTTTGCCACATGCATTTTTGAAATTCAGAATCAAAACTTTAAAATTAAAATTTGAGCATTTTGTAATAATTGGTATTTGTAATAATAGGTATAATTTTTATAATCTACATACCTAAATATCTTAATGTAGGTAATCTAAATTAGGTAATTTAATAATAATTGATTTAAGTGAGTAATTGCTATAAGCAAAATAAAAATTATAGAAAATCAATATAACCCCTATGCTTTTCATTGCATTATAACATTAAAAAGAGGAGGTGGTGATCATAGCCCTTTACATCCAACAAGGAAAGTGGAAGAACCCCAGTACGCAAGGCTAAGATAGAGACCAAAACTGGTCAAATTTTAGGGACTGGACTGCATTGTTATTGCTCAAGTAAATTAGTGCTTGTGCAAAAGGTGTCACTGGAATTAGTGAGCTTGTTTGATTTGTGCCAATAGTGCAGAATAGAACATACACTTTGTTACTTGGAACTATTAAACTATTTCCATTATCAACTGATCACAGCAATAAGGGACTGGAAGTTTTGTCAGCTGAAATAATTCCTTATATGAATAGAAACATACAATTACAATGGAGACTTCATTTATGCTAAAGTTGATCTATAATTTCATTTCATTCTTTTTGTTTTCTTATTCTACCAGTTGCTAGTTTGCCTTAAGAATTTTCTTTATATATAATTTTTAAATTTTTTTTGTGATCTTATCATATAATCTGGTTATTACAGAAATTGAACACTCTATGAGAAAGGTTTTAGTTTTATCTTCTATAGGTAAATAGAGTACATTTAAAGAATGAGATGAAAATAGTTCTTATTATCTATGGACTCTATCCATTTTATGTCATTTTAGTGAAGTGCCTCCCAACAACCTAGTAAGTACAAGCTGATAGAAAATTGAATCAAGAGGGTACTCTCAGAAGCATGAAATCTTTTCCTCTTTTTCATGGTGCACATTTGAGGTACAGGCTAATCAAGTGACTCTGATTTTCCCCATACCAGAAGGCACTATCTGTGTCCAAAGTTTTACTAAGACCAAGAATAACAGAAAATAGTTTTATGCTGTCCTTAACAAATCAAACACGATACCACATTTCATAATATTGTGTTTTCATAATTGTTTCATATTATTCTTTCGTAATATTGCACAGAAAAAATCAGACAAAAACTGATAATTAAGACTGGATGACTGTTTTAACATAAATTCGATTGGGTGCATATACTGAATTTAGATTAAAGGAAATTTAAAATAACTCCACTGCCTTCTCCAGTGTGATGTAACCACCACAGATGTCCCTCTAAATAAGGGCCAGGCAGCTTCCCATGTACATGCCGGTAGTTTCTTAATTACAAGAAACTATCATATATAATCTTCTTATAATGGGATCTTTTGGTAGAGAAATGGTACTACAGACATAGGTGTTGTGCTAGTTATATTCACATGTGCTAATTCATCACACTCATTGTTTATTTAGATCAGATCTATTATATTCAGGCATTAGAAGTGATCTTTTGGAAATCAAGCTACCAGGCAAGAAAAGTTTCTGGGTTTCTGCTGGCACAATTCCAGAAGCTTATTTTGAGTGCTATAGCTGATTACCAGTCCTAAATACATGCTTGTCTCTTCTGTGCCACTTGGTTCCAGAAAGGTCTGCAGGTATAGGAAGGTCAGAATCAACATTTAGTTCAACATATCATTCATACCTTTAAAAAATAGTAGATCTCTAATTTTTTGCAAATACCCTTCATTTACAAATATTGAGGGTAGCTGTGAGAGATGCTGAGCACTTCCCACTTCTATTGATTTCAAGGGTTCAGAATGCTCACTATCTTGCTGAATCCTTTATCAGCAGCAAGGCTTTCCTTAGGAATATCTTCAGTCTGTCACCTTCAAAAGGAAGAAAGCAAAGCTGATGAGAATAGAATCACTGTGGAATACAGTGTTCCTGTTCACTTTTTTCATCTTTGTGCAAAGCTAAACCTACTAAGTAGATAAAACAAGTTTCCATTTTTATCTAACAGTCTCTTAAATGGTGGAAAGTCCAAAAGGATGAATTAATGAATTCATATTTTGCATATTTGTAAACTTTGCAGATTTCCTGTCTAAGTATTTGGAAAAAAATGGTATATCACTAATTTCTTTAAGTCTGAGCTCCAATGAACTCACCAAACCCCTAAATTTATAAATTCAATGGGTAATGCTTACTAAAAGAATTAAACTAAATAGGAGTAATCTAGTGTTAGTAAGCAAAGCAGTTGATGAAAGTGTTAATCATCAGTGGCAAAGCTACAGTTGGTCTTAACGGGAGATGGTGTTAAAAAAAAAAAAAAAGCATTAGTCTAAAATATACTTTCTTTAAGCTAGTCGTTGATTCTTATTTTGGACCAGACCAATAAGGAAATGAAATAAAACAACTCAGAACTGGGAATTCCCATCCATTCCAATAAACTGAAATGCTGAATATTAATATAATCCTGATGATGATTAGTAATTAAGCAAGAGCCATCTATCCATGCAATTAGCTATTACAATAGATGATTTTACCTTTGGAATGCAATGGCCATTCTTCTTAATTCTGATTGTTTTGTTTATCACCAGAATAATAAGGGATTCATGGTAGCAACCGCATGAACCCCCATCTGTCTGTCCGTTTTATTGTTCCCTCTTTATTACTGATGTTTGAGAAGTGAGCCTCTTCCTAGGAAGTGTGCAGCAAACTGTGCAAAATAAAGGACTGAGTTTGCCACCTTGTCTTTTGTTTAAATTGCCATCCGGAATAAAGCAGAACTGGTGCTCTGAAATTATATGATGGTTCTGCAAATCAGGCCAACAAGCATTGGGTATATCAAGTTAGAAACAGGTTAATTTTGCCTTCTTCAGTCAGGTCAGTTTTGTATCTTGAACTATATTTCTACAGTCCTGCATTCTGCCCATGTTTTCACAAACTGTTTATTCATTTGTAATTCCAAAGTAAATGGATAGTGTGGGGGAAGCATATGCCTGAGAGTGTTGGCAACAAATTTGCAAAATGTTCAATTAAAATTTTTCAAAAGCTCTGGTTTTCTCATTTTTTATTTTTTTCCTCTTCTCACTGCTATGTTCATGTAGTGGTTAAAACAGATAGAGGGAACAGAAGCTGCACTGACACAGAAGATGTTAGACCTGGAGAATGAAAAGGTAAGGAACAATAACTAAAAATATAATTCATTTAGCTAAAACTCATCTTAAGGGAATGCATATAAACTTCATCACAAGTTGGTTTGCTGCTGTTCTCTGCTTAACAGAGATTGCTTCATGGTGAAATAGGCAAGAGATTTCTAGAACCATTTATTGATTGTATTCTTTGGGGTGGGAGGGAACAGTCAAAGCTCTATAAAACAAAATTAGCAAAATATATACAAATTAGGACACGAAGGCATAAATTTACAGAGCATATTAATCAAACAATGTGAAATTGTCTTTGTGCTTTCTCTGTGTATTAATTTGTCTGGCAACAGCATTGTCTTTTTAATCTTGCATCATCTTAGTAGAATTGTCAAGGATGTTCATTTGCTCTCTGGTATTCAGCCTCTGGACAAGTTGTAAAGACCTCTTACTCCAGATGACCTTTCTTTCCCCAAGGTCTTCATGCTTATAGACAGAAAACTGCTTTTTCTCAAAAGCAGTTCTGTCTTGCATAGCAAACTCAGTGCTATACTGACCTTATTTTCCCATAAGTTGAAAAAAGAGTTTTGGAATGAGTGTTTAAGTCTATTGGTTTACCATGTATGCCGTGCTTCTCATCTTCAAATGGCTTTACAAATACTGATCCTCGCCACACCTTTTACAGGTAGATAAGTAATCACCATTACATTCCTCTTAAAGAATGGGAAACCGAGACAGGGAGGTTAAGTGATTTGCCCAGGGCCACTGAAGAAGTATGTGTTTGGGCCACAACCAGAAAAAGAAGTGCTCAGACTGTTCTCTGATGAGTGTAGCCTATGATACTGGTTGTACTTTAGCATGCCCATGGTCCTTTCCACATTTAGTATTTATTTATTTTTAACTCTTGCTATGGAAAAATGCAAAGGTTTTGGAGAGGGAAAGTGTCCACAAATATCGATATCTTTTACGAAAGGAATTGGAAAACAATAGTTTCTTTCTAAGCTGACTTATTATCTTCAGTGTTTTCAAATCTTGCTCTAGATAGCCCTGTACCTCTTTGTTTAGCATAGCAATCTTAGAGTCTGCATTGCCAAGGACTGACTCAATTGTGAAAAGAGTTTAGGAATAATATTCTAGCATGACACTTTCAGAAGGGCTGAGCACTGGTGTAGTCATCCTTGGAACCCATGTTAAGAGTTTGAGATCCTATCCTTGTTCCTTCCCTCTTGCTTTTTCAGGCCAACTTTTACAATAGCTGTTGGAGAAGCAGCATGATCAGGGCAGCTGCATTGCTATTCTGGGATCTGTTGGTAGCTCTGACCCTCTCTATAGTCTTGGGCAAGTCAGTCCACTTCTCTGGTGTCAGACACTTGTACACACATTAGGAACAGGCCTGTTCTTTACCGTGTGTTAGACAGTGCATGGTGGTGGTATTGCATCTTGTACAACAGCCATGTAGCTGTTGCTGTAATCCACATAAGAAAATAATGTCACCTGTGTAGTCAGGTTGGGATTCAGTTGCATAAACGTGGTGTCTAATGCCATATTACATTCTTCAAAGTTCTGGGGATGTCCACAAGGGGCTGAGAAGTATGTCCTACAGGACCTTTTGGAGACCTCTGCCCTTCTGGACCAGCAGCTGAAGTAGCATACCCGAAGGCTATAATAGCAATAGATGCCCATCTATGAATAACTGAATTTCAGCCCCAAGATCAAAATCTGACTTAAACTTTGGTTCTACTTTCTATATCAATTCATAGGTAATTAAAAGAATTAAAAGTTTACCAAAAAACCCCACTGAAAAATAGGTTTTATAGTTCTTAGAACAAACAGCAACTTATTCCTCTGAGTTCTCTGATATTTGTCTTGTATGTTACTGCTGTCACCAATTATGAATTGTTCTTAACAAATCATCTGTAGTCATTTTATGCCCTGAGCCCCTCCCAAGCATTAATTTGCTGATCAGAATGGATCTGTTTTAAACTAGATGTTTGGAGTGAAAATTCATCCTCATGGTTTATGCTTAGGCAAATTCTATGCCAGTGCTGCACTGGCAGCTGGCGGAAAAACTATCAGAACTCCATATACATGTCTGAAGGTAAAATTCGGCCAAATAAACAACTTCGGGGAAATCCCATATCCAATAAAACTAACCAGACAAGCAACATTTGGGTTTTTTTGTACTGTTAATAAAAGCTACAGTCAATCACCTTAAGAACCCTTTGTATTTAATTTGGCATTCATTCTATATGTTGGGAAATGCAAGAGTTTTTTCCATCATTCTCTTTTTTCTATTCAACACATTAAAATCAATCAAAGGTCTTCTCTGCTTTTTGGACTACTACTAATTTTTTTGAGCATGAAAACATGCCTTGAAAGAAAATCTAATAAAATCAAGTAACTATTTTATGTTCTACTTATTATCATCCAAAATACTCTAAAGGCACGTTTTGCAAGAGTACTGTCAACAGTTAATACTGACTTGCCTATTCAGACAACCATTCAAATGTCCACAACTTTCTTGCAGCATCATGCTTTTGGATAGTGAGTTCCAGTGAAATCCCAGCCTGTTTCTGAGTTTGATTTTAAAAACAAAAGCAAAAAAAATTCCCTGTAAATCCTACGTATGTTGAAAACTTCTTCAGCTAAAGTCACTTAACCTCTCTGGGCATCACTTTACCCATTTCAAATTGGCTTCCTAGCTTTACAAGTTGAGAACTGAGCTTTTACTTCTGCTTCACTAATGCATCAGGGAATGCTGCTGCAGAATCCAACTAAGGCTCTGCATGTTTTGGCTTCCTGCCTAGAACAGGCTAGACAACACAGATTATGGTTTCCCCATGATTTTCTTAAGGGTCCACATTGGATCTATTCAGAGAAGCAGTAAAGTGCCCTCACTTGTGTTTCTCTCTCCTCCCTTGGCCTGACCTGTGCAAGTAATAACTACTGGAACACATTGCATGCACATTCCCATTCACCTTTTAGCCTTTCCGTGCACTTCTGTCAGGTTGAAGGCAGGTTTGTACACTGGTGTAGATGTCTATGTTTATAGGTGCAACTTGTTAATATGATACGTATATTTTAAGTGCAAATATTGTAAATTTGATATTCCAAATATCCTTAGGATGAATGCAGTCGTTGGCTATAGATTTTCTCTGCTTCCAAGTGGAAAGCTCACATAAAAATGATGGCATTTATGATTCTTCATGAATTAGGATAAAGAACAAACACTCCCTTGTTTTTATTATTGCTCAGGACCTGTTCAGTAAACAGAAGGGTTATTTAGAGGAAGAACTCGACTACAGGAAGCAAGCTCTGGACCAGGCATACATGGTAGGAAAAGATCAGTCATTAAATTTTCATGTTTGAACAAAACTGAAAAAAATAGGGTCATTTTGGGTTTTTTCTTTTAATTGCAAATAGGGTTCTTTTTAAATTGATTTATTTTTCTGCCAGAGTAGGAAATCAAATACTACTTGAATGGAGGCTTAGGAAATGGATCATAGTATTTAAAAGTGTAATATTTTTGCGTTGCATTTTTTATTCTAAACTACGTGAACATCTTGTTAGTACATCTGGAATGGGAAGAGCTGGTCTATGTGTGCACAAAATTATCACTGGTAAAATACACCAGAGATTACTTTAGAACATTTCCAATTTTGATTTTTCCCAAGGATTTGTAAATATGACTGCTGCTAACCTATCCCAAGCTGGGAATGCCTGTTCTTCCTATGCGATTCCTTCCTGTGCTGTCCTATCCAACCTTACCTTTCCTAGTTTTTAAAATGGAAGCTACAATCTTGCCTTCTCTCAGGTTAAGCAGCAATTAGTAATTATCTAGGAACTGGTAAAACTGCACACCTGACTGTTAATAGTGACACTTCAGGGAATCAAAATGTAATGGCCTGAAGAATTATTTAAATGTTGTAAATTTTTCTAATGGAGAAAATGTTTTCAGAAAAGAAGCAAGGTCTAGTGCTCAGGCCAGATAACAGATAAAAGCAAGCAGGCTCCCTTTCTAGCACTGTGACCTTGGGCAAGCCATTTAACCTCTCTGTGCAGCTGTTTATGCATCACTAATATGGATAGAATTACCTACCTCACAAAGGTGTTATGAGAGCTTAAGGGACGTTGTTAGATGCTCTTGATCCAAATATTGTCAGTCTGGATGCTGGTTTTTAATGGGATCATACTAACCCCAGTAATCACCGAGACACTGCCATGATTCTTTTCTTTCTTTGCTCTTGGGAATACAGTTTTCCATAAGGTTCTCCTGTGCTCTCTGCTTTGCAAAGTGCTGCAGTTTTGGTCAGTGCATGAGAATCTGGTTAGAAATCTGGCAAATGGCAAGAGACTGATGAGGAATTGGTGTATGCAAGTATACAAGCGGACCTTTCTTCATTGCTTATGGCAACTTGGAACTAAGCCAGTGATGTAGACTTTGAGCAATGGGTGGCAGGACAGTGGGGCCAGAGAGGAGGAGACAGTAAAATTTCTGTTCACAGTTCTCCCTGTAGGCTTTTTATTTTATAGGATGGCTTAACAATTCAGTTGCAGTTGAAGGCAGTCTCTTAGTTTGCATTAATATTGTAATGTTCAGCATCAGAGGTCGGGTTTTTGTTCTGTATTGAGCATAGGTCTATCATCTGAATGTTGTTTAAATAGAAGAAATCAATAATTTACTAGAATGGGAAGCATTGTCTGGGTGTAAATCAGTGCTGGGAGGCTACATGCACTCTGTGTGGAATGCTCCTCACTGCTCACGACTGCCGCTTTCTGTCTACCTGTCTGTGTCTGTCCTTCCCTCCTGCCTGAGACTTCACTTGCTAGCCTTCTCCTCTAGCTGCCGGTGGGTCGTTTGCCTCCTGGATTCAAATGGCAGCCTGTCTGTATGTGATTTGGGTTGCATTAGAAAATCCAGGAGCTGGAAGCCACGCTGTATAATGCCCTGCAGCAGGATCCGGGAAGGCGGGCGAGTGAGTCGCTGACCGAAGCCCAGAGGGAGGATCTGCGAGCTGCGGTGGAGAAGGTGCGGCGGCAGATCCTGAGGCAGAGCCGGGAGTTTGACAGCCAGATCTTGCACGAGCGAATGGAGCTGCTGCAACAGGCACAGCAGGTAAACCTGGTTCTCTCTCCCCCGTGTTGGTGTTACCTCTGTGGTTGCTGCCACTGCCCATACAACAGCATCGCTTCACTCTCACCTTGTTGAGTTACACTTTATCTATTCTTTGTATTGCTCCCATGTCAAGGAGATGAGCGGTGTTAGGGCATGGTACACATACAAAACGAGTCACTGCCTCACTACAAGGTCCTGTTGCACAATCTGTTTCATGTATATACAGCCACACAGTCTTCCACAGGGCTGACTCCGTGGGGAGCTTGTTGCAAGTTTAAGGCCTAAATTAGAAAAAGCTGGAATGGAAGGTTTTAAGTGTATGACAATCATATATAAGAGGAAAGGCAAAAGCAGTAGTTACAGGATTTTTTTTTTATTTTTCCCCCTTTTATTTCGCTTAGCTACTTGTGAAATCTTTTAAAATTGGAAAAAAAAAACAGGAAGTCTTAGGAAGTCTTTTAAGAGGCCACTTGCGAGCCTTCATATCTTTAAATTACTTTAGAAAATCTTTGTCTGTCTAAGCCACTTTCTTGAGGACAAATGCAGACAACTTGACTTCAGGCAAGTTCCTGTCAAGTGTGGTCATTATTTACTGAAGAATCATTTGGTAGGATTACTAGTTTTTCAGTGTAAAATGTTCAAGGAAAGTAGCGAGCTGCATGTCTCAGGGTGTTAATTATTCCAGCAGGAATAATTGTTCCTAAGGATTTTGATTCCTCATTATAGTAACCTCTGGAAGATGCAGGCAGATGTTTTAAATCTGGAGGTCTGCCCTCCAGTTTTTCACACTACTTTCTGTGCAAACCAGGAGTCACACATCGTAAATGCCAACCTCTGCTATGCGGGTGTGTTCAGGATGTTGTTACCTCAGATGCTTGTTCTGTGACAAGAACTGCATTTACTTTAGTCAAGCCTCTCTCTGTTCAGGTTAGCTTTGCAGATGAATATAGACCACAACTGATGAATTGAACTGACCTGGGACTGTTGTATTCTTCTCCTGTCATCCTGCAGTGATGAGAAGTGCTTATGGTGCCAGTGTTAGAGCTGAGCTCTGACTTCCTATAAGTCTTTCTCTTACTTCTTCACTGTGTTCCCTTGGTCTGGAACATGTAACATTGAGATCAGGACAGTAGGAACAACTCATTAGTTTTTTTTAATGGGTGTCAGATCAGTGATGGTGTACAGAAAGCTGAAGAAGGTAGGCATCAGCTGGGACTAAGTGTCAGAAAGAGAGAGTAGAGTAAATATATGAAATTTGGTAAATAAGGATGGAGCCAAAAGTTATTAGCTTAATATTAATAGTGTAGCTGAAAAATAGTGAGAATGTTTTGGGGGTTTTTTTGCCAGTCTTTTAGGCAGCCCAATTTCCTAGCCAGACTGTTGTTGTTTTATTCAGAACACTAATGTAGTGCTTTTCAGTTGGGTAAATATTATTTATCAATGACAATTAACAGGTATGAATGATGTGTGTTGACTGATGCCTCTACACCTAAGTAATATACAATTTCAGGTTTTTGCATCACAGTAGATAGAGTTTGGTCCTTTTCTTCCACCAGGCATGTAGTTTGATGCTGTTTGAAGGACCTCTATTGGCTAGGACTTTTTTGTGACCCTTGATAGAGTGTATATTTGGAGGACATCTGGGCAGAGCTTCTAAGTTAGGCTTGTATGATATTGGCAAATTGGAAAGAAAAAGGGGAATAAACATGTAGAGAGAAACAGTTGTTCCTGAGGACTCTAAAACCATACCATATGTATATCAGGGGTTTAATTTGGACTGTGTTTCATTTGGTCCCATGGACTGCTCACTATCAGTGAAAACACTTTAGGTGCACATCTGGAGCACATCTTCAGTTTGAGTCTAGTTCGTGTATTCACAGATTGCTCCACAACACAAAGTTAAATATGATGAGCGTAGAAGAAAAATTCACACCTGCTCTGAACAAAAATGCCAGAGTAAAAATAGCCTCATTAGCCATGGATGTTTATGTATCTGTCTCCAGATCCATTTTATACTGTGTCATAAGAGTTTTGTGTTGTGCCCATCTCATTAGACATGCTAATGTTACAGCCCTGCAGGACATTAAACTGAATTCTATTGCTTAATAAAGAGCTAAATATTTTAGTCATCTGTTTTTAACCCCCTGTAGTAGACAGGAAAAACTAAGGCAAATATAGTAGTTTATTTGCCTGGGGTATGTGAGATGAACAGATTGCATTTGAAATCCTTTGCTCAGTTTCTTCTTCTCAATTGTTTTCCTCTTGAAGGTTGTATTTGTGGGGACCGGTGTCCAACACTGATAACCTAGTAGTTGTATGCAAGTGTGCACGGCTTAAAAACAAACAAACAAAACCCTCTAGCATGGATCAGTAGTATCACAGGGCTAATAATCATAGGATTACATTCATTCTACACTAGCAGATGACAGAAGCTGAAATGCTACAAAAATGAGAGCATATCTGTGTTGGCAGAGTCCTAAGATGTGGATGAAGCTGCTCTAAGTATAATACATCCCTAGATCCTACGTTAAATGAATCCCCTCTTTTCTTTTGCTGACATTGTGGCATTATCAAACACCCATTATACTTTATTCTGACAAAACTGTAGTCTAGACCTGGTCATGTTTGTGCAGTCTGTAGTACCATTGCAGAATACACCATCCTTCTTGCTCTGCTGAAGTGGACGTTATGGACAATGATAACACAGCATGGTGGACCAGCAAGACTTACTACAGAATGTCCTTGTTAAAAACACTCCCAAACTTTCACTGAAACAGAAACTATTAAAAACTCCAAATTCTCTGAAAGTCTGGAAGTTTGATCACTTCCAGAAAGCCCACTTTGCTTGCATTTACCTTCTGTTCTGCCTGATACAAGGGCTTCAAAAGAACAAATCTGCTTATTCTGACAGACTAGCTACAACCTTCTTGGAGTCAGAGTTTCTGTGTCAGACGTGTAGAGTGGGGCTCCAAGAAGATCTGATGATGGAGAAGGAGAAGTTGAGCTCTCCTTCTGCATGTAAATGATCCTTGACCATACTGCAGAATGCAGAAGTGGCAAGGCACATGATGAATACTGCAAGTAGGTCTGCAGGGTTTCACTGTAGAACTTCTTCATGTAGGGACTTAGAGGATTTAGCCTGTGAGATGTTGATTTTACAGAGCAGATAAAAGTTCTTCCTTGCAAATGCACTGTCTGAAAATAACAGGGATGTGTGTGAGAGGGTGAGTAAACTGTTGTCCAAATGTGAGCCTGTGCTGCTTTGTGTGTGCTTCTTTGTCGAGATATAAAGCCTTAGTTCTTAGCCACTGAGTATTGACTTTGTTCCAGTGAAATAAATGTATTTTGGGATGTTAGGCCCTGTTTTACACTGGTAGGTCTGTTCATCTTGGGCACGTATAGCCCCACATTATTATTGTTCATTAGCGTATAAATGGAACTATTCATGTATACCCATTATGTATTAAGGAAACCAGGCCTGTCTGGAGCCAAATTAGACAGACTGCGTGATTAGATCTGCTTGCTAAGGCGTACACTGCTTTTATTAAACCCAGAGTGCAACATGCAGGTCTGGGGGACAGATCCTCAGCTGAAGCATACTGACAATACTCCCTGTAAATGGGAGAAGGTGCTTTGATTTACACCATCCTCTCTATTTGGAGGAGGCAAAATATGTTAATTAAAAATCTGTCATGAGCAGCTTGTGATATTTGCTTCTAGCCATAGGGTATGTGCAGTTCAACTGCTGTGCCTGCATATATTGCCATCAAAAATGTCTCGTTGTGCTACGCTGTTATTATAAGCTTTTGTAAATCGATGTCTGGTTTATTTTTAGCAGGACTTCATTTAAAAGTGGCATTTGTGCTCTGGCATGACTTTTGTGCATTTTGGAAAATAAGATCATTACTAGCAGGTTCTATTAAGACTAGTAATTCTGTATGTATGTACACATATAGATTTATATGACATGCTAAGCATTTCTAGAGAGAGAGAAAAAGGTGTTGGTGTAGCTATAAAAACATCTCTGAGAAAAAAATATTTCAAAGAGATGCAATGTGTTTCTGAAGTAGAGATACTGACTTCTTAATTAAGCAAACTCCGCCACACCCTAAAAAAAAAGAAAAAAAGAAAAAAAAAAAGAACCACTCCCCCCCAAACCCAAAACAACAAAAAATCCACACAGCAGTATGGTTAGGTCTGATTAAAAATATGTTGTGATTGTGCTATCTGCTGAAATTAATAGATATTTAAAGGTCAAATTATGCCTTATATAAACCAAATGGGATCTAACTTGAAATTAGGATAGATTAATTCAAAATGCACTGTTGGCAGTATTCAAACATGAAGAAAATTTATAATAGAAATAGAACTCATTCTTACTTCATTTTAAGTTTTTTTGAATATGAAGAGAAGCTAGGAAATCCTTGAAGGGCAGCAGGCTGACACACATTCCATTCCAAAAAGGGTTGCTGCCAATCAGAAAGGATATGAGAGACAGATTTTATTAGTGTAATCCAGTAATTTCACAGAGTAGTTTAATCTTTGTATGAAATTGTAAGGAAAAACAAAATAGAAAATATGTCTTACTTCACTGTGTCATCAAAAAGTTTGAACCCCCTTTTTTTTTTTTTTTTTTTTTCTTCCCCTCTCAGTTGCATTCTAGAACTGTACCAAGATGGAGGAGTTTTACTCCAACCTCAGAATATTCTTGGGTAGAGTTTTACCCTAACTTCAGTTAGACTATTCTTGGGTGTAGTTCAGTTTTGCAGAATAAAACAAACCATCACTTCAATTCTAGACCTGAATATAAAACATCTAGGAATGCTGAAGGCATCCAAATTCCAGCTCTAAATAGTTGTGATACAGCTGGAAATATTTTAACTATGTTTTCTTTAAACTGCTGCATTTAGTCTTATGACCAGGCTGAATTATTCATTGACAATAAAAGCAGCAATTATCACTTTATTTGCACATTTGACTAGAAGGAGGCATGGGGAAATCTTTAGAACAAAACAGGTATAACTCCAAACTGACCTCTGTATCTCATGGCCATAGAGAAGCATTCACTGCAAACACGGTGCCTCAGGCACTCTTTTCATGGACACCAACGAAGTCAGAAGCAGTGATGTCTTTTTTTCATCCTGAAATGTCAAAATACAAACATAGCTTGAAATCAAGAAACACCAAACTAATTTCCCTCCCTAAGTTTTTTCATTCTTTTTTTTTTTAATCTGACCAGCAGAGCTAAGTTCTTGCTGCTTATAGATCACACAAATCTGTAGCGGATGCAATGCCATTACTCCATGAGTTCTGCTTCCTCTATCGTAGGCAGGATACCTTTTTCACACTGGGAGAGTAGTTGGTTTTCAAATCTACAGGATTGGATGTCACTGTATCTATAAGATCCTATTGACTCTGCCATTTGGAATACATATTTTGTTTTTTGTTGGTTTCCTCTGAAAACCTTTTTTTAAAAAAAAATAATTCATTAATACATTAATTGCCAACGTGAAGTAGGAACTTGAGATTTGCCACTTTATATACTACGGATGTTCATGTAAAGCTTGGATAAATCCAGCAGTTGTTCCAGTTTGCCATGTAATTTGTTATGGTTGATAGACCACCTATTTTTCATCGAAGGAGAATTATTAAGGTTTAATGTTTGACTGGGAAGGTTCTTGGGGTAGAGAGAAAGGGAGAGAGGATGTTATGCTCAGTTTACCTCATTGATAGGCATGGGGAGGTGTCGTCTTAAATTCATCCTCTTTGGCCCATATCCTTGTGTCAGAAAGGACAAATTAGAGACAGCACCTCCTCTGACGTGTTGCCTGTGCCAGAGAGGCTGGCTTTGTCACTCAACTCAGAAAGTACGTAGGAATATTGCCACTGAGGTTACTTACACAATAATAATTGGGGAAAGTCTCAGGTCAATTTACTTCCAAATCTATATAGATATGATCTGTTTTAATGTTTTTATTTTAAGTCTGAAGTGTTAAGGTGCTCGTGAAGTTCATCCCCAGCTATCTGCATACAACTATACATGAAGAAGAATACAAAGGGCAACCAGTGATTTTATTTTTTTTTCAATTACTAATGCACTTGAGAAATTTTCTGTGCTTTGCTGTTCAACACTTAATAGGTTACTGTTGAGAATGCATTTTCTATATTCATGAATTGCTCTTAAAGGCATCTGGTATCATAGCTTTCTAACTAATCTGTAGTCATCAAGCACACCATAGCTAGGTTAATCATAGTTGACCTGTGGTATTGATTTGTTATGCAGGAGTGACAGCTGAGTCTTTCAAGGCATCATTGCTGCTATGATGACAATATCACAGTAAACTTCTATAATTTCCCACAGATTACATGCATGGCAGATGAGAGTTAGTTTCAGTCATTTCTATATGTTTGTCTCACAATGTTTCCTTAAGTATATTTTCTGTATATTTAGGCTTCAAATCAAATCATGCCTGCTTTGCTGACTGCCTTAGTGATGCTACTTGTCTGAATAAGTGATGATAGCGGGACTCATGTCCTACAAAATACTTCTGAAAGGTCCTCTCCCTTTGTCCTAAACAAGATATGATTGAGGTTGCATTCAAATTAAGAGCAACTGTATGCCTAAAATAATATTATAATAAAAAAAACCCCTCTTGTTTGAATGCTGAAATCCTCTCTTCTGAAATCCTGAATGCTCTATATTTCTTAGGAAAATCCAGTGGGAGCTGAGGAAGTGCAAGTCTAAAAAGGAAAGTGTTGTGAAGTTTGTTATAGAAGTGAAGATTAAATGTATTTTCATATGCACAATTCATACATATATCATGATAAATACTTCCATGGAAATTTTATCTTTAAAATACTTACATGGAAATTTTCTCTTTAAATATCCTAATGTGAAATCATCTAAATTTAATGCTTAATAAGTATTGCTTGATGGTGGTTTTTTTCTTCCCCCCAGATCACAAGTCTAGACTGTCAAAGAGTCAATTTTAAGATGTTGACTGTGGTTTGTCTTCTGAGCTCACATAGACTTATAATAGCCATTCTGTGTAGATATAAGGCTAATGTGGCTTTAATTCTTATTTTTCCCTAATGAAAAGAAATAGCACGATTGATATTCTTCCATTAGATATCAATGTATGATATAGTTTTACTATAGCACAAATTAAAAGACTCTCAGTGTTAAAAAATATCAAGCTTACTAGTAAATATTAAGCCATATCTTCATGTACATATCGTCATTCAGTATCAGCTTATAACAAATAATTACTTCAAGCTAAATACATTTTAAAAATTTACTACTAAGACAATGTGATTGAATACATAGTAACTTTCATGCTGAGAAATGCATCAGCACAGCTGCTAAAAGCTTCATTCTCCTCAGGAAGACAAATAAACTGTAAATGCATAATAAAGATTAACAAGAACAATTTCCTACTTCATTAACTATTAATTGGATTATCATGGTTGAGACTGGAGAACACAGAAAGGAATGATATTTTTACTTGCTATGTAAAGAAAGACCTTGACGAGAATCAGAGAGCTACAGTATATCTGAAGTGATCTATTATCATATTCAACTAGCTGAAATTTATATTAAGTTTTCATTCATAAAGTAAAACAAAGCAGCAACAGAAATAGCTTAAGCTAATGCCGTTACAGTGTACTTGCATGTTTCCTTATGACCATTATGCAAAGTCACATTCTAGGAATATGGGACTAAAGGGAACACTTGGATTCCTGAATCTAGACCTGTTACAGTAGCAGATCCAACAGCTTGAGGAAATGCATGTGGCAATTACCTGTGCAAACTTTATTGCAAAACACAGTATAGAGGCTTTAAAACAGCTGTTAAAATGCATTAGAATTAAAAAAAAAAAAAAAAATCATTAAGGAATCCACCAGCTTAGTGATTTGAATAATAGCTAAAAGTCAGTTTATATACATTTGTTTAAATTTATATATGTAACATTGCTATTCTGTTCACATTATTGAAATTCTTACATACCTGTGTCTTAATAGTGTTGAGAAGCTGCTTAAAATAATGATATAATGAAACAATATTGATTCTTCCCTTTGTCAGACTGATAAAGTATTTCTCTTGCTAAATTTTGCTGCAGAACAAGATACATTATTGATCATAAGCTTCAAAGATTCAAAACACAGTTCATGTCTGATATAGTCCATCCATGGTGCCTATGCTGTAAATACACATCAACCTAAACCTTCCCAACATTGCAGAGCCAAGGCTCTAAGCAGATTAGCAAATCCTTCTTTGTCTGCTTTGTGCTAAAATTATCAAATTGTTTTCTTGGATTTGCTGATGAATGTAAATCCAATAAGAGTGTGTCACAGGAACTATTAAGGTGATTTTCAGACCCCCTGATTAGAATATTCTTGTGTTTTCAAGACTATAGTCGCTTGGCAAGGAGCATATTTTGCAGCCAGGTAAATTGATCTTCTTGATGCTGCTGACAGTAAAACAGTATTTGTGTTCAGATGGGCTCTTTACTTACACACTTATGTAGGAAACAAGGATTTCAGTTCTGCAGCTTGACCCCTACATGAAGGATGATCACAGAATCACAGAATAGCCTTGGTTGGAAAAGACCTCTAAGATCATAGAGTCCAAACACTAACCCAGCACTGCCAGTTCCCCACTCAACCATGTCCCTCAGTACCTCATCTGCACGTCTCTTAAACACCTCCAGGGATGGGGATTCCACCACTGCCCTGGGCAGCCTGTGCCAATGCCTGACAACCCTTTCAGTGAAAAAATTTTTCCTAATATCTAATCTAAACCTCCCCTGGCACAACTTGAGGCCATTTCCCCTCATCCTATCACTGTTACCTGGGAGAAGAGACTGAGCCCTGCCTTGCTACCCCCTCCTTTCAGGTAGTTGTAGAGAGCAACGAGGTCTCCCCTCAGCCTCCTCTTCTCCAGACTGAACACCCCCAGTTCCCTCAGCCACTCCTCACAAGTCTTGTGCTCCAGACCCTTCACCAGCTTCATTGCCCTTCTTTGGACATGCTCCAGCAGCTCAGTGTCCTTCTTGTAGTGAGGGGCCCAAAACTGAGCACAGTATTTGAGGTGTGGCCTCATGAGAGCTGAGTACAGGGGTAAGGTCACTTCCCTACTCCTGCTGGTCACACCATTTCTGATACAGGCCAGGATTCCAATGGTTGCCTTGGCCACCTGGGCACACTGCTGGCTCGTGTTCAGTCGGCTGTCGACCAGCACCCCGAGGTCCTTTTCCGCCAGGCAGCTTTCCAGCCACTCTTCCCCAAGTCTGTAGCTTTGCATGGGGTTGTTGTGACCCAAGTGCAGGATCCAGCACTTGGCCTTATAGAATCTCACACCATTGGCTTTGGCCCATTGCTCCAACCTGTCCAGATCCCTCTGCAGAGCCTCCCTACCCTCAGGCAGATCAACACTCCCACCCACCTTGGTGTCACCTACCAACTTACTGAGGGTGCACTCGATCTCCTCATCCAGATCATTGATAAAGACATTAAATAAGACTGACCCCAGCACTGAGCCCTGGGGAACACCACTTGTTACCGGCCTCCAACTGGATTTAACTCCATTCACCAGAACTCTCTGGGCCCGGCCATCCAGCCGGTTTTTAACCCAGCAAAGAGTACACCTGTTTGAGCCACGAGCAGCCAGCTTCTCTAGGAAAATGGTGTGGGAAACAGAGTCAAAGGCTTTACTAAAGTCCAGGTAAACAACGTCCACAGCCTTCCCCTTATCCACCAAGCAAGTCACCCTGTCATAGAATGAGATCAGGTTAGTCAAAGAGGACCTGCCCTTCATAAACCCATGCTGGCTGGGCCTGATGCCACGGCTGTCCTGAACATCCTGTGTGGTCACCCTCAAGATGACCTGCTCCATAACCTCTCCTGGTAGGGGAATGATGGTGTGGTCATTGTTTTCTGGCAGATGAAATCTGTTGCAGAAGTTCATTTCCTGGTAGCATTTCCCTCATTTGGCAAAGCTCACTAAGGATTTGAAGCCATCTGAGATGTTGGTAGAGGACTGTGAATATCTAGTTAATGCTTTGAATGAATTGGAGAGGACAAAAGGCTTAGATAAAGAAGTCTGCTTCATCTAGCCTGCATCACTATCCAATATACAGAAAACACTGAAATTCTCAGAATCTGTTTTCTACTAAAAAGGTAGCTGGGAGATCAGGTCAAAAAAACAGAATGTGTGTAAGAGGTCATGTAATTTGTCCATTTCTCATCAGAATTTGTGGTATTGTGAAAGAAAAACTAAAGCAAATGAGGAAAATATGCACATATTTCTTGGTTGGTGGCAGAAATTTGGACCTAGCATCTTACACTAGTAGGACACTTCCTTATATCTCAGATCAATTTTCTTTTTTTGTAATGCTGAAGTTCTTCCCATGCCAAACTCTCAAAACGATGGCAAATCATTACTGGACTGATTTATTACCTCCAGCAGATAAATGAAAGCCCTGAAACTGCAATCCAGGGCCCACAGAGCTCTGTGGAAGGATTTCCATTCATTTCAGCACTCCTTTACAATGCTATATTAATGGAAATCATAGTTAATGTAAATGAATTGCTACTATGACACTAGTTGGGCACACATACTTCATGTGTACTGTGTGGGAATGCAATTAACTTTCCTTTTTTTTTTTTTAAAATAGAGCAATTTTTTCATTTAGGCTAAACCATTCAATGATATTAAGTAATGGGAGTGCAATATTATCATTTCCACTATCAGCTTCATTATTTGTACTTCTTTGCTCTGTAATGCAAGATGAGTTTTTTAAGCCTGTTATTGGAATTTCTCTGCTAGTGAAACTAGACTAATATTTCCAGGCACACATCTACCATTATGCTGCTTTCACTTTACCTAAGCCTCAATTCCTCAGACATCCCAGAGATGTGGCTTGCAACCTTGAGGTTGTAGTACAGAGCCAGATCATGCTAAAAATTACAGAAATTTTCATTTTGAGATCAATACCTAGCTAGTTCTCCACTGGTAATGCATTAATATAATTCCATTGGACCTGGCCTCTGAGTTGAATGGTCTGCAAGGGACACATTGTCTTTAATTCCTATTTTAAAATGGTATCATCCCTTTTTTCGCACCTTTGTACAATGGATTCATGACAATAATGAATTTGCATCTAGGGTTATCTAGCCTTTTACTGAGTTTGGATGCATTTAGAAAACAACTGTTATCTCTAGGGAAATTATCCAACTTTTAGGAAAACTGAGCTGTAGGTACAGAGACACCTGAACTGGTTCTACATAGGAAATGCTATGCATATAGAGCATATATGCATATAGCATATAGAGAAATGCTTCATGCAAACTTGAGACTCTTCTTCTGAAGGAAGGTCAGAACTGCTGGGAGTAATAACGTGTCATCCCATCTTGGTGTTTCAGCCCTCTGTTAGCTCAGAAAGCTGACTGTCTTAATTTACCCCCCAGTACTGGAGGATGCACACTAACAGCACTTGCTGTCCATGTTTACCAAAGCGAAGTAATTGCTTAAGTGGATAATTGCACTTCAAGAAACATATCCTGTTTACCAGAAAGATGACCTTGCCATTGTGAGGTGAAAGGACATGAGGGTTATGAGCATTTAGGAGGAATCTTCTGCACATTAGGAATCTTCTGCTGAGAAAAATATTTAATTTCCCACTTTTGGGCAATTTGACAGCGCCTTTGTGTTTGAGAGCTCTCCAAGCATTGGTTTGCAGAGGAGGGGCAATATATGATCACTGCAGTCAGTGAACATAATTTGTACTATTGGACTTGCCTGATGTTAAACTGCCCTTTTACAGCTCTGTTCAGTGATGTGGTCAGTAGTGCCGCGTTAGGGGTGCTTGAGCAGACTTTCAGGCATATGCCTGTCTTCACACTACAGACTTCCAAAGGAAATGCATGCTTTAGCTGCCTTACCTTTCTGGATAGTCTCTGTTCTACCTAACTGTTAGTATTCTTATGATGTCCATCAGGGCTATAGCTGTGCTACCTACCTTTTTATATAAAATGTGTAACGAACTACTATTAAGAAAAATTTTATAATGGAGCTTAAAAGTTTGTTTAAATTGCATTTAAGTAATAAGTAAGGCATATGTTGTACATCTTTAGCATCTTTGTTCTGTAGCTGTTTCACAGCTGAGCCTCATTCCCAACAGAGATGAAGTTGCTATTCCAGCCATAGCTCGGCCGGCAGAGCCATCTGCTGCTAGCTCAGTACAGCAGTAGGGCCCTTTCAGCCCCTGCTGCTTTCTGGCTGCTTGCAGGCACATGCTCACAAGTGGCAGCAAACTTCCTTGCTAGTGGAAGGATGATTTATCAAGTAGCCTGTTGTACTGAAACGGATGCTCGTCCAACCCTCTTTACAAAACTCAGGATTGCTTTGTACGGGTGAAGGTAGTAACAGGGAGCATTCACAAACCTACCTGTTCATCTTCCTAAAGTTTTGTGAGGTTTTATTTGCTACTGCAATAAAATCAATGGCGAATTAGTATTCAGTATTTTGGCAGTTTGGTTTTGAATGCGGTCAAGGTAGACAGTGTTAAGAATCCGTGTCCCTAATGCTTCCTCTCTTCTCTTTCATGGTTGCAGTCTCATTGCACTATTTTTGTCTGACTGTGGCTCTTTGTTTGCCTACAGTAATTCCTTTGTATGGCCCCATGATCTGTCAACACAGTGTTATTCTCATGAATCCTGTCAGTCCCAAAAAGGTGCACTCATGTGACTGAGGGGCAGCTATAAACCATAGGAACATGGGAATTGCTAGAACCCAGCAGCACACTGTTCTGCTTTGTCCCTAATCCTTGCTCTAACTGTGATCAGTGCTGGGGGTTTTAAAGGAAACATGAGCACGATACTAGTTTTAGATTATTACTTTATTTAGATCATTACTTCTGTCCCTTCCTTTTAAAAAAATGAGAATAAACAAAAGAACAGCCTGCAGCTTTCTTTTGAAAGTGTATTGAAAGTTGTTGTTTGTATGATCAAGATAATGCTGTAAATGCAGATAGGCACAATGGGAAAAAATATTTTTATTTAATAACTGCTGTTCCTAGATGTAGTTTTTTCCTGCTAATATATTGCATACATATGTATATATTTTTAAGGTCATCTCTGCAATTAAAAGGAAAGAAATGAGTTAAACCATATTTTTCAGGGTATATAAATAGCTGAGCTAGGATGGATATCTTCCCGTGCTCACCCAGTGCAATCAGAGGATATTGATGGGAATAGCTATGCCCACTTCATCCTTCTGGGTAATCCTCTATACAATACTTCAGGGGAAAGCAAGTAAACAACTAGAAATAAACAACTCCAAGCTTTGATACCTGATGGAAAATTCCAGCCTGGAACTGTATTTTGAAACAAACTCTGACCTGTCTAGGTTTGAAATCTTAGTGTCTGTAGCAGAGAAGTTGGTTACAAAATCTTACTCATTTGCAGCATAAGTCTTTTGTCATTGTGAATTCAAGTCCTATAAGGGAGCAAGAATTATTTAAACCTGTCTTCAACATATTATCCTTAGGTGGCAAGTCTGAAACAAGTCTACATATACACATGTATACGTGTAAATATCTGCCCTATGGACTGTATGCACCCTGTATAAATCTGCCTTACTGACATAAATTTTGAGGATTTTCTGTAGCTTTTCACTGCTAAGAAATTCAACCCCATGCATATTCCCTTTCAACTGCCAGGCTGTCTTTGTATTTAAACTGATTTTTAGGAAAGTCTGTATTTCTTCACCTTAAAACTGTTCTCTGTCTTTTGTCTCACAAAGTTTAACAGTTATGATGGGTTATGGATGGGAAATGGAAAACAGAAGCCTCAGCCCTTTTTTTTAAACTGTTCTAAATAGTTGGGGAGAATAGCTGAATAGCTGTAATCTTTTCAAAAGATTAAAAATTCATAAGGGAATAATAACATCTCAATTTTTACTTAATTAACAGAATTCCCAAATCTGAAAAATGCCATCTTATCCTAATTAACATGTTCTTTTATAAAAGAACACTTGCTTTAAACCCTGAGGTGAGAAAGCCACCAGATGTTCGAGGGCTTTTTATTTTGCTTTTTTTTTTCTAGAGGCAAGTTCTCATCAGATATTGAAAAAAATTCTCACATAATAAATCTTGAAGATGAAAATGGTGTTTAAAAATACCACTTCTCTCTACTTATCTCACCACGGTCAAATTTTATCACAGAGCATAGCAGGACCCCCAGAGAATTGAAGTCTGTCCCTCAGATCTGGGATGTGGTTGTAAGTAGGTATCAGCATAACTGAAATGAGTGGGAGAGAAGCAGGAGTGTAACCTGATGGATCAGAGATCTCAGAGGTGATTACATCTGTGTGCTTCTCATCCCATGGCTTTTTAAAGTGACTAATATTCCTGGTACATATAGTATATGAAGATGATTGCTTGAGAGATAGACTTGCCTTGAGCAGGGAGTAGATGAAGTATAAATCTATTCAAATGCAATAGAGGAAAAGTGAAATTAATACAGCTGTGCTTGGGGCATTTGTTACTGTCAGCAAAGCTGCACGCTCTTGTGACACACAAGGGTAATCTGGTTTGTGCTTTTATATTATCTGGGGAAATCTCTGAGCAATGCAGCATGATAAAATGGATGTTTTGATTGACTTATTCTGACTGCATAGTACTCAAAACAGTCATTTAAGCAAAATCTTTTATTTTCAAACAGCAGCAACAATAACATGCTTGTGATCTGTCTGCAATATTTGTGTGGAGAGTAGTATGCCCTAGGCAAGGTAAACTGCAGGGTGGATGTACCTCATCTTTGGGGTAGCTCTAGATTAGATTTGCAGTTTTCAACCAAAACTCTGTGGTTCTCAAAAACAATATGGTCATTGGATCAGCTGCTGCCTTGCAGCAGAGTATCACACCATGAGTGTGGAGCATTTCCCGCTCTTTGGGGTCTTTGAATTGAATGCAAGTAATCAACAATCAACGACAGTTGATCACACAGATTTATAAGTAATAATTGGATGTTCTTTTGAAAGAGATACTACCATTCAAATCAATTTGGGAGTAACAAAATAATTTGGGAGTGGTGCAGCAATTGCTACATTAATTTTATTGGCCTATGGATAGAAATTAGACTAGATGGTAGTTTATCTCAAAAAAAAGTTGATGACCCAACAGCAGTCATATTTTTGGAGATCCTTTGTGGAACTGAACAAGAAAAATCCTTAAAAGTACAGAGAGCTAACCTGAAGGAGACATTCCCTCCAACTCTGGTGGGAGGTGGCTCTGTTAATAGGATGGAGCTGAATCTCTGGATGGTGTCTTGGTGATGAACTGAAAATCTGTGTGCTCTGTTTTCCTGGTATAGTGTGAATATGTCAGAAGCATAGCTATGTTTTATAGGAAAGGAAAATAGAGAGTTAAAATGAAATGTAATAGTATCATCTGCTGACTGTCTAGGTAAGTAGAAAAGCTTCTGGCAGTTTCAGAGAAAGTAGTTTTGTTGTACTTCTAAGAATTTTGGTGCTAATTGGAATTGTCTGTGTGCATATGTTAAAATTATGATTAATGAGTGGTAATGATTAGACTTTGTGGTAGTAAACATGATGTTCTGCATGTACAGCTTGTTTAAAATGCCATGGTTTCATGGAAACGTGGAACAATCCTGCCATAAACATGACTAATACAACAGTAAAGGAAGTGTTAAATTAATAATGGGCATTTTTTCTCTAGATTTTAATCTATTTCTTATTCCTTTGATTCATATACTTTTCAAATTAGATATCATAATTTATATCTTGCTTTTTTTTTGTTCCAGCGTATTCGAGAACTAGAAGATAAAATAGAACTTCAAAAGAGGCAACTCAAAGAAATTGAGGAAAAGGTAAATAAGTGCCTGGACAATGACAGTGGATTTGCTCTTTTCCTACTGATTTATTTTTCCCTGTTACACTGATGTTAATAGTACTTAACCTAATATCACAAAACCTATTTTAATACAAGAAACATAAAGTTTGAGTTCAAGTCATTACTGCATGAAGTGAAGCTCCATCCCTAATCTGCTCAAAATTATTTGCTACCTGGGTTTTCCATCAAGTATGGAAAGGAAACAACAGGTCTGGAAAGACCCTCACTAGAAGGGGGAGGATTTGCTGTGGTTTAAGTCAAGAAATAATGTGAAGATTTGTCTCTGTTTGGCAGAATTGGTTAGCTCAGCTCTGTTCTTCAGATAACACTGCTTTGCAAAACTTGCAAATTCTGAAAATTGAAAAAAGTTAACGAGGTGCAGTGACAAAGTGCAAAAAAAATATATTTCTTGCTTTAAGATAAAAACAAGTTCTAAATTAATAGCCTGGATCCAAATTTTCTCCTGTTTTCAAGAAGCTCTGACTGAGGCTTAAGACCACAAATGTATTTGGGTCACTGTGGTCCGAGGCAGGAGATGGCACAAGGTTCCTTAGCTGTGGGCTCAAATATTTCCCAGGTCTGTGTGATTTAGGCTGTTCTGAAGGGCACGGGCTGACAATGAGGCTCTCTCTAAGCTCTAGTAAAGTGTTTTATTTATGTTGCTTTTGCTGAACCACTGCCTAGATCCCAAGATGAGTCACATCATCTCAGGTTCATTTTCTGTGGTGTACAGGTACCTGATCCTACATAAACCTGCTGCTGGGCTGAATGGAGATGTTAGTGGAGTTTTCAGTCATTGCTTTTTTCTTTTGGAATCAGGATGGGGTAAAAGAGCAAAAGGAAGGCTTTTGGAAGACTGAATAGGAGTTGGAATAGGTCAGTGGGGTTTGCAGAACTGAGAGAGGCTTTGGGGAACAGTGCACTGGTTGTGGGAAGGTTTCTTCCTCACCCTTCAGTAATCTGACTTTCCCTTCATCTGCTCTCAGGATGCAGCAGTTCTCCCTGTGTCACTCTCCAGGATTGTTGCACTTCTAGCAGCTACTCCAGTTCCCTCAGCAGCTTCCTTGGCCCCTTCTGCTCCCACAGTACTTGTCTCTTGTCTGCAGTACCTCATCCTGCACTTTTTGAACCATGTTATCCATATGGGTTTGTGAAAGAGCCAGGAGAAGAACTGTGAGGAGCTGGGCTGTCTGCTGCTGTGGCTAACGGTCACTTTACATCCTGACCAGTACTCCCTGGCTGGGGCTAGTCTGTCTGCATCCATCAGGGAGGCAGTGGTCCCTGTTTCCACTACCAGAGAAACAGACAGTATCCACCCTTTTAAAGGGATCTTTTGCTTCCTTTGCCCTCTTCTGTCCTGGACCAGTTCTATACCTGAAGTTGTTCCTGCCTAAGAGCCAGTGATGTCTAAGATGCTATGGTTAAGTCCTCAAGCTAGAGAACCTTGAGGGATAGGTGATACCTCTACATGTTAGTTATTGCAAATATTAGTGTTTATCCAAATATTCTAAACCATCAAAATCTCTAGAAGTTCCTGTTGTTGAAATGTAAGCCTTTAATGCACTGCCATTACAATTACATTGGATTAGACAGACTGCTAATTTAGAAGGTGGAAGTTAGCTGTGCTGGTTCATCAGTGCGATGGATGGGGAAAAGTACTGGAAAAGAAACAGCTTAATCGTAAGCTTAGCAGAAAGCTGGAAATGAGTTAAAATGATTAGTGTTCTCTTTGCCTTAATGTTACATTAGCAGGAAACCTCAAAAAAGCTTCATCGTTTTCTGTTACCCTTCAACTTCTGGATGGGTGGAGGGCTTCCTTCTATCTGTATTACATTTTAATTTTTTTTCTTTGAGACTAAATCCCATTCTCAGTTTGACTACCTGAAGGAAGATTGTGTTGTCAGAGAATCAACGAATGATGCACTTCTAATTCATTGTTCTTCTGATGGTTTAATATGTCAGTGGGTGCAGGCTGACACCTACATGCCACTGATACTAAGCACAATAATTTCTTGTGGATAGAAGTCTTATGCTTCTAAAGGAAGGGCAGTATTTGTAGCTGAGCCTCATTGCTGGTTGTAGCTAAGAGCAATGTACTGCTTATAGTTACTGTGTCGTGAGTATGGCTTTTTCTTTTCCTTTAGGAATTGATTAGATTTTTAAGTTTTATGTAAAAGTCTGTCAAGTCAGGACATAAGCATTGACAGTATTTTTGACCTATAGATTCTTCAACAAGCAGTCCTGCTTCTGAAGGCTATACAAGAGAATAATGTAAAATCTCAGTATTCTTCTATGAGCTGATACTTGAGGAATAAGTGCTGTTTAAACACATCATGCTTTTCTCATACCTGGTTCCCTACCATTTAAGTTGCATTTAGTTTTTGCCCTTGGCTTGTTAAGTCTTGGTTCAGGAAAGCTTTCAGGTGTGTAATTATAAATACTTGCTTAACTGAATCACGAAGCCAAGCCTAATATGTCTGAAGTTGCATAATCCATAAATGTTACTGTTCATAAACTGCCCTCAAATACAGAATTTTGAACCCTGTTACCCCTTTTTAGACTAAGATTGGTATACTGGATCTCTCAGATCAATGTAATTGATATTGATGTAAGACTAACTGCTGTAATGTAATGTCATTGGATTTCATATTACATATCTTACATCTTTTTTCTTTTCTTTTTTCCTCATTTTCTTTTGATCTTATGTTATAGTTTTTGTTCCTTTTTTTGTTTTTTTCACTAGCATTCATTCTGTGGCCTTGATGACACAACTGAGCCAGGACGTGTGGTTGGTATTCTTTATATTTCTTTGTACTCAATTTTTAACTCTTAGGTTTTACCATGTTTTGAGAATTGTCTTCGTAAAACCCTGAAGCCATGGGGAAGGTTATACTGGTTTTGCTCTCACAGAGAAGAAGAGTCCCTATAAAATCCAACTTGGATGTCTTCAGTTACCTTCCTAGACTTCTGCAGAAGGTCATTGGGTTTTCAGCAAGAAATGTTTTGCATTCTAAGATACTAACTGCCCTAACTACAATGGGTGCTTTTCAGTTCAGCAGAGCAGGTACATTTTGACTAAAAGGTCAAGTATTGCTGTAGGATCCTACCTTCTGTCATGCAGGATTGGAGGGGTGGCGAACAGTGTTTGGTTTTCAGTTCTTTTTTTAAAAAGCCCTATAAACATCACCACCCATGCAAAAAAAAAAAAAAAAAAAGGATTAATTTTATTTCCTCTGGATCCTTGAAGCCATGAAATAACTTAGGAAATAATAACCTAATTTCCCTTTTATGAGGTGATGTGAAGGTTGCAATGTGACTGACCTTCCACATTGCAATGTGCCCATGCAATGTGGAAACAGCAAGGATAAGAAATCTCCATGTCTCTCTCTTGAGACACTACCCTCATTCCCACTATCCTTTCCACACTGTCTTGATCCTTTCAGCTCAGTACAAAAGACAGTGAATTTCTTCAGCTATATTAGCAGTGACTCACCTTTCACACAGAACAAAAAGGAAATACAATTTGGAAAATCAATCCTAGCCTCTTCCCTGGAGCAATGCAAGTTGCACACTGCCTTTCAGTAAGGATGGTAACTCAATAACCTAACTGTTAGAGGATTAAGCTGTGGTTTAAAACTATTGAATATTTATGCAGTCTTTGTTGTTGTTGTTGTTGTTGTTTTGGTTTTGTTGTTTGTTTGTTTGTTTGTAACTGCAAATACATAATGTTTTACCTTTCCAGTTGTTCCAGATTTTTCCTTCTTTGGAATCTGTTGTGAATTACGTTCATGGAATCTCCTTATAGTAGGAGATGCAATTAATCAACCTCTTTGAAACTGCTATCAAGTACTGTGTGATGAAGCAGCATGATGACAATAGCCACTGAAAAAAAAGCTCTTATGTTTATCTTACATTAAGCGTGAAACAGTATTTTTTTCTGCCTATATCATAAGTACTTTTGAAAAATCAGACCTGTATTATCATGGGCTCTTTTGGGGTTTATTCAGCTCCCAGTAAACTCAGCTCTCATCTTTCTGTTGATGCTCTCTGGGAACTGTCTCTGGTCTTTCATTACTAGCATTGCTGCATATGTTTTATATTTTGCAGTAATATGATGGGTGGAATGTAATCCAAGGGTATTATTGATCTGTGACAAGTGCAATAGCTTTCTTTTGGTTGCTAGATGAGTGTTAAAAATTAGTTGAAATAGAACAATATTTTTACAGCCTTTTGAGCATTCCTCATGAAATTTCCTTTATTTTTTCAAAAATCAAGCTTGTAGAGATGCCTTTGAAGAAAGGGGAAGTCTTGTGGTACTCTATTCACCTTAGCACAGTTTGAGTTAAATTTTCTGTCCTGTGGAGATCGGAAAAGACAGATGCTATTTTGGTTAATGCAAATTTGAAAGAATAACATTAAAGGAAATCACCAAACTATTGCCTTTGGAATTTCATCCAGCTTTTTCACTCCAGTCCTTGTAAGAGATGCTAACATCTGGATGAACACCTGGACGAAGTATGTTGGCCAAGTTTAGAGACACTTTATAGAATGTTTATAAACTTAGTGAAAGCACTAACCTTTTTAAAATTCTGTTAGTTCAAATAAATTTTGAGAGTTCAAGGTTTAAGCCTGATCTACAGGTTTCTATGCTGATATAGCTTGTGGTATTATGAGACCCATTTTAAAAAAAAGTAATTTAAAAAAATAAATTACATGCATAATTAGTCTCCAGAAAATACATTGTGCTGATATAACCTACTGATCTTCCTGTTAACAGCAACTAGTTAAGTATTTAAATTCAAGGTTGGTGACAAGCATTTTGAGGGGAGATAAGGCAGTGATAATGGTGGTGTAGCCATACAGCTACTCAACTCTCACATTTCTAGGAGTGCACATCATATTGCAGTACTAGTGTGGAGGGCAATTTCCTTTAACTCGTCAGAGGTGAATCTGTCCCTGATTAGTGTAATACAGCAAAGCCTATTTTAAGAGACTTAACTGTAGCTGGACTCCTGAACTTTTTTTGTTAGTTCAAGGCAAACCAGGTGGTTTTCTGACAGTGATTTTGGTTCTTACTGTTTTGAAGCTTACATCACACTTTTAGAGATTGTGGTGTTTGTGGCCTTACGGCTGGATGCCAGCGCTTATTTCTAAATTATTGTTGTGTGTCTAAAGCAGACTTTTTTTTTCCTTGTTTTTGGTTTTTGTTTTATATACAGGCTATTAAAAGAACCTATGGAGTGAACAGCTGAGTCCACGTGCAAAAATACAGAAAATATTTATTGAGCAGCTTTAAATTTTTTCACAAAGCAGTTTGCATAATACTTGAAGCTGCAAAATATTTGAATTTAAATTAGAGATTTTTTAAAGATATAGCTTCAAGCTGGAATCATTTGATAATCAAATAAGGACCAGCACATCATAAACATTGAAAAAATCTAAACAGAATTTACACTTTCACACCAATGAAACACTGGAAAAAATACAAGTGCAATTACTGGCTGCTGTGTGAACTGTTATCTACCAAATGGTTTTCTTACAGGACTGAGATCTTTGTCTCCATACTGCATGCTTTCAACAAACATGTTTTGCATTTCACCCAGGAAACACAGAATCTTCTTTTTAATATCTATATTAAAAAAGCTAAGTGTTTGACAATATGTTCTCTATAGTAAATAGCTGACAGGAAAAAAACTTTTCAAAGTTGGAAACAAATATGAGATTTACATCCCCACAGTGTTAAAATTCCCATTAAATTCCTAAATTGGAAATCCACATTTGGAGAAGAGATGAGTTTTGGAGAAAGGCAAGATGGTAGATTGAACTAAGAAAACTTTGAAGTGGGTAAGAACTGCATGGAAGAAATGATTTTTTGAATATTTCTTCAAAATTAAGGCAATAACTTGTAAAGACAGCACTTGGTGAATGAAAGATCCCAAGCTGGCCTCAGAGGTCAGGAAAAGAGAATGTATGATGCACTGTGCTCAGGTATCTCTTCAAGAAGAAAGAGGGGCTTGAAGAAATGGATGTGTAGACAAATGTGATAGATAAGAAGAGAAATAGATGGAAATAAGTATTTGGAAATTGTGATATCTTTCCAGGTGAAATAAAAGGATATTGACATTAGCTACCAGGAAGCGAAAATGGCACAAGCTCAACCAGCAGAGGTAGGTAAATGCAGTCAAAGGACATTGACCACCTGAACTGCAAGAAAAATTTTGGGCAAAGCACAGGCTGAAAAAATGAAAGTTGAAAAGTGTTATTTAAGATGGAGAATGCTTAGAAAGTTCAAAAAAGTTAGGCTTTTCTTTCAAAAAGGGAGAAACACGTTGTTTCAGAGATGGAAAGACAACATGAAGAAATAGATAATTTTAATTATTTCTGGAATGTTGAGTTAAGCTCAAAATATTAAAAGCACAATACTAAAAGGTAACGTTCTCCTTCCTCACATTGTCTTGGAAATCATCTTTGTGTTAAAAGGGCTACACAAAAAGCTACAGAGAGACAAGTCTGCTCCCATGGACACACTGAACTCCTACATCAACTTAGAGTGGAATAAGATGGTTGCAGTGATGCATCAGATAAAGTGGAATCTATGATCGAAAAAATAACATAAAAGAGCAATCAAGACAGCACGAAGAAAGCTGAGGCAAAGATTTGTCATAGTAACTGAATGTCTCACTGTTGGAGGGGCAGGAATCGGCCACAAAAGAAGGCAGTTTTCTCAGATAATTTTGGGGTTCTGAAGTAAGACCAGAGATGTACTCTTCACAAAGAATCACCAGACAAGGTCATTTACCTGCTGAAGGAGCTGAGGCGCTCCACAAGATTAATTCAGTCAAACACAGCAAACTGTGGCTTGTGTGAGGGTCTGAATAACCCTGTTTCCTGGTACAAAGCACAATTTCAATTGGAAATAAGGATCATGCAGAAGTCTGGAAACTTGACCCCCTAAAGAATGTGTTGCCCAGAATGTGTTGTTCAAAAGGAACAAGCATTTAGAGAATGTGTTTTCAATCAGGGATTTTTCATGTTTTAGTTGAAGCTTTTAGCGGTACAATGAGAGAATGTGGAAAAAATAGGTCTTCCCTGCAAAAGGAATTATTCTGAGGAGAAGGACCATAACTGGAGATAAACAGAGCTTGAGGTAACCAGAGTAGGTACTGATGAAGGAACAGAAACTGGAAAGTGCAATTCACTTCGCAAGGAAACACTTTTTCTTGTCATAGACATAATTTTGCTCATCACTGCTTTGCAAATGAAACTATAAGCACAAACATGGGATGGTCAGAGCATGTGTCTACAATGGTAAGCGTGCTGCAGAGACAGGAGGTGGTCTTGTTACAACACAGAAAAGGTATGAGAAACTTCATTTTCTTATTTTTTATGTGTTTTGTTACGTTGTAATTCACATGTGACAGTTTTCTCAAAGAAACTGGCTGATTTGGGTGACATTTTCCATTACATTCATGATGTTTTAATTCTGCGCTGACCTACCAGGATTTGTAGTTTTGAAAAACTGAGTATATCATTCCAGTCTGACTATCCACTGCATATTGGTATTTATTACAGAGCTGGGAACAGGTACAGTGTCCCCAGTGACTAGATTCAATCTGTGCAAGACGCTGGCTCTGAATCTTACTTTCTGCGACACAGCTTTTAAATCATCTGTCACAGCTGTATAAGTGAAGAAGGAAACAATAAGTTTCTCATTTCTGATATCAGTCCTAACAGCTTTGCTGGTTTTATGCTGAAGTACTCAGTAGTTTTCAGGATGAAGCATCACAAGCATAGAGACTAATGGATCTTGAGGTTTGAGATCATCTTTAGAAACTGTTGTATTAACTTCCATTAAATCAGTGAATAAAAGTACACTTATAAACAAGAACATATAATAGAAATATGTGGGTAGAAATTGGAGTAATATTTTTAAGTGTCAGTTTATCTCCTGCCTGGTCAATCCTCACTGCTTTTATCTTTTGGCTACTTTCTGCAAAATATACCGCTAAGAATTTTCCTTATTACAGCTTATGAGTTGGACATTAGGCTGGGGCACAGTTGAAAATGACATTAATTTGGCTTGCACTATAAATTTTTAATGGGCAGAGTAACAATGTCAACTATTATTGCATATTCCTTTATGCAGTGGAGTTCAGGGATGCCCATTGTTAGGGAGCAGGATGTCTATTCCCTTTACAAATAATAAATACAGACAAAATAGTAGTGTCTCAAGGAGCTCAAAATCGAATATACTGGTCCAACTGGGAAATTAAACAGGACAGAAGAGAGCCATGATCATGTTTCCAGGTCTCAGGAATGCATGGTCTCTCAGAAGGGGCTGATCTGGGTCAGTCTAGAGATCACAAAGTGGTTTGAACTTTGTTGTCCATATGGGTTTATACTTTATTTGTCTTTCCCCACTTGTAGCTTTAAAGTATCATGGCTTCTCAAGGGACGGGGGAGTGGCTGGATCTTCTCAGTTCTATGTCCTTGTGTGGCTAACATAAGGACAGTGAGTGATACAATGGGCCAAAACAATAAAATTTTATGTATTTCACAATATCTGGAATAGCATATGTCAGAACATGGAACAATAAGAGAAGAACTGTTTGTTTATTTTTTTTATACTGAATTTGTGCTATTTTCTACTTTTCTGTGGCAAAAATAAATTTTACTTTTTTCTTCTTCAGCATTTGTTTACCAAAAAAAAAAGTAATTACATTATTTCCTGGAGAATAGGTCCAAACTCAGTTGTTGAATTTCAATTATAGATCCAATTCCAAATCAATACAAATCTAGCAAAAGCAAAGGCATTTCACAGGTGTCAGTTATAGGACTGTACTTACTGAAGAGAGTTTCTGTAAAT
Organism: Podargus strigoides; assembly: GCA_028020825.1. Classification (NCBI taxonomy): domain Eukaryota; kingdom Metazoa; phylum Chordata; class Aves; order Caprimulgiformes; family Podargidae; genus Podargus; species Podargus strigoides. The sequence goes on from CM051621.1 coordinate 13,200,602, forward strand.
GAAGGTAAATTGCAAGTTGAAGAACTTTTAGAGCTTAAAGAGGCAAAGGGAAAGACCTCAGCTTGCCTTCCCAAGCCAAAGTTTAAAAATTCCTTTTGGTTGGGCATGGCTTCATAGCCTGTCAGGGGTGAAGTGGACTTTTAAGTAAAATACTGAATGCAGAATTCCAAAATATCAGTTAAATATACTGAATATTTCTCTAAAATAGTCATAGATTGCCTCTTGAATAGAAAATATCCTTTTGAAATCTTGTTGTGAATCAGTAAAAATATCATACACTTATCCAAAATAAATAGTTTGGGGTTTTTTTGTGATAAACATACTCAATTTTATGAACTCTCCTAGTTAGTAGAAAATTATCCTCTTTTCAAAACTTTGCCTAATTCCTTCATGAATTAGTCTGATTGAATCTTTTATGGGGATCTCTTGTTGTGAACTGCAGCTCCTTTCATACATGCTGAATTACTTTGGGGCTAATGAAATGAGACTCTCATAAATAATAAATGTGTTCAGAATCGAGAAGGACTGTTCATTTGATCATCAGAGGCTTAAACTATTTTATTGCATGCTTGGAATGCAGTATATTGAGAACCTAATGGGGATTTTTTCATCATGAATCCTTCATCTGGGAAAGAACAAGAGTTTTGTTACTGTATTAAAATGCGCAGTAAAGAAGGATTTGATATCCTGAATTTCAATGTTAAAATTGATACTTCCTGGATTTTCCAGGATTTAGAAGATGCAAGCATACCTGATGAACAAGTAAACAGTGCTGGAGAAGAGAATTTGAACCTCAGAATACAAAAGCTGGAAAAGTCAGAGCGAAAACTGAAATGTGCTCTAGAGGACTACGTGGAGTCAGATTCTGTCCTACGAAATAGGTAAATAAATGTTTTTTTGAGTTCAAAGTAATGTGACAAATTTACTCTTCCCTTTGCCCCATGTGCTGGCTATTAAATGATACGTGCAAAACTAGCAGAAAGGAAGTCTTTATGTGTTTTTAGGATGCCTGATAAGATGCATGTATAAGTGTTTTGTATAGCTGTCAGAATACAAATGCAATATTCATTTTTTTGTTTTTATCGTTTAAATCAGATTTACAATATGATCTAAAATCTTGTTGCAAATAACCAGACAGCTTTCTCAAGATGTCATTCTTAAATACTCATAAGGTGTAAGTTCTGCTTGTAAAATATATCCTTTTCCTTTTAAGTTAAGAGTTATTTTGTAATTTTTTGTTGCAAAACAAAGTTCCTTGTTTCAGAAAGTTTCATCTGGTGTAGTATGTTAATGCTAATCATTACAGTAGCTAAACGTGCCATTAAGCATTAATTATGTAGATGATAATAAGATCAAGGTTTTGATAGTCAGCAACCTCACTGTTCTAGACAAAGCTAAATAGTTAAAAAGATAGAAAATATAAATGTCACTCAAAAGAATTATTTGTATAATTTCTGATTGTTTTAATTTATCAAGGTTTGGCCAGAAATGTTTTAATAATGGGCTTTTTGTCAAAATAATGATGAATCTTTTTTGAAATGGAATCTTTCATAGGAATAGGCCTGTTTTAACAAAGATTTCAGGGAGGGGAAGATGAGAAGAACTTTTTTTAAAACCAAAACAAAGAAAGTATGGGAGAACAGTTCAAGGAGAGCAAATGGCCAGCTGAAACTTGCTTGGGATATAGGACATCCATTTTCAGGGACCCTGGGTAGTCAGTAGAAAGAAAAGAAATCCTATGCCTGAAGTTCTTGTGGCTGAAGCACAGACAAGTGAGATGAGGAATGATGTGAAAGGCAGAACTATTGGAAAAAAAAGAGAAACAGAGTCAGTAGCTATAACTAGCCAGAGTATAGTTTTGGGCAGTTTCCTTTGATACCAGTGTTAGATTATGCGGTGTCTGTGGACCTTAGCAGGTTCTCTTTGATACGTGAATAGGAACTTGTTTAATAATGTGCTTTCTGACTTAATCCTAATGCTTCAGAAATCTGTTTTTATGTAGGATTGTCATGTGGGGATCGGGATAGCAGGAAATTTTGGATGGTAGCAGCAGTAAGACAAAGCTAGAAGACAGAAATGAGCAGGGAAGCCACGTGGAAGACTGTTGAAGGTAGAATGAAGAAATTCAAGGAAGAAGATACAGGACAGCAGAGTCCTGAGGGACACAGGGCATAATGTATGCATCTCTGAGATAAGAAAATAGGAGTCTCTAGTACCTGCCACAGGAGATGAGTCTGGAAAAAAGATTCCTTTAACAAGAAAAGGATATTTTGGAATTCACAGCTGTTTAAAACATTTAGAAATGTTTGATGTGTAAGCTGAAAAGGGAAGGAAAACCTTAAGGAAAATATGAAGCTTTCTCTCATAAGATTATCTTAGGTATCCCTCCAGTGTAGAGGAACCTCATCACAACAGGCAAAGCAAACCTGTATTTTGTTAAAATCCAGCTTTGTGGATAGTCAATACAGTTATGCATTACAGGTTTCAGTACCCACTATGAGGTATGTTACAAGAAAGATGTTTTCCCTTTGGTCAATAAAACTCAGTTACTTGTAGGTTACCTGTAACCTTAATTTTGATGGGAAGCATTTACTGCTGTCATAAAATTTGAATTTGCTAACTGTGAACCTAGCAAAATCCTATGATCAGATAAAAGTAGAGACCAAAGTGTTGTGGTTGTCTTTATGGTAAGTTATTACTTCGTATAGCATGCCAAGCTTTAGTGAACATTAATCTTGTAAATGTGTTTGCTTATGGGTTTCATATTAAGCCAGCAGACAGAGAATGAACATAGACATTGTCTTGTTCAGTTTTGAGAGTCTCCAGTGTAACATGCAAACTGCAGTAGACTTGTTAAGAATTAAATGTTTAATATTAATCATCAACAATTTGTTACTGTTTTATTGTTGGAAGAAAAATGGAAAAATAAACTGATGCATGGCTGCTGACTGCTTGTCCATCTGGAACTGTACTGTACTTAGCAAAGATCCTCTTTCTCACGATCATAGGATGAAAGAGCTGGAGCTGTCATACAAAACACTTCTTGTGATGATTGATCAACTAAATGTGAAGCTGCACCAGGTGGAAAATGCAAATATGCGTGTTAAAGGGAAACTGCGAGACATTCAGGAGGACCTGATCAACTTGGTGAGGAGGCTATTGTTTCAAATGACCTAGTTTAGCTTCTCTTGGTGGTAATAATTTATAAGCCAATTTCATCTCCAGTGACCTCTCTGTTTTTAAGTGATAAATCATCTCAGTCTTTTTCTTCTTCTGCAACCAAAGGCATCAGAAGAACTTTTTTGCCTTTTTTGCCCCACTTTCTATTTCCCTTCTGTTTTTGACAGCACCACCATTATCCCTCTCATTTGGATCCTTGATCTTTGAAATATATGCTCCCACTTCCTTTTTTAATCCCCAGGGCCCACTCAGCATATTCCTTCTCCTTAGGTTGGACTTTATCTTTCTAGCCCCATAATAAAGCATTTTTTTGCTTCCCTACTACATGCAATACAACAGCACAACACAGCTAACGGAGCCTGTTTTCTGTATAAAATGCAGCTGCTCAGCCCATCATCTGTCCTGTCTGTGCAAGCCTTTGTCTGCAGAATGTCCTTCAGTGGAGCAAACTGACTTGCTCCCTCATTGCCAAGATGTCCCACTGCCCATTTCATCCCCCTACAACTCCCTCTCCCCCATATCTATTCTGAAACTGTCAGCTCTGCAGTGGAAAGCCTTACGTTCTCCTGAGTGCTAGTACTACTTCATGTAAATGTTTTGTATCAGGAAGGTCAGCTGTTGGCTAATAACATTTACAATGGACATTTTTACCTAGTTTGCATAGCTCATTGGATGGATCAATGAAAATAGAGAAGGAATGAAAGTTATTCAGGGATGGTCTACAATGAAAAAAAGTCTTTTGATTCTGCTTATCAAAAGATACACTTTCATCATCTCAGCATTTGAAGACAAATTTGAATAATCTGCAGTACAACTCATGAGTATGAATAGTCTTTACTTTTTTAATTAAAAGCTATATATATTTTTCAAGACTCAGTAAGCTTAGACATACATATATTCCCATCAACAGTTAACCAAACTTCGCATAACTTTTCAGCCTAGTGTTCCTCCTGTCCTGTCCTTGCCAGTGAACCCTTCAGACAGGAAAATACTGGAGATCAAAAAGACTGATCTAAAGAAGTGCTTGAAAAAATGCAGTAATGTCTCTGTGTCTTCAGTCTTGCTTCAAAGATGGCACAATGGCACAACACCGGTAGCTCTTATCTGCTCAAAATAAGGGCAGCATGTGAATCATGAAAGACTCCTCTGTCTTTCATTGACATCTTTCACCTCTGTGTGTCTCTGTGTTCAAACACACTTTGGTCCAAATGAAAATACTAAAGTCCTTCTCAAACTGATTCAAAAGGTATCTGTTCCTTTCTCCTTTTCCAGGGCGTTCATAAAAGGAGCTGACAGATGACAGGTATGGTGAAGGGCAAAGGGCAAAAGCTTGGTCTCTGGAAAGCACGTGTTCTGGTTTCTGTAATAACCACAGCTTCTCTGCCTGTAGCATCTCAGTGCTGCACTGCTGTCAGTGTTAAGGATATGTAACTGTATAGTTCAGAGCTGGCTGTAGGAATTCCAGTTTAAAGACTTCTTTTGATTTAATATGTACTGTAGAACATGCAAAAGAAAGTGTTTTAAAACTTCATGTATTTTATGTAGTAGTAGATGTGGGTGAGTTTGTGTTTTGTTTGTTTCTTACTGAGATGTTTCAGTGACGGCTGAAATGACAAAACAGTAGGTCAGTTTTGCTCTGAATTCAGGATTTTACTGGCTTTAAAGTAGTTCTTAGGTAATTCCTGAGTTTTCAGAAAACAAGGGTAGAATTACTGCAAAATTAAGGAAAATGATAAGAAAATAAGAGATTTAGTAATAAGATGTTAACCATACAACTCACTGAAATTCTAGGTTGAAACCCAAGAAAAGTCAGAGAAGAAGCAAAAGGAAAAATTACGCTGGCTTCAGGAGCAGCTGAAGACAAAAGAAGATGAAATTAAAACCCAGTCAGACTATTTTGAGCACTACAAACAAAGGCAGAGACAACAGACAGCAGTGCTGAGAGAAAGGGAATGTTACCTTCGGGATGAGGTATCTAGGCTGGAAAAGCAAGTCCTAGATCTTAGTGCCCATACTGCTCTTTTGACATCCAAGTTCAAAGAGGGAATGGTGCAGTATCTCCAACAGAAGCTGGAATCAACATTTGGTGGGACTCAGGGCTATAAACGCTCTGATGTGGAAGTAATGGAATTGAAAACTTGCATTGAAAATGTGGAGCATGACATGAAGAGCCACCTTGAGACGTTTCAGCAAAATCTGAAGCTCTTAAGGGAAAAAGAGGAGGACAACAGAAGAGAACAGGCAGACCTGCTGACTGAACTCCAGTGCTCACAGGACTCTGAAGACTTTCTCAGAAGAAAACTGGAAGAATCTTGCCATCGTGTTTATAATCTGAAATTATCTGAAATCAGACTACAGGAAAAAGTGGAAGAGCTTTTGGGTGAAAATAGGGCTTTAAAGGATCAAGATAGAGTGAAGTTGAAAAAGAAGAAAGAAAAGTGCTCCCAACTTAAAAGAATGGAGAATGGAGACAACAATGATGAGCTGGTAAGTAAAAATACGGCTTTTTATAATTAGCTTTTATTTCTATATCACCCTGGATTACACTTGTCATTAGATGTGCAATTGATATGCAAGTGTGAGGATTTTTCCTTCCCATATTTGTTTCCTTTATTTTTGTTAATGCATTAGTACTTCACAGTGTCTGATTCACCCTCACTGTAATCAGTAGTGGGAGCTTCATTGCATAAGTGCTTTTATTAGGTGCACATTGAGGGCACTTTACAAATCTTATTTCCTTAATTTTTAAGTGATGGGCCCAAGGCAAAAGGTCTCAGTTTGCACTAGAAGCCAAGTCCAGAAGAACTTCTGAGACCTCTTGTCTTATGGACACTATTCAGTGGAGGAGTACACATATGGTTGGGTGAGTTTCCACATGTTATTCATGCCCAAATGCTGAAGAAAAAAGCACAGATCACAATAAGTCCTGTCTGTGAGATTTTCTGGATAATGGTAAACAAGGGAAGATGGATACAGCGTTCACAATTGGGCGTGAGTTGAGATATTCAGTGGTTTGCAGCTCTGTAGCATTGCACTACGCCCTGAATACACTGAATAGGACTTGTTGGCTTCAAGCACTTCACTCCAGCATTGCATGGGAAAGCTCTGCATATGCTGTATTATGGCATTCAGCCTCTGCCAATTCATTTTGCTGACAAAGAACAATTCTTTTCACAGAGAGGACTCAAACAATATTTTATTCTTTATGCACTGAGGTGGAGGGTATTTATATTCTGAGAATTTGTTAAATAAGGTGAAATCAGCTAAGCCTCACACTCCACTACTCCGTTCAGGCTGTGACCTGATATTCCTAGAGTTCTCCTGATTTTAACTGAGTTAACCAACAGTTAATGGGAATGAACAAAACCCCTGTGGTATAGGAGGGCAGTCAGACTGTAAGTACTTCCAGAACTGGGAGAAGGGAGAGCTTTAAACCTGGTAGCTGAATGCACCTTTGCAGACATGGTGATTTTGTACCATTAGTGGCTTTACAGTCCCAAATAAGTGAGCTCCAAGAGGCTGTTTTTGTGTGAAAGAGTGGTAAGATCATCCTGTAGTAACTGGCAACACATGGATGGCCTTTGTGGAGAGCTTGGAAGTTGTACCTCACCGCATGTGTTGTCTCCATAGCTTCCCTGAGGTGGCAGAAGGACTGACTGCTGTTGGTTATTTTTGTACTTCCTTGAGTCATTGCTACAGTTACTTTAACTAGTGAGCTCATTTATTCCTGGGAATGAAGAAAATATTTGAAAATATTTTAAGATATTTCTAGAGGGACTTGAACTGAGTTGGACACCGGTACAACAACCAAGTGCACTATGAAGAGACTGCACAGATAAAATGAGGAGGAATAAGGGGTTTCAGAGCCAGGGAAGAAGTAGTGTAGAGTTACTATTAGTTTGAGAAAACCGAGAAAAGCAGAAAGGAAATTTTGAGTTATTTGAAGGTGTGTAAGCAAGATATATCAACTGACTAATTGCCTGAGACTAATCCAAAAAGGCTTCAAGAAACAGGACCAAATCTCTTTCATTCTATGCTGTACCCTAATAAAAGGGGTTTTTTTCCTCTACACAAAGTTTTCTAACCATGTATTTTCTAAGTATTAATTTACAATTCTGTTGTCATAGGAGGTTACTGAGTCTCAGTTACCCTCTTTGGTACTAATGGACAGGCCATAATTTGTGTTAAGCCAGTTTACTTAGGTCTGCTGCACAGTAGGTTGTGTTCCTTAAATGCTGTGTAGAGCATCATCAGCATCAAATTTTGTGCCTTCTGCATTTCTGATTGTCTTTTCTGCCTCTTCTGGTACTACCACTAATTCACTTGGATTTTTCTGGCTGAAAATGGCTTGAGATAGCGAGGAAAAAGTTTCAATGTCTATGACAAAAGGAGGAGGGAGACATCTGGTGTTGTACTGTAAAACTGAAGAGGGCTTTTTCCCCTCATCTTGTATTTTACTAGCTCCTATTAAAATAGAATTTCCTAATCTCATTATCTTGACCTTGTAGTATTCAAGCCAAAAAAGTTAAAAGAAAAATCCTATTTGAGCTCATCATACTCCATCACCAGCTATAAAAATGAGAAATTGTGTGCAATACAAGAAAGATTTTCATGCCACTACTTTTCTGGAAAGCTGCTTGTATATAATTTTTCAGTGAAAGAGCAAATGGGATCATTTGCCTATTTCACAGCCAGGAAAAAAAGTAGTTTGTGAAGACAGGCGTATCAGACTCCTGTGAAATACACATGGTATGAGATTCCTCAGTAAAGAACGTGTCATTCAAATTCCAAGCACGTCAGTTATTCTTGAAAACTAGACTTAGTCATTGTTGCATCTTCATGCGGTAATATCAGATCCAATTAGGTGTTTTGTTCTGGTACTGTAGAGCTGAACTGCATCTCATGGAGCAGTGCAGTCACATAAATCTTGTTGGAAATTTGAATTTCCAAACTTGGTATCAGTATCCTGTTTGCAATATTCCAATTGCAGCCTATACCTGAATGAAAAATGCACAAAAAAAAAAGCAGCTGGTTCCACTTGGCTGTGTCTTGATTTCTTGGGCAGTTCCTAGATGTGAATGCTAGGGGTCTGATGAAGTTGTTGGTGAGGGAAAAGTGAAAAACCAAGCAATGCACCTTTCTACAGCTTTCACATGACAGCTGAGGTCTTAATTTCATAGTATGATGCTCCTGGCATCCAGGCATTGTATCTTTTACATCATTTTGTGTAACTTTCGTTTGACAGAACCCACATATCAATAAAGAAAACGTATCCAGGAAGAAATAAAGGCAAACTTGCAGGAAAGAAATGGGTGTGTTTCAAGGAATTAACATTAGCTTCAATATTACTGAGAAAATGAGGGAAGAAATCTTGCAAGTATTGTGGTTTCCACTTCAGTCATGCCTCCCCATCAAGATCTCATCTTAGAGTGCTATAATATGGCAGCTGACTTGGGTTGAAATCAAATTATTATAACTGGTGATCCTATGGAAAAGCAAGTGGCTTTTTCTGACTCACTGTAGACTGAAGACTTTGAAGTCATTGCCTTTCCCATTCATTTGTAATTTTAAAACTGCAGCTCAGCCCAAAGAGACCATGTTTGTTTTCTGCTGGCATTAGTTGTAGAGCAGTGCAATAAAACAAAAGTGATGTGTTGGTTTATTTTCTGTGCTGTAGCTGTTTTGGCTACCACCTCGATTATACGTTTTGTTGAGAAAATCAAACCTGAATGTGCATGTGAAATGTGGCCTGCTGTGTATCAAGCAGTAAGGGTATCTGCTTTGCACCATAAATTGTCATAATTTCCAAATTCAATCAGAAAGTTAAGATAAATGAAATTCACAAATAAATTATCAATTGAAAATAAAATTTTATTTGGAATGATTATTCTACTTTGAGTTCTTCCAACCTAGGAACAGTTGTCTTTGTAGCTGGGTACTGATCTGTTATTCTCATTCCCTACTTGACTGGACTTTATTTTCTCTTTATTCATGAGCATATTATTTAGAATCTGTTCTGATAGTGTTCCATCTGTGATCTGATGTATTACATGCTTATTACTCAGATTTTTGTCCTTAACTCTTTGCAAAGCAAGAAGGAAACATTAGGGGGAAGTTTAAGACCACATCATTTACTAGAAAATGTTGACATAGGAATATTGTATGAAATAATAGCGATTATTATGAAAGAATGGGTCTTTTGAATGTAAAATAGAAAAGAAATTTACGTGCTTGTTTTTCATCTTATAAACACTGCTTATTTATGATGTGGTTGTTTTTCTTTTTTTTTTTTTTTCTCTGCTCTTTTCCCTGGAAATCTAATCCAGGATAACATTCAAAATCTGAAATGGGGAACAGTCTTGGATTCACTCAGAAGCAGAGCTACTCAAATTCCAGTTGTGCTGCTACACACTAAAGTATCTGGTATGAAAACAAACTGGATTTTTTTCTTTAATTTCTGTGCAGTAAAAGTGAAGATGATGTCATTCCTGTGGTGTGCATGACTTAGAAGTTATAAAACCTTCTAAAAGCCTCCTAATCTGGAAACTGTGTCTTGGGAAGCAATAACTATTTTCCAGTATGATACTATCATTTAGATGTGAGCTTTCTCAAGAAATCCTAGAATTTTCAAGAAGCTACAGAGATAAAGAATTTGGGAATACTTCCCATGTCCTGGCTGAAGCACAGTCTTTGGGAATACTGTGCAGGATTTAGATTTGCCTTTCAGACCAAACAATGTGAAAGCTCTGATCTTGGCAAATTATATCAGGTAAATTCTTCCAACATAAATGAATGGAAAATTTATAGCAAGTTTAAGTGTATGCAAATGCAGACTTGCACTGAATAATTTTAACCTGTAAGTTTAACACATAAGTTTTCATCTACCTACTGTAATGAGATGTATTTTCCATTTTTAAGTACTTAACTGGGGGAGGACACCAAATATGCCCTATTTTAGAGCTTAATATTTATGTTTTCTTGTGAAGTTTTTCTTGTTTAATGTTGTGCTTACCTCTGCATCACTGATGATGTATGCTTCTGGTAGAGAAGGTAGTTTTGAGCATACTCTCACTAAAATACTTTTATGTTCAAAACATCTGAACAGTTGTTTTTGGATTTGTTTATCATGTAACTGTCTGGGAGTGGCATTACACTTGTCCAGTGCTTTACCTTAACAGAAACACCAGAATGTAGCTGTGATGGGCTAAAACAGATAGAGAAGCTGCCAGGAGAATTTCTACCAGTTTTGGAACATAATTCCAGTGCCTTTGCAAAAGTTGCTGGTCTAGATGAGACTGAGCAGGTGAGAAGAAAAGTTACCACTGTTCTTGCTATTTTTGTGCACAGAGAGTCTGTGAATTTTGAGATAAGGGCTGGTGTATTTAAAGATGAAAATAAAAGTAGCTTTAAATCGTAGCTACTAAAGATGTTATTCAAGATGAGTACAGGTGTGCACTAAGAAAACACTTGACTTATTTGTACCTTATTTGTATCATTACTCTCATTGCAAATCTTTAAATCATTTGAAAACTCTTATATGGAATTTTTTTTTCATCTGTCTGTAATTTAGTATTTTATGGTTGAAATGAAAAATAAATTAAGATTAGCAACGTAAAATGATATATCTTAGCTTTTCTTTTTCAGTTTGAAACATTTCTCTTTTGCTATTACCAGGTTACCCTTGGAACAAGTAGGGCAGGTACTCTAGAAGATCGTTTTACTTTGTTCAGATACACCCCAAGTTATTGTGCAGCAAGAATGCTTCCTCATTGCTCTGAGAAGTTAACTAATGATGAGACAAATAAGGAAACCAAAGATGAAGAAAACTTTTTTCTCTTGAAGGAACAAGCTATAAATCTACCAGCAAAGATGTTACCTGTTTCTGTGGTTGAAACTTTGATGAGGAAGAAGCTCCAGCTTACTTTATTAGGACCTGAAAGCTGCCACATACCAGCTGTCACCACTGTGAAGAAAGTGAGGAGTTTGGATTTCTGTGACACATGTACCAATCTTGATGGCCTCTGCCTTATTACAGAAGGAAGGTTTTCTGACAAAGCTTCTGAATTTCTTCATGAAAAGATGCCTTGCACTGTGACTGAAATTTTCACATCATCTCTAGAAAAACACAATGTGGAAAAACATTGGGAAAACAAGCAAATTATGAAAAAAAGTGTAAGTGAAAATAAATGTCTGAATAAAGTTGTTGATGATGGAAAGTATCACCAAAACATCTTTAGAGGGAGAGCTAAAAGAGAAGAAATAAAGAATGAGAAAACTCAACCAAAAGAGGTGACCTGTGCTCCTGAGGAAAGTTCTAAAGTTTTAAATAAAACTGAATTGATCAGGCCTGGGAAGCAAGGAGTTGAAGCCAAAGACAGCCTAGGTAGCCCACAGGAAGTCCAAGATCTATCTGTTGATTCGAAAGACTTAAAAAAGCATTTTGAAGGGACCCCTGAACTAATGAAGAGACAAGGAAACCTCTCAGAAACCTGCACCTCTGATGTGAATAGTGTGTATAACGGAGAAGACATAATCAAAATGGAGGAGAAAGGAAAGCAACCTCAGAAACCAAGTCACCAAACCAACCCTTCCAGCAATATTGGCCTAAAAGAAAAGAAAGACCAGACCCTGAAACTGTTTGAACCAAACAAGAAGAATTTCTCATGTCGAAAAATAGCTGCTGAAAACATGCAATACACATATTCTCAGAATTTTTTTTGGTCAGAGGAAGAGAGATATCTGCTAAATACATTGTTTCCTATGCAGGAGAGGGCTGTGTGTTTAAGCAAACTGTTCCTGCCAGGGAGCAATTTTTATGAGTGGTTCTGTCATCTGTCACTAATGGAAGCTGGTAATGAATGTAGTGTGAAAATACATGCACTGGAAAAAGTGGTGGCTGTGTGTTTTCAGAGGATATTTCTACTGATGCAAGAGAATGCAAATTACTCTAAAAAAGTCTGTATATTACAACAGGCGAATGAGAGATATGCTCAAATGATGTGTGCCCTGGAAGAGGAGATGGATGCGTATTTTCAGTACATTTTAGCGGTAGACGAAGCTAAGGTTGTTTCATTCCAAAACTTACTTAATGAGAAAGAAGTTGCTGATCAGTGTTATACTAACTTATTGGAAGAAAACACCATGAGCCCAGGAACATTTTTTGTTGAAATCTTTTCTAAGAATATCTCATGTATTGAAGAGAAAAATAGCAATTCTGAAACAGACTCTTTGACAATTGCATCAAATATACTTCCCAGGAGTGATTTGTCTCTGGACAGAAGGAAAATGAGATTTTTCCAGCTGCTTTCTGACCTGAAAGAAGAAAGAAGCAGATGCTTCAAAGAAATAGATAAATTATTACAAGACAATGAGAACTATGTAACAAAATATAATGAATTAGTGCAAGAGAGAGAGGAAAATTTACAAAGAATATGTCTTTTAGAAGGTGAAAAAGAAACTTTATTGGGATGTTTGGCAGAGGTAAAATGTGAACAAGACAAATACAGGACCTTGGTCTCAGAACTTCAAGAGTGCAAAAGCAGCTGTTATCAAACTATTTCTGATTTACAGGAGGAAAAATGTGTACTGAAAAGAGAAATAGACAGAATCAAAAAAGAAACTTCAGAACAGCTTGATGAATTTCAGAAAGCAAATGCAAACTTTATTTTAGAAAATAACAAATTGAAAGAATTAATGTTTTCTTTGGGTTTCACCTATGAAAAACTGAGAAAAGATGTAAGTTTGGAAACAAAGGAAAAGATAGTAAAACTGAAAGAGGAAAGTCAACAATGTGGTCTTATGCCAAAGAAAGTATGTAGTGTAACTCAGACTGAAGAAGGAGGAATTGTGGTTATAGACCCCTCAAACTATTTCCCTGGAAAAGAGGTAAACAATAACAATGAGGAATGTTATGATCTCCTAAAGAAAGGGAGAGATATAAATGTCATTTGGGGGACAATGCTAAATTGATGTTGTAATATAGAAAATATTGTAACCTCCCATGTGCTGGAGAACTAAGGTGCTGAAGTTGACTTCAAAATAGAAGACAAAACACTATAGGGCTTTTTTTTTTTTCCAAATTTTGTATTAGAAAATTTTAAACTGACAAAACAATATAGAAATTTATAAATAATTCTTAAAAGAATGCATTTTTCAGGTATTTTAAAAAATATTTATCTTCTTGCAAGAGTAAAAGCTTCTGGTAGAGCAAATTAACTTCCATAAACTTCTGTTATAATGGTGATGTATTCAGGGTTGTGAAACAATCATGTCTTATTGAAAAGCATGCACATGTTTACTTACTGAATTTTATTCTAATAGGGTTTATTTTTTCTTTACTGTTTTGTTTTTTATGAAACATGCCTAAAGACAGGATATTTACTTATAGTGGATTTCTCATCTGTGTTTTCCTCTGTAATCATCAATCTTACACCACACTGAATTTCTATGGAGATTACTATGTTCTCGTAAAAGCAGTATTATTACTTCAGTTGAGAGTAATCAACAGGGAAAGATTTATCTCTAATATCTTGATTTTATGCAAATGCTTTTAGTAATTGAGATAGAAGGAAACCATATATTGTTCTGTAACAACCTGTGTGCCATTTTGTATGAGTGAGAGGAGTCATGTCTTTCTTTTTTGTTTCTAGGGCAGCATGTATGAAAGCTACAGTGTGATGAAAGAGCAACTAGAAAAGGCAAAAGAGGAACTAAAAATAGAGCAGAAGGAATTAGAAAAATCAAGAAAAGAGGTAACCTCCTACTTGTAATTCTGAGGAGCGAATTTGTTTTCTTTCTTGTTTTCTTATATACCTATTCTTTTTTTTTCTGCCAGGATTTAACACTTTTACAAAACAGGGAAGTCTCTGATCTGCAGAATCAAAATGTACCTCTGTCATCTTTCAGTTAAGTGATAAATTGCACAGCCATTTGTGGTTGTCCAGAACTTCAAGTGAAGCTGCATTCCCCCAGCACTCTTTGACAGAAGCTGGGTGCTTAATAAAGACACACAGAACAAACTATCTGTAGTGGCCATCTCCAGTCAGACTGCTTCACTCTCCCTCGGTAGGAATGAGGAGCAGTAGGCAGCAAAAGCACTGAGGAATGAGGCAAGCCTGAATACAAAGTAGTTTTTGAATTAGAGGCAAAATAATGTGAACTCTGACACTGTAAAGGGGTCTCACAATATGCAGTGATGGTGCAGAGCATGCACACTGCCCCTTCTCTTGACATCTATGTAGTCAACACAAAGTCCAACACCACCTACATGGAGTCTTATTTAGATGTCTAGTTCTGTGTCTGTGTAAGTAAATCTGTAGTTTTAATGCAATCTGAAGAAGCTTTCAGGGTCATGCTTTTCTGAATGCATTAGCTTTCGCATTCCTATTTTTTATTGAACAATCTCCACTCTATGCTTATCTAAGCAGAATGCATGGCTTTTATGGCAAGCATTTATTTAGGTAGCTGTTCCATGCAATAACAGGCATCACTCAGACTCCCTGCCACTGGCAGCACAAATGTGTTGAGTATGTAAAAGAGCAGTAGGATCATACATGGTGGGCATACAAAATGGTTGTCCTTTGACAGCTGCTTTATAAGACTTCCCAGATTTCAGGTGAGGCAACTGGAATGAAGGAGTGGATTTGGTTGAGCGATGGATGGTTAGGTAAGGACTTCTGACCTTGTGATGTGAACATGAAGAGATAATTTTTTTTATTTAACTTGGGTCCTTCTAATCTTTTTGTGTGTTACAAGGAAGTTGTGTGTTGCAACACCTTCCTCAGTTTACTTAAAAGAATGTGAAGCCTTTGCTTTCAGAAAGGAGAAGCAATGATCTCTTATATGAGGGAAGGAGCTTGCTGTCAGGCAACCAGCTGATCTACTGAGTGTTGAGGCGTGGGGTTTTTTGTTTTGTTTTGTTGTTGTTGTTTTTTTCCAAAACTACAGTTGATGTGTATAAGTGGAGAAAAATGCATCCTAGATAAAATACGAAGGTGAACATATGGAAACATATGGAGGGTTTTTTTTTCCTCCTTTGCATTTTTCATTTTTGACATTTCTCAGGAAGATTTTTTTCTCCCTCGCTGATAAAATCTTACTTTCCATTTGCTCTGAGGGCTTTCAAAGAAAATTGTGAAATTGTGAGTGCATTCACCACTGCTTTTTTTTAGCTTTATTCAGAATACTCAAGGTCCATTAAAATTTAGAAATAACTTTAAAAATTAATCATTTTTTCTGCATAGGTCTAGTTACTTAGAGTTCTGTAGGACTTACTTTAAGTGTCTTCATAATTTCTTGTAAGATTATAGTGTATTGTGTAATTCCATTTATTTTAATCAATTTACAGCAATTTAAAACTTGTGACATAGAGAGCAGATTCAAGTCTGTGGTTGTAAGTTGGTATCAAGAAGTCATACCACTGCTAGACTAATTATACTCAGTAATTTTGCTTTTTTTTATTCTTCTTATTAGGCTCAGAAATGGTACACAGAACTTGGCTTTGCTGAAACAAGATACGAAGAAATCAAAACTCATTTGACACAGGTTCTCTCAGAATTAGACCATCTTAAACAAGAAGATGGGGGCAAGATGCTTGGAAAGCAGCACTGCAAATTGATGGTATGTATGTAAATGGAATGGATAAAAGCATACTCCTTTGGAGGGAGTGTTTTGGATACAGGCACATCAATTATCGTTTTTGGCAATAGATTTGAAGCAAGTAGAGAGCACCTAGAGCCACTGGAGCTACAAACTTGAAAATAAGCAGATATTATTCAAGACAGACCATCTGTCTACAGGATAGTCCACAAAGTGTGTTAAATGCTACGTTTCAGCTCAGCTATCCTTTGGTTATTTCCCAGTCCCAGCTGCTGGGTCCTTGACCCTTCTGGAGCTTGGCTACATAACCAATGGCTACTGTTAACTGAGACACCTGACAGTTATCATAAATAAACCTTGTATGCCTCATCTGTGCTTTGAAACTACAGAAAACTGCTAGCAGGTCAGCAAAATGCAAAAGGAGAGAGAACTTGTCCCTGTCTTTAACCTTCAAGCAGTTCTTTAATTTCCCCACCTCTTTTTTCATTAAGCATCTTCAGTCAGGGAGGCTTTCCATTTTTTATTTAACATACTTTTTGTGTGGGAAAGAAGAAGAGGAGGAAAATGCCGTGTCTCAGACTCATCCTCAGGCTTTTATCTCTGCAACCCTGATCTAATTAATCTTGATGTGTCCAACAGTCACTATTGTGCTTTTCTCTCAACGCAAGAGGGAGCCAAACAGTTTGGTACAAAGCATGCACGACTTGCTTGAATGCCTTGCAGAAACGACTTGCTTCATTAGGAGGAACAGTGTAAAAATGTCATATTTCTGTTTTTATCTGCATTGAAATGATGTGTGGCAGCCACTGTGATGTGACCTATCACTTCAATTTTCTCTTTTCTGTGAAATAGTACCTTCAATGTTCTGTAGTCACCGAGGGTGTCAAAGTTGGAAAGACTGTCAAAAAGCAAGGGAAAATTAAATTGTGTTGCTGTGCATCACGGCTGAATATTATCTGTTCTCTCGGTTGTATCAATGTTGATAACCATTAAAATCAAACTATTTTCCTGCATATTTTGTCAGAAAGTTATACGGTCTTACAGCAGTATATCAGAGGCATGACTAGAATTTATAGCTTAATCACTGAAATGTTTACTCTTTTTAGACTTGCTTATATAACATGTTATTAGAAATCTTGAGCAGCTGTGTACATCAACTCAATATTTCTTCATGTAAGTTTGCAACAGCATAAATGTTTTTCACAAGACTTTCTTCACCCTCAGTTTTTCCTAATTCTTAGACTGTGTGTAATCTGATAATATCACTTCTAGGAGCTGACCTTATGATGCTGACCATCAAGCTAAAGCTCTCACTAATTCTTTCAATCTAAGTGCATGAAATTGAAAAAAAAAATGAGAGAGGGAGGAGGAGTTAAATTCAGAAGCTCCTCCTTCCACTTGTTCTGTACCACTATTACTGTATTTTGATGTAAAAAATATTTTCTTTTAAAATATTTTTGAAATTTTTACTTAAAATCTGATTAGTTCTATTCATAATCTTAAAAAAATATATATAACTGGGAGAGTGGAATTTACTCTCTGAGATAAATACATGTGGAAAAACAAAGGCTGTATTATATAGCAGGAGACTGGGGACTTTTGAGTTCTATTCTTACTCACTGTGTGACCATAGGTTCGTCACTTAATCTGTCTGTGCCCCAGTTTCCCCAGGTATGAAATGATTATAATACAGTACTTAGCTTGAATGAGCATTGTGAAATCCCAGTCCTACACCTGCTCTCACAGGTTGAGAACTCCTTGCTCATAAACAATTATAAGATTAGAGCAAGATTAATATGTTTATGAAGGTTTGAAGTCATGTTTTATATCAGTTTAATTTTTTTTTTTTTTATGTACAAGGTAGGTACATATATTGATTGATAAGTTTTGTGCTCTAAAACATGATTGAGAATATTTTCATCAATCTATATATCTAATTTGAAAATCTGTGTATTTGCTCTGTAGCCTGTGTACACTGTAAAAGATGGCCCGGAAGCAGAAGAGAATAACATAGTCAATAAGAGATTACAGCAGCAAGTGCTGACCTTAAAAGCCCAGCTCAGGGACCAGGCTGCATTACAAAATCAGTTTCATGACTTGCAGAATGAAGTGGAATTCCTTCAGGCTCAGCTATGTGCAAAGGTATAAGAAAGCTGTTTTCTGTGTGCTTAAGTGGTTGGATAAATGTGAGCTTAGACTTCAGATTCTGCCTCTCTCTTCTCAAAGGAGAGAACCAAAATAGTCTTTTTTTTTTTTTTCCTGGGAATGAGTCTAAGGATAATTAAGTGGTTTGCAGGCATGTAAAAGTGCCTTGACTTCAGACAAATAAGGAAAATATATAAATTGCCTGGATGGTCAGTGTTATGGGAAGATGATAGACTATAATAAAAATTGCCTCCAGTCTCTGCTATAATCCCCATAGTGTAATGCAAGCAAAGTGGTGCTGAAATTCTTTACAGAACCACCTCCTTGGCTTATATTGTCAGGATTTTTAGCATTCCCAACTGTCTTGTTGTACTATATCATATTAGGAAACACAGTGAGCTAGTGATAGAATTTTGATAGAGTTTTTTCTAACTTCTTTTGATCCAGATGCTAGGATTACACATTAAGAGTTTCATTAACACATTCTCAGTTAGGTGTGTGGTTTGTATTCTTATTAACATAGATATTGTGGTGAGAGCCCCCATGGATACACAAATATATTTGCATGAGCAGTTTTTAAACTTGTGTGTTATATTTCACCTGGCAAACCAGAGCAGGTACAGCCATTAACATTTGCAAAGCTACTGCCTTATAGTGTGACAGCACAGCTACTGCAGTCAGTGTGACTAGGACTGCTGAACTCTTAGGTGGAAACAAATTCCTGCTAGGAATTTTTTCTCTTAGAATTTGTTTCCTCTTTCTTTGGAAACTAGTTTTCAAAAAGGGATAATAATGACAATGTGAGCCAAATAGGAATTGCCCATCATACTCTGAAACAACTAGTAAATGGCATTTTCTCAATAGTATTCATACTACGGTATGATGTGTAGAACATGCTTCTCCTCTGTCTTTCCTCTGAAATACAAGAGATTATTTTCTTCTCCGTGCTTGGGTGCAAGTTTCATCCTACTTCCTCCATGGCAAATCTACCTGTTCTACAGCTTTGTGGTTTTAGTTTGGGTTTTTTCCTAGCCTTGTCATGTGCTGTGATCTGCTTTAAGCCAGAACTGTATAAAGTGTTAGTGGTTTCTCCCAGGCATTGATTAGGAAGCCTCATAGCAGAACAGTGGTGGTAAAATGAAATTGTTTTGTAGTGTCTGATGTCTATAATGATGGATGGTGTGTATCAGAGGGTAGGTGAGTACAGGGCGAGATGAGCTATCCAGACAAATGGGCAGCTCCTAATTGTTCTGTTGCACTGGCAAAGTAATTTACTCTATGCATCATCAATAATTGAATGTTATCAGTGCAAGGACCTATTGCCAGCTTGTTCTTTGTTCCCTCAGTGCTAGTGCAATGTAAAGACATGTCTCTCCTGTCCTACCTATTATATTTCTGCCCAAGCCCACAATTTATTAGTTGAGGATCATGTGACCTCTTTCAGCATAACTGATTTCTCATAAAGGGAGTGAGGTTTTTTTAGTCACATAATTTATTTACTGCATGCTTTCTAGAAATAAAAATTATATTATCAAGTATCATTATGCAAAGGAACCTGTACTTTATTACCACATAATACTGTATTGATTTGTAATAGGAATCATTTTACTT
Organism: Podargus strigoides; assembly: GCA_028020825.1. Taxonomy (NCBI): domain Eukaryota; kingdom Metazoa; phylum Chordata; class Aves; order Caprimulgiformes; family Podargidae; genus Podargus; species Podargus strigoides. The sequence continues at coordinate 13,220,135 of CM051621.1, forward strand.
GGCAGGATACTGTATTTTTCCTGTATAATCAGAAAGCAAGTTTCCCATGAATAGTAAACATTTTAATCATAAGGTACAGACTAGGTCATGTGAGTCACTTCCTAATAGAGGGCATGCATGGATTGTGTCAGAGTGGAAAGTGGCTGATGTTCACTTTTCAGAGCTGGCTGTGGAATACACATTTGGAAAAATCCTTCCTTGTTTCTTGCGTTCTACAACATAACATCAAAAAGAAAAGGGAAATTTTTTCCCCAGGAGAGTATTTTGGAATATTCACAGAGCAACTGGGAATATGAAAACAAAGGATACCAAGTCTTTAGTGTGATGCTGCTTTGATGAAATAACCTCACTGGTACAGGGCTCCACTTAAAAACATCCACAAGCATTCAGTAATGCGTAAGACCAACATTAATGCTAGTAGGGCAGTGTTTGTATGGCAGGGCCTACCCGTGTACAGCCAGATCCTGGCACTGCTTCATCTAGTTTGTGATACAGAGTCATACAAATATGTAGTGTACACCTTGGAAGTCAGGTCTAAAATGAATAGCAAAAAACTGCTACAGTATTTTAAAATAACTCTTTAATAAATTAACGCAGAATGTTTTTCTCAACCTTTCAGGAAAAAGAACTTCAGAAGAGAAAGTCCGAAGCGAAGCTGATGTTAGCTCCTCTGAAGGTACTTTATTTTCCTGAAAGCTGATGACCTACCCAAAGGTGTATCACTTTGCTTACAGGCTTCTCTGTGTCTGCCTGCCTTCTGCAGCTACCCCGTCTTAGCGGTTTGCTACCGGGCTTTAGGCAAAGGCTTGCTGGTGTTATTGCTACGGGTACTCTTCAGCCTGCCAACAGGGTGACCTCACACATGGAAAGGGAACATCTCTTTCCAGCTCAACTGTGCACATGTATTGCTGTTGCAGGGTGCAGAGGCACCTAATGGCCTAGTAACACAGGAATGCAATCTATAGCTTTGGGTCAAAACGTGGGAAATTAAAACTCAGTTATAGAATATAATCTTGCAGTCTGAAAAGGGAGTGAATCAATGTATATGTGTTCATGCTGCATAGGCTAAGATGGCTTGCCTCACCCAAAAGTGCCAGGAAAGGAACAGCTTCATTACCAGGATGCATGGTGAACTTCACAGGCGAGGAATTATTAACTCTGCATTTGATGAAGAAGTAAAAAACTTGGTGAACGACATGGTCCTGGCAGAGTACACCGTCACTTTTACACCAATGTGTGATCAAGAGGTAAGTGTACTTCTTCATAGGATCCTCAGGTATTGTATTCAAAACCCGCCTGGACATGTTCCTGTGTGACCTGACCTAGGTGTTCCTGCTCTGGCAGGGGGATTGGACTAGATGATCTTTTGACGTCCCTTCCAATCCCTAACATTCTGTGATTCTGTGATTAAGTCAGTGATTATATATTTTTAAAGTGGTTAGTGAGACTCAGTGTATAGTTATAAAATATATCTCAGCACTTAATATAAATATTGCTTCAGGCAAGTCAATGGAGTTGGCTGTTTTACAGCCATTTTGGTCAGAGTTTAAATCCTCTGGAGCTTATCACAAAGTATGTCAGTGCTGCATGCAAAAAACCACCCGATATTTTGACAAAATATCTAGCCCAGAGGATAACGCAGCACATGATAGCAATTAGGTGTAAATATGAATTTTGTGTTTTCTTCCTAAACAATGCATTATTGCAGATTTCTGAAGAAATCAGAAAAGAAAAAAAAATAAGGTCTAGAATGAATCATTTTAAGATTTAAGTCAACTAATGCAGTGGACGTTCATATTCAACAGGCTGATAGTTACTTGTGTTTTACTGGCAAGAGGAAAGTGGTTCAAATGGGATATGCTCTGCCTTACACCTGGTGCTGTTCAGCATTATCATTAATAGCTTGGATACTGGGAATGTACTTCATATTTTTGGGCTAGCACCTACCTGAAGATGCTCTTAAAGATGGGAATCTGAATCTTGCAATCTGGAGAAAAAGAAATTTCCTTATAGTACTTCAGTAATCTTCAAGCAAGATCTTTTTTTTTTTCCTTTCATTTTCTCTCTCATTTTTTTAAACAAAGCCTATAAAATTAGGCAAACAATATTTGTAATGTTTGTGTCAAGTATACTCAAGCAGAATCTTGTTTAAAAGGGGAAAAAAAATAATGTATTTTGTCTTAAGCATTTGTAAAATATTGGGAAAGTGACTGTCTACCACAGCAGGACAAGGAACATAGGTTCATACTATTTTTTGTGCTTCAGCTAACACAATGCACTGCAAAATGAGTGCATAAAAATAGTTTATTTTTCATTTATATTGACATTCATCTTTAATCAGCAGAAGTAGAGATGCTCACAATGGGCATATAGTATAGTAAATCCACAGGATTATTTGCCTGATTATTTGACATTTTTCCACAGAGAGTGGTGTTCTGTATCACTGAAGAAGCTTTTTCTTCTAGTGCTATTAAGTGTTGCAAGCTAGCAGTCAGTCATACTTGTTTCTGTGGCAAGAAATAATTTAACTGCATGTTAAGGAAAAGGTAGATTGATTCTTCAACATAAATGGCATTCTATTTCCCTGTAGTAATTAGGAAAATAAACAAGAGAGTTTGCTGGTTCATAAATTTTCTTTGGTTGTTTTTTTTGCTTGTCTTCCACTGCCTGTGTTTGACTAGTCGAGGTTTTATATGCTTTGGGTTTTTCTGTGCTTCAGGTTTTATGTGCCTTCATCTCTATGTATATCATCATCCTGTTGCGAGCAATGCTGTCAAAGTCAGATGAAAAGGCAGTGTGGTTGCAGGACGGGACAGGGTTCTGTGTCTGGCTATGTCTCCTTTGAGTGTGTCAAGTTGGGGTTCACCACTGTCTCACCCGAGCTCATGCTGAGAATCAATATTTTACGTGACAGTAGTTAGTAACTCATCTGTCAGAGGGGAGATAATACTTCACTGCCCTCAGATATTTTCTCAGTTGTTGCTGTGATAAATGAGCATTAGTGTAAAGCTTCCCAGTACAATAAATATAAAAATACTGTGCACATTCACACTGTCTGCCTGAATGTCTCATTATCACAAAACTTAGCAGCTCCAGTAGGAGAGAATTAGATTGAATCTATATTCTGATGGCCAGTGAGTTCATTTGCAATGTAGGAGCCCCACATTCAATTCCCTGCTTCAATAGATATTTAGCTATTCGTGCTAAGTGGAGCACAAACCCTTTCCCATAGTATCCAGCACTGTAGTGGTCAGAAGTCCCACTCAGGCTCAGGCACACTGGGATTCAAGCCTGTTGTTTTTGGATCATGCAGAGAACAGACTGGCTCTTGCTGAGCACCATGAAACTGAGCTTTGGACCATTCTGGTCTGTGATAAGTAATTCCACGTGTAACGGGAAACCTTTCCTGCCAAGGCAGATCTGTATGTTTCCCTGAAAAATTCAGGTTTCTGTAGATCAGTTTTTGCAGTGGAAAACATTTCAGTGAGAAAATGTCCAAGTGTTAATACTCTTAATCTAGTAAATAATTGTTACAATCACGAAGAAGAGAGACCATTTCATATTCATATGATACATTCCTTTGATTTTAAAAATCCTTCACTGAGTTCACATGTGTTAAACTGAACTGACTTTTCATCTTTGACAATTCATTTTTTGTGTTTCAACTCTTATTCATGCTGGAATTCCCATCTTGGATTTCAGATCTGTGCCCTGCTTTTACTTACATAAAACTCCTTTGAAATCTCATTCCCTTCCTTCCCCTCAGATTTTCACTTCTAAATCATTCCTAACATTTGAATGCTTCTAGAGAAAACTCCGTGAACTGATGCTTTTTTTTTTCCTTCTTAAATTAAAGAATTGCAATTGGTTTTATTCATTTCTGGACCCAGTGACAAATGGAAGGCCGTTACACATTGGCAGCAGATCTGCCTACTTTGGCTTACTGATGAATTTCAACCGAAAGTTTGCAGTGATGCATGAAGCAGCCTTTGAAGGGAAAAGGGACTCTGTATTCAATTCAGTGCCTGGCCTTTTGTAGTTCAGTGAAAAACCTCATGCCTGGTTCTCAGAAGAAAATACATTTTAAATTCTTTAAGAGCACTTTTTTTTTTCATGAATTAGATGTAGATTGGATAGATCTGCCCTAGCTGTATATTAGGAAGCTCAGGCTTGTGAAGGCTTATGGGCATCAACAAGTTACTCCTGCTTAAAGATAGAGGTGGACTTCAGTTCTTTGCTCGTTCGGGATGCAACGGATGGTTGGTCATTCACTTCTGCTTGCCAGAAGTATTTTCTTCCTCATGCTCATCCCAATTAAAATACTAAAACATGAAGGCAGTGTGATGCAAACCCAACCATCTTCAGAGTTTATCTTCAGACTACACTTCCAGTGTTCGAAACTCTTCTCAGACGCTACAAATCACTGTTGTCCCAATAGGTTCATTTTCCTGATTTGCTCTAAATGAAAACTTCAAATCAGTTTTGTTCAGCAAAACAGCACACAGTTTGAGTTTTGTCATTCTTGATTATTTTCACAGCACCGTGTTACATTCAAATGTTTTTGATTGAGAAATAAAATTTGCTTGAATCATGATTTTGTTCCAGCATGTACTTTTCACTGAGGGCAGATATACACTGGAGATATCGGTTCAGAAAAGAAAGTCAGTTTTCCTTCTCTGAATATTCTTTTCAAGCCCCTGTAAAGAGGACTAGATTTTTAATTACTTTTCCTCACTATAAAACTGTACATCATGAAGCTACTTATCTGTAATTCAGTTGAGTAGTTTAGTGTAATTTAATTTAATTTTAGTTTGGTTTATCATAATAAACATATACTATTGCACAGAAGAATTTTTATTTAAATTCTTTTTCAGCCAGAGAAAAAACATGTCACTGTAGTGAAAGCAAAAGTTGTGTGCGGGATGGTGAAAGAAAGCTTCATCGTGTCTGTCCCTCAATTTTGAAAAAAAAAATGCCTTTTGGGAAGACATAGGAATAACAATGTATGTCTAATATGGACATTAAATTTTTGGAGGCACAAATAAGTTAATTTCTAAGCCTCTGTGATATATTTTCCTTTCAAAAGACATAAACAGAAACCACTGGAGCCCCTTGTTAGTGGAGTGATGATAAATTTCAGCAACTGACATAATTAACACCTTGTCTTATTTTGTGTTTGGAAAATGAAAAGCATGTGTCTGAAGTGGACACACCCCAGGGACAAGGGCTGCCTCCAGCAGATGCACGAAGCACTCGGCATAGTGCCATAGCTGGGATTCACATGCCCAATGTCAGATACAGAATATGTGGTCATTTTTGGCATTTTGTCATGTCCCATTTTCATCATCTTACTGGAAAGGCCTTGGCCTCATCTTTCTTTTTGTGCTGTTGTAAAATTAATCATGGACATTATTAACAGTAATTGTTTGTCTGCCTTCCCAGTGGGAAGCACACAGGACAGCATTCATCAACTGATGTTGGACACTCATGTTCACTAAACAACTAACAAAAAGGACTGGGACTGGGGTTTTCAACAACAGGTTTACTTGGGCTGGTAACAGTGGGAAGCAAAAGAAGGTGCTTCAGAAAACTAGTAAGAAATGTGATGGAGAAGGCTCCAGTTTTTTTCTGAATTTAGGTGTCTACTTGCGGTTTAAGAAACAGACTTTACCCAGTTTGACTTGCTTGAAGATATGAGGCTGTGTCTATGCTGCTTTTGGTATATTAGAGAACCACACAGAGGAGCAAGAGAGCTCATCTCAGCCAGTTCAGCTGTGCAGTATTTTGAGGCCTTTTCTCTCTCCCAGGTTGTGTGTGGAGAAACAGAAGTACGTTCAATTCTTTTTCCCAAATGACTGAGCCAACATGTCCTGGTTTTATGTCAACAGCCTCTGTCCAGATGACTGATGGCTGTAATGGATAATGCTGCTGTACTCATTCACTTCAATTTCTCTTGACTGGAAGGCTTGACTTGATGATGTATTTTATATTTTTTCCATAGTGGATCTGAAACCATTGTGGCTGTTTGCCCCCATTTCTCAGGACTGAGGGGGAATTTGTGCAAGGAGTATAGGGATAAATGGTAGTGCTTTTGATTGCTTTTCATCAAGTCATCTTAAATCTCATGGATGGAAAGCTCCAGGCAAAGAATGTGTCCAATGTAGTGAATTATTTGTTTTACAGAATAAGTGTGCAGAACAGTGTAGCTTAATCCTCCTTTGTATCGGGGGATTTCTTCTGCGATATTTTTTGGTAGAACAATGCTGCTTTTTTTTTTTTCTTTTTTCAATTTCCACTCATTTCTTTGCAAGAAACCATTTACTGCTTTCCTGTAAATCATATTTGAAGGAAGCAGGCCTGAAATAACATCTCTGATACTTTCCTTAAGATGATTTGTGCGTGGCTGGTGAGTTCAGAATCTTTTCTGACACTGAAGGTGAGATATATTTCATGCTTGTACTTCAGACAGTCATGTCCGTGGTCTGTCTTTTAATAGTTACTGGAGAGAAAGAGATACTTACAAGGAGGTATCCTGCCCATTTCAGGTATCTGCTTTAGGTAAGGTGAGAAGAGTGGGGGAAGCTGGGCTCCACTGGTTGTGAAGGGGGCCAGGAGGAGACATGCTTTGGTCCCATGAGTCCCATCTTTAGAGGGGAAAATGAGTTTAACTTTGGGGTTTCAGTCTTTTGGGGTCAGTGCTGATCAAGACCATGGGACCTTTCAAGACAAAGTTTTTGCAGGAAAAGACTTTTTCTGACGTTGCAGAAAATGTGACTTCAATCATTGGAATTCCAAGGGGATGAAAGAGAGGAGATGGTGGTTGTTATTTAGTATTTTTTTTTAAAGGAGGATAAAAGCCATTGCTGAGAGTTATGTTATTTTTGACATTCATAAAGATAATTTAAAATACTGAAAGGTATAAAATATGGATTAAAACCAGTTAAGGGCAACTTGGCCTTTCCAGTGAAATAACTGGTAAAGCTGTTCAATACTTATGTTAATGACTGTAGAGGGTATCTCAAGAGTTTGTGGTGGCTGAGGAGATGGTACATACTCAAGATTAGTTCCATTTTGACATAAAATTGGGTTTGGCTGACAAAGATTTAGATCTGTTTCCTGACTGCGTACATAATACAGATATTTTAAGAGTGGCTTTTGCTGTAATTCCTGGGCGACAGCATGTGTTTGTCTAAAACAGTAAAGGCAAGAGTGACAGTCATGATTAAAAAAAAGGAAAAGCTTTAAAAACTAACTTTTCTTTATTTTCTGATACATGTTAGAATTTAGATTAAGATAAAATGTGCAACTAAAAAATCCAGATGAATCAAAATATTTTATTATCTCTGATACCCCTGACTTTATTTTTTTAATGTTGAGGGAAGGTGATGTTTGGTTTTTTTAATGTCAGTCCTTTCTAGAACATGGCGGTATGCAAGTTTACACTTCAGGTTTGGTGGAATATCACAATTCATTTCCTCCTAGGTGGGATAATATGTGGAAACTTTTGAGGAAAGCAGAAAACATAGGAGAAAAACAGAATCAATATTTTAAATAAATAAGGGGGGGGAAAAAAAGGGAATAATTAACTAATGGAAGAAATTCATGTCTGCATTGAGACAAAATGCAGAATTTTTGCTTGGCCACATCCTATAGAAAATGTGGTCTTTAGTGTTTCACAGTCTTATGGAACACTGAGGACGAGCCTTTTTGGGAGAATCATACCAGCTTTCAAATATAGTGCAGACCATACTGTGAAGACTTTGTCAGTGTGGTAGCATCTTCACTCACCAGCTTTCTACTGAGTTTCACTACTTTGGCTGCAGCAGAATTTGGTGATCCCAAGAAGCAAAAGAGTTTGTGCTTTGAACAGTTGAAGGAGATAGAAGGAAAGGAAAGACGTTGTCAGGAGGTTATTTTTCTAGAAGTGGAATGTGGTAGTGTCACAGCTTTGATTTGTGGTTTTTCTGGTAGCTTTACCAGTTCTTTTGCCTATGAGGAAGACAGTGATTCGCCTTTGCATGGGTCACTGAGCTCCAGAACTTGTTCTGCTCCTGCTAACTCTCATCTATCACCAGGCTTGCCTATAACTGTGCTTCCTGTAGTGAGAAAATCCTCATAAAATAATTTTAGATCTAATCTCTTCATGCCTCAAAACATGTCAGTGCTGCCCTTTGTAACCCCTCCCTTGCTTTTAGCGTGTCAGCATTTTTTGTGAGTTCTGAAGAGGTATTGCACTCACAACTTTGGTTAGGAAGCAAGGACTTCTGAAGCCTTCTTTGGCCTTTGTGTTTACAGGGGAACATTGAAATGTATAGCTTTCACTTTCCAACCAATCTGTGCCTATGATGCTAGGATATGATTGGGTATTCATGCCACTCTTCCTAGATAAATGTTGTATCCAGGTAGTGTTACAGACTCCCTCTGTGATCGGTGTAGAAAAAGTAAGTCTTTTAGGGAAAGTCTTTTATTTATCTAAATAATGTGCCCAAAGTTGGTCAATATGAGTGGCCCTTCAACTTCCGCATGTCACCATCTTGTTCCCTGGCCTGTGGTTCAGCCTGAAGTAAATGATCCATGTGGTAGCTGCTCCTGGGAGGTGTTGTAACTGGCCAAACAGACTTACATTTGGTACTTTTAATGGGACCAACAGCCAGTATTCGGCAGCTTTGAGCAGTATTCCTCCTCTCATGATGGGGAGCCAAGAGCAGAAGGTATCAAATGGGATCAAAGGCAGTGTTGATCGCTTGTGTTTGCCACTCACATTCTCTCATGTGATGTGCCCTGGGGAAATGTCTGTCCTGCAGTACACTGGGTCTAGAGACAGACAGGCACAGCCCACCCTCTGACCCTACAAGCTGAATACCAGTGTGTAGGTGTACTGAAGAAGCATAAGAGACATACTTCAGGGAGCCCATGAACTTTAAAGGTCACTTCACAAGCAGGAGATGTGATGAGCTTTTTCAGGTCTGGCTAGCTTGTACACATCAACAGCTGGGATTCTGTGTTACCGCCAAGGCTGTGGGACAGTACAGCACCACCGATACTGTACACTCTAACCCTGGTGTCAGGGCTGCTCTTGAACTGCTTGCAAGCAGCACATTTCTCATAAAGCTCCATAGTGATCACTCCTGCAAGACTTCTTTTCTTGGCAATGGCAACAGCTTATACACCATACATTCTTCTTCATGCCATCATGGAATTATACTTTGAGGCATGACCTTGTCAATAAATGCTCGTCTTTTTGGGGGTCACCAGAGCAATCTTACACCAATATGGCATTTCAGAATACTTTGATTTCTTTTTTTTTTTAGTGGACACAAGTGATGTAGCTAACACTCATTAAAGAGGTACAAATGAAAAACAATATAATATTTTAAGCAAGACGTGTTTTATATTGAGTAACCATTCCTGATCTGGCATATTTGTAGTATTTGCATATATGGAACTTTTGCACGAGGACTAATGACAGTGAGGTGATAACTCACAATCAGATATATTAATTTTAGAAAGAAATATATGAAATAAGAAATAAATACCTATTTTTAAAAATCCAAAGGCTGAAACTGTCATCAACAATCTTCGATATGTTTTTCTGTGCAATTGCAAGGAAAAACGTAACATTAATTCTGTAGCTTTAATAAGTTTCTATTTAGATGATAAAATACTACTGCCCTGCGATAGTCATTTACATTCAGGAACAGTAATTTACATTGCTTGCAACTGTTATGAAAAGGTGCATAATAAAACAGCTGCCATTACTCTCTAAATTCAGCTTTAGTTCAGTGAAGATATTCAAGAAGGATATTGTTTGTTGTAGTGTTAAAGTTGATTTGGAGGTGAAATAAGATCAACTGAATTAATATTATTTTTGTTCAGAATAGAATGGTCTGCTTAAGAGTTCATGCAGTTGAACTAAGATGCTTTTGAAGTCTATTCAGCTTAACTTACTTGAGCATTCATAGGTAAACAAACCTGAATTTTTTGTGTAGTGTGAAGTAAGACAATTATGTGTGTGAAAGAATCATGTTAGAAATTTTGAGCTTCTTCAAGAGGAGACCTAACATAATGTAATTTTTAAAATTACTATTTTTTTTTTTTAATCTAGATTTTCTTAATATCTAGGTGCAAATTTTGGCTGTAGTTAAAACTTAGAAGTGTTTTGTTTTGGGGAAGAGTTGACGAGTGCAGGATTCCTTTTTAGACAGATTCAAAAATACTTCACATTTGAAATAATTGGTATATTATATTTTTTCTTGTATTTACATTTAATTTCAGCGAACATTTAGTATAATGAATTCATCCAAGTGGCTTCCACTAATCCAAAATAAACAGCGTTGGAAAACTTTATCTAGCTATATTTCTTAAAATGGTGTTTTCTCTTGCAGATGCTGCCTTCTTCCACAGACATTTCACAGGCCAGTGGACAGCCAGAGGATCATGAGACATATGTCAAAGTGAATGGGATGACTAAGTCAATCCCTGCAAATTCTCAGCAAGAGGTGGATAGCACCCACAGTTCTCACATCACTCCAAATGTGTACACTGGTGCTCCTATAAATTTAACAAGCCCAGAGAGGATCATAGCCTTGCATCGAGAACTAAGACAAAACCATTGCAAAAATTGCCAGGTCAGTACAAATGTTCTCATTGTTTTAGTGAAACCTATTATTCTTGGCAGTCATTTTATAGACAATATAGCTATTTGAATGATCCCTTGCAGAGATGCACAGTTGATTGTTAGTTTAAACAAGCTGAGGATAATAAATGCTTAATGTTTTTCACTATGCAGCATTTTCCTCCCCGTTGTTTAGGAATGGCCTGGGGCTTGTAAAAATAATTAAAAGGTTTTGTTTCATCGTGGTTTACTCTCTGGTAAGACTATCTTTGAAAATTATTGGATGTTAAAGAAAAAAAATAGAGTTGTTATTTTGATCTTGTCCTACCTTTTTTCCCCCTCCAATTCTTTTCTTTTTTTTTTTTCTGGTGATCCAATTATTCCTATGCCCTTAAGCTCTTTATAGTAATTTCCATTAACTGCAGGAATCCTGTTAAGAACAGAGCTGATCAATTGCAATTGCATTTGTGACAGTCTGCTGCTAAGCTAAACAGGCAGATTTCACCCTCTCTGAGACAATGTAAACTCTTCATAATTGTACGGATACAAAATTCAAGTATGCAGTTACTGGAGCCAATTAACTAAGTAGTTAAAAATATTATTCAACTGAATTTCTTTTATAATCTTGGATTAAAATACATGTAACAAAATAAATAAAAGCATAGTTTCTGCTTTTGGCATTAATAGTTGAGAAGTCCCTGTAAGACACTCAAATATCCTTTTAGTTAAAAAAAATATTATACAATGAAATGATGACTCAGAATCCCCATAAGATGTGAAGCCCTTAAGTTATTTAGTCCAGGGAATACATGTGACAGTTCAAATCCAGTTTTCTGATCATTTTCTTTATTGCAGTCACATATAAAAATTATCAATGAAAATATTGTCATAAAAGGAAATCATTAGGGAGAGCAGAATGCAAGCAGCTCTTTGACTGACCTGATCTTTGTTAAAAGTTTTGCTTTTTTTATATGTATATACATCATGTCATTTAATTGAATCCCAATGGGAGCATGACACAGGTCTACTGTACAATTATACGGGAAGCTACAGCTGAAATCAGCCACAAAGCACAGAGGGGCCTGGGACACCCAAGGTTATGTCTTCTTTTCTTCTTTCCTCCTCAGATACCTTCAGTTGTCTCCTCCAAGTCAAATCCAAAGGCTGACTGCAACCTGCCTATGATCCACAAGGAAGCCCCTTGGCCTCTGCTGTCAAGGATGAAGGATGCACCGGTGCCTCCAGAGCGTAGTGCTGTCTGGGCCACAAAGGGGAGGGATTGGCTGTTGAGATGTGATGATGTATTTTGGGGTCAAATAGGAAATCAGCATGCAGGTGCTATTCCCCAGGGAATGAAACAGAAAAATGCCATTATGAATAAGGCATGGCTCTCTAGAGAAAAAACAGATGGCTCAACCTCAGCTACCACAGCAAAAAGCTATTTGTCAGACGTGTTGTCAGCAAGTAATAAAGGTCAAAATCCTGTGGGGAGAAATCAACTGGATGGGAAAGAATATAACCCACAGAAAGAAAACAAGGTAAAGCATCTTAGCAATGTGATTTTCCCATTGTTACAAAAGTACTAATCATTTTTTGAAAGAAAGATATTTCACTAGTTAGCACAGCCTAGCAAGTAGTTTGAGATGACTGGAAAATTTACATTAAAAAGAGCTGTAGTTCTTTTTATGATCAAAATTTCTTAGAACATCTGAGGTCACTGAAAACTATGTTTTTTTAGTTTAGCTGGGATGCCTCCCCATTTTGTTTTCACCACATGTGTATGATTTGCTTTTCTTTTAACTGACACCATGAAACAAGCTATTAAATCACTTTAACTTTTATGTATAACTGATTTCATCAGTGTGCAGTGGCAAGTTCTGAAAGAATATCTGGCTTGCGTGACTGTTTCCTCTGGAACTTAAGGAAATGTCATGTCATGGACTTCCTCGAAACACATTTTACAGAAATTTGGGAGTAGTTTTGCTGTTAGTGTTTCTTTAGTGTCTTGGGATTTTGGGGAGTGTGGAGGGGGAAGTGTTCAGGTTCTTTTTTGTTTTGGGGTTGTTTGGGGTACTTTTTGTTATCCTGCTGACCTACAGCAGATTATTCAATATATTTCCGTAGGTAGTAGTGTCTGTAATATAACATCTTTCAATTGTTACTTTTAAGCTCCTTGTTCAACTTGCAGCTTAACTTGAGTAGTTTACTGAACCTATTCCCAACTACTTTCTTCAGGTGACTGCTTGGGGATCATGAGTACAGTAACAGCTGAGTTAAGGGATGGATAATTCAGCCTATAATCATCCTCTGCCTCATTTGATTAACCTAGTTGGTTCATAGTACATTATTACTTTGTGTGATGCTGCTTTTCAGCAGCTGGAAAAAAATTGGTTTTGAAGAAATATTAATGCACACACTCACACTTTATTGTGGGAAACCTGTCTGCATTTGCTCAGTAAGGTAGCAGTGCAATTGCTTACAGTAGTAACTGAGTTGGTCTTCATCCAACATATCTTTAGAAAACACACAGTGGGTGCCCAGGGAAATAGCCCCTGGAAGTGAAATTTTGGAGTGCTGTCTGAGCAGAGGAGACACCGGTGAGGTTCCAAAATCTGGGCTTCTGCTCTCATGTGTCTTTCTCTTCTTCCTGGCCCAGCACTTTTGAAGACAGATTTTCCTGATACCCAGCCACCAGCTGCCTTGTTAAATGTTAAGATATTTCTATGTGGAAAAACACTTGTAAATATTTAACATGGTAGCTCTTATGTTGATAAAATGATGTTTTAAGAATTAGTGCTTACGAGAACTGGTTTTTGAGCTTTATCTTACTGACAGTAAACTATAGGGCCTGGTATCTCAGGCTGGAGATCAAACTGTAATGCCGGAAGCGTGCTAATAGGGTATTAATAATAATACCCTGTGATGATAAGATAGTCTTTGTTATCCTGGCATAGCTATCTACTTTGTGATTGGGACCATAGTAATTTATCATGAAATTAAGACTTTCTCAGTCCAGTCCTTTCTATCAAAGGCAAGGGTGTTTCATTTTAAACTTCAGACTTCATTTTCAGCTAATTAGGTTATTTGGTCCCATTCCTCCTCCTGCTGGAATTAGTAATTTACTGTACAATGGCTGCAGACACACACAGGTGTAGGTAGGGGAACAGACATTTGCAAGAATATTACCTGCATGGAAGCACTGAATGAAAAATGGACTCAAACGACTCCTCAGGCAAATGGATTCTGTGCTGGCACTTCATAGCTTTGCCTCACAAGTCACATATTTCAGTTAAAATCCTGTAGCCCTTTTTGTTCTTAATTTTTTATGACATCCATTCTTCCTACTACAAAGCATTGTCTAAATACATGTAGATACCCCAGTTGTATTTGTTATTTGGGCAGCTGTTTCGGCTGCTTTTCATTTATCTTAAATAAAAATGCAAGATTTTAGACACTAGAGTGGAAGAATGCTAATAATTTAACAGCCAAGTTTGGAGTACTGCATGCAACAGCATTAGAAAAGATGGGTCAGCTAAAGGCTTTCTTTTTTAAACCTCTGTCCTACTCAGTTTTTTCCCACTACTGAACTGGGCACATGAGAAATGATAGTCAGATTATGCCAAATGATTATGCGCTAGCTGATGTACAAGATTAGAAGATGCATTGCAGCATCAAGCAAGGTTCTTCCAATTCTTTATAGTAATTTATAGAAACCAGCTCCAAGGTGTACAGTGGCAGGCCCGATGGTTCCTATATCGGTGTCCTGCCAAGCTGAGGTCCTTTGGGAGTCTGAGCTTGCTGAGTGACTCACACAGAATAATTAATATTGCCCCTTATTCTGTAAATGGTTTGTGGTTTTTTTGGAATTGAGGGTGTTCAGTAGCAATGTACTTACAGAACACACCTGAAGGATTGACTTGCGCTGAATCACCTGTGATCTGCTGTTCATCATCCGTGGACCCACTGAAGACAAATGACATTATCTGCACTTGACTGGATGACCAGGACACTCAGAAGGAAGCTGGACAACAGTGTGCGTCCAACCAACAGATGCTCACTGAGCCTGCTTCCCATTCAGGCTCTTCCACTTACAAAAAACTTGTTTGAAACTGTACAGAAAACTGTTTGCTAGGATCAATAGCTCACATCAAAAGAGTGTTTATTAACATATTCAGGAAATATTTGCCCAGTTCTTTTTTTCTAGACTTGAACTCCCTAGTGCTAAAGTCAAAATATTTAATTTTTAGCAACAGTCATCCCTTTTCTCTCTAGTTTTAACAGAAGTATTACTTAGAAATAGAGTATAAATGCAATACATGGAAGTAGCAACCTGAAATGGTGCATAGTGCTTTTTAAAGGCCATGTGAAAAAAAAATTTAAAAAGGAAACTCACAGTATACCTGAAGCTACAAATTCTCTGTGGAGTAGTTTGTAGAAAAAAAAAAAATCCATCACTTTCTTCCAACACTGAACAAGCAGTTTTATGTAATGGAAGAAATAATTCTCCTGCACTTGTACCTTATCTATTTTGCTCTTCTCTGGTAGGAGAGGTCATAAACAGGGAATGTAGTGCCAATTTTAAGTTCAGATGAAAAGAAACAGAACACTTACAATGATAGATCATGTGTATTTTAAGAAAGTTCTCTTTAGACAATGCAATTCTTGTATTAGACTACTCCTTTTATTTTTCAGGAAAATAGCATTCATAATATTAAAAAAAAAAAAAAGTTGTCCTGTATTTTGTCTGCACTCACCTGTGCATGCAGTCTCACTTAACTACGAAGAATTCATTATGCAAGTCCAAAAGATAAAGTCAGTTGCCAGTTACATTTTAGGAAAGTCTAAACCAGACATGGTTTGGTCAGAATCAGTGGAAGGAACATGGTCTGCAACCCTCTTTAAGAACTGCTCTGCTGGAGAAGGCCTGGAAGGCACTGGAAACTAGGGAAGATGATAAAACTCAATGTCTTTAGTGTAAATGATTCCAATGTCCACTCTAGGCGCTCCTGGAGAGTAAACATTTGTAGAAAATAGAGAGGGGTTACTCTGGAAGCCTGCCATCCCCATCTATTTCTTAGCTTCTGCTATGAGAAGTTTTTATGCACATAAGAGATCTGGGGACCAGCTCTGATGCTCAGCCTGTGGTAACTCATTTCCATGCTCAGGACTGATATTTGTATGAGTCAGAACAAAACCAAGTTGTACATGATTAAATTTTCTATAGTCCTTAATAGTTCCTGTTCATATTTTTTGGGCAGCAATTCTAATTTGTAAAAGCACTATCTACCATCTTCTTAGGAACAACTGTTTTATTTACCCTTAAGCTGATGGATATTAAAGCTCTTAAAACCAGATAAAGCATGAAAGTTTTCTACCGAGCAGACCTTTCTCTTAAGGCCCAATTAAACCAAGAAACTCCCGCATCTGTTTGTACAGCTATATTCTCAGCAGGTCAGGCAGCTGCTAGAGTTGACTTAGGGCCATCTTTCTTGCAGTAGCTTTTTATTGGGAATAAAGAGAAGGGCTAGGACAGAAAGTGAAATATTTCAGAAACCTTGGCTGTTAAATTTAGCTATGAATATTGTCTTTCCCCAGTCTGTGGCTCTCTGATCCTATCAGTCAGGATAATGGTGAACCATAAAATAATGTGTTCATTTACATATAAATATCTCTAAAATACTTATGTACATATATATATATGTATATTTACAAAGGGTTTGGCATAAATAATGGTAGCATAAAAGAATAGGGAGAAGTCACTTTCTGCAGATCTTTCTGTTTGTTTTTTTTTTCTGTTTTGTTCCCCCTCCCCCCTTTGTTATTTGCTAATAGAAGTAGGAACATGAGAAAAGACTGTTGTGGGGTTTTTAAAATTTATTTATTTATAATTTTTAAAGACTGAATTTAAACCTTAAGAGGAAACTAAGACCATGCAGTGGAAGTCCTGGTTGTACCTTGACTTCATTGCAGGTTGAAACCCAGGTATGTATCAATCTGTCTTCCCTTTCCCAAATACACTAGTTTCCATGGGAAGGAAATACACATGTGTGCTCCACCTGTCAGGCCAAGTGTGGATGATGGTGGGACTAGACCAATGGGGAACCCTTGCCCTATAGCAGTTTAGCTCCCCATTGTCTCATCTGCTGCTGAAAGAAGGGAACAGAAAAGATCAGTGATTGTATAAAACAGTCTCATTACATTTTTGTCTTGCTTTTATATGCATAAACTATTGAACGTTTACTGGGTAGGAGTTGGGCACTGCTAGGGAAAATGCCAAGTTCTCACAGTAGAAGCTAAACTGACTTGCACCCTTGTTAAAGATCTCTTGGACTGCAGTCACTGTCATATGTCATGCAATAAAACCTACTTGCCTTTGGAAAGCTCAATGTAGCATGACAAGTTCTTAAGAGAAAAAGTTATGGCTTGTAAAGTAAGGGGCTCCTAAAAAGAAAAGCGGGGCAGGGGGCGGGGGGGGTGGGAGGGAGAAAATAGATCTAGAGGATCTTATTACAGATGATGGGTCAGGTTCACCAGGGTGCCACAGCAGCTCATTTTCAGTCTGGTGATCCAGAGCAGCTGTAAGCCTGGCTTCTCAGGCACTGAAACTGTGCTTATCTTCAAGTCACCAGTAAATCAGGTCAAACATCTAAGGATGGAGAGAGAGTTCTTTTATTGCTGGGTTACTAGGAAGATTTAATCAACAATTACTCTGAAATTAAGGTGTTATTTAATCTGTCTAGTCACTGCAGTTTTGTTCATGGTGTGAAAACATGGAGCAGAGTAAAGGGAAATTTCAGTAAAGAATTTGTTGAAGTTTGTTTGAGTTGAACTTGTATTAATTGTATTT
Organism: Podargus strigoides; assembly: GCA_028020825.1. NCBI lineage: Eukaryota > Metazoa > Chordata > Aves > Caprimulgiformes > Podargidae > Podargus > Podargus strigoides. Next base: position 13,237,597 of record CM051621.1, read on the forward strand.
GGACAAGAGCAAGAAGCTTTGAAGCGCTGTGGCCTCTCTGTATATGGCTGTCTGGCAAAGCCATCTTTAAGTGTGAATCTCCTGGAGCACATTGTCGATTTTTGTAACATGCCCGAGGCTGAAAGTTGTGAGTGATTCTTTCTCATCCTTTGTGAAAGCCTCAAGCTTAGAAAGGGAGAACGTGGCCATCTCGTGTTGCCCTCCCTTGCCCCCACCATCTGCTAGGTGCTGCCTCTCTGCTTTTCCATCTGTGGGCTGGGGACACTGTCTCTCAGCAGCCACATCTTTGTTTCCAGCTGGCTGCAGACAGTCACTTCTGCTGAGTGGGCTTTACAATCTAGGGCTGAGGCTGCTGAGCTGGAGGGTACCGATAGTTTGTGACTGTGCAGGGAGCTTTGTTTGGGGGGCACAAGGCTGTCCTTGTCTCTCAGAGGAGCTGATTTGCAGGGGAAACTGCACTCCATCATGTAGCTGCTCTGGGACAGTGAGGGGCTGGGGCCTGCTCGTCTCTGCCATCCTCACAATTTTATGCACCTTATCTGTGCTGGATATGATCACCAAGATGATGTGGCTTCTGAATGAACAGTTAATTAGAGCTCTTTTGTGGATGGTGGACCTTTTGCAAATGATGGTTTATGGATGAACAGACAGGTTGTCTGCTGTACATGAGATAGCCAGAAATAAATAACAAATCTACTTTATGTGGCTCCTATATGGTCTGGATACATCATCATTTTGCAAGGCAAAAGTATACTGTCTGTATCCTGTAGCTGGTGAGCAAAAGTGTAGAGAAGCCAAGGTCCAACTAAAGAGCTTTTAATTAGGAGTACACTGAGCATTATCAACACTAAATTAAGACATGGTCTCACGGAGGATAATTCCTAAGTCTGGGCTGGGAGGCAGAGGTCTTGGTCATGTGGTCTTTTATGATGGCTGCAGAGGTTTTCATCCCCTAATTTACCTCTCGTATCTCATTGTGGTGCCATTGCCTCCTATCCATGAATAGAAATTGCCATCTTCTCAAACCATCAGTGTAGCTGTTCAAGTGATAAATCTCTGAAACCATTTATGTCAGAATGAACCCGCTAAAGAGCAGATGACCACAGAAGGAGCTCTGCAAGAAGTTCTGGAGAAATAGTTGTTTGTGGCAGGTAGTTGGCCTTGCGTGAGTGTTGGAGAGATTATTGGAGGCAATAACCTTTTCAAGTCTTTGAAACCTCAGAAACGAAGCTGCAACTGGTGTGGACAAGTATCCCAGTATGTCAGGTGGTCTGCATCGGGTTCAGACCACAAGTACCTTGTATGATGATGCTTAGGAGAGCCAGAAAAAAATCACTGCTTGTTATGTCTGACATATGCATCTTTCCCAGAGCAGTACATTCCTGTAGTCCCCCTTTTAGATGTCTGTGAGACTGGGATTTGCACTGGCTTTTGCATGTGGACAGATAATTGACTGAACGTTTCCTGGTTCTTCTCAGATGACATGACATCTTTACTAGGTTACAGAATTAAGCTCTTCATTGCTTACATTTCAGCCAACACTGCAGACCTTGATAGCAGTGACTGTCAGATGTCTGTCTCTCAGGCAGAGAGTTTATGTGTTCAAGAACTAAGCTTAATTCATGGTCTAGGGAGTGGGATTCCTTGGAACATGTATAAGTTTGAGTTAGTCTCTTGGGGTCCCTGACAGTCATGAAGAGAAGTCAGCACTTGATCTACAGGACAGGATTAATCTCATAATAATACAGGTCTAAAATAGGCAAGATGATCTGCATTCTACAGGTGCCTTTTCAAACTCACTGACTATAAGGATGAGTGGAGGGGGACCACCTCAGATATCAAGTCTGCACTGCGGAAGAAAGGAGTGATTCCCACGCAAAGTACTTCAGTAGTAAATGTGGCCATGGTCATATGGGACTTGGTTGTGGTGATCTGGTAGTGCCTAACAGGACAAAGACTTGAAATCTTCCTCTTGTGTCCTAGGTGACTGCTCTGAACACTGGACTAGCCTTAGAGATAATGGACATTAACACTTGGGAACCTCTCTTTTGTGTTGTTCTAGCTCTTTTTTGAATGTTTTGCCTGAGGACTTTTCCTTTGTACTTATACCTGGGATTAACTATATAGTTTTTTCTTAATTTATAGTCACCAACTTTGTTGGATTCACTGTAAGATGTTTAGGTACCAGTTTATAAATATATTAAATAGGAAATAAAATGGGTATATAGATCTGAAGCCTTGTTGACCTCACAAATCCTCTTGAGGCCCCAGATGATCAGAGACAGCATTCACCAAGTAAGGCATTGAGCATAAGCCTGGTCTAGTGCTAATACTCAGGAGCTTTAGCATAAAAGTAAGCTGGATTCACTGTTCTTTATCTCTCAGCTGTGTGCTCCTCTTTAGTTGTGTGTGCTTCCCCTTGAATAGTGTAAAATAGGACAATGCAGAAGAGGGGCAGCAACTTATAAAACAGTGTATTCAAAGACATGGATTCAGAGCTGTGGAGAGTTTTCTTCAGTGGATTAGTACCTGCAGCACTGCCATTCTCCTGGGAAATCACGTAAGCACATGTGTTTCCTTTAGAGGGCTTCTGACCTCTTTTGTGTTCTTTTTCTTAATTTCTGTGTCCTAAGTAAGGTGATATTAAAACAAATCCTTGTTGGTATGCTTCCTTGGGAGTTTTACAGAGTATAAAGGATGGAAGTAGTTTCTGCTGCTCCTGAATTAAAAGCAATAGCTCAAATTCCTGCAAGTCTCTGGAAGATGACATATCTGCTAAGAATAAGCACTGCTCTTTGCACTGGCAAACTGGACACTGAGGAGAGAATAATGTGATTGTCAAGACACATCTTTCAGTTTAATAAACAATTTTTAGAAGAAGGCTGTGCCTCAGTTTAATGATAGTCTATAGTTTCTAAACCTTAGCTGAAAATAGACACTCCTATTTTGAAATAAACCTACTTTCTTCTGCAGTACTGGGGTACATTGTAAATTAAGCCTTTTATAGACAAATGGGATATGAGTAAGACAATTGCCTTAGCAGTCTTATTAGGAGTAATAACTTCTGTTGTGAATAAGTCTGACCCTTTTTGAATGTAAAAACAATCATATTTTATTACCTAGCCTAGCTTTTCCCTCAGATGAGGTTGTCTTGTCTGTAAGACTTATTGGAAATGTCATTATATATGTCCTACTATGAATTACCACTTTTGGGCTCTCAGTTGAACAGAGGTCGTAGCAATATATTGTTCTGTGCATCTCAACTGGATAGTCTGGAAGCTCAACATCAGGGCTCCTTCCTGCTCCAGAACAATTGTTTTGGGACTGATTACCCAGTCACAGTGCTGTACAAAGTGTCTGAATCTGTTTGCCAATCTCCTTGGTTTTCAGTGGAATGAACTGCATTTCTGTCGATGTGCTTTACATTGGGACTCCCCTGCACAGGTGTCTCCCCTCCTTTCTGTCCCTCAGCAGAGAGCTTATACTGCTCCTACAGTCAGTCTGTCTGGTGTGCTTTCGCTTAGCAGCAAAGCCATTGCATCCCCAGCCATTGCAAAGCTGACACCCCTCCATTGACACTCAGAGAGAATAAAACATTAGTCACACAGACCTCCATCCCTAGGAGCTGCATTGTTGCCCATGCATGTGAAGCCTGCATGATCTCATGATCCTTGATGGTTTTGGATTGCTGCAGCTGAACTTGTTAACTACCTGTTAATGACCACACCACTGAAAAATCAATTTCTAATTTATTGCCTAATTTATAGGCCCACCTGATAGGCCTATGACACAAGTTGAACTCATGTCCAATGATTAATGTGGAATAAAATGTAGTGTTATGTGGCCCAGTTAAATTAGATGCTCTTGATCTAATCCTGTCATTCAGCCACAACTCTTAACAGTTTTATGTCCTCATAAATGGCTACCTGTGTTGCTGTAGGTTTTCAGGCTAAAAGAAAATCATATTGTAACAAAATGTATAGCCAGAGCTTGTATAACTCAATAGGTTAAGAGATAAACATCCATAAACATAATCAGAAATTTACAGGTGGGAATGCTTAAACAAATATGATTTTTGCCACATAAAATGTTATAGAGATTTTTCAAAGTCGTTAGAAGGCATTAGGTATCCAGATTTCATTGCTTTTCCGTTTTAATTGGTAAGTAACTCCTCGTATGTCTTTGAAAATGTCCCCTAAATTATTGAATTTGATTATACATGCCACATATAACCATATAGGGACAAAGATGAGGGTTCTTTGTGGGGTTTAAATTTTATTTTTATTCAGTGCAAATTTCCAATTGAAATATTTACCCATGGAAGAGTATAAATAAAAGTAGTTGAAGAACCTCAAGGTAGTTTTACTGGGACTTGGTAGCATTCACCTTTGTAAAACCTGGCAAGTGATAGGACTGTTGAAAAGGCTTTTTGTCAACCTGAGCATCAGGAAGCAGCTGCAAAGTTGACTGCCACGCTACAAGGACAGTGTAATCCTCAGTCACATGTTGGACTTAATGGGAATTAACAGATTCCAGAGATCTTAAATGAATGTTCCTATCAGAAAGGATGCTTTTCTTCTCCCCCATTTTGTATGACAAGATCAATATCTCATCTTCAATACAGATCATTTTGAATGAGTTTACGATAAATAATATTCTCTTGATTGCACTCGAGCTATAGGAAAAAGAGTTTTCCTGGTATAATGAGTGATAAGTAGAACAAAGGTCATTTGGGAATACCATGTAGCTGTTTGATCCATTTGATAATTTCCATCTGGATGGCATTTGCTTCCTTCAGAAAAGGGAACGGGAGCTGCCTATTTCTAGGCAATCTGTTCAGTTTCTTTCACGAGAAAGGACAGTTTAGCTTTTCCTTCCATATGGGCATACGTTATTACATCTAACAAACATGTTGTTCATCCTTCATTTTATTCAGACCCTCTCAGCAATCTTAATTCCTGGGTGAGTTGGGATAGGGATTGAATATCCTCTTTTTTTTTTTTTTTTTCCCCCTCTCTCCAGAAATCGATAGGGGAGGGGAAAGATCCTCTTTATTCTGTATAGACAAGTACTGGTTAATTTACTAAAACAAAAGAAACTTTGCTTGAGAGAGTGGAAAGCAAGATGATGATGGGACCAATGATGCTGAAGGAATACAGGTCTGCAGGTGTCTGCTATCATGGGATCTGAGTCATAAATTAAGCAAGCTCTGTGTCAGGATTCCCCATCCTTTAGAACAGTAAAATGCTCTAAACGTTGAGTCATTATGATCGTAACGCCATTTGACTAATCAAAATGAAACTGTTTTCTTAGTACAATGAGGAGATACTGGTTAATGCTGTACTTGTACCACTGCCCCGGGACCACTGGATCTTGTGCATTTTTAGCAGGTTTTTCCTATTTGTCTTCTTTCATCTGAGGCAGCATGGGCCCTTTGGTTAGCTTTCAAGAAGACCTGTGTACCAGACAAGATACGTCAGAACTGTCCCATTCTGACATACTAGGTGGGCATTGAGGTCTGCACCCCGCTTCCCTCACCAAGCAGTCATTTCGGCATGGATTCCTGTCACCTAAAATGTCTTGAGGTACTTGAGTGCAATAACCACACAGGCACAGGTACTTTGACTTTTGAAAAGCGATTCTATTCTCTGCATTGTTATTTTTGGGAAGTGCTAGTGTCTAAAACCATTTAAAGTACTGGAATATCTTCCCAATATCCCTGTGCATAAGAGCAGGAAGGAGCAGTAGGAATTCCTTCTCTGCTGGTTGTAGTTTAAGAGGACAGGCTTATTTTCTATATGCAAAACAAGCTTGGAAATTTTTTTCCTTTGGCAAACCCATGTGATATAGTCCTACAGAAATGGACTATTGTGTGACTGAATGGAGCCAAGGAAAGGGTCAAAAATTAAGAAAATTAAGAAAAGTCTACAACTCATTGCTTGGTGTTTCAGGGCCACATCTCCTCCTTACTTTCCTTGCTAGCGGTCCCTAGATACTGCTTATTCTCTCTTTCTTGATTTGGTGTGACTTGCTGGGCTCTTTCAATAGTGAGTTTGTGTTTTGCTTTTCCATTTCCAGCATCCCCTCTGGGTGCTGCTGTTGTAGATGTGGCCAGGCAGCTTGTCTGAGAGTTCATCCACAGATCAGTTCAGAGTAAAAGCAACGTTTTGTTGCTGTCGCTGATAATTATTTGCTCTATCAGCAAAATTTGCTACCCCTACATCAAATCCATGAGAGCATGGGTGGCTTCCGAATGTGCTAATTCAGCATCAGAGCTGTGATCTTAGCAGCAATTGCTCCTTAGCATTTTGCACCTGAAAATGTTATTAATTTTAATATTTAACAAACAGCTCTCTAGCTTGCAAATACTTGCATGATCTGTAGAAGTCTGTGAAGGCTGATTACACTCCAATTCCAGTGGAGGCTTATAAAGATTCAGTTAGGGACTGGTTCTCAGGGGATTTCGGTGTATTGGCAATCACATATTTCATTAGTGAGTGATGAATTTTAGATTTCAGTGCCTGATTTTTTTCCATTGTCCTTGCTACTTGTTGGTAATGTTCATACTGGACATAAGTAACCTGGGAAGGAGCCAGCTCTGACTGCATACATGGTGGGTTTAAAGTGAATCCAGGCCATAACACTCATGTTTGGGATCTGCAATACAAAAGATAAGCTAAATTCTTAACTTCCAGAAAATACTTTTTTCTCTTGTTCTGACCTTTAACAATCTGCAGAAGTGAACAGAGCCATGTCGCAGGCAGCTGGTAGGAAGGCATCCAGCTCTGTTGCAGCTTGTATCTGATGTGCCTCCTGTGTGGGAAGAAATATCCCACCAGACCTCACTGCCACCTCCCCAAACACAAGGTTTTCCTAGTACAATGAAAACAGAACTTCTCCCTGCTGAGAAGTTTTGAGATTTCTTGTGGCTGGAAATAAAGGATTTAGCCTTAATTCTAGGCTGACTTGGCTGTTCATCTCCTTCAGAAGTGCTCCCAAACTCTTGCAGTGACAGGAGGTGATGGAAAAGAGCCTGCTTGGTTTTCTGGTGTCATGGGGTCTCATTATTCATGAAGGCCACATGCCACACTGGAATTACTAGGATTTGATCCTGGTAGGTCAAGTTGGCTAAAAGTGTTCCTTTCATACTCACTTTAAGGGAGGTAAGGAGGGAGAGGAAAAAGACATAAAGAAGTAAGAATCCATCCAGGAGCAGAAGCAGAAGCTGGTGGAAGAAGAGGTGAAGTTGTGTTGGAGAGGAAGGACTAGAAGGAAAGCAGGCAAATGTGTGTCAGGCAGGACAAAGATCTGAACCTAAATCCTTGTTTCTTAATTCTGATGATTATGTTTTATAAATCTGTATATATTCTTAATTCTTTAGCATGTGTTTGATTCTTCAGTAAAGCATAGTTAAAGCCAGAAGCATTATGGTTTGTGGTGAGGATATAAGCAGCTTCCTCCAGTAACTGAGGGCTTTTTATGCTGCTAAATGACCCATATCAGAAACAAATAAGCTAAATACTGTAATTGGTTTTCTTTCTCCATGTTGGTGTTTTAAGTTTGTTGAAGGAGCAAAGCACTGTAACACCAGAAATATTCTGGACTGCCTAATGTGTATTGCTCATGTAGTGACTATGAAGTGAGGAAAAAGATTTTTAATTAAATTTCTTGTTGGGTGCATTTTAAAAAGCAAATGTCATATGACGGATTAGGCTATTCTTTAAAATAGCAAGGAAAGGAGGATGTGTGTAGTCTCCTCTTCACAGAATCACAGAATTATGGTTGGAAGGGACCTCCAGGGTCATCAAGTCCAACCTTTATCCCATCATATTCCTAACCATTAAACCACTAGACCATGGCCTCAAGTGCCTGGTCAACCCATTTTCTGAACACCCCCAGGGACGGCAACTCCACCACCTCCCTGGGCAGCCTGTTCCAGTGCCTAACCACCCTCTCACGCTCTCTTCCCCAGAGTTTCAAGAACTCATGGCTAAGCCAGTTAATGCATACATTTTTCATGTGAAATTCAGTCTCACCAAGCTGGAGGCCTTTGTCCCTCCACAGCACACAGCCAGGATTAGAAGTCTTCGGGAAGGTTGACTCAGATGTAGTAAATAAAATGAGACAGCAAAACGTGTTCTGTACCAAGGTCTGGGGAAGCATGTAAGCCCAGCTGCGTGGTGCTGAAGGAATTCTTGGGGAGGGGAGATGGAATGGGTCAAAACGAAGAAACAGATGTTGTCTAGGCAGGAATTCCCATTCATTTTGTTTGCTCACCTGGCTTTTGAGGAAACCCCATGACAACATGTGTTTTCAGCTGACAGCCTTTTTATAAGATTAGCACAAGATTATTGTGTGACAAACACAATACCTCATTTTCCACAGAGAGAGATGATGTTTGTTACTGCTGTATCACTCCAGTTGCATTTGGGGATTTTCTTTTTCTTTTGCTCTAAAAGTAGCTTTAAATGAGACAGAAGTAGTATCTGGTTAGCAAACACATTATTAAATTAAAGAGCCAGCTGAGTTTTCCTTCCTTTGCCAGAGCCCTTAGAGCTCTCTTTGAACTCCTTATGATTTTATCCAGACAGATCATGGCTTTTTCAATCCTGGTGGTGTACAACAGTTGGATCTGGCTAATATCTGCACCCTGAATGAGTTATTAAAGTGGGCAGTGTCATTAAGAATTTATTTTATGCCCTAAAGCCTTTTTCAGACCTTTTTGTTATGAGACAACAGCAACTACTGCTGGCAAATGGGGCTTTGCTGCTGCTGAGCGTGGCAGCGCAGGGGCTGTGCAGGCAGTGTCTGTGTAGTACTCCCACACGTGCTGACACTGTGCTGTGGACATCCTTGGAGCAATTACGTTACAGCATTCAAATTATTGATGCAGTTATGGTAAGCATAATTTCCTAAAAATTGTCTTTATTCTTACTTACATTTTTTGGGGATGAGAAGGCAGACTGACACCCTCCAGGGCTTTCATCATTTGCTGCTCAAGGACTTCCTGAAGCAGAGCTGGTTTCTATTATATTTTCAAGTCTCTCTCAAAGCTGCATAAACTTTTTGCATTTGCAGTATACTGTGGAAAGAAGGTCCACCACTTAATTACATATTAAGAACCACTTTATTATGAACCTGTTACCAATGTTTTCATTAGTGCTCCCTGGCTCTCGTCATTCCTGGTTTCCCTCTCCAGTTAGATGTACATTCACCCAAGAATCAGTCTTTCACTGTAGACTGTAAGGTTTGCACAAGAATCTATCTAGCAAACAGCAGCTTTTTTTACTATTAGCTTTTGACTCAATTTTCCAAAGCCATTTCAGGCCTTATATAGGGTAAAGATTTTTGAAAAGCCCTCGCACCTTTCTTCTCCAAAATTGCGGGCTTTAGTGTAAGTAGCCACTTGCTGGTTTTTAATTTCTTTTTAACTAAGAGAAAGTACTCACTGGGCCAATTCCAGAGAACAGCCAAAACTTTTTGAAAAATGACTAACATTCCTTGTCAGAACTTGTAAGATAAATCAGACAATGATAGGTAGAGGGAAGGTGAACTAAGTTAGAAAATAAGAGGGTACCATTTATTTTCTATTCCAGATAAGTGCTTCCATTTGAGATATTTGACATTTACCATGTCTCTTTCTCCTTTGTTCAACTCCAGAGTATTTTGCACTCTGGAAACCCTCAGCTTCACAAATTATCGTCTCGGGTTAATACAGACTGGGGCAAAGTGAACAGCAAAAACAGAACGAGTCTCTTCTTGTCAGTTCTTTGAAGCTGTGTATGCACAATCAACACCTTCGTGTCTCCTCTTCCTTTTCCAGTTGCTACCCGTTCTGAAAGAACTTTAAAAGCCAAAGTCTTCATGTCTTTAAGACACATTTCTACCCCAAAATGCCCAAATACTCATTCAGTTTTTGAATATTAAGAAAGACAATTGCCTTTCTGGTCAAAGTGTTATTTTTCCCAGATTCCTGCCTTGAGAATTTAGCAGCTGTTTTTCCAGATACTGCCTTATTTTCCATGCTATACTATTACACCTGGTTCTTTTCATTCACTATTATGTCTGTTACATAAGTCCCCATTTGTTACAGTAATTTTACTACCACATGCAATCCAACTTTTTAATGAAAATGTTATTCGACTGCCTAGCTAGTGCAGAAGATAGCGACGAGATAAGTAACTGTTAATGTTTTGCTAACCTCCAAAATATAGAATTAATAGGGAAATTCATGGCATCAATAAGGAAGTGCTGATACTGGAAAGCTATGTCTCTGTTGAACCAAAGCATTTAAAGCATGTGCTGAAATGGCATTGAAACTTGAATGCTATATTGGCCAGGGGGTTAACAATTGACTTAATAGTAAGAACTCAGATGAAATGTTGTGCTGAACTGGGGACACTGTTAAATTGACTTTCCTCACTAAAAAAGACAAAAGTTCCAGCACCTGCATTTAGACTATGTCAGTGAATTGAAAAGCTGATACAAATAATATTCTTGCTGTATAATTTTTTGTTTTCTCTCCAGGGTTGACTTTGCCAGTTGGTTTGATCTACATTATTAAACCGTGGGGAGAGGCAGCCTGATGGTTGGTTCAGAGTGTCCTGTAGATGAATTAGGATTTTGCAATATGACTTTCATTGCAGAATACAAGGTAGGTTCAGTACAAATGAACATTTAATGTTTTATCTCAAAAGATATTAAAAGTCTTACTTTATTTTGATGCTGCTTTTTTTTGTATAATTTCATTTAGGTAAATTCCTGTATGCTAATTTTTAGGAGTGTAAATTTTCAAATACAGCACATTGATCTTGAAACACTCAATAAAATCAATATAACCATTTCTGATGACAAATGCAGATCTGACATTTTTTGCACAACAGTCACTGACATATAATCTATTCTGCTGCCTTACCAAAAAAAAAAAAAAAAAAAAAAGCCAGCAAACTATGTAGAAATATGTGTCATCAGGATAGTTTTAAAATCAGCTATTTAAAATTGTTCTTAATATAATTATTATATTTTTAGCTGGAATACCATGTTTGATTCTACTTCTTATTTACACTAGAAGGCTAAATTTCTCACTTTTCATTGGTTCTGGTCCAACACTTGGACTTAGACAGGACTTGGATTGTGCACTGTTGCTGAGTTATCCAATTTGTTTCAACTATTTACCTGCCTCTCATAAACATGATTACCTTGATTACACTCAAGAAAGATCCCCACGCTCTTAAACGTAGTTTCCCTTTCACCATGCCTTTAAAATACAGCAGCTTTATCTTTTACTGAGGTACTGAGAGATTAAGTCCAAGGTCATGCATAGTGTGTAGCAAGCTAGGGTATCAAAGTCTGGTCTAAATCCAAGAGCACTAAGCACTGCATCTTCTTATGACAGGAAGGAAGAGCCGACAAATTGAGTTTTGCCCAATACAAGTAAATGCATTAAAAGCTGACATGTATTTTTAATGGGAAATTGATTTACTTGTCTTAAATAGATTTAATTCTTATGAAAGGTGCCAGACTTATTACCTGGGAGATGCTGGGATCCTATATTCATCAATATATAGAATAATTTATATAGCTATTGAAAACTTGCGTAGGCTTGAAAGAGATACTTTTCTACAAAAATGAGAGTTCATAGTCCATACTTTGATGATTTGATTGCCTAAACATTTGCATTACTATTGATGGAGGACACATGCTATTTGGTTCATTATGAGAGTCTGAGTACTTCTTTCCTACCTGCTGCTCCATCTCCCCCTGTCACAAATCAGAGAGTTTCCTCACTTTCACAGTAAGTCCAGTGTTTTTTCTGTCTGTCCCATTATGCCCCTTCCCCATTTCCCTCCCTCCGGAGACTCTTACAATACTGTTAACCATTCCTTATAGCTCCTGACACCTGGCTGAGCAGGAAACAGTACTTGCTGCTGCTCACCTGGGTCTAAGGACATGCTCATTTTAACTAGCACATGTGCTGACTGATTCAGGATCACTTGTTTTTTCTTATGAAAACTGAAATCCCTTTCCAATTAACTATCTATCTAAAATGTGTTCTATTATCAGTATATAAATTTAGTACATTCTCTTCTTTTTACTACTTGGGTATAAATGCAATATCAAAGGTACACAGGGTATTCTGTCACTATTACCTGCAGTTTGAAATTATGTACTCTTTGCAATTCTTCCTGTGCATGATTAACTTTAAATATATGTCTTTGTTGCCCTTTCCAGTTCTTTAAACATAGTCCCGATGAGTGTAATGTCACTTCTCCTAGTCATCTTGTCATTTGGATTTATGCATGTATTATCTGAAATGACTTACGAACTTTCAAAAAGGTTGTTATTTCCATCTTCTCGTCAAGGGCTTGATCCTGCTTTATTAAAGACAATAGCAGGCCAATTTTCTCTATTAGGAACAATTTCCATAATACATTAACTTCTGTAACTTGCGGTTTTAGAAAGATCTCTGTATATACGTACACATGTACGAACGGCTCTTTAGGCTGTTTAAATAGTTTGTGTTTCATCATACTAAGACAATAGTTGACTAATTATTATTGCACATGGTTACCATATGTTTATATCTGGGGTTTTTTGGTCAGCGTTTATACTGTGGTACTCAGGAGAAGTTTTTGCAAGCAGAAACTGTAGTTTCATGGCTGAAGTTGTTGCTCAGCATTACACTAAAAGCTGATTCTTCGAGCAGACCCTCAAAATCCATTGCTTCCTGAGGATTAAATTGCACCTTGCCATGCAAAGCTGCAATTGAATCCAAATAGCCTGAATTGAACTGAAGGGACTGAAGATGTAGACAAAGACTTAAAAGAGAACTTGGATGTGTCTGCACAGCCCCAAGTAGAGGGGAGCTGGCAGGAATATGTGCCACTTGATTTATGCAAGAAACTCTGGGTCAAGTTTAAGGCATTCCTGTGTCTATCTGTAATACAGGGCACAGGCAGACCTAGCTGGTAGCTTCCTATGAAAGCCTAGAAATATACCTTTTGCTTGAAAGTAGCATGAGATTTGCCTGAATGCTAAAGGTGCTTAATTATTTAAAGATGCTTAAGCAAGTCAGTTACCTGAATATGCATATGGGGAGGAGAGGAAGATGGGTAATGACTATAGGATTTGGCCTAACATAGTTAGCATGGGCTTTAAATTTTTACATATATATTACTGTCTCTCATTGCCTTTCTGCAGTCATTGGTGGGTGTGAATCTGAAGATGGGTTTGGAACCAGATATTAGAAATCTTTAATAGGACAATTTCTAGTCAGCCATGTGAATACCACAGCTGTGCTAGGGTCAGACAGGCTTTTAGGTTGTTCATCTCCAAGTCTGACAGAAAATCTACTTGCAATTTGAGTCTGTCTAATCAAGTCATGATGAAGTAGGTGCTGTGAAACATCGATCACCCTTTAATATCCACCTAAGACTTCATGAATACCAAAGGCAAATATCTACCATATATTAAATAATATAAACACGTTGTGCTTTTCACATCAACTTTTTACCTGTTTTTTATTTTCTGCCATGGTTATACCCACATGAGGAATTGCATAAGTCTGCCATGAGTTCAGCGAGTACCAAGGTAACCCAAGTCTTTATTGAAAGACATTATTCATTCTATCAATATTTAACGTGGAGCAACCATTGAACTGCATAATTTGATAGAGGTGGGGTGCTGCTCCCTGAATACCTCTAATGCTCTCATGTTTTCTTCATGTTTTAGAAGCAATGTAAGAAAATAAACACCAAATGCTGTGTTCTGGAAAAAAAGCATGAAACAAGCTAATAGTGCTTGGTATTGCACATATGTTTTCCTGGCAGTTTTTCTGAAACTCTCTTGGGGTGGGACCCCAGCACACAATATGTGATGTGCTTCTCAAACACACATTAGCATCTCCTGGGATTTGTGGTTCTTTCCTCAGTGAGCCCCTAGCAGACATCAAGTTAGTCTTTGTAAGCAGTGGGGTGAGACTAGGTCAGTTTGCCCTTGGTAGCATTACTCCTGATTAGCCTTCTCCACGCTTGTTGTTGGCTCTGAATGCTGAGGCAGCTTCTGAGTCTGTTATGGCATCTCTTTAATGGCATCATTTGCAGTTACTACTGTAAGTATACTGAGATTAGGTTTATTTCTCTGAGCTACTTAGAGAAGTTCACTCTGAATTTTATTGAAAACAAATTCAAGAACAACAAAATGCCGTGAACCATATGGCCCTATGACAAATTAGTTTGTCTTGTCCCTTTGGCTGCTCCACCTGATCTCTGCTCCAGGGGGCTCTTCCAGCACTCCACACCACTGAGCTAGGAACTGCCATTAAATAATACAAGCAAGATGATTTTTTTCTATTTCTTGTGAAATTCTCACAGATACAAATTGCTCCTTTGCAGGTCCTGTAAAGGGGGTGAGATTCTCTGAAGGGCTGTTAAATACAGGAATTTTTATGTCAAGGATAGTTGTTAAAGTCCAGGATATTATTGTATTCTCTCCCACAAGAAAGGGAGAACTTTTTTTCAGTGTGATTTAATGCTTTCAGTTCCCTAAAAGATTGAGATCACAGACTTGAAGCCATAACAATTTTAGCATGAAAGAACTGTCAATTTATCAACAATTTTGTGACCTCTAATGAGATCTTTGCATCAGGAGTCCAAATGCCAAAACCTACAACAGTGAAGCCATGACGTACTTTGCCAAAAATATATTTTACAAATTTCTAAAGAATGACAAGTGGAGAATAAATACTAAATGGTAAGGATTTAAGAAGACCTGCATTACTCACAAGTGGTCTGACACTCCTGTGTCACCTAACTGTTCTAGAATAAAATAAAACTCAATGCTATTTCTCCTCTTTATCTCATTTCATGTTCCCTTTATTACATATATATATAACATAGCATACAGAGTACTACAATCTCTGCTGCTGCAGTCAGGTAAAACCCCTTTCAAGTCAAAGGAGTAGTAGGTGTTTACTCCAGCAGAAAGTTTGGTCTAGTATTGTATTAGAAAACATTGCCTAGTGAGTAGTATTGCTAAAAAGGCTAACTTATTTTGCAAGTAATATTTTTTCTCTTTCCATACCGTGTTAGAGAACTCATGATCTCTGTGTACATTTCAAATCAGTGTTCAAATTGCTGGTGTTTCTGGCTTGGTTTCTGGGAAATGAGTGTCCAGTGCGCTTGTAGGAGAGAAGTCCCGTGGTTTGAAGCTCAGCCTTGTTCTGAAAAGCAATGGCTTATCACCAGCTCTTGCAAGGTAGGAGTTGTACTCTTCATGCCAAAGTTAATGCTGATGTTTATCCTCAGAGCATCTCTGTGCAAATCCCTTCTATTGTCTTTTGTTGCAAAAGCGCCATTAATTGAAATATATGCATGTTCTAACAAGGAGACACTTTTATGCCAACAAACCTGTAAAGGGTCAGTAGTACATTAAGGTAATTCAGCAGAAATGCACAAAGTGTTTTAGCACTACTTTCTTTTTTTTTTTTTGACTGAAGCATCTGTTTGTGATTCCTGACTAGATATCATGTATCTGGGTGAACAGAGTTTGAGTGTCTCGTTAAAGGCAAGTTCCAAGTGACAGCAGATGGAGTTGGAGCTAGGATTAATTGTAAAGAAAGTGAGAGCTGAGGGTGTTTAGTTTCAGTTTTAAGAACCAAGCCTCCTGCCCTGATTAACACTGTGATATTTAGACTTGATACAGATTGATAAGGATATTACCAGAGTGCAGAGAAAAAGAGCAACTGCAGGTCACCTGATTAGGACCTTGTTTTATTCACTGTAACATGGAAAAACTGCTAGTAAGGATGCAATAAAAGAGTACTCAGCTATGGCAAAGTTTGTTTTGAAAATTAAAGAAAATTAATAGAGACTTGTGGGTTAAAAATGCAGTGAGTTCAAAGTTTGGAAGATCTTCTGAAGGTTGGTTAAGAAAGTTATAATTTCACCTACTGAAGAAAGTAAAGAGTCAGACATTATGTCTTAGTGAAGAGTGAAAAAAAATACTGGCCAGGCAGAGAGTGTCTCTGGTAAAGAGATTTCAGTCAGGTCCTTCCATGGTAATCCAAACAGCTTTAAAGGTCAGGTTCCTGCAGTGCATGAAGGAAAAGAGTGAGAAGATCAGATTCCTTCACCAAGAATGCCTGGTCTGTAAGATGCAACATCTGAATTTGACTTTGGGTTTGGCTGGGAGAGCATTACACATCACTGTCTACCCTGTTCTGCATTATACACGTCCTAGAACACAAATGGAAATAATAAATGCATGCTACTACGTGCCCCTGCATGCAAAGGCTGGCATCAGTAAGTAATGATAGTTGTTTAAATGGTTTTATTGATTCAGTTTTTTAAATGCTCTGTAGTGCTCTTGAAAAGCCACCAAGCCAACCCTTCAGTAGGGAGCTGTGGCAGGTCCCTTTAGTTTAAAAGAATACATATTATATTGTAACTTTTGAGTATGAATAGGTATTAAAGTCTAAAGGTGATTTTTTTCACCCAGATCAGAGTGACTAATGTTCAGGCTTGAAATGCTTTGTAATGTTCTCTTCTTCCTGTTCTGTCTCCAGAGAGGAGATTCTGCAATTTATTACTCCTGGATGTGCCTCCCACATTAACTGTTTCTGCATGGTACGTGTCCAGGGAAGGGCAAGGGCTGTGCTGTGCATTGCCACAGAAATTAAATCAGATGGCCGACTGGATTACAAACCCAACACAAATTTACTCATTTGAAAAACAGTTTTGTTTGCTTTGGGATTTTTTAATTTTTATTTTTACCTTTGAAATCAAAATGGGAAAACTATTAATTTCACACAGTTGCAGGCAACTTAGTCTTGGTAACAAATCTGACAAAATAAAAGGAGATAATCTTGATCCACACAAATAAGAGAGATATGTCTTCCTTGTTTCTGCTCTATGCTAGTCAAGGCAAGATACTTTTACCCACCTGAATGAGAATGCAATGGATCTTTGGTTTTTATTGTCATACAGTAGATCCTGCATGTTTGCTAGATTTAAGTTTATTTTTGATTAATGCTTGTAAAGCTTTAATCAGAACACTTCACACAAGATCTTTAAAGTCTCTGATTATACTGAATAGCTTATCCAACAGATGCAGATTTAATATTTTAAAAAATTCTTTAATATAGTTTAGGACCCCTTTTTTTTTTTTAACGTAGATGTCATTTGACCTGTGCCAGATAAAATTGACAACTCTCTTGGCAAATACCATACCACACTGTAGTGATGAAGTGACTAGAAAGCTAATGATGAAGAAAACTAGTTGTCTTGGGTAAAAGAAAAATTCTGAATGCTGATGAGTTATATATTAACTCCCTAATTTATTTATTAATTTATGAAGAACCATTTAGCAGTTCACCATATACTAGTGATTCCCTTCTTTCCAGACTGGACCTTAATGATTTTTCAGAAGGAGGAGTAATGTCTGCAGTGCCAAATTTACAAAGATACCTAGATAGATGGCTAATTGGGGTAGTATGTACAAGTCTCTATGTGTTGTAAATGCCTAATTTGCATTCAGATTGGATGTGTTGGCCTGAGTGTTTAGTTTGCACTTTTGAGATTAATTTCCTGTTCATCCCCTCTTCACTGCAGTATAGATAACCTAGTGAGGTAGGCAAAATGGATTTCTTCTAAGTGAATCTAAACTGGAAAATTCTCTCCAGCTGCTGATGGCTTTCAGTCCATCAGACCAGACTAAAGCTATTCCAAAATCAACCCCTTAAAACATGTATGGTATGGATATTGCATCCTTAACACCAGCTTTCTGCTCTATCTGCTCCTCTTGTACTTCATTACTTGGCAAGTTAGACAAAGACAAAAATATTAATGGGAATATTAACTGATTTTTCGATGTTTCTGTAAATCATTTAATGGTACATTCAAACACCTCAGTAGGTCAGGCTCTATGACAACAAACCTGTTTTCAGTGCTCTGTACCAAAATATTAACAAATTTTCTAGATAAAAATATATTTAATTGCTCCTAGATATGTTTCACAAAATAGGAAATGCCTTTAAAAGCAGGTATTTGCTAGAAAAACAAAACCAAAAAGATTTTTTAACCAGGTACATTCAGACAGTTGCAAACATATGGTCTTTCTAATCATAATCATACAATCTTGAAAAAGCTGTAGTAACTTGTAACAAAAAGGTTATTTACTGTTAATGATGTATTAAATACTTACTTGCATACTTTAGTTGCTATAAAATAGCTCCTGTTAAAGTCAATAGTAAAATATAGTTCACTTTAGTTAGGCAGGATCAAAGCTTGAATGAATAAACAGTTTCCTTCATGCTTGTGGTGCTCTTCATAAAACATTCAGTTTTTATCCTGTACACAGACACAGAGTCTCCTGAGGGAGGGCTTTGTCTCAACATCAGGAGCATGCTACACTATCTCTGGTTGCAAAACCACTTTAGTCTGAAGGTGGCAAACAGGAGAGATTAATGGCTTCAATTTGGACACATGCAGCCAAGCACCACATTGATTCTTTAACAAAGGCAGCACAGACATGATTGCCTGGGATTTAAGAAAGAAAATATTGGCTTGGTTCATGATCTTAAAATACATTCTTATTTAGCTTAAAATATTTTTAATATCACCATAAAGATGGGAATATTCTATGTACACTGTAGTGCTGTATCAGCACCACTTAAGTGTTATGTTTAAACATATAAAGAAATTTCATGAACTTTAATAGCAAAAGACACATAACTTAAGGTGTAGATAAACTGAGAGGTTAAGCAGGTGTTTAAACATTGGAGTAGCTCTTACACCCTTGTTTTTACAAGCAGACAGTTAAGAGGCAGAGAGGCTGAGTGACTTCCCCAACATTTCCCAAGAAGTCTGGGGAGGATAAAGAAGCTGAACCCAACTTTCTTGTGCTTCAGACACTAGGTTAGACTCAAGAGTGACCTGCAAAGTCACCCTTAAAATGCAGATGGTGTCAGCTGTTTGTCAATATAAATCTTGGTGGGATGGAAAAAACCCTCAGGATAGAGGCTTTTACGAGGCATGGTTTTAGACAAATGTTTAGATCTTTAGATAAGATACTTTAGGCTAGTTTTATCAACAAAAGTGACCGAAACTTTTAACACAAAAATAGTTTATAAAAGTTTTAGGGAGCACTTTGATACATCTGTGGATATTTTTCCTTGTATTTGCATTGGTTTTAGAGATTATTTGACAGTTTTCTGCAAAAGATGAGAAAAATGGGCTAGAATTCAAAGGACCACTGCAGAAATTATGTTGATATATTTTAATTGCTAGCCAGTATGCTGTCCTCTCTAATGAAACCTTTTCTTAAGTCAATTATAATAATAGGCTTAGAACACAGGAGGGTGCAAAGAGGTGATGAGAACTGATTTACGGTCATATTAGCTGGAGAGTTGTAATGTTCATCTTCAAAGGCAGGAGGGAATGCAATGGTGATGGGCCAGAAAAGACCTCTGCTCATCTTTCTGTTACACTAGGAGCATAGGACGATTTTTCCTCCATGGTTGATATGAGTGTCACAAAAAGTGCAGTATAAGACTTTCTGAATATTAACTCGTGACATGTGAGACCGCAACCAAGAAAAGCTAAGCATCATTCAGACCTCTGTCATGGTGTGACATTCTCAGCATTTTTTATAAAACAGGACATTTAAATACAGCTGGGAGGTTAAGGAAGGCAAGTTTTAAAATCTTATCCCAAAGTCTTAAAATATCAAAGGAAAATAAGTCCAAATGTTACAAGTGTGAAGTTAGACATATGGTATGATGGTTTTTGGGTTGGTGTCAATTATGCAGTTGATTGGAATTAAGTAGATCTCTATTAATACTGGGAAAGCAGGTGGATGGACCCAATTTAATCAGTTTCTCCCCTCCACAGTCTTAACCAAATATCTTTGAAATTAGTGTTTTTGCTGGAAAATGGCTGTGGACTAAAAAAACCCAAATTTTTCACTGGATTTGTGAGGTCCTGTCCTTCCTATACTGTCTGTGGATTGCAACAGAAGGAATGACAAAGAAAAAGCCAAATGCAGAAGTTACAAAAGCTCATTGTTAGCTAAAATATCCACACTAAGAAATCAAAGCTAAATAAAACCCCAACTAACTAACCAACCAAAACCCCAAAATATCCAACTGTCCATCTGGTGACAGAGCTGCTCAGTCCAAGAATCCCTTAAGCCACTGTCTGCTTCGTGAGACTCCAAGGGCAAAAAAGCTTCTGCATTTTGTGTCAAGGCTGTAGTGATAGAAGATTCTTACAGTGGATTTAGTTCATCCCTGTCAGTTCCTCCTCTGATATTGGTGGGGTTTTTTATAGTGTATGGCTTTGAGGCACTGCATTTTGAAGCTCAATTTCCCTTCTTCCTGAAAATAGAAAAGTAATCCTGCTGCCTTTGGGAGAAGAAGTTGGCTCAGAGAAGAATTATATTAGCATGACATATCTAAAAAGGAAGGGGGGGGGGGAAAAAGAAAAGGGAACTTTCCTGGGAGAGAACAATGAACATTTATTTACTGTCTTGTGGAGACAGAATTTCGTGACTGCATGGAAGGTCACTATATGACTTATATGCTACTTAGGTCTCACTTGAAGGCCCACTGGTGTGCCTCTTCAGTTTGAGTGATTACTCAGAATAAGAATTTCTCGCCTGTCCTGGACCTGATGAAGTCTAAAGCTAGATAGAGCTACCCACATCTTTCTGATATAAGATCATGTGTGCACAGTCAGGCAGTTTGTGTAGTAGTAATGAAGAAAATGCAGACTAAAACTATACTTGCTGCTGGACATTCTTACATTAGCTGAACCTGTGTTTTAATGATACTCTAGCGAAAAAAAAAACAGCTTCAGTTCACCATTATATCCCTCCAGGTACATCTCTTTCATGTCACCATCCTGGTTGTGCGAGCAACTTTCATCCAGCTCTGGATTCAGGAACAATGTCTTTTTTTGTGTGTTGGAGAATGGTCAAGCAAGCTTTTATATATTATTTTGATGTGTTATGAAGTTGTAGTAGACTGCTATCAAGCAAGTCTCCAGCTGAATGAAAGTTAGTGACTTCTTAAAAAGAGCTAGTTGAGTATAGGAAACAAAAAGAAAATTAAAAGAGAATGTGATCTCTGTGCTTAATATTCTATAAGCTGGTTTACTAGTTCTGAATTTGCTTATTTTAAATATTGTGGAAATGTATATAATCTGCAAATCCAGTTAATAACTCTAGCTTCTACAAGATGTTAACAAATTGGTCAACCATTCTGTAAAATGTACATTAGTATTTGGCCTTTATGAAGTAGTTTAATTGTGTGCTGAACTGAAAATAGAAAACAAACAGTAAGTTTAAATACTGTGATCTTAATATATTGTATCATGTACTCCATCTTAGCATTTAAAGATAAATACATTTTGAAAAGGAGATGAAATGGGCTAAATGTAACATCATGAGTAGAGTATATATGAGTTTCATAGACCATTAATCTTTAATCTTTAGAGTTTCCTATCCAAGGCTATAAATACATTAATTCAGCTCTCGGTTCTTCTCTGCTATCTTGATTATGCAGGTTGCATAGGGGTTGCTATAGTAACCTTGCATCACCAATGTCAAGACACTGAAGGATCTGGCTATCTAGGTAAATAATGTGATCGAGAGGTGCTTGCAACCAGCACCCTGATTAATGCAACGCCTAGGTCCATTGATTGAGCATTTAGTCATGCGTGGATTAGGCCCTTGACTTGTGGAGTAGGAGAAAGACTGGCACTTGAAGCCATTTTCGTGTGGAACAGGTTAGTAATTACAGAGGTGCTAGTCACTAGGAAAGCCCGTGTTATATGGTATATGATCTTCATTTGTTACAGTCTGCAATCACACTGTCAAAAGACAGTCCGGTGTGGATCCCATGTGTGAACTTGCCCTTAGGGAAGAAAAGGTGGTTTCTGTGAAGCTGAGGTGAGTCCATGTTGTAGAATACAGTTGTTGAAGCACACTGCCCAGTGCTAGTGAGGACTAGGCAACATCATCTTATGGGAGGAAAAACTAGATTACTGAAGTGCTGGGGTTTGAACCCCCAGCCCTGAATTAAGGTTGACATATGGGTGGTTCCCACAGCCCTTTAAGAGGAGGGGATGAGTTTGCCTTTTGGCTTTCCTCCAAGGTGCGGCCGGCCTTGCAAGGAAAGCCCTTGGGTAAACAAGCCCCAGGTGCCCTGCATTTTGATAACAAGTGCCAGGTGTCCTGTTTTGGGGATAAAAGCTGGGCCCACTTGCAGGAAGGGTTGGAGAGTCTGTCTGTGAGGTGGACGCACTTCACAGAGTTTCCTGTTGGGGAAGGACCTCCTGACCACTCATGCAACCGGGTCCCAGTCAGGTCTGGCACATGCAAACGCGGGTGTTGTGGGGAGGCACCATGGGGTTACTTCTGTCATATGTAACTGCCTTGTTCTCCTGGTTGTCTCCCATTTTCTCTGTGGGTTATCTCGTGTCTCTGTTTGTTCCATCTATTATGAGCGATACTGTGTCATTCCTGGGGTCGCTGGGGTTGACGTCTGTTATTCGTGATCTATCTGACTTGTTTGTACCCCCAGCAATCCTCTATATACTGACCCCTTTACGCGAAATAGAACCTACGTACTGGATTGTTGTTCTGCTGCTGGCTGTGTCTTTTGTACTGGGCCTACTAATTGGCAAAACAATTACACAGTGTTTAGGTAACAGGTGTCATTAACTGCTAATGCCGGTGACCTAATGTCATGGTGACCTGCTCTGATGATAAAGTAATGAGAAGTTGTAAGTGGGAAGAAGCAACAGATTTCTGAATTGAATTTG
Organism: Podargus strigoides; assembly: GCA_028020825.1. Classification (NCBI taxonomy): domain Eukaryota; kingdom Metazoa; phylum Chordata; class Aves; order Caprimulgiformes; family Podargidae; genus Podargus; species Podargus strigoides. The sequence goes on from CM051621.1 coordinate 13,260,420, forward strand.
CCTGTGAGTTTCTGACAGTTGCTCCAGGGGCTTGAGCCCCAGCTGAAGCTTTGCAGTATTTGACTCACGTGAACTCTCTAGGGGGAAAAATTCTAATTTGTGTAGCTTTTCCTATCATGAGGAAGCTTATTGTAGGAGTTGCTTGCTTTTATGAGGCCTCTGAGTTCTCAGAAACTTGTAGGAAATTTGAGGTTTTTTTCCCTAAGTTGGTTTTAGTTAAATATGGACACTGGGTTCAAAAGTAATGCTGGGATGCAGGTACAGAGAGGCACAGTAGTGATGAATGTTCTGTTTCCATTGGAAACCAAGCCTAAAAATACTCCTGTAGCCACAGCTTAACTGTGCTACCAACTGATGTTGCTGGCTAAGCCTGTGAAATAACACTCTAGCCTAAACCAGTGAAATAGAACAAAGAGTTAAAGTTGTAGTCTTGTGGGCCTTCGTTCAGCCTTCAGTCCTACAAAGGAAAACTCTTATTGCTTTAGAAGGGTTCAGCTCTTTTCCTTTTTCTCTGGCCCTGAAAAGCCAGATCAGTTTTGTGACTTGCTTTGTTGGGATTGTCATTCCACTCCCTGCAAAGTCTGCTGCTGGCCAGGCAGCTTTCTGCAAGGAAAAAAAAAGGGAAATAAAGATGCTGCATCAGCGACTCCATTCGTATTGCCTTCCTTCCCTCCTTCCCAGCACAAAAGTGGTTTTGTTTGTGCTCAAGAGCCAACTGAAAAGTTTGGCTATGAAATGAGCTCTCCTCTGGAGAAGAGGGAAGGGGCAGAAGATGCAGCATGCAGCTGCCAGACACAGACTTCTACCTGCTCCCTCTTTCAGGTCACGGGCTAGAGATGGCTTTTACATTAGCTGGTGGTTGTGTTGTTCCACACAGCTGCAAAGCAGCTGATGAGACAGCAGTTGTTGGGTTTGAATCCTTGACAGAAGTAATTTAGTAAATGAGAATATTCTATTTTAATTTTGTGATGTGATTTGATAGGAGAGAACTTGAAATAAAAAGTGCCTCCCCCTAGTTGGTGGGATACGGGGAACAGGAAGGTTGGATATTTGTAATTTGCTCACATCAGTATTGGTTTTAATTTGGAATCTTTGGTGGTGTCAGAAAGGTTGGAGAGATGTAGAGCAGTTAACCCTTGCAGCTAACACCCACCTAGGCATCTCAAGATGGTCAGACTGAATAACATTAGACTCACTGAACTAAAAATTCTCCCAATAGTTCCCACTGGTGTGTAGTCTCTGCTGATAAAATAGGTTCTGCCCCTGAAAAGCTCTTATTCATATTGCATGTTCCTTGTCTAACTAAGGATTTGCAGGATCAGAGAAGTATCCATATTATTCTTCTTTCTGTCAGAGATGAGGTAGATATATTGAATATAGGGGAGTCTCTTGCGTGTCTTAATTTCATGAAAATGTAGCCACAGGCAAAGCACTGCTGAGCACATTTCAAGGTTTAAACTACAGTGATAAGAGTATAAGCATGGCCCATATACCCAGGGCAGGGCAGCTGGGCACCAAAATCAGATGGGTAACTAAATCCCCAACTCTGTGCTTTAATCCCTTGGGCAATGATGGAGGAAGTTCAGAGGACTATATGTATTTCCTTTTGCTTCTGCAAAAGCCAGTTGTTTACATATTATGAAGCAAAGAAGGAAAATGTAATGCCTCTGTAAGAAATGTTAGTGAAATGAGTGCACCTGGAAGTTGTCTGATGTCATTCTTTACAAGCTTGGTGCCCTTTCTCAGGCTCAAGGCTATAGAATTTGCAGGATAATCAACCACATAATCCTCCATAGCTTTGAATGTTCAAGCAAAGGTATGGGATACAGAATGTCTGGGTAATTAGCCATGAAAATTTCCTTCCAACTTTTTTGGCTAAAATGACTTGGAAAACTGACCTTTGTCTCTGGTGTCTGGGACTGTAAGTTAAATGCTGGCTTGGGGGTTGAATGAAGAGAAAGCACAGTCATTCTGTTCCTCGTAGTTGCTTGCACAGACATGAGCCATGGAAGAGGCTGTGGTTGGTGAAGATGCTCTCCATTGAAGGAGCATACCAGTTGAACTGGTTGCACCCCAGTGCTGTTGATGAGTCTTCTGAAGACATCGCATGAAGATGTATTCATAGTGAGGAAGGCTGGAAGGAAATAAGGGTGAATGAACCATTTTATTTCAAAATTGCTTCATGCTTTCAGTGAAGGTCTATTTTTCCCTTTGAGCTTGCCAACATCCCATAATTCATATAACTTAGAACAAAATGACTTCTAGGCATAAGGAAAATTTGAATTGTCTTTTCTGTATCACTAAATAATGATTACCTAGAGAGATACAAAATGTAATTTGGCAATGAATGAGGTATAGCTGGTAATACATTTGATGTACTACCTCCAACCTGAGGCCTTCAGTCAAAAGAGAAGGTCACCTGTTATCATTAAAGAGGACTGCAGCAAGTATTTCTATTATCCTTTTTCTTCTTTTTTGAGTTGAATTTTCTCCTCATAAACAGTGCAGCACTTTTCTGAGGAGACAAGTGCCATAACTTCTTCTTAGATTTCCTAAATTCTAGGGTTTTTGTGTTATAATTTGTTTCATAAGATAGAGGTAGGAGGGATCTGTATTTTGCTGAATGACTGATCTTCACTAGTTTCCTGGAAATGTGTAGTTTCCCCCTTTATTTTTTTTTCTAAACAATCTCCTCTTTGTGCAATTTCTGTGTGAACAATTCAGACCATGAAAACATTAAGTCTCACTTCCAATAATCTATGCTCCTTTGTTGGAGTTAAATTGTTTCCTTTTGTTCCAGATACGTCGTTAAAACATACCCATACAACATTATGCTGTGTCAGACAGCCGTGTAGGAGAGGTATGAATTACAGAATCACAGAATCACAGAATGTTAGGGATTGGAAGGGACCTCAAAAGATCATCTAGTCCAATCCCCCTGCCAGAGCAGGAACACCTAGGTCAGGTCACACAGGAACATGTCTAGGCGGGTTTGGACTGTCTGCAGAGAAGGAGACTCCACAACCTCTCTGGGCAGCCTGTGCCAGTGCTCTGTTACCCTCACTGTGAAGAAGTTCTTCCTCACATTTATGCAGAACCTCCTATGTTCCAGCTTACACCCATTGCCCCTTGTCCTATCATTGGATGTCACTGAGAAGAGCCTGGCTCCATCCTCATGACACTCACCCTTTACATATTTATAGACATTAATGAGGTCACCCCTCAGTCTCCTCTTCTCCAAGCTAAAGAGACCCAGCTCCCTCAGCCTTTCCTCATAAGGGAGATGTTCCACTCCCTGAATCATCTTTGTGTCTCTGCGCTGGACTCTCTCAAGTAGTTCCCTGTCTTTCTTGAACTGGGGGGCCCAGAACTGGACACAATACTCCAGATGTGGCCTTACCAAGGCAGAATAGAGGGGAAGGAGAACCTCTCTTGACCTACTAACCACTCCCTTTCTAATACACCCCAGGATGCCATTGGCCTTCTTGGCCACAAGGGCACTTTGCTGGCTCATGGTCATCCTGCTGTCCACCAGGACCCCCAGGTCCCTTTCCCCTACACTGCTCTCCAGCAGGTCAGCCCCCAACCTGTACTGGTACATGGGGTTGTTCTTCCCCAGATGCAAAACTCTACACTTGCCCTTGTTGAACTTCATTAAGTTTCTCCCCGCCCAACTCTCCAGCCTATCAAGGTCTCGTTGAATGGCAGCACAACCCTCCTGTGTGTCAGCCACTCCTCCTAGTTTGGTGTCATCAGCAAACTTGCTGAGGATACATTCTGTACCCTCATCCAAGTCGTTGATGAAGATATTGAACAACACCAGTACCAGTACAGACCCTTGAGGGACTCCACTAGTCACAGGCCTCCAACTAGACTCCATCCCATTGACCACAAATTAGTCACATAAAGTATCCTTTGTGCTTTACTGAATGACAGAGGACATGTTTCTTAAACACCAGGCCTCATTTTTCACATTTAGAAAATAGGGCTGGAATTATTGATGATAATAGGGTATACTATACTGAATCCTAGCTAGTTGGGGCAAGAGTGTACTGGGCAAATGTGCTGGCGGGAGAGGAGTATGGCCTGCCTTGAATTCTTCTCCAAATATTCTCAGTGAGAACAAGCAAACCGGAAGCAGATGGAATCTTGTCTCTTGTCTCCTGTTTGCTGAAGTGGGACTGCTTGTAGTTGGTTTCCTTACAGACCTCTGGGTTTGTGTTTCCGTGGAGCAAGAGGGAATATCTGAAGCCTTGTGCCTCCTGGGGCTTGAACAGTTCTGCACTGCTGAAGACTGGGGTTAGTGCCATGAACCATCCACCAATGAAGTGCATAAGCAACAGAAGACTTGCTCTTTAATTGAACTCTGCTTTTCTATTTGTTAATTTTATTCCTTCTATAATTTTTCATGTTTAAGCTGTATCATTATGCTTAACAAAATGTTTGTTGTTACCTGCTGTGATTTTGAATAATTCATGATATTAGTATGTAATTTGAGACTATCATATGTTCTCTCTGGAGAAAACCGAAGGTTGCTTCTCTGCTTTTGTGTCTTTGAAGGTGAATGGAAGGGAGGGTTTGGCTCCCATGGTCTTTCATCAGAATGTTAATTTTGAATCACCCAAGCAAATTAAAGAAGGCATAATGAGGGCATAGCAGTTGCAATATGTTTGAAATATTTTTGTGAAATAGCTTGCTAAGATGCAAACCAATCTGAGTAAACCAGATCAGGACCTCTGTAAAAAATAGTGTCTTGTACTTTCAGTTAATGGTTTCCACAGATGTAGTCAATGACAACATTGTGTTTATCCTATGGCAGTGTTAGTGCAGCTCTCAATTTCATTTGATTTCATTTCCTTTTCTTAATGGATGGTTTAACCAAATCTAAAAATAAAAGCTACTTTTTCAATTATGACAGGGATTTTCTTACTGAGTTTTGTGAGTTGCCCTGGAAACAAAAAACCACGGAAGTAAGGTCAGAAAAATGGTGTCATGCCAACCATTGTTTCTAGTTTTTGGTCTCAGCTTAATACTAGATAAATTATATGGCTGTTAGCTGATATTGGCAGGTAACTTCTGGACAAAGATAGGTGCGGTATGTTTGTTTTGATTAGAAAAAAATCAATGGGAACATTCCACAGTGAAAAGCCTTTGCATCAGAAAAACATTTTTCAGAAGTGTTTTTCTCCCCCACCCTGCCACGTGCTCTGGAGCCGCTTCACTCTGCCACTGTCTGTGCTTCGTGGCAGTCCCAGGGTTGCATTGACTCCATCTTTATACAGTCTGCATCAGCCAAGATCTCTGACTGCTATGCTGAAATCTTCTTTATAGTTATCTTCACAGAAAGTTATGGAATATTTTCTCATTTTCCCAACAATGCTGGTCCTCTGAACATGAAGCAGGCCAGTTTAATGTTAAAACAAAGGTCATTCCTAAAGGTTAAATGCTTTATAAATAGCCAGATTGTTCCCTCCACTAACTTCAAGTTTGAAATCTGCTTAATATATGCACAGTCAGGCAAAAGCTGTAAATATAATGCTAAAAGCAGACGCTTGGAACTATTGCTCTTGCTTTTCTTCAGCTTATGCAACTGTTTGCAGTAGCTTATTGCCAACAGAACTGTTGTGTCCTAGTACTTTGGGCTTAATCTTCTGTGTCTTCTGAGTATGCTGTTCCCATTCCAACACTCTTGAACAGATCTGTGTGAGGAGGGTTTGCAAGACCAAGTTGTTAACTGAAAACCACAAATACATCACCACCTGCTTAAGCTATCAGCCTAGAACTGAGCTAGCTCATGAAGTGATCCCAGCTGAAGTCCTGGCTAAAAGGAAAAACACTAACCAAATATTTTGGCCATGAGAAGCCCACCCCTCTGATTTTATCCAGACAGATCATTCCACCTGCTTCTCCCCTTGCAAATGATTGATGTTCCCTCTTCCAGAGGTTTTCCAGTGAGCCTTGCTGATCTTTCAACTGCAGATTTACATACATTGATGGCTGTTTTTTTCTCATCCACCTATTCAAAGCAGAGCCTAAAAACGCAGAGGTTATCTGCATCCATAGCCTTCTCTCTGCAAACAGACCCAGAGGATCTCTGGTAGTAAAGAGCATTCTTGCTCCACAGGCTTTTAAATCCACTGAAGGTGATGAGGTGATCCAGGAAATTGATGCCCTCATAAATTCCTGGAACTGTGTGCTCGAGGCATAGTGTCATCTTTGATACTTGTCTGCCAATGGTGATCTCCAACAACTTATAAAATTATAGTCTAATGTATTAACAAGGTGTAGGAGGGAAGGACGTATTTTATGTAAATTTAGCCAGGAAGTCTTTGAAACTAATTGCTTGAAGTGGATGGGAAAAGCTGATGGAGTGTGACAGACATGCACAATTTTTTTTTCTGCTTTCAGAATAGATAGTGTTGATTAACTGGGCTTGGAATAGCACTGCATATATTAACTAAGCATAAAATTGCTCAGTGGATGAGCCTGCTCTGTGGATAAACTTAACAGGCCATGCTCTAGATGTTATTACAGATGTGAATTTAGGAAGTTTTAGAGCTATACTTCTGCAGAAAAAAAATTGGCTTTGGTGAACTTGGTATTGAATTATTGTCCTGGCCTAGTGTCAATACTTTAATTTGTAGTAAAAATAGAATCAAATGTTAAAAAAAAAAATAAAAATGTAAAGCCATACTTACAGGATGGGCTGTTTATTTTGAAAAGTCTCAAACTCAGGAGTGATGCTATGGAAATCCTCCCTCACATACGCTATTCAGTGTAGGTAAAACCCTGAGAGATGTCAAAGGCTTGTCTGTCAAACAGCCTGCTAGTTTACATGCCAAGTCCTGTTTGGTCTTTCTGCTTTGTGCTTGTTAGTCATGTTGACTTGTCTGCTAGAACAGCATCTGATCTTTCTTTGGTGCGGTTCTGGACATGCTCTGCCATTCTGCAGGCATTGTTCCTAGTGCATCATCATATTAGAATACCTATAGAAAAACAGTGATGCCATTTCCATGCTAACTGGAGGCTGGAGTTACAAGTTAGAGTTACCTTCTTGGTCTGGAACTGGGATTTGCATAGAAGTTTACCTGTATTTGACACTTGAATAAAAGACATGATGGTGCCTACTGTAGTAGGTCAGACCTGTTGTTCTCAAGTATGAGTGCATGTCACGGATCTATGTATGCCTCATTTCAGTGTGAGAGCTGGGCACCTGCTGCTGACTTGTGTCCCCTCCCCTTCACAATACCTTGACCTAGTTTTAATGGAGAGATTTGTACAACATACAGGTCTGGATAGAGTTTCATCCATGCTGTGTCCTGTAGACATGTATGAAGTCCCTGACCATTGCCACGACCATTTCACAATGGTGACTGGTGGATGCGTGACAAAATGGAAAAGGTCAAATGAAAAGGCAGAACAAGAAACAACAGCAAAACAAATGTGATGGAATGAACTCACAAGTTAGCAACTGAACTTAAGACAGTATATTAAAAAAAAGCCTCATGAAAATGATCAGGTGTGTATGATTGTATGCACCAGGCTGAGAACATGTAACAATTACAGGTCTTTGGAAAATTGAAGACTGAGATTTCAGTGGGTCTCCTTTAATAGGAGGAAAAGAAAGATGGCTATGAGCCTTTGATGAACAGCACGCAAGGTTATGTAGCAGTCACAGCGTAGTCTGTCTTACTTATTTGGGACGGAGAGCCAGATGCATCACTGTTACATAAGCCTGCTGACCTGCATATACAGCTTTGTCGTAACAGGAGTTTGAGAAAAATAAATCCTGTTCAACTTAGCCAACATGAAGATAAAAATTAGTGTCTTTTTTTTGTTGCTTTCTCTGGAGTTGTATGGTTATACAGGTCTGTTTAAAGGGGAAAACCCCACAAAACATGTTATTCTCTAAAAGGCTTGGATTTCAAAATAAAGTTGGAAGGGTGTGAATACCCGGGACAAAGAGGAAGGGTGAGGAGGCAATGAATGTGGGGAAAGCTCAGTCTGCTGAGTAATGGTACAATCTGTATGCTTGGGGAACGGAACCACAAGAGATGATGTACACCAGCCATAGCAGCCTGCTATTTGAGTGGTGCAGCATGAAAAAAGATCATGGCATTTTGCAGAGGATTTTGATAAATATGTTTAATTTGATTTTATTCTGATTCAAAATGAAAAGTAGTATTTTTTTTTTCCAATTCTTAAGGAATAGAATAGAATATTTTCAGTTGGAAGGATCTTACAACAATCATCTAATCCAAAGTTAATGACACCTGGAACTGGAGGTATCAGAAGCTCTGGGGTCCCCAGCTCGAGGAAGTCTGTCTGGATCCTCCGGCTGCCTAGGATGCCAAAGAGTTGCACATTTCCAGAGCTTCCAGACTCTTGCTTCTTTTCTTTCTGACTGGTGGGCTAACAGAGAGCTGGCAGCCTTGGAGTTTATAAGCAGGGATACTCTGCTCTGAGTTTCTTGGCATCCTGCCTAATGAGATCTGTAGAGGTGCCAGCAGCTTAGGAACTCTGCAATCTCTGAGACAATCCTGGAGCAATAACTTCTTTCAAACTCCCACTCTCTGTCAACCTGCCAGGAGTACTGTTGAAGAGCAGGGAAGGGGACCTGGCAGGAAATCAGGCGTGATTCCTGCAGCCTCATCAAAATCAAATGTTCCATGCAAAATGTTTCTGACCACTTTTAGTAACACCATGCAGAAACCTGAATATGTCAGCACCTGATCCTGGAGGTCCTGCATCCCATTGTTTTACATATAAGGGTGCAAAGCTCAATGAGGCAGAAGAGAGGACAAAGAGGTATTTACACCATCGTAGTATCTCTGTAGTTGGGATGCAGATCAGTTGCAGCTCTTCACATAGCACTAGGCTGTCTGTAGTCAGTTGGCCTACAAATCCCAGTGGTCCTAATGGCATTGGACAACATGGTTATTCTAGGAAGTCTCTCGACTGGTGTAGTGGCTAATATGATGGTACTGGAGAGGCAGATGAAATACATGTTGGCACTGTGCTCTTTTTGACGTGTTTGCTTTAATGATTGACCTTGAGATCTGTGTCTGAGTAGAGATATTGGTCCAAACAGTGTGGACAGGAGTACAGTCTGGACACACTTGTGTCCCAAGCATGTACTTAAAATTCAATACAGATATTTCCAATGTAAGTTATAAGAACCTAAAGGTTACTGTAATTTACACTTATAATCTACAGCTAAAGAGTGATGTTTCAGCAGCTGGGTTCCCTGGAAGTTGATCATGCTCTCGTTTTTTCTAGCTATAGAGCAGGAGGATGATAACACAAGAGGTCCTGTGGCTCACTGACATGACTATGGCCCCTGCAGGGTGAATTAGGACTAACGATGCAATGCAAAACTGCCCAAATGACAGAGAGAATCTGGGCCACTGCGTTCATCTTGTCTGATTTCCAAATTTTTCAGTGCTCAGGGGGACAGGATTCAAACAAAGTTTGACTTTCTGCTATATGTAGGTCATATGCTGTACATTGAATCCTCAACCTCAGGGATAAAGCTGGACCAGAGTAACTTGCTTTGCCTTTGTAAATATTGATGGGAATAGCAAATTTTTTTCTTTTATTAATAATTTTCAAGTAGTTAGATTTGGGATAAAACCATTTAGACTTTTACTGTTGGTGGTGCATTAAAATCTGTTGCAGTAACAACATGTTACAGTTATTAAACTCTGCGGTCTTTAGATTGCTGCCTCTGAGCAAAATTCACTGTTGGTCTGGAGGCTTTCCAGGAGATGAGTGGACTGTCTGACTCTGCTGTGGGGTGTTCAAGGGTACCACCCCTCTAGTGCTCCTGCAACCACAGCTGTGCATCCACTGTCTCTGGCAGACAGGGCTGTGCAGGGTGGCACACAAATCTACTGTAGGTTGATCTGGGAACAGATTGAAGAAGTAGCCACAGAAAGCCTATGATTTGCTCACAGACTTGTAGTGATACTGCTTTGATTACTACTTTAAAAAAAAAAAAAAAATCCTACCTACCAGTTATTCTGGCTTTTAAAAGGTCTTTTTAAAGGTCAGGAAAGAAAAACAAAGCAACACAGAAATGCTCAAATATTCGTGTGCTCCTAAGCTTTTGCTATGGGGTGCAGAGTGCCTAGAAATCCTCTCCTTCAGATACTACTTATTCTGTTCTGGATGTGCATACATCATTTTCCCCTGCTTGGTTGGAGGGGTAGTGGGATACAAAAATGCATTGCTGAAATGTGAATTCACTTGCCCTTTTTTCTTAGGCTGACAGCAGTAAGGCAAAGCTGCTGATCAGTTACTCGTATGACTGTGCATTTAAGGGGAAGATATTTCTTTGTTACTGCTGCAGCTCTGTTGCAGCAATTAAAAAAAATGTGTCTAAGGAAGAGGCAATAATTCTGAAAGTGTCTTTGGTGACTCAACATTATATGCTAAATATGCAGTGTTGCTGCTGATTTTCCCAGTCTCCTGTGAGTCATAAAATCTTGTCTCGTATTGAGTGAGACTTTCTTAATGACCTTGACTTTAAAAAAAAAAAAAAGCCTGTGATTCCTCCTAAGTCTAATAATTTAAATGAATGGCTTTCTGTGGGACATTTGTAGTGCTTTTCAGATCATTAAAATTCCTGAAGGATAATGGGCAGATCCACATTTGTAGGCATCACTGCTGTCCCCAGGACAAAACCCCTCCACCCAAAGGTTGCTGTGGCTTAGGTGAATGCAACCCTTGGTCCTCTGGGCAGCCTTTACCCATGCAAATGTAAATAGGACTGCCTGGGGAGATCATCTGGTAAAGAAATAGGGCTAAAATGGCCTCTACTTCCAAGGACCTTATGTTGTCCTACTCACCATTTATGCCCTTCTATCAGAGCAGGTCTTTCAAATTCTCACGGTTGTACTTGCTTCCTTGGCTTCCCCAGCATCCCCACAGACTGGAGTGCTGCTCTGAGGCATAAGCTTTCTCCTCTTAGTCTATTGATCCCGTTTGCAGTGCCTTGCTGCAAGGAAGTTGAACTAGGCTCAGCAAATGAAGCATGTTTTCACAAGATTCAGGACTGTTACCTATTGCAAATATATCTGTTCCAGTCGTGTTCTACAACTGGCTGGTGAAACTCATATTACACATTACCAGCAGAACCTTATCATTGAGGTTTTTACATTGAGGATTTCTTTCTGAGAAACTGTAAGGGAAAGGAGTGGCCCATCAGCCCAGGAGATGTGAAAATAATCAATTTGAACATGGTTCTATTGCTTTTTTGTTGGGTTGTTTTTGGATCTGTGGGACTGTTGAGGGTCAACCTGACTTGCATACTCAGCACTGGAAGAAACACCATGTTCCAGTTTCAACTGGACGTATTATGGTGCTAAAGCACACAGTGAAGTACATCCTATGTGAAGTGTTTCTTGTGGGGGTTGCTGCTGCTCTCTGTTACTGTTGGCAATTTTTTGATAATCACAAAATCACAAAATGGTCAGGGTTGGAAGGGACCTCTGGAGATCATCTAGTCCAACCCCCCTGCCAGAGCAGGTTCACCCAGAGCAGGTCACACAGGATGATATCCAGGTGAGTTTTGAATGTCTCCAGAGAAGGAGACTCCACCACCTCTCTGGGCAGCCTGTTCTAGTGCTCTGCCACCCTCACAGTAAAGAAGTTTTTCCTCATGTTCAGGTGGAACTTCCCATGTTCCAGTTTGTGCTCATTGTCCCTTGTCCTATTATTATTATTATTAAATTTATAATAATAATTCTCACCTCTTTAACAAGCCTCAGTAAAATATGCATGATAGGGATTGTCTCCATTTTTGACTTGACAAGATAATCTTTCTACAAATTGCTTTTTCATTGGATTGATTTGCATTATTGTTTTAAGATGCTTCTCAGAAATGATACGCCTGCTATATGGAAGGTGCCACTCTGCTGTGGTATTTGGACATGTGGTGCTGTTATTGTCTCTGTAATGTGAAGTTAACTCATTTGTATTACCCGTTAAATCCATTATAACTGTCTTAATGGGAGAGATGTAAATAACAGTAGGTTCATGTCCTCGCTTTACCTTAGCACAAAAAAGAGCTTATATTTACTAAGTGCTCTTAGATTTTCGAGGCTATTAAAAACTCTGGGGTATATAAATGGAGTGGCACCTGTACAAGAAAATTGAATTGGTAAAGTAAATGGGGTCCTGTGGAAGATGCTTTGAATACAAGGGTGTTTAAATTGTTTCTTATTTTGAATTGGAATAGGGCCACTCTTTAATTAGGACTAGCACTGGGTGAACTGCATCATTACAAAAAAAAAAAAAAAAAAAGATTCCAGCTGGTTTTTCGTTTTTTTGTGTGTTCTCAACAATCTGTGATCAGACTTCGAGGTTTCCTAGTTTGTCATTTTAGATTGTTGGGCTGCTTCATATCAGCGTGTTTCACTCTAAGCTTCTTGGCAAGCTGGCTTGCTTTGGCTGCATTTTCAAGATTTTGGGTTAGTGATTGATCTCATAAGTATATATGTTACTGCTGCCTGCCTGTAAAGTTGTGGAATATTTGATGAGCTGGAGGTTATACATCGGGAGTCTTCTGTAAGCATTTGCATCTCAAAGCTGCAGAGGATTGCAAGGATATTATTTTAGAAGACATTTTCTGAAAGCAAATATATTATTTCTATATATGTATTGATAGGCCATTGTCATGGTTTCCCCGGAACAGACCCATGGGCCAGCCATGGCAGACAGGCCATGAGCAGCCCTGAGTCAGCTGGGAGATTCAGTCAGGGCAGCTGCCCCAAGCTGACTCACAGGTGTGTCCCACACCACTGACATCAAGCTCATTATAAAAGGAGGGAGTTCACTGAGGGTGGAGTTCCTCTTCCTGGGGCTCCTTCCTCTTGACCTTCTGCTCCTGCTGCTCATCCTAAGGATGAGGCTGAGTAGAACCTTGTATACTTTATGTTGGTGATTGCATTAGTTCTGTTATTTCATTAAACCTGTTTCTACTTCAACCCACGGGGCTTCTCCCTTTTTTCCCAATTCCCCTTCTCATCTGGGGAGGGGGCATCGAGGGGTAAAACAACTGCTACAGTGTGCGGGTAGCTGCGGGTATGAGCTAAACAGACAGCCGTTAACAGAAGAAATTAACTTCCAAAACAGTGCTCAGCACAGCAGTGAATTCAACTGTCCATGCGTGTTTGTAACGGTTACATTTACATCTCCTGTTCACTGTGGCTACCTAACCCTCATTAAGACTCTTAAACTGTTTTTCTCCAAACTGTGAAAATGAGTCTGTGTGTGTGGCACTTTTCTGAAGAGTTCCATAACATTAAATAGCAGCACTGCTGGTATGTTGTATATTGACCATATTCAACTGTTAATGAAACTAATGTATTTTGCATAGGCTATGATTAAGACAAACCTCATTCATCACTGCATGAATTCATTACCAGTAGTTTCATAAGAAAGAAACTGGAATAAAGCCAGAGCAATGATGTTGAATAAGGTCTATAAATGTAACACTATTTAGTATTTAATATCTTTTTTTAAAGCACAAAAATGTAGAATAACATGATTTCATTTCCTAACAGAAGAGAATATAATTTATTTGTGGTTTTCAACATCCATGGTTGGTTAGTTGGTTGGTGTTTTCTCCCTGGTTTAGCTTTTCCTTTCCCTGAGATACAGGCAAGCCCTGTTGGCCTTTGATTATGATTGGGATCAATTTGTCTTCATTCAGAGTTCAAAGAGATTAAACACCTCTTGAGCTCCAATGTAAATCCATCAGTTAGAAATGAATTTTATAAGCAGCAATTTGTGAATGAGAAGACTACACTGAATACTATTTGATTTTCTTCTTTCCAATTCCAGAAAAGAGAGAACAAATACTCTCTGAAGATGCTGTAGAGATTTTAGGAATGTGTGTACAGTCCTGCAGCTGTTTGTTTTGTTTTTTTTCCCTTCCAACCTTGCTGTTGTTTCTCTTTAAAGTCTCTGTATTGGGTCGTTTCTTTTAGTTTGATGCACACTCTGAAACTATCTTGCAAAGCTCTTACTGCTGTACCTCTCTGAGGGGAGCAAGGTGGCTTTTACCCTGCGCTTTTCAAGGGACAGAGACCACGGACCCTGGCAGTGGACACAGGGCTCTGCTCTCCAGGGAACTGATTGGAGTGGGGTTGTTAAGCAGGACAGCCCTCTTTAGGAGGAGGTGTGGTAGGTCAGCATTAGTTCTGTTCCACCAGTGTGAGCTGAGGTGGATGAGCTTGTGCAGACCAGTAAGTACCATTTCCATCATTGCATTCTTTGTACCATCTGTCCCTGAACAAGCTGATCTGGCCAGGGGATAGCAGTGGCCTTGGTTGCGACAGTGCTGGTGCTCTCAGAGCTTCCTTAAAAATGTTGGTTTAGATACTTGAAGTGGGTAGAGCAATTGCTCTGTGAGAAGAAGCCAAGGGATCTCAACTGGTTCACCCTGCAGAAGAGCCAGCTTTGGAGGAACCTCACAACAGCCTTCCTGAGCCTACAATGAAGAATTGAGAAAATGGAGCTGGGCTCTTTGCAGTGGTGCATGGTGGGAGGATGAGACACAGTGAGCATTAGCTGAAACAAGGGAAGTTCCAACTGGATATAGGAAAAGCATTTTCCCCATGAGGACAGGCCAGCAGTGGGATAGGCTGCCCAGGGTGGTTGTGTGTCCTCTGTCCCAGGAGGTTTTCAAGATTTGACTAAGCCCTGAGCAAACTGGTCTGACTTCATAACTGACACTGCTTTGAACAGGTTGATCTAAATGACCTTCTGGGGGTTCCTTCCTATGGCCATATAGTTTCCTGATACTTAGCACATGATGAACAAGGATAGATGATGAGGATTGGGACCTAGTCCAAGTAAATGCTGGTAGCTCACAGAGGTGGCAAAACATTGGAGAACATCAATGACTATATGAAAATTAATTGCTGATCTTTTCTGTTGGAAATTATTTAGTCCTGGTTTAGACAGTCTTATCACTTCTATGTTGCAAGGTTCCCTTTAAGGCTCCAATGTCATGAAGAAATCAGGTTTTTTAATGACCTTCTGCATTATCAGTTCTTTGTGCTGGTGACTAAAATGGATTTTGCTTGTGATGTGAAGGAACATGAGCCCAGCTTCTGCATTGTGGCTCAAGCATGTGCTTTAGCCCTTACGAAGAATGGGAGGCCAGCAAATTTCTGAGCACCAGAAGTACCTGTGTTTAAACTCTTAGGTCCATTATTGATAAAGATTCAGCTGTTTTTTAATCACTGTGATGAATGGTTGGAAACTGCATGGAAACTTGGTGCTTAAGCACTGGAAATGCTTGGTCAATATTTTTCTTTGGCAAAGTGACATCATGAAGACCTTTTTTATTTTCCTGAAGCATTTCATAAAACAGACTTCCTCCCTGACCAGGGTAATTACAAAATAGTTCAGTAGTGGTCTTTGTTGTCGTACTGCTTAGTTAGATAAGTGATATGAAGAAAAAGAATACGAGAAAGTTGAAGGATAAATGTGTTGGGGGCATAAGACTGGAAGAAGCACAAGGTCTCAAAAAGACTTGGAGCAGAGAATAAAAGGAGGGACAAACAATGTCACAGAGGAAGGAGGACGGACAAAGAGGATGAAAGGAATGTGAAAGAGAAAGTGAAGACTGGCAAAAACAAGAAAAGAAATATAATTGATGGCTAACATTTCAAGAAAACATAATAAAAATGGAAGGAAATGTAATACAAATAATGACTTTCACATTTATAAATGCTCCTTGCTCTAGCAGTGAGTGTCTGGCAAATATTTTTTATCCCTGACTTTGGAAAACCAGAGAATTTGTTTTCTTTCAATTTGTGGATAACAAAAGATAGGTCACTAAAGTGCAAAAAATATATGATCATTTTTTCCTTTGAACAAGTTAATAAACTAACAGCTGGCAACAATGGGTGGCTCCTGTGCAAGCAATTGAAGGACTAAAATTGTGACCTCTCTGTCTTCTAAAATAAGGCTAAGTTTTAGGAGCACCTGGGTACTCATCCTTCTGATCCTCCACAGCTTCTATGCACAGTGATGGGGTCAGAGAGAAGGGACTATGTATGAGTGGAAGGGGAGAGACTGGAATATATTTCAGAGCATCCCAGAATACAAGACCAGCTCTGCTGTTCTAGGTCATATTTCTCTTTGTAATATTGATTATAAAAAGGAAAGTGACTTACGTCCTGAAAGCTGTGGATAGCAATGGCAGTAAGTGTGTTCTGTTGGGTTGTGTTTTGATTGCACTTTGACTACAAAGTCATTAACCAAAAGAAAGATGATGATCCATGGAGACTGTAGTAGCCTTCCCTTTCTTTGCCTGGAGACAAGAATGAACTCCAACGGACTTTGTTTGCAATGCAACCTGGAGATCTGTTAGACCATGAAAAGGGAAGAAACTGCAAAAATGGTTTTGCTTGGATCCAGCTACAGTAGAGGCAGAGATAATGTATAATATCTTAAGAAGGCTGCAGAAAGCTTCTGGAGTTATTTTGAATCAGAAGGAAGTTTCAACATTTGCCACCTTCTGATCCAAGATGGAGATCTGAACTAGGGGGTATGCAAGGGCTCTAAATGCCTCTCACCATTAGGACTCCTAGATGTGCTCCTGCCCAACTGGCACTCTTCTGGCTCAGTTACTGACTTTTGCATACCTCACTGGTTTTGTGTCCTACAGTATCCCATCTAGCTGCTTCTCAAAAAATAACGGCCTCTCCTTTATTACTCTGCCTCACTCTGCAAGATTTTTTTTCAGTTTTGTTCTTCATTCTTGGAAAAACTTTTCCATCCTAAAGTACAAGCCATAAAGGCTCTCTTCTTTCCCAGTTTTTAATTTTTGTCTTTTGGGGGGCATGTCAGTAAATGGGACATGTTTTATTAGTGACAGTTAATTACTATCATGAGTCGGTTATTATAATAATAATTACATTATACCATTTTTTAAAAATACGTATGTTGTTATCATTCCTATACTCCTGATATATCCATGAGACTACTTCTGTGGATCTCTGCCAAGGGGATTATGAAATGGTGTTGGGAAGATGGCAGGGAGTGTTTATTTCCATATTGATAAATGGATGAAAGGAACTCGTTTACAAGAAGGAGTAACAAAAGGGAAAAGTATGGGATGTGTTTTTCATCTTAAAATCAGTAAATCATGGGAGAATGTCTCAATGTGTTCTGAACAGTTCAGTTTTTACCACGTGTTCTCTTAATGCTGCCATTGTTATGTTTGTATGGGAGCACCTAGGCATACTTCTTCCCAAATGCTATATTTTGGCCTTGAATGAATAATAAATGATTCCTTAAATTGTGAAAATCCAGATACTTATCTTATGCTTTTGTCTCTTTTTTTTCTTCTTCTTTTGTTTTTCTCTTCTTATCCAGGGATGAATGTATCAGTCACACAGAAGAAGCAATACTGCTCTGAAGGAATGATGAAAGGTGCTTTGACCTGATGGTGACCACAGCTGCTCCATTGTGGGAACAACTGAGAAGTTGCCCTGACTTACCATCTGCCATGATTTAGCCACGTCCTGTAGTGGAAACTGGCCACACAGGCCAACCCCATGTGCAGTTCAAGTTTTCGTTCTGTTTTGTTTTCTTGGAATCTCAGCATTTGCATTTTAAAGAAATTATCAAGTTAAGCACGTATCTCAGTCTTCATGGTTCTGCTTGTGTGGGCATGTAATATCTTCAGCCTCATATGGCTTTGAGCATTCCTGAAAGAGCCTTTGATCTGAGTTAGTATGTTTAGTATTTCTGAGGACATGGTACTTGAGGGTACAAACCGTTTAGGAAATGAGACAGAAGTGCATTTTTACAAGGGTAAGTAGGAATTTGGAATGTACTTCATGCGTACTGAAAGGCACTTGGAACATCAAAGCGTTGTGTCCTAATACTCTAGATTATTTCAACCACGTGAATAGGCCACACTGAATTTAACTCATAGATAAAATATTCACATGCATACATGCTTTTCCTGAAATAGGTGTTTTTGTGCACGCTGGTTGATGATAGTACATGTGATGCAAACACATTTTGCAACCACATTGCACTATGCAGATCTATGCACCCATAACCCATGCCATTCCCATCTGAGTACCCATTTGTGAAGGCAGGGAAATGTGAATGCAGGCACAAAACTTGTGCGTAAGGGATCATATGGGTACATCCATTCCTTCTATAACTAAAGGCTTCCGCACAGCTCTTTTGAAGTCAATGGCAATACTCATGTTGTCCTGAATGGGAGCAGCCATGGGTACTGCTCTCTCAATCCATCCCTTGCAGTGTAATGCACTTTCAGTTTTGCTAACTGTTTTATGACTTGTGTTTCTGTTGGTTTTTTTGGTTTTGGTTTTTTTAGCTGTTGAGCTAACTGCTGGAATGTGCTGTCTTTATGATGCTTAGTTGCCCAGAAATTCCAGATATCCTTTGAAAGGAGGCAGAAGGATAACAAAGTGTGGAATCCCAAATCAGATTAATGTAATATACATTTCTAGATTATGATTAGTAACAAGATGACACGTTGGCATGGTAACACTTGAAGCTTAACTACAAGTTCTTAAAATAAAGCAATGACATATGTGTAGGTTTCTATCCATTTGCATACTATCCACCTGAAAACACACATTATTTCCACAACACTCAGGCAATTAAACCCTACTTCTTACTTTTGAATTAAGTGTTGAACTAAAACATCATGCCTCTCTCCTAGTATTTATGCATAATCTCCCACCATAAATTATAAATGTTGATGATTAACCTGTCCATTTTGTAACATTTTATGATTTCTGCTATTTGGTTTCATTTTTAAAAGATTAGCATAGGGAATGTAGAACATGCTTCATTCTTTGTGGTTTGTGCCAAATTAACCTCCTTTAAATTCTACCACCTCTTAATATGAAAATTCACACTAATATTGAAAAAGCCTGTTTATTAATTAAATTGATAGACCAGAGCGTGCATTTCATGTGGCTGAAGATCAGGAATTAAATCCCAACTTTACCTCAAATCATTGTAAGGAAGCAGTAAAATTTTTAATGTGAAATTACTAGCTGAGACAGAGAGCCCAACTATTATTTTCTAGTTGCCTTGTGGTGAAGAGAATACTGTTGTCTAGTCTGTTCAGTTTTCTTTCACTAAGCAGAAGTTAACTTGTTTAAATGTGCTATCTATGGTAAATGTGCCAGGGGATGCTTTACATGTATCATTGTTTTGTGTTAAACTTCTCAGAATGCAAAATCGGGCGCGTTGTTCTGATTGTTCTATATGCACAATATTGCTTTGACCAAATTCCTTAGTCGAAATTAAGATGCTGCTAAATTCTGCATAAGTAAATACAATGTTCTGTCACCCTAAACAGACAAAATGGGCAGTGTAACATAGAAAATATGTTTTCTTTGACAGTTCACTTATTTACATATACTCTACTGTACAAGGCATCACAGGGTATCGAAAACACAGCTTACAGTATTTCCACAGCTCCTTATGCAACCTTTAAATCCCGAGTTCTGTTCTTCACACCACCATGTATGACAGATGCTGGAAGTACAATGATTGACTATGACATGATAATCATGTTACATTCAGAATAATACAATTGCCAGGAAATATTTCACATACACAGCAGAGTTCCAGACTGATTCTTCTGCTAATGCACGGCCGATGTTTGTCCTTGTGGCCTTTTAAAAAGTGGAAACCCTCATCCACCTTTCATAAATCTACCTGTATTTCTCACTTTCAGAAGAAGGATTTAGTTTTTGAATTTACTGTGGTCGTGGGGTGGAGGGAGGGAGGGACATGTGCATGCTGGGTTTTGCCACTAATCCTTTGGAAATCCTTTAGTGCCTTAAGGAGGCAGAGGAGGAACAGACCTTAGGATTACAGAAACTTGATCAAACCTCTTTCCTGCTTCAGCAGAATTCCTTTAAAATATATTGTGCCTTTGGCTCCAAACATATTTGCATTAGAAATCAGTAGCCGTGGGATTATGGATAGGAATTTTTGTCCCTGCATAAATGTTAGGAAAGAGAGTATACTTTTTCTTTTATAGGATGTGAATTGAAAACATAGCTAATGTAAGCCCTGCCATTGGAATCCATGCATAAACTACTATTTGACAACTAGGAAAGTTGCAAGTTGCAGGTAAAGCCAAAATTTCCACTGGCTTCCCTGGGACCGAGATTTCATGCTTGTTTCTACTTGGCATAAGAAATACTCACATATGATAGATACTTAAGCATCGTGCTTTAATGTTTTCTATGCACATAGAAGAGGAAAAGAGAGATTAGTATTTGTGGAGACCTGCCTTGATTTGGAGTTGCTGGGATCTGTGGTATAAATCTCTGTTCACTATTGTTTCTCTGTGTAACATAGACTCTTGCTATGGGAATATGAATATGCAAATGTAAATTCCCATGTGAGAGGTTACTATGCAGTGTGCACTAACAAACACCAAACAACTATATTTCTTTACTTTCTGAATTGTGGTTTTGTCTTTTTTTTTTTTTTTTTTAAAAAAAAAAAAAAAGAGGGAAAATGTAGTTAAGAGGTGAAAAATGCTCCTGTGCAAAAAACCACCCGTGTGAGGCATTCATGTACTCACTGATGGTCCTAAGCAGGTCTTAGGAAAAGTTGAAAATGATTCTAGCTCATGAGTGAATTTTACCTTTTAGGAATTAAGAGCAATTTGTTGCTACAGAGCTACAAGAAAAAAAAAAAAAAAAGGCAAAATATTTAGGATCTGCAAATCAGAGTGGTGGTGGTCTTCTGTTTTGCTCCCTATGAAGACAGGCGTTGTAAAGAATATGTAAATAGTTAAAATCATTACGGGGCTTGCAGTATGTAAGACAAAACCCAGTACGGAACAGATTTTTATAGCTTGTTTATAAATTACGCTTCTGTCTTTTGTTTGGAGCTTGGAAAAGAAACCATGTATAATTCAATAAGGAATAAATTCTTACTACACACATTTGTTTGACCAAAACAAAGCTATTTCCCCACCTCCTGAGGTATTAATGAGAAATCTGGGATGAATAATGCATGGAGATCTTGCTTTTTGAGCTCCTAGTGCTGTGCAGCTATGTAACTCTTGCACAGCCAACAGTGGGGTGGTAACCAGACACCATGAAGAGCAGTTGGTAGGGCCACAAATTGGCATCCATTTGAGGAGGTGCTAAAGAATGCACAAAAAGGCTCAAGTTTATGGTGTGATACTTATTAACCAGATGTACCAGCTAGACTGGGGAGGGAGGGGTGTTTGTAAATAAATGCAAAAAGTTTAAACTCTGACCCTTGACCACCCTGTAACTGGGTGTCAAATTGGTCTCAGCTAAGTGAAGAGCTTCAGTAATATCGAAGAGGCCACTCTTGTTTTGGTTTGTTCCATTAAAACCTTCTGGGTAACTTTTCAGCAAAGATTTCCAGTCTAAGATATTTGTCACATATATCAGCTGTACATATGTATTAATTTTCAGTGTAACTAGGGAGGATACAGAATTGTAATCAAGTCACAAAGTCTACTTGATGATTATCACAGATTTGTAACTCTCACTTAAATTATGTAAGATACATTGACATTTTCTCTTGTTAACAAGATGTATTTTTCTATGTCAGTTAAATGTATAATTTGTATAATTTTGTATATTAAATGTATGCATATTTTAAATTAAAAACTTTATAATTTTAATTGTTTTTAACTCTAAAGCAGTGGTGGAGCTTCTGAAATATAGTTGTAAATACAACTGTTTCCCTGGATAGCAACACAGGAAGTCTTTATTTTGAGGAAGGGACCACCCAGTCTTCTAATGAGGTAAGGAAATTGTTATGCCTGAGCTCTTGCTCCTCTTGGTAGACGAGCTGCCATTCAGCTTTTGCTGATTTAGTAGAATTAATATGATTTAGCAGAATACTATGGGCTGGATCCCTGCTGAGGAGGTAGGAAACCTGAGCCTTCCCCAGCCTGTGGGCTTTTGGGTCCGTGGTTCCTACATGCCAGGAGACAGTCCAAGTCACCATGGGGTGATGAGGTTTTGGGGGGCAGAGGGGACACTGCAGCCAGAGATAAAACAGACATGTAGAGCAGAGAGAGGGAGGCTGTCTCAGTGACTTAGTGGCTCAAGTCACTCCTCTGGGAGAAGGAAAACTTGGGTCTCTCTCACACTCACTCCTTTTGGGCTGTTCATGTCTTTTTTTTTGGTCTAGTTATTCTGCTGTAAAATACAACATAGCAAACATAGGTGCAAAATGTACACTGCATATTCTCTGAGCCCCTGCACCAAGGAAGTCCTGTTCCAGCCCATGATGTTCATTCACAGTGTTGCAAGATGAGTTCCAACTACAACTGGAGCCAAGTCAGGAAATGATATCTGTCTTGTTGGATTTTTGTTGAAGGTTTTTGTTTTGTGAAGCAAGCATGTCTCTAGGTTTTCTGCTCTCTCTCATCTAGTCTATTCAGAATGTAATTGATTTGTCTTTGATGCTATACTGGTATGAAGATTAAAGGTCCTATAGGAAGAGGACCAATCAAGTTCTGTCCTCTTTTGACCAAGCTATGAAAGGCAGTGTCTGCAAGAGAATATGCCAAAGCAGTATATTACTTCAAAGTTGCATACATGTTTTTAGGTAAACTCGCAGGGTGACAGGATATCACACTGTAACTGAGTCTGCTTCTGTAGCACCTAAACCTGCAATTTTATCGCTTAGTGAACAGAACACCATGCATCTGTTGACTTAGAACACAGTTTTTAATAAACTAAGGGCTACAATATGAAAAAAAAAAATCGATTTAGAAGCAAAGAAATACTCCGATATGATTTTATGCTTATTTCTAACTTGAAAGTTTAATGCTGCTTTCTAGAGCATTGATTTGACATGTATTTGTGGTCTAGAGCCTTGTGGTCTCCTTATGTATTAGCTTTAAGATTAATGTCCTAGCTTAACACTGAAAAATGTAGCATTATTCTTTGTTATTTAGATTGGATATTAGGAAAAATTTCTTCACTGAAAGGATTATCAAGCACTGGAACAGGCTGCCCAGGGCAGTGGTGGAGTCCCCATCCCTGGAGCTATTTAAGAAACATGTAGATGAAGTGCTAAGGGACATGGTGTAGTGGTGACTTGCCAGTGCTGGGTTAGGGGCTGGACTTGATGATCTTAGAGGTCTTTTCCAACCAAGGCTATTCTATTATTCTATGATTCAAAAAATGGAACCATTCTAGAAACTTGATCAGTGTTATCTAACTAGTATAAACAGAATCCATCTTTCTTAGTTTTATGACGTTAAACAAAAGATGCTCTTCATTTAGCGGACACGTGCACTGTGTACAACAATACTGGACCTACTATGGGACCATCAGAAGTTTGTTCTTTTTCTGGAGGTTCAAATTAATCTCTTGATTGGAAAGCAGTATCTCATAAAATGGATAATTTTTCCAATACTTATGAAGACTGGCAGGTCACACATCACACTCCATGTACCACCTCCATATTTCATGAACTGTCAGGGTTTGGTGTCCTGTGGAGGAACAATTGACCTTTTTTTTTTTTTTTTTCCAATATAATCAATAAGTCTCAATGTTACCATTGGAAACAAAAAAAAATCAATATCTGCCCACATCCAACAGAAGAATTTAAGGAAGCAACAAAGCAATGTCCTACAAGCTATACTTAATTTTTCACACGTCAGTGAAACCTCCATATGATATTAACGTGTTAATGTGGTAGGAAGGTTTATTACATGAGCTGTGGGATCCTGGGCAATATATGCTCAGAAATGTCAGTCACAATGCTGTGACTACTAAAATCACGATGTCAGTAACCGATGATCAGTGAACTTTTGACTCATTCCCTAACTCCCCATATGTAAACAACACAGTGCTGAATGCACACACAGGGCATTCAAGACAGAAGGTATCCCTGCATTATAACAAATGCGGAAACAGAAGATGTCTTCCTTTGATGTGTTTTGGCAATCATAAATCACAGAACAGCCTTGGCTGGAAAAGACCTCTAAGATCACCAAGTCCAACCATTAACCCAGCACTGCCAAGTCACCACTAAACCATGTCCCTCAGCACCTCATCTACACATCTTGCTCAGGTATGTTACATCACTGTTTTTTTCACATAGTTTTGGTCCGTGGGTAGTTCTTAATGAGACAGATGGTTACCTGGACTGGCTTGTCAAAATTGCAGAGGCCTGTGTCCCTAACCTCCTACTTTTCCTGATCAATTTCTGACTTGTGATTTCTCTCATGCTGGTTTTACCAGGCATGCATGTGGGCCATCGACAGCAGTGCTGTGTGGCTGGGGCTTGGAAATGGCATAACTGTGTTGTACACGGGGAGTAAACCGCTGTTGTGATTGATACACTGCTTCGAATTTGCTTAGTTATTAAACCAACCTCAGACTGGAACCAGTTTGTTCCGATATATTATTTCAGAGTGATAGCAGTTGTCCCTTATGTCACTGCTGGTGCACTGTCAGAATCGTCCGAGGTCGGCTGTGTCTGTGGGAGAGGAGTGACCCAGGTGGTGTGGTTTCAGCACGGTACGACAGGTAGGACTGTAAAGGTGGGCTTTCTGCAGTGGGCTGTGCGGAGAGTTGAGGGTAACGCATTCGTACCCCTCCTGCTTTAGGAAACCCCCTTGATTTGGGGACCGGCCATCCCTCACAGCGACAGGGAGCCCCGCGGTGAGAGCCAGGCCGGAGCCGCCCGGGGTGCTGAAGGGACAGCTCCGCGGGGCGTTCCGCGGGACAGCGGGCCGGGCGCCACGGGCACCCCCGGCTCTTCGGTGGTCTCGGCGGCGCGGCGCGCCGGCCACTCCGGGCTCGGCCAGCAGGACACCGCGGTCTGCGGAGCTGCCCCGGGCGCCCCATCCCCGGCGGCGGAGCCGCGCAGCCGGCGCTCGGCGCGATCACTTCCGTGTCAGGGCCGTGCCTGCCGCCTGCGCGGGGGGCGGTGGCCGGGGGCGGAGGGGCGGAGCGGGGCCGCCACCACCCCCCGGGCACCAGCTGCTGCGGCAGGGAGAGGGTAGCGCCAGGCCTCCTGCCTCGGGGCCGGCTGTGCTTCCTCCCCCCACCCCGCCCACCCCTCCTCCGCTCCCCGCCGTCACCCTCGCGGCCCCCGGCCGACCCCGAGCGGCGGGGGGCAGCCCGCAGCTCGCCTGCCTACCCCCGCACCGCGGGCTGCCGCGCCCCCCTCCCGGGCACCGCCGTAGCCTCCTGCGGAGGGAGGCGGGGGAGCTGTCAGTGTGCAAAGTAGGAGAAACTCCCTGCGGCTCGCTCGGGGAGGGGGGGCTGGGGAGGTTTGGGGCTTTGCTTTTTTTTTTCTCTTCTTTTTCCTTTCCCCCTTCCCCCCCCGAAGCCACGCAGCAGCAGGTGCTCGGCGCCCGCCCCGCGGGAAGGACCCCGTTCGCACCGGCGGTGTGTGCATGCGGAGGGGTCCCTCCTCCCCGCGCCTCCCGCCCCCCGGCTCACCCTTTATACGGGGGGAGCGTGTGCACTGCGGTCCTCGCTGGGGGAACCGCTGCTGCTCTTCCTATTCGCCAGGGCCTTTCCAATCACCGCCTCTGCCACCCGCTCCGCTCCCCTCTTTGTACTTTATTTTCACGTGCTCTTTACTAACACGGCTATTTTTAAATCCCGCTTGGAATTATTTCTTTCTCTCTCTTTCTCTTTTATTTTTCTTCCTTTTTTTTTTTTCCCTTTTTTTTTTTTTTTTTCCCGGGGGGGTGGGTGGGGGGAGGTTAACGTTTGCATCTCCCTAAGGGAAAGATCCCACCAGCCAACCCAGCTCCGCCGCTGCTGCATCCATCCATTCATTTTTATGGTCACCAGCAGCCTATCCCGGTAGTAGAAGGTGCAGAGAAGTGGGAGGCAGAGAGAGAGAGGGAGGGATAGGGAGGGAGAGATCCGGGCAGCGAGAATGGCCGAGAGAAAGAGGAACTGGAATAAAGAAGATGACCTGCCTGTGTATCTAGCTAGGCCGGGTACGACAGCCCAGACACCGCGGCAGAAATACGGGGGGATGTTCGCCTCCGTGGAGGGGGCCTACGAGAACAAAACCATCGACTTCGACGCCTACAGCGTGGGGAAGAAGGGGTCCCGGACCCCGCGGAGCGGCAGCCGGCACGACATGCTGGACGGAGGGGACAACTACAGCGAGACCGCCAGCGACATCAGCGAGATCTCCGGCTCCGTCATCAGCTCCCCGGGAGAGCGGGAGGACAAGACCCCGGGCGTGGAGATCCGATACCCCATGGGGAAAGAGCTGCTGCAGGGACAGGACAATGGCCAGGTGAGCGCGGCCCCGGGCCGGGGGGCGGGAGCTGCCGTGCCGAGCCGTGCCGTGCCGTGCCGCAGAGCCCCGCTCGCCGGTGCGGGGGGACAGGGGCCGCCTTCGTGGGAGAACCTTGGCACGTAAGGTCGGTGCGGCACGGCCCCCTCCTCCCCGGCACGGTGATGCTGTAGGCAGAGCTCGGCTGGCCCCTGAACTCGTCGGAGCTTAGTTGGGGGACGACCCCAGCGATCGTTTTCCTTTGTAAGCGATGGCGATGAGTTTCCCCCGGTTCCCTTTCTGCCGGTAAAACGCTGCCCGTGCAGCGTTAACCCTTCGGCACCTCCCCGCCGCCCCCCGGAACAAAGCAGCCCCTCCTGCACTTCTGGGCTCGCCGGGAAAACTCCGCGGAGCGGAGCTCTGCCCCGGCCCCGGTTCCCCCCCAGCTCCCCCCGGCTCCCCTTGGCTCCCCCGGGTTCGCCCCGGCTCCCCATGCGCCTTCATTGTCTCCCCGGCAGGGAGCGCGTAAGGCGGGAGGACGGGCCGGAACCTTTGCCCGGGGGTTCCCCCCCTGCGGGGCTGCGGCTCGGGTTCGCCGTGTAAACCTGGGGGAAAGAGTGAGGCTGGGGGGCTGACCCGCGCCTGCCCGCTGTGCCCCTTCAGGCTGGAGGCAGACCCGGGGGTGACTCTCCCGGGAGCCGCGGCTGTCACTGCTTTCCCTTCAGAAAGAACTGCGGCCCTGCACCCGTGTCCCTGCAGAGATGCACCCTGCCCTGGGCGCCCCGCGTGGGGGCTGCGTGGCCTGCCCGTGCTCTGCTCTGCCCACACGCCGCACTGAGAATCCCCACTCTTTTCTGCCCCCCTTCCATCTAAGCACGAATTTGAGCTGGTCCTCCCTGCTCTAGGGGCCTGGGTGCAGGTGCCACACGGCCTCCCGTGTAACCTGGTGGCTGCCCGCTGTGGTGGGACACTGGAGCAAGCAGGTAGGGCTTGGTGGGACACTGCACCTGCAGTGGTGCCACTTCACTGCAGAGACCTTAGCGGTGCCTTCCCAGGCTGCCCACTGCAGTGCAGTCTTCCCTTCCCCAGCTCACCTCAACCCCTGTGTCTTCTCCACCAGGACCGTGGGACAGTGGGAGGGTATGGCATACCCTGAACACCCCTTAACTTCTAGGACATCCCTCCACACCTTCCCTGCTTCCTAGCTCAGCCTGGGACTGAGGCTGGTGAGCACACCGCACACGACCTTCCTGGGTCTCATCACTGTGCTTCCAAAGTTGTCTGGCTCTAGGCTGGACTTGGGCGGGGAGGTTTGAGGAGGAGACTGGGGGTGAAGATTTGGTCCCTGCGAAGATTGGGGGTGAAGATTTGGTCCCTGCCTTAGGCAAGTGTGCTGTAAGCAGTTCCCATGTGCCTGACCCCTGCGCAGCAGCAGCTGGAGCTTTCTGTAAGCTCCGAACAGTGATTTCAGGGGATGTGTCAGGGGTGTGTCCCGCGTGGGGAACGCCTTGGACCTGTGTGTGTGTCGCAGGGGGTGTGTGTGTGCTAAGAGCCCCTGGCTGCTTGTCGTTGTGGGGATTAACTTGGGTGCCACTTGCAGTGCCTCTTACCCTTCCTGCAGTTGTGTGTGAGCCTTGGTCCAGCACCACGGGTGGGGGCGGCACTCTGAGCCAGAAAAGACGGAAGGGTTGTGACTGGCCACTTTTCCTCTCCAGCAGCTGCTGGCACAGCAGCTACCTGGCCTGGTCTGCCTGTGCTGGGCTATACAGGCACCCACGGCCTCCCTGGGGACAGAGCAGGCAGTGCCGTGCGGACACAGCAAGACAGTGCTATGGGGACAGAACAGTGGCACGGAGACACGGCAGAGCAGTGCCATTGGGTTGATGCCATAGGGACAGAGCAGGCAGTGCCATTGGGGTGGATGCCATGGGGACAGAGCAGGCAGTGCCATTGCCATGTGCCGCCTCGGTCCCCACCCCGCGGGACCCTGCGCGTGGGACCCCGCCGGTGACATCAGCGTGCGAGCGGGGCGGCGGTGGAGCTGGGGGGGCGGCGTTTCCCAGCGCTGGTGCGGCAGGGAGGGAGGGAGGCTCCGGCTGGATTGATGGGCTGGGAAGGGGGGCCGAGGGGTAGGGGTGGGGGACAGGAGGGAAGGAAACGCTTCCTGGGTTGAGCTGAGCGAATCCTGCTCCGACCTGCAGCCGGGAGGGCGCTGCAGCCGCCGGGAGAGGCAGCGCTCGCCGACCCCCCCCGGGAGCCGCGTCCCTGTTTTATTGCAGCCGGAAAAAAAGGTGCCGGGTGCGCCTGGCTCCCCTTCCCCTTCTGGGCGAGGGAACTTTGCCTCCATTACACAGCTCTGCCGGGTCGCCCCCGCCCCTGCCCATCACCCCACCGGGCTCTGAATTATTATTCCTCTTATCACCGCCGGTATTTTCCCGTCGGGCTCGGCTCGGGCTGTGTGCCGTGCGCCCGGCGCTAGCGGGAGCCGACATGTCGTACCAGGGCAAGAAGAGCATCCCCCACATAACGGTAAGCGGATCCCGGCACGCAGCGAGCCGCTGCCCCCGCTCCTTTGTTAGCGGCGCGGGGAAGGGCGCGAGGCGGGAGCGCAGCGGCCGCGCAGTGCCCGGGGATGGCTGCGGGGAGCGGGCCGGGCTGTGGGGCCGCGGCCGAGGGTCCCCGGGATGGGTGGGTGCGGGCGCCGGTGCCCGTTCCTCCTGCGGGAGACCCGGGCTGGGAGTATTTCATTTTATTTCATTTTATTTCATTATTTTATTTCATTTTATATTTGTATTCCGTTTTTATTTTAAATTTTATTTTTCCCGTTCCCTCGCCCCGCGCACAGCTCAGCGCTGTGTGCTTTCGGGCCAGCCCGGGGTGGGAGGGGGGGGCTGGCGGGCCCGGGGGTCGGGGGCCGGGGGCGGCCGTGCCGCCGCCCTCCCAAGAAGCAGGGCCCGGGGAGGCTCGGCCGCCGGGCGATGCAGAACAAAAGAGGGAGGGGACGAGCCGCAGCACAACGTGCCCCCCGCCGCCGCCGCCCCCCAGCACCGGGCAGGGGCAGCGGATCCCCCGGGGGAGGGGGGGCAGGGCGCGGTGGGCCAGCGCGGGGTGGGGTTGCGGTGAGATGGGAGGTGGGAAAACGGGGTGTGGGGGAAGCGTGAAAAATGAGAGCGCCATGATGCCAGCACCAACACCTCTGTGCGCTATTAATACATCAGACATGGTGGGAATCAGGAGTCAAGGAGTTAATCATAACCATCCTCTTCCTCTCGGTGCCTGCCTCCCGCTAGATGCTTTTATCCCCCAGCAGGACTACAATAGAGTGTGGTTTCCATGCCAGAAAGGATCTGGGTCCTTTGGTTCAGTATATTGTTTCCCTTAGGACTGGGGATAAAGAACAGGCAGAACTGGTGAGGAGGGGGGGGTTCAGGGGAGGTGTCCCCTGCAGTTTGGTCACGCGGATTTTCCCCAGAGCCCATGTCGGTCTGCAGGCTGCTGCCTGCTTTCCTCTTGGGGGGTGCAGGTCAGTGAGCGGTGGGGTCACTGCTGCTGTGGCACCCAGGGCAGAGATGCGTGGGAAGTGGGGTGAGCTCAGAGAGGTTCGGGGTGGTGGAGCTCTGCTGGGAAAGGGGCGCTGGGAAGCAGGGCAAGTTCCAGTAGCTGAGGAGTGGGCTGCCTGGTGGGTGTGGCGCCTTCCTCAGCAAACCTGATGGGTAAAGGCAGTATTTGAGCCAGCGTTCCAAGGCTTTTGTAAGCACCTTGAGGTTTTATTGTTTTTCAAAAAAAAACCCAACCCTTTGGCCAAAATATTTGGTGAGGAGGGAAAACAGCCCCCTTCTAAAAGCAGAGTTTTATGATACCAAAGTGCTGCATTTATACAGTTTTCCACTATCAACAGGCAGCAGTGCCTGATGGCCACGGCTGAGCCTGGGTGTTGCCACAGCTCTTTGGGTGATGACTCCTCTCGCCTCGGTCCTCAGTATGTCCTGTGACTTGCGGTTACTAGGGTACCTCTGGAGTGGGGGGGCCCTGGTTGCCCTCTGGGTGGGTGTCAGGTGCTTTGTGTGTGGCTCAGCCTTGGTTTGCAGCTGCAGTGTAACAGGTTCCCACCCATAGCTAGTTGTTTGCTCTCCAATTTGGAGAGGAAGAACAAACTAGAAGAATTACGAGTGTTTCCCTTGGAATCAACAGTTTGTTTTAATTTCTTCACTTCTCGCAAATTTCTTTCTCTGTGCTGGTGAGAGAATTGCTGGGGAAAAGAAAGCCCAAACCTCAGCCTGCTCTCTTTGAAATGGGATGTGTTGAAGCTTCTATAAATGAATATTCATTAATGCTAGTGTTGAGTTTTGTGACCAAATCAAAGGCATAAATTAACATTAGTGAAGCTGGCAGGCATCAGACTTGGACTGCCTTTTTTTATTTTAATGTTTTACACTTCTGGCCCTCCTTCTTCTTCAGCAAAAGCAGATCAAACATTCTATGTTGTACCTTATACACACTGTGCATCTCACAAGAGCCCACTGGATTTGTCTGCGTATATCTCTGCAGCCCCATTCTGGTGTGGTAAATGAGATATTTCATCTTGCCACTATGGCAATACATTGGAGCTTCAAGCCTCCTGGGCTTTGAGGAAATGTGATAGCTCTGTGAAGTTATGCAACAACAACAGTGATGATGAAATCATATTAAACTGTCATTTGTTACTGTTCTTAACATTTTCTCCCCCCTCCCTACTCCTGGTGCTTGGAGCTACGCTGGCTCCTGGTTTCATTGGAATAGTGAGAAACTCAGTGTCCTGTGTGCTGATACTTCGCTGTGGATTTTCCCATACCAAGCCTGTGTTCCTTCCATGGACGGGGAGCCGTCCTGAGCATGCAAGGAGAATAGCACCCAGCATCCTACCACAGCAACCAGCCACAGGCACTCCCTGCAGGCAGTACCTGGCCAGAATTTCCTTCTCGAGTCACATCTGCACCATTAGGAGCGTTGCGAAGGAAGAGGCAGAGGCTGATTTCAGCTCCAATCAGTGTGGATGCAGGTATCACTCCTGGGAAGACAACCCTACGGTGTCCTTTCTGGGGTTACTCCTCTCTGTGCACGTTGGCATAACTGCCTCCTTGTACTTTGCTAATCGTGCCTTGCCTCCTAACCCATTCTGACTATCAGCAGTACCTGGCTGATACCTCCTTCACCCCTTCCCCTGAAGCAGCTTTATTCCTGCCTTCCTTTCTCCCATTGGTCCTGGAAATATCTAGGATGGCAGAGACACTATGTTGTAGACACTTCTCCTTTGGCATTGAGCATCTCCCTACTCTTACTTTCCAAATCTGCACCTGATTTTTTTTCATTTCAGCCCCTGAACATTCATGCTTCTTGCAATTTATCCTGTTTGTGACTCTCCTGCTGCCCTTTCTGCATCCCACACAGCATCCAGGCTTTTTGTTGTTAGCTGAGCAGCTAACTTGAGAGCATCAGCTCCAGAGGAAGGTGCCATTCTGTTGTGGGTCAGACTGGAGAAACTGAGCCCCTTTCACTGTAACTACTGTGGAGGAACCTCTGTATTTGAAGCACCAGACAAATCTCTGGGTAATATTAAATAGAGAGGCACTGAACCAGTAAGTGTAAGCACTTCAGTCATGTCCTCTGCACTGCGTTGAAGTCCCTGGGGGGTCTTGGTCCCCTGGTTCAGGAGTGTTAGCTGGGGATGGAGCAGGGTGGGCATAATGTAAGGGTGGCCAAGAATGCATCTGCAAGAGCATATTTCTCAGGCTGTGTAGTACAGTCAGCCACCGCATCCATTGCTGAGGTGTTTTTCTGCATGAGATGGCAATCTTTTGTGCTTTGGTTGTGCAGGCATGTTTTCATGCAGACCAGATTTTCCAGGATACATACCCCCACCCATTGCTTTTACTGTTGCTATTATACTCCTCTTGTGCAGCATATTACAAGGGATCAATGAGGATGATGGCACTGAAAGACCTGTTGCAGATTATTTTGGCTTGTGTGTTTTGGTAGTGCTGGGCACTTTTCAAGCAAAGCCTCAGCCTGGATGAACTCAAAATGACAGTACATACAGAGCACAGTTTAAAAAAAGCTACTAGCATGTAAAATGTCTGCTACAGGACTTGTTTCTTCCAGTAGTGATTGCAACCATTAAAACGTAATCAGTGTGAGCTCAGTGAAGAGGAGGTGTGAATCACAGAATCACAGAATGTTAGGGATTGGAAGGGACCTCAAAAGATCATCTAGTCCAATCCCCCTGCCAGAGCAGGAATACCTAGGTCAGGTCACACAGGAACACGTCCAGGCGGGTTTGGAATGTCTCCAGAGAAGGAGACTCCACAACCTCTCTGGGCAGCCTGTGCCAGTGCTCTGTCACCCTCACTGTGAAGAAGTTCTTCCTCATATTTATGTGGAACCTCCTATGTTCCAGCTTGCACCCGTTGCCCCTTGTCCTATCACTGGATGTCACTGAGAAGAGCCTGGCTCCATCCTCATGACACTCACCCTTTACATATTTATAGACATTAATAAGGTCACCCCTCAGTCTCCTCTTCTCCAAGCTAAAGAGACCCAGCTCCCTCAGCCTTTCCTCATAAGGGAGATGTTCCACTCCCTTAATCATCTTTGTGGCTCTGCGCTGGACTCTCAAGCAGTTCCCTGTTCTTCTTGAACTGGGGGGGCCCAGAACTGGATGCAATATTTCAGATAAGGCCACACCAGGGCAGAGTAGAGGGGGAGGAGAACCTCTCTTGACCTACTAACCACACCCCTTCTAATACACCCCAGGATACCATTGGCCTTCTTGCCCACAAGGGCACATTGCTGGCTCATGGTCATCCTGCTGTCCACCAGGACCCCCAGGTCCCTTTCCCCTACACTGCTCTCCAACAGGTCAGTCCCCAACTTATACTGGCACATGGGATTGTTCTTCCCCAGATGCAGGACTCTACACTTGCCCTTGTTATATTTCATTAAATTTCTCTCCACCCAACTCTCCAGCCTGTCTAGGTCTCTCTGAATGGCAGCACAGCCTTCTGGTGTGTCAGCCACTCCTCCCAGTTTTATGTCATCAGCAAACTTGCTGACAGAGCACTCTATTCCCTCATCCAAATCATTGATGAATATATTGAATAGTACTGGTCCCAGTACCGACCCCTGAGGGACTCCACTAGATACAGGCCTTCAATTTGACTCTGTCCCATTGACCACAACTCTCTGGTTTCTTTCCTTCAGCCAGTTCACAATCCACCCCACTATCTGATCATCCAGACCACACTTCCTCAGTTTAGCTGTGAGGATGCTGTGGGAGACTGTGTCAAATGCTTTACTGAAACCAAGACAGACCACATCCACTGGTTTACCATCATCTGTCCACCAGGTTATGTCCTCATAAAAGGCTATGAGGTTGGTCAAGCACAACTTCCCCTTGGTGAAGCCATGTTGACTGCCCCTAATGACCCTCTTGTCCTTGACATGCCTAGAGACAGCACCCAGGATAAGTTGTTCCATCACCCTTCCAGGGATGGAGGTGAGGCTGACCGGTCTATAGTTACCTGGGTCTTCCTTCTTGCCCTTTTTGAAGACCAGTGACATTTGCTTTCCTCCTGTCCTCAGGCACCTCTCCCATTCCCCACGACTTAACAAAGATGGAGAGTGGCCTAGCAATGACATCCGCCAGCTCCCTCAGCACCCACGGGTACATCCCATCAGGACCCATGGATTTATGGATGTTCAGGTTGCTTAACTGATCCCTAACCCAGTCCTCATCAACCAGGACAAACTCCTCCCCTATCCTGACTTCCTCTGGAGCCTCATGGGTCCTGGGCTCCTCAGGACAGCCTTCAGCAGTATAGACAGAGGCAAAGTAGGCAATTAGTAACTCTGCCTTCTTTTTATCCTCTGTCACCAGGGCACCCACCTCATTCACCAGTGGGCCTACATTGCCTCTAGTGTTCGTTTTATCTGCAATGTATTTGAAGAAGCCCTTTCTGTTGTCCTTGACCTTTCCTACAAGGTTTAATTCCAGCGAGGCCTTGGCTTTCCTAGTTGCCTCCCTGCATCCTCTGACAACAGACTTATATCCCTCCCAAGTGGCCAGCCCGTCCTTCCATGATCTGTACACTCTCTTCTTCCACTTGAGTTTGCCCAGCAGTTCCCTGTTTAACCATGTAGGTCTCCTGGCATCCTTTCTTGACTTCCTACCTGTTGGGAGGCACTGATCTTGAGCTCGGAAGAAGAGGTCCTTGAATGAAGACAACTACTGAGCAGAGGGAGAATAGCTAGTCACCAAAGCAAATGCAAGGAGGGACAGGGGAGAGGCAAATGGTGCCCAAGTCTCTTAGGAAAGGCAATAATATTCCTGGGAGTGGTCCAAGGTTTGGCATATGAATGGGGGAAGGAGCTGCTGGTCCTGAGCTGGCAGACTGTAAGGCATGGGAAGACAGAGAGCGCAAAAATGTGGTGTTACAGAGGAAGGATCTCACTGCCAAGCTTAGCAAGTAAAAGAAGAGCTGACACAAGATTAGAAAACGAAGCAGATGCAGAAAAATGAAGAAAAGATGGAGAAATTAAGAGGAGTGGGCACAGAGAATAATTTTAGTTGTAGCCTTTTGAATTGATTGACTTGAAGAGAGCTGAGAAATAAGTAGGCTTCAGTTGAACATGGCAGAATACTTTGAGAGAGAAAAAATGCATTTGTCTGGACTTCTGCTGTGTGTGTTTTTGGTCTCAAGCTAACTACTGAGGGTCAAGACAGAAGACTCTCTCTTTGGCCTGAGGAAAGTGATGGGGTAAGGTGAGGTGTTCTGGTGTGAGATGGTGTGAGAGCTGCCAGCTAATTCACTTTGGATACCAGGGGTTTCACATCCTACAGATGCAAGGTGTGGTGAGTACCTGCAATGGGGAACCAAAGTCTTTGTCTAGGTGTGGATTTATAACATATCTCCCCTGGCCATGCTTTTTTCCCACCCGCCTTTGTTTAACAATATGCCGTGTGACTTGCCAAAAGTGTTTGAAAAGCCTACTGAGTGCTGGGCATGGGAACGATGCCTCACATTATTATTCTGCTGTTGGCACAAGACTTGGACTGATTTAAATAGTATTTTTTGTAAAAAATTTACTTGCTGTAAAACACCAAGGCCAAGGACTTCTGGATGAGTTCTTACTCTTGAGTATTTGCTTAATACTCAGTTACTTTTTTCTATCTGTAGCTGTTTAGTAGACTTGGCCCCTGTCAGTTTACTTGCCTGTCAATGAACATTTGTAAATTCATATTGCATGTTGCACTGGACTTGACATCTCTGGAGGTGCTTTAGCTGCTCCAATTGAAGTTGCTGGACTTCCAACCACCATTTCTATGATTCTGTGATAAGTCTTTTCCTTTCCTTTTATTACAGGAGGAAAAGTGGCCACACTGTTTAAGCCACTTCCATCTGGTGTCTTAAATTAGATTTAGAGTAGGTCCTTCTGGGGACTTCCCTATGGAGGCTGAAACCTTTGGCAGAGAGACCCAAAGAAGGTTTGAAGCAATGATTCCTTTAACTGCCACAGCAAGTTTGTCAGTTGATGTCCTCAGCAGGACATCAGGGTTTTCAGCCTCCTGGCTGATGCCACCATGGGGAATCTCCTCAGCACTTGTAAGAAGGAGATGAACGAGGACATTTTCTACTATTCTGTTTCCCTTGTGTCCACCTCCTCTGTTGGAGAAGGGGTTCTTTATGATCTTAGATGGATTTCCACCATGTCTGGTGCCGAGGCTGATGTGTCCCAGTAACCTGATGCAGGTTTCTCACTAGAACTTAGATAAAACTCATTTTCAGTTCAGTGGCACACTGCATCCAGCTACGCTGTAAATTGCTATTACTTTTTCCAGAGTTTAACCTTTCTTATGAATGGCTTGCAGAAATTGAGATAGCTCTAACTGATGTAACCTGTGTGTAACCCAAGAGCTGGCTATAACAACACACAGTGGAGGGTTCTACCCTCCAGCCCATACTTAGGTGAAACCTCTGCTGATGACAATGAATATTGTCATCAATGTTTGTTGTGTTTCCATTCTAAAAGCAAAGCAAAGATGACATTTGCAGTAAAGAAATCCCCGTGGAGTTAGTAGCTGTAGGAGTAACCCTTTTAGACTGTGTGATTAAGGAGTGAAATTGCTAGCTGAGTAGAAAGTCAGGTCTCCAAAGGGGAAACAAAAGAACATGAGATCTTTTAAATGAATAAAGATGAATGAATATATTGGCTACAGACCAAGATACAGCATTACTACAATCAACATGATCCTTCCTAAATGAATTGCCATATACTGGAGTGCCTTTCTTAAGAAAAGGACCTTAAAAGCAGGTACGTCTATTAGTGTTCTATCAGAAACGATACCCCAAGGGTACAATGTTTCACAAGCAATTCCTCAAGCTGATTCAGGGATCACCCTAGCTAAAAATTACATCCTATGGAGGATAACCTAGACGTGAAATTCAAAAGGAAGGATAGTGCTGATTAAAATCAGATCTTCAATAAGCAGACAGTACTTCATGAAATCCCATTTACAGCTCTTTGATCCTTTTGGAAGGATTTTAAGCAAGCATTCCTCTTGGGAAGGATGTCTTTCTTCTTTTGCCAGTAAGTTTAAAAATGTTCCTTATTTGTAAGTACTTCGCTAAAAGCAAGGTAATTTAACTGTATTGTATCACAGTTGGGTTTGAATCTGACGAGCTCTGGCAATGGACAGCCAAATACATCTACAAAGTAATCATCTTTTACATCTCTTGTGTATTATGGGAAATAGCTCTGCGAGGAAGAATGCACAGAAGCACAGAGTGTCTCCCTCCATTGCCTGCCAGTGAGTTTTTTGCCTTTGAGAAACTTCCCTCACAAATCGTTGTCTTGTGGAGATCTGGATAATCAAGGAGAACACAAACTTCAGCCTGTGGCCTTTGAACCTTCCCTCTAAATCAGGGATTCTGTGTCTTTTCTAACTCTCAGTGGCCTTTTTAAAGCCTTAGCAACACAGGATTCTCAAATGCTAAAAAAGATGAATTGCCTTGGCTGCAAGTGTGATAATGCAGCCTAATGCCTTCTTATGTCTATTGCCTTTAAACTGGTGTCTTTTAAACCACACACATTTACAGGCAGAGAACTGGAAATACAGGTGGATTTGGAATTTAAACTGTTTTCAAATGGCTATTTAGCATAAAATCCTTAGTCATCTTCAGGGCCATTACCTAATCTGGATTTTAGAGAATACAGCCATTGTTGCTCTGGAATTTAAGGACAATGGTATATTCTAGTAAGTCTTTAGAGTTATGAAAGGCTGAAATCACTGCTGAGTATTTCCTCCTCCTTTAGGCCTGGAAAATCTGGGGCTAAAAGTGTTGCAAAGACTTTCTCAGTTGGCAGCGCCTGCAATGCAGCAATCGTAAAAGTCCAAATCCGAGAATGAAACAGTGCTTAAATCCATATGCTGGGTATGTTATATGAAGATCATTGTAACTAAATTATAGAGCAAATTGTAAATAGTGAAAAAGACATAGTTTACTTGATTTAGAGCGGGAGATGTAATAGACATTCCTTTCATGGAAGAAAAGGAAAAATGTAATAGCATAAATCAGAATTACAGTCTGGACAGATGCTGCTGTTTGATGAAAATGGTGCTCTTGAAATCTCTTTGAATCTTTTCATATGTCTAGTATAGGTAATGGCAGATTTATTTATTTATTTATTTATTTATTTATTTATTTATTTATTTCTCCCCAAGCTCCATCTTGTATGATCGAGGTGTGGTTTTCTCTGAAAGATGCCTGCAGGTGCAGTACCATGGGTATTGATACTAAGAGAAGTATGTGGTTTGCTGTAACTTGTGCTGCATTTTATTTTGACATGCTGCAACAATTTGAAATAGTATTTATTTAGTAAATCTTATGTCAGAAGATGGGAGGGTTATTTCTTCTGTTACTGTGTTTTTAAGTAGTTCCAGAGGCAGATTGAGAACCGCATGTGTGAAAAAATATATTTGAATTTTGTTGTGTGTAATATTTTTAAATACCTCTGGCTCTGAGTGGAGTAGGTGAATGAAAAAAGGCTAATTTTAAATTCTTTTGCAATTGCTCCTGCTCTAACATTTGCATCTAACATTTGGATTGTATTTACAAATAACCCAAAGTTGAGTGATTTACTGACCAAAGGAATTTGACTTCACTTGTGATTGGGCAGAGCCCACTGCAGATTTGGGGACTGCGGCAGGGCTCAGGCTCGTCACCTGGCAGGTTGATGCAGACACTGCTTGTCTCTGCTGGCGCTGTACCGCTGGAGTGTATGAAAATCTGGACATGCTTCACAAGAGCTGAGCCAAGCTGATTTAAAAAACCCAGCAAAACGGGCAATTTGTACGAATTGTGCCAGTCACCAGCTTACAGGTGTTCTGAATTGCTCGTACTGTAATGCAAACAATAGTTGTAAGAGAGCGAAAGCCACCTCCTCGTGTCTGAGCAGACAGCCCCTCCTCCTGCAGCAAACGATGCTGAGCTTGTGGCATCTCCTGCTGCCATGAAAACTGCTGTCATGTCATAGACTAAGCTCTGTGGCTTTGCTGCCAGATTAAGCAGGAGAAGCTAGACTGCAATTAGCAAAATATCCCCAGGAAAGCAGTGTGCAGGGTTTAAAGGTGAAGAGCTGTGAATAATAGGGATGGCTGTATCATACTCAGCAGTGAGCTGAGCTGGGAGGTGCCGGAGCGCTTGTAAGATGGAGCTGCAGGGAGACAGCAGATAAGCATCGTTGCTGTGCTGATGCTGTGTCATAGCCAGGCACAAAACCCGGAAGCAAACAGCTTCTCAATCAACGTGGTCGCATCATTGCAGCAGCGATGAGTGCAGGAGAAACACCCCAGCTCCCACACCCCACAGTGCATGCTGAGCGGTGGCACTGGGTTCACAGTCGTGCTTTCCACACCTCCCACATCAATGACAGCAGATATTTTTCCTCGAATCTTGGCACCTAATGAATTGCTCAGTTCAATATAATACCCCTTCTCTGTTTTGCTGTGTTCCCGCTGTCTGTCCTTGGCAGGCTGGAGACAGGAGAGGGTCCCAGCAGTTTTCCTTGGCTTGCACCCAGGAGAGCTGGGCTGGCACCTTCTTGTGCCAGGCGGTGCACTGAAAACTTGGTATGGAGCCCTTAGGGCTCAGCAGGCAGGGCACCAGTGACTGGGACATCTGTTAGCTGAATATAAAGGTGGCAGCCACCCTGTAAAGGCTTACACTATTGTCACCTCCTGTTCGAGAACATCACCTGAGTGGCTGAGGGTGCATCTGAGAGCTGGGCTAAGAAAGTGTCCTGCCTGGAGGGGTTTACAGCTGGGAAGGGGAAATATGGGCCAGGGCTTGGCGATTAATTCATGAGCTTCAGGTCACTCCTCCACCCACCTCTGCTTTCCTCAGAGTGCTACAGGGTGTGACTGTCCTCCAGGCTGAACACTGTCTAGGTACAAGAGGAATTTTGTCCCTAGTTTTTCTGGACATTTGGCACTTGATTAAAAAAACTGCAAGCAGCCTGCCTGACATCAAGCCCCTGTCTTATTTTCCCAGCCTGTTACATTTGTTTCTATTTATTATCCATCTTCTCCTGTTTTGAAAGAAATATTAGAATATCTTGATGAGCGTGTAGATTTTTGACTCATTAGCAGTGACAGATGCAGTGCTCTGGTAATGTTCCCTGCCTGTATCAATAAGCTCTTGCCTCTTGTAATTGGGCACTATTAATGTTTAGGAAGGCAATTGAATGAGCTTAAAAAGAGCTCACAAGATGGTGGTCTCCGCAGGTCAGCAGGCAGTGTAGTAAATCATCACGGTGAGGAAATGCAACTGCCAGCATGAGGCAAAATAACTTCTTACCATTCAGGTTGCTGATTCACAAGTCCTGCAATTACAGGTGACAGTAGAGAGGCTGGGGAGAAAACAGAGGGACAAAGTCCAGACTGAGGACTTGCATTCGTCTCCATCCTTTAACGAGAGGGTACCAACATCTGAGGCAGGTCCCAGGGAGGTATTTCATTGTAGTTCTGGGCCTTGGTTCCCCTCCAAAGGTCATCTTGCAGCTGCAGCATGTGGAGAAAAACCTTAAACCTTCTGTGTACAAACTCTTTTGTTGCGCGGTGAATTTAAATGTCTTTTCCCCCTTCTTTCTCCCCTTAAAATATCTGTTTCTCCCTTTTTGCATTTTTAGAATGATATAGAGGGCTATAGAGGCTTCAAACCTGCAAAATGTTCAAACAGAAGCTGTAAAGTAAATATGCTACATATAACTGAGAAGTTACACTGACTAAAAGTTGTTGTAACACCTCTAGCTATGACTTGGCACTTTTTAATCCATAAAGTTTTAGGAGGGCTCTATTGTCGTCCTGGTTTTATAGATGAGGAAACATATCAACTTGTTTGATTGTTTTCTAAACTGGGAACTTGGGATGTGCATTGTTTGTATGCGTGAGTCATCCTGTAATTAAACCAAGAATTGAGTCTGGAGTGTGGAGTATAAAACATGGACAAATGGAGATTCTGAGTTATTGTTTAGTGAGCCAAGGAAACAATTTGCAATAAATGACTTTTTTTAATATATGAATGGGAAAAGAAGGTTCTGACTGCTTTAGAGTTTTCCAGCATTCACAGTAACTTGGCAGAAGTCTTTCCAAAAGCCTTACGTACTGAAGTTGCAGACTCCTCCTGTCGCTGGGTAGGTGGTGGAGTGCTGGCGTTTCCAGTATGACTTCTTTAATGAGGGAGTTCAAATATTGGTTCTCAGGAATATGCAGTGGTAAAATTTGATTTCTGTAAAATGTATTTATTGAGAATGGAGTGTAACCATTTGAATAGAGAAAAATGGAAACAGATGATTGTTGTGAAGAGAGCCACAACAGACTTGATATTTGAACAGTTCTTCATGGGAAAAAATGTTTGCTTTCTGGCACTTCAGAAAATACCAGGAGGCAACAGCTCACTCTGCTGTTTGTATGATATTTCAGGTAAACCCAACTTTGAAGGCTGCATTCCTGTCCTTGTTCATGGAATGAATGAGATATGGCATGGGGAACTTCAGTACAGAGTGCCCCCAACTAATGAGCAGCCTTTGAGCTGCAGTAGTCACAAATTAGACAACAATTCATTCTTCATGCCCACTAGACACTAGGTTTTCTGCTGTCGGTCCGTGATACAGTACAGGTGGCCCAAGCTGTGGGCCATGTCCCTTGACCACCTCTGTGGAGTGGCCGAGTTGACTCTGCTGAGCTGATGTTGCTGAAAGCAGCTTCCCTGGGCACGAATTTCTGCATTATGAAGCTCAGCAGCCTCTCCCCACTTTGTCCCTTCCCACTGTAAGCCATGAGGCCTCGTGTTCCAAAAGTCAGAAACAAACACTCAGTGAAACTGTGGTTATCCACCTGAACCTGTGACATAGACCTTTATATAGGGTAAGTGCTTTGATGTTAATGACTTTCTATATAATATAAGCCTATTTGGTATCAATATGTCATGTTGTTTATTTATTTCAACAAACCCACATTTCTTCCTTTCTTTTCCCCCCCAGAGTGACCGACTACTCATTAAAGGTGGAAGAATTATCAATGATGACCACTCCTTCTATGCAGACTTATACCTTGAAGATGGACTTATAAAGTTGGTTTTTTAAAATACTGAACTTTATTTGCATGCCTGTTAGTATAGCCTACTGTGATGGTGCTGGCCTGCAGCCAGTGTCTTGGTTACGTCTAGGTGTGGGGCCATAGTAGAGGAGTGTTTATTTATGCAATTCTGTCATTTTATCTTTACTAAGATTAGAAAAGTAGAAGATTTCTTTACTGTAAGTTGAAGGTATTTGCTTTTCAAATAGTTCCATCCTAGTTCTTCTAAAACAGTCAAGGCAAGTAGGCTCTCAAGAAGTAACGCTAAGGACAATGGATATTTTTGAGTCCATACGTGACAGAAGGCTCATTACAGCATTTTTTCCCCACACCTAATTAGGGCAAATGCAGCCATGCACTAAAGGATTGTATGGCACAGAAATATGCCCCGTGTTACACAGTGCTAACGGGGACCTGCTTCTTCTCAGTTCCCCACTTGGATAATGCTGAAGCATAGCATGTTCTGCTTGTACAACATTGTTATGCATTACTCATATAACTATT
This sequence comes from Podargus strigoides, assembly GCA_028020825.1. Classification (NCBI taxonomy): domain Eukaryota; kingdom Metazoa; phylum Chordata; class Aves; order Caprimulgiformes; family Podargidae; genus Podargus; species Podargus strigoides. The sequence continues at coordinate 13,302,883 of CM051621.1, forward strand.
TTCTTGTTTAGCAAAGGTACATAATCTTAAATCTTCACACAGTTAGACAGGAAATCCTACTGATTTGTCAGGATATAAAATACAGGAATTGGGAAGTATTCCTTACGTGAAGAAACATCAAATAAATGTTCCTGATAGCCTGGGAAACAGTAACAGAGATGTCTCTTCGTGTAGCTCTATGGGTCCTACCTTGGCTTAGTGGAGATGGGGATCTCTAGTTTTGCAAAGTTACGTAGTGTGTGCAAGCACTCTGCTGTACACAAGGATCAAAGCCTTTTTCTTGACTGCTAAACATTTTCACTAGTGACCAAACAAGTTTGGTCTCCAGAGGCTACAGTTTAATGCACAGAAACTTAATTATGGTTCTCTGGTAAATAATTCATTACCTACTTGTTTTCTGAGCTCCTTTTCTTAGGAATATATCATCACATTAGAAGTCTGATTCTTTACATATCTGTGGCTACTTACCTCATTAATGATTCAGGTTATTGTAACAGAAAAAAATTATGAATGCTTGTATACATGAACTATGCAGTTTTCTTTTTAATACTGCATCCTGTTTTTCCAGTTGTAGTGTTACTTGCATTGCAGAAATGGCAAAAAGAGCATATTGTTTTCAATGGAGAAGGCACAAAATTATGAACGCGTATATTTTTTAAATAGCACCAATCAACCAAGTTGTCCTCTCTCTGATAGGCATTTTAGTTGTTTCTCTGCTTTTGTTTGTTCAGGTCCAGATTACCTGGCAACACTCATAAGCATCAGAACTGATAAAACAACTAAGTGCATGAGATGCTGTGAGTCTGAAATTGCACTGGATTTTTGGCCTTGATTCCCTAAATGCAATGGTACTCAGTAGGTGGGTTAGCAGTGCCAAGCTTTCAGCTGCTCTGCCATTTAGCAGCCCTTGCTAAGTGCATAGACTCCCTCTGAAATCCATGCATGCTTCTGTACCTCCAGAAAGTGCCAGAGCTGCCCTGAGATACCTAGGATTAATAATACGTAGACAGACAAGATCTTAATTTTTAACATGCCATTATCTTTGCCTAAGAAGGCAAGTTTACTATTCAACACCCTATGTTGTGCCTGGTTTTCTGGATTTAGATGACCCAAAGTTTTTGTTTGTAAACTGTGCAAGAAGTCCTGCTCTGAAAAAGCAGCTAATTTGTGAGGGCAACCTGGTATGAGATGGGCTTGGGTCCTAACTGGGTTAAGATGATAAATTCCGCAGTCTAGGGAAGCACTGTATTTTCTGAGAATGGTCTCTTAGTTTCTGCAGCTGGAACTGCCAATTGTGTCTAAATGTTTAACGTAGTTGTCAAATGTTGCTCAAGATCCTTTGGAGCAGGACCTTGAACCTCAGGCATCCACATTTCAGCTGATGCCCTAACTCTCCAGCTGCAGATCCTACTGATAATACAGAATTCTTTCCACAGAATGGAGCAGCCACCAAACTACTTAGCCCAGAATAGGCAATAGTGTTCTAGTTTTCCTGGGATGTAAAAGAACTGGGTTAATTTTCTTATTCTACAGTGGAAACTGATTGGAAAATAGATGGTTGGGTTTCACTTGCTGACTGATGAAATGAAGTAGGGTCTTTTAAGGCTTATGTCCCTGCAGATTGTCCTGCAGAGAGGAATGTTGGTATAACCTTGAATGTGTTTGAAGATTAGCTATAGTTTGGAGGATGGTAGATATTTTTTCCTACCTATCAATGCTCAGACTGGCTTCCTGGGTACAAGAGAGCAGTGGTGCATGGGGATTTTTCCTAACTGAAACTTAAGCCCTGCACAGTCCGGTGGCAACTGAGAGGCAATTCTCCAGTATCTAAACAGTAACTTAGATATTTAGTAATTCAAATTGCCATTGGTACGTAAATAATGTATTTTTCTTACATCTATCCTGTCTCTCATTTCCACATGAGGAAATGAGCCCCGGTCTCCGTGCCAAGCTACAGGTAACAGTCTGGTGCTTGCTGTCCTCTGCTCTGTCCTTGCCAAGGGGAAGGGTTGGGTCCCTCCCGGCTGGAGGGGACTGATGAGTGGCTGGGGATGGGGTCTCCAGAGCTGAGCAGGTGATGAGCCAAGTTAGAGGGAGCCTCAGATGCCTAAAAGGGATCTGGGCTTGATAACAACAGAAATAACTCCACTGAGTTCTGAGGGAATTTTTCAGTTTTCTCAGGTTAAGCTTATGAAGAGTTGAAACCTGCTGTTTCCATTGTGCTTTAATCAGCTCATGTACAACAGAATTTATCAGCTTGTTCAACTGAAGATAGCAGGCAGCATCAGCTCTCTGTGGGTCTCAGTTTTCTAGTTGCTGGTGCATCAGAAAACCAACTCAATCATTTGTAGTGTCTAGAATACAGTTAACTGCACTATTGTAATTTTTCACCCACAAGTAACTGAACCCCATTCTTATTAACATGCACTTAACATTAATGAGTGAGCAATTCAGGAATCCTGTCACATATCTCTTACTCTGTTCTAGTCAGTCAGAACAAAAATAACCTTGAATGCCAGTGAAGATCAGCCTTCTCCCAGGCTTAATCTTGATGCCAGGGCAAGAGATGAGACCAGGCTCCTGACAAGTTAATAGTGCAGCATCATCCACAAAGGCCACTTGGTCCCATCTCAGTCAACATGGATGACTTCAGCCATTGCCAAATGACTCAACTGAACGCTGAAAATAATAAGCAATGAGGCATTAAAACAGTTCCATACACACTTAGCACTATTTCACTTCATTAGGATATGTGTTTTCTTGAACAGGGAACTGGTAGGCACTGATTGGAAAAGAAAATAAAAATGAATTGCTTTTACATTTTTGTAGTAGGTTTTCTTTGATATTGTTATTTTCAGAAGGTGTGGTGATCCTTAGAGTGCAATTCCACCTTAGACATATTTAAAGGAGATTGATCATAGTTTTGGTTTTTATTTCCCAGTTCAGTTTTTTAGCCAAACAAACACTATATAAAGGTTGAGAATTGTTCTGATTAAAATCTGGGGAGTGGATTCAACTAATGAAGATTAGTGCAACACCATTATTATGCATGGGGCTACCTAACTTCATACAAGCTTTCAGTGTGCTCATGGGTTGGAGTGCCTTATTGGTATGCCTTTAAGAGTCAGATTTTAACAGCAAAGCTGCTTGCAACTTGTGTGTGCAATGGGATGTGCTGGGCTGCTGCTGGCTGCTGCCTACATATCAGTTCCCCGTTTGTCGTGGTATCATTAGCGCTCCTCACAGCTGTAACAGGTTATGACATGCTCCCGGTGCTGTATGTGTTGATGAATACTAGACACTAGACATGGAGCTGTGATATTATCTCACGAGTAAGCCCTTTTGGATTTGTTCAGCGCTGGGTGGCTGAGCCGCAGCTCGGGATGCTGCCGGGGAGTTTGCTAACCGAGTGGCTGTGCTTCCTTCCAGCCACGGCCCGGAGCACCACGGGAGCCAAGCTGCTGGAGGTGACATTTTTGCATGGCGTATGAAACAAATTCTTGACCTCTTGGGGCTATTTATTAACTCTGGTGGTTTGGCCAAATTCCAGCGTGAATAATTATCCCTATTTTTGTCACTGGTTTTAATTAACGATTATATTCATTTTCAGTTCTAGCTTGTTGCGATTGGCTGTTAATCAGTTGCTGTGTTCGCTCTGTAGGTGGGAACTGCATTTTAATATGGGATAAATATTCAGCAGCTCAGATGTCTGGGGTATTTGTTTAGCTGTGGATAAGTGTTATTTTATCCCAGACAAAAGGAAATCAAGACAAGGACTGTGTGTCTGTAATATGAGATAAACTAAGTGAACTTAAACTACCTTACAGTTATCTCTAAGCCCAAATATATTAGGATGTAACAATGCAGAGACATGGCTCCCACACAGACCCATACCTTTTCCTGTTTGTCACCATGCAAAGTATACAATAAACATTTAATGTTATGTTGAAGGTTAATTTATTCCTAGTTGTGTCCATAAACACTAAAACTATTTTGATTGTAAGTATCTGAAGTTCCCTTGATATCATCATGGGGGACAGATTAATATTTTTAATAGTGAAAAAAAAAATATCCTGTTTTGAAGAATAGAAGGCAAAAAGATTGCAACAGTTAATTAACATTTTTCCACACAGTTATGCAGAATGTTTCGCTAAGTTTTAACTTTAAGAGGATGATGAAGAATATGTGACATGGTAGATTAAAGGTGTTTGGGTCTCTTAAATATGTATTTCTGTATCTTAGGATAGTTAGCTTTCTTTTTAAGGATAAATTTGCATTGCTTGGTTACAAAGAAATTATATCTCCTTTCTAATTTGCCTTGTGCTTCTGCCATATATTCACAATTCCAGCTGGCTGTCATATTTGATCTATGTTTTTCTGTTTTCGTTTAAGAGCTTAATATGCAAAACAGGAGCCCCCAAGAGAGCGTTAACTGTACATACTTGTAATTATTTGAAGACACGAAGCATGTAAAAAAAAATCATTTTTTAATGCTGGTGCATTATGGCTTCTTTATGGGCCAGCAGAGCAATGCAAAGCAACCCGAGTGCATGGCCCAGCGAGGCAGGCTCATGGATGCTTTCTTTTGCCAGTGCTGTGCAGAGCGGCCAGAGCAGGTGTTTGAGCTTCACCTTTCCTTTGGGAACCCAGTTCTTTCTGTATGGCCCCTAGATTCCTCTTCCCTACATGTCTCAGATAGCATCTGTCCTCTGTGCTTCTTTGTTTGAGTAAAATAATACTGGCTTTCCTTGCTGCCTAGGCAAATAGGAGAGAATCTGATTGTTCCTGGAGGAGTCAAGACCATAGAGGCTAATGGGCGCATGGTTATTCCTGGGGGAATAGATGTCAACACTTACCTACAAAAGCCCTACCAAGGAATGACTGCTGTTGATGACTTCTATCAAGGCACAAAAGCAGCGCTAGCAGGGGGCACCACCATGATCAGTGAGTACTAGCAATACTAACTCTTCCTACCCCAGGCTGAAGCACATGTGGGGATAGCTACAGGAGGCTCCATACTGATTTTCTGAGATCTTTTGCCATGAATCTTCAGATTTCTGGGCATTGTGTTGGACATCCATTCATCATTCTCACCCAGGGTTGGCCTGAAAATGAACCTACCCTCAGAAAAAAAGAGTGGCATGGGGAATTGTCTTTTGGGTTTTGCTCTGAAATACAGAACAAGCACTGAGGGGTAATGTACCTACTCTTGGGATTTTTGAAAAACAATGTAATTAGTGCTGTAAGTATATGGCACAGAAAATCTGACAAGGATCTGCTATTCCCACCTAGTGACATTTCAGGGGCCTTGGAAATAACAAGATGCTTATTTATGAAACTGGATTTGGCACGAGGAATTGAGGAAGTCTTTACCAGAGATGTCCTGGAGGAACATCTTTCTTGGTGTAAGGGAGAAGTGTTTCTAATTGTTAAAGACCCTTCTCCTGTCTACCAGATGGCAGGACAATATTTATCTCTTTCCTGTTGGCAGTGACTTGGCCCTTGGTTAGACTTTGTGAGGCAGTTTTTCAGGTGACATAAAAAGCTTCCTTGTGCAGAGGAGCTGCCCAGTGGGGTTTTACTCCCACTGAACCGAAGTGTGGCTTTTTTTGCTGAGTGGCGTTGTCTGTTACCTATGTTCAGCAGCAGGTATTAGCTGAAAGGATCTCTGGCAATAAGCACAAAATGCTCTGTTGTTCGTTACTTTTGTTATTATTTTTTTTAGTGTGTGCTCTTCAGTTGAGGCTTTCTGTGTAGCATTAGGTTTGCAAATGCCACCAATAAGCCCATCTTGCTTTGTTTCCATACATGGTTTTGACCTAGCCCTGCAAAGATAAGTATATATGCATAAGCAGTCATGTCTTTATTATATGTCAGTAAACATTGTGGCATCATCAGATGTAGAAAGCCTTGAGACAGTGAAGATGCATAGTTGCAATGCACTCAATCTGCCATATAGTGTGGCTGAGTGTTTGTGCTCTACGTGGTCTCTGTTCAGACCTTTGGCAATATTCCCAATTCTGGCTCCTGAGAAAGCATTCGCCATCTCCATTGATGTACTGGTAAGGCAGAGTGGGCCAATTCAGTGACTATGAGGCACTGGTTAATAATAATGCTTAGTATGAAATACATAGAAATGGACACATCAGACAATAAAAACAGGTAAGTCCAGAATTCATGGTCTCTTACAAAACAGTAAAGGGGAAAACAAATGTTCCCTAAACTGTGAGCTATTTGGATCTTCTGCTGCCTGTCTGTTGATGCTGTAGCAAGCAGGTTGCCCAGCTCAGCTTTAGTATAGACTGTCCACAAAGTCTGCTGTACCTGAGACAGCAGGACCTAGCTCACATCCCAAAGTTACGGTCTGCACACAGGCTGCCTCCAAGGCTGCTGTTTTGGCCGAGAAGGCTACTTACATGCACTGAGGGATTCTGAACAGTGTGCAGTCTGGGTAACAGACACTGAATCTTTTTTTCAGTTGACCACGTGTTTCCAGAACCTGGTTCAAGTTTACTGACCTCCTTTGAGAAGTGGCATGAGGCAGCTGACACCAAATCCTGCTGTGATTACTCTCTCCATGTGGACATCACCAGCTGGTATGATGGGATTCGAGAAGAGCTAGAAATGCTGGTGCAAGACAAAGGTCAGTGAGTGACAATTAGTATTTTTTTGTTTTATTGAAATATCATATGGAGGTAAATTTTTGAAGTATTTTAATGAATGCATCATCCAGAACAGAAATGTACAGGTGCTGGTTATGCTGCCCAAGGTTCTGCACTACCTTGAACTTTTGTATTCACTTGCTGCTCTGTAAAATGGACCTAAAACTTTGTGCATTAATGCTAATCAGTGGTAAGGCTGATGGAAGGAGAAGGTTTACCCCAATATAGGCATGGAAAATTAAGATGTGTATGTTGTCAGATACAAATATATCACTTAATGCTTGTTTGTACTTGTGGAAATAGGCTCAGATATTGCATAGTTAGGTTTTATTTTAAGATAAAACTCAGAGATCAGCATTTAGGGTAATCAGCCCAGCCACCTTAGAGTCTCTATTTCATGAATGGAGAGAATGAGACATTTAAAGGCAGTGGTTCACATTTTAACTAGACTGGAATCTGCCCATTTAGCTGCCTCAAATTAGGCCCAAATATGAAGGGCACATGTATTTGAGAAACTGTCATCATAGGCTATTGCTCATTTCTCAGCAATGACTTAGGATAATTTACTTGTGAGACTAGATTTTTTTTTAATAAAACATGCCTATATTTTTAAAATAGGTTCAAGTTATTAGAAAAAAGTGATGCTAAACTTAGGTATTTAATATTGAAAAAATGTCCTGATTTTCTCAAGCGCTTGGTCTCCAGTGGCTTTCCCTGGAGTTACCAGAAGATGCTTTGTTTCAGGACTTACAAAAACCAGGTCACTTATTTAGGAATCTGTTTGAGACTCTTACAGGCTTGATTCAGTTCAATGAACAGGTCTACTATCATATGAAATGCTGTAGGTTACCCTACCTGGATTCCAGGTACCACTCAGGAATAGCTCAGATTAAACTTCTCATAAATCCTTCTCCATACAGTGGCAGTTTCATATATGGAGAGTATCTTGGTTGCACCAGATACGTATGTGTGGGCAATCGAATCTAGGCTTTAGAAAGTAATAATTTTGATCTAGTTCCTTTAATTTCTGTCTAACAGCATGGAATTTTTGTCCATAAACGTATTTTTTTCAAATATTTTTTGCTTGATACTTTCCTTGAAAATGCATGGATATTAATTAGGAGATATTTTCTGAAATGGTATTTAGTTACATCAAAATGATCCTTATGTTGCGAAGTCTAAGTAAAATGTGTATGCAGCATCCTTTGTAAAGTGTAGTGCTAGTGATGATTTAGATTTGAAAAAATCTCTTTATATAGAAATGTACTATCAAAGCAGAAAACCAAAACAAAATACTATTTTTGAGTGAGCAGTTGTTTACTGAGATACTATGGAGGTGCAGCAGCATGCTAGCAGTACATGTGCTGTATAACCAGATTTTAAGCAACAAACCCCTTCAATCAGCAAGATTACACATAATTTGGAGAAACTGCAGCTAGTCTTCCCTAGGTCTTTATAATATAGGTGATTTTTACAAGGTGATGACATCTGCCAAGACTGATGGTACCAAATCTGTGCTGTTTCCTTGCTCTCAGCATTAACACGAATACTCTGCTGTGCATTAGTTGACTGTACTCTCAGACAAGTATACTGTGCTTTGTTTCAAAGGTTGGATACGGTTTTCCAGAACTCCCAGATCACAGATGGCTCAGCACTCCCAAATTTGCCTGAGGGCTTACATTAAAAGCCTGGTGCAGACAGTTAGGTTAATAGTTCTCTCCAACTATAGAAATGTGAGTTTTCAATGTAAATCTGACCTGCCTTTCACTCTTCAGGGGAAACAGGAATCTGTTTGTTGGTTCCTGAACGGGCATGTGTGGTGGGGCTCTTGGTGGCCTCTTTGGTGGCAGTAGCACTAAGGAGGTCATCTTTGTCCTCATGGATGCTGCAGTATGTTTCAGACAGTCAATGTGAATTACTCTTGTGTTAGGAGACACAAGGTAGGGGCAAGTATGAAAGCACAAGCACAATAGGAAATATTTCAGCATGGCAGGGGCTTTCAAATTAATGGGTAATATCTGCTGATAATTTGAAACATTTGACCCAGCTGGTGCAAATAGACTTGATGTCCATGGAGTGACACTGGTTTTCATCAACTGGGAATCTGGATTGAATTTGTTCTTGGCTGATTGTCTGGTGGGTGACTTAGCCAAGTAACAGGGCTCAGTTAATCACGTTTCAATGCTGCATGTGCATAATACAATCTCGGCATGAATAACGGGGGAGCTCACACAGAGAGCTGCTGTTGAGATGCCCTGTCATGAGGTATAATTGAATAATTAATCAGTTTTAAATCAATGCAAAGCTAATTTAAGGAGACACAGGCTCTGGAAGGACCTTGGAGATTTTGCAGAACCAAATGCTGATTATAAAGACTCAGGCTTGTAGAATTTCAGCAGCTAATTTGGGACTGGATTTCTCCAGTATATGCAAAGAAACAACAGCCTGAAATGTGTTGATGACACCTCACTTGTTCCTTTAGCTACTGGGCTTTGTCATTGTTCAAAAACACCTGTAGCACGGTCTGAAATTTGGAGAGGATCCTGTTGAGTAGTCCTGGTGTGAGAGCAAGCAGGACATTAACAAGAGTGAAGTATGGAACTAATGTTAAGCGTTAATGTCAGTAGACAATGGACCAGGTCTTTTGAAAAGCCACATATTTCCACTGAGTAGATCAAGACACCAGGACATTATGCAAGGAGTCTAATCTTGGATACCTGTATATGTAAATTGGTGTTATTTTATCTTGGTGTCTTGTAAAGGTGCTCTCTTTGTGAGGCAGGATGGTTCAAAGTCTCCTGTTAGCTGTATGGGAGCCCGTGAGATGCACTTCCACTTTGTGTGTGTGGCAGCCGAGGGTGTGGATGTGGATGCGCATTTAGATGGAGAACTCTGCTTCTGCACCGTGGGAGCTGTAGGGACAGGCTCAAGATCCCATGGCAGGATCCGTTCTGTTCTCACTGACTTCAGGCAGAACATTGATGTGAGTGGGAGCAAAACTCATAGTTGTTTTACCAAGGTCAGAAAAGGGCCTAAGATACAAAGGGAATTAAAAAAAAAAAAGGAAAAGAATATGTATTACTTGGGTCAATGTATGTCTTCCAACCACAGTACCCAGAGAAAGCTGCCTGACCTCCTGCAGAACTGTGATTAAATAAATTACCTTTGGCTAGATCCCAGTAGATAAAGGAGAGCAATAGGTAACCCAGCTCTTTGTGTACAGAGAGATGTGTACAAGAGGATTCAGTCCCATGCCATCACTGAGGCTAGTCGGCATGGCTTGGACCAGCCATGACATGTCTCTCCTTGCTTCATGTGTGCATGGTCACCCATGCAGAACAGTGGCTTCCAGGTGCAGCTGACATCTGAGACACTGTGTGGGTTTGTGAAGGGAAACAGAGCTTTTCTCCACGGCAGGTCAGGCAGATCTGATCAGTAAGAGGGGAGATGGTGCTGCAGGTGTGAGGCTGTAAGCACTTGCCCCGGGGAAGGCATAGTCAAGCTTAAAGGTTTTCAAGCAGGGACATACTAAGTACATTGAAACTGTGCAATGAGGAATAGGCTGAGGGATTAGAGTTAGTAAAGGCAATGTGTTTTTCTGGGAATTTGAGAAATAGTAGAATAGGAAGAAAGGACAGGCTCACAGGCTGACAGGTCTCCACAGTCCAGGCTGGATTTGCTCAGCGTGAAAGGCAGCAAGGAGGGGCCAGCTCACGCTTCAGACTTCTCCCTGAGCTCCCTGGCTTTAGCAGGAAGACATAATACCAGAGATCATTTCAAGGTTTTATCCTGCAAGTGTCCTGGGGTATTTTAATCTTGTAATTGTGAATAAACAAATTCTCTGTGTGAGTGTGAACAGCCCTGCCCTCTCTCTGCCTGAGGATATCTGTGCCTTTTAGACTCAATAAGGAGTTATATCTTCATCAGAGAGCCTTATTCATTTGGTGTAGCCAACAGAATAACGTGAACAGATCTGTTTTTCCTCTTGCCCCAGGAAGCACAGTTTTCATGACAGCTATTTTGAAATGCAGCATATATGGCTTAGACAGCTTAGAATTTACTTTTTTTTTTAAGCTGAAGAAAACTCTGGGATCAGTCCCTGTACCAAACTAGGGATGTTGTCAATAGACTAAATTGTAAGGCAAATTTATAAACTAATATGAATTCGTATATACAGAAGATATGAACAGAAGATGTTTGGAATTCCCGTTCCCTTAAAATATGAAGCTGTGTAAATAAATAGCAAAACTTGTGGTGGTTTGAGTACAGTTGGTTCTTGGCCACTGACACTCAACACTAGCATTTCTTACTGATTACTAAAATTTGGAGCTGTCGTCTTTTGTGGTTTTGTATGACTGTCAACATAAATCCTTCCATCTTTGGAAGGTGAAAGGAGAGCCATGGTGAGCTGCCCTTGTAACTGGTTTCAGGCTTTGCTTCCACTCCTTCCCAGTGTCTGCCATCAGCTAAGATGGGTCCTTTGGGCAGTAGGGTCAAGAAAAAGCAAGTTTGTATGCAAATTCACCTACACAATTCCTACAACTTCTCAGCACTTTGGGGAAACTTAACTAGAAGTTTATCTATTAAAAAGCACAGTTTCAGGTCAAGCTGAAATGTTGTCCTGATTAGCTGAAGAAAGCTAAAATGAAAACCAGTGATTCACAGAACCTTACACAAGTTTTTTTAAACTTTACAAACTTTACATGCTTTCTTTAGCCACGGTGGTGGCTGGGTTGCTCCAGGGCTGAACACAGGCAGTCCACAGAGTCCAACAAATTCCTCCAGAGAAGAGGGGATTCAGGCTTCTAGTACTAGCAGCTGTAATGCAGCTGTGGAGCCATGCTTTGTTTCTGACAATCACTGGTGAAAAGCCTAGTCTAGATGTATTCTATGACTTATTTTTCCTGAAGTTTTTGTTCAAATACCATTTAAGAATCCACTTACATGGCAACACCTTTGAATTTTGTCTTGGAACAGGTGTGAACTCTTTTCAAGTCTACATGGCCTACAAAGATCTCTACCAAATGTCCGACAGCCAGGTATTGCTTTGATTGCTTTGCATTGCTGTGGTCTGTCCTCTCTCCTGTGATCTCCCTCTCAGCACTCAAGGAGTTGCTAAGTTTGAATCTCACAGAGAAACATTCCCACTGACCTGAGTGGTGCTGGGCAAAATGTGCAGTGGAGTTCTTCTCTCTGAAGGGTCAGTGGGGAGCAGTGTTGAAGGTCTGCATGTGTTCCTTCAAGTCTCTGACATTCGCTTTCTGCAAAGATTTTCTGGTGTCTTCCAATGCTGCAGCACTCAGCACTGCTCAGGATTTTGCCCTCATTCTGTTTTGCTGTTACTTTTCAAGAACTCTGGGTCAGAAAGGGAGGAAAAGATGAAGCACTCGAGGTGATGGCAGTTTTGAGATTTCAAGAGTTTCTTGGTTGTTCAAACAGCTAAATGGAGTTGCTCTTTGGGGGAGGTGGCCTTTTCTCATTAGGGCTGGAGATAACAATGAGCTTGTTTGTCCAGAGCTCATTACAGATTCCAGACTCTTCAGCTTTCCCATTCAGAAGTATCAGGTCATTGTAAATGGACAGTGGCATCTGTTAGTAATAATAATGCTTGTTTATTCAGTGGAGAAAATTTTTCTTTCTTAGTTATTCCCAGAGCTATAGCTCTTGGTCTCTTAAATAACTGTTGTTACACCTCTGATACATGTGGTTTTGATTGGAATTTTAGACATAATAATATATAATACATAATATGCTCTGAGAGGCAGTGCCTGTTAAATTCAACTCCCTGCTGGAAATGCCAAGTGAAATACATCAAATTGTTTAATGCGTGGCTAGACTAATGCCTGTTACCTTGTTTAAATGTGCATGTTGTAAGCTGTGCATTCTGACTTGTCCAATGCTAACCCAAGTGCTCTCATGCAAAATTGGGCACTGAAGAAACCATGTCTTTGGTATTTGATCTGATTGCTCCCATGTTACTGAAGTCTGGTTTAAACAGGGAGCATATTAACTGAATAACTTTTGGAAAGGGAACTATAATTTCAGTAGATCTGTGCTCAGAAATTCTCAGTAAAAGCAATAGGATCAACTATTTGCCTTCTGTAGGGATCGGGTTTGAATCTTAGAAAGCAATAACAAAAGGGATTCTCTAGAGAAAACAGTACAACTTCTAATTATGGAATTAAAGATGTTGGTGAAAGCATGGCACAATCTGCTCTAACAAGATGCTGCAAAATGCCTGCACTTCAGAAAAGAAGTGTTTTACCTCTACTAAAAGTGTCTGTAGTCCATTCATTATTCCTGTTCCACGGGAAAAATTCCATTTTATATTTGCTAAAAATATGGAGAAGAGACTCCTCTCCAAACTTAGGCCTGCGTGGGGGTGTGTGAAGAGGTGGCCCTGCAGTACTGGGCTGGGGGAGGCACCAGGTCTGGGGGAGACTCAGCCCCGCTGAGGACTGTTGACCCTGTCTTGATGCAGAAGAGCAAAGGCTCGTCCTGGGGCTGGCTGGTGAAGCTCTGGCTTTGTGTAGGAAGTGGAGAGTGGAAAAGGGAGAGGATTTGCTATTTGCCTGGATAATTACCAGTATGGCAGGAGCAAAACTGAGAGGTCTGAGTGTTTTCCTGATTCAATGGTGTTTCCTTCTTTGTACTACCTGCAGCTTTATGAAGCCTTTACCTTTCTGAAAAGTCTTGGAGCTGTTATCCTGGTCCATGCTGAAAATGGAGACTTGATAGCTCAGGTGAGTGAACTGCCATTTTTGCCTAACTTTGTGAGAAGATAGACACAAGAGAGGAGAAGTAAAACCCTCTAGTCAGAGTATGGGTAGGAAAAAAGGAGCTACCTAGTTAAGTGCCTTAATTGGACCTGATGTCCTACACACTGCTGGTATAGAGCCTGGGATGAGATGATGGAGGCCCTTTTGCATGCTTTGGCAGAGCATCTGTGAGGTAGAGAATGATCCAGACAGCTCCTTGCCTTGGCACCAGATGAGGACTAGGTGAGGGGTGCAGAAGGCAGCAAGAAGATCTGTTCTGAATCCAGTAAAGACAAATGAAGCAGAAAAATGTAAAACTTTACTCAGAGATTTTAGGGACAGAAAGTGGAGCATAGACAGCATAGTCTATTTGGAGTGGGTGGTAAAGCTCTCAGACCTATTTATTTTTGAGAATATTCTTATAAATCTCTGAAGTTTGAGAATAAGAAACCACCAAGATCTTCCAAACATTTAAAAAATTTGCTTTAAAGTGTTAAGTCATGCTCTTTGAAGATGCCTCTCTGAACCAGGAAACTGGGCTCAAATTCAGTGTGTTCCATTAAAATGTCCCCAATCCCCAGTGCACTCTTTGCAGGTCAGGTCCCCCGCGTAGGTACTGTCCTCACACTGGAGTAGCTCTGATCTGTGCCATAGCACACCAGAAGAGGTATCCCAAGGACAACAGTCGATAGTAAACCTCCCACTGGTCTTCCGGAGGCCAGGATTCCCCTATAAAACATGATGGGCAGGTTTGGGTGGGTGTTGTTATGACTCTGTACATTTGTGGCTGATTAATCTTTTAAGGCTGTTGTAGAGATGTCTTCCTTTTCTGATCCCCCTTGTATGTGCATAGAGCCCCTCTGAGATCCATGAGGCTCTGAGTGAGCTGACTGATGTATCTGCCGAGCTCTTTATCTGCTCCGCTAAGGACTAGGCTGCAGAGCTGACAGGGAAATAGCAATACCTAAAACCAAGTTATCTTTGAGGTCGGGCTAAGGAAGCTACTCATGGTTAAGGGAGAACCTTAAGTGAATGTTTGAGTGGCTGGGCAGTGTGTAAGGACTCTTGCCCACATGGGTTTATTTTTTTGTTTTTCCTTCAGTGGGATTCTGTCCTTTATCTGCCTGGTAGGAATTTACCCCCCTTCTTTCCCTTTTCTCTTCAAGTTTGGCCAAAATAACCACTGGGGTCAAAAGTTACTAGTGAGGAGTCAACAGGCACATACAATGCAGTTGTGTTCTTCCCCCACTGAGACCAGGTGAAAGCCGTCATTTGGATTCAAGAGGAAAAACACTTCCCATGAAGTTTAGCATGATTTAAAACTACCAAGATATATAAATTATGGTTGTAATACAACATAAAATATCCAGTAGAATAAAAATAATAAGAAACATATTAAGTCAATATTACTGTAGGAATGGCAAAATGTAACAAATCAAATGGCACCTGTGGTGTTTTGATATATTCCCCATTACAGTCAAGGCGCACTCGTGGAATTGCATTTCTGATAGAACTCCATTTCAGTTACATTTTTCTTTGATCAGCTTTAATATACGAATGGAATATGAACATACATTATTAGGAAAGGAGGAAGTAATAAAGAAATGTGCATTTTGTTATACATCAGCATATTTCTTCACCATTGCCATGTCTCATAAAATCAGTCTTTCCTTATTAGAAGGATTATTTGGATAGTGAAAAGAAGGGTGCCTGCAGGGGTGTTTTGCAGGACTGTCTTGTGTGAAAATCCAAATTTGATATTATCAAACAAATACTCTATTTTATTAGAACTATCAAATCCTCTTACAGTAGTTAATTTTATCATATGATCTGATTTTATGGCTTCCTTAAGATACAAATCTATCCTACTTTGTGTTCCATTCTTTGCCATCTTGTTATTTTTTGTATCATATGGTTGCGACTTTAGTTTTTGTTGTATTTTAATTATCTGAAGTCTTTAACTGGCTCTGTTCAGAGCTGTTACATCAATGATTGAGAACAGCTGTTTTTAAGAATACCTGATTTTCTAAGAAAACATGATTTTCTAACCAATGTAATCTTAATTACAGAGTCAGATTAGTACATTCCTATTAATGCCTCTTCAGCCTTGATTGATTGCAGCAGAGGCAAAAGTATACATAAATATTAACTTGCTCAGGTTTTGCTGGAATATGTTGGTAATGTGTGAGCTTTTCACCCTCAGGGACCTGGGATCAAGTATTTATTAGATGACACAGTAAAGTATGTTCGGTAACTTCATCCTGGTCTCCAGGGGACATTTGTCTCTATCACAGAGTCATTAGATTTGTTGAACTCGGCTCATTAGAGACCTGTGGGCAGGGCAGGCCAGGGTTGGAGGTACATCAACAGCTCTGGTCCCACTTCTGCTTTGCTGGCAGACCTGGACCAACCTCAGAAGTGGTTGACTGCCATTTTCTACAAAAAGGGAAAATTATTCCAATACTACTGCTTGACCTTAAGTTAAAAGATAGGTGAGGCTTTTTATCTAGTTTTAAAAATTGATCTCCCTGCTGCAAATCTGGATAGCAGAGATTTTTTTATGACCCCCATAGGACCCAAGATGGGCTTTTTGACATGGACACAGTCCCCTCACAACTGGAGGGCACTCTTTCACTTTTGTGAAAAGATAATTTTAGTGATTCAGTATATAGGAAAAAAAGTGTTACAGAAAACTGGGTGCCAAAGGCAAGACTTTATTTGATGAAGTGTTAGCAATGCTAAAAGTTTAAGGAAGGTAACAGTGCTTCAGGGACTGCAGCTAGAGAGGAAATGAAGAAAGAATTGCAGGCTGGAATCATCCATAATTACTATTTAGTATATTGATTGAAGCCTGTTCCCTGGGTTGGTGTCTTGGTGTCAAATAAGATGTTCAGGAGGGCAGGGGAGAGTTCTGATGGTGCAGCCCAATGGCTCAAGGTGCAAATACGGTCTGTCGCACTTCAGAAACCTGTCTTACCCTGAAATCTGTGGTGTCTGCATGGAGCAGACACCGAGGTGGCATGGCACCAGTTTAAAGCCAGTGTTTCCCATCCTCCCCCCCAGCAGCAGGCTTACACAGCTGCATTTACACAGACAAAATGTCAGTCAGACAACACAGCTGTTAATCCGCCAGAGGATCCCTGGCACAAGGGTCTCATACTGGAGCCATGGTCAGCATTTATCTCTTATGTTGCAGGAACAAAAGCGTATCCTGGAGATGGGAATCACCGGACCTGAGGGTCATGCCCTGAGCAGACCCGAGGAGGTAAGAGACTTCACTCATTTTGTCATGTGTGGAGATATTTTGTTGAGCATGTAGTGTTGGAGCTTGACTTCTGTATGTGCAGATGATAGATGGGTGCGTGGGGAAAGGCAACAGACTGCTTCTCCCACAGCCTCTTCCAGTATTACTCAAAGCCTTGGAAAGTCCAGGTCCCCTTCAGCTTGTTTGTTTGCCTGAGATACCCTTTTGCTGCTGCAGCAGGTGCGTTCCCTTGGTCAGGGGATGAGCGTGTCCTTGCACACTCAGGAGTCACAGCTCCTGTTGCCCTGGGCATGGGTGTGCATGTGTTTTTTGATTGTGACCCTTGTGATTTGATTTGTGATGCCAAAAAAATGGGTTTATCGGGGTAAAAATCAGTACTGCAGCTTGTGGGTTAGCCTTTGGAGTAACTGCATTCCTTAAAATGCTTTGGCTGAAAACCTCCTGTAAGATGCATGTGTAGATATATCCCATGCATATGCATACACCCACATAGAAAGCTACATTTATGCCAGCAGATACATTTGTAGTAGAAATGCAGGCTGTAGAAATGCAAATATGTGAGAATGGAAAGATGCTGCGAGGCAGCTCATTTTATACAACTCTCTTATAATAAAACCCAGGCTCTGGCATGGACCATCTCTGCCATCTGGAAAGGGTTTCTTTAACGAGAAGGAAAAGGTGGAGACATGTGGATGTCCCTTAATGTACACAGTTCAGACCATTAATGGGATGATGGAGGGCGGTAGTGGGAAGTGACTGCTTTCCTTGAAGACTAAAGAGACAAGGTCCTGGGGATTTGAGGCTGAACTTGAAGAGATTATTGTGGTTTGCAGATCTTTATATAACCTCTCCCCAAGGCAAAAGGAATCAGCTTAATTGGTTGCATTCTTCTATTGAGCTGTTTATGTATTTTTTCATTTTGCTGTTTAACTTCTACCTAAATTATTCTAAAAGAATTGAGTTGTTTCCTTTTAATGAGAACAAGGGCCTAAGGAAAAACTGCAGTTTCCAGAAAGGAATTTTGAGTCTTTCTGAGCATGCATCTGACCACTCAGCCCCAGAGCTGACGTACGGAGGTCCTGCCTCCTTCCCTGGTCTCCTGTGGGTGCATTTCAGGCTTCCAGAGCAAATGTGATAAAAGTCCTAGGACAAGCTGAAGCAACAGTCTGATTTAAGAAAACATATCTTAGAAAACTGTGAAGCCGTGTGGTTTTGGAAGGGCTAAGTTTCTCAACTTTTCTAGCACGACTCTTAGAGAGAAATTTCTGTGCCATCAAGCCTGTATTTTCAGTCACAATAGTTTTAGGTATTAAAATGCTGATACTGTGAGTCTGTCTTGGAGAGAGGTGTAAAACTGATGACTGGGGAAAGGAGTCCCCAGAGCTGCTGGGGAACACTGCTCCTCTGCCTGAAGATGACTGCTTTGTGTGCCTACGTCCCAGATGGCTCCCTGGGAGGAGATTGCCTTTACGCTTGCTAACAGAGGGGACTTACTGGGCAATGCTTCAAAGGCTTTTATGGATTATGGGCTAAATTCAGTCCACAGTGCTGAAGTTGCTGTTTGGGAATACTTTACATTCACTGTCATCTTATCCTTATGTAAAGATTGCATAGGGTGAGCTGCCAGGGAGAGCTCGGAGGTTGTCTCTCAGCTGGGACAATGTTTCCTTGCTTTGTTCTCCTTCCAACTGCAGGGTAGAAGTCTGAAGCAGAAGGGTGGGAGGGAGGTTAGGAGGAGCCCCATAAGCTGCTTGGATGTGACCATTCCTGGGGTGCAGGGAGCCTGAGAGCTGTGTTTGTGCCAGGGCAGGCATACCCCGTTAGCGAGGATAGCCCGGCTGTGCTTACTCCAAACACATAGTGTCTGAGCTTGGGTTAGCTCCTTGTTCCCAGCTCTGCATCTCTCTCTATGGAAAAAGCAGAATCAACCCCTGAAGAGCTGTTTCTAAACAGTGAGAAATATGGCTCAGTCCTCCAGTTCATTTTTTTTTCAGTCTGCTTTTGCAGTTAACTTTTTCCTCTGTGTTTTCCTCAGCTTGAAGCAGAAGCAGTTTTCCGTGCCATCACCATTGCCAGTCGAATAAACTGCCCAGTGTACATCACCAAGGTGATGAGCAAGAGTGCGGCTGATATCATTGCACTGGCCAGGAAGAAAGGTAAGAGTCTTTCTTTTCTCCCCCAAACTCATTCTGTTTTGTTGAATAGAAGCTCAGTGGAAAAACCTGTACATCTTGACCCAAGTTACAAGATACAGGGAGAGGTTACCAAAGAATGATAACACCATCACAGACCCTAGGTATTTACATCTGGGAAAGATGAAGTGAAATTCTTCTACATTTTTCAGTTGAGAAACTGTTCCCACAAACTGTCCCCTTGAAAATTGTGTTGTAACTCTTCTTTATCCTGTCTTCCCTTTTTGCTTTCCCTTAGACTGCTATATTTCTGTTCATGGGAGGGAGATATTTTCTTCCTAACAGAGTTCAGTGCATCCTCTGTGCCTTTCTGGGAGTGTTCCAGGGTATTACCCTCTGAGGGGTGGCTTGGGCAGTGACCCTGCTGTTGAGAGATGCCTGGCAATTGCTCCTGGCCTTGCTGTTGGAGGCTGGGGACATCTGCAGGTCGACACTGCTTGCTGGAGCCATGGAAGGATCGAGGTTACAAAGCACCCAAAAGGGATTTGTGAGCCTGGGGGCAGCCACTTTGAAGCTGCATTTTCCAGTCAGGACTGTTCTGCTGGTTGGTGCTACAAAGCACATGAGCAATGTGGAAAAGCTGAAGAGCAAAATATTTTCTTGATATTTGTATTCTTGGAGACTTGGAGTATGGTGCGGGGGATCCTATGCTGCTCTCTGCTGGTGCTGTGCCCAACGTGGGAGTAGTGCAAAGGCATCAGTCCACTGGAGCCCATCCTCCACTTAAACAAATGCACTCTGAATTGGAGCAACAGAGGGAACATGGCTGTGATTAAAACTGTACAAATTTAAACCAGATCTGTACTGTCTCCTTCTGGATTAGAAGTGGAGCTTTGTAAATATGCTGATCAAAAGCGTGTGTAGCTCAGAGAGCCTCCTGATTAATTTTTTATCATACAGACAAAGCCAGGGCTGCTTAATTTTCTGGGAGCTATGCTGGCCATGTAGCAACATGTAAATTATACGTGGCTGCGTGCAGCAAGCAGTATAATGTGCTGAAGAGAGAGTGGATTGTAATCAGTTCCTGCATACCCTTGCTTTCCCCAAGGTCCCCTTGTTTTTGGAGAGCCGATCACTGCCAGCTTGGGGACAGATGGGACACATTACTGGAGCAAAAACTGGGCCAAGGCTGCAGCTTTTGTGACCTCGCCACCTCTGAGCCCTGATCCTACCACTCCAGATCACTTAAATTCACTCTTAGCATGGTAAGACCTTCATTTTTTTTTACAGGCTGATGGTCAAGCAAGTGCAAAAGCCATGTAGGATGAAGCATGTAGGGATCAGCTCAGTTTCCTTTAGACTGGTCTCATATGTGAAACACCAGAGAAGGGACATAGAAAACCAGAGATAGTTATATCCCTGTCTTTAGGCTTTCAGGTGAGCAGGCATGGACTCTCCAGTTCCTGGTTAGCATGATAGAGAGGCAACTGCTGGCTGTTCAGGAATTAGGTTTTTTTTCTTTCTACTTTTCAAGTGATTCCTAGTGGTACAGGTAGATAGTCTTTAGCCCAAGACTTCAGACTGGTTTTCTCTCTGTTTCTCTGTTTTCTCTAGCCAAATTTTTAGTATATGATTGGATGGCATCCTCACTGTCCAGCATAAGCAACAGTCTGATGGATATTCTGTGAAAATATACTCAGTTTTAAGCCCTGGTCATATCTGGCAAGCACAGCTCCTGAAATCAGGGTTGTCTCTGAATGCAGAGATACCCAGAACCAAAACTTTCCTGGTGCAGTTTTTATCAAAGCTGGTGTGGGACTCTATAGGCTGTGAGCGCTTCTGAGAATTAGGCTGTCCTAAACTAAGTTGTAAGAGTTTGTAGCAGAGTTCAGTGGTTGTAGCTCCTGTGTATTGAAAATGTTCTGGCTTAGTAGTTTGCCTTCATCTGAGATGGACCAAAATCACATAAGTTTAATTGTGTTTAGTTCTTGCATCCTTGTTTTTCACTTTTAGATTGCCTTATGTCTTTATAGGTTCCAGGGTCCTCAAGCTGGAAGACCACAAAGATAAGTGGTACATATAGAGAAGGTATGTCAGGCAGGAGAAAGAGGCCAGAGTGGATTACAAAGGAGACTGTCAGGGACTCGGGTGGAGACAGGCTGGTGACTAGCAGCCATTACTTGACATGATAGGGTATGGGCTGACTGTCTTCAGGTTGGCAGGGAGAGGGTTATCACAAGAGAGATGAAAGGAATGTGGACAGCAGAGGGAGAAGTGTCTTATATAGAAAAGAAGACAACAGCAATGCCTTGCTAGCAACCCAGACCATAAACCCATCCCTGAAAGTATTTCTTGCCTGTAGCCAACTGGATCTTCTTTAGCGTAAGCAAAAGACCAACTGCTTTGAAATAATGGAGGAATTCACAGCTGAAGTCCCACCAGGAGAGATTGCTAGTGCTGGAGTGAGGAGCTCTACTTACCATTCAAAACTTCATTTAATGCCATGTCGTGGCACTCACCTCACCTGCTGACTCCCCTTTCTGGGGTTTCCAGTACTCTAGACAGACAGTAGAAGTTGAACCATAAAAGTCACCCATTGGTCTTCAGAAAACATTTCCTCCTGAGGTTAGTTTGTGGCATGACTAACTGGCAGGCTGTACAGCAGGCAGTGCCAATGTGGCTGGTCATATAAAGCCCCTGCATGTGTAATTCAGGCTTGGGCAGAGCTGCTCTTTAGATGGTTGGCCATGTATGTGTGATGGGAAGCTGCCATCAGTCAATGCCACTGCTGCAGTATCTCTCCTTGCACACGGTGGTGCAGGCTGTGCAGTCCACCAAACCCAGATTTTAACTCAGCTGCCCTAATGATGCTGCATGGACAGCACTGTTGATGAATGCACAGCTGAGCTCTGAGTTACATGGAGTTCTGGTAAGAATCTGCAGGAATTTGTTCTGTTGTGACGGTCTGATAGCAGAAATAATTTTCCATAATTGAGCTTTCTGTTCCTTGAAATAAGGACAAGGAAGAAAAACTACTTTTCTGGTCTTATCCATCACTATCAGCACTGTAAAGAGTGAGGATAAGGCTCGTAGGCAGCACATGTGAAAGTGTATCAAAATGTTTGGCTCTTTACTCTAGCAGACATGGCTATATGTTTTCTAGAAGAGAGTCCCAAAATAATAGTATGTGGGTCAAACCAGCTTAGTTAAAATAGCAGGAGAATTTTTAGAACTGGAATCCAAATAATGACTTTTTTAACACAAACATCAGAAAGACAAACTGAGGAGTCACAGAAGTTTTCACTATCCTTCAAGCACGCAAAAATGGCTTTTTTTTTTCTAGTGGCTTAAAGTCCTAGATCTTAAATGGCAGCAGCTTAGCCTGCTTTCAGTTTTAATACTTTAAATCCATACTGTGGAACAGAAAAAAAAGAGAAGTGTATATTTTGTCAGTCTGCAATGCATTTGTGGGGAATTTTATTCAAGGATGGTGGTAAAGACAATATTTCACTTTTCTATTGCACTGTTCTTTAGGAGACAAATATTTTACATTCATTAAAAAATCCTTACAACATTCCTCCACATAAGCAGCATACTGCTTGTGCTGTTTTCCACAGGAAGTGTTGATTTTTCACTAAAAATCTGAATGTCTAGAAATCCAGCACGTTTCATGGGGATCGAATTTGCCTCGTGAGATTTGGTCCTTGTTTCATCTGTGGGCCATGCACCTGAGGTAGCTTTTGTCTTCCATGGTGTGCTACTGTGTTATGCCACTGTGATATACCATCTCTTCTGAACTAGAGATGTGAGATCTCAGTGCTTCATGGAAGATGTAACCTGCCGTGAAAGCCTTGTTTATGGCGAAGAATACGATGACGAGGTATTGAAGTGGCATTTAAGGGTGCACATATGTCCACTGTTAATTCCCACCAGTCCCTCTTCTGGAGATGTTTTCCATGGTGATCTCTTCTTGTCTCTCAGTCGATCTGATAATCATCCCTCATTTGACAGTAGAGTGTGTCTAGAGAGGAGGAGGCCCTGTGTGGTTGACCAGGAGGTGTTGGGCAGCTCTTGAGTGAGATGCTTCAGCGTCAGGAGTCTTCTATTGATTAGACTGGGGAGTGGAGTGTCATTGAATGTCATTAAATGTCAGAGGAGAGGGAAAACGGAGTTCAGAGGAAGCGACTCCTTTTTTTCTTTCAGCTGTAGGAAATAATAGCGTGGTGTAAGAACATAACCTCAGGGAAGTGGGCAGTGATACAGGGCCTGGCTGTGACGTTCCTGTTTTCATGGTTGTATTCATCAGAGTGCAGAAAAGAGAGAGTAAGCCACAAGAACCTTAGCTGACAGAAGAGCAACAGAAAGGAAGAAATAGCATTGCAATCTTCTGACTTTATTGTTGTGTTAGAATAAATTATTTTTTAACTGATGGATTTGGTTTAATCCTATGGATTAATACCAGGCAGTCATTAGTAATCAGGAATAGCTAAAACACGGCTGCCTTTTCACTATTAAATACGTGGGTTTGGCTTCTGCTAGAAACTGGATGGATAGATGTGAGCATGGTGAAGAACTAGAAAAGAGGCCAAAGGTTTTACTTTGACTACCAGCAATCATTAGGGCTGGCAGCCCAGAAAATTGCATTAGAATTACTGATGTGTGACCATTCTTTCCTCTGTACTTTGCTATTTGTTAGCTTGCTGGAATGGGAATTTACAGACCACAATCATTCAGACATTTCAGAGCTGGAACTTAGATAATCAGTTAAAGAAAAGGATGACAGGCTCTTGGGGACATCGCCCTTCTGGCGTGATTGAAGATAAATTGTAGTGTGTTTGAATGTGCTTGACTCCTGTAAGCTTAATCAAGACCTAAAAATATCACCTGTTTCCTGTGGATATTGAAGAACCTATCTTCTTTTTTTGTCTTTCTATTTTTGAAAGATTCTGCATATTGGTTATGTTCTTCCTCCTTATTCCCAAGAGCAGCTGTGATCCAGTTCTCCTTTCTGCAAAAAAAATTCTCTAGGCTGAAAAAAAGGCTTCTTTAATAAAAGCATTATTATTTGGTAGCTCTGTGTTTTACTCCATGCCTTTTTCTGTGTCAGATCTTTTAAGTTAGATAAATCCAGAGCACAAGTTTGACTTGAACTATGCCTTTCTTTGTTTAATTAGAAGACTACCTAATAAAAAACTTTCCTTCCTTTTTTTATTTTCATGGTTCTGTATTGGAAGGTCAGACAATAAATATTTTTGTAAGAATTGCAAGAAAAATGTATGTGCAGAGGAGAAATACAGGGAAATGAGCTTGATGCTCTTGACTTTGCATTGTAAAATTTGCCATTATTTTTCAGCATGGTTATGAAATAATTTATTTTGAGAGTTGCAGACATTTCATACAAGCTTCCAATCATTTCCTTAATCCTAGAATAATCCTTTGTCCTGCTTAGTGGGTTTGTGCCTGATCTCTGTTGGTAAGCGGCCAGAAACCCAAGAGGGGCTGTAATCTGGGAATTCAGGATGCTCCTGGGGGAAAGTGGAGAACTCCAATGCCATTGTTGCTCTTCAGTGATCTGTAGCCAATGTGTAAAGGCTGCTGACAAGATTTACAGCATATGCCTCTCGTGTGTAGGCTTGGAAGGTCCATTCACAGCTAGTCTGAGACGAAGGTAACCTTGGTGACACCTGGTCTAAACCTTCTGTGTGTTGACTCCACAGTGGGGACCTGCAGGTGACGGGAAGTGGACATTGCCCATATAGCACTGCCCAGAAAGCCATTGGAAAGGACAACTTCACTATGATTCCTGAAGGCGTCAATGGAATTGAGGAAAGAATGACTGTTGTCTGGGACAAGGCTGTAGTAAGTCATTACTTCTGCGGAATAAAAAGAAATTGAGTGTCGGCTGAATGATAAAAGCCAGTCTTGAGCAGTACTTATGTGACTGTCTAATAGATTTCAGAGAATTCCCAGAGAGAGTGCTACTAGGAGGTGAATTGTTTATTTCAAAACCCTTCTCCAGGTTTATAAACTCAGGGCTGCGTTTCACAGTGCAACACAATCGTGTTTTATTAGACCTGAGTCTTCACAGACTCCACCAGTGAATTTTCCAGTTGTGTCAGAGTGGATGCTTCTCGGAGATGTAGGATCTGGAGCAGTTTAATGGTTTTTGAAGTGGACCCCATATAAACGTGATGAATAGGTTGTTTGAATTTGGGAAGTGTCTCATCATTTTTGAGAAATTACAAATGGATGGCAGCTGAGCCTGAGGCTAGACTATAAAATGCTTGGAAGGAGAACACTGCATGTAATTCATACTGGCATGTTTTGCAGTGGGGTGGCAGTATAAGTTAGCAATTTTGTGATGGTTCCATGGTTACTAACACATAATGACATTCTCCCTCCATTGTCCCATCTTCACCTGCACACCCATGCACACACACTCACATACACATACACACTCATTACCTTGCTCACACTGCATTGCACTTAAATGCATATTGGAAACTGGGAAATGGTAGTATTTACAGTGCTCTCATGAGCACTTCTCCAGACTGTTTAATAACCAGTTTGTTCAGGGACTGCTATTGAGATTCCAAGCACAGAAGCAGCTTCCGATATCTGCTGTGTAGGAGCAAAGCGGGGAAGCAAGCAAAGTGCAGCCAGTCAGCAATATTTCCCTTTTGTTACTCCCACAAAGGGAAGGAGCTGCATCAAGGGCTGCAATATGGGGTTTACAGGTGGTAACATTCAGTCCTGCACCACTGAGTAGCTTGTATTTTGCAAATCTCATGTTTTACCAGGCAGAAAGTAAGTGTTTATTTAATATTAGAAAGTTTGGCACCGTTCTTCTTAGAACGTTGTTCTTGCGTATTGCCAGGGAAGACCCCAAAATACTCTACTGAGAAATGAAAATGCTGTTGTGTACAGCTGCTATTAAGCCATTGCCCACTGTATAAAAAGTTCAATTGATGATGACATTTCTCCAGGCAAGGACTTTATAATTGGAGTTGTATTGCTTAGATGTGTAGGTTTGGTAATACTAATGGTAGAGTGGACTTAATTTGTAATAAATTTTTCTAAGAGTCTGAATCTTCATCTTTTATTTAATGTCATAATACTCATGTAAGGTTTTCTGTTTTAAAATCGTTAAGTCATTTAAATGGAAATTACTAGGACTAGCAACAAAACACACTCAGGCATCAGCGTGTAGAGAAAGGGACCTTAGATAACCGAACAACCTGATGGTATAACCTGCATTAAGGTTTTATTGGCTGCTCTTTGGGATGCCAGGAATAACACATTTGCTTAGTTGAAACTCCTATGCCTTGTATAAAGTCCTGGTTGATAAAACCTCTGTTTCATGCAACATCACCATATATATGAACCACATGCCTTCCTGTATCTCCCTGGTCATTCAGCACTCTGAATAGTAACTACCCATTTTATAATGTTACGTGTGTTTTTAGGCCACAGGTAAGATGGACGAGAGCCAGTTTGTAGCTGTCACCAGTACCAATGCTGCCAAAATCTTTAATCTGTATCCAAGAAAAGGCCGGATTGCTGTAGGATCGGATGCTGATGTGGTTATTTGGGACCCTGATAAGGTGAAGACTATAACAGCTAAAAGCCATAAATCGGTAAGGAGTAAAGGAAGACCAGCAAGAAAAAAAAAAAGTCTCTTTTGCTTTCTAAATCTTGCTCTAATTTATGTGAACACCCAAATATATGGGATATAGAGGAGTGGGGTAACTGCCTACTCCCATTCTGAAATGGGTAGATGTTTCAGAAGATGAAAGTATTGAAATCTTGCATTGGAAGCACTGGGATCAGGAAAGATTTCTTTTCTATCTGCATATACCATTGCAATATTTTTTGCATGCTTGTGGCAGATCTGTAAATAGGTGTGAATCAGCAGGTCTGCTGCTGCTGTTAGAAAAGCTGTGATGATAAATTTAAAACCAGCTCACTTTTTTGCTTATCTGAAAAACACCTGATCTTATAAATTGCACGATTAAATCAACAGTATTCCAAAGTATGACAGATGATTAAATATTTTGATAATGCAGCTCTGAGCAGCTTCATGGCTGGGATTTGTATTTAATTTCAAAGATTTGATGCATACTTCTCTGCCCTTAGTGCAAAGTACCAGTGACTCACAGTTGCTTCGATTTTGACTGTGAAAGGTTTTATCTTCTACTGTGTATCTCACAAGTTGTGATCTTAATTGTTCAGTGCTTTGGTCTTTTACACTGGGGAATACTTTCAAATGTTTTACTAGAAATCCAGCAATATGGCTTATATCAAAAAGGCACAAACCTTTAGAAACCTTTAAAAAGTAAGTTTAGGTGATTCAGTTTCTGTTTCTCTGTCTTAGGATCTCTTTGTATTTTTAAGAAAGTAATAATAATCTGCCCTTTAACAGTCATTCCCATTTAGATTCAGGCTTTCTTGGTCCTTTCTGGGCTCTTTTCAGACAGAAATGTGTGCTGGCCCCATTAAAATTCCCTTATACAGTCACAGCACATGCATGGTGGGACCACATCCTCTGGCTATGTGGCAGCTGAGTCACAATTTTCCTTCTTATTGAGGCTCTGCATAAATATGGAAAGTCCTCAAAACCAAGTGAGATAAAGCCTTGATGGAAAGTGAGGAAAAGTCTGATCCAGGAAAGTCTGATCAGAGAGATTCTTTTAAATAATTTCATATTGTAATGCATTGCTTTTCCTTCAGACAAAACAATTTTATACACCTCCTAATGGCCATTGTCTAAAAATATGACTGCAAATATAGATTATAAGTTACTAACTGAAAGAGGTTTTGTACCGAACTCGCAGTGAGTATGTTGGTTGATCTCCAGGCTGTTGAGTACAACATCTTTGAAGGAATGGAGTGCCATGGTGCCCCACTTGTGGTCATAAGCCAAGGGAAGATTGTGTTTGAAGATGGAAATCTGCACGTAAATAAGGGAATGGGTCGCTTCATCCCTCGTAAACCTTTCCCTGAATATCTTTACCAGCGCATCAAAATCAGGAATAAGGTAATGTCAGCTATTATTTAATCCTCTTTATAGCCATACACTCTTGGAACCACAGTAGCACTTTTTTTATTATTATTGTGCTAAGGTGAGTCTACACCAGATGGACTACATATGACTTATTCAAAACGTGACCAAAAAACGGTTCCTTTGCAAGTGTGAACTAATGTAACTTAATTAACGCCGTGAGCTTCCGTGGGTAGAACATATAACTGCCAGTTGGGCATAATTGCCTTATGTCCAGCTGTGCAGTCTTTTGAAGGGAGGTGGAATAGTGAGAGAATTTACTTTTAGTTAAAATTCATGAAAAAGATAAAGCTTGTTTGGGAGGAGGGTTAGCCAGAAGAAAACCAGAATTTTAAATTGTTACTGAGCTTGGCATACTGAACAGCCACAGTGCAGAGAAGAAAAGCATGTAAATCAAAGACACTCATTATATTTGGCATTTCTCAACTGTTGTTGGTGCATTTCCTGAGCTGAGTATTAGCAGCATTCACAGCTCAGAAAACTTCTCTCTTGTGTTTAATAAAAAGCTTGGGAAATGACCAAGATTAAGACTGGGTCACTTCTGGTTTTGAATTATATCCATGCTCCTCTGTTGAAAACCAATTGGCTTGGGGTTATTTGGAAATTGCGTTTTGCTACTGAGCAAGAAATCCACTGTATGGGGACACGCAACAAGAAAAATTGACTAAAACCCATATTTTCTTCAACCAAGCATATCTCATAGCCTGTGGGGTGGCAGCTGAAACTAAGCCTACGAGTGTGTTGATAGGTTTTATCTTTCATCATTTGTTACACAAATTCTGTCAAACTGCGAGATTCAAAAGGTCTGCTCTTCTGATGAGAAAAGGCACTGTAAAAATCAAATGCATCTGCAAAAGTTTTGCAAAATAACAGTCAGTGTTACACTTTTTTTTATGTTATCCACTTAGATGACACGGACCTTTTCTTCACATTTGCCTCTCAAGAGTTTAACACGTGGGAGTGCTATATAAAGTAGACGATTATAATATAATAATGATATTAATATAATATTAAATTATATA
Organism: Podargus strigoides; assembly: GCA_028020825.1. NCBI lineage: Eukaryota > Metazoa > Chordata > Aves > Caprimulgiformes > Podargidae > Podargus > Podargus strigoides. The sequence continues at coordinate 13,331,783 of CM051621.1, forward strand.
AGCATAATTTAAATAGTGAAAAGAAATATCAGAGAGTGGTGTCTTATACCAGAAGTTTGCACAAAAGTAACTGGGCCAAGTAACCTGCATCTTGCAAGTTAGCCTGGATTTTGGGAAAAACCTTTGATTTTAGATACTTAGGAAATAATTACCTCTAGATACTTAGGTTTGCAAAAAGACCAAGAAAAGAACTGATATTTTTGCTCTTGCAGCTCCCTCTGCTGCCTGCTGAGAGGAAAGGAAAGCAGATTCATGTCTGTGTTTCTTTTCCCACTATCAAATTTTATCGAATGGAGATGTTCAGAAAAAAACAGTGATGTTCATATCAGCCACTATTTGAGTATCTCCATGCACGACAAAGGAATATAGAGAAAACATGCCAGACAAGGGGCTGCAGAGCTGTAACTGGCACAAGATAGGTTAAATTTCTCCCTGGCACAGGGATAGTAGTACACATTCCTGCCTTTGTGGATCCCTGTGCAATGGTTTCATTGCTGTGGTTGGCAGCTGCTCCCTTCTGGGCATTAGTTTTGGCTCAGCCAGCGAGACGGTGGCTCTTGAGCTGGATGTCCCTGTCACCCAAAGCAAGGAAGAGGCACTGATTTCTGTAAGAGCTGGATCAAACCCCTGTGAATAGTGCCCTTTCTATATGGTATTTTAATTTCACTGTTAACCTGTTGGGGAAATGGCTTTGAAACCAGAATCTTGTAAGACACAGATTTTTGATCTTTTTGATCAGCTTTGGATTCTGCAATTCAATGGCTTCAGGCTCCTCCTGAAAATTGGAGCTGTTTTTAAAAAATATTATTTCCTAGATTCCTGTGATTTTTAAGGTCAGAGAGGCTGTTCTGATTGTCTTTTCTCATATTCCTTATAGGAACTGTACAGGGATAAAATCTAGACACCTCAAACTGAAATTGGAGCTCAAATGACAGGCACTCTATTGACAAATAATGAAATACAGGTTCCATAACAAAGTCTGGTGTATAACTGCTTTTCTAGCTCATGACAAGAAGTGGAAAAATTTGAAATTTTAATTTAAATTGCCACCACTTTTCAATGAGTTCTAATGAAGATAATGATATATCTGAAGTGTATGGGGGGCTGAGGGGTGGAGCAGAGAGAATACAGGCAGGAGTGGAATTGCTACAATCAATATCAGTCTTGCAGCAACCAGAGTGGGATTCAGCAGCTGAACCAACCAGGCTGAACAGCCTCTGAGTGGAGAGAGAAGAGGTGATGGTGACTGATATTACTTAAAATAAAGGTTTTAGGTCAGATCTGTTCTTTTGAATCCCATTTTTCCCCACTGACTGTGAAGGATGCCTGATAAGAGAGAGATCCTTATTATTTATATATATATAATATATATATATATATATAAATGGAGGGAGGAGGCTTTATAATTTCCCTTATGTATAAAGCAGAATGTAGCTTTGATGTATTTTTACCTCAGCTAATGCAGAATAGAGCCCTGTGCTCAGTGGTCTGTGCATGTAGGGAGGAGTATCATTAAAGAGCATTATCAGAGCATTCAGTGTCTGGGTTTTTTATTCTCCTCTTGATCTAGGTGGGAGGACTGCAAGGGGTCTCCAGAGGAATGTACGATGGGCCTGTGTATGAAATCCCTGCTACGCCAAAATATGCAACTCCTGCACCCTCAACTAAATCCTCTCCTGCCAAAAACCAGCCCCCACCAATCAGAAACCTCCATCAGTCTAATTTTAGCTTATCAGGTAAGTCAGGCTGACTCATCAAAAATGTTTTATAGCCTTGAGTATGGATTATTGGTGATAAAATTCAATTATAATTACCTATTTAATCAAACATGAAGGGAATATATATGTGTATATATATATACACACACTCATATATATGCATATACACACACACACACACACATATATATATATAGTCACACACACATATATATAGGATTTTATGCATTCTGCCCCTAGGAATATTTTACAAATTACCAAATATTCTGGATGTTTGCAATCTAAATTTTTCCTCTGCATGCAGCCTTTCAGTGTTATTTACTTGACCCACTGCAGTTAGCTGAGGTCTCTGGTTGATGTGACTGAGGCCCCTTGGTGGTATGTACCACTGATGGGACTTGGGTCTGGTGCAACTCAGCGTGGCTCAGACAGCTCAGATTTCTTTCTTGCTGCAGCTCCAGAAACTGCTAGACATGGAAACCTCAACTGTCCTCGTCCATGGTTGGCAAACCATGTGCAGGAGCTATTCATATACAGATTAGAGTATTTCTTGTCCTCTTTGCTCTTGGTGCCCAGAGTATTTTCCATGGTACATAAGAGATAGACTGGAATCATCCTTTGGGGTTGTTGGAAATAATTCTTGTCGTTTGAAGATAATTACAAGTGTGTCAAATCCTTATCCTTCAAAAGTCTACAGCCTAATTGGTAAATAAGTGGCTCCTTATGATGTTATGAAAGTCACTGGATTTTCTCCCCTGTGGGAGCTGATGGTGGAGTTTCCATCCCTGACAGATCCTGTCTTTAGAAACTAAATGAAAGTTCTGGAAGAAAGCCCAAGGAGAGCAAAAATTTTAAAAACCTTTCTGGTCAGCTGGAGTATATTTTTGCCCTTACACCTGGGGCCATGGTGAGCACATACAGATATGTAAATCTATATAAAGCAAAGAAGTGTTTACAAATTTGACCTCTGTTAATAATAACCAATAAATGGGATTTTCATAAGCATCTGAAGCTGTGGTTTAACAGTCCACTGCTGGATCTAGGTATTACCAAGGTATCTATTGCTATGAATTTGATCTGAATCAGGCAAATGCACATTACTGAGTTCTGAAATGCAGCAGAAACAGAGACTATGATAGCATTTAAAATGATCCTACTCTTCTACAGCAGTCTTACACTGCCTTTAGGAAGCTGAGTGCGGTCAGACAATATTTAGCCTGGTAGAAAGCTTGCTGTCACCTTAAGCTTAACCTTCCAACATTTTAAAATGCAGTCTGAAGTGGGTATGGGTTTACACAGTAGCTCAGTGCTATTTTCCACATGGATTTATGATCACTAACATCAGATTTACTGTACTGTTAACCCATGGACTCGGTGGGGATAGGTATTCTAAATCAATGGGACAGGTTTGAAAAATATACTCTGTGCATGTATGATTTTTTTTCTCTTAGTTATGACAGCAGTATTTTCTGTCTGATCTCACGAAGGGAACCCAGTCTGTAGGCTGTTATCCCTGCATAGGCTCTTCAAGTCAGTGGAAAACAATTCCCCATGTAGGGTAAGCATCGATCTGATCCCAAACATTTAATCCTAAAACAACAAGCCAGACACAGAAATACCGCCTTGAAGATCTGTTTAGCCTTTCAGTCAGGGGTCTGGCTCAAGAGAAACCAGTTTATGGTGATGCGAGGGAAGCATAGCTGGAACTAGACAGGTAAAATCTCATTGCTGCTGTTTTTTTACTTTGCATAACTTTGTTTCCTGATTTTCTGTTGTTGCAGGAGCTCAGATAGATGACAATAACCCACGCCGTACTGGCCACCGTATTGTGGCACCTCCTGGTGGTCGCTCTAATATTACCAGTCTTGGCTGAAAAGTGATGATGGACAGAAAGACGAGGATGAAGGATCAAGGGAATAATGTCCGTTCCCTTCAGTATCTGTGTTATCAAACCCACAGTTTTATTTGGTACTAATGGAAACAAAAACCAATTTTTTTTTTTTTAATTTTTTTTTTTTGTATAGGAAGAGGTGATAATAGTGTGGTGTGTTTGCTTGGAACTACTTGCCTCACAATTGTGCTTTCATGCCATAGTCACCTTAAAGCATGGTGCTTCCATTGCCCCTTTAGTGACTACAGGTTTTAGCTTTGTCTCGTAACTGAATGATGGTTCCTTTGCACCCTTTCGCTGTATTAGAGTAGTTATGCATGTAACTGAGTTATTTATGCAAGTTGCATTCTGTGAGTGAGTCCCTTTAGATCACATTGCCAACAATTGACTAGACACAATGCCAAGATTAATGTCCGTATTTGAGAAACACCACCAAAAACACTTATGAAGGAAGAAAATGGCCATCTTGAAAGTATGCAGTAGAGTAGTATAGGCAGCTTCTGTTTCATCTTTAATTTATTATAAACCCAAGAAGCATTTCTCTTAGACACAGAAAATCATCGGGACACGTAATGACAAATGGTCTCTGTAGCATCTGTCTGTTCCCACTCACTGCGTTCCAAGTCTGTGTCCTTCCTGTTTCCATTTTAGACGGAGCCATAATTTATACATGCCAATGCCATTGCCACCCCTGCAGGGATTTCTCCACCTGGGCAGTAGTGCTCTCCTTCTGCATGAGAGTTTTGGTACTTACAGATAATCCAAGTTGCCGTCGGATTTTTAAAGTTTTTGTACAAAGTTTTTCCTTTGTAATCACACGCATTTTTACTTACTCTACCGTATCAAGATCTACTAGTCGTGGTTCAATTTCTGAATTCAAAGCTTGTGAAATAAAGGAAATTAATTGATGGGTAAGAGTCTTCCTCTGCTTTCCACTGCTGTTGCTTGATGATTGAAAATTTAGAATGGAGAAACTCGAAATTGTCTTTTAGGTTGACATGATGTGAAAGAAGGAACCACCTTAGATCAGATGGGGTGTTAAATGTATAAATGTCTGCATATGCATACTATAGCATGACGTAATTTATCTTAATTAAACAGAGGTCACAGTAAAATATGCTTAGTGTTTACATTGCAGCTGCCTTACTTTTTGCCAAATGACACCTAAATTATCTTTCTCCCAAGACCTTTAAGACTGCATACGGTTTGCTTGAAATGGTAATTGATTGCCATCATCTTCTTCGTCTGTAGTACAGAACCAGTATGCAGAGCTCCAGTTTGACCTAAGCTGTATTTGACTTAATACCGGTTTTCTCTGCTGACTGGACCAGGACAATGTTCAGGCATGGCATGAACAAGACATGGTGCAGGTAAGGTGAGGAAAGTGGACTTGAATTCCCTCTAAGAGTGAAGCAAATGCTTTCTCTCACAAACTATGTAAAGAAACCTTTCCTACCACTTGTTACTTGTCTGATTGTGTTACAGATGCTGTGGGAAGAGTGGGCTATGGTGAAGGGTGGGGTGCTACAAAGTTAAGCAGGTCAGCAAAACACCTCCCCTTGGCCTTCTACCACTTTGCCCTTGTCCATGCTACAAAGCTGCACCAGGAAGTCTTGTAGCCAGTGATATAGTTTTATCTAGCTGGGATGCTTGACCACTTAGCACTGGTCCATCCTTTCCACACAGCAATAAATTGTGTTGGCACAGGACTTGAGGTACATGCCAGGTGCATGTGTGACATAAAAGTTTTGGAAAGTAGCCTACCTGATGCCTGTCATCTTATTCTGAAGCCAGTATGCTATCACGTCCAGCTTGTCCAGGAAAGGAACTGCTACCCTGAAAAACTCCACTTTGGTCAGCTTGGTCTGAAAACATGGCAGCAGAGCTGTTCTGAATAGCCAGCTTTTTGTTTTGCTTTAGCTTTGATCTGAACCAGTGGAGAAACACTGCAATTGAGCCTGAACTGAATTGATTGCACCCAAAATAAGAGAAAAATAAAACTTTTCATGAACAATCCCTGCTAAGGATTCATATTCATGTTTCCTATTGCCTGGAGAGTGCCCTCATCCTTAGGCTTGCTTGCTCACTTGGTACTTCAGGTATTTTATATGAAGTAAAATAACTTGCTCACTTGGTGGTTCAGGTTTTTTACATGAAGTCAAATAACACTAGCAGATAAGCCTGTGGACAGCCTGCCCTGGAATAACCCACAGTCTAGCAGGTAAGGCAATCCTGAAATGCCAAGTCTCCATCTCCACTGTCCTATTCCAACCCATTTGCTGTGAGTGTTGACAGAGCCAGCAACACTTCTGGTAATCTAACCCTGACAATAAAACTGGTTTGTGAAACCACGCGGCAAATTTGACAGTGTGAAATTTTTGGAACTGCTGGTTACAATTCCCTTAGTGATTTTATTGTATGTGTTTGTGCAAGTAGCAATGGTTGCTCACCTCCAAGTAAAACTTCTACTCGATCTACGAGGCTTGTTGTGCTTGAGGTGACAGAAATGATCATTGTGTAACTAGCATTGACAGGTTCTGCTTTTCCTACAGGCTAAACAACATCCCAAACCAAAGAACCCTTTGCTTAAAAGCTAGTCAAGATACACTGTTGTTACCATGCATTTATTTTTCCATGGTGAAGTGTCTGTGAATAAATACACACGTGGCTGTTTGTGAGGCACTTCATGGTTCAGTGCTGCTATGCGAACAAGACTCTTTGTCAGGTCAATGTAACTCTGCTATGGTTTCTCCGAGAAGGAATGAGCTAGCATGCCTGTGATGTTCATAAGCCCCTGCAGCCTGACTGCAGCTCCTGTGCCACTGTGGAGGGACAGCCTGCAGGAAGCCTGCGGCTCCTGTCCTGTGCCTCAGTCTCTCCACTCTTGACCTGCAATACTACCTGGCTGTGATTCAAGCAGCATTTGTTTGGAGCACAGGTACCTATACTGCATTGTCCCCAGGTGAGGTGAAGAATGCCTCACTTGGATGGTTACTGTGATATACCATCAGAGAGCTGGCACATGCTCTGCCATGCTTACAGGAGGTTTAAACCAAGCAACGTAAGTGATCCTTCTCACCACCTGGAGGCCTATTTGACAGCAGTACCCCTGCCCCTATGCCACTAGCCTGTCCTTAAAAAAATTAAACAGTAACAGTGACTAAAATGTGGATTAGCTGATGATCCCAAATACATCTGCAGAATAGGAAACTATACTGGAGTTTGCTCCCTTGTAGGAGCACAAAACTGGGAGATGTTCAGTTTGTGAATGTGTGAGTGGGGAGGTGCTGTTATCTCACCTACAAGAAGAAAGCAGTGCAAAGCTTTTGTGCTTTCTGAATTACCAAGCTTCTAAAAATTTGCAGCGGGGCTACGACCTTTTCATACCTGATATAGTCCTAATAATGTAAAACTTACTCTTCCCTATTCCCATTTGCAAATCCCTTAAATTTAGTCCCTGTGACCAGTCTGAGGAGTACTTTTGTCAATCAAGTGATGTAGAAGAGAAGGCTGGATCTATGGGTTGTTTCCCGAGTGATACTTTGGACCAGTTTGTCTTGTGTTACAGTTTGTCTGGTAGACAGCTATGCAGTTAAATGTTTGAATTTTAGTGTTTGCAGCAAAGTCTGTTAATTATGATGCTAAGACTGTGCCAGAACTGACAAGCTGTCTAAGCAATGCACTGATCTTCATCCTTAAGCACCAAAAATGCAGACTAGACCAGTCAGATGACCGTGTTCTCTGAGTTCCAGTAGCCAACAACATCAGCTTAAGGGAGGTCAGAAGAACAGAGCAAACATATAATGCTAATATTCCTCTGAGTGTTTCCCTCATTTCCAAAACCAGGAGCCCTCCCAGCACAGAGGCAATGGGGCAGGCTGGCCAGGTGCAGTTTAAGCCCTTCATAGTCTCTGCTGAACACATGGACAATGCATTTCTTCAGACAGAAGAAACACGACCAAAAAGCTGTTGTACGTAAGGATCTCTGGATGTCAGAATGGCTCGAAGACTGCTGTAGGTGCCATGATGGAGGGCGTGAAGGTGCTCACCTGATGCTTGCCCTGGTATTGGGTTATGGTGTGCACTGGCTGGATCAAAGGACCTTTTATGTGTGACTTTGACTTAGGAGTGCTTGTTTATGAGGCTGAACACCATAATGAACTGTTGCAATAGCTGCTATCCTTAATGCTAAAATGAGAAAAAAAAATCATGGCATTTTTCCCTAAATTTCTGCAGCAAGTGTTTTTGATATGTACCTGTAAAGCGTGATCAAAGCTCCTTGTGAGCCTCTCCTGAATGAAGTAAAGAGAGAGTGTGTTATAGATTTACATTATAAAGCAAGTGTTTTGAGCTGTGATTGGCACCTATGTATCCCCATTTTCCCCTATCTGACACCCACTGTGCTGGAGCCTGCTCTCAGCTGGCAAAACTGCTTAGCAGTTTATCTCCCAAGGACTCGAGGCACAATCCCTGGCTTGCAGCAATTTCTACCATCCCTTAAAATGCAGGGAAGTTACAAGGGTGGTGGTAGAGATGACCCCCCCCAAACATTTCAGTAACAGAACAGTAATAAAGAATATTGGAATCATGACAGACTTAGGTTGGTAGAGGTATCACTTGGTGTCCAGCCTCCTATTCAAGGCAGAGCTAACTTCAAAGTCAGACTGATCAGGACCAGCTGAGTGTTGAAACTCTCCAAGGATGTATATTTACATCATCTCTGAATTACCTGCTCCAGTGATTCACCTCGTTCATGGCGAGAATTTTTTCTTCCTGATGAGTAACTGGAACTTCGTGTTGAAACTTTGACTGCTGCAATGAGTTGTGCCCATTCGGCTGGTGATAAAGTATTTCACAGCATCACAACTAAATCTCTCAGTACTGATCTGTGTTGGCTTTGAAATAATCAGTCATGTGGATTTAAACTGAACTGAGAGGACAGGGAGGGAAAAAAAAATAAAAATCACTCTGTAATCACAGAATCACAGAAGTAATGACTATGACAGGAGGTAAGAGGGAGATCTTCAATATCAAGATCCAGACACCGACTTGTTACTATGGTTAAAACAACGTAACATAAAATTTGAAGTGCTCATCAACTGTTTTGAGCTTAGGTTGGCCTTTGCTACACTTGTTTCTTGGTCTAATAAAACACTTTCTTGTTCAATATCTGCATGGCTGACAGGGAGTGATGTTAAGTGCCATGACATGCACAAAATCTGTACATGACTTCAAATAGGACAGCAAATCCATGGAGTAGCTCAAGGAGCCCGAGAAGTTGGTAATGGGGCAAAAGCAGCAGGTGTTTTGCTAGGAAGCTAATGTGACTTTGTGGGAGAAGAGATGACTGTTTGTAGAAACCCCAGCGCAGGGATGTTGGGCAGATGAGCAGCTGAGGCACTGGACAGGGAGGTGGGGGGCAGTGAGGACTTTCAGGGGTCCTCCCGAGAGCTGGCACCCTCTCCAGCTCCCTCCCTGTGTTCCCTGCCCCTCACCTCCACCAGCAAAGGGAAGAAAATCCCACCAGCTGCCCGGGAGAGGGCACTGCTGCCCTGCTTTTGGCATCATCTGAGCCTTCCCATGTTTTCTAAGGGAGAGAAAAAGCCATTTCAGTCCTGCCTGGTCAAAGGAGTCACAGTGCCTCCAAGGAGACCCCGCTCACATGATTATGCTGCATCCTAACTGTAATGGGAGCTGCTGCTGCACTGCACAGTTTAAAACATCAATTCTAATAGTAAAAGCTTTCTCCTTCCTATCTATATGCACCGTGCACTGCAGTATTAAGACGTTTGGAAGTAAACAGGCTGCATCTGTTTAAAAAAAAAAGTCCAACAAGCAGCAACTAAAATGTCTAGATCAGGAAGACAGAGAGACCATTGAGACCAACAGCTGAAATACCAGAATCAAACGCTTGAAGTGCTACAATTTAGGAAAAAAAAGAAGTATTTTTACAATGATTTAGGTGAACATTGGCCCTTTAGCAATTGGGCGTGACATGCCTGGCAAAATCACTTCTATCTGAGGTAAACTGCATAACTGATGCAGTATTTTCTATCATGAGCCAAAGCCAAAGTCTTTTAGTTAGCAAAATGTATGTTAACTTTAAAAAGATGGAAAATTTTCATTTCATGAAAGCTGTAAGATTGCTTAAGTGGGACAATTTATTACACAATACAGGTGCTCTGTACAGCCAGTAAGAACTAGCTGCTTTGCATAACAAGAAGAATTCCCATAAGAAACTTAATGAGCATCACAAAGTATGTTGGAAACAAAAGAGAGTACTTAAGGAAGAAGACTAGAAACTTAAGTATAAAAAAATGACACAATAATCTGGTTCTGCTTCATTCTTCCTAAAAATAATAATTTGATATTTGAGATAAACACAGAGAAATACATTTATAAAACTCTTTGTACAAATTTTAAAAAGCAGACATAGACTTGGCAGCCCTAAAATATAACAAAAGAGAGACCAAATGTAATCTTTTGATGTAACAATACCATTTGAAGTCTGTTTACATATTTTTTACATTTCTATCTACTTTTGTTAGTCCAAAGCAGCAATCACAAAGTACTAAGACCTGGTCTACCACATTTAGGGCTCAAAAGCAAATGGTACCTCACCATTGCAATGAAACCTTATTGAGAAATACCAACCTGGCAATCAGCCTAGTGTGGATCTGTTCTGCTATAAGTGCACTTTCCGCAGGTACATTCCTAATCTTAAACTCTCTCCCCTCCACATTGTCCAAATCATATGGAAGAGCTTATATTAAAGACTTCTTGTTCCCCCTTACCAAAACCAAGTGGGAATGTTTTATTAACAGCTAAAGGATGTCGGGATTGATTCTTGGTCTGCAGCTAAAGAAGACTTCTCAGTTATTATTGATGTTCTTTGTTGTGCCCCAGCAAAGCAGCTCAGTAAGTATTTATAGCTGCTGAGATTCCCCAGAAGAATGCTTTGGTACTCTGTATTCAGACAGCTCATATAAATGCTTTTACTACCTGTTGCCTCTCTTTTTTAGCATCTTGGAGTTTTTCCTCAGTTCAGTCTCCCCTTCATGTGGACTCTGTAACCTCTCTCTGAAAGAAATAAACACGAAAAATAAAACAAAACTGCAGAGAGTTTTTCAAATGCTACAATTCTCTCTTAAACTAAATTCATTTTGATAAGAGAAGAAAGGCACTTGCTATATAACTACAACTTCTGCACTTGTAGGTTTCAGCTGCCCCTGCTGAGGCTGCCAAAACAAAGTTGCATAAAGATAAATGTTCCTTTGTTACATCCTGTTCCCTACACGTATCCGTTGTTGGCTGTGGGAAAGGAGTGTGTGAAAAGGGTTGATGCCATCTCCTGAAGTCAGTCCCAGGCTGAGGTCACTCAGGGGATAAATACTTTTCCCCAAAGGCCTGTGGCTCCTGAGAACCAACCGTTTGCTTTGCCTGTCAACAGGATTTTCTCTGCTCAATATATCAAGCCCCAGCGACCAGCTGGCTGGTTTGATCTGCCCGTAGTAATCAGCTGGCATCTTTCAGGTTTGTAGCCATTTCTTCTCCTCTAGTTAGCACCCCAGCATAAGCCAACTGAAACATCTATCAAGAAAATCATTGTTAGAGCTGCTACCCTCATCAGCCAATGACTGGCGCTTGCCTTTGTTCCTGAAATAAAGGTGGAAGTTGAAAGCCTAAATACCACAGACCATATTTTGGTTGCTACATGTTAGCCTAGTTCCATTGGATTCACTTGTCTGTGCTGATTTATGTTGTCTGTGACTCAGGTTTTAAAAACCTAATTAAAGGAAAAGTGGAAACAGTTTCTCATTGCTCTACCTACAAAGTTATTTATAAAATACATAACAGCACAGACAAGCAAACTCAGATGATTTTCCTAATTTTAAAAAAGAATATGGGCAAAAAAAAGGACAAATACATGTGAGAAGTAAGTACTAAGGAAGAATCTCAGCTAGTGTAGGTGTTATATTTTGGGTTTGATTGACATACCTGCTTATGATGTAGATTTTGTACCACTTTTTATAAATAGCTTTTCACATGCCCATTTTTTTAGCTTCTACTGTACCTGTATAAGCCAGAAGTCAGTCCAGGGAGCTCTTGAATATTTTCATGAGAATTATCTTTGTCTTCTGTTTCTGGTGACTGAAGGGTCTTTATTTTTGAGGTTGTTTTTTCCCCTGAATTGCCAAATGCATGTGGATTGAAAAAAAAAAAAAAAAGAATCACAGATAGCAGAGGTTAGGGCTTTTTGATTAACCTAAAGCAACAGAATATACTCTAACACTTCATACATGTATATGATTATTCCAAGGAAATCACTTCACATTTACATTAGTCTAGAATACTGGTTTTTTACTGTCAATTAGTTCTCACAGAGCAGATGTTGAGCTTCCCTACTTGCTGAACACTGAAGTAAGTTTCCATGAGGTGCAACACTTGAAAGCCCCATCATGTATTTTCGAGGCAAGTAAATGAAAATGGCTTTTTACTACCAGCAAACAGAAGAAAAGTCACTTCATAATTTCATGTGATTTGAACCAGAATGATCTGATGTTAAAATATCACATGTGTCCCTGGAGTCACAGTGCATACCAGAACAAACAGCTCTGCATGCTTGGGAAACAATCAGGTGGGGAGAGAGACTTCAAAATTGTCCAGGTAAGTGAGCTGCTTTTCCCTTCCAGGCACCTGTCTCACCGGTCAGCATCTTTCAGGTGTAATGCCAAGTGTTTCATTTTGATAACGACAACGGAATTGCACAGCTCAAAGGATAAGAATTTGCACACTCCACCCCAAATACAGGTCAGGGAACTGTTATTTGCTGTTCTGCTATTCTGACAATTTGTCCCTAAGTATCTCTTGAATAATGAATTAGTCTAATTTGCTAAAACTGCAGTAAATTCATATAAATATTTCAAATTTCCTGATTCAGTAAGATTGTACTTCTTAGCATGTGTGTGGGAAGGCTGATTCTTCCATTCTACCAGGAGAATGAAAATTGGGTCATTCAGCTTTGCTGCTCTCCCAAAGACTTAGTGATCAAGCTGAACAGAGTCCTTTTAAAAGAACATGATAAAGACATGAAATACAATTCTGGTTTGAGCAAGGCAAAGCCTTACCTCATGGGCACAATGTGATCTATTGGCTAAAGGACTGCTCTGGAGTGAGGAACAGTGACACTTATTTGTGGCTCTGCTACTGGTGAGCTGGGTCACCTTGGAAGTTGCCTTACTTTTCTATATCCCGATTAATGAAATGGTACCGACAAAAAATCTCTCCTAAAACTCCATTGTGTTATATTGCAAAATACACACTGGTATGTGGGATGATGTGTTTTTTAAAACAATCCAGGGTTGTACCAACCTGCTGGCTTGCTCCTCTTTGAAGGCTTCTTCTTCACTGCCACTGGAACTCGGGCCAGCACAGCCAACTCACTCACGAAGTCCTGCTCTGCTTCCTGCACACAAGGATAAATCAGAAGTTAGTTAACACAACACAGCTTGATTCTGGGTAATGTTATTCTACATGTGGCATGACAAAAAAAAGGCTTATGTCACTGCAGAAACACAGGAAACAACATGCTAGCATCAGTGATGTGTTTCTTACTGAAAAGAGGTTCAGTGAGGAGAAGTAACTCTAGCTTCTTTTTTTATGTGTCTGTTTTATGTTTTATGTTCTTATTTTATGAGTCTCATATTTAAGACATGCAGAAACAGGACTTAATGTTGAAAAATTCAGAAAGCACTAAGAACAAAGGGGTGGCAGTAACACTCTTGTGAGCATCAGAAATCCAGGGGATGCTTGGATGGAAATGGCCTCAAGTTGCATCAGGGGAAGTTTAGGTTGGATATTAGGAAGAAGTTCTTTACTGAGAAGGTGGTTAGGCACTGGAACAGGCTGCCCAGGGAGGTGGTGGAGTCGCCGTCCCTGGGGGTGTTTAAAAAAGAAGTGGATGAAGCACTTGAGGTCATGGTCTAGTGGTTAAGGAGATGATGGGATAAAGGTTGGACTTGATGATCCTGGAGGTCCTTTCCAACCATAGGGATTCCATGATTCTATGATTCTTGTTAACAGCGGTTGACATGGCTCGAATGGGCTGAAAGCATGTGTGTGATAAGGAGCAGATCTGACATGAAACCTGACTGGTCACAGCTACACTGAGTTTGGGCCTGATCCCCTTTGTTGAACTCAAGCACACTGACGTAGTAGTAGGGAGGCTGAGTATTCTCCATATGATTAGGTAAAGATCCTCAAGTAACCAAACAGTGAGTCTGTACTTGCAACAGACACAATACAGAACTGTCAATAAGCAAGACAGAGAATATAACACCTCCCCCAAGTCCCTGGCTCTCTTTGTAGAAAATAGTTTCAAACTGTTAACTGTCTGTATGTGCTACTGGCTTTCAAGCCACAGCTTCAATGGTGAAGACAGTGGTGAATCTTAGCACTGATTTCAACTGTGACAGCAAAGAGACCCTTACAGCCTGTCCGATGTTTTGCCATGGACTGCTTCAGATCCCTGAGTCATTTTACCCTGATTTACCTGTAGCTGAGTCTCCAACTCAGTTTCCAGGTGATGCAATTCCAGCAGCTTTTGTTTCAGAGACTCCAGACGAATTTGCTGTTGCAGTTCAAACTGAGACAAAACCTTCTTTTGCTGCAGCACCATCCTGGTAACGGGAAATTTGAAAGTACTGATGTTGTTCTGATCAAGGGAGGAATACAATCTTGGAAAAGTGTATTTAGATGATTTTATAGAGAGAAAAACTCATTAATAGTATCAGCCCATCCAGCTTCTCCTGGGAGAAACAATTTTGTGGTAGATTTTTAGTTAGATTTACTTATTTTAATAACCTGCTTTGGTTATTATGGAATACAAGCTCATTTCTGAGGTAGGAATTGCAGCAGGAGTTTGGGTTGTCCATGCCTGGACTTTGAGACCTGGAGTTCACCTCTAACATTGAAGTCTGCTTTCGAGACCATGGTACATTTCTGAAGTCAGCTTTACTGTCTGCTTGCCCAACAGACAAGCTGTTAGAGGATCAGGTGCAAGGATAAGGGATTAAGAATTAGGCATTTCACTCAGGGCACTTCAGTACCAGGTTGAGACTGAGCCAGAAACATCCTAATTCAAAATTTGGCAATGGGGAGCACTGACAACCATATTCTTCGTTTATTTTGCTGGTTAAATATTAATATTAATACAGTAGAACCTGAATGGCTGCAACTTTACTGAATCTGTATTGCTTCTGTTCTCTTGCCTGATCTACCTTGAAGCCACGCTGTCAGCCACCCATCACATTCCTCAGGGAAGGAGGTAACACAAACTGTTTCTGACATCTGCACATAATGAAGTTGCTATTGTAATGGTCAATGCTTACAGAACGTTAGCTTTCAAAATTTGGTTTTTGAACTCACACGCATAACTTTGCACCAAGGGCAAAAGGAAATAAAACAATCTACATTGAGTTTAATAGGAGTTAAACAAATTAATGGAAATTTTGTCATTAATTTATACAGGACAGGGATTTGGCTGTAAAAGAAATCATAATGACAACAGGAAAACAGGTTTGATTACTAATAATTATGAGACCAGTTTAGGTACTGAATAGTTATATTCTTGAATACCATATTTCTGCTTACATGAAGGCCAATTTGATTGTGTTTTGTTTTAAGAGACTAGAATAGATTAGGGGAGAAAAAACTGAGACAACAGATAGAAGTGAATTGGTATGTCAAAATAAGTGATAAACTTGATAATTAATAACTAACAGATCTTTTATGAAGCCCTTTATTACATGAATCATTTCTATACTAATTCAAACAAGGATGAAAACCAGAAAGTGGGCAATAATTTCTTTCAGTTTAGAAGTAACAGAATCTCTAAAAAAAAAATTAACCCCTTTACAATGTCAAAATTGCAGATGCTGTGTTGTTCTGGATAATAAACCAAGAGTAAAGAAATAAAAGCATTACAGAACTGTATCATGGGCATGCCAAGTCGTACAGCTTTTTACGACAACTTATTTCTTTGGAATTGCAGTGCTTTTTGTCTGGACTCTAAATTTCATAATATCAGTAATGAATTAAATAAGATTTTTTATTTAATTAACTTTGAGGGACTCTAAAATTAGTGCAAGTAATCTTGATTGTCCAAGGCATTGTCTGAAATGTTCTTGCCATTTTGAATATTATTTCTATTTCAAACATTTTCTCTTCATTATGGCGTATGTTTACTCCACAGCAGACTAACAAACACTTTTGACGTTCAAAGCAGAAAAGATGGAACATAATGAATTAGCATCGGTTCCCATCCTACATTTGTGTTTAATTTCTCTTAAAAATTGGCATATGCCTTAACATTGTTTTTCATTGTCTCTTTTCAAACTGTCTATGTTATAGTTCTTCAGTCTATAATTAATAAGCACCAAAAAGTTTATTAAATAAGAAAGTAATTCTCTGAGATTAAAGGGTAGACATAATTTGGCAACAGGTATTTCTTTTCCATGAATATGAAATGCAAAACGAAGACATTTATTCAGCTAGACATTCATACAGATCTGCAAACACTCACATTTAAATAGAGTCAGCAGTGCCTCTGTCTGCTCTTACCTTTGATGGACTGTGGATGTTATGTTCAGGAGGCCTTTGGTCTGTTTTTCTGTCAATGCCAGTTCATTCTCTTGTTTCTTCCTAAGTCTGTTCCTTTCACTTCTTTCTGCTGAAATAGTGTTTTTGTAAAATCTTCTGCTCAAAGTGATAAACTCTAAGTTGTGGCGACCTTACAAGTTATGTTTTACATCAGCACAAATTAATCCCTGTTCTAGGTAGTGTTTCCAAAGTTACTGTTCCTTTGGGATATCAAGTACTTCTTACACATTCTTGCTCTGCCACTGTGATCTGTTGCACAAACAATAGTTTGTGCATCATTTAGCTGAGATGGTCACTGAATTCCTATTCTTAACTACTTCTCCCACTAAGCTAACTGAATAACAGGGAATTCAGAGCAGAAATTTTATAAAAAGACCTTGACGCCTTAAGCAAGAACTGTGATACCTAAATGAAAAATGCAATATAAAGAAAATGTGCTCTGCTTACACATGTAATTTTCTTCCTTGTAGTTCATGGAACACCTGTACACTAAAACAATAATATATCCCCACAAACTCTAGGAGAAAAAAATAATCTAAATGAACAATTACCAGAAGGCTGACTGTGGTTCTAGTGACTGGTATTCTAGGTCTCAAAACCTAACTGGGGGAGCAGTGGAGAGCAGTATCAAATACTGAGGGAGCAGAACATCCAAGTGTGTAATGATATCCATCTCAGTTCAGATCAGAGGAGCATTCGGGAACAGGCTTCAGTTTTAATTCCTGCTTAAAGGGATTTTAGGCTCTGTAGTTGGCTAAATCGGGAACAAAGAAGTCTTTACAAGGACTTTGTGAGAACTTAAACAACTGACTGCCTTGCTAGCTGCCAATGTCTCAAATACAGATTGTCAAAAATCCCCCGCACTTCAGCTTCCAACATT
Organism: Podargus strigoides; assembly: GCA_028020825.1. Classification (NCBI taxonomy): domain Eukaryota; kingdom Metazoa; phylum Chordata; class Aves; order Caprimulgiformes; family Podargidae; genus Podargus; species Podargus strigoides. The sequence continues at coordinate 13,348,932 of CM051621.1, forward strand.
AAGTCTTCAAGGCTCAGAGTAGGGCAGTACAGAACAGATTAGTTCTGTCTTACAACCAGTGAGCATATCTAGCGCCTACTGGTGCTCACAAATCCTTCCTACCAACTCGTCCCTGGATCTCAGCCTTGAGTGGATATGTCTGTTCCTCTTCAAAATCTCTTTCCATGGTTAAAGAATAATTTCTATTTAAAATTGCTAACTCTATTTAAAAAAAAAAATCTGTTCCATATGTCTCAAATGCTTAGCCCCTGATGATATTGACATTTTGCTAACTCGCTAACTTCATTTAATGCCAACAGCCTTCACCCAGGGGAGGGGAGAGTGTTTACAAAAGAAATCAACAACCACAGTTTGCTTTTGTTCTCCTGTCCTGAAGGAACTAAGCAATTAAAAATAATTCCTGGAGAAACTGCCTGCATTTATGTGAGTTCATAAACCTCTTCAGCGGTTTCACATCCTGTAAGAGGGTCACAGTAGACAGCTACAAAACAATGCAGTAGCTCACAATGTTCCAGGATGGACATACTTGGCTTTTTGGTGTCTCTAATGCATTTCTTCAGCTTCAGAGACGAGAACACTTCACTGAGCCAAAAAAAAAGGAATGAATATAAGAATCTACTCCCCCAAGTTGAGGCAGCCACCTCAGAGGAAGCAGACTGTCTGCCAGTGATATTTATGTTTTCTAATATAGGAGTAGGGACTGCAAACCCAGATCTCCTCCCTTCTAGGGAAAAGATTCAGCTTGCAGGCACCTGTCATATACTCTCTCTCTCCCCCTATGAATATTTGATTCATTAATTCATTTTATTTGCATATATTAATATGGTAGATGTTGGCTGTACAACCTAATACTTATACAACTCTTTGCTTTCTAAATTCTTCCACCCTGTGTTGAGGTTTAGAGCACCAGAAAATCAGCTGCTGGTGGTTGTGACTATGGTGGTACCCCTGATCTTAGCTTGATGAACTAGAGTTCATGGTTAAACTATCATCTCCAACACTGGATCATAGTTTTGTGTGTGTACCAAATGTCAAGTAACAGGGTCTTGCATCTACGATTGTAAGTCTAGTAATTATTAATAATAATAATTCTACCACCTCTCCTTCAAAGATGGAAATGGACCCATGCATTCATTTTGCTTTGTTGCTTGCTTTAAGTAACAGATTTCTGTTATCTTTAAAAGCAATCTTTACAGTGATGAGAAAATTAATTTATATCTTTTAAAAAAACGGAATTATCTTATAGTTGTCAATATCATACGTACCTTGTAAGGATTTCAATTGTTGAAGCTTTTTTCCCTCATAGCCTTCTGTGATTTTCCCCAATTGCTGATAGTAGTTTTGCACCAGTCTATTGATATTATTGCTGGTCCCATACACACTTTCTACAGCAGCTTCCACCAGTCTCTCCTGTATTACACAGTACAAATCACAATTCTTTTTTAAGTCGTAAACTGTAGTGTTTTGATCTGTCTAAAACCGAAGACCCAATCTAATTTTGTATGTACACACAAAATTGTGAATTTTGTGCTTTAAAAATGTGGCAGATTGAGATGCTGGAAAACATGTATTTCTATTCATCCATGGAACATCTCAACATGAAAAATAACAGTAAAATCTTTCTAATGTGCCTCACCTCCATCTGGGAAGGGGCCATTCCCCTATCTGTTTGACCCCTATAGCCCATTTTGCCTGTCAACCCGAGTGTCAGTGAAGTAAATCAATATATGTGTAGCTCTACTACAACTTTCCATTATACAGAAAATCCAAATATTTACTTTGGAACAATTTTATTAACCTATGAAGCAAGTTTTATTTGTATTTAATTATTTATCTATGAATTAATATGAAGCTGTTAATACACAAATACTATCAATTAACCACAAAACCTTCATCAGTAGATGACCATCTCCATTTCTTCCTCATTTCTGTTATTCTCTGTCACCAAGAACTCTCTCAATTTTTTTTATGTTCCAGGGTTTGGCTTAATAAAATCTGTCTTGGTTGCTACAGCAAGTCACTAGAAAACACCATAATTCTACATAAGTGTTAGCTTGTAAATATCTTGCAAGGTATCTTCAGTTTTAACACAGGTTGTAATGATCTCCTGCTGATACTTCTAGGCACAGGGTAATGAATAAATTAAAATTAAATTGTCTTCTATTTTAGCAAAGTAGCACTCATTTTGCTTGGAAAACAGCTATGGAACATTTCTATACCTTGAAGTCCTGTCCATCATCTGAACTCTTTTTTCCAGCTTCCCATCGGGCATGCTGCAGTAGTGTGCGCCCAATCACCTGCTCCAAGTGCTGCTGAAGAAACTGAAGAGCTTCTTGAATTTCTGTGACTAGCTGCTGGTGAAATTCTAAATGGGTTTGCTGCATTTCTTCCTCGAGCTTCTCCTCCTCTTCCAGAATGTGGGACTCCTGGTAATCAGACAAAAAGGTAGCACTGCCATTCAAATACACTGACGAATTTAGTCCACTTCAAAAGTCCTACACCAAATCAGAATGTTACTGCTTTAATACTTAGAATAACCTAATTCCCAGTGGAAGTTTATGTACAGTCATTTAGCACATTTGTCTTTGCAACAAAACTATTACTTCTGTCATAACATATACAATAACAGCTGCATTCTGTCCCTCTGACCTTTTCCAAGTGATGTATTCCCATCTTCTGTTCTGTACTGTTGAATTTGGTGTTATTTCTATTCAAACTATGAACCACCTAGGTCAAATATCCTGAGTCCAGTAACGGATAATTGTGGATGCCTTGATAAAGTACACAGGAATAAGGCAAGTATACAGTTACATACCTGGAATACTCGTACCGTTTGTGAGGTCTGCTCGAGAAAAGGTTTGTATATTGGTACAGCCCTTGGGAGAGGTCATGAACATGTTTAATAGCACTTGGAAACCATTTGCAGTCTTGGCATCTACAGCATCCTGTGGTGGTTAAGTTCTACAGCTTATCCATACATTTCTTAATTTTGAACCTGCCATCTAATAGCGTTGCTTGGTGCTCTCTTCTTTTATTAGAAACAAGTGAAACACCTCTTTTTTAGGCTGAAGAGTTCTTATCTCTTGAGGTCTTCAGACCATCCTTGCCACCATTTTCTATGCTTCTTTTTAAATCCACTTTCTCTCTGAACTCTGTTTAGCACACAATAGTATACACTCACCAGCATGACCTGTTCTGTCTTCCTTACGTGTATTAGCCCTCCATAGATTGCCTTCTACTGAGTTGCTGACGTCCCTCTTATATTAATATTCTCATTTAAAGCTAAATAACATTAAATTATTTGGGGGGATTTGACAGTGCCTATTTGATTCCATCTTGGAAACAAGAAATGCAAGTAGGAAGAGAACCTGCTCTGCCCACATTCACCTGTGGAAAATAATGATGTCCCTATTAATGATGGGTTATTCTGAAATGTCTTTATTTATAGCTCAGACATGGGTTTGATTTTTTTTTTTTTTAATGGTCAGAATGTCATTAAACCGTCTTTTTTTTTTTTTTTTTTTTTTTTTTTTTTAGGAGCCCCAGTGTCATGTTATTATGTCCAACCTAGGATTCTTTAGTGTCATTTTACATTTTATATGAAATCAACAGACAGACATGACTCTGTCTACCAGTCTAAAATTGGCACAAGCTAAAATTAAGTTCAGTTCAAACAAGATGGTATGTCTAAAATTCTAGTTAAGTGTCTGTAAATTAACCTTTTCCTTAACTCCTTATACATTGGTTCTAGTTTTGGAGGCTGTTTATAACATTTTTTTCTCTCTGACTTTTCAAAATTCCACACCTAGGCCCTACTTCTTTGGCAAGATGGATCTTATATGTGTATTTTTAGGCATTTCCTTGTGAGATGGGTTTTAGCTGGCCTTGGAAAGAGGCTGTAATGGAGAGAGGCCAAACAAACAGTAATACCTGGGGACATTTCGTTTTTGTTAGGGAACATAGTGATTGTATCAATTAATGTCCCTGGGGAAGCTAAGTGAGAGGGAGCAGTGGAAAGCGCATAACAAGAGGAATGTAGTCATGTGCATTTGTATTTTATTATTTTGTATTTTATTTCTTTTGAAGGTTAAAGAGATTTTTGAGATTTTCACACTTAACAGAAACCACTTCAATAGAAGTATCAAATATGAAAATGGCAGCAGATAGAATTTCCTCTTTCCTCGTCCAAGTGGATAATTAGGGTTTGTATTAAGCAAATCAGAATTAGAGGGATGCATGATATTATCTCTCTGCTAATTACACAGAGACAGCATGGAGCATAGATAAAGTATTAGGGAATTTAAAATGTCTGCCCAAACTAAAACAGGCACATTTCGGGACCTCCTATGCCAGCAGTGGGTGCATTTTTGACAGAGAGTATTTTCCTTTCTATTTGGAACTTGAACTCTTTCATTTTTTAAGATCTTCTACAGCTACTTCTAAAGCCAGACATCATAGCATATGAGTACTCTGGAGAAAAACCCGGACACTGTGCTTACCACTGCCTTCTGTAATTGCCACTGGTCCTCGTCTTGGCAGGGGGAGGATCCCTTCTGCAGGGTATGTTGCTCTCTTAGGTCCTGAAGCAAGCTCTTCTTTCTGGACAGCCTCATTCTGGCCAGGGCTGCCATTCCCACTCTTCGGAGGGTTAACCTTGCGAGTACTGAACACAGCAGAAGTTGGTGTTTTTGCAATATATAGTTAACAGACCTGTAAAATGGAACATTAAAAATCAATCAGCTAAGCTGCTCGCTGGTTTGGCACACCTGTGTTCAGTAAAGTCCATGCTCAAAGATGACAAGAGTCACTGTTCACTTGTGTAATGTCTTCTCGTACAAAGTATGCTTGGAGAGCTACTCAGGTGTACAGAATGGTACTGCTATGAACGACTTCTAGTTCTGTCATACTGAAGTTAAATGAAACTAGGAAGAAAAGAGTAAATAATCATCTATAATTACATAATAAAAGGTTTTTTTTAGGAGAGTTGAAATAAGATGAGAAGAGAATGTGATCAGAACTACAGGAAAGTTACTTCAAGAAAATGAAGGACAACATATCTTTGATTAACAAGGAGGCAGACTCTGAAGAGGCATTGAAGAGGCTAGTGTTAGCTGGCAGGGCAGACATGGCTGAAGCAAGTTTGTGGTAAATTTGAAACAGCAAAACAAATTCTGAAGTTGATTCTGGATCAGGTGAGTGAAATCTATACACACATTTGGGATTACATTGTTTGTGCCTGCATCTAACTTGTCTGTATGTGTAAAGTACCGTAAGATCTCTAGATACCAAACACTGGGAAACACTGAACTCAGAGAACATGAAACCATAAGGCTGAACCGAAAAGTAGAGACAAATTAAAGGAGTGCAATGGCAACAATACCAACATTGCAAACAGACAACTCTTCAAATGCTTTGATCTTTGGTAATGTGAAGACCACAGCGAATAAAGTAATTTGATACCTTAAACCAAGGCAGATAACACAGAACTGTGGGGGGTTTTTTTTGAGAAGTATGTCTATCAAAGAGATGTTTAGCTGTATAACGCTGAGATAAAACTAAACATTTCCTTGGTGAATACAGAGCATGCAAGAAAAGAGTCATTATCCTGTAAAGTGATGGTCAGTGGTATTACAATAGCAGAAAGCAAAGGTAGAGCTAAATGGGGCTGGACTGAACACTTTACCTTGAAGAATATCCAACTCCAATGTGACATGCAGAGTGCAAAGAGAGGCTGGTTCAAGACTAGGAATCACTCACAAACATAGGAGTAGATACACAAAAAGCACACCACTCAACAAATCACAGAAGACTACTTTTTCTACTTACCAGAAGTCATCATATCTCTGTTTTTTTAAATTTGTGTTTGATACTCAGACAGAAAACCTAGAGTAACTGCCTCTGGGTCTGAAGATGCTTATAGTCCCTCAACACTGCTTTGCATAACAGAATGTACACAAGTTTTTATCTGTGCACAGAGCAGTGCAGTTTTATCCCACTACTTACTTGTAAAATGAAACTTACTCATCACTGAGGCATCCTAGTCTGCTTACAACACCTTGAATTATCTTCTCTTGTTTCTCAGACAGGTGCTTTTGCATCACAGCAGACAAAGCATATTCCTTTATCCATAGCTAAAAGCAAGGGGAAAAAATTTATAATCATAAGATACTGATTTCAGTCACTGCATTACAAAGAGGGCTTTATTTAATGTTATTTTGCTAAAAGCAATCATCCCCCTCCTTCAAGAAAGAAACTCACACTGAATTATAATTATTCTACTCAGTAATATTTTTTTCTCAGTGATAAAAGTCTTAGACAAACTCACTGAAAAAGAAGGGAGGTTTTGCAGCATTTTGAATCAGACCTGAGCTGTGTCCTTGTCCTGGTTTCCCAGGGACAGCCCCCCAGCCCAGCCATGGCAAACAGGCCGTGAGTAGCCCTGAGTCAGCTGTGAGTTTCAGCCAGGGCAGCTGCCCCAAGCTGACTCACAGGTGTATCCCATACCACTGACATCAAGCTCACTATAAAAGGAGAGAGTTTACTAAGGGTGGGGAGCTCCTGTTGTTAGACTCCTCCTTCTTGGCATCCTGTTCCTTCTGCTGATCCCAAGGACTAGACTGAGTATAACCTTGAATACTTTATGTTGGTGTTGTGTTTGTATTAGTTCTGTTATTTCATTAAAGCAGTTAGAATTTCAGCCTATGGTGCTTCTCCCTTTTTATCCTGATTCCCCTTCTTGGCTGGGGCAGGGCCACTGGGTGACAGAGCAGCTGCTACAGTTTAGCCCCTGATACAGTCTAAATGCAGACAGTCTCCTACAGATTTTCTGGTTTCAGCATGAGAGGAACAAGAGAAAAAGACTAGTATAGCACAAAGTATTGCATTGACTCTTATCAGCAGGTTGTAGTGGTCTTCTTGTTTGGGGTTTTTCACAAATAGAGAATGTAGTTTTTGTCTTTATTTTGTTCAGTGAAAATATCATCATCCATGACGCTTTTGTGTATAGTATACAGTATTAATAATTAGAAATGGAGATTGTGTGATTAGGTTTATGGACTGTAAGTTTACAACTCCTTCAGGGTGATATTTAGGCCAAAGAATTTAATCTTTAAATGTTTTGATGAATTTACCATTAGACTGTAAACTGGTGGAGACATGGACTTAGGATTTTCCTTAGTGTATTGCCAGAATCTAATGAACAATAAGCCATAAGATAAAACAGTTGTAAGGCCCAAACTCTATTATTGTGAGATTGAGTATTTTTTAGGCTACACTGGCAGCTGGATAAATGCAGGCTGCCTGCAGATGTATGCAGAGCCCTAAATATAATACTCAGACTCTCTAACAGCTTCACTTCATGTTCTAGTCTCACGCAGAACATGAGGGACTAAACTTTCTATTATTGCAGATAGCAAGGTTTCACTAAATCAATATGTCTAGCAGAGAATTAGATGTGTAATTGCACAACTGCTAGCATTAAGAAGTAGGAGTGGTACTGGGCCTTCCTACTGGATTTGATCGTCTCTTCCTTGGAAGCAGCGATCTATGCAGGAGAGGGGATTTATCTCTGAGCACAGAATGAACTGCCCTGGGAAATGCAGGATGCTGGAAACCACATCACCTTCATCTTTAAAATAAAAAAACATGTTTTTCTTGGGTAGCGCTTTCTCTGTAGTATATGTAGCAATAGATATAACTGATCCTTCTCCATGAAGAAAACCTTACAAAACACATAAGTAGGGTGCCTGGGTGTCCCGATCCGATATCGGGGAGGGTTCTTAAACGATCCCAAGAGCGAGATTAAGACACAAACGAGGTCAGATGCTGTACAACCTTAAGAACTTTATTTTACAATAACAACTAATAATAGCGATAGGACAGAGAGGAAAAGATAGAGAAAGTCAGAATCCCTAAGCAAGAAGAACAGTAGAGATGCAACTATCTACCACCACCACCAGGGATCCAGCGATGTTCCGTCGGCTTAGTCTCGGTGCAGGTGATGGTATCCCGAGTTCCAAGCCGTGCTGAGGCCCCAGGTCCCAGTCAGGAAGAGCGAAGCTGCCCCCGCGCCAAGGAGCACCTAGTCCTTTTATCGTCCCAGTCCCCACAATTTCCCTGAAGAGTCCGCCCATTTCCACGGAGCACGTTGTCCGCCCCGTGATCCTCATGCCAGGCGTCTGGCTGGCAGGGGTGGAGGGGGGGGTCGACCCACAGTGTTCCACGGAGCACGTTGTCCACCCCGTGATCCTCATGCCAGGTGTCCGGCTGGCAGGGGTGGAGGGGGGGGTCGACCCACAGTGCCGTCTGCACATCTTCCTCCCCTCAGTTTCTTCACCCTGTCTGCGGGCAGATGCAGGCACCGCTAAGGCAGTCGTTGACTCAGTCTTCGGGGGAAGTTGTGGTTTCGTCTGGAACTTCAAAAGGGGTACTCCTTCAGACAAAAACAGGATGCTGGGGCCAGGAGATGGTGGTCATGAGGCAGCAATGTTGAGACAAACAAAGTACAGTTCCCTACACTGGGAAGGATGGGCAGGCAGTCAACAACAGGTGACAAATGGGAAGAGTTCAGCTGAGCATGAGAAGCAGAGCCTGAAAGTCTGTAGGGCACTGGGGAGCCCATCAGGCTGCTCTCAGAAGGAGCCACAAGACACAACTGCGTAGCCAGACCTCAACCAATTTGAGTCTAGGAGACTCTTAAAATTGCAGAGCACAGTGCCTTCTCTGACTGCATGCTGCAAGTGTCAAATTAAGGTGTATCAGGTCTCCAGGTATCATCATGACAGATGGCAAATACTTGCTTGGAGTAATAACTCTATCAGTATTTCCCTTTTGCAGCCATGGATATGGCTTCCTAGTGTGTCACACCTCTCTGCATACACCCAGTAGATCACACTGTGTATTTTTATGTCTCTGCAGTTAAAAGAAGGGCTGAAAATGACCTATTACTTTCTAGAGGTATTTTTGTTGTCTATGAGAGACTGGCTGTGGCTCAGACATGGCTTCCCATCATTTCTGGAGACCTGATTATTCACTGAGAAATTGATCTTGAAGGGCCTGTCTGCACATTTACTCTCAGACAGCTTGTGGATTAAATCTGATGTAAATCACCAAGATATAAAAGATGGGAGATGTTTTCTGAATTATAACTGGAATGATAAATGATGTAATACTGCAGCTAAGAAACTAAAACTTAACACCTCTGCTACTATCAGTATAGCCTTTCAAAAAAGGCACTCAATGACAGCAATGACAGGGACTGTAGTTGTTTACTTCTGTCTGTGAAGAAATAGCCTAGGTTTGTAGTGGTGAACACAGACTTTCTTTTAAAGGAGAAGAATGTCACCTTTTCCATTGCAAGTGCATTTAAGGTAAGCTATATGCAAAATTTATGAAAGGTTTCTTCACCCCTCTGAGATCAAAGGAAAGCTGAGAATACAGCAGAAAATATCCCTGCGTACAGTTATTAAACTGATCAGCAGAAGTACATCAGCCATGTAAGTAGGAAGAGAACAGAGGAAAGGAGGGTTATTATTATGCATTTAAGATGGAATGCTAAATAAGGAAGTTGGAGACTTGGACCAACTACTAAACCAGTGTTTTGTCTCAAAAAGGCTGTTAGGAAGATGATCAAGAAGGGAAGGATCAGCTGTGAATAAGAACAGAATATTGTATGTTTTATTGAAAGCAACACTTCAATGGCTCACTGTGACAAGCTGGGAAGGCTGGGTATTTTTGACTTCCAAAATATTGGGACTCTCACATGCAGGTACAGATGTAAAAGCCAAGATCCCCTGGAAATGTTAATTTGAGGCTGCTGGCTTATTGCTGAAAAATAGCCAGAGACAATTATTTCATCAAGCTAGGGGGAAAGGTCAGGTTTTGTGCTGCATCAGCCTTCCAATGCTGGACCAAGACTCCAGGCACCTCTCAAAGCAATCCTGTTCTTGGGAATGGCCTTGCTTTGCCTGGTGACAGGTCAGTATGGAGTGGAGAAAATGACACTGCTGCACAGACTCAGCAGCTGGAAGAATGCTTGGGTTCTCCGATTCCTGCACTTAATCAGTAAAATCAGTGACAAAAGCATCATAAATGGGGGAGCAAAGCTCTGAGGAATGTCTGGCTCCTTGAAGAACAGTCATTCCAATCATTATGAAAAAGAGTATAAAACTAAGAGAAAGGGATAAAAAGCACACCATGTCAAAACTGGTAAGCAGATGCTGCTTCAGCTTTCTGGGTGTCAAGCAATGATGTGGGAATGGACAGAAATCTCATCCTGTTTTTACTCTGTAAGCTTCCTGGTGTTTTGCTTCCTGGCAACAAGTCCATTACAAGAACTTCTAGAGCACTACTAATGTTAAGTATTATTCTCTGGCAACAAAGCTGAGGAATATGCCTTTGCAAGGTAATGAAGCCATAAAGTATTTTGAGTAAGACCTGAGACACATCAGCAAATTAGACTCAAGCAAGTTCACTTTTTTTTTTTTCCCCTGCAGCACTCAGTTTGACATTTTTAGCACAAATTCTCAGGAAACCGAAGGAAAGCAATTTTTCCCAAACAGCCTGTAGATGGGGTGTGATGCACACTGAATGCCAAGCAAGTACCTCTGCCTGGTGCAACAGCCTGCTCCCCATAACTGCTGTCCAGGCAGGAGAGCTCGTCTACAGAAACCATGACATAGGGGCTTTGTGGGAAAGTGCTCAAAATTCATTTTTGCGAGTCACTTATTCTCATTTCTCTCACACCCTCAAGCATGTGATGCAAAAGTTAAATACAAAACTGATTTTTTTCTTTTCAATTGTCTGTTCCCTCAAAGGATGTCATATTCCAGATATGTGTAAATGCTAGGAAAGATAATCTCTAAAACCCACACAGTTCAAGTAAATGGGAAAAATGTCTTTTTGAGCCATCTTGAAAAGCGCACATAAATACCCTGGTGAAAAGCCTTCTGGTGTTAGACTTCCTAGGTCTGTAAAGCAGGTGACTATATAACTCTTAGTACATTTATCCAGAGGCAAATAAAAGACATATCAGGCATTTTCCAGCAGGAGATATATGAGAAGGCCTATCAATATGAATGTTGATTTACTGATCTTCTGTCATAGTCAGCACTGTAACATCTATGGAATCTCCCAAATTACATGATTGTGTGTCACAAGTGTTTGATCTCCCTTCTTTTCTTAAGGTGGAAATAAAGAGTTCCTTTTTGTAGGATTCAAGTGTCAACTCATTGCTTAAATGTGCATGCTGCTGTGTTTTTACTAGGAAAGGGCCAAGAAATGCACTTTGCATTTGAACATAAATATAATGAGTTGTGTGATGTTTTTTTCAGACTCATTTACACAGGAATATCTGCCAGCCTAGCTTTGGTGGAATAGTTATCTCCCGGCATTCTCTCTTTGGAGATATAGCAGACTTTCCAGTTTAGTGCAAACCACTTCCAAAAAGCCACATGCATTAAGTTAAAGCTACGTAAGTTCCTGCAAATAATTTTATCTTGAGGAATCACACACTCCCAGTAGGAGAAACCCTCGTCTCTTCTAGGAATTTATCCCACAGAATCACTCGTCTTTAGGACAGCTCTGTCTGCTGCTCAGGAAATTTTTATATTGAATAAGAACTGCAGTGTTGGTGACCCAGAGACCATTGTGAGAGTTCTGTTATTGCTAAATGAATTCCTCTATAGTTCAGTAATTACTGTTAATGATGTCAGCAAACCCTTTATTCTCTCTTCTTTTTTTCAGCTAGGAAGCCATTTGCTTTGTATAATGAATGCTACAGTACACTGAAAGTGATGGAAAGTCAACTTTCTAATTTAAATAACCTATGCTTGGGCATGACTGGAACACAAATTCACATATAATGAATCCATCATACAGTGCTGTCCAATGAGCTATTATTCAGCAACTAGGTGCTGGAGATGAACTAATCCTTTTAATCCCTTGAGAAAAAAATCCCCAGGTGTGATTTCTCCACTCAATACTGTGCCTGATGATATTAACAGAGGAATGCATAAACAGCATTTTTTGAATAAAACTTTAGACTTGAGGTGTCCCCCTCTGTGGAGAGTCTCCCAGCCATTAAACAACATCCTTTCTGGCCCTGAGCAATGGCTGAAGGTCAATATGACAGTGGAAGAACCACAGCAGAGATGCCCTATCATGCAGTCTGACTTCTGAGACTAATTATAAGTTGCACACCAGAACCTCCTGACTGTGGTTTTTAATGACAGCAGATACCAGCACTGTGCTTTGGGCTCCATGCACTGAGATATGCTTGTAGTGCACCTACTAGACCAGGCTGCTCAGGTCATTCACATACAAGGATAGGCAACTTGTGAACCCTCAGTAAACGTGAAAATAAACAGCACCCTAGAGGTTTTAAGCTTGCCAAGTTGAATCTATTATTGAATCTAATCCTTGATAAAAAGGGGTAAAATAAAAAAACTGAGGTCAGACATTGTTTCATTAATCACTAAAGGTATAGGTATGCCAAATTCAAACACTAAATGCCAGCCAGTGGTCCTAGAAAACACAGAAGCCTGCCCTTAGATTAAAGCATGTGAGCAGACTCATTGGCATCAGCAGTCAGTCCCAAGCATATTTTAGCTTGCTAGATATCCCTGTGACACAGAAACAGAAGAGGTATGCAGAATTGTTCTTCAAAATAGTTGAGATAACAGGTGAGTTCCAATAAAGTAAGTATAAAATGATTAGGGAGGTGCATGTTGTATAACTCCAGATTATGGAAAAAAGAGAAGAAAAAAAAAAAAATGACTAAGAATATCCAATGAATAAATCTTACTTTATTGTCCTAAGGGTGTTCTAAAACCACCAGTCAGCAAACCACTCTACCAGATTTAGTAGGAAGCCCACAGCTTCCTAAATCACATAGTTTTATGGAAGAACCCTAAATATGAGTGGGTGGAAAAGTTAAACACCTTACAGCCGTCTGTAATAATTAGTGACTCAATCAGTACCAGTACTGGATTGCCCAGGCAGTTTGGAAAATGAGGCTAGGGAAAAGTATGACTTTGCCAGTGTTAAAAGAACTCTGCCAACCTTTTATTTAAGAAGCTTCAATTACTCTATACATTGCAGCACACACTTGATATTTGGGAAAGGGCGCACATTTGTATAGAGGTGTTCTTTGGTTAAGCTGTGTTAGCCTTCAAAGCACTGTTAATATAGCTATAGCATTGCATGAATAAATTAAAGCTATATTTGAGTTCTACCCTAATGCTGAAGATACCTGCCTCTGCATTTACTGTTGTTGCTTTTGCCCTGTGGTGTCAATGCCCCCTGTGCTGGGCACAAACAGAGAAGAAAAGCTGGATGTGTGTTCCTTCACCTTTTCAAAGTAAAGAAGTTTATATAAAGTGTGTATTATATGTTTCCAACTACTATAGCATTAATACATAAAAATTATTACAAAATATTTATCATTGCAAGACTTTCTTTTCTGTAAACCTTCAAACAGACCAGATGAAGGTTTTTTTGAACTGTTTCTTGTAGATGCTCAAGAGTTGAGGACATCAGACAGCAGACTTGCTGAAAAATGTTAATGTGCTTACAAAGGCATCAAACACTATGGACAGATGTTCAGTGATTACTCTCTAACTCCTCCATGCATGTCTACATGCACAGCATATATATTCACTCCATACTGCAGGTCAAACTGCCCACCCTGAGTCTGAACCTGGGCTGTATATTTATACACAAAATACTCCCTACAGATAAATATGTTGATAATTTTTTTCCATATCCCTGTTTGTAGACCCTGGGGTCCCAGAACATAAGATAGTTCTTACATTTTTTTCTTGCAATAGTTGTTCCTGGAAAAGCTTCCAGCGCTTCTGGCGGTGGGTCTCCCATTTCTCCAGCTGAGGGACCAAATTCTCCTGCCATTCCTCTTTCAGAAGCTCACACTCTCTTACAGAGAGGCCAGTCACAGCAGGCAGGGTCTGAAGAAACAGCTCCGTCACCAACTCTGCTAAGGCATGGGAAGCTTTAGAGTACAGCTCCTAACAAAGGGAAAAAGAGGGACAGAGAAGAGAGGTGAGAAAGTGAACCCCCCTGGCCATTTGGAGCTGTTTCATTGCATGTCTCCATGATGTCAATGAGGGAACCATGTTCCAGTGAAGACAATGGGCCAGTGACCAACCCCTAGAGCCAAAATCCAATGCCACTAATGCTTGAATTGGAAAGACCAAGTAGATGGAACAACTTGAATGTTTTGGTTCAAGCCATACAGGGCGTTTAAAACCCAACAGTGGCATATGAGACCTTGAATCCTAACAGTTGCCCACATACAACTGCAGTACAAAGAATATCTTGTTTTACTGGCTAAGGTGACATGTTATAAAAACACTTATTTTGAAAGCTGCTGTGGAAACAACCCAGTGCAGCACACCACCTCATAAGCACAATTTCAAAGGTGCTGATATAAAACGAATAAAGGCGAGAAAGAAGGAAGGGTTAAAAGTGAGAGTACAGCATTTAGACAGACAAAACTGACACTAGTCATATTGTATAGTTGGTGCTCTAAAATATGACACTCTTCAATGCTTTCTGGAAAGACAGAATTATTCAAATTCCTTCTGGTGTAGAACAGGTTCAAGACTAGGAAAACGAATATCTTATGGTGTTTTCATTAAAACCAGTCCCATATGAGTGGTTTTCACTTGCTGAGGCCGTTTCACTCTCAAGAAAAATTTGGGTGATTTAGTCAAAGGCATCCAAGCTAAAAAGTCTGTTCAAAACACCTAATTTCACTGTCAAATACACAGTGATGATATGAGCTATATTTGCAAACTCGCTACAATTTCAGATAATCCCTAAGGACAAGGTGTGAGGGCAGGTGGCTTTTCCCAGCGGAAGAGTGAAAACAAGGACACACTGGAAAGGTCACATGGACACTGTGGTACTCTAGCAGTATAAAGAGCTATTTTTGTGCAAGTTGCACATGATCTTACCAGTCCAAAAAGCTTTATTGCCTACTTGGTTTTGCTTTCATTGTAAATCAGTGTTAGCCATCTTGAAAACACTTACATTTCTTTCTTTTCCTTAAAACACAGGTAATACTTTAAAAACTCTTTTCAGCATTCTGGTTGCAAATATAAGTCAAGCCTTCTAGCTGTTGCTTTCTTCTAAGCACAAGTTTAATTACAATCTCTTAAGTGATCAAAATCTCGAAACTCTCAATAGAAACAGACAGTTATCTAAATGTCAAAAACATTCATCTACAGGTCACAGACATGAAAAGTTCTAGTGGACTTGTTTTCTGGGATGCACACTAGTATAATGTACTATTGTGAAAGAAACCATTCCAACTGCTAGATGTGGTATCATAAAAAAGAAAATAAGACCAAGAAAAAACCCCAAACCAAAAGAGGATATATAACTGCCAAGTAAAGAACTCAGAAATAATGACCAGAACTTAGGTTGCATGTAAGATCTAGTTTTGTGCCTCCACAATGATAAATTTGAGGTTCATGTACTGTTTCCACAGGACCTTTATCAGTTCCGTATTTAGGTTTATCAACACCCATAGAATGGATAGATTTCTTTAAAATCTTTATTTTGCATTTCTCATTTATTGTTAAATATTCAAACTGTGCACTGAATACTAAATTGATATTTTTCTTCAGGGATCCCTCTAGGATGCTAATCACCATATTAATGAGCTGTTTCACAAACAATAAATAGCTTATCTTAAGAGCTCCCTGCAGTAACCTCTTAAGGATAAAATTGAGGCACAACACTATTAAAAGTGCTCACTACATCTTTGAGATGAGCTGTCTAGATTTTTTACACTCTTAGCTGTTTAAAGCGTGCAGCATTTTCAGAATCTAGGTCCCGCTGGCTTTGTTCAAATCTCAAAGTGCTATGAATTCTTCTAAATTGGGCTACAGGTTTCTGAAACTGGGTACTGGGCATAAGTATCAGAACTGGTAGACAGAGACACAATGATCAGATACCTGATTTCTGGTAACACTCTCCCATTTCTGTCTGTTGCTCACAATCTGGACATGACAGATTGTGATGTCCCGCATGACATCCTGGGCACTAAACTGGAAAAGCATGGATTTGATGGATGCACCACCCGGTGGATAGGGAATTGGCTGGATGGTCACACTCAGAGAGTGGCGGTCAACAGCTCAATGTCTACATGGAGACAGGTCATGAGTGGCGTTCCTCAGGGATCAGTACTAGGACCAGTGCTATTTAACATCTTTGTCAGTGACATGGACAGTGGGATGGAGTGCACCCTCAGCAAGACTGCGAATGATACCAAGCTGTGTGGCATGGTTGACATGCTGGAGGGAAGGGATGCCATCCAGAGGGACCTTGACAGGCTGGAGAGGTGGGCCCAGGCCAATCTCATGAAGTTCAACAAGGCCAAGTGCAAGGTCTTGCACCTCGGTTGAGGCAATCCCAAGCACAAGTACAGGCTGGGTGGAGAATGGATAGAGAGCAGCTCTGAGGAGAAGGACTTGGGGGTGTCTGTCGATAAAACCTCAACATGAACTGGCAATGTGGGCTTGCAGCCCAGAAGGCCAACCGTGTTTTGAGCTGCATCAAAAGAAGCGTGGTCAGCAGGTTGAAGGAAGTGATTCTTCCCCTCTACTCTGCTCTCCTGAGACCTCATCTGGAGTACTGCACCCAGTTCTGAGGCCCCCAACATAAGCTGTTGGAACAGGTTCAGAGGAGGCCACGAAGATGATCAAAGGGTTGGAGCACCCCTCCTATGAAGACAGGCTGAGGGAGTCGGGGTTGTTCAGCCTGGAGAAAAGAAGGCTCTGGGGAGAACTTATAGCACCTTCCAGTACCTGAAGAGGCTGACAAGAAAGCTGGAGACGGACTTTTTACAAGAGCATGAAGTGATAGCATGAGGGGTAATGGTTTTAAACTTGAAAAGGGGAGATTTAGATTAGATATTGATAAGAAATTCTTTACTGTGAGGGTGATGAGACATTGGAACAGGTTGCCCAGGGAAGTTTTAGCTGCCCCCTCCCTGGAAGTGTTTAAGGCCGGGTTAGACAGGGCTTTGAGCAACCTGGTCTAGTGGGAGGTGTCCCTGCTCATGGCAGGGGGGTTGGAACTAGATGATCTTTGCAACCCAAACCATTCCATGATTCTATGACAGTATCATTAGTGTAAGATTTTCCACACAGGTGCATCCCGGGCTGAAGGATGGATCTCCCCTTCTCCTTAACTTAGTCTAACTTATTAGAGTTACCAGTTCCTGTTACAACAACAGGCAGGATTTATACCATTTTAATAATCTGTATAGTTATAGGCCTGGCTTAACTTGCCATCACTGATGCAAAATGGTTTGTTTGAATTATCTTTTCTGCTGCTATTTATTTTAAAATTCAAGTCTCCAAATTCTGGGATTTAATAAGCTTAAAGATCCTACGTTTCTAATCTCTGTATCCCATGCAACATTTAAACAATGATCACTCTATTTCTGTAAACCATCTCCTCTTTGAGCTTTACTTGCCTTTCAGGGCAAGTTAATTCTCCTCCCCTTACTGGGTGTTCAGGGATATAAGAATTTCTCTCGGGTCTGAAATAATTCAGAAGCAGTCTAGAGGAGTCTGTGGCATTTCTACTGCAATCTCAAAAGATCTCAGGCAGGGTGTTAAGGAACTCTATTTTTAAACAGAGTTCCACCTATGGCAGCTAAATCACTTTGCAACACATTGTGCTGCAGAACTGATAGCATTTCTCTGGCATGCTGACAGCTCTGTGTTATTATTTACTAGGAAATCTTTTGCACAGAGCATAAAGAAGGTATTTTGTTACTTGCCTTTATGCCATTTTGGTTAAAGACCAAGTGAACAGAGCTCTGCTTGCACTCCCTGCAGCTTCAGATTAAACTGTATACTTACCTTTGGCACTACCAGAGTGGGTATGTAGTTACCAAGGAAAAATGTGACTAGGTCCTGTTCCCACAAAATTATGTACCTACATCATGATGGGCCAAGTTATCTTTAGATCAAAAGTGCTTAACTATTTGCAAAATACTTCATGGCCCTCTGCTGAAACTGGTGTATGAAAGGACAAGAAAGAGGGATTAGATTCCTAGAAGCAGTTTTTCACATCAACAGTCCCTTTAAAAATGAAAATGCTGGGTGAATACATGGAGGGCAAGCAGGACTAAGCAGTATGTTCTTTACATCTCATGTATGTTACAAACTGGCACACAAAGCAACAGGAAGCCTGGTCAGGTGCTCTAAGTCTCTGGGATTGAACACTTTCACTTTAAGTTCTGTTAGAAATTCTCCTCTGTGCAGGACACAAATCCTGCTCTTACTGCTCTTACCCAGGTCCAAGTCCTTGCAACCCAGACCCTAACATGACAGCACACTCTACCCAGAGGACATCACATGTACAGTACGATGGCTATGCTATTTAATTCAGCACTTGAAATGCAGTGGAATGGCCTTTTAAAATTTGGTAGGGGAAATTGTAAGTCTACATTTAGGAAAGATTGCAGATGTGATTGAATTCTACCAAAGAGACTCAAGCTAACAAAACAGTTCCAAACTATTTGTACTCTAAGGAACGTACGTGATCTGAAACAGCAATAAAGTCTGTCTGTGAACAGGGATGGCGCGCTACCTATTATAAAGCTTATTTTCCACAGGAAAAAAAAACCAAAATGGTTTAAAAAATCCTGCTGCTTCCAGGATCTTATTTTTGGACTAGAACCTCTACAAAATAGTTCTTACAAGCTTCCTGATATGCCATGTCTTGTTTTTACTTAATGAAATTTATTCAAATTGATTCCATTAATAGAATAGCTGATTGCAGTGTTGAATGAACCTGTTTTGTAGTACCTGGCAGTCAATCTCAAAGCTTTTCAAAAAATCTCCAGAGAAATTCATCAAGCATAAAGAAACACCACAGGGTATACGCAGAAATAAAATGGGCTGAGATTAAAATGCTGAGTGCATCTGAATTTCAAACAAGGCAATAAATACATAATTTTGTCAAAATCTATGGGAAATACACAACTTATCAGATTTCACCACAAAACCAAAGAACAATATTAATGCTCATCCTCACACCCAAATGATTAAAAGGTTTCTACATGCAGATGAGAATAAAGTGAATAATGAAATTGTGAAGCAGGAAAATATATTTAGAAGGGCTGGTTGTACTGTATTTTAAATGCCAGCCACTGCCTAGCATATATTATCTTCAAGAGGCAACTACATAGCTATTTGTTAAACTGTGATAGCTATTTGTTACCTTGTGATACAACAGTATTTCATTAAAATAACTAAAATTTCTAGTCAAAACTGTAGAACACTCTTATCTGTATCTCCAGAAGCTCAATGGCTAGAGGACTTGTTTAGGAGATAAGAGATTTATCTCCCAACCCATAGTGTATCTTATTAAGGACAGAGGTTCAATACTCAGATCATACATCCCATAAATACTCCAAACATTCTTGGACATCACTGGCCGCTGGAAGATACTTCACATTATAAACTCACACCAAATGGGGAAAAGCTGATGCTCCCCAGGGCTCAGCACTGCATCTAGTTCTGTTTAACATCTTTATCAATGATCTGGACAAGGGGATCGAGTGCACCCTCAGTAAATTTGCAGATGACACCAAGTTGGGTGGCAGTGTGGATCTGCTCAAGGGTAGGGAGGCTCTGCAGAGGGATCTGGACAGGTTGGATCGATGGGCCTCAAGTTGTGCCAGGGGAGGCTTAGATTGCATATGAGGAAAAATTTATCCACTTGAAAGGGTTGACAAGCACTGGAACAGGCTGCCCAGGGCAGTGCTGGAGTCCCCATCCCTGGAGGTATTTAAGAGACTTGTAGAAGTGGTGCTGAGAGACATGGGGCAGTGGTGACTTGGCAGTGCTGGGTTAATGGTTGGACTTGATGATCTTAAAAGTCTTTTCCAAATGATTCTATGATTAGATCAAATTTCATCAGTCCCCAAACCCAGAAGTAGACTGAGCTTGCATGGTAAGAGTTCACAAATTTAACCTATTAGATCACACTGTCTTTTAGTCTTTTTGGGGTAAGTCACAGGGCAAAAGTAAGCATTTGAGTTGGAAGTCTCTTGATACGGATTTCCACCTGAGACAAGCTGTGAGTGATTCACCTTGAAAAACAGCTGGCTCTGGGTACCAAAAAATGCAGTCCACTCCCTGAAAAGCATCTGTAACCGTATCTCATGTTAATGAAATTAGATAAGGAAAGTAATTAAAGAGTAAGTCTCTAACAATCTGTAGTATTTATTTTGACAAAACTTTCCTCTTTTATGAACAAAGGAAAAAATCAAATACTTTGCTTCAACCTCATATTCATGTTTACCCATTCATAAAATGTTTATTGCCTTGCCTGTTGATAACACTTAATAGCTTTTAGTCTAAATTCCTATGCATTTCTATGTTCTGTCAAATCAAATGAAACAACATTCTGGTGAAGTGCTATCAGCAAAGGGGAATTATAAATGACAGTAAATTGTGTGGGTTTATGGTTTTGACTTTACAGCTGAGGAAAAATAATTATCTTACAATGGACTATGTAATTTTTAGCTGTTAATTGATTTCCTTTTGTGCGATATGCATGTTTGTTTTCTTAACAATGAACTGTTAACGACCAACCTCTTTTCACTTTTCCTTCCCTACTGAAATAAGCAGGTAGTTCACAAAAAAAAAAAAAAGGAGAAAGAAAAGATTAAAGGTTGATTAACATCTGACGTGCTAAACTTGAGACAGACTTGCAAGGAGCTAGCTATTAATTTTTTCAAGAGATCACAAAAACCAGAACAGGATATATTGGGCATGGGGGGTGCTTTTGCTGCCACATAAAAGAAGATTATGGTAAAATCCTTGTAATTAAAAAGCTACCCAAGCCAAACCAAAACTGTTATTGTGACACAATATCCCTTGTGTATCTAATAACTCTTCAGACTGTGTTTATGAAAACATTCAGCTGAGCCATTCAATTACCTCTGACACAATTCCTCCTTCAGTAATGATACACTATGATAATCAAAATCACTCGTCCCTATTCCTTAACTTGCACTTCAAAAATTAGTTATGGAGCCTGTCTAGACACAGACTATTCACCTATAGTGCCCTATTTTAATCCACTAGTATGGCTGAAAAGTCCTACACTACCCTCCAAATATAATTTAGTCATTTACTTCAGGCATCAACAGATTCCATTTACCTTGGTTAAATCATTTTAATTGATTTATTCATGTGTACACAAAACAAACCTACTCAATTATTCTATGCAAACACAGTCAACTTCCAGATTCTTGCATTTTTACGTATTTATTTATCAATTTGGATAATTCTTTGAGGTGCTGTAGCACTACAGGCTACCAGGGGGTTATATAAACCTATCTTGGTGAACTCACAAACTGTTTAAAAGCGGAATAAATGAAAAAATAAAAAGGCAAAGAAATTTGAGAAGGGCTTAGAAGAACATTGTGAAAACCAGGTAAGTATCTTCTTCCACAAGTGAGTGGCACTTACAGGTAAGTCACATATTTTCTTCTGTCCCCAGGATATTTATCAGTTCCCTATTTGGTCACATGGTGAACTTTTCCTTATATTTTAATATCACCTCTTGCATTGAAATTATCTTTCTACTTATTCATGAAACTAAGTGTGTCAGGCCTGCTTTCCTGCTTGCTTACAGTAGGACAAACTAAGGTAACTGTTGAAGTAAGTCAGGACATTCTAGTGCACAACTGAAGGAGGAATGGAGGGCCTAAACTTTTTATCACATAAAAGCATTTCTCAAATGTAAGACCTTGCCAGGTCCTTTTCCCTTGAAACAAAAAAAAGGCATAACGGCCTTCAAATACAGAAGTGAAGGACCACAAGCTTAGGCCAACAGCTGGGTACTTGGGCTTCTGCGCTTGGTTGAATGGCTTTGTCAGAGTGCAACCATAGGGAACTTTGTACTGGCTGTCTACCTTGAGGATTTATTCTGGTTTGTCGCCTACAGTGCATGTTTTGATACAGCAATGAAATGGGGGTGAATGGTTTAGAATAACCTGTATGTTCTAAGTCAGTTGCTTTGAAAGCTGCTAGTAACTGCTCTTAACTGAAGGTATGCTTGAGAACTCTAGCTAACTGGGTATTATGCATCTCTCTAACATTGGTGCTGTTACAGTACACGAACATACTGCACATTACTCCAAATGGTCATTTGTCTGAACCAACATGACTGTTCTTGTAGTACAAGTGCTGACCACTGCCACATGAAGGTTGCTGGTACCCAGCTCGTTACCCTAATGTTTGCTTGCTCAGGTCTACCTGAGCTCCAGTCACATCACTGCACTGTGGAGTTTCTCAAATCCCTGTCACCTTCCCATAGTATATCTTGCCTTCCCCACTGGTAGCAGTAGCTTCTCCCTAGCAGAGACCTGGAGAAACTGAGTGAAGAGGCAAAGCCCTGCCGCCCAGGGAAAGGTTTCTGCTTGTCCAAGGTGCACTTCTGCTCTGAAAGTGTGGTGGAGCAGAGAGAAGCAAAGGCATTGGGGTTATGAGATGCAACTCCTTCCCTTAACAGCAAATCTACTTTTCCTTTTATGCCCCAGGTAATGGACAACGTGTAACTGCTGAACTTCCCTCAGCTGCAGAAGCCAGAACAGCTCCATATAACTACAGTGGGGCTATGCTCATGTGTATTTTCTCTTTTTTCTAGCTTATGCTGCTTACCAAGGTATATTCAGAAGCAGTCTACTCTCTTAAAACAGTCTATAGTATCTGCATTTGGGGTTAAGGGGAGAAAGTGCAGTTGTTCATTATGTTAAATGTCACAGTAAAAATGTTTTATTATAGAAAAACAAAGTGGAAATTAAGATTTGTGGACCCTCATTCAACAGGTGCCAGCTGGATCACAGTACTTGCAGTTTTTCATGTCTGGCAGTATTTGTTTGGGTCTAGGAATAAGAGAGCAGCTGTAATATGGTATATAATGGCTTAGAGCTGGGTGAATTGACAGAGTTCAAGTTTGTGCAGCTCTCCTGGCAACCTGGCAATTCTACAAACACTTAATTCACCCAAATCAATTTTTCTTTAATGGAAAAGAAAACTTAGCTAACAGTGCTGTAAGAAATAGGATTTTCAGTCTGATCTTACTGTCACTAAAGCAAAGTACACAATAAAGGAACGCAATATAACTTCACAAATGAGGTGGAACTGTGCGGAGTAAAAAAAGTTGTTTGAGCTCCAGAGACTTCATGTGAATTGAGGAAGGATGTGGAGAAGTTGCTAACGCAAGAGAATGGGCTGTGTGCAGTAATATCAGCAGACATGTTGACTTTTCTTAAATTAAGTAGCTTTGTACAATTAATGTACTCTAATTCACTGGCATAGCCCTCCAAACCAACTTGTGCTTTCTCCAAAGCAGCCGTTCTTCTCAAATATGCTATTGCTCGCACTATTATACAAAACCATGGCAAAACCATTTGTTCTAAATACAGTGTCTTTATTTTTTTGTATCAATTGGATTTGAAAAAGTGCATGTGGACTAGTGCTAATTAAGATTGTGTGGGTATGTTATCCTAATGTGATAGGGACTACAGCTGAAAAACCCTGATGTGGTCATAATTAATCATGACAAGGATCCTGCTGAGCCGAAAGCGATTAGTTCCAGTCTAATTAAAGGTCACTGCTGGCCACAGTTTTGGGCTTCAACAGTTAGATCATGTTATCTTATTTTTTTGGTGCAGACAGAAAATAATTAAAGATGACGCAAAAGCATGAAGCATCTACATATTTTCCAAGTCAGTAACACAAAGAAGTGTAAAAATACTACTTACACCAAAGATCTGAACTTACTTCAGGGAACTAACTAGTGTCAAAACAATTTATGTGAGAGGAAAAGAGATGAGAAAACTATTTTGGAAGATGTAGTGAAGTTAACTAAGAATAATATCATCCTACCATGGCACAGAGGAGATAATTATGCTACATAAATGAAGTCTCTCTCCTGGTAGTAATGCCAGATGTTGTATGCTCTCAACGCTATTGCAGCCTTGTCAGCCATCCAAGCAGCACCTTTTGGCATACCACGTAGGCATTTTCTGACTCATAAGAGGTGAGGAAACATAGTGTGTTGGGAAGATAATAGAAAAGGCAAGCTAATGTGGAAGACTGTCCTGTCTCGATCTCCTGGTTTGCCAGCCTAGCTTCCTGGAGCTGCCATGATCTCTCCTGCAATTCCCCAGTCCTCCCCAAGGCCTGACATTAGTAGTAGTGAGGTTAGAGAATCTTCAGAATTATTTTAGCAAAGGACACATATCGCTAGAGGTGGCACCTTGTAGAGATCCGCAACAGCCTCTGTGCTCTCGCAGTCATCCTCCTCTTCCAGTTCCCACTGTGCTTGCCAATGCTTCTCTAACAGCTCATGGTAAGCCTAAAAGAAACACAATAGGTATATTTAAATAGCTGAAAAGGTTCTGATAGCTTCTTGTGATTCTCTCCTTCCCTTCTCTGATCCCCTTCCCATTTACCATTGTAATAGTAAGTGTTTTTCTGGAACCATGACTCAGAGGGAAATGAAATGCCTTACCACCTTAATTTGAGCATATCCACTCTTACATATGAAACTCCATAGCCTCAGCAATTTGGGATTAAACAACACGTACCTAATACTGGAAAACACGTGAAATGACCTGATTTGCAGCCTGCTTTCCTGTGTGTGAATACCACTTCATCATAGCCAGTACTATGACTGTGTAGGACAGCCATCAGACACCTTAGTTATAGCTGTATCACACTGTATAGGGCTTTTGCACTGGGGCTGGTCAGCATGTCCCGTGGTACTGACAAATGGCACTCAGCCTGAAAGGCTGATCTATGACTTAGTCTTGATTTGTTTCTTGGTCACAGATTTAAGAGGGATGCCATTTTTTTCTTCAAGCCAGGACTGTGATGTGTTGGGAGACTCATGTGCTGTAATGGAAGACTGAATTTCACAGACAAAGAACATCTCATTCCATAGACTAATGAGTGGTCTTATACATAAATATTCCACATATTGATTTAAGCTGCCAACTGCCTTCTTATATTCCCAGGGTAAATAAGTCTTTCTTCGTTAGGTATGTCAATAGGGCTCTTCTAAAGAGCCCAAAAGTGCTCCTAAACTCTTCATGTACAGGTCATTCTTGTAGAGGTGGATTTTAAAATTCACACACCATTAAAACATAGTTTATCATAGAATTTGTCAAGTTAATTGATGTAACTTGTATGTCCACTGGGGGTAGGACTGACCAAAACTGGGTTACTGTAACTGACACTTTTTGGCTTGTGTGTTTCACTTTATCATTCCTGTATTCTCTTTCAGTAAAAAACAAACTGAAAATCCTCCTTTTCTAGTGGGAACATAGATGAAGGAGACAGAATGATACAGGGACTCTAACCTTTACTATCTAGGTCATTCTGTCATATAAAAAAAATCAGAGCTGCAGCAATGAAAACATTACCATCCAGCCTGTGTTCAGAAGAAACTGATGTGAATAAAGTTCATTGCAAAATCCGCCTTCTTAATTGGCAATCACTTAAAATTCAGCACGAAGGTCAATTACTGCTGAGGCTGCTGCCATGGTGGTGCAAGCCCTTTGATGAGGTAGAGGGGAGAAGGCAGAGAAGAAAAGTGCATTTGATGGATACAACTCTGGGCTCATGGTCTAGATTCTGGACCAAGCCCTTCACTGCTGGGTTTAGCTGTGAAACCATGAAACAGGTTTAAAATAGCTACTCAGTGCTGAGGGGACTGTCTACACAAAATAATTACTGGACTATTTAAGTCAAATCATGGAAGCTGCATATATATATATATATTTATTTATTCTTCAAAGAGTCTCTGGACTCAAGACCTAATCTATTAGTCTACAGTTTAACTAAGGATATTTGTTAGCTATCTAAGGTGTGCAGAACAGAGCACCTCTTGCACAAAGCTGTGTGGCTCTAACTTTGTAGAGGGCTTGCTTTAATACAAAATTTCTAAGCTTTGTTTAATGAAGTTGGAATGTGTCCAAGAGTTTTGAACAATGTGTATAAGGAAAATACATTAACAAGTGCTCAATGGCTACAAAAATGTGTGATAGAATATTTGTCTCAAGTTATGAAAAGCCAAGGTACAATGTGCTCTACTGTTTTAAAGTGCCTGAAACCTTTTGTTTTGAAGTGAGGTGTTGCCAGACAGGTTCTGCATCCAAGAACAGTAACTGCATTATCCAGTTCATACAATATAATTAAAGAACTTGACCATGCAGTACAAAATTGCAGTGTTGAGATCAATAAATTTTGACAGTTTGTTACAGCTGGAATCTGGGTTTTCTCATACAGTAATTTATCTAAGTTATTAAATTTCATCAAAAGTTTAATGCTGCTGGATATAACCACTTTAACCTTAAATTATTTATTTTCACGAATATTGAGGATTATTATTATTTTATTTCCTAATAACTTGGGTCTGTAGTTTTCAGCAGTTACAGGAGTTTTGCAGCTCTCAGCATTTACAGCTAAGAACTCTGATTTCATATATACATTCTGAACAATAACAATAGAGCTCTATAGAAAACATGGCCAAGAAAACATTACACTGGCCATTGTATACCATATCAAACTATGTATTGCAAACCTTCTCTAAGGTATCCTGCAAGCAATCATAATGGGTTTTCCCTCTGCTTATGTGAAATTTGGTAGTCTTTTGAGCCTCAGTAACCTCACTCACAGAAAAGCAATAAGATCAGTCCAGTCTGCTTTCTTCTATAATGCAGGCCAGATACTGTCCTCCAGAGATTCCCTATATTGAACCTAACATATAGTATCTAAGTAAAAGATACTTTCTACAAAACATGCAATCCAGCATTAACACCCTTCAGCATTTTGTTCAAATCTGAGAAGATCAACACTGGAGGAAAAGTCTCTAGGCAAGCCTAGGCTGTAGGGGGGGGTCTGACCCTATCCTACCTGTGCTACTGTACACAATTCTCAGGATGACCCAATATCTGAATTTTATGGAACTGGGAGAAATCTAGATATATTTGGCATTAAAAACTAATGTAACAGTGAAAATAAGCTTCTACGTGCTCACCTTAAGAAAATCGTGAACATCTTCAATATGAAAAGTTTTACTGAGGAGACTCCCTTGTTCAGCTTTCTGTCTGTGTTTGAACTCTTCTCTCTTCTTTGCACGGCACTCCAGTCGTTTCAAGATCAGGTCTTTACTTTGCTGGATACATTCTGGAACATAAACCACTGATGATTAGATACCACAGCCCCACAGGGAGAAAGTAGCATCTGCTACCATCATATAACATAAGCTCACAGAAATCTGTTAGTGAATGAAATAGGCAAGTAATTACCATGCAGGATTTCAAATTTGATTCTTACCCTGATGGTTGTTTTAGATGTGAACTTTTGGGTAGTTACATGGCACTTAAATCTATCAGGTTTTTGGATCACTACCATCCTGCACCCTCCCTTTCACTGCTGCTGCTTATGCCAAGGCAGTGAATTAGTACAAGAAATAGATTCCCACCTGCAGCACCCAAAACCTCCCCCTCCTGCTTTGGGAAGGTTCAGAAGTGGCTCATTAACTAACTGCAGTTATGCAAATGCTGCAAGGACAGGGGCAGTAACTTAGGGCAGGGAGGAAAGACCTAGAGCAGTGCTAGTTTAGATTAGCTTGAACTGGCATGCAGCCATATCAGGCTTCCAAAGTGACTCATCCAGGAACCTGCAGCAAAGGTTGTCAAGGTCCCTCTGATGTGAAATATTTAAGTCCGAGTTCTTCTCTTTATCCACCCTATATCTCCGAGTGATTTATAAATTCATGAGTCTATCTGGACCCTGTGCTGCAGAGTGGAATTGGTGCTTATGATGTTCTGCCATTACTTCATGCCTCATTGCCTGTCCACTTAAGAACTTTATTCTTTTCTTCCACCCACCCTGCCCCAGACCAGTACTTCACTCCAGACACAGGCAGCTAAAGGGTAATGCAAAAAAATAGTCATCTGTGGCTGCCATCACATTAAGCTGCTTTAACTGAGAAATTATTTTGTGGAGAAATAAAGGAGCACAGTACTGTAGTACTGAGCATGTTACTTATTCTCCATGCTAATTTATTGTACTTACCCACAGGCTCATGATGCTGACAAAACACTTGAAAGTGCACTGAATGTACAGGAAAGCCTGTAATAAATATGTCATCTGAACAAATGCAGCAACTGCTATTTCTAAACACTACCTGATTCTTTACTACTTTGTTGTTTGTTTCCTAGGAGCATAGTCTTGCTGGCTTTGTGTTCTGCTTGTGAATTATACGTACAGTTTTAACTTCTGTATTTAGGAGCTCATAAGCAAGGTCAACATAAACCCTCATATGAAAATGCTGCACTCCAAATTTATTTTTTTTTTTAAGCACATTTCATTTCTATCTAAAGCCAGGAGGTTGATAATGCTGTTCTGCACAGGCTGTACTAACTATAATATATAGCTATATGTAACTACAAACACCTGCTTTGCATAAAATCAAGGCCTTGACAGAGGTATTTTTGCTTGGAAGAAGAGAAACTTGAGAAAAAGGGGGCAAAACCACCCGTAGACATCTGTTTATGCTTAAGGAATGTTAGTGGCTCAACTTATGCGAAGACTATGAACTAGGCATGCCAGTTTTAGGAGCAAACATCCATGAAATAATCTGTATCACAATATACATGAATTCATGAGTATCAGCAAACTGTTCACATGGTTAATTGATGTTTTTAAAGTGGAGTAAGTCAGTAGCATGGGAATTCCCATCACCTTCTATGATGAAATGACTGGCTTGGTAGATGAGGGAAGAGCATTGGATATTGTCTACCTTGACTTCAGCAAGGTTTTTGACACAGTCTCCCGTCAGATCTTCATAGAGAAGAGGATATCGTATAGGCTGGATGAGCAGACAATGAGATGGATTGAAAACCTGCACAAAGTCCCCCTGGAAGCCAGTAATGAATGGTGTCCCCCTGAGGTCAACACTGGGTCCAGTCCTGCTCAGTACCCTCATTAATGACCTGGACAACGGGGCAGAGTGCATCTTCAGCAAGTTTGCAGACGTCACAAAAAACGGGAGGAGTGACTGATACATCAGAGGGTCATGCTGCCGCCCACCCATGCTTGTCTCCTTGACAAGCTGGAGATATGGGCTGACACAAATCTCATGAAGTTCAACAACAGGAAGTGCAAGTGTTCCTGCACCTGGGAAGGAACAGCTCCAGGCACTAATACATGCTGGGGGCCACTCAGCTGGAAAGCAGCTTGGCAGGAAAGGAGCTGGGAGTCCTGGTGGACACCAGGTTGAACAAGAGCCAGCAATGGGCCCTTGCAGCAAATAAGGGAACTGGTATCCTGGGCTGCATTAGACAAAGTATTGCCAACAGGTGGAGGAAGGTGATCCTTCCCCTCTACTCAGCACTGGTGAGGTCACATTAATGTCAAGAGGACAGAACAGCCTGGGATGTATATTGAATTTATCTTGTGTCGAAAGAAAACAGGTCAGCATAACTGAAGGAAGAGGATGCTTACTGAAGCTGAGGAGTTGAAGGAAATATACTACCCACTGTTGTCCTTAGGCTTGAACATTAATCACAAGGAGTAGAACTGAGAGTAGAAAGCGCTGACTCCTTAAACTTACTGTGAACTTACCTCATTAACACACTAAAATACCCTCCCCTAGGCTAGAAAGACCCCCTACTCATGAAAGCCCCCTATCCTCTGATTATGTATAGTAAAAACCAGAAGCACTACCACTTTAAATGGAAGCAAGGAACTAGTTAACCAATCACATAGGCACAGGATATCAGAATACTTAGAGATAAGGTAATTTTGCATACTTCGGTCTATAAAAGAAATCCTGTATTATGGGGAAGGTGTGCTAGCTTTGTGGTGTTATGACCTAGTACCCATCTCTGTGCAGAAACACAATAAGCAAATATCTCAACTCTGTGTGTCAATCAGCTTGTTGCATACCAGATTAAGAACCTTGCTTTTTGGGACAATGACATCTGGAGTTTTCTGTCCAGTTTTGGGCTCCCCAGTAGAAGAGAGACATGGACAGACTGGAGAGAGTCCAAGGAAAGGCCATGAAAATGGAACTGGAATGATGGACCGGAACATATCTCTTATGAGGAAAGGCTGAAAGACTGTTCAGCCTGGAGAAGAGAAGGCTCAGTGGGATCTTATCAATGTTTATAAATACTTGAAGGGAAGGTGTAAAGAAGACAGAGCAAGGCTCTTTTCAATGGTGCCCAGTGACAGGACCAGAGGCAATGGGCACTGAAACATGGGAGGTGCCCTCTGAACATCAGGAAACACTTTTTCACTGTGAGGATGACCAAGCACTGGCACAGGTTGGCCAGGGAGGTTTTGGAGTCTCCATCCTTGGAGATACTCAAAAGCTGTCTGGACATGGTCCTAGGCAACTGGCTGTAGATGACACTGCTTGAGCAGAGGGGCTGGACCATATGACCTCCAGAGGTCCCTTCCAACCTCAACCATTCTGCGATTCTGTGAATTGCTGACTGTGAGATACAGCACAATTGACACGCAGCCTGAATGTGAATGAGCACTGCTGCAGCAAGAATATCCTGCAACAAGACTACGTTCATTCTGACTATTCAGTTCACTGAACTCTAACGCCATTTCCTGCCCATGTGTTGTAGGAATGGTTCAGGAAAATGTGTGAGAGTAAAATACTTCTCGCTGTTTTCTTTTTGGCTGAACATGCACTAAAATTTTCCATGAGTGCTGATGGGAAGCACTGAATCCTTAATATAGCACGTCTCAGAGAAGTTGGGGGTGTGTTTCTCAAAATGTTGGGCATTAGGTAACACCCAAAGTAATATAGAGAGAACCTTAAATTAGTGGATTAGCCATCTTAGACTTTGTTATAGTTGTGTACTTTACAGACAGGCTATGTGAAGGGCTGTAAGAGGAAAAGACTTATTTTTTTAAGGTATTTTGGTCTGACAATAAAAGAGACGATTATCTGAAGATCATAAGCATTAAAATTATCTTTTCTTAAGAGTGATAATACAACTATGTTAGGTCTGTCTTCTCCTGACTTCACACGCAGGCAGGAGATCATAAGACAGTATTTTGCACATATACAGCAATTACTGCCCCTAATATTAGCCAGTATTGCCAACAATGTCAAATACATGAACAGTAAATGGAAAAATCTCACAAATACTTGTAACAAAGATTCTTCAGTCTTCAAATTAACGAAATAAGGTATAGATTACGTGAACTGTAGAGCAAGTTCCTAGTAATGCCTGGAACAAGACCAAGAAGGCTTAAAGTCAAAGTTCCCACTCTAGGCATCCACACTTCACAACAATAGTGTTCTTGGCCAATTCATCAATACTTTTTTAAAATGGATGGGTTTAGGGCCAAAGCCATAATTTTTTTACTACTTAATACATCAGTGGGAACTCATACCTATATTTGTTAAGTCATGAGCTCCAGCCTAAGTACTCACCATTACTGAAATGGGCCAGCTGTTCCCAGAAGACCTTGTGCAGATCTGTTAAAAGTTCTTCCTTTTGTCGGACTGAGAGATTATTCTTTACAGTTAAATGGTCCAGAATATTTGATACAATATTTAATCTACACTTGCACTCTTCTGGTATATAGGACTTCAGTGAATCAGTCATTTTCACCATAAGCTCCCAGTTGAATAACCTCTCCTGAATGTCCTAAAACAAACATTAAAAAGTCCTGTTTAGAAACCAAGAACGGATCTTTGGTTGTGCTTGTCCTTTCATTGAATTATTCATTTCCAAACTATGCAGAAAACCCAGGAGGCTTCTCAAGACCATGTGAATAACAACCTTCATATACTTAAATACTTCTGAAAATCTTGGCCAGTGTAGGATAGCAGTGAGTTTATTGCATGTCCAGTTGTAAGACCTAATCTAAAACTATTGGTGTTTTTCATTAATTGAAGCTGTAAAAGACACATTAAGGCAGGAAAAGACAACAACAAACTTAAAAACTCAAGGGGGAAAGACGGACAGAAAGGCAACATGGTAGTTCTGACCTCTTTTCAAGATACTATATAGCACACCAGTGTGGGCTTTCATTTTGAAAGGAGGACAAGTATGTGGTCAGCTGGAGTTCAGTAAATATACTAAAAATAATTACAATTGGCTATGGCCTAGCAGTTTTCATTGCAGTATTAGAGAAGAAGCCCAGGATTACAGTAAGGAGAAAGGTTTCCTGGGTGAAACTGCTTCAGGCAATGCTGCAAGGTTGGAAACTGTGTGACAACTACTGTAGTTAATGGAGACACACATACAATGACCTTTGCAATGAGATGGAAGCATCACAGTAGTGACTTCAGGTAGGAATGTGTCATGCATCCGTATCCAGACATCTCATTTAAAGTCTGCCAATCTGAAGGAACTTACTATACAGTAGCCCAGTATGGGTCAAATGTGATGAGGCACAAAGACTATCTTCATACCTGGCAGGTCAGTTTACTTACCTGCTCCAATGCAAAACTAACACGCTAATAATTACTGTACCTGTTTATTAGTAAGCCAAATAAAGCTAGCTATCCAAATTACTAATAAATACAGTGGGCCAGGTTCTGATTATACTGTTAATCTACAAATTCCAAGGAATTCTTTCAGTATGTCCCGTGCAAAGCAAATAAAAGATGTTAGATTTAAGATAACATAAAGCACAGTACTGATGCACGTATAAACACACTCTTCCCTCTTAAGACCATAACACTAAGTGTGGTTAAGGGCTTTCAATCCTAGTTAAAGTCATTGGACACACAGAATCACCCTCAAATTTAAATTAAGATTTCTCAAAGTGGAATAAATACTCTGAAAGAAAAAGAAATGTCCTAATGCCCAGGATAATGATTCTCCTTCATCATTAGATCTAGTACTCTTGCTCCTGGCTCACTGGCTGCATCAATATCACTTTTTCCTAACATGACTGCCTAAATTGTACTTTGCGAATTAGAACTCAAGTGCAGAGTTCACCCTCCTGTGAGTCTTCATAAATTGCAATGGAAGTTGAGCTCTTTGCAACAAAGCCAAAAGAAACAACTGGAGTAAGCAGTCTACATCATTCCTGAGGCAGAACTGACAGATTCTGTACACTTGCATTATTCTTTGTGTTCAGACTGACTAAATTCTCTCTCAACTTTTATTTCTTTTTGTACTTTACCATTGCCTGCAAATCTTGAGATTCACTTAATAAGCTTTCTACTGCAATCATCTTCTT
The DNA here is from genome assembly GCA_028020825.1 of Podargus strigoides. Lineage (NCBI taxonomy): Eukaryota > Metazoa > Chordata > Aves > Caprimulgiformes > Podargidae > Podargus > Podargus strigoides. Next base: position 13,382,225 of record CM051621.1, read on the forward strand.
GGTCAGATCCATCATTATCTTTGTTGCTTTGGCACTTGAGCACTTTGATTTGTCCAGAAAAGCCTGCTGGGCTTTGTCAGTCTGCTTCCAGAAAGCTTCCATCTGTGGAATATGAATCAAAAAACAATCCATGTTCCCTCATTAATCATCTAGTATTTCATTACAGTGAGAGGCATATGAGTCTATGGAGATACAAGTCACTGAGGCTACAGACTTTCAGTATTAGATACAGTGAACATTTTGCAAAGCTAAAGAGCCTATTTACTATATCATGATACATGTGTTGGTGGCACATAACCAGTAGGTCAATCCTGACCTTTTTTAATGTACTAATTCTGTATAACTTGCTGTTTGTTGTTAGTTCTATGTGACCATTCTGACACATTATCGTATAGGTAATCTCTAGTTTTAGGTTCCGATCCCGCAAATACTCATGACTCTGCACAACTGTGAATATTCTGTGGTCTTCACTGGCATTACTAGTACACATAAAGATAAGAAAATGTATCCATTGCCAAGATTTGTATTAAGTATCTCTGAGTTTTGCAAAAAACTGTGACTATGGCATCCGTCAGCATGGCAAAAAAAACCTTTGCATTACTGAGGGAGGAGCAGATTAGTTCAAGGTCCTGATATATAAGAATTTGCAAACAGAGAAATAATTTTCAACGTGGATGAAAAGTATCTGCTGGCATAAGAGTGACAGACCCACTGAAGGATGATTGCCACTGGTGAGTAACTGCCTCATGTTGCTCAGAGAGGCTGTCAGGGAGGTTTTATGTGACTAACTCTGGAGAACTCTAAACAATCAATTTTTCAAAAAGCGAAGTTAGATTGCAAAAGAAACTTGACAGAGATGTACCTTTGTTACCAGGACTTCCACTATAAAGTGTAAGGCACAGAGAATCACAAGAAAGCTGAGAAAATTCTTAAAAAATGTTAACTCCTCTATGAAAAAGGCCCAAGGCCAAGATGATGGGCTGTTTAATTCAGGGCTGAAATGCCACAGTCAATCAGCACAGGCAGCTCACAGAGCCATCAGTCTGACTAGTCAGTCTCTCATTTTTGTCAGCAGTGAATTTGCTCAAACCTCAAAAGCAGGACTGGGAAAAAGAATATCTTCCAGATTACTCAATTTACTGGAAAATAATACGCAGAATATTCTTAACCTCCAGTTTTCTAGCCTGCAAGCTACAGAGAATGAAACAAACCCAAACTTCACTTTGAGAATCAAATGTCTGCTATCAAACTATATTTTTTACATCAAAAAAACATATAAATGTTTTATAATGTGGAGAGCTGCTAAGGAAAAACGTTTTGCTAAAGTATATGCGCAAAGCATATTAAAAGGTAGTATTCTTTTAGTAACTATTTCAGCTTAAAAATGTTTTACAGTCTCTTATTAGTCTCTTAATCAGTTATGGAGGACTGAAGAAAACAAGGTGCTACGATAATATTCCTAGAAGTCAGACTATGCCTAGGCTTAAAACAAATCTTACCATCTGACAAGCAATAGACATTTCTCAGCTCTAAACCCAGTGTGATAAAACCCACATTGGCTCCCAAAGAGAGCTGGAAATACTTTGCTGAAGCAATGTAAAAATGTTTTCAGGACTCATGCACATCTAAAGTACTAACTGTGGACTAGCAAACAGAACAGTTTTAAAAAAAAAAATAGTTAAAATAAGGATTCCCCATCAAAAGAATAACATTAAATTTTAGGAGAGAAATTTTAGAAAGTTACATTATCTATTATGTGCTCAGAATATTCTCTTTCTTTCCTTTCTAAGTCTTCTAGAGTCTGGTACTCTGAATCATGGGCTCCTGACATCTCAGTATTCTGGAGTCTAGAGTCAAGTTGCTTCTGTAATTCTTCAAAATCCTGGGGAAAAAAAAAAAGCAAGATATTTGTTAAACAGAAAACCAGATAAAATTTCTAAATTTGGGAGTGAACTTGTATGTCAGTTGTGGCTCATGGCTAAGAAAGCTGAACAAAAGCGTTCAGAAAGTTCTGTCTCTGGGTAACGCACCTCCTGCATCAAGCAAAGAAAACTGAACGTACATGTATGGCAGCTCTGAACTACACTCAATACAAATACACTAGTATGTCAGTACAATCAAGACTGTTCATTTCCACTGAATTCAAGTTTTAGTAAATACTGCTCCATGCCTCAGTCTCTTCTCCCAAGTAACAAGCGATAAGACAAGAGGAAATGGTCTCAAGTTGTGCCAGGGGAGGTTTAGATTTGATATCAGAAAAATTTCTTCACCAGAAGGGTTGTCAAGCACTGGCACAGGCTGCCCAGGGCAGTGGTGGAGTCACCGTCCCTGGAGGGATTTAAAAGATATATCAGAGGTGGTGTTTAGGGATATGGTTTAGTGGTGGACTTGGCAGTGCTGGGTTAATGGTTGGATGTGATGATCTTCAAGGTATTTTCCAACCAAAATGATTCTATGATTCTATAATTCTGTGAGCTTCCATACTAATAATCCTTTGATCTATCCACAAATATTTTTATTCTAATGCACATGCCCCATCTTAAATGGCAGCTATGAGTGTATACGTGGTGTTTGAAAGCACAGAGAAGTATCCAGATATGATAATCAGGTAGTGTTTCCTGATTATCATAGCTAGCACACATGGATGAACACACCTGTAATGCTCATAAGGGACAAATTACAGGCTACATGATTATATGGGTTTTTAAAGTTTTTCAATCCTTTGAAACCAGGATGAATTTTTCTGAAAGCTAATGATACTAACAAATACTAGTCTTCTGCCCTTACTTAGTAGCTTGGTACTGAAATGGATGATGCTTCAGTTGCTGAAACATGTCTTACATAACAAAAGTTTACTTTTAATATTACACCATTTTGGGTGTCAATGCACCAACTTGATACCCTACGTCTTAAAGAAATGTAACCTAATTTGGACGAGGTTCACAAATAATATCATCAAAATCCCATGAATTTTTCTTACAAAGCAGAATTAAAAGAGGAAAATGCTGTCTGTGATAACTCACATAGTCCTCAATCTTGCCAACACAGTATTTCATACAGTAGTTTCCAGTGCTAATGCTTTTGCTTATTAACATGGGTTCCATAATCAGTCTCATCCCTGATGTGATATCCCAGCCCTAAAGCCATCATGTTTCCAAGGGCTTTCTCTCCAGAATATAGGACATACTAATTCCATATTGACACTTAAACAACTGGTGTACTCCAGCAATTACTGCATCTAATAAAGAAGATTTAGTCTTTGCTTGCATCAGCTAAGTGCAGGAAGACACTGATGCTGTCAAGCCTTACTGAGAGTTAGGCTATACTGGGAAACATGTCTAATCTATATTATTGCTGTGTTTATAATCTGAAGTCATTACCTGAAGTTCATTACCAGAAGTCCATCAGAAAAAGGGATTCACACACCAAATCTCACTTTTCATTTAGTAAACACGACCAACTTTATTACTAAACCTGAGGATTTAAGTCAGAGTAGTGGTTTTAAGGCAAAATTCATTCTGAAATAAATTATTAGGTACAACTACAGAGATTCCTGATATTCATTTATGGTTTGTGAGACTGAAGGAACAAAATAAATTTCAACAACTAGTCAACAGACTTTAATGCCTAAATGTGAAATTCCATCTGTATGTAGGAAAAAAAAATCGTTATTGTGAGAATAATTAAATATATTGGACTAGGCTGCCCAGAGAAATGGGAGAGTCTCCTTCAGTGCAGATATTCAAGACTTGGCTTGGCAGGGTACAGGATAGCCTTATGTTATTCCCTGCTTGCCACAGAAGGTTGGACCAGATGATCTCCAGAGGTGGCTCTCAACCCAGACTTTTCTATGACTCTAATCTGCAAAATGGAAAAGTGGAAACCGTAGCTCTCCTACTTCGTTCAGTTTTCTAAAGCTTTTTTTTCCTTCTAATAATCTTAGAAATAGTATTGTGACTCCACCTGAAACGCATACTGACTGTCAATGTATTCATGCACATGTCATGTACTTCAGAAGTGGAGAATGGATTTTGATACAAGTATATGGAAGAAGAAAGGATAAAGAGGAAAATACGTATATTTTCACTTGATTAAAAAAAAAAGCCTTGAGTTTCCTTCTGGTACTTTATTTCCTGCTCTTTTATTATTGGTAATGATACAAGGAACCAGACAAAGACCTGATAATTAGAAATTTGTAAATCTGAGTGAATAAGGTTCACAATATTTTGTCTGCTTGGATAGTTTCAAATACAAAATACTTTTATTCTTAACAGGTGAGACACATCACTGTCCTGATCACCTCATACAACAATGAGGGGGAAATGTGGACAAGGTAATGGAGAGAATCAAGTAACAAGGGAGTTTCTTTGCATTTCTTCTGAAATAGAAGAACAGAGTAGATGAGATACCCTGCTGCGACTACTTGTACCAACTGGTTGGATTAACTCTTATTTTCTGTCGTCTGAAATATGAATCAACAAAACCACTTACATTTTCCTGAATTAACAGGATCTTCTTGAACAAATCATCCGTAATCTTCTTTTTATGACAAAAGTCTGCGAGGTATATTTTGAGAACCTGAATAATCATCTATTCAAAAGGAAGGAAACAAAACTCAGGGTAAGTGCCTGCTCAACACTGTAAGGAAATCTTTTGGTTTTAATTAAATCAATCAGTGAGACTACAGTGAATCATAAGCAAAACAACAGAAACATATCTGAACTCTGTAGTACTTCCACTATGAAAAATTCTTTAGCTTTGGCTTCAGGAAGATACTGGAAGATGGTGTTATGTTCTAACAAGGACAAGGATATAATCTCATGTAGCCTTTTAACCAGACTGAGACATCTGAATCTGTCATTTACTGGACAAAATACAGATCACTTAAAAATATAAAGCCCATTTTCTAAAGTTTAATGAATCCCTAAGCTGAAAGATACTAACATATTCATTACTGTGATTGCAATTGCAGTTGGCCAAATGAATTATCAATCTTTTCTATATACAACACAAAAGTAACCATCTCAAGTTCTAGCTGCCTTCTCTTATAAGAAAAACACCTATTTTCCAGTTGTTTTTTCTTCATGTTTTTTTTTTTTAAGATTGTAATAGTAGCGTCTTCAAAAATATGTTTTTGAACACTGGGATAATTTTTGCTTAACCTCTTCTCTTGCCTTGGTAAGAGTGTCAGTGTAAAAAACAATTCACTTCATTACTAACTGCTGCAACATTTTCCAACATGATGATAAAAATATGTGAAATTTAACAACCACCTGCCTGTTGCTCATGTACTTGAAAACAGATGATGCACAAGTTGCCCATTTTAAACATGTAAAGACATAAATAAAACCATATTTACATATACAGTTATCAAAGCCAACATTTCAGCTGAGCAAAATCTGGAAAGTATGTTATCATTAGAGTTGAGTAGAAGAGAAATGGTAAAGCAGTCATGTTTTGGATCTCGCTTGCCAATGCTCTGGATAGGAGTTTGACAAGTTTTGAACACAACATGCCAAGATACCACATACTGTAAAAATGGGGGGTGGGGGAGAATAATTCAGGAAAACACTGAAGGAAGAGAATATGTTTCCTTTTCCTAGACCTGACACTACATAAGATTAACTCTGAAATCAAAGAAAGCAGAGTGGAAAAGGAAGAAACTATTCTCTAAACTGAATTTTTTTTACCCTTTTCCCTTGCTAGTGAAAATACACAGCTATTCAAAGCTTCAGCTAAAGGTCAAAGTCATCTGCTTTTTATCGTAATTTCTGGTGGGCCACGAAGTATGTTAAATGCTCATTTTGTCAGTGTTTCTGTAATTACATCACCATGTTGTTAACCTACCTTCATTTAGAAATGAATGATTAATGGATGATCAAGTTCGACCTTCTCTAGTGAAGCTAAATTTCCTTCTGAAATCTGACCTCAAGTTCCCTTCCTTATCTAACTATATGGGAATTAATTCCATCAGAAGAGAAGCTGCTTTCCAGGTTTATTTTCATGCTTCCTGTTTTGGATTGTGTAGAAGTTTGTACAGAAAATCTCAGAACAGAAATATTCTCACTGCATTTAACAAATTATATCAGAAATGACCAATTTGTTTTAACAGAGGTCGGGACAGAAGGGGAGGAGAAAGCTATATACTTTACTAAGCTAAAATGCAGTAATGGTAATGATTCTGCACTTGATCATAAGTAGTCACCATAAACAACTGTATACATGCATTTTTGTTTTGTTTTGTTGGTTTTTTTCCTGTCAGCTTTGCATACTGCGACTTGACGTAGTTAGCTATTTATGGTTTAAATGGGTACCTTAATTCCTCTGTCATACAAAAATCAGGACTACTGTACATATCACAATGGTACTGATTCAATTTAACTGAATTTTCAGTTTTATTCAAAGAGCTTGGAGTACTTGGAGTTGCAATGCACAAGGATTGTCCTTAAAAGATAAACTCGTCTATTAAATATATATATATTTTTTTCTATTCTTATGACCATGTTGTATAATACTCTCTGGAGTAAAGCTGAAAACCAATTTTTTACATTATCCAGTCTGGCCTCCTGTATTTCACAGCTCAATATATTTGTTTATATTTTACTCCTTTTACTCCTGCTCATATACAAGCAGAACAGAGAGAAAAAATAAAGTGAATACTGTAGAGATGCAACTCTGCTACACTACTTCCCAGATAGTCAATAGTTTATGTTATTTCCTAAACTGATACTTAACCAAGATGTTCAAAATAAATAGCTATAAATGAGACATGAGTACTTACCACATGTTTTTCTTTTCTGAGTTCAGTATCAAGAAGCATGAGATCTTTTAAAATAAGACTGCAAAGGCAGAGCTTAACATCAAAACTAAAATAAAGATTTAAGAAGTGTTAGTATCAATCTAAACGAAGGTCACATGAAATAGCAACAACATATAACAGTTTCATTTAATCACTAAATTCTCCTAAAAGCTTTGCCCCTAGAACAGCAGTCAAGTCACGTAACTTCTACATTGCCTTCTCTTTCAGACAAAATACCTCTACGTACAAGTAAGCAAAGCAAAACAGTGCTTTACCAAAGTTGGAGTTGCAGTTCCCTTTACAAAAAGGCAAGGTAAATATAGGCATGAGTGGCTACAACAAAAGGAAAACAAAGCCTTAAATTAAAACACTGTTAAGGGTGAGCATTTTGAAAGTATATTTGAAAATACTTCATCCCCCAGTCCCTCCAGTGACACAAATATGATCTCCTTTATTCTTGCTAATGAGAATACAGACATGTATGTATTCATCTACAGGTTGATGCCTGTAGCTGTTGCGCAGCTGAAAGAAAATGGGAGCTGATAATCCATTTTGATTAGCTCTACCTGCTCATCACTGGAGTCCCTTGAGAAAGGAACAGTTTTCCCACAATATGACGTGAGTAGTTCCCATTAAAACAGAGAGAACGGATCACTGTCACTTGCTGTTCTCAAGGCACATGTTGTGTGACTTGATGTTGTGCTGTGCAGAAGACTCCATCCTCAGCCGAGCACACCACTGCATGTGTGAACTGAGCGTACAAGCCAAACAAAGGGATCTCCTTATAGTAACAGTGATACACTTTTTATCAGATTGCTTTTGCCAAAGTTCTAATTCCCATAATTGCATAAAGAACAAACTGACTTTCAATATACAGCATGAGGCATTTCTTCAGTCTCCCCAACCACTTTTTAGGGTTATAAGTGAATGTATGTGTTCAAGCTCAGGCTTTTGTTTACACCAGACCTTCCGTGATTGTCCTTAAAACCACTAAGGGATACTAGGAAATGACCAATGACAAGGGCAGGTTACCGCTTACCTCTCACATGTAAGCACTTCAGGGAAGCTGGTCACTTTGAGGAAGGCTCGAGCCTGAAATCTGTCATCACTTGTTGTGGAATGTATTGTTGTGGAGGAACTGCAGTCTTCTTTGTCTCCCTGGCTCAGGGATCCCAGGCTGCCTGACATAGATGTCTCCATGACCTGATTAGGAAGAGCTGCCTGCTTTGGATTCTCATGCAAAGATGGATTGGATGAGCCATCTGCCAAAGGCTACAGTCAAAAAAAATTTACAAGGTCAATTAATACAACACAATAAGGAGATAAACATCTCATCAATTTGCAGTGTTTGCTTTCAAGTGAAAAATTAAACAATATGCACAGAAAAAGTGTTTCCGTATAAATTAAGATTCATCACACTGACAGGTTTCTGCATTGCCCAGAAATGCATTCTTCTGTTGTGGTTATCTGCTTGGTGCATGTTTTCTTACTGAAGGGGTTTTTCTTATGTCTCCTTGAACAGACCAAACTTCCATTAATGTTAATGGGAAGAAAAGGTCTCCTGACTGCAGTGAAAATTGACTGGACACCATGTAAAGCACTGCAGGTTTCAGTGGGAGATGAAAGCAGCTGACGCCTTATAGAACAAGCCCCGAGTCAATGGACTATATATAAAAAAGACCCCTATTAAGCAGATTGCCACTAAGTTTTCTTCCATTACTTGACTCCGCAATTTACTCTGATGCAGAATGATTGTCATTAACTTTTACAAATAGAATCTAAAACCTTACCCTAAATTTCTGATTGATGGGATAGATCACTTTTGCCTTTAATGCAAATGCCGTGATGTTACTGTTCAGAGGAGACTCACTTTCCTGTATGGAAAAGAACAGAAAACCATTTGGGAACAGCAGTAGAGCAGACAGTTGTTCACTGCAAGTATTGCATGCCCCTTTTGGTTACAAAACTTAGAAATTCCCATTGATAACTATTTACTGACTGTTTCTGCTTTGGCACAAGAAGTCTTCTCATAAGACTCATTCAGAATATGAAACCCAGAAAAGAGAACACTGTCATTACCACTGCTCCAAAATGTGTTTACTCCTGCAAGGGAAAACTGGTATTCACAAGTTATTTTCATTTCTTTTTTTTTAATCTCCTTTAGCAGCTACTACAGATTTCACAAGAGAAACTGAAATTATCTTAATAACAGAAACTACTAAAAGATAAGCTCCACAGATATCACCATGGTTATAAATTCTGACTTTCAATTTAAATAAAGAAATAATACATTAAACAAAACTAGTCATCACTTTTTTTCCATGAAGAATTTCTATAGTATAACCCTTACCTATAATGCAAAGAAAATGCCAATGTTCTTCCAAAGAACTTTTTATAGATAACACTTCCTTTTCACATAATCTGCTATATCATGTAATCTGACTTTCTGTTCCTTGCCTTTCCTAGCCACTGCTTTATGCACTGGAAAAATGGGATAATCAGCTTTGTTTTATGAACTTATGTATGGCTTAATAAAAGGTTGGCGATAAGCAACAGATAGAAAGTTTAAATCCAAGCTTTCAAGAGTTCCTATTCTAACTTTGGTTTTGTCATATGAAGTGAAAAAATCTGATTTGCCAAAACAGAGTTTTCTTTATATAGATTTTTCTAGGAAATATCAAAGCACCAATAGAATCTAAAAATAGAGACAGGAAGAAAAGAGCAAACTACGTCATTCATTACTCTTTTATCATTGTATCTTTTCATCTCCACTTCATTTATTTCCAGAAATCACTTTTGGATTTACTGATAAAGTTAAAAGCACAGGGTCAGCATTTCAAACACTTGCTCATACTGAGCAGTCCCACTGCTGTAGTACATATTCAGGGACAGAAGCCAACAGAGTTTATTTTGCTCTGCAACGGCTGAAGGCAGAGCAGCTCCTGTCCAAAGCCGTAAAGCTATACTGCAGTGTGCTAGAACTAACACATCCTGCTTCTCAGCAGGCATGAGTAACACACAGTTATTAGTAATACAGTAATTATGGTATTATTGCAATATGGAAGGCCTCAGAATGAAAATACCTGTTTTTCTGAAGTGCTCTAACCTAACTAAAAGCATCCATTTTCCATCTATGCTTCTTCATGAGCTGTCAATTTGATGTTAGTAACAGCAAAAGCCTCTGGGAATTGAAAGAAATTAATAGAAAAAAAAATATATAACTTCAGTAGTTAGACAAATAGGTGGGAGAAAGTCCCTTCAAATAACAAAGTTACTTCTTAATGTGTTACAAATGAGCTAAGGTCTCTGGGAAATTGACATAGTTGTGAATGATCACCGTTAGAAGACCGCAATCCATTTCAAAAGGACTGGTAATACGCACAAAGTTATATCATTACGTAAGTTTTCCCACAGGATTTACACTCCAAAAGAGAATCTAATTCATGCTCACTTGTTATGCTGCATTTTAACTCAAGCAAAATGACCAACCATGGCTTGTCACCATTCCTGATCACAAAACTGAAATGAAGATTAATTACCTGTCAGGATTTAAACCAACAGTAAAATGCTTAGAATAGTGTCTATCTTCTCTTTGTCTTGAAACAAGTTGTTGTTACAAGTTAAGCACCAGACTGGCTGGCTTTAACTGACACTTTCTGCATGTATTTATGTATAATAGACTGAATGAGTTAGCTGAACTGGAAGGTTTTTTTAAATGTGCAGTTTAACTTGCAGCCTTTAGCTTCACCAAGAGCAGACAAATCAGCTTGGGGTGAAAGGCAGTGATCTGACAACTATACGGTAGGACTGGTTCTCAAGTTATTTTGAGATTATCACAAAAAAAGTTATTTGAATTTTTGATTGAGGGCAGGTTAAGTTTATGCCTTCTCCTACTTTTCTTTCAAAATTGTTTCTCTAACTGTTCTTGAATCCCAGCTCACCACACAAGTGTTTCAGTATTTGTGCTCATTTGACCTCTGCAGTGTATCTTCAGCTGGTACCAGATAGGAGAACTTCCTATGTGAGAAAGCCATTGAAGATGCTGCTATTCAGAAACATACTCACTTAATTCATTCTTTCTCCCTTTGTTGATCTACTCAGTCCATCTGACAGTTGGAGCCTCTAAGGAGGCTCTAAAAAAAAGTATTTGTTCCAGATTGGACCTGATGAGGGAATTTTGTTACTGTCAAAATTTCACTAATAAATCTTCTCCAGGAAAGAACCCACTATCACCTATCAGCACTGATTTCAGTACTGAAGAACATTTTCTTCTGTCAAGAGTGTTAACTTTTCCCATCAGCCTTTTGAAATTATAGACAATGTAGAGACAAAACCAAAGAAGCCCCTGTCCAAAAAGAACTCAGGATCTTGATTAAAATATGCAGAAAGAGTCCCCCTAGAGAAATGGCATTCATAAGGGGACTGAGCGCCTAGAATGTCTGCATTCATAAGCAGCCATCAACTCCCCCTCTCCTTCTTACGCTTTTTCTGAACACTTTTGAAGGGCTCAACTCCAAATGCAGTAAAATTTAGACGGTTTGGACCAAGCCCTGAATGTGCTCATTGCTACATGCAGCAAAACGGATATCCACCAACTAGAGCAGAGCTTTACCTCCAGCAGAATTTCTTCTTTTGACATATAGGGTTCTGCTTTACTTTTTGTGAGTGTGTGCTCTTTTTCATCAGAGCTGAAACTTTCCAGAAGTCTCTGGGAATCATCCTTCTGAAATTCCAAGAGAAAACAGATGAATTAGAACACTGAGATCGTGCAGACTCACTGGAAACGTCTTTGACAGCAGCCTGGATACATTCATGTCTCCATCCTGAAAATGATTTCAGTATCAGTCGAAAATCGTAACTTTGGAAAAATATGACCAGAAAATGAATGAGAATTTTACATATTCAGAAAGCATTTTTTAAAATTAATGAACTTTATGAGTTTGATTTGTTGGTCCAGAAGTAGAATTTTAACCTGAAACTTTGTAAGAGGCTGTAAATGTGTCAAAACAATCCATCAGCTCTCTTATTACAGAGTATGGAGTCGAGCTCTCAGTCTTGGTTCAAACTTCTCAGTTAATGCAAATTAATTAAATCATCTGTAATTGCCTGCAATGAAGAGAATGCTGGTATTTTTGCTCCCCTGCTATGAGAAAAACTTCCTAATTGAAGTTTTATGTGTGGAAAGTTCCTGTCAGGAAGAAATAGCCATCAGAAAATGTTCATCATCTTCCTTCCCCAAAAGCATCCTGCACCATTGGCTTTCATCTCCTTAACAAACACACATGGTACGGACACAGACTGTGAGGGAAGAAAACCTCCTGCTGCACATGCTCCTGCTGTTTAAAAAGGGAAAAAAAGAATACCCAAGGAACAGGCCAGTCAGTCTCACCTCTGTGCCCAGCAAGATCACAGAGCAGATCCTCCCGGAAATTATGCTAAGGCATAGGGAAAATAAGGAGGTGATTGGTGACAGTCAATATAGCTTTACTAAGGGTAAATCATGCCTGACAAATTTGGTGGCCTTCTATGATGGGGTTACAGCAATGGTGGATAGGGGAAGAACAACTGATGTAATCTACCTGGACTTGTGAAAAGCATTTGACACTGTCCTGCATAACATCCTTGTCCCCTAAACTGGATTAATTGCTGTATCTCATATCATAGCCACTCCAAAATAAGAATTTGCTTTTCTCATCTTATTTCTCTGACTGTTCACACTCATGCAGTATTTCCACTCCTTTATATCTCAATTACTATAATTTTAAGTGTTTGAATTTTTCCAGGATTCATTTCTTTCCTGCTAACATTTCTAATCTCATTGCCTTCCTCTCCATTTGTTTTTGTCCTCTATTATTTTTGCAACTGAAGTGCTACTGAGCGCTCTTTTAAGAGCATTAAGTTAAAAAAACCTAAGCCTAACTGTAACTACTGTAACACTTCATCAAGCTAATCTACTAGAATACCATAATGAGACAAGCTCCAACCCAAAGGGTCACGAGAGCCTCCAGGCAATGCTGTACTCTAACAGGAGAATATTATCAATAGAAATGTATTACAGTACACTACATGGTCTGAAGTTACCATGCTAAAGGTTTCTTCTTAAAACGACCCCATTGTGCCCTATGCACAGATCATCAAACCAATAAGGCACTTAACTGCATGCATCCAAGTCCCACAGATTCAGGCTGAGATCTATAGAATAGTGATTAGCTGGAGGTGAGTGACAAATGCCAGTAGCTTACTGCAGTGCCTATGGCTGCTTCAGACTTCAGGTACGTGCCCTGCTCCCACTGCAAGCATAAGTCAGTTGCTTGAGAAGCACCAGGGTATAATTAGGTAAACAATCTCTGTTTTTACTTTGGGTACAGAAGGCTGAAATACCTGCAGTTCAGTACCTGCTGTAATGCAACAGGCTTGCTCCACAGCATTGGTGGGGCATGCAATACGTGGAAGGAATGGGCACAGTCAGCCTAAAGCAGCCCTGTTTGCATTTGGGAAATCAGACCCATAGGATACAACCTGCCCGCCCTGCGATGCGTTCTGTGTACACCAGTGGGCAGTTTATTTTTCTTTCAAAATAAACAACTCTTTTACAACAGCAGCATTGATTTTAGTGGCATTTAAGCACCTAAATGCATCTGAAGATCTGGGCCAGAGAGAACTGACAGCTTCTATCCCCTATTGACATAAATGACATACAGGATAAAATCATACACGGCTACATGGTAGTGGTAGTACAATAAAGATACCACCTGTTAAGGCAGGGAAAATGAGCAATTGAATCAGCGAGGCTTGCACTTGCACAGGATGCATTGATCCAGCATCTGAAGTGCCTCTATTACTAGGCTAAAGCATGGCTTCAAACTGAGTTTCAAACCTCATACTTAAAAGCAGTTGGGAGCAAGAGGATTTTTCTCTTATGTCACGTTTAACGACGATCAACACAAACTGATATGCACGCGCAGCAGAGCTGTTACAGCTGAAAAAAGACGTGGTTAAAACCCAAGGCAAACCAGCAGTCCCACTGTAGGCTGGCAGAATGCCCTGCAGGGCTCCAATTTCCCAGCTGCGCCAGTGGCAACCATTGCCACATCCAGTCAACCCAGCACGGCTTGGGACTAGATGTGGTGGGAGAAAAAAGAAGTCAATAACAATTCTCAGAAAATGTATCTGCCTGGTAGCGGTTCTGTGGGTATGTGCCACCTCTGCAAACCTGGACTCCAACCAAATGTTTTATGTAACAAAGAGATACGAACCATCCACACACCAAGGCAGGTGTGTTATTAACAAAATCACACACTTCAGAAAAGCCTGTTATTTTGGCATCAAGCAAACTGTCGAATGTGTTCTGCTTTCTTTATTCCTCGAGTATGTATGTGTGTACTCTCTGTGCTTAGTACTAACACTCTGCTTGTGCTGTTTGTAAAATGAACTTTGGAAAAGTTCATAAAATGTTTTGGAAATCGTATGACTCTTACTGACACAGAACGGAAATCAGTGTTTACTTTCAATTATCTCCCCAAGTTTCAGCAAGCTGGGTACATCTTCCCTTGTCTCCAAAGAGCAGCACAGCCTCGTACGAGAAGCGATGGCTGCACGCAGCGGTCACCTGGGCTGAAGGATGGAGGCCAGCGGGGCAATGCTCCTCACACAAATACTCAAAACTGCCCTTTTTTTGAGGCGGCCTGTTTGTTTTTGTAAATGCTTAAATTAAATAAGTGGTAAAGTCTTTTCCAGCAGAGTTACCTCAGGACTGATGGGGCTCCCCACCCACCACCGAGCTAACCTCGAGCCCGCGGAGACTCGTCACTGCCGAGGACACCGACCGCGCCGCTCGCCCCGCGCCCCCGGGCTGGCCGGGGGCCTCGGGGCCCTCAGGGCCGCCGCCTCTCAACGCAGGCCAGCCGGCTGCAAACCGTTCACCCCGAAGCAGGCCCGAGCCCCCCGCCCGCCGGCCCCGCGTACCTCTCTCCGCCGGCGCGGCCCGAGCGCGCAGCGGCAGAGCAGGGCGGCGGCGGCGGCGCCCAGCAGCAGCCCCAGCAGGACGGCGGGGACCAGCAGGGCGGGCAGCGCCTGCAGCGAGCGCGCCCAGAACTGCAGACCCACCGCCCGCAGGCAATCCCCGGCCGCCGCCATCGGACCCGGCCCGGCCCGGCCCGAGGGGAGGAGAGTGGAGGGGAGGTCCCGCTGCTCGGGGCCTCTCGGCCGCCCGCCCCCCGTCCTCGCCGCGGTGGGAGGAGACCGATGGCGGATGGATGCGGCGGCTTAGGCCCGGCCTGGCTCGGGGGCAGCGCCCGGAAAGTGTCCGCGGCGCCCTGCGCGCCCGCGGAGGGGCCGCCCGCCGCCATGTGGAGGGTGCTGGCCGGCCTGCTGCTGGCGCTGCTCCCCACTGGGCCCTCCGCGCCCGCCCAGCCTCTCGGAGCGCCCACCTGGCGCGGCCGGGCCGGGGGCCGCCCCCCGCTGAGCCCCGTGGAGGGCTGCGGGGCGCCGGGACCGCCCCGGGAGCCCTGCGGTCAGACGGCGGCTGGGGTAAGGCGGTGTGCCTGCGGGGGGGCTCCTCAGCGGGGCGGCCCCTGGGCCCGGGGCGGCCGATGGCGGGCGGCGGAGCGGCCCTTCGTGAGGGCACAGCGAGCCCCGCCGCGGGGCTGCTGGCGGAGCTCCAGGCACTCCCCCGGCACTTGGGCTGGGGGCAGCGGCCATGAGGAATGCCATCAGCGGTTTAGATACAGCTTTTGTTTTCATTCTTTCTCTGTCAAGCTGTGGAGAATACCTGAGACTGCGGTGGGGAATGGAGGGGTCACAAGTGATGGCTTGTGGCGCGATGACAAGGAGACTAATTAGCGAGAAAGGGTACTGCAGCAAAACTAAAACAATAAACCACCTTATTTTTGCATCAGAAAAATAAACTGTTAAACTTGGGAAAATGTCTGCTAGCAATACTACTGCGTTAAGTTAATTACTTGTGAAGCATGATGTGAGTTCTGGCCCATGGAATTGGCACCATTTGCTGACGCGGAGCCCCTTGCGATGCCCTCGGGTACCGTGGGCACACTGCAGCGGGGTGGGAGGGTTATGCCCAATATCCAGGCTGTGTTTTCCAGTGCAGACTACTGAGAACCGAATGCCAGATAACGCAGAAGAAAAAACAAAGAGTTCTGTCATGTCATTTGTAGTTGATGCATACTAACACTGTAAATTTCTGTTGTAAAACCACGGATGAAAGAATGCCTGGAATCTGTGGAAATCAGGAGCCATTCGTACACTGTTTTCCTAGGAAGTAGGAAATAAAGCTTGTTAGCTAGCAAGCCATGTTTTCTGTATGCGTTTGTGCATGCTGAGACCACTGTCTGCTTTTGTTACAGGCTCATTGACAAAGGAACTGTTGATATTTAACACTGCATAAGAACAATATTTTGGATTTATGTTTATAAACAAGATTTGTTTCAAAATTCAACGTAATATACCATTGTAGCGGTGGTTTGTATTTTCATGGGTGTTTTACACTGATGTCATTACGTCCATTTAGTGTACTGGTGTGCATTTCCTTAATGCAGATGGGGCTCTAGACTGCTCTAGAAATATCTGGCAAAGGTTAATTACCTTTTAATATGATTGCTGCGTATCCATATGCATATATGGAAATGCATACATATATTATGTCTATTATATCTATCCACCAAACAATTTTTTGTTTAATTTTGCCACTGGAGTCTCCTGTTCTTATCTTACTTGAGATGCTTTGCTAGTGAAAATTCAGGGTCATATAGATTAACTAATGAGAAGAAATTAATAATGGCATTAGAAAACTTTGGCATAACTCAGTTTGTGTACAAGAAGTCTGGAGTGCAGGGAGAGCTGCACAATGAGGTATTTGCAAATAGCCCTTAGTGAAGAGCCTGGGATCTCCCAGAGCTGCATCCCAGGGCTGCTCAGTGTGCTGCATGTTCCCACTTGCGTTTGTTTCTCTGTCCTTTCTTTCTTCTCCACAAGAGCTGCTTCCAATCCCATATGTACTTGTTTTCTAGAGCAGTGTCCACTTAAAACCCAGGTCTCCTGGTACATCCAAATTTATGAGATGTCTTGGATTTTCTGTTATTTTGGGGAAAGTGCCCTATCTGAAGTGAGAGCTATTTCACACAAGGTTAACAAAAGTTACAGCTCTAACAATAATCATAGTGATGTTTTTCTCAAGCAGGCAAAGAAGAAAATTGCCCCTAACTTGCTGTACTTTAACAGTGATGTTGACATAAGTCAGTTCATAACGTTACTCGCATGCAGCGCTTGGGAGCAAACAGAAACAGCAACTGTGGTTCACATCGTTCAGCAGACTTAGAAGATCACTGTTAATTATCCAGCGTTACTAACTCTGTATTACCTCCTGCTAGGAAACATTTTTATTAAATGAAAACTTGCTTATGTGACTGCTGCATCTTAATCAAAACACTGGGCATTAAAAATCCTTAAAAACACTAGTTTCTTTTACTGATGTTTTAGAACTCTGATTTCTGCAGCAATCTCTGTGGTCTGGGCACAGGCAGGAGGCTGTCACAGATTATCTTCTAAGCTGCTGTTTTTAGCCTGTGGTCCCTTTGACAGGCTCTGTGTAATGCTGTGAAGGAAAAATGAGCGTAATGTCAGTAGACTTGATCATCCAATGTGGACACATTCCTGCTGACTCCTAGTGATTGGATTTTCCAATGTTCTCGGTTCTGCCTTTGAAAGTGGCAAGAAAAATTATTCATAAGAACAAACTAGTGCTTTGTAACAAACCCTTCTGCTCCACTATTGCACAAAGGCTCAGCCTGATATTAAGTGTAAGTACAATTTGAGCCCCAAGCATGCATAGCCGTGCTAGGAGACAGCAGAGCCTCATCCTGCTTTACAAGCTGTGGGAGACCTCTAAAGCCATGTTGTATCTCTTCTGGTAGTTAATTTTGGGAAACTCAATTGTGAAGCATAAATTCAGTGTAATAGTTCGATATTAGACATTTGTGAGAACAGTTCCTTTTATAATTGCTCTCTTCTGTGTTAACTTTAGGTTATTAAAGATAATCTGTGGCTTCAAAGAGAGACAGGATGTCTGGGAATGACAGGTATGTAACTGTTTTCTCTCTCTTTTCAGTGCTGTGGGTGTTCCAGGACCCCCAGGGCATGAGTGCACAGGTGGGCAGGGGGCTGGAGCTGTGCCCTGGTTTTATATGCCCCCTGATTTGGAAAAGAGAGCAAGGGGAGGGGGAAGAAATGAGGCATTCCATCAGGGCTATTACCTGAGGTGTGGTCCTTACAAGCAGTATCTAGATGGTTCCCAGAGTGGTATTGGGCCATGCTCCACGCTCTCAGTTTGCAAGAGAAGTTAGGGCTTGGCTACCCATGCCTGGCTGTGGACGTGTGCCCTCAGTGTTGTTGGTATGCCTGCCCAGGAGCGCAGCCCTGTGGTGTGGAGGGGAGGGATACAGAAGCAGTCACTGATGTCCTGCTTTTGCTGGTGGGACTCTTGATCCTGGGTCACAGGGGAGCGATTGCTTAGAAGTTAGGAACAAGTGTGCTCTAGGCTCCCTAAACAGCTCATCTAGAGCAGAGCCGCTGTGAGAAGACCTTAGTTTGTACCCAGCTCTGAATCATTTTCAGGAGGAGCCCTCTTTCCTCGTTTCCTCATAACGACATAGTACAAGGAGCACCCTCTGATGCCCAGCATTCAGTGCTGTGAAAAACCCACTTTACTTAAAGCTGATCAAGACCTTGTTCCTTTTCAGAAGCTTAACCTCTATGCATTTGCTAACATTGTTGCAATACCTACTATTGAAGCTATTTTCAAAGACCTCTGCAATTACAATAACTAACATACTTTTTCCTGGACCAAGTTGTTAAAGGCTCATAGACACAGAGGGTCTGGAACTGTTGCTGGGATCATAATATTCTTTACAGAGAGTACCAAGTATACTTTTTGCTGATCTCAGATACACTGAGCATCTCCAGTGGTAGTTGTCTAATCTGATTGAAATACAGTACCCCAGTGCTTAGAGCTTGGAGGAACTGTGTCTGAGGGCTGATTGCCACAGGCTCTTTGTGTACATTGGAACAAATCACTTAGTTTCTCTGAATCTCTGGTGTTTATCTTCTTTATATGTATATAACAAATACTGTGCTACATTACCCAAGCATAGTGGAGATGAGTACCCTGCAAGGTTACCACATCCTCATACAGCTCATTAACAGGGGCAATGCAATGTCTGAAATAAACCTCCCTACCATGGCTGCGGTTTCCCAAGAGATGATTTCATGACATGCATTTGCCAAGAAATTATACGCTCTGAAGCAGTCATCTAGTGAGATGCCTCTAATTTCTTTGCCTTGTGCCATGGCTAATTCACAAATTAGTTTATTAATTTAAATAGGAAAGCAAATAATTTGGATTTGCTGAACTTCCTTGTTTTTTTCCTGTATTTATTCAATGTAATCTTTGCTGTTCGCATCTTGCTTTCTGATGAGTTGCAAATTACTAATGTGCCATCCACTGAGAGAGGAAACACATGCGGTTTTGTAGTTCAGAAGAACCTTCTGGCACTTAAGAAAAAGTGAGGATATTGAGGATTTTGACACACAATAGCTTTTTGTTAGTGGTTGAACCTCTGCCATATTGTTAGTAAATAAATATATGTGTTAAATGAGGGGCTGCTACAGGCACTGAATTGTATGCTTGATTTTATAGCTAAGAAATGTTCCATTCTAATAAACATAAGTTTTTAACATATTTAAAGCTAAGGTTTTAGTGGTTTTCTTAATCAAGGTACTAGACTCTTTATTTCTTACTGAAGAAGTTCTGAATGAAAGCAGTGAGTTGGGAACTTCTGCGTAAGACCTTTGTCATTGAAAATGGCAGTGTGCTGAAGTGAAACAGTTTGTGGCAGCACACCAGTCTCAGGGCTGCTGTTGGAAGTTTTTCAAGTCATTTCTGGATGAGAAAAAGCGATCCCCAAGTAGCTCTGTGATTGGGGAATGCAGTAGATTTTTGAGAGTTATGTTCGAATCTGCTCTGACTTACTGAAAACAGGCCTGGAAAGTAGATTTGTTTTGTCTTGTTGATGCCCAAAGTTTCTTTGACTTTGTAACAAGAAAAGCTAATGGCAACATTCAAAACTAAAATACAGTAAATTACTACCTTTGCCTGTTCATTGTTGTGTGTAATTGAAAGGACTTTAAATTGGATCTTGTATCCTGGATGGTTTCCAGGACAGGGAATAATTCAGAACAACAAAAATATAGTAAGCAAGTATATTTAACTCTTTTCTTCCCCACCGAAATAAAGCTAAATTATTCAAAACTTCACTGATAGATTTTGCAGATGTGGGACTTGAAATATGCAGCCCTTGAGAGCTAAGAATTAAAATGCCTGTCTTAGTTAAAATGCTTTTTTTTTCCTCCCAGTGTCAGGTAATTTTTAATTCTGAACTTGTCATTTCACAAACTTGTTGGTCTTCACATTCCTACTGTAATTTGGCAGGTTAGGATGTGTGGCAAAGGTATGGGAGTCTTAGGACATACTGGAGTCTTTGTTGCAAACCTATTGCAAGACTATTTTCATTTTGTATTCTATTTGTATCATCCTATTTAATTGCCAGTAGTGTTATACCTACCCTTCTAACGGCAGTCTGTCTGTGCCACTAACATGTTCAGGACTCAGCCCATTTAGTCCAGTGGTAAAGGCTTGTGCTTTAGCACTGCAGGTCTCTGTCATTACTCAAAGGTAACTTCTTAGCAAAGGACAGTATGCAGACCACAGAGGACAGTTTCTTTTCTTAGATACCCATCCATTACCCCCAGCCCCTATGAACACAGACCCGCAGTCTCCATGCAGTAGGTACATTTTCTGCCAGGTCAGATCCTCTCTGTGTTTGCACACCCTGAGCAGCAAGTGAATGCAGTGAGAGCTGGGAGTGGGGAGCTCTCCTCCTAAGATGTGTTGCTTTTGTGTTGAGTGTGGCTGCTGGAGGTCCAAAAGAGCAAAAGATCACCATCCAAAGCAATAGTGCACAAAGCTGAGGAATGGCAAATGAGTACCTGGGGAGAATAGCAAAGGAAATTGAACAGCATTAAATAGCAGAGACTGGTTTGATCAACTGTGCATTTGCCATTTCATAGTGTTGTAACACTGCACGCGTGTGGGACTGACTAAATGCTATAGTAATGAGAGTGGTAAAATGTTACACCAATCTTCCAGCTGTTTCAGCTATATTAATATTTCTTTTCATGTTTTCATTTTGTAATTCAATATAAAGTTGACCTTCCAGTACTGGTAATTAGCTAGGAATATGCAGTTTAAGACAGAGTTCTGGCATATCTGTTTATATTGGCTTTATGGAAAGTTAAATCATGGGAAGACATTTTAGTAACATGCTGATTAAAAGTAATACAAAATATTTAAAAACTTGATAATACATTGTAAAAATGTGGACTGTTCAATTAAGGAAAACAAACACAATTTCATCTTAGAGATGGTGATATTGTATCACATCTCAAAAGAAGGCGAAATTACTGTGTTTCTTTGATGAACTTTTTCACTTGGCATCTTTGGAGATGTTTGCAGGGAAGCCCCAGATTAAGCTCATGCTCTGCTGGTTTGCTTGCTGGGAAATATTTTGTCTTGAGGCATTGCACTCTGGGAGTGCCTGGTGGTAGCCAGGCAAGCCCAGCTGAGAGGGGCTGTTTGGGCTGTGTGTGAAGCTGAAACCGTTCTCCTGCTTTGCAAAGTTTCTGTTTCAAAAAGGAGTCGGGATAGTTTCCATTTAGAAACTAATTGAAGTGAAGACCGTGCAGCTCTGATAATGGCTTTTGTGAAAACAGACAGAAAAATGACAAAGATTGAAGCTGTAAGAAGAAAAGAGAGTGGAAGGAACAAGGAGATGGCAGAGTTGGTGTCAGAATTGAGATGCGTCTCTGAAGGGGCACTGACAATGGTGCGCTCACACTTCTGAGCAGTGAGATATCCAAAATAAAGCTCGATGCTTGTCAGTGAAAGGCATGAAGAGTCAAGTATTAGTATTTTCCAACCACGGATGAATCAACTTGTTAAAAAAAAACCAAACACAATTTCAGAATGGAAATCTAGAATAGACCTGAAAACCACAGAATGTGTTACACCTGTGCCACCCTTTCTCAGATGCTCAGTGCCCAGTTTTTCAAGCAATCACCAGCCATCTACAAACCATAGAATCATATTATTATAGAATAGCCTTGGTTGGAAAAGACCTCTAAGATCATCAAGTCTAACCACTAACCCAGCACTGCCAAGTCACCATTAAACCATGTCCCTCAGCCCATCTAGGATCTTATCTTACAAGAGACAGCAGGTCTGTTTATATGTGGAAAAGCAGTTATGTTCTAGTAGGTCAGTTGGACTGAGCTGTGTAATGTTCTAGTGGCAGTTAAATCTATAAGGATAAGGAGAATGTGTTTTGTTTAACTGACAGTACTACGAAAAGTAATGAGATAGAAAATTGTTGCTTTACTGGCAAGTGAGACCAGGGTATTATAAAACAGCCTATATTGTTTAAAACTTAATAGAGTGACAAAAAAATCTGAAGGAAGACAGTGCCATATGTTGCTGTATGGACATGCGTCGCACTGCTTGAATCTGTTTTAGCAAAACCTTCCACTGAGTGCTGGGAAGATACAAGTGAATTTGCAGAAGTATCTTTTTAATCATCATCAACATTGAGGCTGCTCAACATAATGTCAAGAACCTGCAAAATCCCCAACCTCCAATTACCAGTGATGGAGCAGCCAAATAACATGCCTGGAGACTTCTGCTGGGAGCTGGGCACATTATCTTGGGATTGTACATGATGACAAAGCACAACTTGAAAACAGACTCATCTGCGTAATTAGTAATCCAGAGATTTATTCAGAGTCAAAGAACATGATCAGTTAATTAAATTGATTCCTGTGGACTTGATACTCTCCAGAGGGGAGTATCAGGATTTGCTGTGGCATGAAAAGTGCATTTGGGTGTGCTGATGGAGACATCATGCTGCATAGGGCACAAGAACAAAAGATATTTTATGAAGCAATTACCCCCTTCTTGTTGGCTGACCTCCCTCATCCAAAACAGAAGGAAATGATCTGCTAAACAAGAAGCACTTTCAAAGCAGTAATTGCTCATCCCAGCCCATACATTTTACCATTTTGACTTCTGACTCTTAAGCCCTATGAAGAAACTCTGTGTCTCAAATCAGGGTTTCTGATTACTAGAAAGGCAAGTGCATCTCCTGTAGTCTGGCAAGGAAACAAAAAAGAGAACTGGTACTTCACCTTCATAGGAATGGGGCGTCAATTGCATTAATATATGAGACACAGCAAATATAAAATGAATATTTTTCAGTGTTTGGATATATCTATACAAAACTGGGAAGGGGCTCGATTCAGTAGTCTGAACATAGGTTTAGAGCCATTGGAGGTGGGATATAGTATGATATGTGGGTCTACTGGGGAATGCCATGGCCAGGTGGGCTCAGACTGGTAGCTAGCAGGTCCGTACTGCACTTAGACTTCAGCACTGTTGTCATCCTGAGTGATTTGGGCTATTGCTTTGTCTTGAAACAGAAATATGCCATGCATGACTACCCTGAAAGAATTCCAGCCTGAAAGATGTGCAGACATTTGTTATTGTAGTTATACATATTACCGTCCCCACCAAGTTTACCTTGTTATTTTTACATTCCCTACATTAGTCTGAGTCTGTTGCATTGTTTAACAATGGTTTAAGTATTTAAGTAAAACTTAAGAAGTGAATTAAGACTGATAGTAAAATAGAAACAACTAGGTTTTTCTGGCCCAATATATCCACAATTAGAAAAAGACTTTTTCAAAAAAGCAATTTGCAAAAATCTTTGCTTTTCAATGAGAATTTTTGTTCATAAGTAAGTTCATAAATCAGTAATAAATGAGAACTAATATGCAAAGAATGAAAAAAAGGTATCTTCTTTAAACATAGACAGCTGACTGTAATTTTGAAATTTTCATTACATTTTTTCTCTTCATTCAGCAGCTTTACCTTTTGACAATTTAGTACATTAAATTATTGATTTTTAGTGTAAGCTTCTTTTATTAATGTCATAGGTGCTTTTACTTCAGTAGATGAAAATGATATGATTTCAGAACTATTCTTGTAATTTTGTGTGATATCATGGACTAATCTTTCATAAAAATATCAGCAAAGGCTAGCATTGATACTGCTAATTACTAAATTGAGGAGCATTTGATTTGATGGCACTCCAGTTCATCTGAAATGTAACTGAGACCCTTACTCAACTGAGAAATATTTTTCTTCTGAATATGCATTGACGTGGTTAATGGTTAATTAGCAGACTGTATCTTTGAAGCAGAACACCCTTAGCACTGAGGCCACTGACATGGTAGAGTGCTTCAATTATTTATGCTTTGCTGAAAACTTCTTTGTGTTGAAAATATTAACAGTTGATTTAAGACTGAAGCCTAATTCATACATTAGACACTTCACATTTAAATGGCAGGAAGTTTTCTGTGGGGTGTATGTGAGTTCCCTAGGGAGTGAACAGTTTTGTTCTAACTCCTGCTGAGTTTTGTGGGGCAAATCCCATCTCTGTGTCCTGTCTGGCCTTAGGTCTGTTACCTACATTGATGTTAAGTGCTTTGAGGAAGAGCATGCTGGTCTCTGTGTGCACACAGAGCACCATGTACCACAAACCCCATCCCTGGCTGGCATCTGCACCAAGTGGCTGCCGCACAGGAGTGAGCTCTAATGCAGAGTGTTGCCTTGGTTTTCAGCGATGCCCTTACCTCTGGTCATTCAAGCAAATGGAGCCGCTCACCAGCTCTTGACTTCTGCAGCCTCAGATGATCAGTGGAGCCATTCGCTGTTTGCTTTGATACCCTCATGGACAAAGAAGATTTTGTTCAAACGAGAGTCTTCTGTTAGCCACCAGCTGGTCAGTACAAGATGGTTTGCCACTTTTAATATTTGTCAGGATTTTAGCAATTACACCAAAAGTGAACATTGCTGGGAATTTACTGACCAATTGGTATGTTTCTAATTCAGGTCGTTATCTTCACTTGAGATGACTTCAGCAACACCAGCTAGTTATGAGGATTCTAAACAATTATTGTGACAGCTACAACTATGCAATTGCTGTGTAAATTCTGATAGACACTTAGTAACGCAACACATCTGGATAGTCTGATGAACTTTGTACATAATGTATTTTGTTAGGGAATAGTGATAGCCAAAAGATGAATATATCAATTAAGATACTAGTAATTACCTGTGGGAATAAGTAGTTCATACAAATTTGGATTAGAAAAAAGATTAACTATTGGGATAACAAAGCTCTTAAATATGAAGACAATACCTCTAATTTTTTTTTTCTCATTTCATTATTTACATAGTTTAACATGCTACAGTTCGTAAATTATGGTGTTTTCATACACTATGTAGACTTTTCTCCTTCCTCCACAGCCTGAAGATGCATCCAATATGACATTGTCTTCTGGATTTGGAATAACCCTTCAGAAATGTGGTGTGGTAAGTTTTCTTACATTTGGCTTGTTAATTTGATAGGAAGTTTGTACCCAAATGTCCTTCAAAAAGTAGGAACAGAATTGTGCCCATGCTTAGTATTTGGCAAAACGTCCATTTTGATGTTAATGTGGTTGCACCCTCTGTGAGAGGCACAGTTTTGCAAGGTTGATTCGAAACTGAAGGAAGTCAGTGAAATCTTCTCTCAGACTTCAGGGGAATTTGGATTGTGGTCAGAGTAAGTACTTCAGTGTGAATTTGTAAAACTATAAATGGGCAAAGCACAGTGAACTCTAGAAATCAGCCGCAAGACTGAAGACAAACTTCTTTAGAGGATGAGATACTCTTCTGAGATGCTCTTCTGACTCAACCAGGGGTGCTGTACCTGTGTCAAGTATGGGCTTTTTTCGAAGGATGGAGCACTGAGCCCCGTGATGCCTACTGTGTCTTTGGCATCCTGTCACACAGCCATGGAAGAGCCAATGTGCCATAGTCTGCGTATTCAGTGGGACTCAGCTACAGCACAGTATTTAATGAAAAATGCTTATGAGGAGTAAAGACCTCCCTACTATAAGGAAATTTTAAGCTTTCCATTTTATTTTTACTTTATGTTTGCATGGGTTTATAGATTTATCTGGACTTGTTTTTATTTTATTTTTTTCCCCCCCTGGTTTTTGTACACTGGATGAATCAAGTCTGATTTTTTTTAATTAGAGACAGTTCATCTTATCCATCATTTGGAGAGAGAAAGTGTAACCAACTTTAGAACAAATCTGAATTTAGAAACTGAAATACTACATCTGAGGGTAGAGGATTCAGTAGCCAGTATAGAAGAGGTGACATTATAACCCACACCAGATCTTTTGCACAGAGAAGAATGAATATGCATAACATCTTATTACACTAATTACCTATAATGCTGTTATTGAAATGGCTGCATATCATAATTAATGAGGATGAATGGTGAGCATTTCAGGCATAAGAAGCAGTAACACAGAATATTCTGCTTTTCCAGCTGTAGATTCCCGATTTTTATATCAGAGCTTCGCAGAAGGAGTTTGAGACAGTTACGTGTTGTTTTTTTTCTGCTGTTCATAACATAGCCTCACACAGGCTCATTAAAAATTGTGAAATTCTGCTGTACAAGATCAAAATTAGTCTGTGATAGATTCTAGGATTATCAGAAAATAACTTTGCAATGCTATTAGTTGTACATTACTGAAAACTGTACAACTGTATGTAATTCTCTTCTACCTTCAAATGCGGTTCACGTTTTATTTTCCTTTGCTTACCTTGTCTTCTACTTCAATCCTAATTTGTCTGAGCAGATGCTTTCCTCCTAAGAGACAGACTGGCCATATGGTGGTCTTTAGCTGTTTTAAATGGAAAAAAGTGAATTTTGCACATTTTCTTTCTCCTGCCATGAGTGTCTCCTCAGAGCATGGAGATGACATATGTTTAGTTCCTGGAGGCAGGATTTTTCCAACACCTTATCACAGAAATACCCCTAATGAAACTGAGGTGTTTAAGTTTTATCTATGCTTCCAGCACCCAGTCCCTTCCTTCTTTCCAGAAATGTACTCCTTTAAGAACTTCATTCCATAGTATGACTTGAACTTTTTTGTAATAGTACTTCAGAATGACAGTGAACTTTAGCAGAACTGAAGTAAATCTTTAAATGTGACTGTTTGGCTTTTATCACATTTTCCTGTCTCATTTCTCAGTCTCCTAAGCATTTTTGCATTGCAGATCATCTGTGATACAAGCATCCTTCACTTTATTTCCTCCATTCCTGTTTCTAGTTGTTTCAACTTATTCCCAAAGATCCTCCATTCCTTTCACTTCCATGACAATTCCTTCCTCCTCCCTTTTCTCCTAGCATGTCCTTGCTCTTTCTGTAGTTCTTTCACTCCACTCTCCCGGGTACCTGAAGTGACCTTGCTTGCAGGTGGTGATGATACACACTGTGTGCTTCAGTGGCAGATAAGAACTGGAGTATGCACGTGTGCATCATCAGTGGCTCACTGGGTTTGGTTCCTGTAGGTGGTTGGCAGCATAGTCATCTGCTCCAAAAGCAAGAAAAAACATCTTCAGGCAAATTGGAGGAGCAACTTAAATGAGATATCAAGTGGCCACTGATCGCAATGGCAGTAGCATATGGAGGAGGTTCTTTGTAGGAGAGATCACAGAATCACAGAATGGTAGGAGTTGGAAAGGACTTCTGTCATCTAGTCCAACCCCCCTGGTAGGGCAGGTTCACCTAGAGCAGATTGCACAGTATCGCATCCAGGTGGGCTTTGAATGCATCCAGAGAAGGAAACCCCACAAGCTCTCTTGGCAGCCTGTTCCTGTGCTCTGTCACCCTCAAAATAAAGAAGTTTTCCCTCATGTTCAGGTGGAACTTCCTGTATTCCAGTTTGTGCCCATTGCCCCTTGTCCTGTCACTGGGCATCACTGAAAAGAGTCTGGCTCAATCCTCTTGACACCCGCCCTTTTGGTATTTATAAAGATTGATAAGATCCCTCTAAGTCTTCTCTTCTCCAGGCTAAACAGACCCAGGTCTCACAGCCTTTCCTCGTAAGAGAGATGCTTCAGTCCCGTAATCATCTTTGTAGCCCTCTGCTGGACTCTCTCCAGTAGTTCCTTGTCTCTCTGAACTGGGGAGTCCAGAACTGGACACAGTACTCCAGATGAGGCCTTACTAGGGCAGAGTTGAGGGGGAGGATCACCTCTCTCAACCTACTGGCCTGTACTCTTCTTAATGCACCCCAGGATACCATTGGCCTTCCTGGCCACAAGGGCACATTGCTGGCTTATGGTTAACCAACCGAACTGGCTGTCAAATCCAACAGCTTCTCTACTGCTTAATTCTCATCTTCTGCTTTCTCCAGTGCTATCAGGAAAAAACACCCAAGTACTTTCAACCCCTTTGCAGTTTAGCTTAAAACTGACTGCCAGTCAAAAATAAAGAATACAAAACATGTATTTAATATTAATCAAAAATGCAATAAATGTGCCCTTTTGGCCCTTGAGGAAGACTATGGTAGGAGACAGGCAGTACAGCTGGGATGCCTCTGAAGGCTTTCTTTGTTTAGTCACCAAATTAAGAATTTTATTAAATGAAACAAAATTAAAAGAAAGTGTAAAATTTATTGGAGAAAGAAAATCAACAGTGCATAGAAGTGTGCATTAAATCTCCTGCTTAGGGGAAGGAGAGGACTAACACTGCTGTATTCCCCCACGTGCCTCTGGATATACACATGCTACTTTCTCTGCCTATTTTATTGTAGGAATTTATCTAAATTACTGTTTACATCCCCTCTCCTCACATGTAAAGGAATATATTTGTGCCTGATTAGAAGCATGGGAAGAGACCCGGAAGTCCTTTTTTTTTTACCTTCATCTCACGGAAGACCAAGGGAAAGGTATGGGAAAATGAAGGGAGGAAAAAGTTTTTCTAGTTTCCCCTATTTCTCCAGCTCCCTCTTTCACTGGTGTATACATGTTTGTCCTCACAAGCCCATCCACACTTACTGTGGAGCATGATACAATATTAACAACTCATGCAGTTTAAACCTTGAATCTTTCAAGATGTGTTTTCTTGTTTTAGTGTTTGGGTCAAGGTCTCTGCTTTGTGGCTTTGGATTTTCTTTATGTGGCTTTGAGGCTTTTGTTCCTGTTTCATTTTGTTCGTGCTTTTTAAAGCAGATATCTAACCTTTGTGACTGTGCAGGAGAGGTTGAAAGGCATGTTGCATGCATCATGACAGTTCAGAAACTAGAGAGAGAAAATCTGCCCAAAATATGCCACATTTTTAATATTCGGTGATTTTAAGTCTCATAAATGTTGGGGGATAATTCATGACATACGAACATAGGAAATTGGTAATGCTTCCTCACAGATATGATTAAGCCTATTTTTATATGTGCTGACAATTATTTGCAGAATCTAGTACAATAAATTGTTGAATTTTTTCTCCATAAGGTTTGTTTAACACAATTGAGGTTGAACTTGCTGTAATGAGTTCAGAAAATTTAGTGTAGTATACTAAGGAGAGTTAGTTTTATAAACAGATTTATTCAAATGTACTTTAATTATTGTCACTTAAATAGAAAAATGCAAACTAAACAATAATAATTTCAATAAAAGAAATTTCAGTAATTTATTTGCCTTGATTCATAAAATATCCTAAAACTGTAATCTGTTTCTATACTGAAATGCAGAGATCAATGGTACATGATGAAATCATAACTATGTATGTCGAACCCTGTGGATATCATGAACTCAGATGTGATTTCTGAAGTCTGTCACAATTCATATTTTGAAAACTCATTTCTGTGGGGGCTGCTTTATAATTTATATTTGCTGGTGTCCAGACACAGAGTAGACATTTCCTAAAAAGGAGGAAGAAGAAAGAGAAAGTCTCGGCCTGATTTATACTTCAGCCAGTTAATAAGTGTTAATTTGGTGTCATTATTAAAAGCCTGATACACCTCATGGCTATACTATAAGACAGCATATTATAGACCTGATAAAGTTTTATACAATTCTGGTATAATATGAGTTGTAGGGGAAAGCAATTTGGAAGGTGAGAGGTCAGTAAGCAACTCGGTACTCAAAGTAGTTTCATTTAGAGGGTATAATTACTCAATAAGAGTTAACAGCCTAATGGAATAAATAAATAAAATAATATGAATGTGTGTTGCTAGAGATTGGTGATTAGCTTATGAACTTCACCACTAGCTGGAAGCAGAGCCAAGTCCACTGGTGGCTCCCATCAGCCCTCCCATGGGAAGGGTGAATCGAGGCAGCCAGCACCCTTTGGAGAGTGTGGTTGCTGTGAAAAAAGGGAAGTAGAGACCAAAATTCCATGGAGAGAATGAATTTGCAGTGAGGGCAGCTTGCAAAAGAAACATCTTCATAGTACAGAAATTCAAAGTTAAGAATTTTCCAGACTAGTTATAAAGTTATGATCCAGTTCTGTGTTGCATGATGTATCATGGGGATATTCAGATTGTTGTTTTCACTTCTGGCTCTGCATGAGCTGGGTTTCCAGCTTCTGGATTTCTGTCTCTTTGTCTCCAAGCAACAGCTTGACATACTGAAGATTAAAATCTCCTTGGGAGTTTGAGGTCAAACTGAGTATAGTGCCATTTGCAGGTCACTTAGAATGCCTTCAGAAAATAAGTTTACACATATAATGAACTTTAATTAGTAATCAAGACTATGAAATTTGTAGTTAAGATGCACATACGGCCATTTTGCACCGTTAATGTTAACACTTCTGTTTTCAGGTGGATGTTGAACATGACCCTCAAACTGCATACATTACACTTCTGATTAATAACACCAACACACTGCTCGCAACAAACATTACAGATCTTACCATCCTGGACAATATCACTGGTCTACATGTTCAAAAAAACAGTGGTAATAAGACCACAGGTGGTATACAGATTTACAAGAAAAGATTCTTGCAAGGTAAGAAAATCTGCAAGGAAGTACCCCTGCTTATATATGTAGAAAAGCATCTGTTCACCTCACGACATCTATTTATTTATTTGGTTTTGGTGGTGTAAATTCTCTGTTTATCAGTTAATACAGGTGAAAAACACGGGGAAAGGTTTAATGCTGCAGTTTACGATTCTATTCACTCACATTTTGGCTCCCACATTTGAACTGCTTCTTATCTCCCAGGCACAGAAGTGAGCCCCTTGTACTCTGTAAAACTCACTGCCATCCAAATGAAACAGAATCTTTAATGACAGTATTTGTTCAATTTGGATACTTTTAAAAGCTGCTGCACAGGCCTTTTTTATCAATCTGATGATTATTCCTTCTTGAGCCAAGCAGGCAAATTGGCTTGCTGACGTATTGAGGTACATTGGAATTGCAAAAGGCCATGGAAGCAGGCAAGGTGATTCATCAGAAATAAGGCAGCTCTTCTCAATATCTGTTCTCGCCAAACTGAACAAATTATAAAATCAAAGCAAGTAATAGAGAAGTAAGTTGGACCATTGCACATTCATAAAATTTTACCTTTCTTGATTTCTTTATCTCCCTTTCCTTAAGCACAAGCACATAGAAAATTAGGAGCTTGCTTTTGAGAGTCATGATATTTCTCTGGGAGCTTTAGAAGTGTTCAGTCAGATCTGTTTATGGTTGCAGTCGGGGTTAAGATATCTTATCTAGGGTTAAGATAGTGTTTTACTGGTGAAAGGCTTCCAAATAAGAAAGGAAAATAGGTGCAGCCAGGGCTGCTTTCTGATTGCAAGTAGATAGCCAGATTCCATTTCTAGTAACAGCAGTATGAGTAGTGGTATTGATTTTACAGCTGGGTTTTTTTGAAATGTCAAGGAATTGCTGGCTCTTACCAGAGGTTTATAAAAAAGAGTGATGCCTGAGAAAGAAGTGAAAAATGTCTTGCAGAGCTGATCTAGTAAACCAAGTTGGGGAAGTTATTCAAATTACTGAATCTGAAACTGAACTTAGTTTTCCTAGCCCATAAAAGTTGCACTAATCAGCATGAAGAATACTGAAATGGAAGAAAATTCAGAAGAACAGATTTCTGCATAGTTTAATGTTTGGTCATTACTATGTCTGTCCTGGGTCTGAGCCCATACCTTCCCACTGGGAGGGGACAGAAGGGCTATGCTTACACTGGGCTGTGTAGTGTCATGCTGCATATTAGCCATAATAATTTTTCAGTGCTCCAGTGCACTATGAACCAAAATTCAGATGAAATCTCAACCTGATTACTCTTTGGTTTCAATGGGAGAAGAACCAACTGGTTAGTCGTTATAAAGTAGGCTGTCCATTTTATAAAAAAAATAAAAATATCTCATGTCAAGTTTTAGTATCAGTCAAAACATGATGCTTTTCAGTAGTTTGAGGCATCATTTAGTGCAGTTTTCCAGATCCTGGATCTTTGCTTGAGTTCTTACAGGCATCAGATACAAAGGTTGTTGCCAGGCTTATGCGGCCAGGAACGGTCTACTCTGGATGTGGGGCATCTGCTGTGTCAAAAAGGAAAAGCTGCAGTGCTCTCCCAAGCCTTCCCCAGGGATCTGAAATTATCCTGGGAAAGAGCAAACCTATCCATATCCCTCTTCTCTGGATTATGGTGGTAAGCTCTGGCTGCCTCCTCTGCTGAATTCCCTTGAAGTCAGTGTTGTGAGCTTACTACAGCTTGGTTCCTTGGAGAGCACTTTTACTGGTGAAAAAGCACAGTCTAAAGGGGAATGTAAAAAGCTCCTCAAATGTTTTATTAATATTGAACTTGATTTTCAAATTTTGCAAACATCTGTAACAGCAGCTGAGCTCAGCTGGGTGCTCAGCTCCAGAGATTCATACCCATTCTTCTTGTTTAAAAAAATGTACAACTGTACTGGATTGTTTTCAAGTCAGTGTAGCTCTTTAAGAAAATGCAGCCACAATTAATTAGAGGCCACTCTTACACTGGTAGATGTACCTCACCTGCTTAATCTACACAGTTGGGTTTTTCTCTCCTAACAGGTGGAGAGTACTTTGCCATCAACTACTCTGCACTTCTTGATACAAAAGAAATGTGGGATGGCAGGGTCTTGATATTGCCTGCAAAGCTAACTTTCAGGAGTTCAACACAGGTATTTCCTTTACAATTTTGTTTTGTTCTTCACAACTTTTGTAGAAAAAGAAAAGTTTCCAAGGTGGTTCTTGTCTGCCTAAGCATTGAGGCCTGCATGTAGTGAAATGTAGTTCTTAGACTCTCTATATTATGAATTTATAAATACATGAGTTATCTTTCATAGCTTAGGAAGTCCTAGACTTCCTTAAATAGGTGAAGTATGTTTGTGTGTTGTCCTGTAGCTTTTCTCTCTTTTTGTATTTCTCTACAATTTACCTATGTATCCTAGAAATAATGGTGTTCCACATACTTATGTGTATATTCCTGTAGTCTGAGAGAGGTTGAAAGTTAGGTCATATTTTTATCAGAAAATAATTCTTTTAACCAAAAAACAAGTTGCAGCAAAGGAAATCCTACTTGTTTATAAGGAAGATGCTTTTTTTTTGGTATGAGAGTTGTGAACCTCTTCCAGAGAAGCTGAGGAATCTCCATCCTTGGTGATTTTAGAGAACTCAGCTATACCAGGCTCTGAGAAAACTGGTTGAATGCTGGAGTTAGCCAGTCTTGGAGTAGGAGGCAGGACTAAGGAGGCAGAACAAGAGGTTTCTTCCAAAGTAAAGCTTTCTGTTTTTTAAATATGGCTTGATATTTTTTCTGTGGTTTACATAATCGCATTTAATTAGATCCTGCAGATATATTTTCATATATCTCCTTTGTTTTAGGTGTTCACTGTGCATGAGAGTGGTACTCGAGTGGTAAAGCGTGAGACTTCAAAAAACAGGGAAATCATAAGAGTAGAGGCATGTAACTTTGGGCATACGCACCAACTTTGTCTCCTGTTCTGTGCATTTTCAGTCAACCCAGAATTTATAGGCACAGAAAAAGTGTAATTCTGTGAGTACTGGAATATGCCTCTCTGTGGTTAGAAGTGGAGTGTATCCCACAGAACAGCTATTTCCATGTCTGTTAGTGATACCCATAAATAAACTACATTTTCCAAACAGACTTATTTCCACTTTAAGCTTAATGAGAAGTACAGCTTCTCTTCTAAGGAGCTTTTCTAGAAACTCTGGGCTGTTTGCCAATGTATTCTGCTCATTTTTTTTCATACATGTAATATTTTTATATCTCTCTCAGAATAAAACACATCTTGTATCATTGACAGCATCATTCACAATAACTGAAGAAGAAAAGACCAAGGTAAATTCTCTGATTTGTTATTACATTGATTCTCCTGCTTAAACTTCTGGACAATCTAAACTAAATCCTAGGAGCTAAGGATGTACTTAGGTACTTATATCTCATTACTCAGCTATTGGCTATTAATCGTGCACAAGTTCTGCCTTCCCTGATTTTAAGATGAAGAAAACAAGAGTGAAGGTAGCGGGCCTTTGTTATCATCAAGCAGCAATATTTAGTATGGAAAATCTACAAATTTCCATTTTATTCCTAGCTGTGTTTTTTCCTTTGAAGAATTGTCCAGGTACAGAGAACCTTCGGAATTACATTGATTGCAGCAAACAGTGTTATTCTTCTAGGTATTTTCTTATTGCAGAGCTCCCCACTGCATCCATCAGTTTCATTGCTAGAGTTATCTCTTCACCAAACTTGTTTTTTCCCCCAGTCCCTCATTGCCTTGACAGTCTGCTGTGTTGCAAGGGGTTTTTTTTAAGGAGCTGTGGCTTGGTTGACAAGAACACTGTGATTATTGGTGTTCAGGCAGAAGAAAATAGTTTGTTTCACTCCTGAACACTTTTTCTGTGCTTGTATCATTTGAAATCTAAAGTTTGTGTGGATGGGGCTTGCCTGAAAAAATCCTGGGGACTAGAACGCTCTTTCCTTCTATGGGCCAGTCCTGAGAGCTCCTCTCCACCTTTAAAATCAGTAGTCTGTTTAGAGATCTGGCACAGGGACCTCTTGTTCCAGTGTTCTCTTTTGCTGGGCATCTCTTACCCTCTTAGCTCCTATTAGTGTAATAGGTACAAGTCCAGACTTGGCTTTCTCATAATTGAAGATCAAGTGCCCATTCTGTTAAAATGAAACCCAGAATTAAACATGATACAAAGTAAAGCTATGCATGAGCTAGAGAACTTACTGTTCCTGAATAAAGATCTAGTAAGATTTAAAAGGATTGGATGTTTGTATAGCTAAGAATTATGCTTGGAATTACAATAAATGTATTTTTTTGAAACTCTTAGTCTTAAAGGTATAAGCCATGCACTAGCTGACTGGGTTAGGAAAATAGCTTCATGAATGGTTTTCTGTAGAGTTCAATGTGAACTGATCTGCAGCAGCTGGTGATGTCTAAGCTAAGACTGCAAGCTGCATTGGTCTCAGACCACCATGAAAATTATTGCAATCTGTTACTATACTTAAAACCTTTATAGGGTGGTGGATTTTTTTTCCCCAATTTGGACTTGATATTTAGACCTGAACAAGTTCTTGGACTATTCCATAGTGAGGTAAAATTGACTCAGCTGCATTTGAACTTA
Source organism: Podargus strigoides (assembly GCA_028020825.1). Taxonomy (NCBI): domain Eukaryota; kingdom Metazoa; phylum Chordata; class Aves; order Caprimulgiformes; family Podargidae; genus Podargus; species Podargus strigoides. The sequence goes on from CM051621.1 coordinate 13,417,672, forward strand.
CTAAATGAACAGCTTTTGTAACTGAAATGTTTTGTAAAGGTCTGTGGAGAATACTGGTAATATTTGAAAAATAAAGCTTAGAAATTATGGAACACATTATGTTTCACATGCGTAATATTTGCCTTTGGGTTGTGGCCAAATATAAGGTGTTCCAGAATGAAATAATTTTGTATCCTTGATACTGACATCATTGCCTAATTCAACTGAAATCATGTTGAAATCAATGAACACTGAACATCTCCAGGAGTCTGAGGAACTGAGCCTGTGAAACAACAAATTCTGACATGAAGCAGTTCCTTTCAGTTAGAGATATGACTGAATTTCAGTGTACAAAAACGTATCGGAGAGAAAAACTAGGCAATAGAAGGATAAAATTCTGGTGTTAAATTGGAATAAATCCTTTTCAAATTGTGGACCACATTTGATTATTGCTTCCTATGCAGAATAACCATTGACTCCATGGAATGCTCTCAGGTTTTTGCTCCAAGAGGTGAATGACCAAGCCCAGCCTGCAAGCAGCATGTTAATTATTTATACTTTCTAGCCCCAGTAGAGTGATTAGTTTGTGGTGAAACATTATACTAATAGCTGTGATAAGCTTTTCATCCAAAGATCTCAAAGAACTAAACAAACACTGAATTAACTTTTGCTACATGGGGCATGAAGTAAAAATTAATTTTTAATGCAATTCAATTTAAAGATTAAATTAAGAATTAAAGTGAAAGGCCTACAAAGCTGTTAGCTGTCTCCTTGTTCCTGTTCTGCTGCTACTCTTTTCTGACTCTGGCTCATGCAGAAACTGCAAGGGTGTACCCAAATTGGGTGGTTTTGTCAACTGTCAGTTACATATGTATTCTGACCTCATACTGGTGCTTTTTTCGCTGGGGCGATTACTCAGTTTTATTGAATCAAGAAATGGCCATTAATTAAAGGTAACCAACATTAGACTGATTTTTCAGAGGCTCTGTGCAGCATCAAATACCATCAATTTCAAGGAGACTTAGGAATGTTTGGCAACACTGGAAAACACATTCTTAAGTACAAGACAACCAAAAGTCACAGCACCTAAAATTCTGTGGAGTTCTCTTGCTTGGAGTTACGCAGGAATGTGGACAAGTTGAACGTAATGAACCATGCTGACTTGAAAACCTATGGAAAATAGAGTTTTGTTTGAAAATATTAATGAAAATGTAGTAATTATAACTTCAGAGTTTCTCAGCATTAAGTTGTGTGAAGCCATTTAAAAATAATTTACTGTTATAATAGTACAGTTATAATCTTTGAATCTGATCTTTAAATACATTTTAAATTTAGTTTTAATAATGTGGTCTTTTAATTTCAGATTTCATACAGCCGTGCCATCTACGCTTCAGGGTTCTTCATTGCTCTTTTTGTTTCCTTTGTATTGACATGTGCTGGTTTTTTCATTGTTTATCGAACCCGAATATTAAAATGGAGTTTCTGTAGTGAAAACCAGGTGAGTCATTCTGTCTATAATAGTACTTTATTTAAATTTTTTCATTGATTATAACTTCCTAACTAATATAGATAGTTTAAAGATATTTTGAAGGTAAATAAAAAGCCACCAAGTCATGAATTGCATTCACAAATAATGTAGCCTCTACAACCTCTAATCTTCAACACAATCAGATTGAGAGGGGGGTGTAAGAATGATAATCTGATCAAAAGAACTGCTGTTAGTACCTGGATGTTAGCTTCAGACTGGAGGGAGATGACCCTTTGGCTATTTGTTTCTTTTCATGTTCCTCCTTTCCTCTTTTCCATCCCCCAAAACGAGAGAAAGGCAGGATGTCTGTGGGTTATAAGCAGTTGCCAGGTAGTGGACTACTCGCCTCAAGCACAGAAGACTTGGGTCCAAATTGTATTTCTAATTATCAGGAAAAGAGATTTGAATTTAGGTCTTAGTTCATTGGATGTGCCTTAATCTCTTGAGTAATTAAGCAGAACAGTTGGGTTTGGGGATTGAAACATTTTCTAAGCTGTTTGAACCCCTCCTCTGCTTAGATGGTGGTGGATCTTCCATCCCTCTGAACAGACCAGAGGAGCTCACAAATCTTCCAGCCTTATTTTCTGCAGTTGAAAGTTACTCCATCAACATTTTTTCTTTTAGGCCTGAAAAAATAGTCCCTTTAAATGAAAAGGGTGTGCCTTTTTTCTTTCTACAGAAAAAGCTGTGATAATGAAACCATAAAAAAGGGCCAGTTTGGTCCTAGAATCAGATATTTATACTGTTTCGTATAGTAATTTTATTAGCTCTCAGTCTTAAGGGAGTCTCACTGAACTGTGAATGGAGTCACTTCCATCATTCATAGGATTAGTTTTTCATTTTGTTCACCTTGTAGTACTGCAGTCTTGCCATATCATTTGTATACCATGGTAGTTTTTAAAAAATTGGCCTAGAAAGTTTGTAGTGGAAGATAACCTCCTAGAAGGCTTTGACAAGCCTACTGAAATCCATGTGGAGTCTTCTCTCTTCTCCATTCATTTCTTCATTTGTGTTCTGGATCACTTATATATAAAAAGTTAAGCTTGATGTTTAGATACATATCTGAATTGTGCAATCTCTTTATACCCTTTCCGGCTGTAAAGTTTGATAAGTAGGAACCTTCTCATCCAGAGCTATCTACAATAAAATGAGATCAGTTGCTCTGTAAATTTTTGCTTTTTATAATCTGAAGCTTACTTTTTTCTTTTCTTTTTTTTTTTTAGGAGCATGAGCTCAGTCAAAATCACAAACTGGAGCATTCTCAGTTTAATTCAGGTGATCTCTTCAGTGAAGATATAATTATGAATGATCAAATCATCGATATTCTGTCCTTTGAAGAATCTGGGAACATGCTTCAGGCTTTAGAAGAGTAAGAATTCACCACTGTTATGTTGCATTTATTATGTTTATCATCAAACAAACCTTTGAAAATGCTTTGAGTATCTACCATTTAATTTTTCTTCAAAGTATCTGTTTATGCATGTGACCGTTCTACCTTAGGTTTTTTAACTGTATTAAATAGCCATCTGTGGGGACTGAAAATTGCCGTATTTCATATTACTTTACCTATAGAAGTCACAGCTCCATCTAGGCATTTGGCATGCAAGTTTTCCAATCGAAATTAACATCTAGTTTTGCTTCTCTGTGATTCACTAAGTAAAGGGAAACTTTTCTGTGTACAAGGAAACATTGAAAGGGTGTATTCTACTATTGCTGAACACATTCTGCTTTCAAATGGGTAGCTTTTGTCCTACAAAAATAGCCCCTGCTGGGTGCTGCTATGTGTAGCAGTGTATTTTGGAAAAGTGCTACCAGAAAGATGGCACGTAGCTGCAATCTGAGGGACTGCTGGATAGAGCAGAGAAACTCCCTTGGTGTTGTGGAAAGGCCAGTCAGGGCTGTTTGACAGAAACATGCTGCTGTTAAAGGTCACCTGTTCTTCAGCTGAATTTGATAAAAAGATCTGATGTGAGGACTGAGCAGATCTTGTTTGTTCAGTCTTATGGTTAGCTCCTGGCAAGTCAGGTTACAGGTGTATTATGCAACTATAAAATCTGTAGAAGCTGAAAAGGAAAAGTTACAGGACCATGGAAGTAATTTTCTTTCTTAAAGGGTAACTAACAGCATTATTATTTCCTGCATTTCCTTGATAATTGGGATACTTATCTCTGTAAATTGCACATCGGTCCTTGCCTTTATAACTATAGCAACTCAGGCTTTGAGAAAGCTTATCCTGAAAAATCGTTATGTGAATATTAAGAACAGGACCAAACACTTTTTTTTTTTTGCTTCCTTTGGTATTAATTTATTTCAGAGATAGTGAATATCTAGCTAGTTTGAAAAAAAATAAGTAAAAGTGCTGGACTATTTTCTGATGAGTTATGATTTAGAAAGGTGAATATTCTTGCAAACCTTTGGATAGGATTATTTTTATAACTGGATTATTTCTAAACCCATAAAACAGGATTCATTTCTTAGTTTGAGTATGTATCCAGAGGCTAACTTTTTTTTTTTTTAATATACTTATGCAGTAAGTACAAATGTCTCTCTTGCTTCTGCTTCTTTCGATATGGTTTCTATTTTCTCTACCTTTAAGGAAGTAGAGCACTGCAGTGAATAAAATAGATGCCCATTAGCAAACAGTCACTAACCTTCTTCACCTTCTGAATTATCTTTTCCTTCTTCCAGGATGAGGATAGTAGATAGACAGCAAAGGTATCCAGAGTTACAGTAGTTTCTGCTACGAAAGATGATTAAAAGGGTGATAGACATTACTGTGCAGGGCTCAAATCAGCCTCTACCTGTTGGCAGGTCCCTATTTAGATTATTCTAATTCTTCTTATTTCTTGTAGCTTTAAAATGGACCTTCTGATTCATTTACTGTTAGGAGGTGACACACAGATACACTTACCATATTTTTTTTTTCTGTTCTTTCCCTCTTTTTATTGGCACTCATTGCATATGTGCATTCAATTACTACATACCTGTTCCTCTCCTCTTCTACTGGTGGTGCAGTTTATCTAAGTGAGTGAGGATCTCTGCAATGTGAACTCCTACACTAAGTTGCCTTGATTTCCCTTTTTTACTTGGGGGTGAAAAAGGGCTCTTCTAGGGTATGATTATTCTCATCCCAAAGTAGACTTCCAGAAATGAGTTGTGTGGCTGCTGCACACACTAACCCTAAAGCCTTGAGCCTGGGCTGATTAGCTGAGCTCTGGGGGTCTGGAGGTGGGTGAAACGAATCTCAGTCTTGCAGGCTGGTTGGTCAAAAAGGCTACAGTGTTACTTTAATGCCTATATTAGATGCATATCCATGTGAAAGTATCCTTAGATAATCATCACCTACCTTTCTTAGCAGTTTTATTTACTGACAAGATGTCCTGTGTTCTCTGTAGGCTCACATTTGGGCTGTGCTGAGTTTACACTTAGCTGTATACATGTCACAGGACTGATGGATGAACTCCCCCCAGTTTAGAGCTGCCTGCAGGCCAGTACAGCTACTGGTGTAGCACAGAGCATCTTCAGACCTCCTCTAACACAGGTGGGCTGTGCCCAGCCTGGCAATGGGCAGAGACCAGGGAAAGGCAGTGTGCCCTGCTCTGCCATGGGAGGGCTGAAGAATATGGTTTTGAGCGGATGGTAGCTGTTGGTGGCCCTTCAGACCTTCTGCCATTACCTCTGCTTCTACTTTAGCACAGTTTTGGTCTCCTGCACAGGTTTGCACCTTGTCATGCTGCAGCCTTTGTAAATCCCTGCCCCGAAGTGTTTGCATTCTCTGTTGTGACTGGACCCCATGGGAAAGATGAGAAGCAGAGAAGGGAAAAAAGGAGGGAGAGACTGAAGGGAGGAAGCTATGGCACTGCATGCAGGAGCTGCACTGACACAGTACTTAAAAAACAAAACAAAAACCAACCAAACAAAAAACAAAAAAAAAAGAAACCTAAACAAAATGCAACAACCACAAAAAAACCAAAACAAAACACAGCCCAACTTATTGATATCTCATTAGTGACTCCTCAATAAATGGATGATTCGGGAAACAAACCACATCTGCAGCTAAAGACCTTTGATCCCCATTATTCTTGAACTGGCTTTCTTTGCTTACGGTTACTAAAGCCAGCACTGCAGGTGCTGTTTTCTGGCCGTGTGATTCTCCTTGTCTGACCCTCTCTCCATCTTCACTTCTCTGAAGTGTGGCAAGGCAACACGGACCATAATGCTTTGGGTTTTGTCCTCTTTTTTTTTTTCCCCACCTCACTGCAGCTGTCCTGTTGCTACTGTGTCCCTGAATGCAGGAGGTTGTGCTGCTCCAGCTCAGGTGGTACCAGTGAGTGCCACTGGACTAGGGGTGGTGGTGTGTCTCTCTGTCTTTCCCCAGCTGTGTTCCTTTCCCCAGCAGGAATTGGTGAAGCTGCTGTGCTGTGGTGTTTTGAGTCACTGCTGCAGCAGGGCAGCCGGGATAGTGGAGACAAATCATCTGCAAATGACCCTAAATTCCATGCTTTTTGGGAGCATTGTGTATCATGAAGGGATGCTTTTTGCAGAAACTACTACCACAGGGCTCCAGTCTCCTCTGGATAATGTTGTAATACATATGCTACTAATTGGCTACCGCTTGCAGATGAGAGGTGAGGCTTCTGAAGATGATGGGGTTTTCTGTTTTGGTGAGAAAAATGTCACTGAAGGGCAGTTTAATGTTTCTCTCCCCTTTAGACTTAAATTTGTGTCACAGTTTATCTTTGCAAACACTGAAGTCATTTTAAAAACGTGTCAGAAAGCTGTTAGTTAATTTTAGGACTGTTAAATTCAGCAGCTATTAATTCTCCTGTTCAGAAATTCCCTCTGTGGGCCTCTAATTTGAATAATAAGACTTAAAGACACAATTATTTAGTAGTTAATGAGAAGTTTCCTTTTCTGTGTTGTGTTGGGTTTTTTAAATGAACTGTAGTTGTTTCTTTCCTGACCCTAGCTGCTTTCCTGTATTCTTTTATCAGGTCTGTGGAGGACATCAGATGCTCAGGCACTCTCTGATCTGTGTTTGGTGTCTGGGATTCTCCCATCCCAGATCTTCTCTGACAGATCTTTAAATCCTCTTCCTCTTCAAGTGAGTGAAAAATCTTTACACTTGCTCTTTGCAGTTCTTCTATGCATCAGTTCACCTTTCCTCCTCCGACACTTTTGTACTACCTACCTTCTGTACTGTCCTCATCCTTTCTCTGCATGCCTTGTCTGACAGAAGCTTTGATCTTTGTCATCAATAGGTTGCCATCTGCTACTTGTATTTCATTGGCTTTCATGTTTCTATTATGCTGAATATGCTCAGAAATAGTTGCGAGACCTTTAAAACATGAATTACTGTAACAAGCAGGGTGCAAAGCACCTACCTTGGTTTGAGGAGGCATTGTGTGTCAGGATTTTTTTTTTCCTAGGTGTCACAAAACATTGCATATTTAATCTGGATAATTGTAAACATTATTCTTCTGATGGACTTGTGTGTGAAAGCATTTGGTTTATTATACATACAGGATTCCTGTTTTGTAGTGACAGGCACCTAAGACTCCAGGACTATATTGATGCAGCTTGTTAAGGCTGCCCTCAACCTCTCATTTGGAGTGAAAGGTTGAAGCAAGGTTTATGGTGCATGTGCTGAGCTTGTCTCACTTCTGCTGGCTCTTCTGTGGAAGAGGAAGACCAGAAGCAGGGCACATCACATGGAAGGTAGATTTCAAATTTTTATAGATGCAACCTTTCTTCAGCTGCCACTGAAAAAGGGTAATGGTCTGGCTGCTGTCTCCCAGGATGTGACCTGTGAGAGCTGTGGATTGTAATTACTTATTCTCCACACTATTACCCTTGGATTGGTGGAACAATTCACATGATTCTTCTGCTTTATTGCTGCCTTCACAGGTGTGCTGTCAGGAAAATCGAGGGTGAGAGTTGCAGATTACATACACCTGAGATCTTAACAGCCTCATCATTCAGTTGCTGACACATGAGTGTCAGGAGAAGCACTAGATGTAGTTCACCTGTATTTGGCATCGTGATCATGAGGAGTGGAGTTGATTGGGTACCATAGTTCCCCTTATGGGTGAGAAGGAGCATGGTAGTCTTGCTCAAAACGAAATCAGGTCTAGTCTGTAATGACTTGCAGTAAATAGGAAGACATACTGTGGGAAGACTGAGGGAAAGGTAACATTAGGAAATATTGTGATGGTGTTTGGTTTTGGCTTTCATTCTTGGGATCACTGCTGAAGACTGGAAAATAAGGAGGTGGGTGAGGAATGGCTTAATCTTTTTTCAAAGCATGCTGAAAAAAATGCTGTTTGTGATAAGAAATAAATACTGTGTTACGAGCTATGTATCAGTGTTGTGGAGCTGTGAAGTGTTGCTTTCCAGGGAGGGAGATGAGGAATTCAATCTTTCACACCTCAGTAAGAAAAGGTTAGTATGTGCGGTGACCACCACTTATCAGTGCATATATGAAGAACAGAAAAATCATGACTGAGGAACTTGTTATTCCAGCAAACAAAGAGAGTTGGAAGTTGAACCTAATAAAATTCAAGCTGAGGATAAGGCCACCATTTTTAGCTCTTAAAGGAATTATCAAGTGGAACAATTAAAGTCTTGTTTAGTTCTCTAATAGGCGATGCTTGAAAACCAAGATGAGATGTTTCTCACAAAAAACAAGTATGCTTCAATTAGAACAGAGCTACTGGACTTGAAACAGGAATTAAAACAGAAAAATAAATCCAGTGGCTTGGATTTTACAGGCTAATAATGAATTGACGAATCTCCAAAGAGGAGCCTCTTCCTGCCTGACAGTCATTGGGGAAATGTTACAGCATAAAGCTCCCATTTTCTGGATCCTTTTTTTTGTTTAAGTGCATTTGCACAAAACTGAAACATATTTTTTTTGTTGTCATAAGTAAACAGCTTGGTACTAGCTGACTATGTTGGCAAAAGTCCTAGGACTTCTGTAAACAAAGTAACTTAGGAGAAAATACACATCTGCACTGCCTATTTGAAGTGTTTGCTGTGTTGCTTCAGCATCCTCTTTCCTTGGTCCTGCTGTCACCTGTCCTCTGTGGCTGCCCCACTGTCCTGGAGTGAGGAGGACTCTCCCCACTCAGAGGGAGCAGGTCAGCACCATGGAGAACTTGTCCAGGAGTGTAGCTGAATGCCACCCAAGAAGGCAGTGTACCTGCACTTGCCATCCTGCCATGTCCATCTGTACATAGCACAGAGAAGCTGGATTGTTGTGTTGTCTTGGGGACATTAGAGAAAATGTTATTTGAGCCATTGTAAGAAAATAACTTAATTCCATCTCATTGATTTCTAAATGAGGAAAATACATCTCTTGTGTTTAACAGAGGGGCAGTGGTGATAATATATTGTTGGTTTACTTTTAGTTTTAACTTTATTTGCTTACATAAGGAAAGTTTGTTTGACCAAAAGGTAAAGTGTTTATAGATTTGCATGCTTTGATGCATTTATATATATATATATAGCATTCTGAACATAGTATCATTCTACTGTCTTGCAATTCTTGCCAAGATCTCTGCTATGGATTCGAAATTTATTCAAAGATTTGACTATGGAACAAATCAAACCAATAATTTAGTCTATCTGAAAAAAGAATGGGTTTAAGCTCTTAAGAGTGTATCTTGTAGGTCATAAAGAAATTCTTGTATACTTAATCCACACACAGAGGCATACAGTCCTGTGTGTTCATGTAAATTGGTATACAGGGGTGAAAACCACCTAATTCCTCATACTGAATTGAGTGGAGAATAGGCAATGCTATAGAATTTACAGTAGTTACATAGTATATGAAATGAGAATAATTGTAATTCCAATTTAATTAACATTAAAGATAAATGAGAATGTATTCATATGCAACATGACACTTACTGCATTTTGTAAAAAAAACACTTGCATTTCCTTCTGGTTTTAATCTCTTTTATAGAACTCTATTAATGTTCATGAGAGAGAGATACCAGCTATTTTAATTTATTTGTATCATCACATATTCAAAACACTCACCCCTCTTCCCTGCAGAGAAGGGAGTACACCAGTGCAGAACATGAAGCAGTGATGTATTAATGTGCATTGGTCAGTCAGTGTAGAACTATTTTACAGAGTCAGGGACTTCTACAAATTTATAGACTGTCCAGATATTCAATCTGCTTCCCAACAGAGGGTTTATTTGTTAGTGGTTTTTTTTTGTGGGAGGTTTTTTTTTTGCTTTGAAGCTGAGGGAATTTTTTGAGTTTTAAAGAGAAGTTTTTCATTTTTCTGTCTAAAATGGAAATACAAGAATGACATACCTCATTAAGTTGCTGGAGTAGAAATGCTTTTTAATCATCATGCTTTTTAATGAATGATTACTATCATGATTAATAAACTCATACTGTGATAATCCTGCACTTCTCGGACTGCCATTCAGTTACCAAGTATTGAATGAATCTAGATATCCTTGTTTTCTGATAGAAACTTCCTATAATCTGCAATTTCGAACAGTCCTGCTGATTACCTTTCTACAGCTTGGAGGTTGCCAGCCTGACACGGGCAGATGCTGATCTGGAGGCATATCGAACACAGATATGTAAAGAAGTGATTGCTATGATGATGAAGAACATGGTCTTAAGTCACAGCCTCTTTCCTCACGTGGAGAAGAGAATGAGTTCAGTTTTCAAAAAGCAGTTTCTTGCAATGGAGAAAGAGATTCAAGAGGAGTATGAAAGGAAGATGGTGGCTTTAACAGCTGAATGTAATCTGGAAAGTAGGAAGAAAATGGAGGCTCAATGCCAAAAAGCCAGAGCTGCAAATGAGGAGGCAGAGGAATTAATAAAGAAAATCAATGAAAAGGTAAATCTGGTATAAAATCAATATATTTCTCATGATATGTGGTTTTATAGGTTTTTGGACTAGAATGGTTGAGTTGTCTTCTTAAAGAGAAAAGCTGTACAACACATTTAGTGTTCAAAAATTCAGAGGTTATAATTAAGGTAGTTGTTCTTAAGAAACTGTGTTTTACTTCACCAGAAAATGAATTTATCTTGAGAGAATCTGTGACACTTCAAAAAGGTTGTAATTGCCCTGTTTTGTTTTGTTTGGTTTTTTTTTAATATAGTCACTTAAACCCTTGCAAAGTGGTGTATTTTCATTTACTGTATTTTACTGCAGCAGTTCCTAAGAACTCCAGTCAGACATGGTGTAACATGTTTTGCACATTCAGAGCAGAACAAACTCTCTGCATTGTAAACCTTACAATCTAGGTAAAAAGCCTCCAGTATTTATATTCTTATTTTGAAGAAAATTATAATATAAATGCCACCAAAGGCGGATTTCTTCCAAAGTGAGTGAAGGCAAGCAGAACAATCTATATTTTAGGCAGAGCAGGGAGTGGACTTGTCTTGGAAATAGCCTCTGGATAATAGTGAGATAAATAATTTATGGCAGAGTATGATTCTTTACAAGTTTCATCTCCCTTTAAGTAAAAGCTTAGTGCTTATATGTGTCACTTTCATCCCGAGATCTCTGTCTGAATGGGTATCGTTACCCAGGATTTGATAGATAGTCACTACCTGGAAACAGAGCATGGATCACCAGTCTAGCATGCCATATACAAAGTTATGCTCCAGTCTTCCACATCTCTTTTCAAGTATTTTGAATGTTTACAATAAAACTGATTTCCCCCTGCTTTTTTCTTTTTTTTCTTTTTTTTCTTTTTTTTTTTTTTTTTTTTGTGTCTGGAGAGGAATATTTCACCTCTGTAAACATAAAATGCTAAAATAGCCAAGTTAATGTTTCATGCTCAGGCAGGTGCAGTTTGTTACTTTTGAGTGAGGCTTTGCTTTTGGAGCAGAAGTGGATGCTAGGGTATTGAATGTGATGCTGCTGAGTTTCCAGATGCCTGTTTCAGTTCAATTGTAGACACAAAATAACTTGTGTTAGGAGTATAATGCCATAGACCAGTATGTTCCTTGCTTATGCTCTCTTTGTACACAGTACTTAAGTTTCTGGCATTCTGTTTTGGTTTTGTTGTTTGTTGTGGTGGTGGTGGTGGTTTTTTTTTTTAAAAAGTATTTTTATTTGCATATCACACACCTATAACTGTTAAGGAAGGAATACCTATAGACATCTTTTTAAGGATGAGGTGAACTGTACTCTGCAGAAGACTTTTTCCTTCTGTTGGCTATAGAAGGAGCCTAGACTACATGTCTAGACCTCACTGAGATAAATCCTGCCTCTGCAGAGAGAGAGGCCTGACCAAAACTCAGTATGTGAATTCTCACTAAATATGCTCTCAGCAAAGCAGCTTTTTCTTGCACAAAATACATCGGTATTGGCTCAGTTTGGTTTATCCTGGAAATCCTGAATGGTAGGAATCAAGAACAGAGTTAAGGCCAATCCAGTATTTTTCCTGATCCATTCATCGTATACTAATGTCTTGCTGTTCCCTTTCCTGTCTGTGCAACGACCTGGTTTTGTTCTTGCCTGGAACCTGGTTCAAAAGGATGTACTGGAGCACTAGGGCTGGCCCACACATGTGTTCCTGGCAGCAAGTGACATCCCAGAGATGGCAGTGGAAAACAGCTGGAACAGTAACCTCCTCCTCTCCCAAAACACAGAATGTGTTGTCTGCAGTGTATCTCTTAGGAGTGAGGGATGAGGTGCAGAGGACAGTTCTCCCTAGATAAATAGTATGAAATTTAGAACAAGACCAACATAACTACTGTTAAGGAGCTCTGTTGGCATTCTTTGCTCTGTAGGACATGTAAGTTTTGATTCTATAATGAGTTTATGCCATCTGAGATTAAAACTATGAATATGTAAATCTTACTGGAGAACTATGAGAAAGTATTTCTTGCAAAGAAGCTTTTAAATTGATTGCTCTTTAATTCTGCCTCATGGTTGTAACTCTAAAATGATGCTCTTGGATTAATTTGTAGAAATCAATAGATAAAGTAGGTCACCAATGGTAAGGACTTTCAGAGATTTGTAGTAGAATAGTTTTTTCTAATTTTTATTGTTTTAAAAATGTATGCTTATTGTTATTTCATTCTCTGACTTACATGAGTATTCAATTTTAATAGGACTTCAGAACTTATGACATCTAAGATGTTAATTTCATGTATAGTCTTTGTGTTAAATTTTATGCCATTTTGTATAATTTATCTTAAATAATGCTTCTAAATTCTAAAAAGACTTCATTATGCCTTGGAAGTGTTATCTGGATTAGAGATTGATGGCTGTACAACCCCTGTCATTCCAAACAGGTGAAAAACATGGAAAGTGTACACTGATTTAGTATTAGCCTTCATTCAAAGCTGAAATGATATTAATCAGAGTATACATAAAATATGTGTGATCTAGTAGCACTGATGCTTTAAAGTATGTTGAATGGTGAAAATCTCTTGAGATTTATTTATTTCTCTCTTCTCTGCAGCCTGCTGTAGAATATAGAAGTCTTCTGGATAGACTTCACAGTCTGGAGCAGGAACACCTGAAGAGGTTTCTTCTGGTAAAGCAAGAGGAATATTTTGCAAAGGCTTATAGAGAGCTGGCTGTTACCCAGAGAAAGGAGCTCCATAGTATCTTTTTTACACAGATAACAAATACTACTTTAAAGGGAGAACTGAAGTTGGAAACAGCAAAAACATTGGTGGATGATTACTCTAAAATACAGGTAATAGGATGATAACTCCATTCATACAAAATCACTCCATTCGTAAACTAATGACAGAATAAAAACCCACAGTAACTCTTGAGAAATGCTTCAGGATAAATGTTATCACTTTTATAACTAATTTTCTTAGAAAGATTTTTTAAAAGTATTTTGGAGCCCAGTCTGTATAGGCATTTTCAAAACTCCCTAAGCATCAAGTGCTTTTCTGTATTTCAGAGGATGCTCTGAGCCTCCCAATCCAAATGTTTAGATTATTGAAATTGTGGTATGTCTGAAGTGCTGTAGTTTTGTACTTTGAGAGTTGGGTATTTCTAGTTTATGTGGTCAGGGATGCTGACAAAGAGGATGCTCAGGACTTTTTTGGTTTCACTTATATTTTAAGCCTCTTGCAACAGAATAGCTTAAGTTTTTTTCCTCAAGGTATGGGTTTTTTTGTTGGTTGGTTTGGTTTGGTTTTTACTGTATTTGTGTTGAAAGTTAATGTTCTAGATTCCAAAAATTCTGAGAATTGTTCTTCTGACTGTTTCTTGAAAAAGAATGATTGTTGTGGTCCTAGAGGTTGAGGACCTGGAGATTAAAAAATAACATCTGGAAAGTAGATGTCAAAACATGTAAGGCCCACTCCTAAAACTAGATACATTGTCCAGTCTCACTACAGAAGAGGCACACATAGGCCACTGTTGGATGTAGATGCAAGAGGCACTTGTGCACAAGGCAGCTGAGCAGACAGCAAAAGATAAGGCAAATGAAAGCTTTGATATTTTGGCTGCTCAGACATGGGTCACCAAAGTATCAGGCCTTGTCCTGGGTGTCTGATGCTAGCAGAATGTCTGCTATAGACCATCCTGTATCCACCTCTGGTCTTTAGCAAGTACCTAAAGGTAGCTGAATCCTTCCCATTCCCTACTGTTGGAAGCAGAAGCTTCTGAGCCAGCCTGTGTACAGCCAACTTGGCTTCCCCCATGCTGTACTGGACACACATGGAAGACTTATCTTTGACTCTGAAGTCAACTTAGACACCTATGAAAATGTTACCCTTTATTTAATCAGAGTACATACTAAAGTGGGGGGGGGCAGGGGGTGGGGGTAGGGGGGAAGAAAGAAAGGAGGACTCGATGCCACTTACTGCTATTATTGAACAGATGCCGTCTTCAGGTCACAGTTCAAGAAGACCTTTCAGCCTGTAGATAGCTTGAAGCAGGAACAGTTCTACTAAAAGTAGCAGGGTTCTTTGTGTATTTAGTTGTGGGTACTTGATCAAATGACCTGTTAGCTCAAGGTTCTCGAGAGGTGCACTAAATATTCAAGAGAGTACACATAATATTGAGGTATTCAGGCCAAAATCTCAGCACGTTATTTTGTTTTGTTGAAATAACAGTAGTAATTTTATGTGATCATTAGAGTTAAGTTGATATAAACTTACTGTTTTTCACTTCTAAGAGCTTTTTAACTTTGCCCTGTTAATAAACAAATCTGGTCTGATACCGAGACATGTTAGCTGAAATTAACATAACATCTAATTAAATATATTTGTTCATATTCTTTTCTGTAGGGAGACATTGAAGAGCTAATGGATTTTTTGCAAGCTAGCAAGAAATATCATCTGAATAGAAGATTTGCTTACAGAGGGTATCTTATAAGTAAGATACAGTTAAGGAATTCTCAAGCCTCTGCTCTTATAAATGCAGCCGCAACCCAGATATCAAGTCTCATTACTAAGATGGAAAGGTAAATATCTCAATTGTCTTCTTGGCAGTCATTTGACTACATTACCTCAAAGACTCTAGAATAGTCTTCAAGAGTCTTTTTGTCTGTGTTACCTAGAAGGAAATATGCATAAAAATGTTATCTTTTAAGTTAATTCTAAGAAAATTTTTTGTAACTGATGACTTTGTTAGCTAATATCCCAGCAGACACCAAGGTGGGGCTTAATTGTCTGTGTCCAATTTGTACAGCACAGAGATGAATTGCTGGGAACATGTATAGTATCTGTTTGTACTTCAGTGGGAACCAGGCTTGTGTAAGAGTCTCAATGTCTTTATACATCCATTATTCATGTAAATAGTCCTCACTTGAAAAAGTCCTACCAGTGTCCATCACAACATGTACCAGTTAAGACCATTTTTCTGGGTTCTTTATGCACAAATGTATGGATTTCACAGAAAAGAACAATTTTGATTCACTTGTGATTGAATATGTTTGAAATGTTCCAAGATGTTTTCACAGATGTTGTGGTTACATGAAAAGCCTTTGTGAGAAAGTCTCACCTGTATGACTACTGCATATGTGGCTTAAATCATTGCAATGAAGAACTGGGACTTCTCAAGCTGGAAAATTAGGTTCCACTCATTGTTTAATGCCTGTTATTGCACTTAATGGTCACATAGCAGATCAACTACAAAACAGAGAGAAAATGTGTAGTATTAATAATCCAAGACCTTGCAGATCTCATCCCTAAAAATGTACTCCCAAAAAAATACTCCTGGAAAAAACCCAAAAACTTCCAAAACCAACAAGCATCATTACCAAGATGAAAAATTAATTTTTCTAGCACTCTCCTATTAAACTTCTCAAAATGTGCAGTGGTCATAGTACTCTGTGGACAAAGAAAACATGACCATGGTTGGAGGTAGCTTTTGTAGAGAAGTAATCCTATCTGACTTTCTGGGACTACAACTAGTTATTTTCCTGTAACTTCCCACACCTGCTACAGCAGGAATTCCTTTCAGGCAAAAGTTGGCCAAACTAATGTTGTTATTCATTCTTTAGTTGCTGAGATTATAAAACTCCATAATGTAGTATTTCAGATTATTGTTTTTCTACAGGCAAACTGAAATATCCTAGTATAAACCCTGAGGAAGTTATAATCTATACTAGGTAGGCTTGTAATTCAGTTTCTAATTATAAAGTGATTTGGGGAATATTTACAAACTGGAGCATTAAAATTTCAGCAGCGAGAGAATTCTGTTCTGAATGGCTGGTATTTTGTATTTGTATCCATAATATTCTCTTATTTTTCACTTTAGCCTTCAGTCTGCTTGCCTAAATGCAGATACAGGTCTTAATCTATTGTGTCCATCTTTAATAGCATGCCCTAAACTTACTGTTACAAATGGAATTTTAAAATGCAGAACTACTTGTATGGAGAAGAGAAACTGAAAAAATATGTGAATTAGATATACCAGAGAGAGAGAAACAGATTTGGGGATTCATAAACCAGCAGGTAAATGATGAGGGGAGAGGTCTTTTAAAAATGGAGTCTAATAGGCTGTTCAGAATTTATCAGATAGCAAGGCAATTTCAAATTAACATGAGTGGCCAGAAACAAAGGTTATAAAAAGCAAAATAAAGCCAAACGAATTCTAGGGAGGGTTATAAACACTGTAAATGAATCAGAGCAGCCAATCTTCAAGCTGAGCTTTCTAAAGATAGTATTTAAAGAAAATGCCCCATTTGTCAGGACTGGCTGTGGGTACTCAGTGGCTTTGGAAATCAAGTCCCTGGACTGCAGTGCCAAAAGGCAGGAAAGCAAGGTTTAAAATATAATCTGTAATGATAGATTTCAGCTAGGCTTTTTGTGTTTTCCCTTAAAGACTAAATGAGCAGAAGGGATACTTGAGGCAGTATTTATCCAGAGTTGTTCTGGCTATCCCTAGAGGCATGAAGTTCTTGATGGATTTGAACTACAGCAGCCGTAACATGTTGCATTGTGCTTTTGCCAGTATCTGCTCATTCAGAAGAAGTTTCCTTTCTTCTTTGGTCTCTTGGAAACTGAATCCAGTTCTACTGACTTGCTAGCTATGAACAACTCAAGATCCTTTAAAAATTGCTCAAAAAATTTTCATTTTTGTAAGACCTCTACCATTCCTTGTGAAATGCGTTTTTAAAGTAGGCAATTGATTATCTTTGACATAAAAGTTCAAAGGAAAACATCTCATATTGGTCTTTTACTTACTCTTCTGAAAAGGTCCATATAAATTGAGATTAGTTATAAGCAAAGTAATTTTCTGAACAGTGTCCTGCTGGACCTTTCAGTGAGTTGGTACTGGAAAATGAATGCCTCCAGCAGTAATGCATTAGTATAAAGTTTTCTAATAATCTCTTGAACCCTTTTCTGCTTGTAGCACTTTGCTTTTTAGAGCATGAATTGCTCTGAATTATTATTTTTGATCTGGGCACCAACAAGATGCTAGTTCAGCAGGTGAAGTAGCTGAAACAGAGTAACGTGGGCACCGTCTTGCAGGTTCTCTCTGCATACTGTTATGATTCAGCCTCTGTGTACATCCAGGCTGATGCAACTTTTCTGCTTCGTATCTATCTGTCTTGTTTTAGTGATGCTCCCATGCCTTCTCTGGCTTTCATAAAACAGTCTTCCTTTGCTGGGGTCCAGCATCACTTAGGTAGTTCTCCATAGCATCAAATGCAAATTGCTACTTTTTACTTTTAGTGCCCTCACTTCACATTTTCTCATAATTTTGTTGGCTTTCATTCAACACAGAGAAGTCAAGGTGTGTCTCTGATTGACCTGTGATACCGCTGCTGTTGGCCACACACTTCATCTCTATTCCTTCCATGGAACTCACTGCATTTGGGAGGATCTCCCTGTAAACATCCTTCTTTTAACTGCAGTATTCTCCTTCATTAAAATTCTCCTTGTTCAAAGACATTAAACATGTGCCTGTACATTTCTTCAGTAATTAAATGTCTGGTATGCTGAGACCAGGCAGTTTATCATACAGTCTGTACTGTCTCACTATCTTTCTCCTCTCCTTTTATTTTGTGTTTCACTTCAGAGTCCTTTGGGAACAGAACATCTTTTAAATCTAATACTGTAGTTGTTTTTATATGGTATTTGTACAAAACCAGAAACGAAGGTCTCTTTCTAGGATTGAGCCTTCTAGGAATTACTGTAATACTGCCTAATGTAAATAAGTTGTCACATAAACTCCCATAGACTTCTACGGTGGTGTTTTGCACTTTATTTTTGTTATCTGGGATTTCTAAGTAAGTATATTGAAAAATATACAACACTGTGTGACCTTCAGTTTGAACTGTGGACATATTGGATCTCTAACTCAGCAACCTGAAACTGAAATAACGTAGACACTTTTGGGTTTTTTTTTCATCCTAAGAATATGTAGGTATATATCATCTTCCAGTCATTCTATGTTGCATTCCAGTTTCTGTCATTCATCTACTGGATGGTTCCAGCACATCTGTCTTTCTCTATTGCAGCCCCTTTTCATTGCTCTGGACAGGGATTTTAATGGGATGCAGCAAGCCTGAGTTTGTTTCTTCAGTACAAGATAGAATGAAGGTGTTAAAAAGAATATCTTGGTTATTATCTTGCCTCCCTTCCTCACCATAATAAATCTACATTTTATCCACTAACCTTTTGCCTTGGGTTTGATCAAAAAAGGGTGTAAGACTTAGAATTACCAGTTATGGGTAGGAAATTTGGTGCTGCTGTTTGGTTTTTTTTTAACATAACACTGAAGCTTAACATTGCTTGCTTTCAAGGCAAAAATGACTTGGCCAGAAGATCCAAGAATGCTTGATGGATTGCTCTCAAGGTACTGAGAGGTATTTTAATCCTCTTTGCAGAAGATTAAAGAAATACAATCGATAGACATTGGAAAAGCTTTGCAAAAGGAGGTGCGCTCTGGTTCATGTAACTGTGTGATAAAGCAGATCTGAGTTTCTATTCAGCGCATTCATTATGTAGGAGATGATGTTTAGTGACTTGCTCAGATACTTGCAGATGCTTGAGCAGTAGATAGAGAGGTGTGAGTTGTGGAATCCAGCCACCATAGTTACAGTGCAGTGGCTGCAAACCAGCTAATACATTAATCTTCTGGTTTATTTTGTTTAGTTTTTAGTTTGAGGATTTTATTTGGAATTAAGCTGTTACTGTACCAACAAATCCTGCTAAACCAGAATGACACTGTCCTTTCTGAAGAAGAGCTTGTAACGTGTAACTACTGCTCTTATTTTATGAATAGGACCAGGTATCATGTTGGAACACAGACTTGGAAACACTGAATTCATCTGAATCCAGGCTCCCTGTGTAATGTTCATAACTTCTGAAAAATGGTGATTTGAAAAATAAACCAGAAAGTGTTTGGACAACATCCAGGTTCAGGTCAGGAACTGGTGCTTTAGAATTATAGAATCATAGAATAATTATGGTTGGAAGGGACCTTCAGAGTCATCAAGTCCAACCTTTATCCCATCATATTCCTCACCATTAAACCACTAGACCATGGCCTCAAGTGCCTCATCAACCCGTTTTCTGAACACCCCCAGGGACGGAGACTCCACCACCTCCCTGGGCAGCCTGTTCCAATGTCTAACCACCCTCTCAGTAAAGAACTTCTTCCTAATATCCAACCTGAACTTCCCCTGATGCAACTTGAGGCCATTTCCTCTCATCCTATCATTAGTAATTTGGGAGAAGAGACCAACACCAGCCTCACTACAACCTCCTTTTAGGTAGTTGTAGAGAGCAATGAGGTCTCCTCTCAGTCTCCTCTTCTCCAGATTAAACAACCCCAGTTCCCTCAGCCAGTCTCCATAAGGCCTGTTTTCCAGACCTCTCACCAGCCTCGTTGCCCTTCTCTGGACTCGCTCCAGCACCTCAATGTCCTTCTTATTCTGTGATCCCCAGAACTGGATGCACTTTCTACTCAAAGTTCCATGTCAGCCTTTTCAACACACATTTTGGAAATCCACTGTGTTTAAAGTTAGAAATTACAGCTCACAAATGTCCAACAACCTGGTCTGAATTAAGGTGTTCTTTTATTCTTCTGTTGTCTGAGAAAGATTTGGGGAAATTGTGGTGTAAATATCATAGCAGGTTTTTTTGAAATTCAATTTGAGTTTGTGGAGAGGGAAGTTTTTCTAACTCTTGCAGTCATGGTTGGGATCTTGCTTAATCTTTTAAATTAAATACTAAAGCAACTGGAAATAGACCATAATCTTAAACTTCCCTTTAAAAGGGGAGAGAATTTCCCTTTAAAAGACTGAGAATTTGCTCTTTTAGACTATTGTATTTCACTACTAATTTAAAATATTTATAATTTTTCTGAAGATGTAAATGTAATAAGAAATCTGAATATAAATCTTTTCATGGATGTGATTGCTGTGTATCTTTAAAATTTTTAACTGTTTTTATTGATTAGATTACATCCTTTAAAGAGAAAATTGTTTCTAATGAGGAGGAGTTATAAAAGACATCTAGAATGCATTCTAGGGACATTAAATGAAAAATGTAAATATTATAAATAATATACAAGGTTTAAAATGTCTCATTTACATACTGCTTGCATTACTAACTGATATGTAATTGGTTTTGCATTTGCCTTCCCTTCATTCCTTCGTCCCGTTCCTTCTTCATACACCTTCACTCTGCTTTCAGACTGCCTCAATTCACTCAGTTCTGAGATTGTCTTTCTATTATCCACTTACTTGTTTGATTCCCCCAGGTATCACTGCTAAAGAAACAAAGATCATTCTCTGTGTCTGCTTTCAGCCTTATTATGGTACTATTTGCCTCAAATATCCTTTTCCTTGTAAGAGTTTGGGATAACAGGCTTCAAAACTCTGTTATTACAGAGCAGGTCATCTTCCTGAAAGTCATTTGAGAGTGCTGCTGGACCGAGCTGATGCTGAAATTAATTCTGTTAAACAGAAATTTGACCATGATTTAAAACAGGAAAAGCAAAAGCTTCGCCAGAAACTCATTACCAAGCGAAGGCGGGAAATGCTACAAAAGGTAATCATTTTCAGTATATTTATTTTCACAGGTCTTATCATGAATTAAAAATGGAATAAATTGAAAAATAAAGTGTAGTTCTTAGGACAGGGGTCAACTCTGCCAGGAGCACAGATGGAAAGAAGTGTCTGTTGTTTTTAGCTGTGTACAGCCATATGCTGTGTTAATTATGCTGTAATCCATGGCTGTTCTTTTAGAAAAACCTGCAAGAAAGTAATATAACTGTGAAACTTGTGAAGCCTCCCTGCTTAGTCTAATCTGTCCAAGGGGGTTATGATAAGCCTCTGTAATGTGGACACAGGCAAAAGCCAACTGAGGTTCTGGAGTTGGTTAGAGAGATCTCACACATCTATGATAGTCATCGTTTTCTATGGGTTTCCTGGCTATGTGTGACTTGAATGACTGCCACAGCATAGTTAAAATTCAGCTACCAAACAAAACTATTGAAAAGATGCTGTACCTGTGTCTGCTTGTGGTAGGACTCATGTCACCTAACCTCAGCCACCTAAAAATCCAGGATAACTCCAAGAGCTCGAAAGCATCTCATAACAGAAGATGACCTGCAGGTGATCTGAGATAAATGGAAGGGAGTTGTTATCCAAAGTTGTTATCAGTTGTTATTTCTCTGTCTAAAGGAGACAGAAAAAACTATCATGGATTAGGTGGTATTTCTTTAGACAATCAAAGTTAGGTGAGATTAAATTTACCTTTTGCAGGATATGTGTTTCAGCATTTTCTGCTCTTTAACAGATATCAGTACAAGGAGAGACAGCAGGTACAACAATGGAGACTTCATTTGTTGTGTTTATTCTCAGTGTAGGTAGCTTTGGTTTAGCTTCCCAGTGAAATTGCTGCAAGCTGTAAGGTGGGAAAAAGAAAACTGAAAAAAAAACCCAACCTTTTTTTTTCTTCTATTTTTTTTTTTCTTTTTTTCTCCTTTCTTTCTTTTTCTTCCATGGTATTTGATCCAGATTTACTTCTGAGATGTTGCCAGAACGTTACAGTTCAGCCAGCTGGGATTATGTCAAACCACAAGGTCATGCATTTGTTTAGGTATTAACCCTTCTATCTAGCAACAATCAAAATTACCGCAGGCTTGTGTTAGCCCTTCTATCTAACAATAATCTGAATTATCACAGGCCTGTTAGATGTACACAAAGCCATCATGTTGGGGACTAGTAGGTCTCTGGACACTGAAAAGCAGTTTTGACAACACTGAAAAACACAAGTGTAAAATTTTCTATTGCGAAGAAATAAATATTTAGAGCTAGAATTTGAGATGCTCCTTCTCTTAACTTTGTTCCTTCTTTTGGCAAATGAATCAGCAGAAAGAGCATTGGAAGGAGCAGCTGTCACTTGAAGATCCCTTCAAAACTGCTAAGGAGGTCACTCACTACCTGAGCAGCTGGAAAAATCTTCTGAGTGATCATACCATTGAATTTGAAGAACTTACTGAAAAGCTCGACAATGAGGCCACTGAAGAGCTGAAAGAGCTTCTCTTTAATCTAACAGAGAAAACTGTCGAAGAGCTTAAACGTGTTCAGTATGGAGCATTCATGCAAGAACTGGTAAAACTCAGTGTGCCAAAGATACTCCTGCTGGAAGCTGTGGAGGAGCATAAAAAAGAGATGGCTGTTAAACATGAACAGCTTGAAAGGGAAGAGCATGATAAGAGCATGGCCGCTGAAGAGCTGCTTCAGCTCACCAAGCAGAAGCTGAGCCAAGAACTGGAAACGAGCCTTTTGGAACAAAAAAAATTAAGGAGCTGGGAACAATCAGTATTCATGCAAGTATCTCTGTACCCTTTTCTTAGTTATTCTTGCAAATAGAGGTGAAGTAGGCGTTTTCACACCTGTCTGGTATAATTCCTACTGGTAAGTTCTGTCCTGCACTTGGGAATTGTTTTTTCACAAGCGCTCGGCCCCTGTGGCATTGCTGGGTGAGCCAGCACTCCTAGCACAGCAGTGGAAATCCCTGAAAACAGCAGGTTTGTAATGAAAAAGGTGGAGTGCTTTTATACTTCTGTTCACTCCATGACAAGCATCGCTTGTGCATCTTTCATTATTATTCTCATTCTGTTCTCAGAGGTCCAGCACTCTGGAAATATTTAGTATGTCAGGCCTAACTAGCCCCATGTTCAATTTTGATATATCCCTTTCAGCTGCAAGTCAAGCCTTACTCATCAGGTGATCATTTTAAGCTCTGCCACAGTATTTCCCCAGAGAGATGTCATGGTTTGGACAGTTTTACAGAGAGGTTTGCTGGCCCCAGGTGCAACTTATGGCCATTGCTGACTGCTACGATGTGACCCTGGGGAGGTGGGAAGGCAAGTGGTGACCTTGCCACCGTTGGGAGACCTTGCTCAGGGAGAGACCATGAGTGCAGCCAAGAGTTGACATGCCTGGTGCCTCTGAGACTGGACAGCAAGATCCCCGGGAGGTTTACACCATTCATTAGCATTTCTTCTTAGCTTTCAAGTACATTTATGACTAGTTGTTGCATTACCTAAATATATACACTCCTACTTTTCCTTTACTATGTCCATTTAATAACAGATATTGTTAGAGACATGGGAACATGAAAAAATAGTCTGCTGTCATAGTTGTAGCTTTGGGGGAAGCAGCTGGAACAGGCAAACCTATATTAGGCTGTCTGCCTCTGGAGCAAATGTAGAGGGCATAAGGAGTTGAACAGAAGGAGGGGGGAAAAAAAGTGTTAGTTAAGGTTTCTCCTTCATACTGCTTCTTTATAGCAATATAGATGTGCATGGGCAGTTTTATCCAGACAGCATCTTTGTAAGTTTGCCTGCTGCACAGTGTCAAACCATACAAAAGAAATACGAAAAGAAACCTTGCCTGTTGCATGTTTGCTTTGTTAAAGAAAATCCATCTGTGTTGTTTTGAATCTAATTTCAAGGCCTTTGTGTTTTATGCAGCATTTGAAATACTTTTATATAAGCCATTTCAGTGTCTTATTGTCTCTTATTTATATTGCTGAGTGCAGACCTGCACGAGCAGGGAAGTAGGTTGCATGACCCAGTAGGTCTTTTACGATTCCATGACGATTTTGTTCCAGTCTGCAGTGTCGCCTGTTGTATTTGTTAAATGCTATCTTTGTTTACAGCAACAATAAGCTGCTTGTTTTTTCTTGTGAAATGCTGGAAAATACATATGAAAAATTCAGCATTTGCACAACTGTCATATCAAAATCTGTCACTTGTCTTTTATGTTCAGTCCACTGTCTGTCAATTTTGATATTTTGATGTCTGATGCCAGGTCTCATATTTATGTTCTCATCTGCTATCTAGTTTTCACAAAGAATTATTTTGAATGATAGCTTTTCATTTCTGTTGCTTATCAATGAGACCATGAGTTAGTCCAAAATGTTTATGAATATCAGTAATGCTTAAAGTCCTTTAAACATGGAGAGGATAAATCTGTGATTAGGTGTATTTTCTTTTATATCTCTGTATATATGGATCTAGAGTATGGATTTTCTTCTAAAAGGCAACATAAGAAATAAAGTATACTGTAAATGCTTGCTTGGAGTACTATTGCCTTAAAGTAATTTTTTGAAGAGAAAAACTTTATGCATATTGAAAACGTTTTAGTTTAGGACTTAGCTGTACTTTGTGGAGTCAGTAAACAGAAATAAAGATTTCTAAACTCCAAAGTACTTCAATGGAATTATGAGGTGGAGTAGGTCTATGATATACTGAATAAAAGTATCAGTCCTAATGGAACATACAGTGTAGTATATTTTTAAAATAGAATCATTTTATTTAAAGCACAAACAGTATATTTTTAAAAGAAATATATTTTGGGGGGGTAGTATATTTTTGTTTGAAAATTTTCTCTATTTTTTTTAATGAGAATATCTCCTTAAGGAAATATTTCAGCCACAAGATAAGATGGTGAATGTTGTTTAAGGTTAGTCACAAATGGAAGATGAATTTAGGCTTTACCATGCTTTATTTTTAAGTCAACTTTAGCTTGACCTGAGGATCAGTTCCCCAGACAACTGTGCTGAGAGCCTTCCTTCTACAAACGGGAACTTTGAGTGATCAGAATTGCTGCTAAAATATATTCCGTGTTGTTCAGACTGCTAAAAGCTTTTTTACAAAGAACAGTTGGAACTCTTGTTACTTGGTGAAGACAGGGATGAGTATATGAGTTTATAATAAAGAGATACTTTTTAATTTTATTTTTTTCTCCTCTCAGTAGCTGTGACTGCTAAGTGCTGGGAAACAGCACCAGGAGGCTTAGCGGAAGCTTTTATCTCTATTTCAGCCCTAAGTTCAGGGTTTGTATTGTCTGAAGACATGGAAGGATCCTGTGCATAGGAAATGTGCTAAAAAAATATTTATTTATTTTTAAAATATTCAAAAACTTTTTCCCCTTGAAAATGAAGTTTTACAGCCCATGAAGTTCTGGAAAGTATCCTCAAGGATAGTTTAAACATGCTTTATAGCTCAGTCCTGTGTGTGGAATCATTAACTGATGTATGAATAAGGCAAAAAAGGATGATCATTGTCATGTAAAGTATTTGTGTGCATGTCTCTTAACATTTTATGCAATACTGTCTATATCACTGAAAAGCAAATAGCTTTTGTTTTTTTTAACAGGCAGCTTCTAAGTTTACCCCTCTCGCTATCAGAAGACGAATTGCTTAGAATGAGGCAAGAGTTGCATTGCTGCTTCTCTCAGGTGGACAGCAGCTTGGCCTGGCCCAAGATAAGAGCAAGAACCCTGCTTCAGGCTTTCGAGGTGGAGCGGAGGGATGCGGAGATGCTAAAAGTTGATCAGAATTTAGCAGTGATCAATAAACAGGTGGGAACAATGTGGGAGCAGTGTGGGGATGTGCGAGGAGTTCATGGGTGTATCTGTGGGCTGTCAGCCTCAGCTGCAGATGTGGGTCCATAGCTGCTTCATAGGTACGACAGCAGTGCACGCTTCTGTCTGTGTGGATCAGTGAATCTTAAAGATATTTGTTTATGCAGCAGTTGGATAAATAAGGGTTTTTTTCACATACACCTGCATATTTCTGCTGCTTGCATGTGCTCCAGCTTTCCCAAGAAGAAAGCATAGTTATAAAGCAGCACATGGGTAGCCAAAAGAGGCTGCACCCTTGAGGAGGGGCCACTCAAATGCCAAAAATTTGAGTAGTGCTGAACTTGGCTCTGAATATTAGGAGCAAGTTGGGTCTACCACAGCCCAGACTGAGATTTCTCTGGCTGCCTTTACACATTACAAAATTTGACACTAAATCAAAGATAGATTTAAGGACTTTCTGTAGGGGACAAGACAACATAGGACATTCCATTTAGGAAAGTGAAGTTCCTGAATTAGCTGGTCTGTTTTGGCAAGAATTTGGGCCTGATTTCTGTTTCTTCTTTCCAAAAGAATTAGGCTTATACAGGGAGCTGAGTTTTGTTGGGTTTTTTCAAATCTAAATATGTAGGTCAGGCATACTCACTCAAAGTTAGAGACTCTCCCAGCAAGAAGTTTGTGTAGCAAATCTAGCACTTTTTAAAGAACTGTGTGAGTGTTTAATTCCTTCAGTAGAATCTGTGGAATCATAAATTATTTTCAGTTCTTAAATGGGGGGGGGGAGGGGGGCGGCAAGAAAGTGTTTCCTGTACGAATTGTATTTGATACCATCATAAAAAGGAGGACTTTCCCGTGCTTTTGTTTTGGTTCCCTTATGTTTTCTAAATGTGAAACTAACTTGGGTTAATTGTACTAGGAATTAGCCTGGTTCAAAACCTTAGTAATTTCTAAAGTCCTAAAGAAGGGAAATGACTTTGCAGAGCCTTATAGCTGAACAGATGTTATTGTTTCCTCAAGAGTACATTATACTTAGTTGATATTCTTGTAAAGAAATATAAAGGTCAAGAATAATTTGATTACATGGAACGGTGCGCCTTAATACTATCACGGTTCATTTGTGATTCATATACTGTGTCTTGAAAACAATGTAGTTCTTAAATTAGTATTCTTTGTTCATTTTTAACCACGCTGAGGAGACAATATATCAGTTAAAATCTTCTCTTATTATCACTGCTAAGGCTTGTTTAAAATTAAATTTGAGCTAGCAGTTTTCATGGAAAGGATGAATATATAATTCCACTTGAAAGAAATTAAAAAAGAAATTTCCAGCTTTGTCTGAATGTCTGAAAGGAATCTTCTGAATGAATAGGCAACACCTTCATTTCATAAATATTTTCTTGGTGAAAGTCATTCTTGCCAAGTGTTTCATGAAGGGGTGGATCTTCCAATAATAGCAAGTAATAATGTTAACATCCTCATATACCTCTTACAAATAAAGTCTTTTGTGCTCATCTTTCAGCAGCATTCTAAAATGAAAAAAACGGGATCCAGGAATAGAAATAAGATAGATATTCTGAAGAAATCTTTACAGGACAAAATTTTCATTTATGAAGACTCAGTACGAGATGACAGTTTGAATAAGGTGGGTGCAAACTTTTTCTGTACTGAGGGCAAAACCTGTATCTTTAGTAATTAAAGACTAATGTTTTTCTATCAATGTGAATAAGAACCAGATAAAAAAGGGATAAGGTGTAGTAGCATGATGCATCTCTCTACTCTTGTCTGCATTTGCCAAGATGCTGTATTTCAAGCTTAATAGTTCTGGATTTCTTTTAATTTTTGGATTTGTTTTAATTTTTGTACCTTAGTTACAGAATTTATTTCATGTCTCACTGTTTGTTCTTCCAGTGGTTCTGGGAGTTGGTGTATATGCATGATTGCAAGACTCTCCTAGATCCTATGGTTTTCTTAGTTAGGCTTTCAAAACATGAAAGGTGCTTCATGGCATACTTCAGTTGAGCAAGACTTAATTTTTGGACCTCTCCTAACCCTACTGAAACCCCAGAAACAGGATCTTACTTGTTTGCTGTGAATATTGCCCTACATTTCTGTTAAAATCTTGTTTTAAAATTGGAAAGTTAGCATCTCTTAGCCTCATTGTTTCAGTTTTATATGCACCATCTGGCA
Source organism: Podargus strigoides (assembly GCA_028020825.1). Lineage (NCBI taxonomy): Eukaryota > Metazoa > Chordata > Aves > Caprimulgiformes > Podargidae > Podargus > Podargus strigoides. The sequence continues at coordinate 13,445,661 of CM051621.1, forward strand.
TACCTGTTGTTCTAATTGTATGGCTGCACATTAGTTATAAAAAGCAAAATGCTTTGGGCTTTTCCCAATAAGAAAACTAAACTATTGTTAAGGAAAATTGTTAGTTTTCACATTATCATTAGGAGACAGAAGTATTGCAATAAACTGTGTTGATCACAGAAACAGAGTTTTTCTTTTGCCTGTTGCAGTCTGTTACTGTGTTCCTTGTTTAGAATCTTACACTTCTCAATTTTGCATTAATGTGGACATTTATATAATCTAACTCAAAATTAAGCATCTCGAAGTTGCACGGCAAATTCAAGGCAGTTTATAACTAGTCTATAATTTAGTTTGTAATCAGTATTTGATCTAACTTCTACTGAAGTCGCCTTCTATGTCACAGTGAAGTCAGGTCTACTTGCAAGCTATGATTTTTCACAGATGTGTTTCTGTTTGCAGAGCTGACAAGAGGCAGAAACTTAGGTGGCTAGGGGTAGATAGTAGTACCAGTTGAGTAATGCAACATTTTGTTTGGTTGAGTGGTTAATTTACTGTATAATGTTGAGTAGATGCTGAATGATAAAGCTGAACATCACTCCCATGTATTTGGGCATGCTTAACATATGACTGGAAGGCAGATCAGGTCTTTTTCCTTAAACTCTCAATTTTGGCCATCTCTCTTGCTTTTCAGTGGAGAACTCTGCCTCTGAAGTTCAAAAATAAGAGCTTAATTTTCAGTATTTTGGTTACCGTATTTCCAGTATGATCTCTGAGTTGAATTCTCCTCCTAACTCAAATATCCCATATGTTTTTGTAACCTGTATGCTTATTTATTATTTAGTGTCACACACCTACATTACTCAAGATAGATTTGTGCGATTAACAGGAATGTTGAGAGATAGTGTCTGTCTTCTAAGATGGAGTTTTGTTAAAGATGTCAAGAAAACAAGTCTTACCTCTACTTTGTGTCTGTAGGATGATTTTGTACTCTTGTCTTGTAGTTGGTTTAGTTCATGTTAGTAGGAAATATTTCCTGAAGGTTACCTTTCATCTCTTGCATTCAAGGACGTTCCAGATGATGTAATGGAGACTTTGGAGAATATCACATGAGCACGAATGAGAATATCACAAGCATATGTGATTCCAAATCACATTTTAAATTTAGCTCCATATAGTGGATAATAGAATTTGGATGATGCACAATCTCTCTTAGCAGGTCCCATATCAATAAAATTTCCAGAGAAAAGTCATGCGCATCTTGTTACATATTTATCATCTTAGGATCTAAAAACTTGGTGGAATTGTCCTAAAATGCTCCTTTAAAGCTAATAATGAATAGAGTCAATAATGTATAATTCTGACTAGTATGAATAGAAAGTTAGTAAGGTTTTAATGTCTTGACTACATACCATCTCTATTTGTGCAAAGACATTCTGAGGGACAAAATTGGGTCTTGTGCCAATGGGAGGTCATACAGTGTATAAAGACTACACTTGACCTTTACAGTGTTGTAGTTCATGCTTGCAGGGCAAATACTATTGTTTTTTGTTATTCTTATTTTATAGACTAGTAAAACTGTGGAGAATGGGTTTGTTCATTTCTGCCTATTGTTTGAGAGAGGCCAAACCTGGTGGGATAAATATTTTTTCATAGAATACAAATGTGAGCACCTGCTCTCAGGTGCCATGGTGATAGTAAACTTAGCCAAAACTTATTTAAAGGCTCTTGAGATGCCTACTTTGATGGCTGTGGTTCTTCCATCCTGTCACAGGCAGTAGTTACTTGAGCATTACTGTTAAAATAAATAATGCTGGAAGCTTCTAAAAATACTGATTTCTGAAACTGTTGGGTTTGTATGCTGTGAAACCTATCAGGTTAGACTTGTGAGGACCAAAAGAGAATTTAGAGATGGAGTGAGGAAAAACCCTGTACTCTGATACCCAGCAGTGTACAGATGGGCTGTTTCTTGTGCTTGGCTTTATTCTAAATCCAGTGTGTAGGGCAGCAGTTGATATCAACACCAAGCAGTGGAGTCAGAGCTCTCATAGTTGCATGTGCTTTGTCTTTCTGTGTCCTCTCTCTTACAATCCAACTTTGTGCCTGTGTAATACAAGGAGAGAGAATAAAACCAGACTGAGAATTATTTACTCTCTTTGTGGATTCAGCTATCTAAATGTTAGATATACAGTGTTGCCATCACTGTCTAATCTAGACATCTAGACCTACATGCCAGTGGAAATAAATTTTTTAGGATACAGAACATACTGAGAAGTACCTTTTCCTTTTCTTTGACTATAAAGGGAGTTAGAGTGACAAGCTCAGATGGAAGCATCTAAAGAATGTAATTGCAGCTGGCTACTATCCACATTATCCTGCAGAAGAGTGGTCACAGTGGCAGTGATATCACTGGCTGTGAATGTCAGTGGTATAGCATGGAGGGCTCATCAATGATGTTGCCTTTGACTGTGCTTGCATGTGCCATTCTTGCCTTCCACCTTTGGATAATTTCTGTGGCTGTCCCATTGGATGTGTGGCAGCAACATGGTTATTGAGTTAAATCATTTTGATTTAATTCTATTTGATATCCATTCAATCCAGTTCTAATCTTGTTTGAAATCCATTACTGGTAGACTCTCAATTTACAGTTTAACTTTGTCTTATATAAGAGAATGTTTGGTTATTTGCTTGAAGAATAGTAGGTTGAATTTCATTAGTCAGTATTAACTGACACTTGCCAATTTGAAACTAAATACAGTCTTTCTATAAATTTTGTATTTTTGCTGAACGGAAGGATGTATTTTGTCTTCCCATTTAATCAGTCACATAGGTAAGCATAGGTTTATTTATATCCTTAATTTTTACTTATATAAAAAATTATATACGCGTTCTATTTTATGTTAGTATTTAACATTAAAGTTATGACTACCCTAAACCAAAACCTCATCTCTTTGAAATATCTGACCGTATTGTAGTAATTTTTTTGATCAGTTAAACACAGTAAAAGCTCAGATTTTAATGTTGAAAGCACTTTTTAAAAGAATGTATCACATTATTAGATAGCAGTATTACTTTCTTTGCTGTTTTAATCCTGCTTGTTAAATAGAATAGTAAAATAATGAGCATGCAAGTAAGGTTTTCTGTTAATTGTGTTATCTTTTGTGTTTTGGTATTTTTTAGGTTAAGTACGAGTTGCTGCTTGAGAAAGAGTGTCACCTGCGTGATCTGGAAAATAAACTTGGAGAGTATATTGCTTCTTTAGCCTTTCAGAAGACTGTCAAAAAATCCAAAATGTTGGAGCTGTATACCACTATCATAAGTGTACAGGCTTTACTCTTTGAACAACTGAGCACATCAAAAACCCTGTCAAAATTGGATTGTATTCAGATTTTAGAAGCACATAATCCTGTAAGTGATGAAGTTGTGAAAAGGAAAAATTCCTGTTGGGAGACAGCAGCTATCGCAGTAGCTTATTTGACTTTGATTTAGCTGTGCTGGTTTGCAGCTCCTGGTGGTCTGTCCTTTAATTTATGTCAGTATGTGCCCATTAGTGCACTTAGTAAAAGAAATAAAGAGAAGGAAAGTATTAGAGCCAGGGAAGATTGTGTATTATTATTTATTTTTATTATAGTAGCATCTAGAGATCTACAGAGCAGTGTTTTGGTGGCTAATTAATATTAACATTTTATTAATGTCAAGGAAGACAGTTGGGAAGTGAGTGCGAGTCATTACTGGGATAGTGTGTAAATTGTCATGACTATATTACAAAATTGTTCATGTTGTAGTGCTATCCATACAGTAAAATCTATAACCACACAATATGCTTCAATCATCAAGTTATTAAAGATTATATATACAGCCTTATACCTATCTCCCTCCAAGCATGCGTATATGGTTTAAATAGTAGAAACTTTGGAAAGGCTTCTTCCCTTTGTTGTATTTATTACATATTTGGTATGTGCCAGTTTTCTAATGCTTTTTTAATACTTCAGTGCTCTGTATTCATAAGGATTATTTTTTTTTACATCTGCTATTTGCAACCATCCAAGTGAGACTTGGGAGAGCACTGAAGTAGAACAAACAAAATGGGTTTTTAAGAGCAAAACCTCTTTGCTAGAGGGCATCATTAGACAGCTATTGCTGTGAGAACTTCAGGTTGAATTTTAATGCTGTCATCTCTACAGTGTTTCTCTTAGAGTGACATGCTTATGTGCTTCCAGTTTTGCTTAAATTTGTATTAAATCTGTAGGAAACAGTGGAAGTTCTATGTAGATGGAGTATTAAAAGTAATTTAGTCTGGAATTACTGCCTTTTATGCAGTATATGTAAGGGGGCTGTGCAAAGAGATTGCTTTTAGCTTCTCTGTCCTTGAAGAGATGAAGAAAAAGGATTGAAGGAGATGCACAAGAGAGGTACAGAGTAGAGCAGCTAACACTGGATTCTTTATCCAATGTGTAAGAATTGAGTTGAGCCCTATTTTGGGGAAAAATATAGTTTAGGCATTGTTTAAACTGCTTGTTCGGCTTGGTTTACAGGAACTGTTTCCCGGTGATCAAACCTCTATCTCTTGCTGTGTTTTTGTCCAACTCCTTTATCCCATTAGCTGGTAAATTTTGACACCTGTTACTTCAAAAAAAATATATTGGATTGCACAGGATTCCCTAATGCTGACTGCATCAGTGATAGTTTTGCCAGTCAGTGAAACACATCTGGCTATATGTGAATTTGCTTCATCCTCTTTGAGATAACAAGTTAATACTCAGGTTTGGTGTTAGGAGTGTGGATCTAATCTCCAATGTCAAATCTTGCTGACCAGGGAGCAGACACGTACTGAGAGATGCTGTGCTCTAATGAATCTGTAGTCTGAATATGGCTGATGAGGTGGAGGAATAGATTAAAATTCAGCATTTTCTCCAAGGTGCATGTTGGGAAGTAGGGCACTGAGATATTAAGCAACTTAAAGTTTTGAGATCAGATAACAGTGACGTTGGAAAACTGGAATATGAAGCCTTTCTTCCAGTGTCTACTATGACTCTTTGACCAAAGAGAGATCTTTGGCATGAGGGATCCAGTGCACTTAAGACTTTGGGTTTTAACCCTTAAATTTTTAGGGCATTGTGTTTTAGCCCTAATTTTATCACATTAAATGTGAATTATTGTCTTTTGACTTCAGACCTCTTTGATATTAGTTGTTGATTCAGTATAACTAGTCAGTCTGAGTTTCTCAAGCTGTTTCAATGGCTTTATCAGTGGCTTTATGCAGCTCATAGATGAATTCTAATCATGCCATTCTTTTGTTTGGATCTCAGCTGTGCTGGTGCTGTACTTTCAAGATGTCCTCTACAGTGAAAGGTTTCAGAGAGCATCAACCTTTCACACAATGAAAATTGACTCATATCTTTGGGCATTGTTCTGATATTCATAGTGTGCAAGTCATGTTTACTGAAGCCACGCAATGAATTGGAAAGTGTAATGACTGCAAGGGGCTGGGTGGAATGAGAAATGAATAGACTAATATCAGAAATTCTGATACCATCTTTTTTCTTCACTCCAAATGAAATTTGTTCTTCCAAGTTAAATTATGACTTTTTATCATTACATGTTTTCAACTTCTAGGAGATTGAAGAACTTGACAGAAAGCTGGAGTATGAGATGTTGCATAAGGAGTCAGCTCAGCAGCAGCATCTAATGACCAGGCAGAGTTGGACTCCGGATAGATTGGGACTTTCAGGTGAAGCTGTGGAAACGAATGCAGACAGACAGCTGACAGTTCTGCTAAGACAGGCCATGAATAAATGTAGGCAACTTATAAATCTGCACCAGCAAAGGTAAGTGCTTTGGTCTCAGGTTTTACTATGTTACTGCAGTCCCTATAGACCATAAGATATCCCAGAGAAACAGGAGGCTAAATGTTCTGCTGTGTTGGGGAGGGCCTGTACATCTGTGTTTGAACAATGCGTTGTTGTGATGTGGCCCAGAGCATTACTGAGAAGTCTTGGGAATATTGAAGTAAATAATACTGGAACATGAAATAATAATAACTTAGTTACATATAGATTGTGATGAGTTGCATGGCAATTGCCATTTCACGATAGGGACAGTGGAAAAATAAAAATACTCCTTAGCAGCAAGGAGGAAAAGAATTTTAATCTTGTTCCTTTGTCTCACAAGAAGATAGGTAGTGACTTCAATGAGACCTGATCTGCTGGGGTCAGTAGTAGCTGAGACAATTTAAATTGAATTTCCATCTCCACTGTCATGCTGCAGACTGAATTCCCTGTCACACTGTTATTTTTGATGGGATATACAAACTCTTCTTCAGAGACAGGCTTGATTTCACTGGGCCAGTTTTTAAGTAAAGATATTGGTGACAAAAAAAAAAGTCCTCTTGGGAGGTGTACAGAAATATCTGTCTTGTCGTGAAGGTTGCCTAGCAAACACGAGAGGTAATTTGCAAAATTGCCAAGTATTGTATTACATTCATTAGGGTTACAGGAGTTAGAAATAGCATTTCCATGTGTATTGCACAGTATTAAAAGCCTACCACATTTCAAGGTTCATGTAAGATCCTGAGAGGGTGCCTTCCTGTTACAAAGAGGGTTTTCTGTGAAACAATTTATTAAAAATGGCTCTGATAGCCTTTGAGTGGAATTATTGCACTCTTAAGACTTTTAACTTGGAAAGGGCTGGTGCTTTACTTGATGTAGATTGAGTTTCCTGTTGCAGAAGTAAAGAGTCACTAGAGGAGCAGATAGGTTACTGGCTTGTGGGTACTGCTGTAGAGATACACTGGTGAAGCCTTCAATGAAACTGCAACTAGTCTTTAGTATTTACCTAAAAACATGATGGAAGAAACAAGTTTTGTACTTTTTCCCAAATGACATAAGAATAGCTTCATGATTTGGTCCAGAAACAAAAAAATCGCCAGTAGTGAGGGAGTTAATTGTTATATTCCAGCAACAAAAAGATCCACAACTTGCCATGAAGTGTGGTGATGAAATTTAAAGAGGATGGGGACAGGTTGAATCACATTGCTTTGGATCAATTCCAGATTTGAACTGTGTGCAAGAGCATAGCCTTAGATTCTGCTCGGATGTTTGTTTGGTGGTTCAGGAGAGAAAGGAGAAGTTGGCTTATTTGAGAAGTTACACTGCTCACCCATCTTGGCTGACAAAGATACACTTCCTGAATGGATAACTTTCAGATACCATTTCTATAATACAGTCTTTGCACCTGGGAAGATCATAGAACCGTAGAATCATGTCAATGTTAATTCTGTCTTTCACTTCAGCTTGAGAGATGAGCAATGGAATTGTGCAGTGCTTGAAGATCTCCTGGAAAATATAGAAATGGATACATTTTTCGCACTTTATAGTCAGGTAAGCATGAAATTGAACAAAGCTTCCGAGTTTAAATTACAGCTGTATCTGGAAATCATATTTTCTTGCTTTTTTGGGAATCATTACAGATGTATTTGGACCCAGTTCTGCTAACAGTCACTACTAGTTCTGGTGTTTGTAGCCTGTATTATCATTCACTTTAGTTAATTCTGACCTACTTTCAGCCTTTTGAGTTTTACTGGGTTGATGCATCTTTTTGTTCACTCACAAGTCCTTTCCCTGGGTTGTCCTGTTTCATTTCATTCTGTGGAGACACCTAAATTGTCTGAGTTTTTGGTTTACAGGCAGTTGTACAGTCTGATTTTTCCATGTTATGAGACAAGGGTTTTATTTAGGCTTTATCAGCGTTAGAAAGGATTCACATTGGTTGTGTTACAAAACTAAATGATAGAAGGTCTGCTAGTTAAATTTTCTAGTATCATTACTCATATTGTTTTCAAAAGAGCATCACCTCTTCAGGCAACTTGCTGCCTGTTGGCTGCCTGTCAGTGCCACAAAAGGCATTAAAAATGAATCACTCTTGTCCCCAGATTTTATCTTCAGGCTTTGGTTGAGCTACGTAGCTAGTGTCAGAAAAGAGATTTGATGTTGCAGCTTTTTACATCCAAGTACCGTGCCTCTCAGGGACAGGACTGGTTGCAATCACCTGTCTCATACATTGGGAGCTTCAGAGGCCAGCAAGCCAAGGAGGGTCCACTTCAGACTAAGGGTCTTTTCCTGTGTCTCAGCTTGTTTCTGCTCAGTTTTCTGAACTCTGTATCCTTTCCTGAGTTAGATGTCTATTTGAGGTTAGCTGCTCTCATATACAGGAGTCACACTCCAATTCTTCATTATACCTGTGTTAGAAGATTCACCTGGACTCTGATTTGGGTGAGGAATTGGCATCAGGAACTCCTAAAGCTCACAGGAGTGTGGTAATCACTTCAGTCTTTGCCTCTTGTGGGGACACTCAGACTCCATTCAGAGCAGAGTCCTTCCACAAGCCTCGCTGAAAGAGACTTGCCTTTAAATATCTGGCAGCCTGATGGCTAAGCTGCTGTCCTGGAAAGGAAGATCTCACTTTGTGCTAATGAGAATTAAATCAAGCAGAGTGGGAATTTAAACCTTGTGTTACACTTTCCAAGAGCATCCTATCCTCTGGGCATAATCATGTAAACACACTAGAATGGGGCTTTGGTATCTTGCAGAGTGTAACATTTGAAGATGGTGAGGAGGTCATGGCCATCATTACCAGCCTTCTAGTTTTAAGGCCAACCTATGTGTTCTCTTAATATTGGGAGTTATTATTATATTATTTTATTATCATTATTATTTTCCTCTTTGTGATTTTGTTTGTTTGTTTGTTCTGGGGGGTTTTGTGGAGGTTTTTTTTCCTCTTGTAACCACTTTTTTTCAAACCATCTTGACACCATGTTGGCCTTGACAGTTTGGTGTAGTGTAAGTGGATACAGCTGTCAGGAGCTGCTGAAGTCTGCTCCAGCCTTCAGCTTCTTCTCACTGTATTTTCTGCCCTCATGGCCTAATGCACAGAGAGCTCCTAATATTTTATTGGGACTTCACAGAAATCGCGTTCTGCTGCAGGCCTTTGTAGGGTGCTTATCACATAAATATTGACGCGATGGTGAGTTTTAATCTGATTATTTCTTTATAACTTTATATGTATTCACTTATGCTCCTTTAAAAAAACTTGTGCAATTCTGATGAGGCAGTCACCAGCTATTTTTAGTTACTCATTTGGTCATGTAATGGTGACATGGGCAGTGCAGCTATAACTTTTCAGAGGTGATAGTAAATTTGAAGCTTTATTTGCCCATTTGTAGTTGCATTTTGTCTAATAATTCAAGATTACACAACACCTTTCTAGGAGAAAAGATGATCTTTTCTCCTGTTTGGTGTTCCTTGTTTTTTCTGTAATATAGGTAAGGAGTTAACAGGCTTGTGTGAATATTTTGCTGAAGCATACGGTGGTTCAGATACATTTTGAATATGATAAATATTAGTCTTAGATAAACTCCATTCAACATTAGTGAAAAATAAACATCAGAACAGATATAAAAATTGAAAGTACTCTGAAAGATGCTTTAGGCTTTGATCTTTCCCTGTACTATTGTGGTTTAGGTCATTAGTCTTGGTGGACCAAACTCGTGGGAATTCTTTTTATACTTTTTTTTTTTTTTTTCTCTCCCTAGTTCATTATATATTTATATCTAGTCTAAATCTACTTTCAGTTTCCACCCATTGCCGCTCATCCTATCATTACAGTCCCTTGTAAAAAGTCCCTCCCCAGCTTTCTTGTAGGCCCCCTTCAGGTACTGAAAGGCTGCTATGAGGTCTCCCCAGAGCCTTCTCTTTTCCAGGCTGAACAAGCCCAACTCTCTCAGCCTGTCCTCATAGCAGAGGTGTTCTAGCCCTCTGATCATCTTGGTAGCCCTCCTCTGGAGTCGCTCCAAGAGCTCCATATCATTCTTGTGTTGGAGGCTCCAGAGCTGGAGACAGTATTCCAGGTGGGTTCTCACAAGGGCAGAGTAGAATCACCTCCCTCAATCTGCTGGTCACACATCTTTTGATGCATCCCAGGATATGGTTGGCTTTCTGGGCTCCAAGCGCGCACTGTTGGCTCATATTGATCTTATCATCCACCAACACACCCAAGTCCTCCTCCCCAGGACTGTTCTCGATCCACTCATTGCCCAAGAAGACTGACAAAATATGCTGCATCCAGAAACGCTGGCCAGTACAGAGGTTTTGAACAGCACAGACCGACTTCTCCAGATTAACACTACCGAGACAATTTTCATAGTTTAATTTCAGTGCTTTTAGTTCTGCTGTAGTCTTGCAATGTTGGACTAACTGAAGAAATGGCTGGGACCTTGTGTAGCATTTATTTAGCAATTTCATGGGCTGCCAAAGTCATCACTAAGTGGGAGCTGTTAAAAGAGAGCATGAATAGTGCATTAATCTCATACTGTGGTTCTTAGCTTGCCATACTCCTTGGTATAGAAGGGTAGGAAGAAGATGCATGTAACAAGCCAGATACACAGCAAAAGAGTTATCTTACAAAGGATGTTGTGAATTGTTTATTCTGCTGCTCTTGAGTTTGGTTGTCTCTGATAGAACCTCAGCATCTACCTCTTTCACGAAGGCATGAATTCAGGATGTGTGGCATGTTGAGATGAATGCTGAAGCAGCTGTGTAGGACTTGATGGAAGGGAAGAGAGACAAACACAGTGGCTGAGTGCTGCTGCTGCTGGCTGTGAATCATTTCAAGGGGAACCCTTTCCCAAGAGACCTTGGCCCTTTTCTTAATACTTCAGTTCAAAGACAGTGCTCTCTTTGGTTTGGAAGTGTTAATTGTATTTATCATAAGACTGCACAGGACTAAGCAGGAATGTGCTGGTTTTGCATGTTCTTGTAGCTCGTTTCTGTCCTAGAAGGTTTGATAGTACTGACACTCCTTGCCCTGCATTCCCAAAATCTGGACATTGCTTTTCTACAGCACAGGTAGAAATGTTTCTCAAGTTGCTGACAATTTAATTGCCTCCTTGTGATGATTGTTAGGTTTCTTTGGTGCAGGTATATTGGAAAGAGCATCTGACCAGCATGACATGTATTCTGCAATTTGAGAGGTTAAAACCATTGTTTTGCAGATTACAGATGCATGCAAACAGAATATGTCATAATTTTCACAGTACCCAGTCCTTTTAGCACACCAGCAGGTGATGAGTGACCCTTGATAATTAGAGATTTTGACATTTTGAAGACAAAGATTTAAGGGTATCACTGTTACCTCACTGCACTTGAAAAACTGGACACACTGTTCAGTGTATATTTGGGGGACTGTACTTTGTTTTGTTCATAAGATTCCCTGAAGAGATAATTAGTATAAATATGCATTAGATGCATATTTCTATGTATAAATATGCATTGGGTTTTTTGTAGTTATATTTATTCATATAAAGTGTAGCCCAGAGATATTCTGGGACATGCTTTATTGAAATTCCATAAAACCTATACATATTTACCCTGCAGATACACAAAACAAAATTTCTGTTCTCAGCAAGTATAATAGTATAATAACTCCCAACTATAATTCCAAGTCTGACTACTCTTAATTGAACTGTAGAGAAGAACGTGCTTAGTAGAATAGTAAATTATTAATTTATTAAGGCTCACAGTGTAGCATGTTCATACTTTTGGATGTGCTTATCCTGTGAGCTGATATGGGAATTGATTTTTTTAAAATCTTTTTTTCCCCTCCTATTTTCTTATAGAACACATATTGGTGAGTATTAGGAAATTATAGCTATTGTACATCTGTATCTTACACCTATTCTTTTCTTTCAAGAGGATTTTCCCTCTTAGACTAGTTTTCAGAACTGTGGATGCAGCCCTCTCTGGAAAACTGGATAAGTTTTGCTTTCCTACATTTTGTATTTTAGCTTACATCCTTATGGAGGCAGATCAATAAGAGATTTGCTTGAATGACAGTGATTTCAGGATCACAAGCTTCTGGCTGAGAAATTACATTTAAATAAACTCATAGCTATAGCCCCAGGTACAATAGTTGCATTTCAGAGACAACAGATGATGCAGGCAGGCTGTCGTGTGGAAACAGCACAGTAAGCCTGAAACACAGCATGGATCGAGTAATTGATTCTTGTGGTAGTTGTTTAAATACACATTGCTCAGTCCAAATAATTAAAAGTAACTCTTTTATTTGTAAACTACAATTCCTACATTCCTATTTTTATTTTGACCAAATTCGGAGAATGCGAATGAGGTTATTGGTGGTGCAAGTAGCATTTATATCCATTAAATGTTATGAAAAAAAGTAAATTCCTAATCTTTGTGGTACCTTACCATATAATATAATGGAAGAATTGCACTCATCCTGCCTGGGAGGGCTTTAAATCTCACTAGTATGACCTTTCCTGTGTTCGCATTCACATTCACTTCTCCTTTCTGCTTCTGCAAGCTGATCTGGGTAGCTGTGGGCATCTGAAAGTGCTGCTCACTGCTGGTACGTGTTTGCACATCAGCACTTCCTTTGCTGTACATATGCTAGATGCACATGGCTGGTGGGCGCCTCTGACACTTCTGGTACTGCTGACAGCATTGTGGTACCTTGCAAGATTATTTAATTGTGAATTCTACTGTGTTAGCAAAGCATTAAGGGTTGCTGCTCAGTCCAAATCATACTTGATGCAGAAAGGTAAGAGTCAGAACAGAGGAAAGAACATTTTAAAGAGGAAACTATTACAGAGGAAGGCAGTACTGAAGCCATGATGTTTTTATAATCTGTGTATAGATTGCTGAGTTAAAGGTCCTGAGACCATTTAGCCAAAAAGGGCAGAATAGGTCACAGATGTGTCACTTCTATTCTCACTTAATGTTGTTTTTTGTGTTTCTAGAATGACAGCTTTTAAAGACCAGAAGGATGATACAGTCTGTATACAGCTATAGAAATTAAACTTACATATCTGTATTAAGATTTAAGCACTTATTTACATTCCTCTCCTGAGGAGAATCATTTCTTGCCTGAAGCAACCTGAACAGACATCTCTTACCTAACTTTGGTGTCTGTTTAGGGTGAAAATACTGGATGTGTTAGATACCACTTCAATTTACTAATCTTTCATCAATTTTAAGATTTTTTCTTATTTATTCTAGTATCTCAGTGGTTTCCATGGAACAACACTGAAGAGCCCAGGGAACTTTGGGAAGTGTCTAGTTTTCCTGCTTTTCAGAGAAAAGTTCTCTCCTTGGAGAATGGTTGTGGGAAAAGGAGGCTGACTGATTTTTTTTTTCATGTGGCTGTCTAAACTTGGCTTAGGACTGTTTGGGGGGTGATTATTTCGGGGTTTTTTAATTGGATTTAGCAGAAAGAATTGTCATTTACAGAGCATCCTTTTTGTGAAATGGCTTTTTTCAGAGAAGATTCACTTAATACAGGGATCTCCTAGGTGCTCCTCTGAAAATCTGTCATGCAAAAAACAGGCAGAGTTCAAACATTTGCTGTGACATATTGAATCCACTGGACAAAGAAATTGACTGTCTTCCTGCGTGGTGGGACCTTGTGGGTTTTTTATGTGACATGGGCTTTGTACTCTTCATGTATCATGTAGCTTATAGGAGGGTTTACAGGTGAGGTGACTTGGCTGTCGTGAGTCATCACAAAAATTTATCATGTTTTACCTGACTTTAGCTGCCTGAGAATCCTATATGGCTTGAATTGTCTACAATAGCATTTTTCTGGCATCCTTTGAGGCATTTCACTTGCTTTAAATTGCTCTGTTCTTTTCTTTCCATGTAATTCTCAATACATTGTAGACTTTTCATATTTGATATGCAGGAGAAATCCACAGGAGCAGCCCTGGGGATACAGTAGTTGTGACAGCAGAGCAGAAGATAACAACGGGGTTTTGGTGTTTGAAGGGGGTAGGAAATGGGGCTAGTTGGTTGTCTAGAGAACAACTAAATTTGAACTTAGTCTAGTGTAACACTATGTAAATATGCTTTACCACTGACTTTTGGGCCAAAAAAAGAGAGGACATTTGGAAAAAAAAAAAACACACCGAAACAAAACCAGATGTTTCCTTCATCTCTTAACAAATGTTACAAGCTGTTCTCTGGGCTTATCGCAGAATATGGTGTTAAGAGAGGCTGAACAATGAAGTGCTCAACCAAGGCAACATGTAAATGTTGTCATTAGGTTTCAGAGGCTATTTTTTGCCCCCCTAATCTTACAGACCAAGAAATGCAATATTGCTTCATGGCTGTCTTGAAAGGATTTCTTTATGATAGTACAGTCTGTAAATTAACTAAACCTTACATACTAGAATATGGTTGCATTGTAATTTTTTTTCAGACCGAAAAAATCAAGTACGTGCCCTAAGTACATGCATCAAGTACATGCCCTAAGCACGTATGCTGAGGTCAACTGGTTATTTCACATCTACATTGCCTATATCCAGAATTAAATGGACAACTGTAATATATGTGGGCCAGTGTGGGTAGAGACAGCAAACATGAGACCGTGACCACTTGACACCAAAACTGTCACCACTAACACGATTTTCAATATTTTTTTGTTTATGTAATGAATAAGTCTTCAATGATAGTAATTAAAATTCACTTTTTTATTTTCAATGCTAAATTTATCTGTCCTCTACTCATTAATGCTCTAGGAGCTGCGACTGGCAGGTTACTTAGCCAAACTGATGAGGGTCCCAATGGGCATGTTGCACAGGATCCTGAACTTGTTGCTTCCCTCCAGCTCACAAAGTGAGGTTCTTTCTGTCATCGATTCCATCAGTAAATATTCAGATGGTGTTGCTGAAAGTGACTGTAATGCAGATGAGTCTGGCAGCTGTAAGAAAAGGTAAGTGTGATATTTTTTTGTTAGATCATTGTAAGAGAAGATTATTGCTTTATGTGTATATGTATTTGCTGGACAAGCAGGTTGACAACAATAGAAAAAATCACAGGTGCATAAGTTTCCTTTTTGAAATATTTTTGTTGGTAAAAATACTTTGAAACTGCTACCTTGTTTTGTGAAATATTTTAACTATAATTTATTGACAAAGAACTAGTACATTTTATAACTTTGAGTTAAACATTTCATAGATTTATAAATCTTGTTCTGATCATTTTCATTCTGTTGACATTAATTTGAGTTTATTAAAATATTTTCCTTCTATCTTTTTGTATTTATAATATTCATAGCACACCAGACTTCAGGTGTCTGTAGCTCCTAAAGATATAAAGGATGTCCTCCTTTCTAGTAATGGAAGCTTCAGCCTTGCAGCTGCCTCTCCTTTTGTAGTTCATCACTAAAGTCACAAGTGGTCACTGTTTTTTCCCTTTTACTCAGAGACAGGTAGTCTCCCAGAACTTTCATCCCTCCAGTTTATTCCAGTTGTCACCAGCAGAATAACTGTACAGCTGACACTGAGAGGTGCTTCTGGAACCCCTCTCCCAACTCCCTGCCATCATGTGGGAAGGAGAGAAAAGCAGATATGGCACTGAGCCCTCTGGTTGGCAGAGGTGACTTTTCAAGGAACAGATAAGGGTCCTTGGTACCAGGCTGAGGTGTGATCTTACCTGATATAAATAATTTGTATGAGGTCAGCAAAAATTGTTGAACCTCTTACTGACTGTGTTCAGACTATTACTGTCATGGTTTTGGTAGTTAAAATCGAAATGGGGAAGAAAGTGTGTGTGTTCGGGGATTTGCTGCTGCAAATTTTTTTTCTTTCCTGCTTCTTCAGGAGGAGCCAAGAGTTGTGGCAAGCACTGGAGAATAAAGTAAGGCAAGATCTGATAAACAGAAGTTTGGAAAAGATCCCTTCCCTAAACAAGAGAAAAGACAGGTAAGGAGAAAATAGGAAGAAACATGGGGGTTTTTTTATACTTCCTTTCATCTCACAGAATCACAGAATGTTAGGGATTGGAAGGGACCTCAAAAGATCATCTAGTCCAATCCCCCTGCCAGAGCAGGAACACCTCAATCAGGCCACACAGGAATACATCCAGGTGGGTTTTGAATGTCTCCAGAGAAGGAGACTCCACAACCTCTCTGGGCAGCCTGTTCCAGTGCTCTGTCACCCTCACTGTGAAGAAGTTCTTCCTCATATTTATGTGGAACCTCCTATGTTCCAGCTTGCATCCGAGAGCCCTTGTCCTATCATTGGATGTCACTGAGAAGAGCCTGGCTCCATCCTCATGACACTCACCCTTTACATATTTATAGACATTAATAAGGTCACCCGTCAGTCTCCTCCAAGCTAAAGAGACCCAGCTCCCTCAGCCTTTCCTCATAAGGGAGATGTTCCACTCCCTTAACCATCTTTGTGGCTCTGCGCTGGACTCTCTGAAGTAGTTCCCTATCCTTCTTGAACTGGGGGGCCCAGAACTGGACACAATACTCCAGATGCAGCCTCACCAGGGCAGAGTAGAGGGGGAGGAGAACCTCCCTTGACCTACTAACCACACCCCTTCTAATACACCCCAGGATGCCATTGGCCTTCTTGGCCACAAGGGCACATTGCTGGCTCATGGTCATCCTGCTGTCCACCAGGACCCCCAGGTCCCTTTCCCCTACACTGCTCTCCAACAGGTCAGCACCCAACTTATACTGGCATATGGGGTTGTTCTTCCCCAGATGCAGGACTCTATGCTTGCCCTTGTTATATTTCATTAAATTTCTTCCCGCCCAACTCTCCAGCCTGTCCAGGTCTCTCTGAATGGCAGCACAGCCTTCTGGTGTGTCAGCCATTCCTCCCAGTTTGGTGTCATCAGCAAACTTGCTGACAGAGCACTCTATTCCCTCACCCAAATCATTGATGAATATATTGAATAGTAAGGTTCCTCTTCTCCTAAGGTTCCTCTTTGCATCTATTGTAAATCAGAAAACGGGTTCATACATACACATTTTTTTGACACTGTTCTGCTATTTGCTGCTTGTGTTTCCTACAACATATTTACACATAGTAAGCAATAATAGTAAATGCCGAAAAAGATTTTTCCACACGTCTGTAAAATTCACATGTTTTTGATATGTGTTACTCGCTTTCCCTATGGTTATGTATTATAAGGTTACCTTTTCTTTTGCAATTTTGTATCTCAAAATGATATGTAACTTAGCAGGGATTGGAATGCAAGTTACATTTCTGTCTCTTGAAATACGATTTTTCTTTAGCCTCCAAAGTCACCGCTTCAATTTCAGGTTATGATAGAAGAAGCTATGCTTTTTTTCCCCAAGTTTTCATTTTTAAATTCCATTTTTTTTCATTAATGTAGCTTGATAAAGAAGAAACAACTTGCCCTCCTGGAAGAAGCATCATTTATTCATCTTGATTGTTTGTCTACACTTCCTCCTATGCAACAGTCTCATCCACTTGTTCCTTTGAACACTGCAACTGCTGAAGCCATAGAGCTATTAGACACAGGGGAGAAGGTATTTTTGTTCCGTGAGCGGAGTGATCAAATACTTTCATTGCATAATTCTCCAAGGAAAAAGAAAAAGAACTTTCTTAATTCCAAAAAGGCTGCTCGTGCAAATACGGACTCATGAGGGCGACTTCCATTCAACGTATCAATTAGGGAAGATGAAGTTATTTAAAAATCGAAAAATAATGAGAAAGAATGTAGCATGCAGTTTAAATATCACATGCATTGTTTTAATCTCATTTGTCTTGACGTTGTAAATAGCTGTAATTTTCGACTGGTGCAGTTAGCAGTGTGTATTGTACGTTTTTTAATTCTTCTCAGTGTATGATGCAGTAGATGAAATATAGGGGGTTTGTCATGCACATTCTAGCAGGCAGGACTCAGTTTTCCTTCAGTACATTTTGATCACTTTTGCACTGATTTTACTGTAGCTGTATTTTCATAATTTGTATAGAAAGGTTATTTATTATATAAAGTAAGTACTGATCTACTATTCTTGTATTTATGGGTTTTTTTGAATAAGCAGTGGTCTAGCAGATGACATGAAGAGGTGAAGTGGATGACCTACAAGTCCTCTGCTCTCTGATTTTCTGTTACTCTATTTTACTGTTTGATACTGTGCTGTTAATAGACTTTGTTACTTCTGCAGTCTGTGTTCCACAGTGATAGCTGTTAGTCCAGATCTTCAGCAGATACACGTGTACTTAACCTTACATCCTGGAGTAACTTTAGCTTTTCTCTATTGTTTCTAAAATTCAATAGAACTATGAATGTGGCTACAGTTCAAATTGTGTTAAATATTTGCAACCTGTTGCAGGCTTTTTCTTGGTGAAGCAATATCATCACATTTGCTCATTAGAAAAGGGAAAAATATAAGTGGACATGTTAATAACTTCAAAACTTCATTTTATGATTACAGTGCTGCAAAGTATCACAATTTTAGGTGGATATTTTTAAAATTCTTATTCCTGGACTTATCTAAATTGATGAGAATATCATTCTATATTTAAAAAAGAGTTTATTTTCAAACCTTTCTAGTTGGCAGAAAGAAGTCTGTAAATATGAACCCTAAAAGCCATAACAGGAAAAGAGAAATTAAAAGAAGTGCATGTATTTGTTTATATTTCATGATATTCAAGCCTGTTATGAGTTTTTGAACTGTATTTGAATGCTATGCTCTGAAGGTATTGTGATCAAGTATTTTGCAATTTTAATGCATGGAGTTCCTGTGTCTTTGTATTAATAGGCTGCCAATTTCATTTTAAAAATTAAAATGTTACAATTTGCATGTCTCTCCCATTGGCATCTATTCCAAGTGGAAAAAAACATATTTTTTTTTTTCCCCACTTCCCTTCACAAGTTTAAATATTCATTCCACAGTAAACAACAATTAGCGTTTCACATCGCTATTAGCAATAGAAAATGTATGCAGTAATTAGCCTGATAATCCTAATTATTTTTTGATTGCGTTCTTCAGTCTTTTCATAGAAGTCATTGCTCTCACAGAAAGAGGAGTCTGTCAGGGTTGTGGGAGTTCAGAGTTTTCAGAGTTGCTACATTTTAATGCATCAGGTACATTGTCCCCAACATTTACCTATGTGTGTAGGTAAGGGTAGGGTCTGTCCTACCCTGGAGGTGGGTCAGAGCAGCATAGGAGGAGGCTCAGGGTGTTTCAGAAAAGGGTTTGGACCTATGCAAGAAAAGCCAATAGGAAAACCTGAGCTGTGCTCAGGACTGCAAGGAGTGCTTGAAAGCTGAAGTACCCTCTCTGGAATGTGAGTCTCTCCCAAGATTTCTTCGCAAGCCCAAACTCTAGGCTGTTACAATATCAAAGGGAAATGACAGTACGGATCACAGGTAAGACATTCAGGCCAATTACTTTAATCAGTTACAGTAATACAGTGCAACATCTGAGTATTGATTGCAATATCAATTTATTATCCTTACGAGATAATCTGTATGTCTAATAATTGAAAGCTGATTTGTGACTTTCACACATGTCATCTCAAATTTGAAGCAGCTCAGTGATTGTAACTATTCGAGCAGGGAAAGTCATGCTGTGCTATGAATCAGTTTCATTTCATGCAATACGTACTCAAAGAAATGTCCAAACCGTAAAATCTCTTGTGCTTTATGAAAGTAGTACTACCTAGGTAATAGCCCACTTCAATAAAGAGTTGACTTGGGTTCAGCTTTGAGTCCTTCAGAGGACAGAGGAGGGCCAGCTGTTGTGTGTGCAGTTCTGTGTGTGTAGCACAGGCATTAGCATCCATATTTCACAGTTAAAGCCTTCCAAGGAATGTGTGCTGGACAAGCCATTCAAATTAAGCCCATTTGGCTTCGTAGTCATTGATAATATGAGTAATGTAAGGCCAAATTTCTCAGAATTTTGAACATTGTCCACATAGGGCAAATTGTTCTTCATTCTTATTAAATTAACATCAGAAAGGGACACCTTACAAGTCTGGCTGAATCTCCTGTTTTAAACAGATGTAGCCAAATTAAAAGGATAAAAGTACTTGGTACTGGTACTAATAGCACACTCGTTATAGGTCTGGGACTTCAAAGAAATGCCTCACTTCTTTGCAACTCTTCCGGGTGGTTTCTACCTCGCTGTATAATGCATTTTTACTGAGATTGAAAGTACTGAAAATGAAGGACCCTCTAATTAATGACACACTTAATTGTGTTCCCCTGGAAGTTCATTATGCTTCATCTTGTCCCTGACCCTTGATGATGTACTCCCATCTGCATTGCATCTGTTGTCTCCCCTCAACATGAAGCCATCGACTGAGGAGCCAAAACGTGCAAAGAACAGGCAAAAGTAAGTGTCCTTGGGCAGTGATGCTTCTTCAATCCATACAATAAAAAATTATTTACTGGCAGTGGTGTAATTTACTGAAGAAATTAATTCTCCATGTTGGGCCAATAAAGGCTCTTCCTTCAGTAGGCACTTAAGTAATATTAGTGTGCAGTCTGCACCCGCTGCACAGCATACCCCTCATGCCCCGGGCACTACGTGGGCACAGCCTGGCTCCCAGTTCAGGATTTTCAGCAGACTCAGTGGTTGTGCACAGGCCCCTCAGCATTATCGTTAGCCCAGCTGATAGTGTCATCTCCGATGAAGAACCACATGGTGTTCATCAAAGCATTGGTAGGGGACAAAATGCTAGTGCCATACAAAGACTCAAGATATTTTTAAGATACTTCTGTTCTTTTAAGATTAAATGGGCACTTGCTGGAATGTTTAAAATTGTTAAGGTCCTTAGTGTCCAGGATCAATATCCTTGTGCTTTTGGATCTGTGCAACTATTCGTAGGGGGATAATTATTCACCAGATTTTCTGCTGTGTCATAATACCCTGTTGTTCATGTTGTATGCTGTAGTTTCCTCCTGAATGCATTTACTGAAGTCTAATTCATTTGAGTAATTAAATTCTTGGCTACGTCTCTTAATAGAGGTTGTAGCAAAAATCACAGTGTCATAGATAATAGCATGGAGCATGCATAGTTCCCTTTAGAAAGGCTAAGATTTTAAAAGATTGGTTATTCTCCTTGCCGTATTTCTGGTTTGGTATTTCAGAGATACAGATACTGGATTAGCATGCAAGACGTCACTCAGTTGTTTAGTTTAAAATAAAGATTTAAATAAAAGATTTTATTTTAAAAGTGTTTGTAATGAAAAAGATCCCACATGGTGAAAAACATCTTGGGGAAGATGTACGCAAAATATTGTTCTGCGGCTGAAAATGTTTGCAAGAAACAAGTGAGTGCAGATTTCCTACAGTGAGTTTCCATTTCATTTCCCTGTCCTCAGTGTTATGTATTAATTTAAAGTAGAATACACATGCTAAGCCTAAGAGTAATTAACACCAAGAATGAATGACTGAATATTCAGGTAGACATTTTCAACATTGTGTCACAAAGTCAAACAATTCTAAAGAAAAGTGAAAATACGTATACGGACCTGGCACTGCCCTACAGAGAAATGTAAAAATGGAAGTAAAAAGACTGGCATTTTTTGTGGAATTAATTGTTATGTTTAATAGGTAACTTTATATGCACTTATTGCTAGAGTATTTTTGTTTTCAGATTAATTTTTAAAGTGACAATGTCTCTTTATTAAGGTCAATTCTACAAAATACTCATCTGCTTTATTTGAACCTGGGGAAATCATGCTTCTTTCTTTCATTATCTTGTGTTTACCCAGCTGCTGTTTCAACACTTTTATTTCTTCCTGGGAATGTTTTTGTGCTATTATCTTAATACAACCCGGTGCCAATAATTACACTGCCTTTCAACAGCTCCTGTTTCCCCAGAGCGTGACAGCGGGATTTGCAAAGCGCCAGACGCCGAGTCCACTCCCTCAGCTGACCCAGTGCCCCCTCTGCCCTGCACTGAAACGTTTTGCTGCTGTGCTGTTGTAACTAGTGCAGACAGAGGTGTACCAGCATAAAGCTCATTTTCCTTACTGAATTACAGAAGCTGATTTGTGCTGTGTGGGAGTTCATGCGAGCACCTGTACCAGCCGAGCAGTATGGTCCAAGTGATGAGCATCGCACTCCTAGCAGAGTGCTGCAGGTGAGATCCAGCCTTTGCCGCCTTCTGCTTCTCCGCTCAAGTCCTCTTCTGCAAAATGGCTGGCAAAGGCCACCAGCTCAGGTCCTACATGCTCTCGTGTCATGTGACAGTTTAAACCTCTCAGCAGTAACAGTACCGTGCTGATCTCAAATTGCTCCAGTATACCCAGCTAGTGGCAGCAGAGCTGGAATTGTGGGGTTCTTCAGTGTGAAGAGAGTGCAACAGTGAAAAATCATACCGACACTAGAATAAGGCAGTTTGCAGCCAGCTGTTGAATATGCAGCACGGCCTCTCATGGAAATTGGCTCCTGAATAGCAGTGTAGCGGAGGAGAGGGTTCATGAGCTGTCCATCTCCTCCAAACCAGGCACAGAAAAGCTGCAGGTTCCGCAGTTCTCTGTAGGCATTTGATGCAAAGCAGGAAACTGTAACACTAATAGAGCATGTGCTGACAAAGATCTTTAAAAGCATCTTGCATGTTGCTGTCAAGAGTGAAGTTAATTTCTAATACCAAACCTAGACTGTGGAGTGAATAAAATGAAATTACAAAATTACTTCATTCTGAGAATAATTGTATTGCAACCTTTGCTCATGTGTTTGAGAGGTTTTCTTCCTAATTGAAGTGTATGAAGAGAGCACTTCTAGCATTTGGAAATAATATTTGCCAAGAACATGTGATAAGAAATTTATAAGAAAAGCTCTATGAATTTTAGGGAGGAAAAACCCTGCAGATATGACCATGCTTCTTTCTGACTCCTCCAATATTTATGCATATGAATAGTTGCCTGAATGCAGTAATAGTATTTACATGAATAAAGATGTCAGATTTGGTTAATACAACCCCTGTACACTGTGATTCAGTGTCGTATCAGACTAGAAAGTAATTCAGTGTGGCACAACGTCCTGCTAACATGTTCTGGCTGTCAAAGAACAATCTGTACACAAGGTATGTGCTGCAATTTGTTTTGCTTTATTTTAACCATCTAAATGTCATGGTATCTGATCAAAGCTGAATGCTGTGGCTTTCCCCATAACGGAGAGAGAGGTACAGGCCCTACCCTAGGATGGTTCATCTAACACCTACAACAGATGGTATAGGTTGTGTTTTGAATAACTCTCTCATTACTAAATGAAAGTAGAGAAGAGGTGCAACTGGGAAGTTTAACTCCATGCTATAAAGTAGGAAAAAATATTTAGATAAAAATCTATTTCTACTTCTTTTTGACTTTGCTGTGTGTGACTTCTGCAAAGCAGAGGTACATTTTCTTTGTGTGTCTCAGAACCTCTTTATAGAAAAGACACTGGGTGCCAGTCATCATGGTTAGGAGGGAGAAAAACTATATTTTATTAGACTAAGGAATATACTTGGGCAAAGCAGAGTTGCTTTTCAGCATTTAAGTCTTTCTTCAAACAAAACCAGAACTTCTCAGCTCCTGGCTGCAGTTGCCATGGGAACAATTTCAAACAAATATGTGGTTAGAGCTGATCAATATTTTTAATGAAGGAATGCCTTTCGTTTGAAAACCAAACTTGTTTAACACATATTAAACAAAAATGGAAATAAAAACATTTAGTCTGATTTGTTTCCAGTTTCCTTTTTCCTCTTTTGCTTAATTCTTTTAAATGGCTGAAATCTTATGTTTTCCCTTTTCCTTTAATTTATGAAAATAAGCCCTTTTTTAATTGAGGAAAAACATGTTATGAAATATGTGGATAAAGGAGTAAAAGAGTTGATCATTTAAAATCAGTCATTTAAGGCTAAATCCACAGTCTCAGGACTTGTATTAGTGCTAATGATAGGATATATAATTAAGTATCCAATATCCAAAATGTGATAATGAATTCTTCTCCACTACAGTCTCACTCTAAAGGTACCTACACTTCATAAGCATTCAATCTTTATTTTCCACAGTTACCTACATGATTATTGGTAATTGTCTGCCGATGGTCCCAAAGTAGTCTGGTCTCACTGAGGCTGTGCATCTCGGTGTCTTATTTATCCTGAAACATGCCCATCATAATCTAGAAATTAGAGGGGGGTGGCTCAGTGCAGTCTCTACAGCTGTGTGCAGCTCTCAGACCAGTGTATTGTACATGGTCAGTTGTGGGACTGGGCTGACATGGGGTACCCAACTGACACAGATCGCACTTGCTAGAGGAATTAAGACCTGTAAGTGCTTTTTTATTTAAGAGGGGGTTGGTTTTTTTATTTTCTAATGCCTTCCTAATGAGCCAGCAGGGCTTTATGAGTGGGGCTTTTTTTAAAAAGAGATGTTTTCATATTTCATCCTTGGGAAACAGTCAAATGTATGTAAAACAGCCCTAGAAATCATATGAAGATGCAACTTGAGAGCTCTCCTCTGCCTGTATGAATGGAGGTATCAGCTTGAAAGCAGAGATATTCCCTCGAACCAGGCTGAGTTATGATACTCTTATTGCCTTTACATTGTCTAAATTCTCTAAAATCCTTTATATCATAGAATCATGGGTTGGGTTGGAAGGAACCTCAAAGATCATCTTGTTCCAAACCCCCTGCAATGGGCAGGGACACCTCCTGCTAGACCAGGTTGCTCAAAGCCCCATCCAACCTGGCCTTGAACACTTCCAGGGAGGGGGCAACAACAACTTCCCTGGACAACCTGTTCCAGGGTCTCGCCACCCTCACAGTCAAGAATTTCTTCCTAATATCTAATCTAAATCTACCCTCTTTCAGTTTAAAGCTGTTACCCCTCATCCAATTGCTACAAGCCATTGTAAATATAATTCTCTAAAGTCTGAAAATCATTCAAATGTCTTAATTTCAGGGACTAAAACTGCCAGCACAAATTAGTGGGTGAAGAAATGTGAGGCAACAAAGTCACCCAGCCTCACTGTTTGACTAGTTCAGGACCCTGGGTGCAGTCAGTCTGAGAAGCAGAGTAACCCCTTTGCTCTTTAGCTGGTGACGTTAAGCAATACTTTAGACTATCACTTCATAACCATCATGGTAAGATTTTTGAATGAATGAAACATTTCTGGTGATCAGTTGAATT
The DNA here is from genome assembly GCA_028020825.1 of Podargus strigoides. Classification (NCBI taxonomy): domain Eukaryota; kingdom Metazoa; phylum Chordata; class Aves; order Caprimulgiformes; family Podargidae; genus Podargus; species Podargus strigoides. Next base: position 13,470,599 of record CM051621.1, read on the forward strand.
CTGGCACTGTCACACTGAGAAATACCTCTCTGCTGAAAGCAATTAATTTACTGCATTGAGCAGTTGCTGCCAGCTTGTGTGTACACAGCTCTTGCTCCTCCAGTTGCTGTGAGTGAGGACTGAGGCTGAGCCCTGGGGGGAGTTGAGTACGGACCCTTTAGAGGAGACTGAAGGATATCATGAGGCCAATATGCTCAGGACATTGCTGTTCTCAGCTGTAACTTGCTGTGCTGTGCACGAGAGCCTTGGTTTTATCGCTGCAGTTTGTGTTGATCAAAATGAACACCAACAAATCTTCAGACTCTTTTCATGACAGTTAATATCTACAGAGCCTAAAAGGCTGTCTTGGAGATATATTTGCCTGTGAGTGCGTGGCTGTGTTGCTGACATAAGAAATCTGCTAATTTTTGCTGTTGAAGATGATGCCATTGTGCCCAGGAACTACTGCTGCAGTGGACTGAAACACAAGTACTTACTCATGTGCCATGCAATTGCGTTACAGAAATTAAAAGTGTTGATCGTATCTTTCCATCAATCCCAAGAGGAAATTTTATAGGTTTTTCCTGAGGCTTGAATTAAATAACGAGCAAGCTAAGTATGGAGATGTACTTTATGAAACAGTGGTGTTATATTACACATCTGTGAACATTTCACTCGGAGCCAGATCTTGAGCACAGATCCATCGATGTTAACAGATGTATCCTAACCGATAACCCTTGAAGCTCTGTTGGTGATTCATATGTTTCTGCTCCATTGTTTTCTTTTGTTTATTTTGCTAGTTTTTTAATTTCTCTTTTTGCTTCAGCATAAACGTATAAACAGAAGAAATAAATACATCTCTCTGTGATTTCCATAACTGGAAATGAATTCTTAGATCTGAAATCCATTTCTGCTCTATTCATCCTTGTATCCCCTCCTGTTGACTAAGGAATTTTAGTTTCATTTAACTCCCACCACAGTTAAACTGAATAATTCTAACTACTCCTTTGCATGTTGACTGTCTGGTAATACCAAGCAGCGTTGCAGGGTATGTAAAATTGCAGATGGAATGACAATTACTGGTCTGAGACTGCACATTGTGGGCATGTACATCAGAGTGTAATTTGCATCTCTTCCTTTCACTTATTTTGAGTGATTTTTATTATTTTAGAAAGCAAATCTTTGCATTACTACCATTCCTCCAGTATTTGTTTTGAATAGACATAGTAAAGAGGTATTGCTACTGCCATTTAACAGAGGGGAAAATGAAGCACAGAAAAAGCAGATTCAAAGAAAAAGACAATGGACTTTCCTGCAAGAGCTATCATGTACCTTATCCCACAAACCTCAGTTCTGGGTAGGTGATTTCATCCCTTCCCAATGAGGAGTGAAGAACAGCTGACACTGTTTCACAAGTGCCCTGAACACGAAGGCCTGTGAGAGCAGTTGAGGGAGAGAGAAGGCAATAAGCAAAATACTTCTTGAGCATGCAGTGATTCAAACCAAGGCTATTCTGTGAATGAGGATCTGAAAGTCTTTCACTTCAGATAACACAGATTGACTTAATTTTAGTAATTCCTTCAAAATACTGTGCATTTCAAAAGTGCTTTAGTTTCTATGCCTAAGAAAGGTAATTGCAAAGAAGTTAGTGTGGAATTAAGGGCCATCAAGCCAATTCTATGACATTATTTCAGTGAAACCTGTGTGGAGAACGACAGAGGCATGGGATGTGAGTTTCTTTCTTTTCAGCGACTAGAAACCTATTCATGCTGGTTAAATGAATATAATGTCAGATCTAAAATTCACAAGTATGGATAGACTCATCAGGAAGGGTTGCAATCAGCATGCAGAGAGTAGTAAAGCTTTAAAATGATGTGTCTGGATACAGCCCGACTGAAGCTCTGTTTCAGGTGGTAGTTCTGGAATACCAATGAATTTGTTGGTCTAGCAGAGTAAACACTAAGTCAGGAGTAAGCACTGAGTTCAGAGTTATCACTTACATTGTCTTGGATTAATCACTTATTGTTTTGTCTGAAGTGCTGAGGTTATTAATAGCATGAAATAATATTATTTAGATTACTATAGTCATATCTGTTGATTGGAAAACAGCTATTCTGGTTGTTCTCTCTTGAAAAAAATGTTTTTTTCCACGAAGATCACAAAAGTAGCATTTTGCTCAAGCTTCAAGTATTTTGATTATAAATGGTTCTCTCTGCTCCCCTGGGACTGCCATTCAGGGCTGTGTTCCTCGTCCTGTGCCGTAGGCAGGGCACACTAACCAGGCAATAGGGGAAGGCACATACTTTAGCTATTTCCTCTGCATTTCAGACCATGGCTGCTGCGCTGTGCATATTACCGAAAAGAGATACAAGGGATTACTCAGAACAGAAGACTTACAGAGGCTTAAACCCCAAGCTGGCCAAGGTATGAGTCCTTATTATACAAATGTTTTTGCAAGCAGTGTTAAACCCTGAACTTGCCAAAACAAAACAAAAGGCCTACTTCTATTACCAAGATCAAAAGTTACCTGGAAGACAACATGTGAAAGAAATCAAGCTTTGATTCAGGCTTAACTGATAGTCAGATTGAGAAATCAGGTTGTTCCCTGTCTCAGTTCCTTCCCTTGGTCTGTAATTTTTCAGGTGGTGTGAAGAAGGCAGGGGGACTGACAGGAAGGAGCCCATCACTCCTGGCTGTTTGAGGATCCCCACTGTGCTACGTCCTCACATCTTTTCTGTGCTCCTCAGAGAAGGTTGAAACAGGGAGAGGGCATCTGAGGCTGTGCCTGCCGTGACCTGTGTCCTGGGCCCCCCCAGGCCTCTGCTTGCCTGTATCATCCCTTTTTCATGTCCTGTCCCTTCCCTGTGCTCTTCCCTGGACGTGGCATCTATCTCCTTTAGATTTCTGCTCAGGAAAGGGGGAAAGAAAAAAAAAAGAAGAGAAAGAGAAGGAAAGTGAGATAAAAAGTAAAGGAAAGAAAGAGAAAGGGAAGGAGGTAGGAAGGGAAGGAGAAAGAAAGGAACAAAGGAAGAAAGAAAGGGAGGAGAAGGAAAAGTAGGACATGAATAAAAGGAGAAGGGAGAATAAAAGGAGAAAAATAAAGAAAAGTAAAAAAGAAAAGGCCAGGTATCTTTAGCAACAGCACAACCAGAGAGGCATCGAATGCAGTCCTCTATGTAATGCTCCCCTAGTCTGAGATTTACCAGATCTGGACAAGAACTGAGCATCTCTGTTATTCTTTTGTCTGCTCCCATTTTATCTTTCAGGAAGCAAAAACAGCCTCAAAGAGCAGAAACAATTCTAGTTCCTCTTTTTTTCCCTGAAGAGACAGCTGAATAATGCCATTTAAAAGACTGACAAATAAATGTATTTTTCATATAACAGAATTTCTCTCTACAGGTGAAGGGAAAGAGGTAAACAGCATTGTTAAATTGAATTTCACTTTATCTTTTACTTTTCAAATGCTGTAAGTTTTCCTCTCCTTCTTTATACGTTTAAGATAGGGTTAAAAAGATGTAATGGAGGTTGTTGCTATGGTGCTCCTACCAAGGTGTCTGCATTCATTTCTCTGAACCTTGGTTAGTGCTTGTACATGTTTACAGCTTTGTCTGTCTGGATCTGTTTGCTCTGTTGAAATTAACACAGTGGACCCCAGCTGGTAGAGAAGTTGTACTTGTTTTTGCCTTGAATAAATGCAATGTGAAAGAAAGGTCTGCAGGCCTTTTTTTTAACACTTTTCAAGTGTTTCCACAGACTCAGAATGTGCGTGTGCAGAGATAGAGGTGAAAGATGCTATGTTTGGCAACGTTTGCAAATCAGGGGCCAAATTATTTAGGGTTTTTTAAATAGTTTTACAAAACATTGCAACTGATTGTGCAGTCCTTGCCAGTTGACATAACAAAAAGGTATTCCTGAGTGACATTATCATTGGAGCCTTGTAGAGGGAAACAAAAAAAATTAAAATAATCAAAATGCTTAGTGTGAATCTGATCTGTGCCCTAACTCCTTGCTCTAATATTAGTGATCATCCTTTTTTAATATTGGTTTAATTTTTTGTGATGCAGACATCATGCAGACATTTAGTTCTGAAAGATCAGATGGTCTCCAGTCCTTCCTCTGGACACAGAGCAGAGGAGAAGGTCTGAGGAATTCAGGGCCCTTCACATACCTTGTACCTAATACTTGGCCAGAGGTGAGAGGCTGAGCTCCGCGTCCAGCCTTTGCAGTAGGGAGTTGGCCATGCTGCTGGGCTCCATTGGCGACATGGGTGGCCTTTCCCTCTGAAGATGCTGCCTTGTCCAAACTCTGTCCTGCCCTTCCACACACCAATGCCTGCACAGACACCGTGGCACTCAGCTCCTCCCGAAGACATAACATAAGACTGATGAAAGATTTTTCCAAAGAATTAGCATTTTTGTACTTTAGCAGAATTAAAAGAGAGAATGGCACTATGAAATACTGCATAATTAAACTGCAGTCTGTATTGTTCATCTGTAGCAAATACCTTCTCTTAAAATGTTCTTCTTGGAGCTGAAGCATGTTTCAACTCAAAGGTGCTACTTTCTCTGATTGAAAGGTGTTATTTTTTCTATAGGATGTGCTGAACTACACTAACAGATGAACACACACACACGATGAACTACAAGAATTTGTGTTTCTGATGGCTATACATCTTTTTCCTCGTAGTTGTCTACTTTCCTCCACTTGTGAGCTGATGGCAGTATCTGTCATTTATTTAGTAAGTACCATCAGTAGGTTCAGGACATGTATTCATTATCATCCCTCCTGAAGTAAATCCGATACCCTGGAGAAATACAACTCAACAGATACTGTGTGACATGTGCAGTTGCTCTGATTTAACATGGCAGCATTTTTCTCTGTGACATGGAAATTTTTGTCACTGGATAATCATCCAAAATAAAGGCTGTTTACTATTGATAAAAAAGAATTTTTTTAAAAAGTGTCCTAATTTCTAAGGAGAGGATAACTCCAGAAATGTGGGCTGCCTGTACTAGAGGCGAGAGTAGAACACCAGTCAATAGGAATGAATGTTTCTGCTGAAGCTCCTAGTCTTGGTGATGCAGCCTAAGCATATCACCTTGAACGCTCTCCTTGGAGCCAGGTGTGGTTTAGGTCTTGGCAACAAGAAAGTATGTGTGTCCTGGAAAGTTTACTCTGAAATGCCTTAAGAAAGGCTTTAACCAGTCCATCCAAAAGTCTTCTGAAGTCAGTGCCATGTCCCCATTGGTACCATAAGTTAGTGCCAAGGGAAAAACAAGAACTGGGCAAGCAGGTATAATCCTTTCCCAGCTTGCAACTATTTTAGCTCTGACTTGGATGTGTTTTCTGTGGTTTCAATGGGTTTCTCTTTAATCTTTTTCTCCACTCTTGTACCCATGTAACTTTAGCACTCACAACATCCTTTGGCAATGAGTTCCACAGGCCTATTTGCTAAGCAGCACATCAGTTTGTTTGTTTTGTGTAAATAGGAGTTGACATAGGACATAAATAAGGACATAAATGTGTGCCAAGTCCCTTGAAAAGGAGTCTTTTCTGCAGTGTGTCCATCTTCATCTCCAGCTCTGGCAAGATCTGCTCTCTTGGAGCCACATTCCTCCTCAGTGCATGTGGGTGCCAAAGGAAGAGGTCTGAATATGAATTTTAGCACCTCACAACATCACTCAGAGTTTACATGTTTACTCTTAGCTGTCTTATTTCTAAGCTGTCTACACTGACTATGATTACTGTACCATAGCTGTCTATGCTAACTGAAGTAAAAATTTCCCTTCTTTATAATGAATAATATGAAAATGTCACTTTGAAAAATACCTCCTAGCAGTTTGGTGACTGACAGTGCAAGTTTTATCTTGCTGTAGTTTGTTTTTGTACGGTGCTTATCACCACAGTGTCTAAACCTCTCACAATGCATCATCACAATTGCTTTCCAGGGAAGGATTATCTTTCTTTTATGGAGGGACAGCTGAGCCATTCAGGGTCTGGTCTAGCATCTGGGAAAGCTGATGACAAACCTGTTTGCTAAAGGTCAAACTAGGAGTCTGTGACAAGCTGAGAATAGTATATCAACTCACTACTTTAACCTCTGGACCATTTTCTCTCTCTTTTTTCCATCATCTTTGCAGTTTTTTGAGTGTTTTCAGTTGTCAGAATTCACTCATTCATCTACATCTCTAAGATGATGTATTATTAAAATGTTTTGAAACCTGTCATGTATTTTATGCTTAATATTTGTGATCAGTTAGAAAGTACAGTTTCCAAGATGATCGACCAGTGGATAAAAGAGCATTGATAATTATTTTTTTTTTCCTGGGGATCTAAAGTATTGACAGCATCAGACACCTATTTTCTTTGCTTGAAGTAGATCTACTAGGGTAAGCTACTGTATTTTGCTATGACTTGTACATCCTAAGTTTGTTAAAGGTTTTCTCCAGTGATAAATAATCCTCTAATAATTTGTTTTCTGTGGCAACAGACCATGTAAAATTGAGTTTTATATGTGACCAAGAAATGTCATATACTAGTTGTCTTCTCATTCTTATTTTAACTCTTGGTTTGATTTTGGAAACAACAGAGAAAGGCATATTCTCAAAGCTCTGCTTTTGGTTTATTTTCTCTGCAGGGTAATCAACTTTTTTTTTTTTTTCCCTAGGATGCTGAATGACTTGTCATTTTTAAAGTGTCCTATCTTCCCCCAAAATAGCCTATAACATTACTGTGATTTTTTTATTTTTTTTTTTCCTGATTCAATTGAATATCTCCATTACTTTATTTATATTCAGTGAAAAAGTTTTTAGTGGCACAGACATTTTTCTGAATTCCTTTTAAAAATTGGATACAGTTCTAGAGAAGGGAAAATGATGTGTGGGATATGAGCAAGGATGATGGATTCCTGGATGAGTATTGCTAAACAGTCATGAGAAATACTCAGAAATTGCTAGCAATGATAGCAATAACAGAAAGAGATCATAACTCTCAGTAAAGCAGTTCCTGCTGTTAAATGTTACTGTGGATTTAGGTGATACTACCCATGTATTTGCAAACAAGTATGACAGAACTGATTTAACCAAAACTGTGGTTTTGGCTAACTACTTGCTTGTGCTGAAATCCAGGCAGAGTTAATCCTGAACAAAAATGGTCCTAATGAAAAAGTAAGTGTTTAACAAGGATTATTGCCTTCTGAAATGTGGTAGATCACAACCATTGTCTGAAATTTAATTGTGAAACTAAGATCCCGATTCAGGATTTCCTAATGGCATTGGGAGGCTTTTCATGAAATTTAGAAAACTTTGGATCTGGTCATCAGTTATCTTTTTGAAATACATTTTGTCAGCCAGTCTGAATGATCGAATCATAGAACCATGAAATCGTAGAATCATTTTGGTTGGAAAAGACCTTTAAGATCATTAAGTCCAGCTGTAAACCTAGCCCTGCCAATGAAGTTCCTGGCATGATGAGGTCTCCTAACCGCTACCACTGTTCTTGGAGAGATGCTAGCTGCTGTATTTATATAAGTCAGTCATAGCCACTGCCATCAGTTGAAACACAATGTTTTTCTGTCTTTTTTGGTCTTATAGTAGATTAATGCTGAAATCTTTGGCCATTGAATCATGCAGGCCACTGCAAATATTTACTATTAAGCTGCAAAACTAAATTCACTAATAAATCAACTGCATAAAAGCCTCAAACAGAGCAAATAAATTGTTCAGTTGAAACCATTACAAAATCTGTTACAGCAGGAAGTTCATTAAATTCATTTAATTAAGTGGTTAATTCAATGAGTTTAGGCTTATTTCAAAACATTGATCCGAGGACTGAATCTCCAGGTCCATGTTTTTTATTTCTGCCATTCTTTACTTCTTCCAGATCTCCAAATCCCAAATTTCTCTTAGCTGTAATTCTCATTTAGCTTTGACACAGACTAGTATGTGTAATCTTGCTTACATTTGTTTTCTGTTTGCTCCATATAGGCTTAAATTCCTGGGCTGAACAATCAAGAGATTTTCTAATTTGCTGTACAACTAAAAACTATTCCTTTTCTTCTCTTGTTCAAAGGTCCCCACAAATTAAGTCATGGCTGAAATGCAGTGGTGTTTAACAGCAAGCAGTTCTTGGAGGATCAAATGTGAACAGTGACAAACTTGCAGATGAACAGGGCCCCAAATACAACTGTTGGTGTCCTGTGCTAAGATTTCTAACTATTCCCCCCTTAATAAGTTGATAACAGCATTTCCTTTCTCTGTCAGGTCAGCTTGGGCTGAGGCTGCAGTCATCTAAGGTCAACAGTGCAGCAGATTTGGGTGTTGTCTCTAGCAGATACTTTACAGAGTGAAAAACATAATACAAACAGCCGCTTTTGGTGCATAAATAACTGCTAAGACTTTGGGGTGTAAGAACACTTTTTCTAACCTTCTTTTTTATTACCTTCTAAATTTCTTTCACAGATTTAAAAAACAAAACGAAACAAAAAAAAGTTTAAAATACTTGAAGTGCTGTTGAGCTACTCTCATGCACACTTTAAATAAATTGTTTAACTGATGACTTGATCTAATACTAGACCTTTTCCTCATGTTTGTTGTAGGCTCTTGTATAACATAGCTCCTGAAAGTAATTTAATAGGACTAGCCTGAGGGTAAATTTACCATATCACGGGGCCAAGTTATTACAGTAATCAGCTAGCTCAGAGCTTGAAGGAGGGAAATGGAGAAAATGAGGCCATTTTTCCAAAAGTGCAGGTGCTTATGGAACCTGTAGACCATTGCTAACATTGCTAAGCAATAAACCAAGCAATTGAATCTCAACATGCTAAATATGTAGAATAATACTAAAAGAGTTGGAGTTTTGTTTGTATCTATTGAGATTATACAGTGGAACTAGTTAGAAAATTTTCTAACCATAATTTTAATTCTATGGGATATTCTTCTATTTCAATTACTTGTTGTCTTGAATTTTGAAATACCTTGCAAATAGCATTGAATATTGCCTCGGTTTGATTTTCCCTTGTTCCCAAAAGACAAAAGCCCAAGTCTTTCCTTGTCAAAAAGAATTAAGAAATATGAAAATTCTTTTTTTTTAAAAAAAAGTATATAACTTATTTTCTAAGAAAGTTTGATTTCTAAACCTGTCAATATTCTTCTAGAAACTTTCTGAGCAATAGTATACTTAGAATTTCCACTGAAATGCAGAGATTTAATTCAGGACCATTGTATCTGCCATAGGCTGCTTCGTATTTCTGTAGCTTTTTGTCACGCCCACCTTTTTATCTCTGTTTATAGTCAATAAAGATTGTGAATTTTATTTCTAGGAAATAAAAGTATAATACAGAATTAATTCCAGTGAAACCTGCATATCCCATCCCTCAGGCATGTCAACCATGCCGCTCAGCTTGGTGTCATCTGCAAACTTGCTGAGGGTGCACTCAATCCCACTGTCTATGTCATCAATGAATATATTAAACAGCACTGGTCCCAATATGGACCCCTGAGGGACACCACTAGTCACTGATCTCCATCTCAACATTGAGCTGTTGACCACTACCATCTGGATGTGACAATCAAATCAATTTCTTATCCACTGAACAGTCCACCATGAGACACGCAAACCCCTCACTTTTGTTTTGCTTAGGGCTTGATAGCATCAGCCAGCCACAGCGCTCCCTTCCCTGAGCTGCCTGAGCAGCCACTTTTCCTTGAGCAGGAGGCACAGCAACAGCCTGACCATATGGTTAAGTGGCTGCTGATTACTCACAGGAAAATTGTTCCAAATTGCTATCTATCAACTGTTCATTTTCACAAGGCACAGAACTGTTGTACCTTATTGCATATGTTGTGGGATTTTGCAAGTGTAGTTTTGTTGTTACATCCTCTGCCTAGGGAGGGACCCAGGGCTCTGCTCTTGCCTGTGGTTTCCCTTTCCCATCAGTATATTTTAATGAGTTGGAATGTTTTTCTGTTGCAGTGTACCGAAGTCTCATGGTATTTGCAGTCTGGGAATTGCTGGCTTTTGTAAATGGTTTCTGTTGGGCTTTTTGAGAGCAGATGCTAACTGTTGAAATAGTACATGATTCTAAACAAATAAAAGAAAAACTGGGAACATCTAGTCTTCACAGAAAATGGAATCAAAGATGAACAAGCTCCATTTATTTTCTGCTTTTTGTATTCAAAACTGATGTGTACCCATGAGATTTCTGAAGCAATCCATTCACAGTGCCTAACCTGAGCAATGAGTACCTGCAACAGGCTTCACAGGCTCTGGTTGCCTCAGGATCTCAGGGACACATGTTTCTCATTCAAAGTCTGTAGCATTGGACTGAAAGTAAGAGAGGGCAGGCCTTTCTGCCATGCAGGTGAGACCTTTCCTTTTAAAACTTTTCTTCCAAGGTGAAGGTGTTTCTTCCCTTTCAACAACTCAGTGATTGGGGAACTTACACAAAGTGGGTAGAAGTAACTTGTTTAGTGCTCTCCTCTGCCTGAGGGCAGTATAATCCATGTTTAAAGGAAAGGCCATTAGCCATAGACTAAAGGGGAAAGCTTTCTCTATGGGTGCATTTAATAGGTATCTTGCTGAAACCCTGCCGCTGATGAGTGAATGAGAAAAGAGGATGCTGACAGTGGAAAGGGCCGTTACCACATCCTTCTTCCACCTAAATCCTACTGAGGATCCAAAGATCTTTGTTGCTATAAATCTGGGATGCTACTTTTCTCATTACATGGATAATAGAAACACTGACCATAATTGCTGGCCATTAAACAACCCCCTGTAGTACAGACAAAACCTTTCTGAAAAGTTCTGCTGTTTTCTAAAAGAAAAAGAAAATCAGAAGTTTTCCACTGAGTCTGCTAAATCTCCTATGGACTTTCAATCTGTTTATTGTGGGCTTTTTTGCCAATCCTTCTTTTTCTGACATTCTCTAACTTTTCCTTCTTTTTCCATAACCATCTCTTAATAATATTTTTTTTGTCTAAATCACTAGCTTTGTCAAGAAGCCAGAAAACGAGGATTTCCTTTTTGTTTTGAACTGGGAGAAATTTTTCATGAGAGCATGTTCTGTCAGATAATGAAGATTTGCAAAAATCCACAGGTTCCAAGGGAATATCTTGGTTTCCATGAAATGCCGAGGGGAACCTCTCCTGCCAGCCTGTTCCCCACCTCCCTGAGATCTGGCAGCTTGTAGGTGTCAGCTTTCCTGCCCTCCAGTTTTGGAGGCATCAAAAGACCCTACTGTGAGAATACTTTGGTTGTTTCAAAGTGAACAAATGCACCTTCTGGTACCCCAATGATGTTTTTGGAAAAATGTCTTACTGGGAGCTGATGAGCTCTCATTCTCACTCATATATTGATTATGTTCAGGTGCAATGTGTATTTGGGATGTGCCTTTGCAGAGAAGCCCAAACTTTGGGCTGTGATAATTTCTTTGCATTGGTTTGCAGCTCTGTGGTGGGGAAGGTAGATAAGAAAGTTGTTAGATATGAAAGTAGCTTCCTTAAAGATGAGTAAAGCAAAATATAGCCCTCTATCTTCATTCTCAGAAAGAAGAGAATGGAGAAAGCTGAAATTCTCTTAAAAATAAATTGTGAGATGTATACCAGACTTGGATAGAATATTAATTACTGAGTGGTTAAAATTAGACAAAGAAATAAGCTAAGGAAAATATAAAATGTTGGCAAGAGACAAAAACGTACTTACAGTATAAATGATGTTTGTCTATGCATCTGTTCATGTTCAGTAGTAAAAGACTTTTTTTCATTATTGGCCATCTTTCCTTTAGATGCATTGTGAAGAGGGACTCTGTTCTGCACTTTTCTAGAAGACACTGATGGCTATTTAACAAGGTTAATATCAGTCATGATAATTACCATCGACATGTCAGAAGAAAACATTTTGGTAGATTTCTGTTCAGCAGCTTTTACCATTTACCTTGGAAGTAAAAGAAAATACTTCAGCTGACACTTGCTTTTATGTCACTGCTTTAATCTTCCAATGGAAATGGATCCATAATAGCACTAGGTAGCTTCTCTTATATTCTTTAAATTGGAGAGACCTTTTCAGGTAACATGATTTCTTGATAAAAGAACAAGGGGTATAGTGCTCCTTCCTTTGGGCCCACTGCACCTTCCCCTCTTTCCTCTACATTTTTTCATTGATGGACTACCTTACAGGCTGGCTGGCTGGTGTTCACTTGCCAATTTGTTTTTGCAGCAAATATAATGAATTTTCTTAGCCTTATAACCCCCATTTTCCCCTGTGTTACACGCTGCCCTTCTTTTGGCAAAACAAAATTCTGCGTAAGTGTTAATGAAGAGCTCTTACCAATTGCATTTTGTATTAATGCACACTCTCACCCCACACACTATGCTAAATCCTTCATGCATCAAAAAGGATTGTTTAAAGTATTTGTGTTTTGAATAATGTAAATTCAAAAGCAAGCCTCATTTCTTAAAATCTCAAGTCTTAAAATCAGGACATGGATGTTTTTAAATGTGCTTTCATAAAATGGTTGGGACTTTCCTAAAATAATGTTTGTCATCTAAGAAAGAGTATAGTGAAAGACAAAAACCAAAACATACAGACATTAAGATTTGTTGGAACAAATAATTTTCTTCTAACCAATGTGGAAAAAAATGCCTGAAATACATCAAAGCTAACACTGAAATGGAATTCATCCTCATTTTGAAAAGATGGAACTGAGAAATGTTTCTCTCTCTCAGGATCCTGAATTACAGTTTGAGCAATTTCATATGAATACTGATTAAAATGCAATAACTTTTTGTCCTGTAGCTGATCTTGAGAGCAAGTAACATAGATGTGGAATTTGAACAGTGTGTATTTATACTCTTTTTTTAAATTTTATGTTGAGTGTACTGCATCATGCACTGTGCTTTTCTTTATGGTCATCTATATAATGGTAACTTGTTTTCTTTCACAGCATTTTTCCTCCCTAGTTGAAGATTTGTAAGATGGTCATGTTAATCTTGAATTCTTCAGAGACTGTGATAAAAAGAGACATGATTCTTTCTACTGTCTAGCCACTCTCCTTGAAGGACATATTTTAAGCTCCCGGAGCTGTGGAAAGTTTCAAGCTCAAGTTTTCCATTTTCTGGATGAATTTTCTCAGTGTTAACCTGTCACAGGTATTGCTCGTCTCGATGTATACTATCTCTAGGAGAGCTGCAGATCTGAGCTAGATGGAGGCAACATGCCCTTGTGGCCAAGAAGGCCAATGGCATCCTGGGGTGTATTAGAAGGGGTGTCGTTAGTAGGTCAAGAGAGGTTCTCCTCCCCCTCTACTCTGCCCTGGTGAGGCCACATCTGGAGTATTGTGTCCAGTTCTGGGCCCCCCAGTTCAAGAAGGACAGGGAACTGCTTGAGAGAGTCCAGCGCAGAGCCACGAAGATGATGAAGGGAGTGGAACATCTCCCTTATGAGGAAAGGCTGAGGGAGCTGGGTCTCTTTAGCTTGGAGAAGAGGAGACTGAGGGGTGACCTCATTAATGTTTATAAATATGTAAAGGGTGAGTGTCATGAGGATGGAGCCAGGCTCTTCTCAGTGACATCCAATGATAGGACAAGGGGCAATGGATGCAAGCTGGAACATAGGAGGTTCCGCATAAATGTAAGGAAGAACTTCTTCACAGTGAGGGTAACAGAGCACTGGCACAGGCTGCCCAGAGAGGTTGTGGAGTCTCCTCCTCTGGAGACATTCAAAACCTGCCTGGATGCGTTCCTGTGTGGCCTGATCCAGGTGTTCCTGCTCTGGCAGGGGGATTGGACTAGATGATCTTTTGAGGTCCCTTCCAATCTCTAACATTCTGTGAATCTGTTTGATTCTGATTCTGTGAGGCCCCATTGCCTTGAGAGAGGTAGGACTTTTAGACAGACCCCAGTGCTTAGGATATTTTACTGGTGAGTTCTGAATGTCTGACACAGCTGCTCAGGTCCCTAAGGTGAGATCTCCCTGTAAAGCAAAAGAAAAGAGCAGGCTCTAAGCATATGGTTCTGGATTTCCCTGGGCTCTGTGGTTCAGGCATCTAAATTTACAAGACTTGAATATCTTAGCCACTCAAGTGGCTTATTAGAGCTACCTCACAATTCCAGATCCAGAAGATCCAGCTAAGCCTGGGTCCAGAAAGGACTGCCAAAAAAGTGATTTTGTATCTTCACAGCAGAAATAGCATCCATTATATTTACAGAAAACCTTTCTTTGAAGTACAAAGAATTATTGTCACTAAATCAAGTTACTTTTACTTGAAGATACACTCACAGTACCAGAAGCAGTAGAAAAGGAGTAATGATACCAAAGGTTTCTGAGAGTATGTGCCCATGGAGGCTGATTTACTGAAGGGATATGAAATGTTTCACATATTTGAAAATTGCCTCTTAGAGCTAGCGGTTCAGAGGAAGTCAGTCACGCAGTGAGGACCATACCTCCAAGGGAAATCAGAAAAGCCAAGCTGAACCATCCCTGTGAAAGCTGCTTTGGGCACAGTGCCTTCAAAACTCTGGCCCCAACAGTAGCTGTGGAGTCCTTGAAAATGTGGCCGCATATTCTTTACAAAATCTAACTGAATGTGCCAGAAAACCGCATGTCACCACTTAGGCCAGTCACACAAAGCTGAGTTTGCTTCCATCCAAGCACAAAGATGAAATTAACCTCTTGCCACCTAAGCATAAAAAGAAATGCTTCTCTTTATCCTCTTGAATGAACCAGATTAAACAGGAACTTTTTCTGATCATGGATATGGTTTAGTGGTGAATTGGTAGTGCTGGGTTAATAGTTGGACTTGATGATCTTAGAAGTCTTTTCCAACCAAGGCTGTTCTATGATTCTATGATTCTAAGATAAGATTTGTTGGGAAGCAGAGATTCTCAGTTCAGCGTTAAGATGAAATTCTTGACACAGGAAGAGGGGCTTCAACACATGGTCATTGAAAGTAGGAAATAATGGAGAGGTACAGAGAGGTAGTTCAAAAAGCTTCAGAAAATTCTGATAGAAACAGACAGAAATGTATCTCTCCATAATAGCTCATGAGAACATGAGAGAAAGCCCATCATGTGCAAGCTCGTTGCAAAAAAACTTTTCCTATTAATGTGATACATCCAGGTAACAATAACCTATGGCTGAAGCAATGCAAATGTGTTTAAATGTTTATTTTATGCCTAGTCTTGCCTTGTCATGTCAAGAAAAGCACCTTTATTCAGGAAGACACAGGATTTAACAACAAAACGTTATCAGATTCCAAATACTGAGCCAGAGTGTTTTTCTGTCTCCTAGAAGCACTCCCTTCTCTCCAGCCTACTCTAAATACATTTCTATATTTTCTGGCAGGAAATCTGCAGATCTCAAATCCCTGGAGAGAAAGCAAGAAAGATTTTATTCTCGAACACACTTGCAGATGTGACTGCATTATATCTCATTATATTCAAGTGCATTATTTAGCTTGGAAGATTGAAGCTACTGCCATGCATTTACAGGAAAAATCTATTCTTTATGCCACAAATGTTTTCCTATGCCTATAAGTTTTGACTTGTCACTAGTAAAGGGATATACATTCCAAAGCTGCTGGTAAGCATGAGGTAGATGGACTAAGAAGTATCTCTCACAGCCAAGCCTTTTAATTACAGATTAGTAAGTATATGCGACATAATGAGCATATCATAGTGTAAAAGATCACAGGGATGGCTGCATTATTTCTATGGAAAGAGTTTTGGATTAAATGTCTTCAAGAAAAACACAAACATATTTTCAGCAGATAATACATTTTAAATCTTACAATGTTCATTTGTGAACTGACTTAAACAGATGATAGGAAGTGAGAAAAGTTTTTATTTGAAGTTTGCAATATGGAAAAGACTTGATTTGTTATTCTCAGCTAGTACAAATGCAGTAAACGCTCCTTTTTCTTCAAGGAGAAAATAACCAGTCAACTAATCTGTTCATACATATGTATGCTCTTCAAGAAAAGCAGGAATATGTCCCTAGTATAGATACTGGCTCAGAAAACCAATAATCTTGGTCCTACCAATACGAGACGGCAGTACAACAGGGTGGAAGGTGAAAATCAGTATTGACACAGTTGAGGTTGGAAGGAGCAAGCTTAGGGAGTTATGTGCATTGCAATAGTACAAATATGCTAAAACCATGCAATAAAATAGCACAGTGTTTTGTTGTGTACATAGCTGCTCAATGCATACCAATACTCTAAAAAAAACCCCAACCCAAACCAAACTGTAACTCCTTAAAAAAACCTGTTCCCAAGACTTTACAGTAGTATGAAACATGGTCATATGAAATACTTGCAAATTCATGCACCTTAAAAATGATAATGCAGCCTCATATGAATAACTTTCTGTCCTGGTGGGGCAGTTGTAAACAACCAGTGCAGTTCACAGACAACTTCATTTGTGTGGAAAGATTGAAAATTCTGTGACAGGAGGGTGTTCGTGTTGTATGTTGCCAGGGGAATTTAAAGAGGAGACATATACAGGTGAGGATAATATGAAGCAATGAAGGATCCAGAAAGGGCTCGTTGTGTGGTCCTACTCACCTTCAAAACAGAAAAAAAAAAAAAAGCATGGAATAAAATTTAAAACTGATAATATGAAATAGTATATTTTTTTTAAATATAGCTCACATAGTTTGACCTGTACATTTCGGTGTCACTCCTGCAAGCTTTAGCAGAGACTTTATCTTGAAGAAAATAATGAGAAGAAGGCAATGAATGTTAGTCCTATAATAATGAGAGCACACTATCAGCTACGTACATTTAGGGTCATTTGTCTGCCCAGATTTAGTGATTATGCCTCTCATTTGCAAAAAAGCTACGTTGCTTATTCAAATAGCTGTGCCTATAAGATGGCAAAAACATACTGCAGAAATTTCTTTAAAATACATGTTTCTTTGTTGGTTATCTTGCTCTATTTAACATTCTTTCTTTTTTATTAGCTGTCCCGTATTAGTATGTGCCTCTCTGAAAAACATAAAATTAAGAACAGTACTGCAGAAAGAGGAATGCTGGCTACAAGAAAATCCTCTGAGACACTATGACCAATGGACTTTGTGGGTTTTCAGCAGGTTCTAAATATTTCCAAGACCTTTAATTCCTGGAGTTTGTGACTAATCTTGATAGTAACAGTGTAGGTGGAAAACAGGGTCTTTTGCCTGACAGGTCCATTGGTGAGAGAAGATGGGGATGTATATATATGGGTGGCATTTGGCAGGACTTTGGGAGGACAGTGACTGATCTGTGTCAGTCAAATGATGTTCAGCAGGGACTGATTTATGTGCTGCAGTGTTCGCACTTGGATGTTTGCACGCCACAGCCTGGTGGAGCGAATGCACCTGTCAGACTATGGGTAAGGCATGATTTATAGATATAATCTGCTCAGAAAATAACTAACTGCCTTCTGGGAAGATTACAGCTCTTAAGTATGGCTGTTTTGATGTATTATAATGCTTAGGCATGGTGATGGGTGTGAGGAGAGGAGAGGAGAGGAGAGGAGAGGAGAGGAGAGGAGAGGAGAGGAGAGGAGAGGAGAGGAGAGGAGAGGAGAGGAGAGGAGAGGAGAGGAGAGGAGAGGAGAGGAGAGGAGAGGAGAGGAGAGGAGAGGAGAGGAGAGGAGAGGAGAGGAGAGGAGAGGAGAGGAGAGGAGAGGAGAGGAGAGGAGAGGAGAGGAGAGGAGGCAGCTGAGTTACATCAGGAGGAAGCAAGCCACAGGCACTGTGTCTGTTGGTGTGCTCCCATCAGGGAACATATTCAAGGTGGGAAGGAAAATCAAAACTCATGAAATGACCCCTACTTCCCTGCTGAAGATGACCAGCTCTGCTGTTTGTATTGCTTTTTTGAACGTGCTGGTTCTCATGTGGTGGTGCAGAAGCAACAAGCCAGCTGTGATGACGGCTCTCATCCTCCTTTCATACTTCTTCATTCCAACTCTTCACAGCTCTCTCTGGTTTGATTCTGCAGTTGCAGAGATTTTCTGCTCAGTGAAACTAGCCTCTTGTGCTCTAGTTGGCTTAAACTGGACAGAGGACAAGGCACTGATGACAGCTACCGGTGTCACTGCAGCCAGCTCTGCCTCCACTCTGCTCCCTTGACCCTTTCTCTATTCTCCAAGATTATATAGCCTGAGCTTTCAAAAACAAATGGGAAATTTGTGGCCTTAAAGGAGATGTTGCACATAATTTAATGCAGAAAAAATCCACAAATCTGCATTATATGGTTGCTCATTATATTTAATAAGCTGATTTCACCATTACCTGTTTCCCTGAACTCTTTTTCCGATTTATCTCTGGCTTCAAGTTATAGCTTATAAAGCTAGTTCAAACTTTAAATTCCTTGCAGTTTCTGACTTACCTTAATGTGTGGATATAATGCTTATCACGATGGGGCTCAAGACATAAAGCATTCTCTCATTACTAATTAACCACACCAAAATTGCCTCAATATCTTAGCACGTTGACTGGAGATTATCCTCACTATAGAATTGTATAGAAAAGTTATAACTACTAATTAAATCATATAGTACTCCTCCAAGAGGGATTTTTCAAGTACAAAATAATCATTGTGGGAAAATTTCAGGGATGCAATATAGCACACATCAAAACAGTGAAAATGTGAGACGCAAAAAAATTTTCCAGAGCACTAGTTCCAATATATTGTTGCCCATGAAATTATCTACGACTAATTCTAGTCAGGTAATGCCATTCAAAGGGCACCGATTTTACACATTTTTGTATTCATGGGTGTGGTGGTTTGACCTTGGCTAAATGTCAGGTACCCACCAAGCCGCTCTATCACTTTCCCCCCCTTTCTCTCAGCAGGGCAAAAAGGGGGAAAGAAAATAAGATAGGAAAAAAACAACCCTTGTGGGTAAAACAAAAATAGTTTTAAGGTAAGCAAAGCACAGCAAGGTCTGTGCGCAGAAGCAAAAAAAAGAAAACAGATTTATTCTCGACTTCCCATTAGCAGGCGATGTGGGGCCTTCTCAGGAAGCAGGGCTGTGATACGCGTAGCGGTTGCCTCGGAGGACCAAGGGTGACCCCACTCCCCTTCCTCCTTCTTCCCAGCTTTATACTTGAGCAGACATCATATGGTGTGGAATAGCCCTTTGGTCAGTTCGGGGCAGCTGTCCTGGTTGTGTCCCCTCCCAAGATCTTGCCCACCCCATCCCACTGGGGGGAAATGTTGGAAAGAGCCCTGGTGCTGTGTAAGCACTACTCAGCAGTAGCCACAACACAAGGGTGTTATCAACACCCTTCTAGCTCCCCACATAAAACACAGCACCATGAGGGCTGCTATAGGGGAAAATCAATTCCGGCTCAGCCAGACCCAGTACAATGGGCATACATTTTAGAAGGACTTGGATTTTAGGATTGTTCTTAGTCTTATTTCTCTTCGTAGGTATTGAAAACTACAGAGGTTTTGTTATGCTTACTTTCTTTCTTACAATGGGCTTAAAAAAACCCTCAAACATTAAACAACGAAGCTTTCTGTCCTACATTACGACTTTGAGTCTCTGGGAGGACTCGTGAGGACGATTGGGCTATTTTGTAAAAAAAATACTCTATTTGATTAGATATATTCCTCTTTCCCAATTAAAAATTACAAAACCAGGGAGTTTGTGACTCTGAGCCAAGCTCATTGATGTATAGAGCATAGCTAGTATCAGTCATTATTAAGGTCCTGATTGTACTGTGTGTTTTCTCTCCAACACAATTATAGCAATGTAATTTGCATTGCTAAACAAATGCTAAAAATATCAAAACATTTTTCCCTGCTGACCAGAGAGTAGTTGATCCAATCATTAGAATACAGATAAACAGAAGTAACTGGTCTAATGGAAGCTAAGATGATTAAGCACAATATGCATAAGAAATTAGTGATTTCACCACTAGTATGCTCTCCAGAAGAACTGCAAAGTGTTTGTTTAAGAATCATACCCGTCTATCATGGAGGTTTTTGCGTGGCACCAGAAGGATCCATAAAAGCTTTACAATATTCCTCATTCAAAATTTACCACAGGATCTATTGGCAGCATGTGCTGAGGGACTGAACTGAAACTCCTGTGCAGGAAAAAATATTTTCTGCTTTTCCGAGCAGGGCTGATGACTTTGGCTCCAACGGCTGCTGTAAGTTGTTCCTTTTGCTGCACAAGAAGTCAGAGTCTGAACAGCTCAGCACTGCAAACAGGTGGAGTCTTGTCTTTGCTCACTTGTTCAGAGCCTGCTTAGATGAACCTATTTAGCCACTGATGAAATCTGGGCCAGAAATAGAAATAATAGGGATTATTTGCAGGATGCTGGTTTGTGCCATGTCTCCTCTTGAGGCAAGTGCTAGAGCAGAGGAGGTTCAAGAGTATATCTGTGGTTTTTTAATTAAACACACTTTGAATATCTGCTTGCTTTCCATCTCACATCAAAACTGTAAGTGTACCTGTCCAAAACCTCTAAGCTGCTCCCATATTGGCAGCTACTTTTTTCGCGGCAGAAGCATTGGCACAGCTACCCAACTGGAAAACAGAAAAACGCTTTGGCTCTTATTTAGCCAATCACAGTTCCTCAGTACATCCCAATATACCAATATTTAGGTTCAAGCTGTCAGAAAGCACTTTCAAAGTGTGATCACATATTTCTGCAAGCTGAAAATATCTAAGTAAATGGAATGGATGGACGGATTGGTGCATAGTATTTCCTCTATTATGTGCTTTAATGTCATTTTGAATAGTATGGCAAGATCTATAACGAATCCTCCCACCCACCAAAATTACAGGAAAAAATTCTGGAAATATTTCATTAATCATTTTTGTCAAGACTACAGATGAAAGGAGCTATTTTTATTTTATGACAGTTGTTAATTAAACATTTACAGTACAGTGCCAATATTTAATGCACAATGTAGAAGGGGTAAACTGAACAGAAGGTAAATCTGGCAGAGCTGAACGTGGAGTGATGCTATGGGAATGTGCATGTGTGATCAGAACCGTAACGCCACAGCGCAAGTGGCATTGCAATAAAATATTGTAGCAGTAAACTGCTTTTCCAGCTGTGTTAGACTTCCTTCCTTCTCTGAAACAGAAATGAGAAAAGGTATTTTATCCTTGAAATGACTTGGAGAAACCAAATGAGACTTTGGGAGTTAATATCACTGGCTGCTTTTGCAAGGCAATAAAGCTGTATAGAATAAATGAGTCCCGAGGAGTTTCTTCTGGTTTTATGACTGTCCCGCTTTGTTTTTCCTCTCCATCTCACTGAGTATTTTGTGTAAACCTTCCACATATTATTTAGGTTGCCTTCCCTGTTTTCATTTCTGGTGGGAGGCAAGGCAGTATTCATTGCATGAGTCTGGTTTTGTGTAATTTCTTGTAATTTCACACATAAGGATAAAACCTGTTTAAACAGCTCTTACTCCTGTTGAAATGATCAGAAATGTTCCCTTATTTTTCGTAAGGACTAGATTGCATCTCCGCAAATTGTCTGCGACATCACAAACAAGATTCATCTGACTAAATGTCAGTGCACAATGTGCATGTCCACATCTGAGCTGTGTACATTGACTTTATACTCCATGGAGGCAGAGCTACAGGGAGAACCATCTGCTAAAAGAGACAATCAAGACAGAGCAAGTGCACCACATCCTCAAAAAATCTCTTTTTTCCCTCCCTCTTTATTTTTGAGCCTGGATCTGGCTAACTCAGTGGCAGGCATGTACATTTTTCTCATGTCTAAAGCTAGGGGAGACAAATCCCAGCAAAGCAATTCTCAAGGCTTAATCCCAGACTGTATGACTTTTCTTGTAGCATTTGTTCTGTCCTCACAAATCACATACTATATAGAATGACATCTCTTCCTTTTCTTCTTCTGCACCACCACCAGGGCCTCCCATGACAGGCCAGCTCCTTACATCTGTGTTGGTTGAAAGGAAAGATGAACTAAGAGTATATTTGGTCTCCACAGTATAGCTGAGGATATTCTCTGACCTGTGTAATAAGTAGACAAAGTCATAAGGTTCAGCCTGCAGCCATTGGAAGTGCCAGGGATTCTGGATAAAGCTGATCAGTGCCATGATTTCTTTTATTTTTTCAAGCAGTGGAGTTGTTTGAGAGATGATCATGCAGCAACAAGTGTGAAATTAAAGTGCCCGAGTGATCTTGCATTTGTGCATAATACTCTGTGCAAACATGTTCAAGTAGATGCCATCTACCGAATAACCAGTTTTCTCTCAAAAGCAACTTAGTAAACCATTGACAAAGACACCCAGCAGCCAGCCAGATCAGGCTGCAGATGTTTGGTAGAATACTGCTGCTAATTAAATTCTATCTGCAAGAAACTCCCTCAATTTTTAATACAGTCATTGATGACATTTTTATACTCTAAAGGCTGTGGATCAGGGATTTTAATTCTATGAACCCAGGCTTCTCAGGGGCTGTGTGTGCATTAGCAGACAGCACAGCCTGACGGGAGGGGCTCTGCAAAGCAGAGAGGTCAGCAATGCAGACTTGACATCCACGTGAGGCACGTTTTGGAAAGTTTCATTTCATATTTGCTCTAACCAGTTCCTGTGTTCTGCAGGCCTAAGGCTGGGCAGATGGCATTAAGTGCTCTTTTGGAGAACATTTTCTGGTTTTGTACCATCCAAAAAAAATCTGATTTAGGTGCTACAATACAGAATCACAGAATCACAGAATGTTAGGGACTGGAAGGGACCTCAAAAGATCACCTAGTCCAATACCCCAAACCAAAATGCAGTAGGGCTGTAAAATGGAGACATTAACTTCAAAACTGCCTTTTCAGCCTTAATTAAAGTGTTAGTGTTGTTGCATCCTATGTGGTTGATGTTGTATAAGATCACCCACAATAACTCTTGCTCAAAACAACTGTAAACATGGGGAGGGGGAGGAGTGCAGGAAAAAAAAAGCAAATGTGAAATTGTCTTTTTTCCCAAATGTTTTCCAAATTTGAAAATTTTGCATGGAAAATCTTAAAGTATTACTGACCCTGTTTCCAAAAACTTCCTGGCTGTCATCTATATTACCTGATACAGTATGGATCCTGCAAGCATTTACTTATGAGTAGGGCCATTAAGTCCTTTAATTTCTGTAGGATTACTCAAGTAAATAAAATGTTTCATTTTTTTCCAGGATCAAGATCCAGATCACAATCCATAGCAATGATGCATCTTGATTGGAACAGAGCAATAGGTGTTTCCAGAAAGTATGTGAAATTCTATACACTTTGGTCCTTCCCAAGTGAAACCAATACTAAGTAATAAAAAAAAAAAAACCAACCAAAAAAACCCGGTTCATTATTAAAAGGAATGGGTATGAAACAGTTTATTCTGGGCAATGAAATCTGTCCTCGCAAGATGAGATAAAGTCTCCTCCTGTGCTTGATCCTATGATTATTTCAGTCTATGCCCAAATTAAGTAGACCAACACCACGGTCACGACAGATGTAAAATCTTTACCTTACTACATTTGTAAACTGCTCTGTTGTTGATAGGAACACCATATCATTTCATGGAGCAATAAAAATCTGTATTTTATGAAAAATTTGTGACAAAAATTACATATAATGTGAAATCAAATTTTTAAATAGATTCAATTACAAAGAACTTTGTTTTGTAAAAGAGAGAATGGAAACAATACAGTAAAAATAGATTACTACAAATAAAATGTTTTTCACTTCCAAAAGTGTAACTTACTTGTTTTAAAAAGTTGAAATGAGATATTTGCTTGTGTATGGTATCCCTTAAAAATAAAAGAACAGTAGAACAGAACAAGCATGCATTTATTATCAAAATGTGGATGTACAAGTTGTAAAATACCATTAATGCTTGGAATTATGGGTGCTGTTTAAAAAAAAGAGAAGGCTTTCATGTCAGCAATACTTTGGATAAGGTATGTTTCTTTCTATTCAAGACGGTTCTCATCCAGAATAGATCCATGAAACAAGAGACACGTAACTTCTTCACACTTTATGACACCTAACTATGGATCTCAGCAAATTCTTAATGTTTTTAGCACTCCTTACTAAGCTGCTTTTCAACTCTGGCTCAGTCAGCCTATCGTTACAAATACAAAAGTCTTTCTTTGTCATGGTTGTCATACACTATTAATGTGTCTGATCCAGCATCCACTAAAGTCAACAGGCAAAACTTTGACTTGGCCAGGGTCACATCTTTTACTACAAAGCAGAATGCATGAAGTTAAACAATGTGAATACATTCACGCTGCAACTTTTCCAATGGGTTTCAGGTGTTTAAATGAAATTATTCAGTGTTTGGCCTATTTGACACTACATTCATGTATTTACATCATATACATCTGTTATAAACTCAACAGCAGGTGCTCAGAAACAGCTGTGTCCAGCAGTTTCACAAAATTCCAAATTAGACAATTTTAATTAACGGAGACACGGTAACATACAGACTTCAAGATAAAGCTGGCCCCAATACAATTTTGTCTCTTGCAAGTAGCCAGAAACGCGGCAATATCTGAGAGGCTGCCTAATGAATTGTTTCAAGTTTTCTTCCAGGATTTTGAAAAGGAAAGTCACACTTATAAAACTGTATTTTGTTGCTGATTCTGAGTCATTTTTCTAGTGGCAGAGTCAAAAGAGGAGCAGGGTTGTATGTGGAAAGTCTCAGCCGATGTGCTCTGTGGGTTTGTCCTTGGCTGGGTATCCTGCTTTTGGTGGAGTCAGATGTCCCGGGATCCAAGGGGTGAAGGTGAAGGCAGACACAGAGAGAACCTTTCCTTGCCCTGACAGGTTGGAGGTGTGTGCAGGGCCACAACTCACTAGCTGCTGCAGCCTCTGGTGCAGCCGTGTCCCAGTAAATTGTTGTTACGTCCATCCTGGAGTTTCTCCTGGCTCTGAAGGGATGCTCTGCTGTCCAGGCTGGAAGTCTGTCCGCCTTGGTCCTGCTGTCTTCTTAATCTGCCAAAGGTTAAAAACATTAATATAGCTATCATGAGCAGATAACTGTATCAGAGTGACGGCCATCGCCTGTCCTGTGGATAGCCACATACACCTGTGTATAAAACATATTCCTGCACCATTTGGTCTCTATTAACTCCTTGAGCTGCAATTTCTTCTAGACACTGATGATCGCTTCCTCCTAAATATGTGCAGTCAGGTCTTGGTGAAATCCTGCTCCCATTAAACCTATTATAAATAGCTAGCAGAGGAAAGTGCTCTCTGACTTTAGCAGCTCTACTCAGAATATAACTTGACAAAACCTCCAGATAGCTCGAGGCTGATGAGAGTTGTTGATGCGGCACACAACAGCAGTAAGCAGCTGCTCCCCTCCTCTGACCTACAAAAATAACAGTAACCTCCAACAGTAAAAAAGAAAAAAAGTATTCTTCTTGTTATTACTTCATATGTTGTCAAAGCCTCCTAGGTGGTTTCAACAAACAACCACAATGAAATCCTACATTGTTTAAAGACTGCAAAGGCATGTGAAAGGACATGAAATAGCTGTCATAGATCAACAGAGAAATAAAGGAGGCTATTTAAAGTAAAAATAATGAAAACATTGTCCAAATAAGTTAAATGTAGAAAAGCACAAACGCTGGCATATTAAATAAAAAACTTCAAGACAGACTGATAAAAACAGATTAGAGGAATGAATTCTAAGAGCATTTACCCTAATAGTAACTTTTAGTAACTTTTTCAAGAGCACCAGAAATAAAAAGGCTACTAGTGTGTCTGCAGGCCAACGGAGGTGTCCTGGTTTCCCAGGAACAGACCCATGGGCCAGCCATGGCAGGCAGGCCATGAGTAGCCCTGAGTCCAGTCAGGGCAGCTGACCCAAGCTGACTCACAGGTGTATCCCATACCACTTAATCATGCTCATAATAAAAGGAGGGAGATCAGTGAGGGTGGTGTTTCTCTTCCTGGGGCTTTTTACTCTTGGTCTTCTGCTCCTGCTGCTGACCCCAAGGACCAGGCTGAGTAGAACCTTGTATACTTTATGTTGGAGATTATATTAGTTTTGTTATTTCATTAAATCTGTTTCTACTTCAACCCACAGGGTTTTTCCCTTTTTCCCTCAATTCCCCTTCTCAGCTGGGGAGAGGGCATCGGTGGGTACAGGCTAAATGTAGACAGTAGGATTGAGATGTTAGAGGAGAAATATGAGTCCCTAGCTGAAAAGCTGATTAATTATCTTCACCAGTGCTCATGATAAATGAGCTTAGGGACATTCCTTTCTTTATGAGAAATTTGTCATCATCTCCAGTTAAACCATCACTCAAACAACTTTAGAACTGGTCATTCAAATGAATGTTGTCAAATCATCAAGGCAGTGAATTTTCACCCAAGGGCTTTAAGAAAATTGAAACATAGGGGTGACCTCATTAATGTTTATAAATATGTAAAGGGTGAGTGTCATGAGGATGGAGCCAGGCTCTTCTCAGTGACATCCAATGGTAGGACAAGGGGCAATGGGTGCAAGCTGGAACATGGGAGGTTCCACATAAATGTGAGGAAGAATTTCTTCACAGTGAGGGTGACAGAACACTGGAACAGGCTGCCCAGAGAGGTTGTGGAGTCTCCTTCTCTGGAGACATTCAAAACCCGCCTGGATGTGTTCCTGTGTGACCTGATCTAGGTATTCTTGCTCTGGCAGGGGGATTGGACTAGATGATCTTTTGAGGTCCCTTCCAATCCCTAACATTCTGTGATTCTGTGATATAATTTCTGCACAGCTGAATGGAATATGTAACTGACTGTTGAAACTGGCTTGGCACATAGGACTAGAAGACAGCAAATGTGATAGTATATTTTTTTAATAAAGACTTCAAAAGAGACTCATCAGACTACCATAAGAATAATTCAATCACGGTCTTGAACCATCTCAGGGTCTGAGCTACTGGCCCTTATGAGATGAAGATATTTGTAGGCATCAACAGAAAAGGCTACAGTGCTTGGGAACTCCTGTTGCAAACTGTGGGTTGTAAACCCGTGGAAACTTCTAAATAGTGGAGTGAGACAGCTCTTGGCTCTGTGAATGTCTGAAGAATCGTTGCATTGATCTAAGACAAGTAAGTGCTTTCTCCCTGAATTATTTCAATATTTTCTTGGTTTATAAAATGCTGATAAATAAGACATTTATTGTAGTGCTAAAATTAATGGGAAAATAGGAAGTCTCTCAATAACAGCATAAAGCAGGCAGCATGTAAGGAGGACAGAAGGAAAGGAGAGGAATGAAGCTCATGATGAGTTCAAAAGATTCTATTGACCAGCCTTGAACTTCTCACTCTCTACAGAGGTAGTTTCTATTCTTGATTTCCATTTATTTTCTTTTGTGTACTTACTCCCCAGGTAGATTATGGAGGGCTGGAAGTGCAGAAGAAATACATAGTTTTAGAGTACTTCATTGTATTTCCATTTTAGACGTTTTCTGTTTCTGGATCTAGTTTCACTACCCATATTTACAAACTAACAAAACAAACAATAGGTTACTAATCTGATGATGTAGTAAAAATTTAACTCTTATTTAAATGTTTAATAACTCATCATTCACTTTAGTCAGCGACTAAAATTATATTTAAGACTTCAATATAATGGGCTACAAAGAGCATGCTAACACTTAATTCCCAGTGCATCCTGAGGGCTGGGGAATTGGAGTAAGATGCTGATTCTGTTTCTACCTGTGTCACCCTTTGGGCAAATTGCAGTCCTTTTTTGTGCCTCAACTTCTCTCTTGACGAGTGGAGGTAATGTAGGAGGGTAAAGCTGAGGGGGAATTATAATTGTCAAATCTCACGTGGTTTGGAGCTAGTCATGAATCTGAGCTGAATAAGTTGTAGCTAAGAAATAGAAATGAAAGAAACATTGAAGCCACATCTGGACTGCTGAAACGTTGCGTTCTTATCAAACCTGTGCATGTAAGAGATTTTTCTGGTTAAGCTGGTGACAGAGCATGTATACACTTGTACCTGCAGCTCTCGATAAGGCAGAGGATGCAATGAGCAGGAAAGTGCCAAGCAACATGGGACTTTGCTTGTAGCTGCACATCAGATGCTGAGGCAGCTGCTGCTGAGAAGGATGGAGGCTGAGTGCTTCATGCCTTTAAGTACTGCACTGTGCCTTGCAGGCCTGAATGAAATGGGGAATTAAAGTCTGGTGTCTGTGATGATTAAGAAAAGAAGGTAGCATATATAATCAAGCAAAATGTAATTATACTATGTATGTAATTATGCATGTATGCGTTATTGAATATCTAAAAATACAAAAGTAAAGAGAACAGACTGGCTAAAAGCTAGTGTAGAAAATATAATGTTGGAGCAAAAAAGACTGCTACACCTATGGCAGGCCAGAGTGAAAATCACAAATATCTAATGAAATCCAGTAGCAAACTTGGGGACCACCGGGGAAGAGCTTACAGCTCAGCTTTTTTCACTAAATGAAGAAAAATATTGAAAGTTTGTCTTCAGGCTGCTTAGTGGGATCATTTCAATGAAAAAGGATGAGTTGTGAAATGTCAAAATTTCAGATCTAAGAGACTAAGGCCTCCTCTCAAACCACTGCAATTGCAGAAAATCCAAAGTAAGACAACTGGTCTATATTTCAGTCTAGCTCCAAGCTGAAAATAGGCTCAGGTCAAGACCAAAACCAAATCTCACCACAGCAGTTGTGTGAGCAAGCAGTTTCTTCAGTTAAAATGCTGGACAGTTGCAGAAGTGACATGTGTCTCTTGTTCATGCATTCTTATTTCCTTGGTGCCATAGCTGGAACACCTTTCCATCAGATATTCTCATATTTTCAAAAACTTGTGTGCCTTGACACAATTCCTGTAATCATGGCAAAACAAATGCAATCTGGGAAATTCTGCTTAAAAATGGCACTACTGCAATAAATCATTTGTAGGAAACTGCTTTTGAGTGAATGACTTATCTTGCCTCTAAGCTGGTGCAGCTACAGGCTGTGATAACTTGATAAAGGCCCACGGAGAATGAATGGCTTGGTGGGGACTTAGTTGTGGATCTGAACCAGGTAGCTGTTCCTTTGCTAAATGCTATTGATTTGGAGTAAATGGTAAAATGGCGAGCTGTGAATGAAAAAAGTGAACAAGAGGCTATAGTAGATTGTCACATGGAGGAAAAAAAAGAGAACTGCAGGGAAAAGGGGATGAGAATAAGTTTGAACAGTGTCTACTACATTTATTCTACAACAGTTCTGTACAAATACATAAGTAGTCACAGAAGCAGTTATACTGGGAGTTGAAAGCGGTTCTGCTGAACCAACAAAGAAATAAACTGTTTTCTTTCCCTTCACCACTGATCCGTGCAATATTGACAGTACATAACACTGAGTGTTGAACAACCTCCCCTCCAGCTGTGAGGAAGAAAGAGGCTGCACCAACCACTACAGGAATGCATCAAGAAAAGTAATTGAGCCTTCAGTCAAACCTTGGGCTTCATCAGTATTTCTGGTAATGAGAAAGGGTCTTTGAGATACAGAAAGTTTTTTAAGATTCTTATTATCTTGTTGCTCAGATATTATAGTAGAGTTGCTGCAGCACTGATTTCCAGTGCTGGATCTTGAGTCAGATATTGGATATTTGAAGAGCACCCAGAGGACAGGGAAGAATTGTTGGTCCAGAAAAATCTATAGCAATATAGAGCAGTGGTCTCAGGTTTACAAAGTACAGCTGTATGGAAACTGGTATACTGCCTGTCGCTCTTGTCCATTTGCTCTGGCCAGACAATGCCTCAGTGCATGGTAACACTTTTACATTGCTGGTGCACTCACCAGTGGGTCTTGCCAGGCTGTCAGTGTGAAACTGAAGCCTCAGAAATGTGAAATGTTGCAAGCAGTGTGCACACACTCAGCAACTATTGAGGACAGAACTTCTATGGGCAAAAAGATAACTCAAGCCAGGTAGAATTACCACTCTTCTGAGATTCTCACACGTACCTGGTCCTACAAGACACTCTTATTACAGAAATTTGCAAGTGAGTTTGCCAGTGTTGCAAACCTGGTGTCCTGGGTGTAGAGAAAATAAAATGGT
This sequence comes from Podargus strigoides, assembly GCA_028020825.1. Lineage (NCBI taxonomy): Eukaryota > Metazoa > Chordata > Aves > Caprimulgiformes > Podargidae > Podargus > Podargus strigoides. Next base: position 13,500,609 of record CM051621.1, read on the forward strand.
CTCAGTGGGCAGTGGAATTTACTTTCTCATTTCTAGATTTAACTTTTTACCTTGGCCTATTGATATTTCAAATACTTTATTGGAGAAAACAAATGCTTATGCTTTTGGTTTAGGGAATAAGCGGGCATATTAAGATGAGCTTTAGAAACCATAGTTTTATTGCAGGAAAAAAGTTCTATTAGTAATTTTTACATCCCTTGAAAGAAGCCTTGAGGAATAGGTAAATCTGTGGAACATTTATCCCAGTTATTCTGCACAAGGAAGGGGGTCTGAGGCCAGAACAGACTGAACATGTCTATATTAGCTTTTAAAATTCATGAATCCTAGGGGACAGCTTGCTAAATAGTTAGAAACCCACCTGAGTTCTATGATTTAGCAGCTACACATAAGTAATGCTGATGTCCAGGTGGTCTTGCTAGAAGGCCAAGGCCATGACCATGTCCAAATCAGGAGAAAAAAATAACTGATCTATCATGGGGAATGACTGTGCTAAGAAAGGAACTATTTCAGCTACATGTCTCTGTGCATGTCTCTGTTTGTCTACTGGAGCGCAGATAGAGAAGTTACAAGGGAGGATTCAGGAAAACAATAAGGAAACTTATGTCCAAATACCATATTTTTAGAAAATCAGCTGACAAATACGGACTCTTTGAAAGACAGTATTCTCTCAAAATACTGCACTAAAAACTTTTCATTCTCATTAGAGAAGATCTAGCAATGAAATTTTGTAAAGGAGTTAGAAGCCAGAAAGTGACAGTTATATTGTTTTGTTATATCCTAGTCATAGAAAATAGAAATGTCGAATTTACACCATATAATTAAAATTACTGGATATACTGAAGTTGTAAAAATTCCAGACAAATTTAAAAGTGTGTTATAATGTCATAAAGGTGGACTCTGTAAAGAATGTGGAGCCCTACTATAGCAATAATCTCCCAGGGATACCTGCAGAGCTGGGACTACCCAGTATGTCTAGCCAAGATAGAGACTAGTTGTAGAAAGCCAAGGCTGGAATGAGACATCTTGGCACTGAGGCAAGGTGTCAGCTTGGTGATCACTCTTATTGCCCACTATTTGTTTTTAATTTGATTTTTTTATTCAGTGTGATAATGATGAATCAAAATTTGTATGCAAACACAAGCAAAAACTGTCTGAGTGAATGAATCAGATGTGGTCAACACAGTTGCTTCCTCAAGGTGGTGGTGCTTCAACTCTCCCCACCCCACCACTGCCTGTCCCTGGTGACAACTAGTCTAGTCTGATGATAAGTAAGCACTATTTTACAAAATGGCCCAGAATTTGTTTTCTAAAGAGACGGAGATGGTTAGTGGCTGGTTGTATCCCTCATCAGAAGTGAATTCTCTGCTCAGTTATACACTGAACAAAGATGAAACTTTCAACTCGAACATTTTGGTAAATTTGTGGCACTCTAGAGACTTTATTTCCAGTCAAAAGGTGTAAAAAGAAAAACTTATTGGGACTTTGGATTATAACTGTGGCAATAAGACTTGCTTATTTCCTCCTTGTGGAACAAATGCAGAGTATATCTCTGTGTTCCTCAAATTTTGGAGTGGTTTAGGCAGAGAAACTTGTTCTGAGAAAGAATAGAAGGATTTTGAAGACTCAACAAGACTCACTCTGTCAACTTGAAGTCCAGCATCACCCTTGGTATTGGTAACCTGGAGTGTGATAGAAAGTCTAAAGAGAAAGCTGCTCGGTCACTTGAACTTTGCATATCTGCATAACCACCGTGAGAAGGTACATGTTTTGGTTTACCTCTCCTACCTAAATAATGACTGTTTGGTAGTAAGTAGGTGGTAGACAGTTGAAAGCTAACAATCTTGGTCACACCAGCTCACTCAGTAGCCCCAAAAATACTCTGTTCCCTTGATTTGACACTGAGTAAAAATGTTCATGGCACCCACAATCTTTCCTGCTTTAACCAGAAAAAATAAGTCACTTCCCTAAGCTCACACAAAACTTTCTTTTGTAAAATCCCTTATTTCAGCTGTATAGGAGCTGAAGCACATCAGTAAAAGTGCACATACTACAAAATCATGGCATTTTTTTTGTCAGTAATACGTAGGTCCTGCAGTGTGCACATGTCTTTTCAAAAATAATGGGTTATATGCCTGTACATATTATCCTCTACTTTGAAAACTTCCCCCATTATTTTTCTGCCATAATTTTAACATCAATTGCAGAAATATCGATAACTGAGCATGATTTCTGGGACAATAAGCAGCTTGGCTTGTCATCTGTCTGCCACTGTGGGGAATAAGAACTGAGTTTGATACATGGACACTTAATTTTCTGCCTGCATTTTTAAAAGGTTCTCTTATAAATTGGTTCTTGCTGTGTTCTATTTTTGCAAAAATTGAAGAAGCTGGCAGTATTTTACAATTGTAAATGAGTTTTGCTCTTTCTCTTCTATCTCTGTTATTCTGCTTACTAGTTCTCATCTGCCAGGTTTTCATTCAACTACATTTTTTAGTGAAAAGGTAAAATAAAGAAAAAAAGAAGTGTGCAAAGCATCTTGATCAGGTTATTTTTATCTGAATAAGGGTATTTGGGAAGAATATTTTTACTTTTCAAAACAAAATAGCCACCAAATATATCAGAAAGGAGTGAAAATTCCTGCATTTGCTTTCTTTTTTTATAAAGTTAAAATAAACTGATGAATTGATCTGAAGCTCAGGAAATTGGTTTGCTTTACACTTTCCACTTAAAGAAGGTGAAAAATGCAGAATAAGAAAAAAAAAAAAGTAGAAATGGAAGAAGGAGAGTTAAACATCTGAAAAATGAGGAAGGATTCAAAAGAATGCCAACTGTGGAGATCTAATTAATTAAAATAACTAATTATATAGCTGATTAAAACTATCTCAAAAGACAGTTGCATATAGCTAATATTCTTTATTAAAAAACCCTCTTTACACCTAACAGAGGAGCACTAACATGGCAGAGTTAAATAGCTGATTCTTCTTCTCTTTAGCTCGTGTGCAGAGTGATCTCAGTAGTGTTTTCAGTAATTTCTGTTTTCATGAAAAGTGTAGGAATTTGCTAAGCATTGTCAAGTAAACAAGGCAGGCACAATCTTGCTCGCAACCAGTGGAAGCTTGAAGTAGACCAGGGCAGACTTAACTGACTGGAGCAGACTCAACACTCATCAACCTCTGCGCTGAGTCATGCAACTCCACAGTGAAAATTAGAGTCTGTAATATCAGATAATTTCCCTCTGCTCTAGAGTTTGTGTCGAGAACCAACACACAGAGAGCAGCTTTAAATGAAACTCAGTGTGACTCTGTGTGTATAATAGCAGGTATGTGTTTTGGGAGACCTGGATCCAAATAGTAACCTCATCAATCATCAACAAGAGTGGATGTCTTGAGTCTTTAGGTCTTCCTTGGTAATATTCACACAACTTTCTTGTTCTTGGCCTCTTGCCCATATGGCTAGGTACATGTGGCTCAAATGCAGTTGCCCCACAAGTGGTGTTTGATGCCATATGAGATGCCCTTGATTCCCTGACACTCAGAGAGAGCAGGCAGATGCAGCAGCAGACCTCAGATGACCTGTGCCTGCTGGACTTGCAGCAAAACATTTAGATTTGTAGAAATGAACTGACACTATAACTGTGGGATGGAATTTGTCAGCTAACTACAGACAGTGGAAAGGCTAGTTCAGGCTCTCCCTACAGGATAGATAGAGGCACTAACACAATAATCAGTTCCAGTCTAAGTTATCTAAGATATGTGTTGCAGATCAACCTTGGGAGACACAAGTCTCTCCTCACTGACTACTAAAGGAGCTTAAATGAAATAAATGATTTTTAAATTTATTAAAGGAATACAGCCTTGTTGCATCTCTAGAAAAAAATAGAGATACCTTTCCTCTCTGAACCACAGATTCAAGTCCCTTCCTGTCTAGCAGCTGTATAAACTCACCACGCACTGTACTGCTTAGTAGACCCAATTTGCTTCTGGATTAAAGCTAATTTACACCCACACTGTTCAGGCGTGCAGAAACTGAATAGTCCCGTCAGCCTGGAACATAGCACATGCTGATAAACACTGCCAAGAGCTGGGTAAGGAACTCACTGAGGAGCACATGGGTGCAATTGCTTGTTCGTCTATGCAGATGTGCCTATAGCGTATTCAGGCTCTGGGTCAGCCAGCAGTGGCTTTTCTGCATGACTTGGCCTATGTTTTGAAAAATACTTTGTCATCTCATTCCCTGTTATTTCAGATACCTTTGAAAATCCTGCATATACTTTTTGAGGTAGGAGTTGTTCTGTGTCTAACCAACATGTAACTCAGTCTGTCTTTGACTCCAAACATGTATTCTTGGTACTGACTGCTTTGATAGAAACAGTCATCATCTCAGGTCTGTTTTCCCTAATACACTGTGACGTATGTGTCTTGATGCTCAGTAAATTACCATGTAATCATTCAAATAACTCTGTTTTAACTCTATTTAAATTTAAATTACTGAGGCACTGACTAAATGTTATGCTTTATTACAGCTGAATGTGAAAAGTAAAATTTTGGAGGAAGTATCCCCATGTAGCACAGATGTCTTCTTGTACCATTGACACTCATGACATTTACTCCCACCCTTTCCAAAAATCCTTGGGGAAATATGCTTACACCACGGGTTATTGATTCAGGTTGATAGTTCCTGCTGAGTAATTATGCTCAGTAAATGCCTGTGAATATAATTTTCTATCAACCAGCAATTTATAATCAAGCATAATGGGTTCAGGTGTACATATGGCGTGAGTGACATGTGAAATACTAGTATGTGGAAGTCAAATGACAAATTATACTGGATGCTGTAGCATGTTGACCTGCAGTGTCATGAAATCTCAGGTTTACCCTAGGAATTGATAAAGCAAAATAGGAGTGAAGAGATGAAGTAAATAAAACAGCAACTAATGCACAGCCATTTAAGAAAATGAAACTAAACCAACCAATTAGCACTAACATTAAAGTCATATTTAGAATAGAAAAATAGGTGTCCCTTAGAAGCAAGTTATGGTCTGTCCAAGACCAGGTGCAGTCTAAACAGTATCTGTCTTAGAATCATAGAATCGCTATGGTGATTCGTGGTCCAACTTTTATCCCAAAGTCTCCCTAACCACTAGACCATAGCCTCAAGTGCTACATCTACTTGTTTTTTAACACCTCTAGGGGCAGTGACTCTACCACCTCCCTGGGAAGCCCGTTCTAGTGCCTAACCAACTTCTCAGTAAAGAACTTCTTCCTAATATCCAATCTAAACTTCCCCTGATGCAATTTGAGGCCATTTCCTCTTGTCCTATCATTAGTGATTTGGGAGAAGAGGCCAACACCAGCCTCGCTACAACCTCCTTTTAGGTATTTGTAGAGAGCAATGAGGTCTCCTCTCAGTCTCCTCTTCTCCAGACTAAACAACCCCAGTTCCCTCAGCTGGTCTTCATAAGGCCTGTTTTCCAGACCTCTCACCAGCCTCGTTGCCCTTCTCTGTATGCTCTCCAGCACCTCAATGTCCTTCCCATACTGTGGTGCCCAGAACTGTCTTGTTCAGCCACGTTGTAAAATGTGACCTAGTTTTTCTAGTATAGATAACTCTGTAGATCCACATGTACAAGGAACGGGAAAGCAGCTAGGAAATTTCCCAATAATGTATTTGTTACTAGACTTCTAGGGACCACAGGGAGAAAATTTTCGTTCTAGTTAGCCAGAACCCAGTTTAAAAACTACAGTCACTTGACCATGAATAAGGATGTTTCTCAGCAGTGTGGTCCAAAATTCACTTTCGAGACACACACTCATTTCCTAGCCAGCACTGTGTGTGTATCTGGGAGGATGCAGGCTCACCCTTTTGTAAAGCTGTCAGCAGATAAGTAGGTCCCAGGAGTTGCTGTGAAATATTCTCTTCCTTTATTCTTCTGGTGAAAGTTTCAAGGCAAACTGATCCTTTGGATCAAGACCAAATGAAATATATGGGGAGAAGGACCATTCTTTGTCTGCATCTAGAGTTAGACCTAATTTACTGGAAACATATTCTAGGCCACTACCATCTCCACTGAGACCTTGGGACGATTTTACAGAAAACTGGAGTGAAGAGACTGGTTAACAGACAGCAGATCACAGCAACAAGCATAATTTTGCTAACAGACTGAGAATTTAAAGAAAAATAATAGCTTGGTGCCTGTGAAATGCCTGTGGCCTTTGCAGTGATGGTGATACACGTCTGCAGCTCTGTGGCCGTGAACTGGTGTGACACATTGCCACAACAGTGCAGGACTGGACAAAAGGGCAGCCAGCAATCACCGAAACACGGTCATTTAATCCCATCTCATTTCTCCTCTTTGCTTCTCGTAGCTCTTCCCTGGTGCTGAGAAGAGGATCCTGGTTGAGACGTGAGTGAGGGAAATATTAGCTGTGGCAACCTATTTGCATAACACCATCAATTTCCTCAATGCAGCACCTCTAATTGAAACTCCAGCTCCATGGGAGCTGTACAGCCAATAATTTAGGATTTAAGGTATGTTGAAAGACAGACTAGCTCTGTCTGATTATTGGGACCTGGCAATAAACATTCTGGAATGTTTATTGGACACTGGAATAAGTGTCTGGGAGGAGACTGGTTCAGCCCTACCCTTACCCTAGTCTCGCCGCAACAGGCTTCCAGGAACCAAAGCTTCGGATTTTCCAGGAAGCAAGTGCAGCCTGCACTGACCTCTCTGCTGACTCATCTCTCTCCAGCTATTCCTCATACAAGATTTCTGCTGAAGTCCAAAACTTAAATTAACAAGAAGTCTACTTAATCGTGCAGGTCTTTCGTTCCCTGAAGGATGACCCCTTGCCAAAGGAGACTGAGCTAGTAGTTCACTTGCGATCACACAGCATAATTTGCAGCCTTTAGTTTAATCACCAGACCTCCCTACAAAATGCATGGGGAAGGTGGGTGCCTGACACAGGGATCCATGGAAACCACTGTATTGAACATCGAACTATCCAGGCTAGTCGCTAATGTGCACCCACAACCAGAGAATGTATTGTGCCCCAGGTGGGACACAGGGAAATGACCTCCAGCTGGGTTTCACAGTCCTGAGGTCTTCCCCAGGGGCTGGTGTCTGATGTCCCCTGAAACACAGCCAGGGACAATCTGAATCTTACCTCAATCTCTTCTTGCCCTAAGTCTGCTTTACTTTCCCTATGTCTGAAAAGGAGAGACACATATATGTACTTGCACATATATACACATATATATTCTACTGTTCAACCTTTGTGCTATTATGAAGATGGAGACCTTATAAGCAGTGAGAAGGCATAAAGGCACATACCCAGCCATTCCATCTAGCAGAGATTCCCGCCTCTCATAGTGACCCGTTTCAGACACTAGCGGACACTGCCAAAGAACAAGCCAAATGGGGACAGATGTCTGTTGTGATGTATCTTGGTCTCTTCTGACATCTCCAGACTCCCCAGTCCAACGAGTGCCATTGGGGGTCTCATGTCTTATGGACCTTGATGGCTCTTTCTCCATTAATTTGTCTAATCTTTTTCTGAATATTTTTGTATGTTTAACATCAAGAGTAGCACTTTGTCACATGCTGTATGCATAGAAAAACATGGTTTGTTTTCTTTTAAACCTGCAGCCTGATAACTTTTTGACCTTGAGTTACCAGAATGAATGAATAATCCTTGCTTAGTTATCTTTCTCAATAAGTTTCATAACGTATTATTATTTAGCTTATTTCTGTCTTTTCAGTTGCCTCTTCTCCATGTGTAAATTTGTTCAAGTCTATTAAATCCTTTGACATGAGCCATGCCACACCTCTGGTCAATCCTGTTTTTCTTTTTTTTTGTAACCATTCTAAGTCCTGTGTATCTTTTATGAGATAAGGAAGCAGAACTGTACGCAGAATGGAAGATGCATATATATGAATATATATCTGTATACACACAATGATAACCTGATGTTCATTTCTCTATAGCTTTCTTTGCAATTTTGAGCATAGTAACACCTTCTAGTTGTCTACTAAGCATTGCGATATCTGTAGTCTTTTGAAAATCTCTCCCCTTCATAACTGAAGCTAATTTAGAATCCATTATCCTAAAGGTAGATTTTAGATTATTTTCTTCCTAACATACTTGCATTTATTGGTACTGAATTTCAGCTGCCATTTTTTTATTACCCTGCAACTCAGAACCATGACTATCCTTAGCTACTTCAGCTCTTTGCAGACAAATTTAGTTTTGACTATTCTGGTATCAGAAGTGGACTTTGTCACTTCACCATTCACTTCCCTTTCCAACTCATTTATGAATCTGTTCAATAGATGCACGAAGTACCATGACTGACAATAACCATGTTACATCATTACTGGCTTGTTTGTGCATTGCTTCAGCAACTGGCCTCCAAATGCTTTCCGAAAACAGGATGACGAGTTCAGTCTTCATGACTTATTCTTAGTTTATAGAGACTTGTTACAAGTGTCCTAGTTTAGGACACAAAAAGAGATGGAAATAAATCATTAAGGTAATGCCCTATGTTCACTGAACAGTTATGACCTGTTGTGCAGCCTTCATTTATCATAGATGTGATTTGTCTCATGTAACTAATTAAAAAAAAAAATAAATCTTATATAGTGCTCAGAATCACATAGTTTTGGTTCCTTTCCAAAGGCTGAGATGTGCAAATGAAGATTTTTCTTTTCTCTGCCTATGAATTGACTTTTGATTAGTTTTTATGACGTGTACTTCTGTTTAGTTTTCTGTAAATGGAAAAGAATTGCTGGCCTACAGTGCTGTAGATGTGCGTCTGTTATCCCAATCCTTCCAGGACCATGTTTCAGCACAGAGAACACTCTGATATATGCATCCCCGTGCAAACTTTCATTCCCAAAGTTTGATGTCCATTTGGTGAAGAGCAGCCACTGCAACGATATGGTTACTTGCATGGGAAAACTTTGGCCATTTTTCCTGGAAGGCTTTGAAAGTGATTGAAAATGAGGTTCCAGATACTTATTAGCTGGGTTTTTTGTGATTTCACACACACACACCCCCCGTGAAACTGTGAAGGAAACACAATATTGAAATAATGAATTTTGTAAGACCACTCTTTTCTCAAAAACAGTTAATTTGAAGGCATGCTCACAGAAAAATAACCAGCTTGGACCTGCTATGCTCAAATCTTTAGGCAGCTTGACTCACTATGAAGAGGGTAACATTTGGCATGGTAATTCTAAGCCAGTAATAAAGAGCAGGAATCAAAGGGAGAAGTGAAAGGGCTTGTGTGACCAAACAGCAGTTATTAGTGCCTAAAACCAAGCTAGGTGCAATGATTTCCAAAAGGCACCTTTCTAATTAGGTGAAATTGCAGGAGCAATCTCCAAAAGTAGACATATCCATCACAAAAGGGACAAGAAAGAGATGAGTGGAGAGCAGTGTAACATCTTCGAATGCTCAGAAAGAGATGGGTTTAAATTGAATTAAGGTCAGCAGAAGTGGCAAGAAAAGATAAATTGTACTGTACCCTCATCCAAAAGGCATTCAGATATTATGGGGATTATGATAATATAAATATCTCCAGAGACAATAAATGACATAAAATACCTATTAATAAAAGTACTTTCAATGAGGTATACTGCAAATCATTATGAATATTCAATTCCCATCAAAGTGAAATGAAAGAGACCATTCAGGGACTCTGGATTTGAATCTGAAAAGACAATGAAAGGAAAGAAACTATAAAAAAGAGATAATAAATTTGATCTCATAAAAAATGCAGAGAATATTAAGTAAGCTTTTCATCTAGGATATAGACAAAATCAGGCAACATGATTTTAAGCATCTTAATAAGCTTAAAATATGCTACCTCAATTTTATTCCCGGAACAGGAAGCTGTCTATTCTCCTGGAGCTGTCAGTACCTTTTAGGAAAGAACTATGTGGCCAAGCAGTAGGAATTATGGTAGGAAAAGAGGGGGAAATGTGCAGCATCCATCTGACTGCTGCAATTCATGGTAACATTTTTTAGTGTGGTTCCATCGAACAAACACTGAGAAGAGAAAGAAGTTGGACCAGTAGCTTAGGAAAGGGGCAAGTCTGCTCAGATGAGTGGGAACTAGGTAGGTGAATATCATAGCAATGCTACTGCAGGGTAGTAGTATTAAGTAAAAAAACCTCTAACTTCAAAATCAGTAGCAAATTTTTTAAAGTTTCCACTAGAATTGGTAAAAATATGGATATTTTATTCATCCCTCCATCCCATTTATTACACTAGCTCTGCAGAATTCTAACCAGTTTTCGCATACATTGTATATATGAAATACGCATTCTGCTCAGTAAAATGTGGCTATATGATTTTACTTTCATTAGCAGGCTGATAATTTTGATGACAAGTTTGTGAAGCATCTAACCAAAGGCTTATTTCACCTGAGAAGCAGATATTTCCTGTGTTTTCTCCTCTGTTCTTTGTTTTCTCCTCTGTTCTTTGTTTTCTCACCTCCTTAATCTTAAAGAAATCTTTCCGGGAAGAGAAAGAGGCTGAGGAACTGTAAAGGGTAAGAAATGTGATTCCTCTCCAAACAAATATTGAATCTTATTTCTTCATTTTTGGCTGTTTCAGGTTTTGGACATTCATAAACTGATGTAGATGTATTTGAAGATTAGTTTAGTGATAATGGCACAAAAATAGCAAAATAATCTGTTCTCAGCTTTTTAATAAAGCTAGAACAAATAGCGTGGCTTTATCTGTACAATCTTTCTTTCCCCCCAGAGAAATTGAAAATATAACCTACAGCTTCTAAATAAGATCAGCTTATCAAGAAATGGCTGGCAGATCTACGGGAATACACATTCAGATGCTGCAGAACATTTGGTGCTATAATAAATCACCTATCCATAGTAATGGATTTAAAATAAGAGAAAAAAATAATTTGTCAGCAAAAAGAGCCAAACAAGTTCCTGAAATCAACTTCAGATCATATTCACCAGCTAAGACCCAGTACATGGACCATTTTTAGATCACAGCCTATTTAGTTTATGTGTTCAAAACTAAGACAGACATTTTACTGACACAATTAAGAAGAACAGAAAACATTTCCTGCACCACATTTGAACTTGGATTGTAAAGGGATTTACCTATTTTAGTTCACCTTGGATCCGGACAGCGTGTACCACTCTCTTAAAGGTACTGCAGGATAATGTCAATGTGGACAGATGACATACACTCATGTCATGTTAAAAGACAAATACCTATTTTAATTTGTAGCTGACATCCACTGAAATATGGATGTAAATAAGAATAAACCCTTCCATCCATTGATACTTCAGCCACCCTGGACACCGGCAAAAATAAAATCAAGATAAAATCTACTTACAGTGTAAGGGATTTCATTCTGATTGTTTCATGTTTTTCTGCACAAAAGAAGATGAAGATATAAAGCTACCTCTTCAGAAGCTTAGCCATTTTACATGAAGTAGAAAGTATTTTCAACCCATGAATGTTGCACATGCCTAAAGCTGCTCCTGGTCTGCACTTCCATTATTTGGAAATGTATACGAGTATCCCAAGAGGAAATTACATTGGAAATGTAGGATGAACATGGCCCAACTTCAGTTTTCCTTTTGTTAGAAGATATGGTGTATTCTAGGAACGGCTGTTGACTCCGATCACAGAAAGACTTTGGAACATTCAGTGTCCATTTCACAGACATGAAAGCAGTATTCCCTTCAGATTTCACAGATTCCCCAGACTGTGTTATAGGATTAACAGTAATGAGAACATGCCTAGCTAGACTGAAGCACAGAACTACACCTGGACTTCTCTTCTATAACTGCCACTTTTAGTACACAGAACAGTCATTTTCATTAATATAAATCTTAGGAAAATGGTTTTGTTTCATCTTCTGCAAATGTTTTTGTTTGATAGAGTTGTTTTCTGGCCTTTTACACAGAGAAACGGGAAAAAGTTAGTTGGTCTTCCCCCCGTTCCTCTTCATCTCCCCAGTGAATTCTGAATAGTATCAACAGAAGACACTGTGTGACCAGGAGTGTGCAAGTAAAGATATACAAATCTAACTTTTATCACCCAGTGCTGATAATCATTGACTACACTCCTCTTTGCCCAGGAAGCCCTGTCCAGTTAAATCTGGACATAAGGAACACTAATATCATGGCTCCAAATCCTCCTTTCCTAGTTCCTATTTTAACAAAAAACATTTGCTCTAGCATTCTGCAGGGTACGTTTGTGCTCTCTGACTGTATACAATATCCTATTTCTTTTTAATTCTTCAAATCTTTCATCCAATCTCATAACTGTTGAAACCGTGTACATCAGCTACACAGTTAAACTATAGTCCTACCAAAGAGATTACATTCAAGGACAAAGTAAGACTTACTGAGAAGTTATGTTGCCTGAACGCTGCTGGTAAAGCCATCTGGAAAAACATCAGCCTTTTTAACTGAGCTTATTAATTGGAAAACTTGTCTTAGCTAAAAAGGACTCTGTCTTCCTCATGCACTCATCTTGCTGAAAACCCTCCTAAAAATAGCAGTTTCCAATTACTTAAACTACAGAAAGCAATAGAAAAGTGAAAATGTGCACGTTCTGTCTTTGCCAGTATTAACTCACACTATTAAGTTACTTCATCCAGTATCTTGAGTTATTTTTTAATTCTTTTCAGCCTGGTAAGCCTTTTCTCTATCCTCCCCCCACCCTCAGCTACAGAGTTTGTGAGAGTCTTCTAAGCTTCTTGGAAGGAAAATAAATAAGGCATATTTCAATATTTGCAATATCTGTTACAGGATGAAAGATATACAGTGAAAAAAGACATTCAATAAAAACAAATTCTGCTTTTCATAGCAGATATTTTACAAGTACTGGATAGCAAGATGTTGTGGAACTGAGGTGGTTAACATCGCACTCTAACTGCACGTTACTTCGTGACTTTCTGTTGCTCAATTAGAAACATCTGTAATTTTGCCTTGAATCCTTTTAGTTTGGGGATTCTTACCTTTTCCCTTGAAAGATGGTCTAAATTTTTTGATTCATGCTTCCTTAGGATTTATGTACTGTTCTGTGCCACTGAAGTAAACTGAGCAGAAGGCCTAAATCACAATAAAATGTAGCTTTTTGCAGATGAATATAATGAATATCTAAGGAAGTATGTAGATGCTTTCAAACAGCTAGACTACATAAGCAATTCTGCTCTATGTAGAGGAATGTGGAGGAATATCAAAACATCTGGCTGTATTAATCTGAGTCTGCTTTAAAGCCCTGCTTGGTATTGAGACCTCACCCAATAATACACTCACATATTTTTGGATATTGTGTTCGTAGGAACAATTCACGTCTTTCAGCACCTGCAGCTGTTCCTAAGAACTAGATTGGCCCTGTGGCTTTGGAAATCCATGCAAGTACAGCTTCAGCCTGTACATACAGCCTGGAGGGCATAGAAAGGTCTAAGGAAACCCACCATATGTTATTCTGGCGTACACTGTATAACCTCTTCTCTCCAGTATGACGATATCTGTGTCTGTCATTGTGGTTTTTTTGTTCCTATTAACTTGAATTCACTTTGCACTTCTAAAATTTGACCTATGCTTCCTCCCTTATTAACATTTTTGTCTTTGAAAGTGTTACAGAAGACTCTCCATGTCCTTTCTCAGCTGTAATATAATTTAAACAAGAAATGATTGGGATCTGGCTTTAGAAAATGCAAGATCTGTTATAGGTCTACACTAAATATTTTTCCTTTACCTTGTCAAAGCCAATCAAGCAATGACTGAAACACATGCAGCTCTGAATGAAGTGCATGTGTTTTATCTTTTGGTTCTATTTTACTTGTCCTCCATTTAAACTTCTCCTTGATCTCTCATCAGCCTCCCAGAGTCCTTTATACCTTGTGTTGTTACTGTAGTTGTGGAATATGAAAAAAAAAATATGAAAAAACCTTCCTATGCATTGCTAAAAAAGATTTAAGAATAACACAGTAAAATCACGTCAAAAGAATTTTTTCAATGCTAGTGAACACACACAATAGGATTTTGAAAGCGTTTTAACAAAATCTGGCATTTTATCTTTCAAAAATTGTTGTATGTTAAGTTTCCTTGATATATGATTCTTGAGTAGGTGAGAGGGTCATATCTGGAAATGCACTAGTTATATGAACAACTTCTTGGAAATACATTAAATTGATTTATCAATGTAATTTTTTCCTAAGCTGATTATTACAATCTTAATCATTATGATTTTTGTGGATTAATAGAACTCCTACAAAGTTCAGGCTTTCCTTAGTTCACCAGTACCAGAACTGATTCAGAGAAGTTCACCAAGGCCCTTCTGAAAAACTTTTAGGAGCTGCTTGGTCTGACTTCTCTTGTTCATGGCTCTTACATAAACATATGGTTCTCTTGTGCTAGAGATCATGCAAAATGGCATGAAACATCTGCAGGACCTTCTTTTTCTTTGTAAGTCCTCGCTGTAGTTTCTGTAAGCAGTCACCATTGGGCATAGATCTGTCTCATGGATTGTAACAGGAAAATGGGGTTATCCATGGCATAATTTCCATTATGACATCATGTCAACTGTGCACAATTGACAATCTCTTTCCAAGTTGTAATTACAGGAGACAGTAATTATCTGCATTGTAAGCATCAAGTAAGATAGTCACAACTTTTTAATTAATTTCTGACATTTCACAGCTCCATTAGAAAGACTTGCAGATATAATCAAGTCACGGAATCACAGAATACTTGGATGAAATACAATAATGTGACCAAAGACACAAAAAACTTCCCTGTTATGAACTATATCCGTTAATACAAATGAGTCCATAGTGGCTGCAACTCAAACACAGTTAACTATGTGAAATGCAGAGTATTATTAATTGGACCAAAAAGGTTATTAACATCCTTGGGATTCATACTTGTGTTTCTACAGATTCTGGCTATGAAGCTCTTGCGTCATGTCTGATAATAGTTTTAATAGTTAGCTCTGCTGAAATAGCTACTATTGAAATAAACTGTTTTATGCTAGTGAAGTATGAATAGATCTTCCAAGTCAGAACACTGCAGTTCATATCATTAAAATTTCATGAGTTATCACTTCTCTTGGTTTTGTTCGAATTGTAAAAATTCAGCTCCTTGAATTGTATTCCCTTTGCTTAATTGCTAACAGTTTCTCTGGAGAATGTTGGTGACATTTACCTTGTCTCTTTAACATACTTTCACCACAGCACTTCTGCTTGCTTTCAGAGATGGAAGAAATACAAAACCATAACACCAGAGACTGTAAGAGGAAGAAATCAATGGAAATCCAGCCTTTTGGCCCCTGTTGCTATGATCATTAATCACTTTTCCTTACACTGGGAGAAAAAAAAAAAAAATAATTCTCAAATTAATTTCAGTACTGAATGCTAAACAGGCATTAAGAAATGCACTTACTTCTCTCTGTTGAATATGATGAATTCTTTCCTAACGGTTTCCAAACACTGCTGCAGGTGTACGTTCTTTAAAAAACAGCATAAATAGGTTGATTAAAAAAGATGGAAAATCATAGAAAGAAATCACAACAACTGAAACGACACTGAAAGGATTATGAATGAATACTATCAAAAGTCATTTTGCAGACTCCTCAAAAGTGGGCCGTGATAGTACAATCAATCTTTCTTCCTTTTGGAAAAAGGTCCCACAAAGAGTTCTTGAGGATTTTTATGTCTGTTGGTAACTCTAAGAAGAAAAGTTTGCATAAGCATTCAGAATCATTAGGAGCAGCAATAGAGTTTATAAAACCTTGCTTAAATGAAAATTCAAGTCTGAAAAATGGTTATTCTTAATTTTCTCAGAAGTTTAGACTGTTTATACAATGGGTCTTTCTATGTGGGACACATTAGTCAAGACTGCAAGACAGACCTTAAAAACATTTATATATAATGAGCTTTTCACTGCATACTTTCCATTTTTGGTACTAGCAGCAGATTAATACTCCTTATAACTATCTGTCCATGTGTGGGAAGCATATTCGCCAACTGACAACACTTTTTCATACTTTAAATAAGCATCTGTGAGAATCTTAAAAATTATTATAACATCAACATGCTGTTACTATTTGACTGAAATAAATGATTGGTTTTCATCTAGCTTTGGAGATGGTTTTTGCTACATGTAAAATGACAGACATAGAGGTTAAATGTATTTTCAGAGATGATGAAACTAAACTTAAGTGAGTTTGTCTATTAAAGAGTATAATGAAATGCCGCTGACTGTAGCCACAGTCCCCAGCTTACCAGTGGGCAGGTTTCCTTAGCTCCATCTTTGGATTTATTTTTGGCAAGTCGCTTTTTCTTTTTATGGAGAGGCTTGGACTCCAAAATCATTTCTTCAAGTTCAAATGTAGGATCACAGTTCAGTCTTCCTTTCTGGTACAAAAGAATCCAAAATTACTCTTTGAAGCATCACTGTGTTTTTTTAGTTTGCCCGGCAAATGTTAATAACATTAATAATGATCCAGCTTCCGAACCACATCTGTAAAATGAAAACTATCTTTTTAGCCTGGATACTTGAAGTTTAAATAAGAGAGCTAAGATAAAAATCATATCATAAAGCAATTATAAAGAGTTAGATCCTCTAATGATAAACAGCTATTATAAAGAGTTAGCATGCTCAGCAGGTGGAGGGATGTGATTCTGCCCCTCTACTCTGCTCTTGTGAGATCCCACCTACAGTACTGTGTCCAGCTCTGGAACCCCAACGCGAGAATGACATCGAGCTGTTGGAGCGGGTCCAGAGGAGGCCACAAAGATGTTAGGAGGTCTGGAGTACCTCTGCTATAGGGACAGGCTGAGACAGTTGGGTTTGTTCAGCCTGGAGAAGAGAAGGCTCGGGGGGGGGGGAGGGCGGGGGGGATGCTGATAGCACCTTCCAGTACCTGAAGGGGCCTACAAGAAAGATGGGGAGGGACTTTTTACAAGGGCCTGTAATGATAGGACGAAGGGTAACGGCTTTAAACTGGAAGACGGTAGATTTAGATTAGATATTAGGAAGTAATTCTTGACTGTGAGGGTGGTGAGACCCTGGAACAGGTTGCTCAGAGAAGTTGTGGCTGCCCCCTCCCTTGAAGTGTTCAAGGCCAGGTTGGACAGGGCTTTGAGCAACCTGGTCTGGTGGGAGGTGTCCTTGCCCATGGCAGGGGGGTTGGAACGAGATGATCTTTGAGGTCCCTTCCAACCCAAACCATTTTATGATTCTATGATTCTATGATCCTCTTCCTAGTTGTATACAGATGTACTCCTAGAGTGACTACAATTATGTCACCCCAACAAGAGAGATTAATGTGGCCCAGGGTCTTCATCAGAAAGTTGGCTAGTGCTGTAGAACATAAGTGACAATTGCAATAGTGCAGGAGGGATGGGGAGTACCTCTGAGATCTTCCTTGTTAAAATTTGATTTTCTGAAGAGTTACAGGTAGATTCAGTTACCTAGCTCCTGTCCATGATCAAAAAGTACGGAGTAGGCCTTTTTTAGTTAGCAGCATTTATATATAAAAAATGGTTCTATTATGCTTTTCTTTACCTGTTATTTATATTATAAATATTCCACATTCTTGTGATGCTTGAACCAAATCTTAAGATTCTTTGTTGTACCAGGAAGTCCTTTTTTAAGCAGGATGCTTGGAAACACCATTTCTATATGGTCATTTCCTTCCCTGATTATTTTCAGATTCTTCCTTAATTCCTTTCAGGTTCTTGACTCCTTCAAATCTTTTCATCATAAAAGTTTACAGGAGCATAGTTTATGCCTTGAGGTTTTTTTTAATTCTATTCATTAATGCAGTAAAACCATCTCATGATGACATTTGGGATGAATTTCTCCTCTCCTATTTAGGGATAAGAGCTAGGGCATGGCCAGAAAGTCTATGGTTCAGCTGAACTCAACACATTTTTTAAAAAGTCACTACTTGGCATCCTGATTTCTGGCTCAGTGTTTTGATACTCCTGTAATCAGAATAACAAGAGTTCCTTTCTCCTCCTCGTTCTTTCAAAAAAATCCTAAAAAAATTGAAAACAATTTGAATTGTGTGGTGAAAGATCTTAAAAACAACCTGTTTTCCTCTGGGACCTCTGGGAGTTCAGTCACGCCTTTATCACTGTCAATGAGGATGTACTAAGGCAGGTCATATATAAATGGTAGATATTATTTAGTAACCAAAGACACTACGCAGTAAAGCCACATCAGAAACCGCTTGTATAACTTGTGGTGTCCTACAATGAAGCATTTGATTTAGAGATCACTCCATCATTTTTATTCCTACAAAAGTCTGTATACTCTAAGTATAGTATTAAGGTCTTTGATGCCTGCATACTATCCAGTCAAGTTTTTTATTAAGGGAGGTTTATAGCTTATTTATATTTATTTATAAATAAATAATTCATTATGCTTGATCAATATCTTGAGCATGTACAATTTTAAAATTTGTTCGAGCACTTAAAAAATGCATCACTTTAATTCTGAAGCTTTAAGATTACATTTAAATTACATTTAAATAATTTCTTGCTTCCTTTATCAAATATTTAACAGTACAAAAAATATACTAACAATTCATGACTCCAAGATGAATATAAAGAAACCAGCTAAACCATAAAGAAACATATATACTAGTTAAGTAAGAATGATGTTTATGGAATCAAATGACACAGGAAGAAATAATGGGACCTTCCTACCATAGGCCTCCCACGTGCCGTCTTGCCTGCAGAAGGAAGTCAAGCTCCTGACAGTAACAGCAAGCGGTCAAAAAGTTATAAAGCTCTGTAGTTATAAAACTGTCCCCAGATGACAGTGTATGTTAACCTCAGTTCACCGTCTCACCCAAAGGCTGAAATCCAAGAAACATTTTGTTG
Source organism: Podargus strigoides (assembly GCA_028020825.1). NCBI lineage: Eukaryota > Metazoa > Chordata > Aves > Caprimulgiformes > Podargidae > Podargus > Podargus strigoides. The sequence goes on from CM051621.1 coordinate 13,519,500, forward strand.
TGTGGCCCCAGTTAATCAGTGAGGGTTTTGCTGGGTCAACAGAGAGAAGTTCTTGGAAAGTGCCTGGTCAGACTTGGTCTCCTGAAATAGCAAAGTTTATGTATAGAGAAGTGTTGTGCTAGAAAAGATGCTTTGCCTCTCACCTTCTCACTGTTTTTCCTAACACACCTGATTGAACAGGTGGAACAAGCCCCACAGTATCAGCCTCTGTCCTGAAGTGTCTGGTACAGCTTCTACAGATCTGCGTAGATAAACCTTTTTTACTCCCATTTCCTTTTAAACATAGGATATTATTTTCCCAGCAATGAGTGGGAACCAGATCCTTCCAACCCCAGTCATAATCTTGGAGTTTCTGAAGTATTTTGGCTATTGACTTTTACTGGTATTATGGTTTTCTCTCTTGTAATTCTTCTTCAGTTGTAAAATGAGGATGCCAATATGTCTTAGGATTTGAATACTTACCCATCTGTTTAACACCACAATTTTGGTGTTATAGCAAATTAACTCTCTTAAGTCTTATTTCTGTAATGCCTCCTAAAAATAAATTCCCTCCAAAATATGAATGAGGTGAATCTAAATGTGACAAGGATAGCTGTCTTTGGACATATATTTAATGGTTGACAGTTCAAAGTATTTCAAAAGGACTTCCTCTTTTCACAGCTTCCATCACATTCACCCTTGTCAACATGAGCCACAGAGACAGGCCACTTGGCTAATAGAGCAGTACCAGACACAGAAGTATTACAATTGCTTTTGAAATTACATTTAAAATTACTTTTTACACTGTTCTTAAGAAGTCGGGACACTCTCAGGAGTAAGGTGCCCTCGAATCAATCTAAATCCAGGTGGAAAGAAGCAAATGGCCACATAGAATCATAGAATCACAGAATGGTTGAAGTGCTCTTTCTTGACTTTAAGCCCTAAGACATGTATCTGTATACAACCGGGCTTTGGAGAATCTGGGACTCTCCTTGATCCCTGTGTATGTTGTACCTTTGGGTATGGGGAACTGGATGCCTCTTTTAAATACAAAGCTGGGTTGTGAAGTTTCCTGTATGCTGACACTAGTGAATTAAACTTTCAGATAGGAGACAGAGGTCTAGAAAATCTGTTGGTTTTTGTCTGAGAAGGAGTCAGACCATGCCTCTGGTATCTCAGAGCTCAGCTCTAACTTGGAAAAAAAGAAGAGTAGTCTCTGCTCATCTTGTAGATAAATGCCACCATGGAGTTTATGGTCCAACAGGCCAGAGAGGAACTTTGTTCTGCAGTGCTTTGCTTGGGGTACCAACCTGGGAGAGTGCAGGGAAAGGCCCCGGCATGGCATAACAGCTATTCCGGCTGCAGGGATGGTGAGTAAGAGGGAAGGAGTCCTGGCCCTGGTTTGGTAGACACGACATTCACCTCTCAAGCTTTCAGCTTGCAGCACCATTAAGTTAAAATGTGAAAAGAAGGAATTTCACTCCTGGTGAACATTGCTCTGGAATGCCGAAGAGGGCTCTGTCTTACTCTTCACCAGTCGTGTTAGTTATCTGCTGTATTCCTGGTCTTTCCACAAGCTCCCTGAGGGAAGTCCTGCTTGCCTGCCCACAGCTTTCTTCTCCTGCAGCATGTTGCTTCCAGGAAAGGCTCTGGTCAGGTGCCAAGAAGCACAGCAAACACTGCCAGCGCGGTCTTGGCAACCCACCTGGCTGCCTTTGCTCGATTAGGCAATATCCTCTCTCCCTCATCTTCCGCAGGGTTAGATCCTGTACCCGTCAGATTTAGCAAGAGCTCTAATGTCCATCTGGATGAAGATAGGGTCTAACTATTCCCCCTTCCTCATCTTTATTCACAGTTGCATTAAAAGATATAAACAATCCTTAGTATGCTACAAAGGTATTGTTTGGTGCAATATAACTGAATAAAGTGGAGATACATGTTAACACCACAGTCATTGCTTTTTATGTATGGCCCTCAAATCCATTCCACTTGCTAATGATCAAAATGGAAATATTCCAAAAACACCAATAAAATGGAACCACAGAAAAATGAAACCAACAGATTCTGTTACAGAATCCAAATGTTTTAGAGTAGGAAACGGTCACAAAGGAAATAGGCCAGTCTTTTGAAACAGTATTTTTAAAGTGAAAAAGGAACAGCATGCTGTGATGTTAAAAAGTCTTGCAAATGTTATTCAGATGCATAACTTTCAGAGCAGCAACAATCTTGTCAGTATTCTTTGTCTCAGAGTTAACTCTGACAATCATTTGCTCTAACAGCTGTAAGGCAAGGTCTGGAAAATGTTTTTTATTTGAAAGGGAATAAAAAAGTGAACCAAGGTTAATTAGTTCTTGTTGTGATCTAATGAAATGGACTAAATTTTCTCTTAGCTGTGATGGAGTAAATGAAAACAGAATCCAAAGTAAAACATCAGTGAGAAGTAAATCACTGAAGAGCAATAAATGCAAGTGTAAACAAGTACAACTGCAGTGATAATTAAAGTTGGAATTTGCAAACACAGTTCACCTGCAATATCAACTTACATTAGGAACAAAGCCTGGGGTCACAGCTTTCTCCAGAACAGCATCCCAGTTGACATCAGCTAGGTATGGAGAGCTTTGGATGTCTGTAAGGCTTGAAAGTCGGCACTCTGGGTCCTTAGTGAGGAGCTGTGATCAAGTACAAGGCATTTTCTAAGGGACTGGGTGCCATAAAAAAGAGTAAATGTATCACACGTAAATTGCATGTGTCCTGGTTCTCCAGGCACAGACCCATGGGCCAGCCATGCAGACAGGCCATGAGCAGCCCCGAGTCAGCTGAGAGTTCCTATCAAAGCACCTGACTCACAGGTGTATCCCATACCACCTCATCATGCTCATTATAAAACAAGGGAGCTCAGGGAGGGTGGAGTTCCTCCTCTCCCTGAGGCTCCTTGCTGATGGTCTTCTGTTCCTGCTGTTGGTATAGAGAACTAGGCTGAGTAGAACCCTTTATGCTTTATGTTGATTGTTATTCCCATTTTGTTATTCTATTAAATCTGTTTATACTACAACTCAAAGGCCTTCTCCTTTTTTCCCCTCATTCTCTTTCCCAGCTGGGGAAGGAGCCTTGAGTGAGATACTAACTGCTGTGGTTTAGCCCTGAGTACTGGCTAACTGTAGACAGTATGACACAAAATTTAGAGTAAGAAAATGGCTAGGAAATCCTCTAACAACACCTAGAAGTCCCAATCTAAAAACTAAAAGTAATAACTCATAGGATATGAATATAATTTAATTGCCATCAGATGGCTTCTGCAGGCATGAAGTAGTATAAGTAACAAAACTCTGTTTACAAATACACAAGAGTCCAAATGACATGAAACATCACAGTTCAATGCCACCCAAAAATGTGTTTTTAGTCTTCAATTTGCTGGAAAATATAGTTACATTGACCATCCTGGCAGCAATTAAAATTAAGGACCTCATTGCTTCATCTATCAAAAATAGATTGCTCATTGCTGCAAAGGAAATTGATCTTCTATTGCTCTATCCACACATTCACAATCATTTCCTGCTCGAATATCAGTACTGATGATCTGAAATACCTAAAAGAGACAGATGATGCTTGCAGCATAGCCAGAAAATTAAGCCAAAGAAAGAACTGGGATTTCAGGAAGAAGTTGAGTTCCAAAGTCGTGATGCATTCAGAAAGAACCCTTGTATCTTAGTGACATTTACAGAGAAATGGCTCGACTTTTGTTGTTGCAACTATAGCAACATGGATAGGGAGAGATACAACGACCCTTTTTATTGCTAAGCTCTCTGGCTGCAAACTATGGGAGGAATTCAGAAGGCAGAGTGGTCTTTCCTTTCCTCTCCCATGTGCGCAACCAGAGCTGGAGTGAATGGGGCCAGCGTGGGGATTGCTGACCCTCAAAATTTTGCTGTTACTGGTCAGTCAGTTTTAAAAACTATTAGATTTCTGTTTCTTTGAGGCCATAAAAATCCTGAATCTAAGCCTAAGAATAATCCAGCTTCTCAAGAGAAAATACTGCACCACTCACATTCAGAAAATTCTAGGAATGAGTACTGCCTTTCTTAACCTTGAAATTTTGATTCCCAAGTGTGTGTGCCTGCCTGATGCCTCTGCATTGTTGGAGGGGCTTCTGGAAGAGGAGAGAAGAGAGGACAGAATGTGTTTGTGCTTTCTTACCTTTTTCAGTAGTGCTATCATGCCTTTGCACCACGCAGATGAGTAGTGAACTCTTTCTATCTTGAACATGTTCAGTATCTCATCAATGGGAGTGGCTGAATGAATTTCATAGGGCCTCTGGGATAAAGTTGAAATAATATCAAGTCAGCAAGAATGGATAAAAGAGTGTAGACAATTCATGTTTTCCAGAGCTCAGTATTGTTTATGCTGGAAATATCAAAACCACCAAAACATCTTATAACAATTTTGAGGCTAATCCTTCTTTGCGTGTGTGTAGTTTTCTTTGGTTATGATGAATGTAATTGCTCATAGATGCATTTCCTCTGCAAATTTTTCTCTTATGAGAAGGAGTATCAGTTCAACTGGGATGGATGAATAATTTTGTTCCTGGGGCACTCTGTGTGAAATGTGGATCATTTACTATTTTTTACTTGTAGTACTAGAATGTTCTTGTGTAAACTGACAAAATGGAAAATCGGTTGTGGCAGGAAGTTTTGTCATCCTGATTTTACTGAGTAGTAGATGGAAAAATTAAAAAATGCTTACAAATATCTGTGTAGGAGCCACAGTGAAAACGTAGACTCCAAATCTTAATCTTTCTCCTTTGCCCTTTTTTGAAATCTAAAATTGACTCATTATATGGACCTATGGATTATATTGTCCACGCTGTCCTGTGTTTGCAGTGCCTAAATTCTTCTATAGGTGAAGAGAAGTCCCCAGGTTTCACAGTGCTTTCTTCACAAAGAATACTATCATTTGTCTTTTATTAAATGCAGCATTTGGAAATGAAAACACTATATTTAAATTTATATGCTTATTAATTATTGTGCACATATTTTTAAAGACTTCTATTTGTGAAACAAGTTGTTAGAATGATACTCGATGTATATTTTTAGACTGTGTGGACTGGTTGTGAATGAAGTTGTACCCAGTAGGTGACAAATATGTGATATGTGATCTGCAGCCAAATGCCATCATAGCAGCAATGTGCAAACTGATGCAACGTAATTCACACCCAACATAGAGTTACCTTCTAATCCAATATCCTCAACAGTGGAGGGCAGACACTCACCACCTTCACTAAGAAGTGAATCATCCCTTGACTTTTGCTAGCATGTACTGGTAGAAGGTAATAATTTAGGAATATTTCTAGGTGTTAGTTATCTAACCAGACAGTGAATTGGAGCTACTCTTCATAAAGGCCCAGAAAATCATCTTATTTTGAGAAGATTCATGCACATGTTTAACTTTGAACATATGTATGAAACTAAGTCCATTCCAAGGCATTGGGCTGTTCTAAGAATAAATCCAAGGACTGCTTACATCTTTGTTCTTTGATTCACATTCAGTTAGTCTATTGTCATTCAACTATATCATATCCATATGAATTCAACAGGACCTAAATGCCTGCTCTAAATACATAATTTTCGTGAATCGGGTTCAAAACTGTCATTTGAAATAGTCTGTCATATCCTTTTCCCTACCTGTGGTAATGCTGCCATAAAACAGCTATTAAAAATGAAAGGTTAACAATTTGTCTGTTGTCAAGAAGTAACCTACTGCTGATTTAGACTTGATGTAATGATATGACCTATATGATCACTGAACCAGAATTTACATCAATTGTTGGAAATGGTGATTTAGCTCTAAAAATCGCAACCTTAAGGAATAATGAATCATTGAACATTTTTCTGTTAAGGATGTTTCTGCCCATGCTTTTTTCCTCACTGGAAAACTCCTTAAAAGCCTACCTTATTTTAAAGATTAACATTCTGTAGTCTTGATTTTTTTTTGAGATTTGCAAAGATTTTTAATATTGTCGTTACTTAATTTGAACTATAAATGGCCACTGTAAGTTTGCTCTTTTGAGGTCCTTTGTACCTATACCTCCCATGTTTTTCAGCTACTCAATCCACTTGAGGGTCAGATCCCTTCTGTTTTATTTTGTAAAAATGAAAAAAAATCTGGTTTGCTTTTGTTCATGATGCTTTATCGAAGTTTATTGCAAACTGTTCACATTACAGTGAGTCAAAGTGCAAGAATCTCACCTACTATCTCTTTCCTTCACCTTGTCTCTGTAGAAGTCATGGTATATACAGTTATAATATTTTAGAAGTTGTCTATGGGTTAAGAACAGACTGATATGTGTCATGGTTTGCATCATGCAGTTTAATTTAGTGGACTTGGGAAAAAGATCGATGTTTGATGTAAAGCTTTGTGAATTCACTTTTTTCTTCTTAGGTCTTTTATTAGCAACTGGCTAAGGACAGAAATGTACCTGCAACATATTGAGAAATACTAGTGCTACTGGAGATAACCAAAGCATGGTCCAGACAGCTCTGTACCGGATGCAATCTATTCCTGTAGCCACAGACCTGTTACCAGCAGCACATTGTCTTGGCTGCCTGACAGTAGAGACCGAGGTGTGAGAATGGCTGAAATGCCTTGAGGACCCTGAGCCTCCTCTGAAGATTCTTCCATCTCATAACAGTAGAGGCAAATCAAAAAAAATCAGCTCAATAAAAAACAACTCATTTTTACTTAGCTCCTCTTGAATTCAGGCAGGTAGTGTCATATGGTATGCACAACTCAGAGGTGGAAGATGGTTGAAATTTCTAATGCTCCTCATTTCTAATGTTCCTTCCCTCCTACCTTCCCCATGCACTAGCATGCACCATGCTCCAGCTGTAGAAAGTTGTCTCTCTGGGTGGCTCTGCCCAGTGCAACATCCTCCTCTTTTCCCCAGGACTGAGGACCTGCGCCCACCCTTCTGCTCTGTGGCAATAGGGCTCTCTTCCCACCACGGAGCAAAGTGCTGTGGGAATGTGGAGGAGGAGGGGGCTGCCTGCCTGCAGGTTTAACTTGCAACCTTGTACGCACGAACTGCTCCTTTGCAGCCACCTGCATGGGGCTACTGTAGCAGATGGAGCTTCAGAGCTCGCAGTTGTTGCAGACAGCAACATGCCTCAAGTTAAGCACATTTCCTCAACCTGACACAACTTCTCTTGTCATCACTCCTGTCAGTTTAGGCCTTGTCTAGACTAGAAAAATTTAGAAATACAATTCAGGAAAAAATAGACATTTTCCTAGTCCATGCAAAGGTGTGGGGTGCCAAGCCACCTTCTGGCTTGCTCAGTGGGCAAGAGCCTCTCTTCAGCAGAAAGCAAGCTTGGTTGACCAGAGCATGGACAGATGGCAATGTTTTTATTTAAAAAAAATTTTGATTCAGTCTCAGCTTTGCTTTGTCTGTAACCAGATAGACTTATTCAGAAAAGACTGTACAGATCTTGGCAAATAGAAACTATTATATATAATTTTTTATTTATTAAGGTGACTAGGTATCTTTTGGGTTAGTTTTGGGAGTTCAGCTTTCCTTACACACTCATTCATTATGCTGCTTTCTTGGAGATGCTCACTGGTGAAATGGTTGATATATAGCCAGCAGGATATTCTTTTAATTTATTATATGTGTAGCTAGTACTACTGTCTGTGACTAGGGCTGAGAATGTATTACGCTTATCACTGCCTGACCTTAACTGCTCAGGTTAAAATTTTCCATCTTGGGAAAAAAGTCAGCTTAAAAACTCAGTAATTTCTGAGAAGGATGGCAGAGAAAAATTGCAAATGCTTTTTTTCTTTTTTTTTAAAGGTTTTTAATACTCCTGTGCTTTGAGAGCAGAAACTGAGATTTGGCATGGGAGAGATCTTTGTATCAGGAGCATCATTTTGCCATTTCTATGAAAATACAAAATACATTGGCCAAGTTTTAGGCCTTTGAAAAATGTAGCTTCTGGATTGAAGTAATAATATGCAGACACTCTGAAATGTAGCCTCCATCTGAAAATGAGAAGAATAATTGTTCTTTATTTCTAATTTCCTTTGTCTGTCATCCTACATGAAATTGTGAGGTCTTTGTGAGATGGATTGTCTTGCATTACAAAGTGCGTAGCAGGACAGGGGAGTGGTACTGTATTAGTGTCGTGTGGTAACAAATACTCCTTCCTTAAAAACAGCATACTGTAATGCACTAAAATCTTCTTTCCAAAATAGGAATTAAAAATTAAATAAAAACCCCAAACTGTTACTTTAGCTACGTCATTATCCTGAAATAGTATCTAAATTAATCTTTTCCATAGGGAACAGTAAATATTCAAGCAATCAAATTCAATCCTTTGAACCAAAATGGAAAAGAATTTTCCATTATCTTCTGTGATATTTGACCATGCTCATGAAGACTTTTCATTAAGCTTATTCACATAATTGATTAGATAAGTAACAAGTGCACTGGCAGATAAGCATTTTCTGTAGTTGGGCCAACCATCTTACGATATTACTTTAGCTCTTTTAAAGCATTAACCGAGAGAATCAAAGATATAATAAAGCCTGAAGTAACTCAACTTCTACTTGGAAAAAAATACCATTGTTTCCAATTCAGCATTGTGAAGAAGCCACTAAAACGTTAGGCCTTTCCTTAGCCAAACTTAGGCAAACTTTCATAACATAATTGAGAGTGGGGTGAAACCTTCCCAAGAAAGTTTTGAGCTGGGAAAGACCCAGGACAGCATTCCTGACCTGAACCACAGCCTCTTGCACACAAATTCTATCATGAATGGTACACTCAGTGGCACTGCACACTTTGGGACTTTTGTCAGTCAATGCATTAAATAACAACAAGCCCCATCATTCTTACCCAACCCCTCAGTAATTCATATGCTGTAATTCCTAGTGACCACCAGTCTACGGGGTAGGAGTATCCTGGACTTCCATCCATAAAGGCCTGGAACACTTCTGGAGCTAAAACAACAAATCAAATCAAACAAAAAGCATTATATCAAGGTAAGACTACAGATCATTAATGCTGACAGATGAAAAATCAATTAACTGGAATTAAATACATTTGTAAGTACAACATTTTCAGGATGCAGTTGGTTTTCTGACAACAAGTGACCTTCACTGGTCAGGGGTTTTCGGAAGTCAATAATTTTACATGTTAATTCTTACCTGGTCCACTTAAGTTTTATGTTATGCAAATAAAAATAAGTAATAGAAGGGGAATTCCTGAACTGAAATGTGACTTAGAATATTTAGGGTAATGCAAATATTTTATGGGACAAATATCTGCAAGCAAGGTGATTCTTTGTTTTTGATGGAGGTGTTGAACTTGGTAAATCTCATTCTACATTTGGATAGAATTAATCAGACGTGTTTTAAAGGAATTCAACTTAATTAACTAAAAATCCTGACACAGATAGTACACTGTGAGAAACTGTCATGATTGGAAATAGACACACTGTCAATAAAATAATGAATTCCATAAAAATAACTTTCCTGGGGGAAAAAAATCTTTTCAAAACAAGGATCCAGTTGGCTAATTCCAGCAAGAAAAACACACTAAATAATGACACTGTAGTTTCTTCAGAAAGCCATATATAAATAAGTGAGAATATGAAATGAAATGAGAAGTCAGTCATGCTTTTCTAATTATTTCACAGCAGAATCTCAGTACGCTTTGTGAAAACAACTCTTTCCTCGTGGATTTTCTAAACAGTAACACCAACCATAACATCGTGCTAGATTGCAATTACCATGTGAGCCTCTTCTGGTCATGATACTGAGTCTAATGTAATGTACCACATTACCACCTGATTACCATTGCATCCCTTCCTAATGGGCATACTGCAATGAATAATGGAATCTGGTCGCACTTCTTACTGTCAGCTTGCAATTTGACTATGTATGACATTTAGAGAAGCACCTTTTATTAAAGGAAAGACACTCCTTCTGGAGGAGTTTTTGCAGTCCTTGCAGTATGGATGGCAGCCTAACAATTTGCAACTCCAGACTTGACTTCAGAAAGTCTTGAAGAGCTAAGCCTAATAGAAGATGTTGGCATCCATGAATTAGATACAACAAAACCCTAATCTGTAGAACAAAAAGTAATGAATGAATGAAAGTGGTCCTGTACTCTTTGCCCAGCAGGATCATCTCCAAATACATTCAGTAGGAAAGCTACAGGCACTTAAATGAACTTTTTTTGCCAGAATACATGTGTTTGGAGAGTAGCTGACCAGTGGATCTCTCACAGAGGTAAGCTTGTGCTGTGATCCAGTATGTCATGAATCAACAACGCCATAAGAGTCATCACACTGAGTTAGCTCTGTCTCACCTCCAGATAATACAGCCTCACTTGGCATACTATATTTTCAGATGTACTTCAGACCTTGTTTGTATGCTGCTGGGGGTCTGTGTAGGCACAACTTAGATGTGTGCAATCTATCACATAGATAGATGCTAAGAGGGTATGCACGATTTTTGTGTTACTTTAGTGGATCAATGTAACTAAATTGCACATCAGGCACCAAAGTCATATTTTGAATATCACCACAGGCACCTTGTAGTGAAGGTTTGCTTTATTTAGCCACATTCATTATGGTTTTTGCCCACTGTGCCTAGATGATGTACAATATCTCATTACAGAAAATAGCCTTTGTGGCCTTTTTACTGAGCTATATAGTTAGAATATTGGTTTCACTTTTTCTTTTATAGCTTTTACATTGTAATAACACAACAGATCACTATCTGACTTCTGTGAGGTGGAGATGAAAGTACTTTATTGATGTAACCTCAACATTGCCAGAATGGTGCAACTGTTTTGCTAATTCAGTGACTGAGTTATCCACTTTTATTTTATTTGCTTGTTCTACAAGGTCAACTCATCCCACATCAAGCAGATCAGCAGAAAATATGTTCTTTTGCCCATTGGCCCTGGTGTTTTGAAGCTCTATTTTCTCACCCTAAACTTTTGGCATTCTTAGATCAGAAAATAGGTGGTTCGGCTCCTGATTTTTAAAGCAGATATCCCCTTTTCCCCAGTTTAGCAGTTTAGTCAGCTTCAGTGAAGATGTTGTAAGCACCCACTTTGCAAGATAAGGGAGGGCTGACAGAAGGTGCAATATGATTTACAGTATTAAGGAATCATAGGATCATTTTTTGCTGGAAAAGGCCTTTAAGACCATCAAGTCCAACCGTTAACCCAGCACTGACAAGTTACCACTAAACCATGTCCATAATGTAGGGTGTCTCTGTACATAGGATGGGACATCTACATAGGATGTCCCTATCCTATGTAGTTTGGAAAGTCTATTAAATAGCAGTCTCACACTAAGCTTGTGCTTAATGTGCCTAAAAGCTTTTTTGAACTGAGACATTAGATATAAACAAAGGACTTCAGCCTGTGCAGCAGACTTCTAGAGTTTATCTGCCCATTCAGCAACATAGCATGATTTTACAGAAAGACAGCAGATCTTCCAGGTGATGGGGTTAGCCAAGATCTGAAGAACTAAAGCTGTGAAATACAGAACAGAATGTTAGGTTTAGCTGTAAGAAATAACTATGCCAGGAGAACCAGTTCTGAGTGCAAACTGGCTAGGGTAAAATCAACAAAAAATATGAAAGGAAAGTTAAAATTCTACATTGTTTTTCTTTAGGATTGTTATTGAAATAGACTATCTGTAATATTTTAAAAGTTGATTTTGATCTCAGGTTCAGCTTGGACAGCCGTTCTGCAGTCTGCTCTGGGTAGGTTCTTCCAAAGGATGATAAGATTTGAGCTTGCCATCTTGGAGCAAGAGCAACAGCTCTGCTGTGTACACCCTTTCTGCATGCATCCTCTCTTACCATTACAGATTTAGGATGAGAAGAATGCTTACATCTTTTATGTCTGTGCATCTACCTAAATGCAAGGATTCTGCCTGGAAAAGTTCATACATGTGTAAAAGAGTGAGAGAGTGCATGTAAAAATAGGAGTTTCAGATCTTTTTCCTGAAGCAAGTTCTACAGAACAAAGGCTTTTCAGGAAAATATGTGGTTTTAATACTGGGACTGATCCTACAGATTCTTTTGACTGAGGGCTGTAATTACTATCACATACAGTCAGAGCGAAGGCAGTAGAAGTTTGCATGGTGGAAGCATAGCTTTTAAATAGTCAAGTTAAATGAAGTAATAGCAAGTCTAGCAACAGAGTGAAGAATGAATCCAAAGACAAGTGAAGAAGTGATATGATCAGTAGGTCTTACAGGTCTCCACAGCTTCCTATGAACAAACAGCTTTGACATAATGGAGAACTACTTTACTGGAGCCATCCAAAAGAGTGTCTTCAACAGCAGTAGCATGGTTCACCCTCACTGTTCACCCTGCCTGGACCATTAGGTTGGACTAGAGAGTCCCAAGGCTCCTGTTAACATGAATCACCCTAGAATCCTGCAATGCTAATGAAGCTCAAGCAACCACCTTCTCACAGCCCATCTGAGCTGGGTGATGAAGAGGTCTAAGGCCAGAAGTCTCAATGGGACCTTCACAGCCTCTTCTTCTTGGCAGTCATCATGAATTGCATAGGCTCTTCACCTCTGCTTGGACACCTGGAAAACCTGTCACCCAAAGTACAGGGGACTTCTGAAAGTGGATCTCAGAAGCAATGTAGTCTATTGGCCTGGGAAACTACTCTTCGTGTTTGGCAGAAGCGTGATCTGCCACCTTTCATGCAAGGCACTGGTAGCTACAAAGACAGAGCATTTCAAAACTAACATCATTCAAATCTGGAACATCTGTGCTAATTTTAACAGGGCAAGGAATAAAATTAGAAAAGTTTCTACGTATTGTATGATAATGAATAAATGCACATATTTAACTTCAGCAACTAGCTGAAAACCCTCTGATTGCATTTATCTTTTCTTTATCTATATTTTACTCTTAATAATATACTTTCAAGCTTTCACTGTTTATCTGCTTTGTTTTCTTGAAAATGACATAAAATGAACCCATCTTTGCACTGCATTAAGTGTGCTTCAGTGCGTTCCTTGGTTGTCCCTAATATGTATTTCCAGTTAGTTTTTTTTCCCAACTGATAAATTAAAATAAATCCTCTTCAGAGCTCTGTCTTTTGATATTTTTGCACTGTTTCTTTTTAGTAATACTGTATTGTTGAAGACTGTCTCTGTATCAAGAGGAAGATTCCAAGGAAGTAAACAAATGGTTATTTCACTTTAAAGCAAGACCATGCTGGGAAACAGATAAAAAAAATATTGAACATGAAAGCAAATCTGGAGGGCCTGCACCCATCTCAGAAACAGTGGCTCCCTGGGATATCCATACTCCTTTTCTGTGGGTTTAGCCACACTTGTAGCTCCAAATAATTTTGTGAAATAGAGAGTAATTTCTGACAAATCAATTCATATATACACCTACACACAGCAATTGCCACAGCAGTCAAATGATCTATATTGTAAATGATGTAGAGGATGCATCTCATACTGTATGTGTATTTCCCTAAAGATCTGTAATAGAAATGAAGTACAAAACTGAAATTTTACTGTTTGGTAATTCTGTACCATATTTGTGGAAAATTTTCAATATATAATAATCATCTGATTCATGAACTTCAAATAGAATAGAATATCAATGTAAGTGCAAACAACAATGAACCCAATTTTCACTATTTTTTCCTACTGTAAAGGAGTATTTTTTATATATGATAAAATGCTTCTAAGTAGGATTTCTAAAAGTCTACTGAGTATTCACAAGTATCACTTAACTCTATAGTTAAACTGTAAGTGCTTCGGGTGTCCAAAATTCAGGTCATTTTAATTTGGTGCCAAATGGTGTTTGAAAAGGCTGTCCATGATAAAATAGTCAATTTGAGATCTATCACTTTGAATGGTTGGCTCAAAGAATAGCTGTTATCATTTTTGATGGAGCATACTGGTTTATTCATAAAGATAATACATCAGACTAAATCATAAAATGAAGAGCTTGGAGTGGCTCTGATATGAATCCTAAATAACACAATGTGGCATTTCTTTTCTGATGAACTGATTTAAGTTTCACTTCCTTAGCAAAAAGCTAATCAAAGCTTGCCTGGTGTACTTGCCTACCACTACCCTGGAGACTGCCGAGAGCTGATTAGGAAGCATACAGAGCTATTACTTACTTTGAAGCATTGCCAACTTCCACAGGCTGCTTTGAAAAAAGTGCAATGAGATGAACGGATTAGACCCTTCTTCAAGTGGCCTTTACTACATACTAACAAATCAGTATATTTAAGCAGTAACTTGTAAGTGAGGCTTGCAAGATCAATTAACTGTAAGGAGCTGATTGTCCATGCATAGCTAAATGTTGCCAATGAGATCTGGTCTTTAATTTCTACAAAATGCCCTACACCAATGTTACTAGTATGACAAACTGAAAATAAAATTTAAAAATCAACCCATAGTTCTTTACCCTCAATTTTTTTTTATTATCAAGTTCAGATGGGCATGTCTGAAACATCTCTCGAGAATAAAAATCCTGACATTAATCATCCAGTCAGCTAGCTAGAGCTCTCTGTAGTCTATTTGTCTCTCAGCAGAGACCCTGCTTGTCAGTAAGGGGAAATCAGTGTGTACACAGTGGTGTACAGCAGGGGCTGGAAAGCAATACACTCTGCCAGTTGTGTAGCAAAACACACCTCAGTGGTGAAGGTTTTATTAACACCAGAGATTTCATGGAGAAGAAAATAGATTTTAGTGTTATTCTCCTTCCTTGTATTAGTTCTTGATCTTGGAAAAAAGGAAAAAAAAAATAATATAGATATATAAAAATGGATATATACACATATATTCAATGCACACACAGATTAAGCTGTTAAAAGCTTAGACCTTTCCAAATTTTAAATGTGTGAATGACTTGATGCATACAATACATTCATAGTTTCACCTTGATGAATCAGGCTTAATGGATGACAGGCTGTGCTGAATAAAAAATGAACTTGTTTTTTGAAATAATATTGCAAGAACCTTGGGCTGAGACAGTTCAGTGAAATAGTAACTGCTTTCTCAACATTGTGATAAGAAAAATATTAATTTTCACTTTTCTCTGAAAAGTAAACTCAGAGGTCAATAATACTTCTAGGTCATGGTTTAAATAGAAAACAGAAATCAAACTACAGTAATGACAAGTGATTTTCTATTTAAAGGAGAAGCTGTTTTAAGAGCAAAATGAAAAAAAAAAAACCAACTTCCTTCCCTCTGAATATAAACATGGACTTGGTAAACTATCAATTTACCTCCTAGTGTTTACTTTCTCATGTGCTAAAAGGTCTAAATTATAATGGACAGCTTTCTGACTTGGAGCTTTAGACTAGCCAAATGATAACTTCTATTCTATAAGGCAAAGTGCTGGTTAAATCCTGACCATGCTGGGCCAGCAATTTTCTAGTATTACAGCAGTGTAACTGGTTTTGTACCATTATTCATATAGGACACCTCAATAGTTTTAATACTCATATTTAATGCAATTATTCAATTAAAGTAAATATTTTAGATACCATTATCTGAATGCATTATTAGTTTGCCATATGGCTACACAACCTCGCCTCCCCTTACTCAGAGTGTTGTCCTCATAAAACCCTCTGCATTACTCAGCCATTGAACAGAACTCAGTTCTTGCCCTTGCATTTGCACAGAGAAGCCCTTACTGTTTGAACATCTGGATCAGCCTCAGAGAAACAACCTTAAGTTGTGAGCCCCATTGAAAGAAAGCCCAGCAGCAATGAATGTGTCATGGTCTCCCACTACTGAATATGAAATTATACAGAAGTGCCTTCCTTACTCCATCCAAAAGCTCACAGTGGCTGTAGTGCTAGTATTTCTAGTTGAAGGGTTTGTGTCCAAAAATATCCATTTGCTATTTGGAAAATTGGCCCAGTGTATGGACAGCAGTTGTTCTGCACCAGTACTGGAATTAACTGGTCTGGATAACTGGGGATTTACAGTACAGACTGTGAGCCTGACACATCAGAAGGATTATTACGTACTCCTGCCTCATACACTCCTACCCGGTTAGCAAAGCATCAGTTACATCAGCTTATGCATGCAAAAACCTAAGGGAGTTTCATGGCTTGACCAAAGAATGGGATTGATCCAAAGAATGGGGTAGAAAGGCCCTGATGGGCTGCTGGAAGTCCTTGCTCATTCATTGCCCCATCTGCCACCTCCACTGGAGGTCTCTTCTCCCTCAGATCTGCCTGCAGACCTCCACATCAGATCAGGCAAATTAGAAAAAGAAAAAAAAAAAAAGAAAAAGAAAAAGAAGCCCAAATCAGAACTAGCACTTGAACTCAGTGTGATGGGTTTTTTGACTGAAATAGTCAAAGAAATGATTATATATGCAGTTTCTCTGGAAGATCTCAAAGGATGGTAGGAGGTCAAGGAGCACAGAGAGGTGAAAAGCAGCTGGAGACAGTAACTTCTTTCCTGGTCTCCTGAGGTTTTTCAGCTGCTTGTTAATGTCAGAGCAGAGCCAGAATCTGAACACCCGCTCACATCTCAGT
This sequence comes from Podargus strigoides, assembly GCA_028020825.1. Lineage (NCBI taxonomy): Eukaryota > Metazoa > Chordata > Aves > Caprimulgiformes > Podargidae > Podargus > Podargus strigoides. Next base: position 13,536,037 of record CM051621.1, read on the forward strand.
GCTTAATCCCCTCAGCCACGGTGCTCCCAGCGCGAGCTGAAAACCCCATCAGTATGGCCAGTGTTTATTTCAGCACCCCGAAGCCTCACACAGCCACTCTTAGTTCTTGCTTATCAGAACAAACAGAAGCCTCCTGGTTTGTGCTGGCATCATGATATTTTCCTGGGATCAAAAAGGCAGGTAGTGACATCACCAGTGAAACTCTGTAGATAGGCAACCACACCCTCTGCAGGAAAGGGGTGGGATTTTTAAAAACCTAAACACTGCCTTAACCGCACCCAAAAAGCAACGAGTTGCAAAATATTATTTAATTTCAAAGCACTGTTTAGTATGAGTACAAGGAAGACCAAGGTTGAACACCTTTGAAAACCCAACTCCAAATTTGTCCCTGCTATACTGTATGTAGCTACCTCAGGAACAAATTTAGTCCTGCAGGATATTTTTACTTGACCTGTGAGGCTGATATCAGGACATCCACTAGCTTTCCTCTGACTCCAAAAGTACTCCTACACAGTAACAGTTAATAAATATGGATGAGTCATACACTTTAGAAGTTCAGTGGACCTCCGTAAATCCACACTGCTCTGGTAATCTCAGGTGTACAGCCATTCTTCACCGTGGCAGCAGCCTATGAAAGCAGCTGTGAAAATCTGAGATAACAAGCCTGTAGGATAGAAAGCGGTATCCGAAACTTTTCATGTAATTTACGGCTGATTTTATTCACTTTGGATTTTTGTCAAGTGTATTTATATCATAAAATGTGTTTTATTGGTCTGATTTGAAGTAAAGGCATGGTGCATTATTTAGCTAACTTCAGCCTCTGCTGGAGAAAAACACAAAGCATCTACCTAACCCCCCTAACCCTCCTACCACCAGATAGAGAAAAAAAAACCCAAATGATCCCTAAAACACCCAAATTCATGACCTATAAATGGAAAGTTTTTGCAACACTCACAAATAATATACAGATGGATGGAAATTTGATCATTCAGAAAGGAAACATGAGTAAAAAGTATGTGCTATAGGACTCAAATGCATCTAAATTATGCCGGAATGAGGAATAAACAAAAGGTGATATCTGTAACATTTTCTAGATATGTTTTAGTATTTAACATCTTGTTTTGCAGGTGACCAACCTGTTGCAGGGGAGGGAGCCATTACTGCAAATGGGTGCCCAGCACAGAGCAAATTCTCTGAGAAGCAAGTGTATTTCTTTCAGCCTGCATGAGACACTGATATCAGAAACATCTGTTTTTTTCACTCATAAAGGTGGAATAGTGTTGAAAATGGCAAACAGTTACACAGATACTTCCAGCCAGATGCAGACTTTCCTTAAACATAAGAGACCTAGTGAATAGTCTTCTGCAGGAAGAAATGGCCGCAGCTGAACATCCCAGGCACAGGCTGAGGCCAGGGACTGTGTCCTGCTCTGCAGTGGCTTTCCTGGTTCACATCCCAGTGCATATTGGAAGGGGCTCCCCCCACAAGTGCTGTGTTCCACTGTCAGCAGCAGGCACGCCTGCCCAAAGTCAGCTTGGTCTCAAAGGATACTTTGTATTGCTTGTTAGCAAAGGATGGCAGCCTGAAAACCTACTAGTTTTCAAAGGGCTGTTTATACAATAAAACCTTTGACAACACCCTCAATCGCAGGTGTTACAGCAGATTTAACCACTAAATTTGTAATGATAAAATCAGGCACAGGTGACACACACATTTCCTGAACCAGTTTAAGACACACATTGTATTTCACAGCTGCAGCTGTCTGAACAGCACAAGGCAGAAACTCTGAAGACCCTTGAACTCTACGAAGCTGATTTCACTTCAGCATTTCAGGTCAATAGCTTTGAGAATTAAATCTGCAGAAGCAGCTGGAAGCACCTTGTCCTGCCAGACTGTTGTCTCTTTCCTTTCAGATTCACTATTGTCCATGTTTTTGTTGCCTGTGTGTGACAGGTATTTCACTTGTCTGAATAAATCAGCTAGGAAGGAGGAATGCAGAGAAATTACCAGGATTTCTGAAGAAACATTCATGTGCGCATACATTGCATTCTGCATAACCATTTAATAAGTAGGGAGATAGGCTGGGAAAATTTCAGGCTGAGAAAGGCTTAGGGTCAAAAAGGCTAATATGAAGTGGGATTAAGCAAAGGCTGCAGGAGCTGACTCGCACCATGGTCAGCATCACAAGATAGGTGTCCGAATCAGAACAGCTAGTGCATTTTTACAACACCTTATCAATTCACTGCGTTTTTTCCTGGGTATCAGTTCTATGCAGTCATGCTGCACGTGAGCAAATCACTCACTAGTGATTTCTCAGCCTATTTCAATCAGATTTCAAATAGGAATGGAGGCTTTAGAGATAACATTTTTCTATTCATTTCCTTAAATTGGCCATAGGAAGAAGTGAGAAATCCTATAAGTACCTCTACTAAGGGAAAGGCTAGGGAGTACCATCACATCTGATTAAATGTAACAGGATCCACACCGGAGTGAGCCTTTATAAAAGTCCCAGGGGGGGAAACAGCTTTCATCACGTCTCATACCTTCATCAACACAAAAACCAGCACTGCATAAGGCATGTCCAACAGGAACCACAGAAGTTTCCTTGGTTCTGGCGCTTAGCAAGGGACTTGTTTGAAGGTGATTTTGTCTTGTTACACCGAGGTTGAAGTGTGGTTTAAATTCCTTGTAATGAAAGCTTATTAGCAACCATAGAGTCAACCTCTCCAAGTCATTTTTCTGTTTCAGTCATTGTCTACATGGCTTAGGCAAAGCCACATGGCAAGTCTGTGATACAGCCTTAAAGTCAGAAGTCATACAGACTTAAATAACTCTCAGAAGTGAAACCAAAATTTTCCCAATTTGAGCAGTACGACTGAAAAGCCTTTGTAGCATTTCACTAAATATATGATTCTTTATGAAATTAAAGGTGTAAACTAAAAGAAGAAAGGATGTGAAATCAATGCATTTAGAGCAAAAAGCAGCACCAATGAGTGTCTGGCCATATCTGTCAAACTCTTAATATTTGAGGTTTGCTGAAGCTTTGATGCCCAAGCCGTGCCACAGAAAATCCTCACCCATCACTTTTCACCCGAGACAGGATTTTTCCAGCTATAAAAGCTCTCCTTACAGCTCCAAATAAAGGCAAGGATGACTCTTCTGACTCTTTCTGAATAGTCAAGACTGAACTTGTGGCTTTTGTAGTATTTTTTCCATTTCCAAGAGGTGAGGAAGGCACACTACAGAGAAAGTAAACTGGTGGATGGTGCTGTAGCCTCTTCATAAAGAGAGAGAGGTTTTCTTGGTTTATTTATTCTTGTTGTGAGATTATTGGAGATGAGGGAGACCTGATGTGTGGGGAGGAGGGTTCAGGGGCAGAACAACCCTGTGAGCTGAGGTGAACCAAGACAACAGTTTCTTGGCATGCAAAGGTAAAATCTTATCCCTATCTTCTCCTGATTCCAGGTCTTTCATTTATCTCCTTCCTTGAGTCAGCTTGGGCTCTCACAGGAACCCTCCAGGAGCCTGTTTAGCTCCCTCAGAAGGCAAAGAGACTCAGCTGTCTATGGCACTCCAGACTTACATCAGAGAAACAATTCATCATTATGTTAAACTGAGGAGCGATTACAAAACAATAAGGCTATAACAACATAATCTATCCTTGAAATTAGTATTTTCCTACTAAATACAATGACTCCAGAATTTTCTAACAAGTGGAGAACGCTGCGGAAAGGGACTTAAGTGGAGTTTAGGCAGGATGGACTGGACTTCAGCACTTCTGCATTGAACAGATGAAGAATAAATAGAAGTTTTCTAAGATGAATCTCAGTATTTTCCTCCTTGTGCCATCTCTTGGCAAATGTCAGCTACACAAAGAAAAATTACTCTTCTTCTTTGGGGTGGGGGTGGAGGGTAGGCATTCCAAGAGAACTGGACCATTTTTCATAATTTTATCCTTAAAATAAAAAATCACAGTACTTAACATGTGCTACAGATTTTTGAGCTTTCTGTTGTTAAAAGCTTTTTTTTTTTCCTTGTGAGAAAAGCATGTCAACAAAGACCACTAATGAACTAAGAAAGTGGGAGTCCACCTATGTGTGCAGATGGGCTTAAAGGTGCTTCAAAGGACATTAAGTTTCCTTTTAACCCTCAGCAAAATATTTGAAGAATACTGACACATTTTTGTACAGCTGTTTTAACTAATCAGCTTCTGATCATTAGCTGCCAGACGATCTCTTCATTACACACATTCAGACTGTGACAGACAGATGCTAAAATGCTAACTGACCCCTAAGCAAGTACTCAGCTTTTTTTCTGCTTTCATAATAATTAGGCTTTCTAATGTAAAACTGTGCAAATGCTTCAAGATTAGAAATGTAAGGTCATCAAAACAGTAATTTAATTGACTACCAGATTAAATCTCAGAAAAGACTCTATTGTTACATCTGCTGTCATCATCACATTTAGATATGGAAATCATCTATTCTGAATTTGTTTGCACTCCTGCAAAATGACTGTTCTTCAAGGGTATTTTTGAATAATCTGTGTAATAGGAATTTGCACACCGAATGACAATGGCTGCTAGAAGATTGTAGGCAACTATTTAAGCAGAATGTGTGAGCTCTGAGAAATAAGCTTTTCACAGAAATGCAAAACTACCATACCAAAAATATTGGAATCTTTTAACATTTCAATTGTCATGTATATAAGGGTACTTTTGTGAATGTAGTTTCACATGTCATTCGTACTGCTATTCGTGTGTTGGGGGGGAGGTCAAATTACTTCTAGAGAAAAAATACTTTTTTCTTGAGGTTCTGTTGTTTTGTTGTTTGTTAGGTTTTTTAATAAAAAACCCACCACGTGTTGGCAAAAATTGTCAAGCAAGTTCTTTTTAAACTGAAACTGTTGGTGTAAGTCAGGTTGCAGCATCCTTTTCCCTCTTTTCACCACAATGAATAGGGAACCTGCAGTGCAACATCAAGCACTCAGGTACCCACACCAAGGGAAAGCTCAGTACCCAGACTTGATCTCCTAATGCTCTATATCTGATATCTGTGTAGTGTTGGCCGTCTCCTCTAAATAGAGACGCTGAATTAAACACTCAGCTAGAGCTAACCGATACAAAATGCTGTGAAAATTTTATCTAAAACCTCATTCCTCCTCATAACTTAAATGCTTGAGTCAGGACTACGTAAAATGTTTCTTGATCTGTTTTGAGTACCTTTATAAGAGTAAGCTAACCAGCACCAGATAGGTGCACTGATCATGAGCCCAAGTGGCACAGTGTCACCACATGTGTGCTATTGTACCCTATTAACTGCTAAAACAGGGCAGCTATGCCCCAGCTGCTCAGGGGAAATAGACTCCAGCCCCTGCTAACTGTTGATTCATGACAAAAATCACATTATATCTGAACACAGGACTCTGCTCCAATGCCTAGGACTGCTCTGACACAGTCTTGCAGCTGGTATGGAGGCACCCCACAGAGACCTGCTTGCTTCATGTGCAGGTTGGTACAGTGGTCCTTGTGCTGTGAAAAACTTAAGTGATAAATCCTGCTTCAAAAGCAAATGCTAATATGCAGAAGTGTGCTAACACAGTGGCTTTTGGTTCCCCAAATGACATTTTCAGAATACAGTAATTTAATGGTATTTTACTGGTGCAAGAGTGTTAGATGTGCTCTGAGCATGTCTGCCAGAGAAAATCTCTTGGAGACACACATATCCCTTAGTCTGATTACCAGACCCCAAATAAGTTTAGTCTTAAATTACAGGCAATGACAGTTGCCTATACAGACAGCATTGAAACAGCAGATGTGTAGGAAGCCACAAACGGGACAAATCACACCTATTCTTAGTCATAGAACCCAAGATAACTTTGATGGGACAAATGATCTTCGAGAGATACCTTCTGTCCTTCAGCTCCAGGTGAAGTTTGAATTATTAACTTAGCCAAGATGCTTAAATTTTAGACACATGAGGACAGGTGATCTATGCATTTAAAATACATAACTAAAATGTATAAAATGGCCCTAAAAGCCATAAAATAAGCACTTAAGTGGTCAGTTACATAGAACTTCAATTTTAAACAGACACATTTTTGAGGAACTCAGCATAGCAAAGCAATTACAGATGTACCTTAATGTGTGACTTTTCTTACAGTTTTTAGTCTTGAAAACTTACCCATATAGGGTTTTGTTCCAGCCATGGAAGAAGCTTTTTCTGAGCCTTTCACTATGGTCGCTATGTTAAAGTCAGTGATGTGAACATGTCCTGCATTACACAAAGTAAAAACAGAAGTTAAAACATTTCAGCATAAAAATATTCCTCCCTTTTTTTTAACATTTAAATAATAATGGAAATAAATTAAATTGGAAATATTCATGAAAATCCATGGAAACTTACTATTAAATGTTACTCATACCTAGAAAAATCATACTGGTAGCAAAGTAATAGAATACTTTTCTTGTATGGTTGCACCCACCAGCTGCTCACAGTACTAAACCCTTTTTGGTGGTCACCCCTGAACCTTCTCTTGCCATGAGCATTAAGGACAGTAACTGTCTTCTCAGAGTGGTAACATGCAAGAGTAGCATGTGAAGCTATGTATGAAATCCACCTCTCCTTATCTCCAAATAGAACCACTCTCAGGTGTTCATGACACCTGCTTGCTATCACATTCGCTTCAGGTTACCGTCAGCCTGGCTTTTCCTGAGTCTCCTCCGGGCAAAAAGGGAGCCAAAAAGAAAAAAGGTATTTTTATCATACAATAACTATAAAATTAGATCCATAGTAACAGAGTAGTGTGTGTGTAACAGCAGCAGCTCCCAAATAATCACTCATTTGACAGCAGGTTGCAAGATGAAAGATAAATGACAGAAGTCAGCCTGAGGACTTGCTGCCTGACCAGCAGAGAGCTGATTTAAACTGAACTAATCAGGCTGGATGGCCTAAACTGGCTGTCATTATTTTTTTCCTGGTGTAGCTTACAATAACCATAGGTTAAATTGTTCCACCACAGTGAAGCAACAACTGTTAATCCTGGCTTGCCATAGGCAGGTAAACTGAATATAACTTCAGCATGAAAATCTGTAGAATTTTAATTTGATAATTCTGCTGTGGGGTTTTGCATCTCCACTTAAGGAGTAGTTTTATATTGTAGAGTGATGCAGATAGTATGGTCTCTGTGATTACATATGTCGATGCCATTGTAGAGGGCAGAGTACAGTGAAAGGTATTTCCTTCCTTGGCTTAGTCCTGCTCTCAGATCAGGATTAATACATCATGTCTTGAACTAGAGTCTTGAGTGACAGGTTCTTGTGATTTTTTTCAATCAAGATCTCAATCTCATTCAGTCCACAGAATGGAGCAGGCTTTGGGCATGATGCAGTTATTAAGTGAGGGAGGTTGTTATCATGTTTGCTGCCAAAGATGAAAAGAGTGTAACAAATGACTGATGTTGAACATTAACGTGGTGCCTGATAGAGGAACAGCAGTCTCAACAAAAGATTATGTGGCTCCGACAGCCTACCCTAGATCCTGCTCAAAGTCCCCAGGAAATGTATCTGCCAACCTCTAACAAGTCTTTGGCCACGCGTGTGTGAAGTGAATTTCTCAGAGTCCCCTAATTTATCTGAGATCTGAGCTGATTTTGAAGGGCAAAAGGAAGAAGGTGCATCCCACTGCTAAACTTAAAGCTATTTCTCCAAATGGGAGACAGAGTAGAATTTTTTGATGAAAAGGTTTCCATGCTTTCTGCAGTTTTCTCAAAAAAAGCACATTATATTGACACTTTCCTCCCAAGACACTCAGCCTGGAAGACTTCTGCACACAGCTGACAAAAAATGTGAGGAGATATGTCCTGGTTCCCCAGGAACAGACCATGCAGACAGGCCATGAGTAGCCCCAAGTCAGCTGAGAGATCCAGTCAAGGCAGCTGACTCACAGGTGTATCCCATACACCTCATCATGCTCATTATAAAAGGAGGGAGTTCAGTGAGGGTGGCATTCCTCTTCCTGGGGTTCCTCCCTCTTGGTCTCATGTTTTTGCTTCCTAAGGACCAGGCTGAGTATGAGCTTTATGCTGGTGCATATACTTTATGTTGGTGTTTGTATTAGTTTTGTTATTTGACTAAAACCATTTAAATTTCAACCCACAGGACTTCCTTGTTTTCCCTGATTCCTCTTCTCAGCTGGGGAGGGGACATCAGGTGGTAGAGAAACTGCTACAGTTTAACCCTGGATATAGGCTAAATGTAGACAAGGTGAAAGTGATCACTTTACAAGGGTGGGAGGTGTTAGGCTGCCATAACAAGAATTAGGGTTCATGGCCCAGTCTGCCAACAGATTTCATGATGTTATTCCTCCTTCCTGGTGGCCAGAGCATAGCATGTTTGCGGTTTATTTCTGTGCTAATACAACACTATGGCAGAAGGCTTCTTGAAAATGATAACTGAACCACACATAGCCACCTCATGGCAGTAGTTTTAAGCAATTCTGTGTATACTGTAGAATGAAAAGCTGCAAGGATCTTGGCAGACTAATACTTTCTCTTTTTTTGACGGATAAATATAAAGTTCTGTCATTTAAATGACAGCATTGTAAGTGATGCTCCCTATTAAAGTCCCAGCATGATAGCCTGTTGTGAAACACCTATACCTATTGCATAGTATCCATTCAGACTGATCTAAATAGTTGATCTGCAATGAAAATTGCCTCTCCTGCAGTGCATTGTTTTCTCTCCCTTCTATTAGATTTCTGTTCATTTAACAAAACCAAAATAACACATGTGAAATGTTATATACACTGGTTGATGGCCTTTGTTAAAAATGCCTTTCTGCAAGGTAAGGGATGGACTGGGAGGATCAGTTCTGCATAGCTATTCTGTATCCTGCTGCCAATATAGCAGCCATGGGCAGCTCCTGTACGTGTAACAGGGCACAGCAGAGATGTGTCCGTACCACTGGAAAAATATCACCTTTGCTCCTCTCCAGGGCCCATGGGCTGCCTGCAGGCAGCATTTGCTTGTTGTTTAGAGGGCTGCTAATTGGCTATGGAGGGAAAGCAAGGTGTCCCTTGGCAGGTGGGTGGCTGTGCTGCCACACGGACCACACAGAGCACTCGATAGGAGAGGGCTGGTGTTGGGGACAGAGTCAGAGCAGGGGTTGCTGGGGAGTGAACCCTCTGTTCCTGTTGGCTGTGGGGGAAGGCTGGAGGGATGTCAAGACAGGACTCTGCCTGCCTGTGCATACTGCTGAATGGTTTCAACTCTTTCAAGCCTAATAACTTGCTTTTTTTTGTTGTTGGGTTTTTTTTGTTGTTGTTTTTTTTTTTTAAGTTTTTCATTCCTAGTGTGAATATTTCAAGAGACAGATCCCAGTTCTCTACAGGAGTCTTTCTAACCAGGCTCTAAGACATCTTTTTACTCCAACTGTTGCATATAGGAAAAGGAAAGGTTGCTATTGCTGCAGTAAATATGCTGGAATACTGGGCACTTCATACTGTTTCCAGTACTTCAATTCATGGAGACTTGTCCCATTTAAACTTCACACCTTGTACCTGATCTCCCTTTCTGGGTATTATTGTGAACAACTTAATGTCAAAACCAAGTCTGTACCCTTGCTCCTTTCTCAAGTGTCTATAATTCTATGATTCTATGATTCTACAATATTAAACTTAGTAGTGCCACTTGGGTTTAGCTTTTAAGAGCTGTGGAGCAGAGCAGTGCAGAACAGCTGCAGAAGTACCTCACTAAATTCAAGTATCTCAGGGAAAAAGCTCATTGCTTAATCCCTATGGCTGCATGACTCCATATGATAATAAGATGATGGTGGAGAGAAAGGAAGAAAAGGCAAATGACCACATTCTTCTGTCTCTCTGCAGAGTGGCTTTTTCAAATCATCCCAGACTGCACAGATTTCACGTATGTCAACACGTACATTGCAAGCAGAATGTATCTTAGTGGAAATAGTTTCCAAAATTGCATTCTTCCAGTCAGCTTCCGGTTAAAGCTTTAACAGGGAAAATTTGCAAGTTGATGCCTACAGCACAGTGTGTGACTTTGAGCAGTTTTATACATGCACTTTGGAAGTACTGCATGGCTTTTATGCCTCACTTTTCCACATAGCCTGAAATCCCAGTATCTGAGTATGATCTGAGCAAGTTATCTTTGTTTGGACTGTTATTTAATTTTTGAACAAATAATAATGACAATTAAAACAAGTTCTGAAATGTGGCTGAGGCTGGCTCACCAACATTTAAGGGAGGAGTATGTACATGACTTCAAACCTCGTTGAATTTCTCAGTCCGAAATTAAAGGGGTGCATGTGAGGGCAGAGAGAAGAAATACCAGACTGGAGTGAATGCCGTCAACTCAACATGGATCAGAGCTGATGAGAGATCTCAACACAGTAACACTTTAGAGCAAATTCAGGTCTGGTTTGCTCTCAGAAGGTCAAACCCTATGAGCAGTTTACAAAGCCTCTAAGGTTAATCTGTACAATGTACAAGAGTGTAAACTCATATCCACATGAACTTAGCGTGACTTGGCACTCTGCCACTTATCATCAGGAAGATTGTTAGAAACCTTGTTGTACTGCTACAGATGGGTTCAGCGAGGCTGTGCATTTCAAAAGGGTAGGCTGTTTAACTGCTGTATAGGCATGTAAAAGTTTCAAATATATTTTCAGAGTATAGGTAGCTTCAGGTGGATGAATTGTGCTGAGAATATTCATCTTGTTAATCAACATTAGAGGGTTAAATGAGATAGAGTCCCTGAAAATTGTCTATGGGTATAAAATGGACCAGCCCTAGTGCAGACACACCGGGTACATCTTTAGTGGAGACTGTCTCCCAGACATCACTGTACAGTAATAATGGTGACAGTTCTGCTGTTCAGAAGTTAATATGGGGGTTCAAAATACTGAATTTATGGATTTTTTAATCTTATTTTTGATTTTAATATGAAGATTGCTCATTGGATGCTTCTTTCAATTTTAATGTTAGTTTTGAAATGAAAGCTGAGATTCTCATGTAATCAAGGAAATAGTTTTAAGAAGAACTTTGATCATAAAACAATATAATCATACATAATAAGGCACATATGAACACCAGCTTAAATCTGCCTTGCAATCATAAGAGAAATGATTACTGAGTAAAATTATTACTAACAGATGCAAAAATCCAGTCAAAAATTCTAAAACCCCTAATAAAATATAATTAGTCCTGTTAAGCCTAAGAGGGAAATATTAGGTCTGGGATTTCAGTATGGAGAACCACCAGGAAACAATTCCAAGACCAGAAGAAGGAGGCATTCAGTGCAATTAGCAGGCAGCACCTTCAAAAAGAACAAACAGGTAGTGAGTCTTCACAGAATCTGTGTTTAAGCGAAGGACCACTTTGCCACAAGGTGTTAAGGATGTTAAAAGTTCCCTCCAGTCAAAGAAGCATCAGAGAACACCACGGAAAAGACCATTGAAAGTTACTAAATGTGTGAAAACCCTATCCATCTCAGGAAATGCCTCAGTCACGAAAGGCTGGAGGTTGGGTGAGTACCTGGGGGAAGTATCACAAAAACTTGTCTAGTTTTATAGCCTGCTCTATCATTAATTTTTTGGAGACGGATAAACTCAACTAGATGGGCTTTTGATCCAATGTAGTTGCTCTTCTGCTCTGAAATGAAAAGCCTGCATACCTCTAACACTACCTATGGCAAGAGGTATGTCTCAATCTTAACATAAGAAAACACTTCTTTACTGTGAGGGTGACAGAGCACTGGAACTGTCCAGAGAGGTTGTGGAGTCTCTGGAGACATTTAAAACCCATCTGAACATGTTCCTGTGTGGTCTGCTCTAGGATCCTGCTCTAGCAGAGGGTTGGACTAGATGATCTTCAGAGGTCCCTTCCAACCCCTGCCATTCTGTGATTCTGAGAGGAGCAAAAGGACCAGAGCTGTGCCTTATAAGGAGAAATTAAAAATGTTGAGGTTCTTCAGCTGCAAGCAGATTGCTGAAGGAGTTTTTGAATGTTATGAAGATTCTGATTGTAAGTTATTATTTACCAAATCTTGCAATTCTAGAAGCAGAAGATATTTTTTTGGAAGAAGAATGTTTCAAAATACATAGAATAAAACGCTCTTCTTTCATGAAGTATAGCAAACTTCTACAACTTGTTTCTACAGGAGATTGCAGAGGCCAATATCAGCAGCTTCAAAGAGACAGTAGACAAGCTCCTTAACAAAGATTCATTCAAATTCTAAAGGGAATATACAGAGATACTTTAATATCCTAATATAAAAATTGTAGGTGATAGGAAGCACTGAAGCATTCAATGGCCAAGTGGCAAAGGGCATGCTCCATGAACAGTATCTCCTCTTGCTGCTGGTTGTGACAGAATACTGCCCAAGGTCTCAGATCTGACCCAGCAAGGAGTTCTTCCTCGGTAAAACAAGCAGGGGCCTTGCTGGGTCTTATGAAAATATGTCCTGAAAAGCTTGTCTGAGGGGAAATCAAACCTTTACAAATTTTCTCTAAACAGAGTGTAATAATGGTGTGGTAATAATGGTGTGGTCACTCTGCACAGTGCAAAACCTCGATGCCAAAGCAGAGCTTCATAATTTCTGCAGAATGATCAGAAATGTTAACATCAATGGTGCTACCAAATAGCTACAGAAATAATGTTGTCTCTGGAAAAAAAAAAAAAGGTAGTGTACTAATCAGTTTCCCATTACTTGTTTTTCTGCATTTTAGGCATTCCTCATCCTCTTAGATGTCATAGCTAATAGATCATGGAAAGATTTAAATACATCTTTAATTTCTTTGATATCTCAGAAAAAAATACAACATGGACCAGATTTGCCAACTTCCAGTTCTAAATGCTGTCATTTCAGTTATATTGTTCCAAACCATTAACGGAATAGTAGAGGAAGCAGAATACTGTTATTAAGACAATTCCATAATGCTTTTCTCTCTACAACCCAATAATAGCTCTCCTGAACCATTAGGTAGTCCATTCAGCTATCACTGGAATAATTCTGTTTCAGATGCATGTTAGCAAAACAGAGCACTACTACTAAATTTAGAGATTTGTGTTAGTCGTAAAAGAAAGAGCTTTCTGGGAAAGCTGAGGGGGAAATGTAACAAAAGTGCTTTATGGACAGTATTCATTTCCTTAGAGGTCTGATTCTGCTTCAGAGAGTGAACCCTGAAGTGTTACCTACATTTTTCCTCAGAGGAGACTCCTCTATGGGATGGAGAATCTTTCCAGGAGACCAGACAATCATCTTCTGGTAGGGTCTGAATACTACTTTAAGCAGCAAATTACCCCATTCTCATGTAGCATTATGCTTCTTGTGGCCATCAAACATTTATTTCCATTGATGCATGAGAACCTGTGCTCAGCAGAGTTGAGATGTGGCTTTGCTGAAAAGTACATGAGAAAATTCAGACATCCTCTGCCAGAATGATTTTTAATGTTGTATGCGTTTTCATGGGTTTTTTCTTTGTAAATTGATCGTTTTTATGGATTTAGACAAATATCCTGTTTTCACTACTTCTGTATTCTGTATTCACTACTTCTGTAAGACTTACAAATAAATTGTAGTGAAATTAATTTTAATGAGCAGAAATATCTATAATCTATAATCTTGATATATGTTATGAAAGTCAGTTCAACTACTTGAAGATACAAGGCAATGTGAAAGGCATAACACTGCGCTTTGACTTCAGCCAAAATAGGTTTCTTCAGTGAGGTCAAAGAAATTTAATGCATTGAGACAAATTTTCAGTCCTAAATGTGCGTATCCAATTCCATAATACTTCGTATAAGCACAGTTTGTTTAATGAACTGTAAGGAAGACCAAGGGGTAAAGTCAAGCACATAGGAAACTTATGCCATCTTAGAGGCCACAGGCTAAAATAAAGTTCCTTCCTGTGCACCTGGTTAGGTTCTTATTAGGTGAATTTGTTATGCTTCCTCTACAGTCTAGCATATTTGTGGTGCATATATTCAGCACATTTTTCCATTAACTGAAACCTGATGATTCCGTAAAAATGATGTTACTCTGTTGTGGCTTAATCAAAGCTTTTATGGACTTCAAGAATAGCATTCATCTTGCAAAATGTACTTCCGTAAGGTGGATGTCTGTATCTTTACTCAAAACTTCTAGATATTAGTGATCAAAGAGAAATAGATACTGGGATATAGTGCAGACATCCAAAACAGATCAGATGATCTAAAACATGTCTATGTCTTTCATCTATCTGTAAAGGAAGCCTGTGGTGATGAGCACAGGATAGATGCCTGTCTTACTGATGTCCCCTCATTTAGTGAATTGAAGCACGTGCACCCTTATCCAGGTTGAGAGAATTACATCTCCCAACCACATTACAGGTCTGTGAACCAAAGATCCATGAGCTGCTTGATTCTGCTGACCAAGGTCTATCTGCAAGTCTGGAGAAGCATGGTTGTTTCACCACCTGTTTGTAGGTGTGCTATGATGGAGCAGTATTCTGCTTTGCAGAAAAGGGGCTATCCATCCCAAAATTTCTGAGCCAGCTACAGATCATTTTATTGTTGAGCAGCTTATAATCACTAAAAAAAGCTTTGTTTTGCAGCATATCGCTCACTCTGGTGTAGCTTCTTTGCAATAATTGAGTTCCCAGTAGGAAAGCTCTCGCAAGAGGCTGGTTTTATGCAGCAATTGACCTTGCTGAGGGGCAAGGAGAGATAAGGGCAACCCTGCTTCAAAGGCTGTCAATCAGAGATTTAGTACACTCAGTTGTTTCATGTTGCCTTTGACATCTTTAATTCACACAGGACTTAAAGACAAGATATTTCTGTTTCATGCTTATTTGCTGATATTAGTGTCTAGGGAACATTAACACTAGTGGGTCTGAAAGATTAAATTCATGAAGTTCTAGATGGTTTAAAACTCCAACATTTAGCTTTGTTGGTTTCTTTATTCCCAGGGACAAACTCCAGCTGTTTGTAATGTTACCTCTTAAATCAACTTTAACTTGTATACCCAGCTGCTCTGCAATGGATTTTGAAAGAGAATGGTAATGTTGACAACACTTCAAGTTTATATTTTCTCAAAGATTAACTGCTTTTAATCCATTTCTGAGGTGAACAAAGCACAACAACACTTTCCCACAGGAGCAAACACACATGTCCTTTTTCCATTTAGTCTTCCTCCTGTATGTATTTCTGTTCTGATATAAGGCTAATGTCATCTTTACCTGTATTTTCTCATGTTCTTCCTATGAATAGTTGCAACAAGATGCATGGAGTTTTAGCAAAATACTTCATAGATGGTGTATATCTGTAAAATTTAACTTTAAAGGAATTAGATGCTTTCTTATTTTTTTCATCTGTTTTTATTTGAGATCGTGGAATTAGTACTGAAAGTTCAGGTACAGGGAAAGTCCAAATTTAGGTATGAATCTAACATCTGACGCTGATTTACAAAGCATGTCATAAACACATCACTGATCTCAAGAATTAGAGATATCTGAGAAAAAGCAGTCAATATTAGCTTACCATGCTCATCCAGTAGTATGTTGTCAGGTTTGATGTCCCTATAAAATAAGGAAAAGAATGCATTACATTTCATATCCAAAGAAAACCTGCAATTTTAACGCTTCCCATCTGAGTACGAGGGCCATGCCTTTTATTTAAATCATTACAAAACCAATGAAAACCATATCGCACATAAAGGCAAATGATTTTTATCTACATCTTTTTACTGCCCTGAGAGAACATGCATACTAAGGAGGCTCTCTAGGTTTCCATTTCATGTGGTTTTGTTTTCATATGGTTAACATTGACATGGATTTGGTTTTCAATATTATGTACTTTATTCTTTATAGCAGCAGGAACAATGAGATGGAAGATTTGCATCTAGGAGGAGCCTGATTGCCTCAGGGACTCTGTATTTGACAGACCCAAGAAATCATTTAATTGGAAACATTGGCGATCTACCCTTTCAGACAGACCTTGCTAATCTGCCATGTTCATGTACAATCACTCACATATCGTAGAGTCTTGCTAGCTACCTTATGGGAACTGGCTAAGCCTAGAAGCTCTCCTTTTAGCCCCCGAATCACCACTTGGCTGTTTGTAATGTCAGGTAGCATGCTTGGGAAAGGAGTAGGGATACATGAGGATGGAGATCATGATTTCCTGAGGCATCAGCTCAACTCTGTCATTCTTGGCATAAGGGAACAGCATTGCCCTAGTGATCTGCATTTTCAGGATCATTTTCCATTGACTTATGTTCATGCTGCTGTCAGGAGGGATGGAGACAGCCTTTCCCCACTATTGTTTGGCATTCCCACTCTCTTTCTTGGTCCAGCATCATTGCTCATGGTGCGTATTTGTTCTGCGGGAAACTCATCTCTTCCCTTTGCCAGCCTGGATCAAGTGATCCAGGGTGGTTTGGCTCACCCTGCATCTCGGTGATGTGGCAGTATTTTGTGACATTGCCTTTCCCCTGTCAGATTGTGCTCCATACAATTTCAAAGCCATGGTCTTAGTGTGGTGTTGCCAGAGTGAGAGATGCATCAGTCCACCTTGCGCAAAACATTTGGCTCTTGGGCTGAATTTTCCACTTATCTCAAAAGACAAGGCATTGTAAACTGTCAAAATAAGCTGATGAATGAGTCTGCAAATGGACTCTGAACACTTCCGTCTTCCATGCGATTTCTTTTAGCCAATGGACGGCTTGATTATTCTAATTTAAACACTTCCTAGGAAATCCTATTCTGAGTGAAATACATACTAATACATACTTAGAGTATGCTAACAAGTTTTTCCAATGTGCCTGTAAATGGAAAAAGAAAAAAGTGACATGTTGCAAAAGGAAAATGTGTTACACTAGAATACATTTTCTTAAAAAAAAAAATTAGAGAATGACTTTTCTAAAGTAAACATCACTCGGGAATAAGGTGGCAATAGCAATTATAATATGTATATTGCTTGTATGACATGAGCTCAGTCAACACCTAAACTCCACATCTTTATTGACAAAAGAAGGAAACTTAGTTTGGTAGTCTGAATTCTATGCTTTCTATCCCCTCCTGAAAATCATTTGAAATCGTGAAGTACACTAAGATTATGTTTACAATTTGTGTGGCAGCAGCTGGAGAAACGTAGGATAAATAAGAAATTACTTTGAATCATTCCCTGCACAATTGGAAATAATGTATGATGTGTATGTGTCTGTGTAAGGAAAAGGATCTCATTATGGATTACCGTGTGGGATGGAAATATAAACTTATACTGATATTTCAGTGTGAAATACTGTGTTTCTTCTGTGTAATTTACAGACTACGTGTAATTGCATGATTCAGCAGCAGTTCTTGTTACGTGTGTAATATAAGGGGAAAACTTTCCAAGAGCCCATGTCACCCACAAACCTCCAAACTCTGAATTGTCTTTTTCCTCTCGCCTGTAGTCTCTTGTCATATCATTCACCAGAGCAAAACCTGTACTTCCCCTGATTTCTTATGGGAGAAGTTGTGAGTTATGGCAAACTATGGGATTAAATATGTTTATTTATAATATAAAACTTGTCTCTGATTGAATTATCATAGGAAATTCTATACATTTTTATATGTAATGTTATATCTGTTCTCTCAATTAATGAGACAGTTTTTGGAACAGCTACTATTCAACTGGTATCAAATGTATTTGCTAGCAACAAAACAATCTTGTTTTTTTGTAACTTTTCTGCTAAAAGTTGGAATTGTGATTTCATGCTGAATAGTCTGTGGTTGAGCCACGACTTGAAAATGCAGCAGTGACTTCCAATGGAAATACACGCCATGCTTTTGACTGTCGAATTAAATTTTTGAAACTTTATTTTCACAGTTTAACAAGCACAATCTGACTGCATTTCTCATGCAGGTTAAAAGATTGGAAGTCATACCCAAGTACATTATGGCCTTTGTGGCTTCCTAAAATCAGTGATATGTTCAACATCACTCCAAACTGTTTTTCTCAATTTAAGAAAATAAATATTAAGAATTGGAATGGTACAATAATTAGTACTTCACTGAGAATAAAACTGATCAAAAGGAGAAATTCATCTGTGTGTATAATGATGCAGCACCCAGGGATTGCTCATTAAAAGACTGTGCCTTTCTGATCTCTTTTTTAAGATGAGTTTAAATAATTTGAATATCTGCTATGGTATTGCACCATTAAATAGACTATATATATTTTTATTGCCACCAGAAAAGACATTGACTAATCCACTTGACAGCTGTATGTAGTATCAAATATATTCTTGATGCAGTTGCATCTGTAATGTTCAGAAAGTTGAGTGGTAAAATTGGATCTGTGCTTATATTTCTGTGATGAATTCAGGCAGTAGCTTATACTTGATACAAATGCACACAGACCATAAAGCATTCTAAGGGATCTTCCCCATCATGGGCTTTGCCAACTTCGCTCATTTTGCTCAGAGGCAGGACTGTAGCTGGGGGCAGGTACAACTGGGTGTGTGGCCTTGCGCAGAGCAACGCAACCCCTCAGTACCTGAGGCAACCTGATAGACTCATAACCATGCATCAGATCTCAAAACAGGCTATTTTAAACTGCTTTTACAGCAAGCAAAAGTCATGGGCTAACTTAAGCAAGAAGGTGAACAAGTTTCTTAATTAAGATCCTGCTGTTTTGGGATCATGTGCCTGGAGACACGCATGATGCATAGATTCACATGGAAGGTGAGAAAACAAAGTGCAGGGTCACTGTGAAGAGCTCTGTTATGTGGTTGTCCCCAGTTTACAGCATGGCACTGAAAGCCCTCCTTTCCAGAGGCAGCTTCTTGAAAACTCCACAGACTGCAGAGGAGAGAGGCCACTGCTCTGCCTTGCACTGACTGCTGCCTGCTGGGTACAGGGCAAGGAGGGTTCGGCACAGTCAATGGGAAGACTTGGCAGGTCTAGGAGCATTGCAACTAAAGTTACCAGGTATATCCAGATGGAAGGCTTCCAGCATCTGTTATACAAAAGACAGCTAATTCCTTTAAATACTCCAGATAATTCATCTAAATGGGAAAAACACTGTTTACTTGGAAAGGTGGATTTAAAAGTTATGAAGTCTTTAGTTAAGCAGTTTAAATTTAAACATGTTAAGTAAGTGAAATTCTATTTTGACTATGCATCAATTTTTCAGGAAAAAATTTTCCCCTTAGCAAGCATGTTCAAACAACAGGGCATGAAATTCAGCACCTTAGCTTCAGGGTTTTCCTATTCTGCATATCCCTAGCTAAGAGAATGAACTGAAACACTCATTTCATAGTCCAAGTGTCTTGAACCAGCTCATAAGAGAAATAGAAGGACTTTTGCTAGGAGGTCCCTTCCAGACTGAATTAGTCTGGGAGCTTATGGAAAATAATGTATCCAAATTCAAAGTCCGTTGTTCTTATTCCTCCTCCTTTTGGCTACAAGGAAGTTCATGAAAAATTTAAGACACCAGGGAGAGAACTGTATATGTGGAATTTAGTGAGTCTTCAGTATAGTCCCTTGTGGCTGGAAGCTGGTCAGAGCTTCCACATGTTAAATTCTGTCATGGGACTTGAACAATCATGAAGAAAATAGTAGGAATAAATAGCTTATAGTCAGCCAAAAAGAAGGTTAAAATGGAAATTCTCTGCAGTTCAGCACTGGAGAGGTGTAGCACAATGTTTATTAGCTCTGTGAAGTGGTAAAAGAACAAAGATTATTTCACCTAAAGAGGACTCTGAAAAATCTCGGGAAGAGGGAGCAAAGCTAGGTAATTGTATTGTCAGTGCCAGATAAAGTGAAGAATAGACACAGATTATGTACATACATCAGAAGGGGAGAATCTGAATTACTCATTGGAATTAATAACCATAAATAACCTTCCAGACATCAGACTTTTATGTCCCTTGTATAGGTCAAAGAGTCATGGAAAAGAAGACTGAAAAACATGCGATGATGTCATTTGCTCTAAAGCTTGAAGTCCAGAACAATCTCCAAGAAAGTTTCACATGTACTGCTATGAATTAGCAACCAGGACATTGTAACTTTTGATCTCTATTGATATCACCTGGACTTGAGACATTGATCTAGAAATGGAGGAAGTGTAGTTGGTGAAGTCAGCCATGAATTGCCCAGTTTTCTCAAGGAAAAAAAGTAATGGCTGGTTCATTGTCTACCACTTCAGATTGATAACAACTAATTCTAAGTAGGTTATAAAAAAATATTGGAAAAAAGGGTGTTGTGCTGTAATTTAAAACAAAGGTAAGTCCTTCAGGTTACCTGCTTTCATAGTATCTGAAAGAAAACAGTCAAAAAAGAAAAGATCTGCAGAAGGTTGAACAAAAAATATTTCCTGAGAGTAAAGAACAAATAGATTAGTGTTGTTCAGCTAACAGCAGAGATCTGTAAGATGCAATGTGACAGGCACTTCAAATAATAAATAGTATCTAGATGGTCAATAGAACTTTTCTATTTGCTTTTGGAACATGAAAGCAACGTTTATATTTCCTAAAGCTGAAGTGAACTAAACAAACAGGGTTTTATTTGTACAACTAAGAATTAAACTCATGTTGATTACTACAAGTCATAATTGCGTAAAAATGTTTTAGAGGCTTAAACAAAGATTTAGCCATTGATGTGAATAACAGAACTAGCAGCTAGAGTTCCTCCAACTAATCTAGTTGATTTAGGAAAGCAACTCTACAGCAAATACGGATGCTGTCTTCCCTTCACCTTTCTGAAACCCATCAATAATAATGCCAAACACAAGATCTATGCTTTTCCTTAAACCTGCGAGAACTGAAAAACTAACACTGCACGTCTGTTTTATTCTGTTTTCATATTTTGCAGCAAACATACAAACACAACTGGCTTGGTTTCTGTCATGTTTAAAATTGTAATTTTTTGCTTTAGCCTATATTTTCTCCTTATTTTGTCAAAAGATTTCACATGTTATTCAACACAGGGACATCTATTCTTTGCCAGTCCAAGCAGCTTTTTAATATTATCAGAGGAAGTGTTTCAGTAACAAGAGCTCTGGATAGGTTTGAATTCACATGTGTAATAACCCTTAACCCTTTACTTGGTATCAGCAAAAATCCAAAGTACATTCTTTCAACTTTATGTCTGAAAGCAGGATGTAATGTATTATTATTATGGCTCAGAGCTGGATCTAATGTATTATCAAACTTCCGTTCTCTTGAGCTTCTAAAATCCCACAGTAACATCTATGAGCATCTCAGTTGGTAGCAGTTTTACCAGCATGTATTATTAGGAGTATTTTCAGTTTTTAATGATGATTAGTTTGCTCTGAACAAGGACTGTTGAGTTTTCAACTCTTCATTAACCAAAGGCAACTTACAGAGAAAACTCAGCTGTGTACAAACTCATGAAATGAAATCCTATATTTTTAAAACCAGTTCTTAAATGCTTTTATTTGAATAGTCAGAAGATATGTACTCACTTTCATTCAAAAGACAGAAACTTGCTTACGAACAACAGGTATAAGATGAAACAAGAGAGGTTCAGGCTGGATCTAAAGGAAAACTTTCACGGTGGGGACAGACAAACAGTGGAATAGGCTGCCCATAGGACTTGTGTGGTCACCATCCCTGGAGTTTTTCGAAACATGACTACAGAAATCCCTGGGAAGCCCGGTCTGATGTGGTATTTGGTCATGCTTGAAGCAGAAGGTTGGACTTTTTGAGGTTCCTTTAAACCCTAATTTTTCCCATGATCTTTTATGTACAGGCAAGGTCTGCAGGGAGCAAAGAGGGCTTTCTCCACCCTTTAGGTCAGGAGCAACAACTGAATAGCTTCCTATAAACCACAACTAGTGCTACAACCCATAAATAGCCTCCTCCAGGGACAGTGGTAACACCTATTAGCAGTAAAACTCCATGAGTTGTAAGATGTACTCATCTCAGTCTGGATGTTGTAAGCCCATATTTACATGTATGTCACTAAAATTCATTGGCTGATTCAGTTAAGGCAGCTCATGCCCCTGAAGAATGCTAAGGGTTTTTTCCTCAGAGATCATTTCAAAATAGCCAACGTAGAAATTAAGTTAGATGTATTTTGCATTCTCATAAGGATGCAAAAGAAGCAAGATCCAGACAAAGTCAATGGAAAGATTACATTGGCTTCAGTAGACATGGTTTCAATGCTGATAAAGGTTTTCTTGTACTCTTTTGTCTTTAATGCTGACAATCTAACTGCATATTGTGTAGGATAAGCCTTGAAATACTGAGTTTAAAGGCTTTTTTCTTAATTATGCAGGTCATTTCTTATATTAATATTTTTTTCCTTATGCAGAAATAGGCATTTGAAGTTACAGTTTTCACTGGGGGAAAAAAAAATAAAAATTGTGTTAAGATCACAGAAAGTCACTTTAGCTAGCTTTTAACCTGCAATCACCTTCATGATCCTTTTTGCCTTCTCTTTGTCAAAATAGTCCCAACAGTGGCGACTGAAAGTGAACGTAGGTTGTATTCTTGGATGTAGACAATGCTATACAAAAACTAGGAGTCTGCATTGATTGTCAGATGCAAGTCTAGAAGAATGCTACTATCATTAAAAAAAAAGCACAGTAAAAAGCAAAAAATCCTAGATAACAATCTGAAGTCATACAGGAATAGTTCAAATAATCTCTGTTTACTGAGTACCTGATTCTCTCAAGTATTAAATTATCAGTTATTTGCTCATAACCCATTTATACCACAGAATATACCTGAACTGAGCATTTAATTTATTGTTTTTTTTTCAGGTTTAGTTAGTCGCACTGATGTTTCACATTAAATCACAAACACATACCTGCCACAGAGTAACAAAATAATGTGACATGAGTAGTTCTGGATGATTTTCATTAAGGTAAATATTAGCCGTATAACTGTTCCTTAACAGCCATAAAAATAGCAATGAGTTGAGAAATGTAAATTTCAGCTATGGATTATTCAAGTTGACATGTGACATCACTATATCAAGAGCACTGAACTGAACCATATCATATAAAAGAGTTTTTCCCAATTAAGGAAAGAGATGTGAATAAATTCTATTTTTCACAGATAGGGACCTTATTTCCTTCCTACTGATTCACAAATAATGCACATCCAATGTAAGCAGTTCATGAAGAAAGCGAGTACATACATAGTGAGGTTTTCTTATTGTAAATTTATTGAAGCTTCAGATGAAGGTAAA
This sequence comes from Podargus strigoides, assembly GCA_028020825.1. Taxonomy (NCBI): domain Eukaryota; kingdom Metazoa; phylum Chordata; class Aves; order Caprimulgiformes; family Podargidae; genus Podargus; species Podargus strigoides. Next base: position 13,559,237 of record CM051621.1, read on the forward strand.
AACAATATATACTGGCCACTGTACAGCCAAGAGATGAATTTGATCAGAGTGTTTTCTTCTATAAGGGCAGCACAGAAATGATATGTCCTCCAGAGCTGAACTGTGCAGAGTACCCACCAAGAGTGCTTGCCTTAATGAAGTCTGAAGCATCCTCTCTTCCTTCCATCAACACCTCATCACTCATCTCATTTATCTTTTTAGTTTTTTGTTCCTGACCAACATCCTTCCTAGTTTCAAGAAATGTTTGGTCGGTCTCTTCTTCCAGGTAACTAGTGATAGGATGAGGGGTAATGGCAGGGGGTGTTTAGATATTAGGAAAAAATTTCACTGAAAGGGTTGTCAGGCATTGGAACAGGCTGTCCAGGGCAGTGGTGGAGTCCCCATCCTTGGAGGTATTTAAGAAGTGTGTAGATGAGGTGCTAAGGGACATGGTTTAGTAGTAAATTGGCAGTGCTGGGTTAATGGTTGGACTTGATGATCTTAGAGGTCTTTTCCAACCAAGACAATTCTGTGATTCTATTAAAACAAAATCATAGTAAGAAATTCAGAGTTATTTGCTGTTATTTCCTATCAGATGGATGGAAATGAAAGACTTCTGCCTGCTCCAGACCTCTGATTGCCAGTTCACATACCCCCTGACTTAGATCTTACCAGTAATTGCTGCCACTTACCGTCCTTTCATGCAGAGACCTTCAGAACCTTCTGTTACTACTCTAATGAATGCCATGCCATGCCATGACCCCATGAATCACTGTAATTCTGAAATTTAAAGACTTTAGTAAAATTGGAAATTAGCTGGGAAGATGTGTGCTTTGCCAATTACTAGGCCTAGTGCAAAGGACACAGCCAGCAGAAAAACAATCCAGTAAGCAGATTCGATTGTACGTAGAGGGGTCAATACATAGGGGATCGCTGGAGATACAAACAAGTCAGACAGATCACAGATAATAGACATCAACCCCAGGAGTGACATAGCACAACCAAGAATGGATGGAATAAACAAAGACACAAGGTATCCCATAGAAAAAATGGGAGACAACCAAGTCAATAGGTTGATAGTGTACGATAGAAGTAGCCCTATATTGCCTCCCCACAAAGCCCGCGTTTGTAAAAGCCAAACCTGACTGGGGCCCAGTTGAATGAAGAGTCAGGAGGTCCTTCCCCAACAGGAAACTCTGTGAAGTGCATCCACTTCACAGACAGACACTCCAACTCTTCTTGCAAGTGGTCCCAGCTTTTATCCCCAAAGCAGGACACCTGGCACTCATTTACCCAATGCAGGGCACCTGGGGCTTGTTTACCCAAGGGTTTTCCCTACAAGGCCGGCCACACCTTGGAGGAAAGCCAAAAGGCAAACTCATCCCCTCCTCTTAAAGGACCATGGGGCCCACCCATATGTCAACCTTAATTCAGGGCTTGGGGTTCAGACCCCAGCACTTCAATGTGGTATTAGATTATGAGAGATCTGTAAAGAAAAAAACATCTTGTGGATGCTTGTTTGTACGAATCTGGATGTGTTTCCACAAGGTACCACATCTGACACCCAAGCCACTTGAATAATTAAGTTCAGAAATAGGTTTTCACAGTTCATGGTGCCTGACAAAGACAGAAATGAGGAAAACAATGTCTGTTAATAAAAGCCACTGGCCATAGATGCGGACAGCATATGCAGAAACAAGTGAATGAGAAGATGAAAGATTAAATTACTGTTCCTGATTTTTACATATTTAAATTTTGTCTACTTCACTGAAAACCAGAGACAAGTTGCACAGGTAATTTATTGCTGCACGCATGGCTTTTGCTGAGCTGAGCTATTTGTAGGAATAAATAAAAAGGAATATACCTTTTTTAGCTATTTCTCTCTTGAGTAAGGAGAAAATTCCAACACAGCTGAGAACCAATAATTCTGCTTGAAAGCAAAATAAACTGCTATTTTGCACCAGGACGTCTGTGCATAAATTTATCTTCTGAGAAACAAAGTGAACAACAATTTATTCAATCAACTCAGCCATTTCCATTCGCACTTTCTGGAGCCTCTTATACACAGAGGACTAGCAATATCAAAGGGTGTCACTTCCAGGGTCCTGTCTTAGTCTGAAATGTCAAAAAGCCTAAAATATTAATTGATCTAAGTTCCATCTAGTGGAACTTACTTAGTCAGCCACATCTCCATCCAGAAAAAAAAACAACCCAAAAAAACCCCCAAACACCTGCATTACAGACTTCAAATAAGTCACAGAGTCAAATTTGTAGTTTTGCAGTGATTTACCAAATACAGTTTCAGAATCATCATTAGAAGATTGTTTTTTACAAATAAGTATATGTATATGAATAGACAGATATCAGATGTCTTAGAAAAAATAACTCCTTCCTTAAAGAAAGGCTCAGACTAACAAATATTACATCTTGAAAGGTAATCTGGTTTTATCACAGTGTTTTAATAGTTTTACGATATTTAATTTTATGTTCAAATCTCACAGTTCTCATCAAAGCAACTTCTAAATCTAGAAATTAATAGAATTCCACAGAATTCTGTGTGAAAATAATTAGTAAAGGTTTCAGAATTTGAAAATCATTCCATAAAACTGAAACATCTTTGACAAGATTCTACACATGCAATCCCAGATAATATATTTATCACCAACCAAAAATATGTAGTTTTGTTATTACACAATCTGTGATACATTATCCATGAACCTGACGTACTCAACAAGTCAGTAGATCTTGGGGAAAAAAAAATAATAAATATTTGTATTGTGTCTTCCTATTTTAAATCTTCTCTTTTATTTGAAATCTGTGTTCTCCACAATTTCTACTCCTGGGGCTTTAATGCAGAAACAAAAAATCCATAACTATTTCCAACTAATTATCTGGTAGCATGCATCCATATGATACTAATCAGAATTTATCACCCAGCCCACTATCACACTTTGGAGCCTTTTCCTTCTGTGTGGCAACCTGTGTGGCAACAAGACCATTTTTTGAGTATGTATGCAAGACATAGCTGCTGTAATAATTATGACAAGTATAAAAGCTCTCACAAACAAAGGCCTCTGAAGGCCCTACCTCTTCCTATGTACTTCTAAAGAGTGTCTGGACACCTGGCTCAAGGCTTGGGACTGCAGTATCTAGATATATAGAAATATGTTACTGTGATGCTGAGCGCTATAGTACCTATGGTTCCTTTTTAGTTTAGTACTATTTTTTACCAGGTGTCCGTGAGGATCTTGAATTTTCTTAGCACCTGTACTAGCCAATTTTATATAGCTCTGAAAATAAAGGTGTCAAAGAAGGCACCAATAAGTGCTTATTTACAAATATCTCAACTGGAACTAGCTTATTATTTTCCAGTTTTATCTCCATTTGGAAAAATGTAATTATGAAAATATCTTCAATTCTCTACTTGTAACAATAGGTGGCAGTAACGATATCTACATCTGTTTGAATGGCCAGTGGTCTCTGGAAACCCTGTCGATTTTAGCTAAGAGAAACAGTTGTAGTAGATATTGTTATCTCAGGTTGAAGAAAATTACTTTTTAAAACCAAGAAGCCTACAGTGAACCTTCCACGTTCCTGGGTATATATAGCCAGATAATAGTTGTCTTTGGCTAGATTCAGCTCCTGAATTTGCACAGAAGCTAAATTAAAATAAAAATGAGCTCTGAGGGGAACCTTGCATAACTGTCAACACTTCAATGATGTCAAAACATCATCACATTTCAAATAAAAAGTCTCTTCAGCCAAATAACCATGTAGCAGTAATTTGTTGATAATCTTACAGCCAATGACTCTCATCTTTTCTGTGTTATAGCATCAAGTATTGCTGAGACCTTCTGTGCATAGGAGTACAAGGGTCATACCCCTATGTGTGAATCAGCTTTCAAGAACAGGTGACATCTCTGATAACCACAGGAAGTTCACGACTCATTAGATGCTAACTTGAGTGTGGCATTTGCAAAGAATTATCTGGTCCAGCAGGAAAGTATATACATTGCAATGGTGATGCTTCTTTCCATGATAACATGTGAGAGCTTTTGACTAGGAATAAGGAGGAGAGCGTACTCAGTGTGTACTCTGCCAGCAACTGTGTGAGTATCGGTCTCCTTCCAGTAAAAGGCACAGGCTCTCCTCCAATTTACACAGGCAGAAATCCATGTGTGAAAATAAATGAGAGAAGAAATTTATGACATTTACCCTCTGCCTAAAAATAAATCAGGAGAGCATTGCTACTGACAAGCATGTTTGGCTTTATCTGTGTAAAAAGCTAGCATCAAAAGTGTGGTGTTTTGCAACAGCTGAAATTCATAGAGCTGCTCCTTTGTTTTTTCACTGCATGAAATACAGAATAGATCCATTTAGATGTATCACATCTCCAAGAGTTTGTTCAGCTTATCAGACAAACTCAAGATTAAAATATACAGAATTCCAAACACACGTGTGCTTGTCAGCCACTGTTCATAGTCTGTAATTACTGTATAATATCCCTAAAATTTGCCTTAACAGCCCTACCAACTTCTATACGTAGTTCATCAGATGCCTGTTAGAACACCAGTATCCACAATAATAATAACAATATCACATTGTTTAACAAACTGTTTTCTTCACCCATACCAAAGTGCAATTAATTACAGCTGACACGGCTGGCAATTAAAGTACGGTTCAGCATGTGGACTTTATGTGCAAACAAAGATGGTGACAGCAGTTTCCAAGGTTTCAGGTTTTCAGTGAGTGCCTGGGCAGTCGTCTCTTCAGTGCAGCAGTGAACTTGCTCATTAAACACATTTTCTGCTGACCCAAGTTTCAGCAGTACAGTGTAGCAGGGACAAGGGCTGAAGACCAGCAAGCAGAAAACAATCACGCAATGCTGTCTTGTTCACTCTGATCTGAAACCCCAAATACTAGCATGAATGTCAGATTCCCCATCACCTTCACCACTGCCATCATCTCCTGCTGGCTCATGCCTGTGACATGAGAACCCTGGATATAAATTTTTGGGCATTTATTCTTCAGACTGACCACCTCAGACCCCGTAGTATTCACAACCAGGACATATTACAGAGAAGAGGCTGAATATGTTCCACAGTCAAGGGAACTTTTATGCCCTGCATATGCTTCCCCTTCTTGGTGGTTTTATAGATTTAATATATGTAAAAGTGAGCTGCAGTAGACCAGCATGGGAGGTGCAGATTCAGTGCTGGAAAAGAAAATTGTATTTGGTAAGTGATTAAAAAGCCTGACCTGCTAATGCCTGAAATATCAGTAGCAGCTGGAAGGTCTTCTTGTGAAATCCACCAACAGATGGATTAATTCTATAAAACAGAGTGGCAAGTTTCTGATTTTATGCTGCATTTGCTCGCTCCAACAAATATTTAATGTTTTGAACAGAAATCTCATGAAACTGAGTATTCCTACAGTTTTCTGTTTAAGATAGATCAGACTTGGCAGGCTACATTTGACCCAATCAACAACTCATATTCCAGTACATCACCTTTTTAAGATGTTTCCCTATTCTAAGAGTAATCATCAACATATTGCTTGGAATCAGATAGCCAAGTATTTCAACTCCTCTTCATGAACCTGGGTAAGGAATGAAAGATTGGAAACACTGCTTGAGTCCACAGACTGTAATAGCAACATCCTGGTTAATATTGCTAGGCAAGAATATAGTACAGGTAAAGATGTGTTTAAACTAGACTCTGTGTAGAGAAACTATTGTTACACTAACTACGTGCACTGAAATTATCTCACGGATTATTCTTGCTATTTAGTCAACTGAAAATAGAGATGGTATTCAGCTCTCAGATTAAGACACTTGGATTAGGTTTTATTGTGAATTAGACATCTATATTCCCATTTACTGTCAATGGATGTATAAACAACACAGTCACTGGAGTGTAAAGAGCCATTCAGATGACTGTTTTTGGACGAACTGAATAGTTTTTTAGATTCTGTTGTCTGTATTGACTGGGTATCCACTTGCTTGGACAGCCAACTGAAAACAATAGAGACTCCTGCATTTAGATCTCGGCGAACTGTGGAATAAATTTTTAAAAACATAAGAAACATCTTGCCTGCTGTGTGGAATTATGAAAACAATTGGGGATGTTCTTGAGTCAAGTTATTGTAATTTGTTATCACAGAAGTGCAGGCAGGTATTTAAGCCTCTTGCAGGAGTCACGCTTCTGGTTCTCATTGCCTTGTTTGACGTCATCTCACACCACGAAGAACACAATCCTTCATGATAACTTATGCTATATTTAAAATACTTTGTACGCTGAAGAATTTTTTTAGCTGCTGCCATCAAATGAAACATCCTCCTCATTTGAAGCATGAAACTGTCTGAGGTTCTGTATGATCTTCTAGCCAGGTGAGGTTAAGAGGGGGATGCCTGAGGAGGGAGCCCAGGGGTTCCTAACTTCCCTCCAGACAGGTGTCCCTCACAAGTCCAGCTGTCTGTTGCATCCAGGGAACCTGACACTGTCACACAGAGCTGCTTTTGTACAACTAAAGTCACACTTCATCTCAAGGAGGTAAAATCTTGTCTGATGTAAGGAAACTGGTGACCAAGTATTTCTAAGGAGGGAAGAGCAGGCAATGACTGAGCACCACCATTCTTCCCATTAACTAAAGAGTTACCCTAGTTTGATGTATATATTCAAAAATCCAGACAACTAAGGCTTAATAATTCAATTTCTCAGCTTTAGATCTCATATGCGATTCCTTTTTGGCACTGTATCTTCCAAAAGCAAACATTAAACAATAATTATAGAATAAAAGACTGTTGGCTGGAAATGGACATCCTTATCTATATGCTTATAATTCTTAGTTTCAGCAGTAGAGGTACTCTGGGACTCAGGGAAATAAGCTAGTACTTTAATTAGTGTTCAACTCTTTATACATATGTAAGTGCATGTGCCTGCATTGGGATCTTTCTGTAGAGCATTTCTGTGGCTGTGTGGGTTTGCAGAAGAGAGTTGAAGGTGCACCATCAGGGCAAAATTCTGCAGCCTCTCAAATTAGGAGGCAAGCTGTGAGTCTCTGTAGATTTTAAAGGCAGAACTCTAGATAACTAATATGTTTAATTAGTATAAAAGCTGACAAATGCAGCATTCTGGAAATAGGTTTTCCACCCAGCAAATCTTGCTAAGTGACTATATTAGTAATTGTTATTGTTTATTGACAATAAGTCAATTATTGTTTATTGACTTGCATTCAAAATAGACCTCTGCCACTCGTTGGATCATCCTATTGATCTGATACTTTTAGAGAGGACCATACCTTAATTCTTGTAGCAACTTGATAGAGCAACATAGCAAATCCTGCATTTCCCCACATCAACACCTTTTCTAGGAATACACAGAGAGATTAATTTTTATGCCAGTATATTAATTCCCATCTGCAGAGCTCTGAGCAAGGTTTTTCACAGCTGGTGAATAGAGCTCTTTGACCCCAACAATGAACAAGAGAGACACATCCAAACCGCTCAGCCTTCAGTAAGCCTTACCCTCTGACCTGGAATTCATATACTGGCATCAACCCCCTGTTTCCCCTGTTACTGCATCCCCCTACTTCATGCTGCCTCTCTCCTGCATTTTCCACTCACTCTGGTGACTCCTGATTTTGACTTGCAGGGACTGTCCCTCTCTACAGCAGCTTTCCCTTGGCCACACCTCATACCACACTCTGCATTCCCCAATCTCTTCTTCAGCCCTCCTAGTACCCCTCTGGACATCTCCTCTGTACTTTATGTGGGGAGATGATGTTCTTACTCTTCTTGGTACCTTCAAGTCCATCTGTCTTACCACCAATTTCTTTTTATCTTGCTACTGACTCTCCAAAGTGTAGTGTTTCAGCTGACTAAAAAATCAGCCACCTTTCCTAAAGGTCCAAACTATGAACTCATGGGCCAGACATTCAGAGCTCAGAGTAAGACTGTCTGGCTAGTTTATTTTTCTGACATCATTAAAAATTTGACACCTTCTATGCCATTGTTTTTCTTGTAGTGTTCTTTATAATTCATGAAGTCTTTTATCATTCCAGTTCTATCACACGTCATTTGATGTTGAATGATAACCACTAGAGAGAAAGATGAGATTTTAAGCAGTGTTGGTTTTTACAAAAAACTAACGAAGTTTGAGGGCTGAATAAAGCCAGAGAAAAATGCAGTTTGAATCTCAATATGCATACAGTCTGAACTAAACTTGACAGCAGAGTAAAGACAGTATATGTGTAGACAAAGAGGGGCCACAGTTTCATCATAAGAAACTCTTTCTATCTTATAAGTAGCTGTGCTCATAATTAAACCCCCAAACCTAAAAAAAAAAAAAGTGTGAAATATGCAATAAGAGTATCACTGAAATAAACTGACACTAAAACATGATTAGACACAGAATAGTAACTGTGAAGGGGAAAAAAGATAATAGGAACTGCAACCTTGTACTGTTTTTGTCATTAGACTAGAAAGCAACTCCTCTGTGTTCAGAGCAGCACCAGTTTCATGTGTATAACAAGGTGAACAGATAAATGACAGAATAAAAACTGGTAGCCACTGGAGAAAGGTTATTTCTCATTCTTGTTAGTTTGATTGTAAAGATGATTTTGATCACCAGTGAAAAGAATGATGAAATTCACCAGAATATAATTTAATGAATTTTGATTCATTAAAAGTGTACCACCTACTAAGTGCTGTTCCCACCTTGCAAGATCCCAGTTTGGTACTGTATTTTAAGTTCTTTCCCTACTGCTAGCAGTTCTGTGTGTGCAAGTGCAACACAACTGCTGAATTACAGGCTTGCCTCATCTCCTCTGATGCAGGAAAGTGCAATTATCCCCACCGGATCAGCAGGAAGTTCCCCGGGGATGAGCATAAACTGTGAACACTTGTTGGGAGGAGTGGAGGCTCATCAGTAGGACTGTCATGCAGCATGAAAGCTTTGGGCTGCTGTGCTTTCTCCTCTGTAAAACTCATCCAGGGGAGTTGGGGTAGGAGTTCACAGAGGATATAGAAATGCCTAAAAATAACCTTGAGGGAATGCCCTGAGGAGGTCCCAAAAAAGGATATAGAAAATAAATGCAAGAGAAAAAATGTAAAGAAAGCAACTTCAGGGAAATGGTGGAGTCCTCATCCCTGGAGGTATTTAAGAGAGGTGTAGATGAGGTGCTGAGGGACACAGTTTAGTGGTGATTTGGCAGTGCCTGGTTATTGGTTGGATTAGATGATCTTGGAGGTCTTTTAAAACCAAGGCTATTCTATGATTCTATGATTCAGAAAACAAAGCTCATAGCAATCTGTATCTTAATCACAGTCCCTGTCCGCCAAATGAAAGATGAAACTCTTTCATTTGTAATCAGTGTTACAACTCCTACTCTTTCTCATCCCTCTGCATATCTGCTAAGTCAAAAATTGTACAAAGCAAACCACATCTCACCCGAAATGTCAAAGCCGCACTGAAAGCTTCTGAATGCATTTCCAAGGCATGAAGAAAGCTTAAATTGCAATATCCTTTAATGAAATGCCTTCTACCACACCATGGACAATGTGCTCAGTTCCTGAGATTTAAAAGACTACTGCAGTTATGAGGAAACAATGTAAATGTGTGCTTTTTTCCTTAAGACTTTCTTAATGTCCCATATATTAAAACAAAACCTACATTGTAAGGCAATCTCCACAGACATGATAGAATACTTTATGTATGTATTACTCACCCAAGCTGAAAAAATGTTGCAACCATTAAAGCAGAAACAGGAGAAAAAAAGCAATTGCCCATATGCTGCTATTGGTTTATATTTTGCTCAGCCTGAAGTTTGCAGTCTTTTTCCATATTCCCTCTCTCCATGTACACACTTTAATCAAAGATTTCAAATTTCTTCACTGGCTACAAACAAAAAAATGACTCAAGCACATTGCATGCAAATCTGCCACTTCAGTGGAGAGAATATGCCTGTGTACAGTCCTGATGTTGTGAAATTTCCAAGATGCAAACATATCAGAATGATTTTAATATAGCATTAACACAAAAGCTTTGGAAAAAAAGGATCAATATTGTTTAAGAGGCGGTTTGCTTTTGTTCTGTCCCCTGTTAATTAAGACTTCACTTCATTGTTAGTTTGTTCTTGTTGGTGAGAAGAGCTTTCGTTCAGTCTCTCCTCCCCTTCCAGCTGGCACAGGGAGGTCAGGACAGCAGCACCACCTGGGATGGCAGGTGGGGGGTGGGGGCTCACAAAACCAGGGTAAACCAGGCAGTGCTGTATGCACTGTGGATTTGACACACACGAGTCTATGGGGCTGAATGGGATCCACCCAAGGATACTGAGGGAGCTCATGGAAGCACTCACCAAGACAAGGGACATGTAGTATTTTAATACATATCATGTGCCCTGAAGACTGCATTTATAAGTCTTCTTCCTAAAAGGTAGGTTAATGTAAAGGGATTATTAAAGAAAACCAGAAGGAGCAAGCAACAAGAAAACCAGCTACAGTCACAGAATTTACATATTTTAGTGAAGGACACTTTCTCTCTGGAGCTGTATACAGCACAAACACTTAGGAAGGGTTTGATTTAGGTTACCTTTGACCACTGCAAGTCTGTCACCTAATGCGTGATAGTTGGCCAATCTCAGTCTACAGTTCAAATCTTCCCTCTCCTAACACTGACCAAACACCGACATTTTGAATGATGTAGGGCTTGTAAGATGACTTTTCCTTGCCTAAACAAATAAGTGTATTCTTACAACCTTGCAATAGTGAGAAGAAGGAGGATGAAAGAAAGGGCCAAGGGTCAGCTTCAACTATTCACTTGAAAACTGTAAGGAATCAAGTAATCCCCTGCTGACTGCAACAAGGATCCCTCAGCAATGGGGTACGAAGAGTGAGGGTATGGTAGGTGTCTTCTGTTATTTCACCTGGATGATGAAGGGAGGGTGCACTATGCCCACAATTATTATAGCAGCACCACCAGTAGCAGGACTGGAGCACCCAGTGGAGCACAACACACCTCAGAGCATTCTCTGACTCTCTTACCCAGTATAGGCAGTTCTACTTCATTAGTAATCTGATCTCTGGATACTGAAATCTCAGTGTGTTTCCAAACCAAATTCATTTATTTGCAGTATGTCACCTTGTATATCAAATAACTTTTTCTTTTACTGTTGCCAAACAGAAGTAAAATTAATTTGTTCTTGTAGATAGAGAACTCTGTTCAAAAGTTGAAAGGCTTTTTCTCTGCATATTTATATCTTTGATATCTAATTCTTTTTTTAAGCACCTGACTGAAATTTAAATACCTTTTGTGTCTAGATTTTGCAGATCCCTTTATTTTTGATCAGTGCTGGTTCATAAGCATTCAGGACATTTTCTGTGCTTCGTGGTATGCATGGTGTTTCTTTTTAGGCTGGTTTTGATACTTTTTCTAATTTGCTTCTCTTACATAACTCATTGCTTGGTTCCTGCAATTTGTCCTTGGAAATAATGTGGGCTTGAACTTGTTTAAAGAACATAATACAAAGACATGGAAGAGACATGGGAAGACAAATTAAGAAAATTCAATGGACAGGCCTCTTGACCTGTCATGATCTTTGGTAGTGTTAATGAATAGCAGCCACATTATGGTTGGTTTTTTCCCCATTTAATCTGCTTCAGACTCTACTACATTTTCTTCTTCATCTGCACACGTTTACCAGCAAGAAAACAGACTACTAGTATGAGCTGAAATCTGTAATGAACTGTGTCCTGTTAATATGTCCTGGTAAGTCTCAGGTTGACACTATTCTGCCCATGAGAAACAACAAATGACAAATACTCCATTTTCAAATATTTTCCAAACCTATTTACTGCTTACATACTAAATGATGACAGTGTTATGAAAGGAACATTTTAAATTAGATGATTTTCTTTTGCTGTACGGTGTCACAAGAGAGACTGGGAAGGCTCATTTTAAGGAAGAGTCTAATCATTTAGACATACTTATTTCACCAGGCTGCTGGACACCTTGAAAGGCTCAATAGTAATGAATAAAGAGGAGTCTCCAACACTATATCCCAGCCTAGCAGTGCTGAACGACGAGAACAACTTATCTAGCTGGTAGCAGCAAGACACCCTTACTCGGCAATGCATCAGCTGGCAGAGGAAAATGTAATGCTCGATTTGTCACCATTTTCCGTTAGCTTTTGTCCGCCCTGCACTGCTGCTGAGAAGCTGTTCGCAGCTGGAATAGCTCCTGGTACTACTCTCTATTGGAAGCAGAACTTGCAGGAATGGAACACAGAGTGGTGATCACAGTAGGCATACAGCAGACCTGCCAAGCCGGACCAATTCCAGTCACATTGTGCTTCAACCAAAAATGTATATGTAGCCTTATATACACACACATGCACACACAAATGATTCTACATTTAAAAAACCCACTGAAATAAAAAAGCCCTGGGCATGCAGATCAAACAGCTAGTCCAATATCCTAAAATTGTGCTAGAAGGTTATTGCAATTTCCTTTCCAGACATCTGCCTCATCCAACCTCCTCTCTGAGCAGATGAAAACCAATGGAGCCAAATGACGATGAAAAGTTGTAAGGGCAGTTAACACTTGCCCCCTTAGAAAGAGAAAATGTGATTTTATCAGCACAAGCATGCTACTTGGGCAGCAGCCGCAGCACTGCAGGGCCAGCGCTGCTCTGAGCCAAGGCTCTAGCTGCAAGAGCATCCTGGGATAGACAACACTGGAGCTACTGCTGGAAGAACCAGCTGAATGTAAATGGGCAGCCTACTTTGGTGAGGAAGCAGGTGGTTTTATTGAAATGTATGAACAGCAACATTTGCAAAAGGAGGAGGCTGAGTTACTCATGGCTGAAATAAGTTTATTCAGCCTTTGATGGGAAAACAGCAATGCTGGAAAGAATGTGTTTAGTCATACCATCTTGAAACTTAATGTCGGCTAATGCAGAATGCCGGATTTGATCCAACATTTGAGAATGAATGAGACCATGTGAACTGTCAGAAGCCTGTCTGTGTGTACTGGATCCAAAAGTCTATAATGAACACCACTCATCCAACATTTAAAGAAGTATTTGTGTAAGTTAAGTGAAAAATTTGCCCAAAATAGTCTTCAGATCTTAGCTTGAAACTTACAGCTTTTCTTTTCAGAGTTTTTATAATTCTGGCTGAATGTTTATGTAAATGCAAACATTTACAATAGAATTTCAAATGAGACACACAATATAGCATTCATTCTTGTGCTGTAATAAATAAATCCACTATTGCAGGATTGTGCATGACAAATATAGATTTATATACATGGATGTGATTAATAAAAATGGCAAGTTTCATAAACACATCAGAACAGTAGTGTTTTTACACTATTTATGATTAAAGTTGTCACTGCAGAAACAATACTTCTATTGCTGAAATTATTGCCACATTCAATGTACACACACTAACCACATCAGCAAATACAAAGGCATTGCAAGGTATTTCCAAGGGGAACTGGCATAACACTGATCCAGACACTTCTACATCCATTCATACATGCCTGGTAATTCCCACCCCCTTCATTCACTTTTCTTTTATAGCAAACTCCTAGGGCTGCAGGTTAATCTTAAAAAAAAACATTCTGTCATGTTGCCGGATGCAATAATAAAGGAAATGTTTCATACACATCTGTAAATATTGAGGAGGAGTTAAGTTCCTGACTCACACATCATATATCCAGTTCCTTATAATACTGCAATTTGAAAACCCACCTACCCAGTCTGATGAATCATTCAACTATTCTTTCTTCATAGCACACACACTATTTAGTAGGGGGCTCTCTCAATGACTCTGTGACTCACTAACCTTTTTTTTTTTTTTCCTTTTGTTGCCAATGCACTCATTTAATAGTGAAAGATTCAATACAGTTTTGTAGGGTAGCATGTGAATGCTGACTGGAAAGACTTGGTTACATTGATATTGCTGAGGTCTGCTACCACAAAGTATAGACACCAACCAGCTCATTGGTTTAATCTCTGACCAAGATAATGTGTTTGCAATGGTAAAGTAATGGCTACTCATCTCCTCACTGTGTATCACTACTGGCTCAGCTCCTGAGCCAATTTAAATCAATATTGCGCTCTTGATGCCAGCCATGCTACAAAGATTTATGGCAGCTGAAGACTCATCTCTCAGAGTGCTGTTCCAGGAGGTGGCGAGGCAGAAAGCAGAATGTGCTGGGACTCTCCTGGCTAAATGGCATGTTCACTGGTGCGTGGATCATTTGGGATTTTATGGTAATTGGTGTGAAGATGAAAGTCGAAATGCTCCTCATGCCACAGTTGGGTGATTTGGGCAGTAAGAGGTGAAGTGAGAGAGCCACACTCAGATCTCTGGTCTGCCAGCTTTGAAATAAACATCTTCTATAGCACAGTTGAGTCCTGAACCAGATTCTTTGTCTAAGCAACGATCCTAGCTAACCAGTCCATGAGACTCGCCACAGGCTAAGAAATGGGTATTTCAACATGTCTGGTTTTGTGAAAACTTTCACTCTAGAGTCAAAGCAAAAATCAGACCCCAGAACGTACCCTTAAGTGGAGCCAACCACCAGCTCCAGAGCCCCACGCCTTCTTCTGCCTTGGTGCAAATAAACAAGTGCTGGAGTCAGTGGTGTTACTCTGTACTACAACCAGTGCAAACGTGAAAATTAAGTAAAGTTAAGTCAAGCACTTACTAGTCATGATTTAGTAATACAGAAAAAAACAGTGTCTTGCCCAGTTTCACAGTTAGACCATGACAATGCAGACACTGTTACCAAAAACTATAAACAACCACAATTACTTCAGCCCAGCCCTCTGTTCTGTAAGAGATCTGCCACCTTTCACAGGCTTTTCTGTGAAACATTTGTAAGTTGCAAGCTTGTGGCAAAATACAAGTTTTGATTACAAACTGGATTCTCTCATGAATGTTTTGACAGCCTATTTGCATAAAATGTCTTGCCATTAAACTGAGGGTGAGAAAAACGCTTATCAATTTGGTTTTCACCAAAAACATTCCTTAAGGTATAGAAACAAAGGTCAGTCAAAATTCTGAGCTTCACTTTTAAAATATTCACTGAGAAAAGAAAACTTATGCAAAATACATGGAAATGTACTACAATAAAAGGTGTGTTAAAGATACAAAATTTCAGAAATTGCTTGCAACATTTCTGGGAGTTTTAATTGCAAGCAAAACAACTGTTGCAATGTTTACTTGAATTTTGTCTTGTGCCGTTTCAGCAACACAGAACACCCATCTATCACTGCACCACAGATCAGAGAGATTTCATATGAACCCTCCCTCCAGAAAGACAGATCGTACTTTTTACTGGCTCTTTATTCCAAAGTCATGAGGCAGCTCTGGTAGGTGGATTGGATGAGAAGTCTGAATCTATGTGGAGGAATTTTTTTATACTGGACACTGGAAGATCTTAGTTTTGTTGGTCTCAACTCACATCCAGCTTTGGTAGCACACAAAACTAATTATTTTTGTATTCAGACCATTGTAAATTAGGGAGGGATATCCTGAATTTAGCCTAAAAAGAGTAAATAGAGGCTCAAGCCCATAATTTTGTAATTTCACAGTTGCTGTGTTAACATTAAAAACTTCAGTTAAATGCTAAATTGTTTAAGGAAAACAGACCCTGATAGCTGACGTGGTTTTTGACATGAATACAATGACTGCCCACTGTAAGGTAGTAAAAAGAACAGATTGTTGCAATCTAAAAAGTGTAAAAAAGATGCACCATCTATCACTGTTCTAGTTTATTTCTACTTTTTCTCTTATTTCCCCACCTCTCTTCCTCCCTTTGACCTTCATGCAGATTCTGTAAGTAAACAAATTATTCTTTATTCTTAGCTTTTAGCTTTGTGACCTTTCCCTGATGTTGTTGTGTGAAGTTGCTGTAGAGCATTACAACTTTCTTGTGTTCAGGAACATTGGGGCACTGGAGAACTAAAAATAAATTAAAAGCAGCCAGAAGGCCATTATGGGTTGTGTTTAGTGTTTAAAGACCATGGTAAAAATCATAACAGCGTAGTATGAGAAAAAAAAAAAACAAGAAAAAGGCTGTGTGAGAAAGATATGGGACTACTGAATGGCAAGGGCAGAAACAAAACATTTTAAAAAAACTTCTCAGAGTGAAATTCCACCCTTGGATAACAATGAAAAATTTGCAGAGGTTTTGAATAAACAGAGCCATGTAATCAGATTTGTGACAAAATTCCTCTACTGTGCCAAAATAAAGCAGCCCATCCCTCAAAAGAAATTCACTCACCTGTGAATGATGTGGTACCTCTGCAAATAATCCAGGGAAAGTGCCAGCTCACAAATATACAGCTTAACAGTTCCTTCGTTAAAGTGGACATTCTGCTGCAAATGGTAACGCAGATCACCTCCGAGTAAGAGATCGACCACCATGAACATGTCTTCTTCATCTTGAAAGGAATACCTGGAAGAGAGAGTTGCAGCTGAGACCTTGGGGTTGGTGATGCAGCCACAGCCATGCCCTCCATAAGTAGATCTGCTCATGGCAAGTCCATCATTTGTTCAAAAGGCACATGCTGATTTCTCACTGCTGTAGCCCAATGCTGCGACCAGACTTTGATTGTGGTGGGACTCTCTACATATTCAAGGCAAGTAGAGCTTGAAATGCTGCCGTACTACTATCATCTTGATTGTTTTAACCATATATTAACACCTGAATGCTGACAAAACAGTATTTAAAATACCTTTCAGGTTTATACATTTTTAAATAACCATATACAAACCGTTGACAAAATGGCTTGCTAAATAGGAGCAATAAAATGGAAGGCCTTGAAACACACTTGGTATTCACACACGTCCAACTGTAGCTTAGTGCCTATGGAAAGTATCCTGAGAGCTGCTGTCCTGGGGGTATTTTCCAGATTCACTAAATATACACTATGTTCTATTAGCTGAATATATTCTACTGCTTGCAGTGTAGCTCCAAATTCAATAAGAAATAAAACTGTAATTTTACTGCCTAGCAAAATATATTTGTTCAGTCCGCAACTTACATCTTCTAAAGTGACAGAGACTTCATGGTTACTGACTGAATTCTTCTGGACCCTTTCCCAGAACTGCCTGTTGAATACTCTGAGGACCAAATTCTGACCTGATTTAAATCCTGTAAATCCAAAGGCGTAGCCAGCCAATGTATAGCATACATATAGTGCTTGGGCAAGCAGGAATTTCCATATGTTTCTACTTAGCTTGGCTATGCTGCCAGTGCTCTGTTTATTTCTGATCTGAGTAAAATGACAGAAACTCTCTGGTTTTCATTTCTGAATGCAACTGTCTAAGATACAGTATTTTAGATTTCCCAAATGGGGAACGGTGAATACCTTATTTCTAATACAAAGTCACTCTTCTCTTAGAAATTGTTTTAGAATTAATTTTCATGTGAAGTTATATGAGCTTATACAAGTTGTAGATACGAACTGCTGAGCAGTGATCCACAATGAAAGTGCCTCTTCCATCATCTTTTCTCCCATGAGGTGTGTAATATATGTTGGCTGCAGATGTGGTTCTGTTCTCCTGAACTGTAAAATATGTGCTAAGGAAATGAAAAAGAGTGGGCTTCCAGAAAATCTGTGTACACCCTCCCCCCAAAGGCAGAAAAGTCTATATTAGATTATTTTAATTGACAGTTAAGTGCAGTTTCACTTTCATTCCCAGGCTTGCGCTTTCTGAAATGAGGCACTGCTTAGGGGTTGTCACAGATGGTTCGTTTTGAGTTTAAATGCTTTCTATTCTTTCCAAACACAGTTCTGAGAAGCGTCTCTAGGTACTGTGCTCTTCCATTGCATTTCTGTATGCTTGCCAAATGTCAGGAGGGGAAAGCCATTTTATTTGCATTAATCTTACTTCTCAATAAGTCAAATCTCTGAAGCAAAATGGTAAAGTAGGTGGCACATGGTGTCTGCTCACCTCCAGAGGCTCAGAACTTTGTAACACACACATTAAAAAAGAGAGTGCTTCAATTGTATTCAAATTACTCTGAATGTTGCGCATTACCGAGCCTGGAGCAATTACAAAAGGAAAGCTTAAATACATAGCTATATTTAAGAGTTTTTTTTACTTTTTTGACATTGCTGTTGGTTTAAATTAAGTAGTTGTAACATTGAGCAGATGTAATGAGAGATGTTATTTTTTCCTTCAGTCACTAATGGAGTAAACTGTAGAATTTGTCTGGTTCCTTTTTATATTTTAAGAAAAAAAGTCCAAAGTGAAAAGTTACAGACTGAAAACTCTACTTAAAAGTATAAGTGAAGTATTGTGCCTAGGCTGGGCCTAAATAGCTCTCCTGGTGTCTCGAATGACATGATTACATGTCAGTAAAAATGGTTCTGATGCAATTCTGGTCTCTAGAAGGAAAATGTCCTGAGCCATTTCTTCAGTGAGTCAGCCACCATGAGGCAGAGGGTGAAGGCAGGGTAAAGAGTGGCTGCTGTCAATTTGCTTTTAAGTTCGACAACTATTCCCATTTCTAGGAAACTAATGAGTGTGTTTCAGAGTGCACCTGTGAATGTCTAGTCCAGATAAAAGAGCCATCAGAACAATCCAGAAATAAATGTGAAATCTTGTCCATATCCAGGTGAATGATAACGCCTGATGGAACTGGCTTTTCACTCCAAACATGTGCTTCTGCTGATGACCTCTGGTGTCCTGTGCTTGGGAGTGGGGAATGGTGGTCCTTTGTTGTCTCTCAAGTAAGATTTTGGTGCATCTGTGAATTGTGAATGATTTAAAAGAGAGATCAAAAAGTTGAACTGGAAAGACCTGCTACTCTATCCTGTTTCATTATGTCAGGAAATAATACTTTTTCCATAGAAGAGTATGTCTAGTCAGGTGTGGAGGGTTGCATGTTATTTCTGCTTACACTCTATAACAGCATAAGAGCAACCACACTAGGTCAGACTAGACGGCTACGCAGCTTGGGAGTCATCAGAGAGCAGACACTCAGGGAGGAGCAAAGAACAGTATGAAGATACACAAAGATTTCCTCCAGGACTCAACCAACTTCCCCCCATTCCCTACTCCAGGACTCTGTTTGGCAACTCTGGGAATCCAGACTGGGATGATGAGAGACGGGTTTTGTCCTGGGACCTGTCAGATATGTTAGTGAATGGTTGGTCTCCTGCAACTATACCTTGCCTCTCAGGTAAACGCATTGAGGTAAGTGGAATCCCTACAAACAGAGCTACAAGGCTTTCAGAGATTACTTTATCCCTAGAACAAAATGTTTTGAATGGAAGAAGACAAAAAAAAAAAAAACACCAAATGTGCAGAGATTCAAAAGTTTTGCTAATGTTTGCACTCATCAGCCTTGTGAATCTGTCATGACCTGTGAGTGGGACACAGGCCAGTTTTATTTAGACATCAAAGTTTGAAACACTGCTCTTGGGGAGCTCTGTATACCCTCTCCGATGTTCTCTTCTTTCACTTGGAGTCAGATTTTTCTTTCATTTGTATTGACAGGTATCTGTGGTAATTCTGCTGATCCTGCCAGAAGTGTTGAGTATACTGGTGTAGTTAAGGTATGAGCTGTTTAGGTCCAGTTTGAAAGAACTGGTGCTGTGGATGGATATGTTCAGTATATCAGCAGAGTTTTTCATCCACTCTATATCAACATCACACACATCATGCTACTCATACGCATACAGCTATGGATAATGGTGTTCTCCCTGCACAGTTGAACCAGTTGGGTCAAACCTGTGTGGATGGCATTTCTCCAACTATCCGGATCAGACCACAGCATAATTAAAGGTGCTGCAAACAAGCCCATTCCAGAGGCTTTCTGGAGAGTTAATCAATTTGTCCCAGTGAAATTATGTGCCTAAGACCTAGAGGGAAAGTCTGGACATGGCAAATAACAGAAAGTGTCTGGAGCTGATGGCCACTCCACTAAGTAGCTCCTGCAGCTACAAATTTTTAAGCTACTGAATACAGAGCAGAAGTTGCTTCAGGTCCTGCTGGGCACCTAGGTACCAAACGCTGTTGCTCCTGCTCTGCATTAAGGACTCAGAGGACTTGGTGTACCAGTTCCTGACCAGTTTCGGTTTTTGTCGTCACAAACAGTCACGTCCTCTGTCTCTCTCCTTTATACAAATCCAGTATTCTCTCTTTATGCAGGAAATGAAGCATTCCCTATTAGCTTCTTACTTTTTCAATATTTCAAAAAATAAGTGGGTTTGACTTATTGGTCTAAGAATTGAAATTGACAGTAAGTGAAATATTATCCACAGGAAAAATGAATCTTTGAAGATGTTGCTGCAGGCTGGGGAGGGACTGGTGGCAAATCAGCCCAGTGGAGATTAGTTTTTTGAGTAAGCACTGTAATTTTACTTTTGTAAGCTTCTTATCTGCTCAAAGGCAAATGACATACAGAAAGGCTCGTTGGTTTTTGAAGTAAAATAAGAGATTGTTTGGGATTTTTATGTTAAATAGGTAACTGAGTAATACTACTGAATGAATTATGGGATTGTGATTGATATTGGATACTAATAATACATTACTAAGTTACTACAAAGACAAAATGTTAATCGTACTTGAAATGAAAGGTAAATGACTTGGAGTAAATTTCTTTTTTTTTGTTTGTTTATTTTTTGGTGTTTTTTAAGTTGTGTGATGAACCAGTTGTAGAAAACCTGCTCTAATTACAGAACTAGTCTCTGCTTTCTCTTGCTTGAAGAAAAGTTTTAATGTATTAGAATCAGCTTTCTCCAAATTGAGATAAAATAATAATGCCCCTAGCAACAGCGAATTGGATTTTTGATTATCTTCAGACTGGAAGATAAACTACCATTAAACAAAATCCTCCGTGGAAACAAATTTAAACAAAGCACTTTCTGAATAAGTTATATCTGTTTCCATATTTATATCTGTACATTTGTCTTAATAATATCTGCTTTTTATATTTATATTGTATTTGTATTTATTATTTGTGTCTCTTTCTCTTCACAAAAGCAGTTACAGATGAATTATTAAGATAATTTTTCCCCTTTGTATTCGTTCACCTTAGTTAGCTAGGGTAATTTTTTATTGAAATCCTGTCAGAAGTGGCACCCACTATCCAGAGTTCTTGTTTCATACGTGCTACCTGGGGAAAAGGACATCATGATGGATATTTTATATACGACTTCAGAGTAAAAACACATTACAAATTTTTATTATTAAGCCCAGACCAAACTTCATAAATCTGAGGTAAATGGTTAAAGCAAGATAGGCACAGTTCAGATATTTAACTAACACCCCTGCTTTGTACTGAATATGACAAATGATTAAGTCTTGGTAGCTCCTAATTAGAAATTTAAAGAAGGATCTTTTTCCAGTTTTCCCCTGGTAGCAATAAAGGGAGGAGTAATTTTTTTAATGACACGAAGCCCCGGGCAACTGTAGGTTTTCCCAGTGTGGATGTAGATGTCCCAAAGCAGAGAACTGTAACACTGCCTTGGTTCTTAACTTTGCAGTCAAAACAAGGAACACCAAGGGTTGGGGAAGAACTGTCCTCGTGTCTCATTGCCTTGTGGGCTCCCTCTGTGAGCCCTTCTCAATATCTGTTGCAGACCTGCTTAGTGTCTGCACTGATTAGCAAAGCCTTGAGGAACCTTTCAAACACAGACAGACCCCAACATGGAAAACTTGCATAAGCCAGTTCAGCTTGTCCAGGAGAGGGCAGGCAGGTGATGGTTTGACCCTCTTTTTAACTCATCAGACTGGTTTCCTTCAGAGAAATCCTGTGTCTTGACTGCCTAGTGCAATTTCATGGAGATGTCTCAGAGAGGTTCAAAGAAACCACTTCACCTAGACACAGGGTTGGTTGTGGCACCTCAGCATTGCCCATTTTGTGAAAGCATAATTTATTATCTCTAGCAAAGCAGAAGTCTGGTCTAGTAAGGCTAGTCTGGCTTCCTGAACACAAGCTAGCACCCCTGTGCGGTGTTGTGTGGATCTACCAGCTTCTCTGGGAAGAGTCAACACTCACAGTGCTTCACTGGTGCTGCAGTCTTGAGTGGTCTGATGGGGTTTGAATTACCCGAGTTACCACTAACTCTGGTAATGAGAATTTCTGCTCTGCAGGAAAGATTGTCCAAAAGTAGACTTCCAGCTTCACAAAGGAGTGCAAATGCCAGAGCCCTTACCCCAAATCAGGCTCTCAGGGCTTGAAGATTTGGTGTTTCCAGGGATCTCCAGATCTCCTAGAATCTTTCTCTTCCAACAAAATTTCCAGATGACAACTGCCAATGCTATAGCAGTCTCCTAGAAAACTGTGCCAGTAAGCTGTGGATCCCAAAGGTTCTGGGAACCCTTCTTGGAAGGTACAGCAAAGCTGAAAACTGGGACCTTTACTTAAGGACAAGCTTTTGAATGAAGACCTGATTTCTGCTGGAAAACCAATGTGAAGCATCATGTTACTGCAGCTGATTCTGCTTGGCTTTTGTATAAAGAAACAAATTTTTACCAGCAAAATAGTAACTGACTTACTCTGGTTTTACTTTATGTATAGTTCTACATGACTCCAAATTCAAAGGAGTCATCTTGCTACATTGCTAAACAGAAGAAATCAATGCTGCAGCTGTATTTGCATAAAAAGATGCCCATTGAATGTCATGAACATAGACAAGACTGGTTTCTGTGGAGCTCTTAAGCCTTGCACAAAATAAGAATGCATCAAAACTGCCTCTGGAAAGAGAACAATGCAAAATGCTCTTAGAGTCTCTCTAGGAAATATTAGGTGAAATGGTCAGAGCAGCACACTCACAAGACTACATAAGGCACAATAAACCCACCTGCAGGTGAGGCAGGGTGAAATGGGTATGTGGCTGCCCAGCTGCACTGCCCTCTCACCCTTCCAATGAAAGTACTGCTCCAGGGCCTTTCCCAACTCTTCTACTTGTCCTCAAAGCTTTTTTAGGTCAGAAAAAATTCTTTTGCACTCTGTGTGACACATAGTATAGAGAAGTCACCAGGTACCTAGGTGCTGCTTATATAGCATTTACTAAGATTAATGTTCCAAGCAACTAGGATCCCAACTGGCTTGCAATTTTTATAAGCAGAGTTTAAATATAAAGGGATTGATATTTTTCTGGGATAGAAAATCAGTATTTTATCTTTCTTTTATAAAGCAAAACGCATTGCAAAAGTATAGCACATAGCCTTATTAGACTGATGTATCTGAAAGAGTCAAAAAACTGAACAAGAAACAAAAGAACAGTTGGTAGTCTGTATGTAACTTATGACAAGCAGTATGTATCAGGTATCAGAGAAAGTGAAGAAAAATATAGGTCCAAAATTCCCTGGTATAGGTATGGTGAAATATAATATAGGTATAGTAGAGGTTGGTATAGGTTATAGTATAGCACAGGTGTCAAAAATAACAACTTCATTCGTTAATCAAATCATTACAAACCTGCCTGAAAAGGCACACTGAAAACTCTTATACCCCCTCTGACTGAGAACAGCAAATTCTTATATTTGAATTATGTATTTTATGAAATGAGATTTTCAAACTAATCAAAACAATGTCAACTTTGTGCATCCTGCCAACCAAGGACATGCCTCAAGAGACAAACCCCTGAGATTCATGAACTTCACAAATACAAGTATGCAAGGGTTAAGAAGGAATGCTGGAAATGTTCCTTAGAATCACAGAATGATAGAATCATTACGGTTGGAAGGGATCTCCAGGGTCATCAAGTCCAACCTTTATCCCATGATATTCCTAACCATTAGACCATGGCCTCAAGTGCCTCATCAACTTGTTTTTTGAACACCCCCAGGAACAGCGACTCCACCACCTCCCTGGGCAGCCTGTTCCAGTGCCTAACCACCCTCTCAGTAAAGAACTTCTTCCTAATATCCAACCTAAACTTCCCCTGACGTAACTTGAGGCCATTTCCTCTCATCTTGTCATTAGCAATTTGGGAGAAAATATAATGTCTTCATTCCCACGTGCATTGCCACATCATTTGGATCCACTCATCAAGAGCTATACAACCATGCAACAGGCAGGCAGAAAAGGATGGTAATTAATTACACATATAAAAGAAAAATGCAAAACAAATAACTACTGTTTCTTGTTTTACTAGGCACTTTACTTTCACCTTATGAAATAAACCTCATTAACATCTCTGGAGGCATTTAAAACCTGCCTGGATGCGATCCTGTGCGACCTGCTCTAGGTGAACCTGCTCTGGCAGAGGGATTGGATTGGATGAGATCATCTCCAGAGGTCCCTTCCAATCCCAAACATTCTGTGATTCTGTAATGTGTTTTTACATGTGTAAACTACAGGTTAGTGATCAGTGTTGTTTTGAATTGTTCAAGTTCTTTGTGAGTCCTGATCATTTGAGAGGGTTTGCCTTAGAGCAGCTTCTCTTTTACTCCATCCGGCTCCAGTCAACCAATGCTTTGGTCCCTTGCAAGGAAGATTCTTTATTTCTTCCTCTGATTTTGCACATACTAGCAGAGGATGAGGTCATTTGAGATGTGGGTTATGGTAATAACAGTGGATATTTTGCTTATCCTTAGTCATGGTGTCTTCTCTGGTATGGTAGAGAAACCATTTGATTAAATGTTTGTTTCCCAGGGCCTTGTCCTGGGCAGTTTTGAAAATCTCCAGGGATGGAAATTCCATAGCCTCTACAAGAAGCATGCTCCAGCCACTCATTGAGTTTTGAAGAGACTTTTTGCTGATATCTTGCTGCATTATGTCACTCTTGTCACTCATCCTTTCAGTGTTCATCTCTTTTAAAAAGTTTTTCTCCATCTGTAGATATTGCCAGCTTTATTTCATCACCACCATACCCTTGGGTAGTGGAAGACTGCAAGTAGTCTTCCTCATCTCAGCAGCATCATGTCCCAACTCTGCTCTCTAATCCAGGACCAATGATACTTCTTCAAATCAAGGGCTGGGGGAACTTATTCCAAGAAAGGCCACTGCAGGATGTAATGTTGAAGACAATGAGTGACCTTCCACAAACATTTGTTTTAGGCCTAGAAAATTTCAGACAAATAGGAACTATTTTGCTGAACTATGAATGACTAAAAATAGAAAAACTACCATGCAGCCACATTGCTAGCAATTACTATGACTTGGATAGCATTTTTATTGACATGTATTACGTGATCCATTTTTCCAAGTGGTCTATCTCTAAAAGTGCTTTCTGAAAATTTTTTTTCAAGAGAAAATTAATTACTTTTCTGGCTCATTTGCTCGTGTACTTGTAGACTTAATGGCACAATCTCATGATTTATTAGTCTGAGTTTTCTCAATTATTAGACCAATGATAAAGTAAGACTTGCAAATGAATGCAAAATAGGCTCATATCTCAGTCTATTTGTTTAGGATTTTTAGCAGACTTGGATGCAGTATCATTAAAACTCATTTCAATAGTTCTACTATCACAAAAAATGTCAGATTTCACTGAGTTCACCCAGTTTTACTCTCTGAGTCCAAAGTCAGCTTCATTATTCACCAATATTTTTTTCCCAAATGTTTTATCTTTCATATGTATTTTGTTGAGGGAATTAAAGAAACATTTCCACTATTTTATATTCTAAGTATAACCTTCTTTAGAGCTGGTACATCACAATTCAACATGAGAGCTCTGTTCTGATTGAGTGAATAAGAGCATATAGAGAAGGCACTTTGGATTTGCTGATATTCTCAGCTGAATGCAGTCTCTAAAATCCATTCAGCTGTGTTGGAGATGTGCTGTGACTGGTTATACTTGTACTTAGAAAATGTTCGCCAAGTTCTTCATTATCATTTTGTTTTATTATCACTGCCAATTTATATCACTTCATACGCACATGGCACTACAGCAGTAGTAATTATTTGTACAGTGCCAACTAGTTCTCTTTTCCCTTGCTTGTCTCAAACACATTCAATTAAATCAAGCATCAGTGTATGTGAGGGACTTGGGGAAACTGCTCATACAAACAAGTGTTCCACTACCAATACAGGAAACAGCTCATCAAGAAAAGTAGGTTCTTGGGAACTTTAAATGCTGTTCTGTGTTAGAGACAATTTTATAAGTCTTTTTTTCAGGTTTATAGAGCAAAGAAACATCAAAGTTGCAGCACTCACCATTAAGGTTCAATCACAATAAAATTTAACCTTCAGCCCATGAAAAACTTCACTGAATGAAAAACAAACACACACATTTTGGAGTTAAGAATAGGCATAAGTCTTTACTGTATATAACCTTAGTCACTGTAATGACTGTGTATGTGTATCTGTATGCTTGAGGCACTCTACATGGGTTGAGAGGCTCAAAATACCGCTTTTCTTTTTTATTTATTTAGGCATTAATCAGTTTTTCCTCTGAGCTACACAAAAACTCATTTCCTACATTCTTACCTTACATATGTACACCTTTAGTAGTTAGTTGTCTCTCTGGAATGGGGCAGATTTTCAAATACACCCTGACTTTGTTGTAGACTAAAACCTCCCTGCTACTGCAACTGGTTCATCTTTCTTTGTTTTTGTCAGAAATACCCAAAGCTTTTCAGCCAGTTTTCTGAAGAATATTCTCCACTCTGATACTATACCCTGTGAATAAAAGCAGCTTCTTCTATTTTCTGTTAATAAAGTAGTTAATTTAAAACTGCGGTGCTGAAGCATAATGTTTTCAGTCACATGTAGATGACTACTAACATTTTCAGGGAAACCAAGTATTCCTCTTAGTATGATGTACACCATTTTTCAACTGTGAACATTTCTAAAATGTTAACATAAATTAAGTGAGTTGAACTGGAACACTGCTCACTGTTGAGTCTTTACTAGCTCATTTCAGGCTTAACTTCTTAATTGGCATACAAGTTATTTTGCAAGTTTTCACAGGCCAAAAGATGGAGCAGAAATATGAATAGCAATGTGAAGAATGTAATGCAGAGCAAATCAAGGTTATTGTCTCTCTGTTGTTTTAACTGAGGACAGACAGCTGTTTTCAGTTTGAACCTTTTTCCCCGCAAAAATTTCCTTACAATCAATTCTTCTGGAAGGAATGTAAGATAGTGTGATTTAAATGATTCCCCAAGCAACATGGATATACATGAAACAACCTTTTATTTTTACTGTTGTTTTTCACCCACACACCAAATCTAAGAGAAAACTTGGCACACGGAGATAAACAGGTTTTGGTTTGCTTTCTAGAACATTAGTCACAAAACCTACTGGACAAGAACTCAACAGCTTACTAGAATTGAGCTTCTTAGACTGAGTTTTGCCCTGACTACCTTCAGGCATGTTATTAATGTGCTTTGGGTCAAGACAGTAGTGTCTCTAGGATCGCTGTGTAGTAAGTAGACAGTCCTGATCACAGACGTGCTAACTGCTCTCTAGAGATTCCCACTTTTTCCCATTGATTATAGAGGTAGCCCAAGAGCATGAGGTTGATGTGTGAAGTCAGCTGGGAAGAATTCAAGTCCTCTAGAGCTTGTCTTTTTTGCTTTTGGAAGTCCTTAACATGCTCAGGGCATCATATTCGCATGTATGATTTGACTGCGGCAGAAGGGCTGATAAATATGACTGACAGTGATCATTTTTTGTTTGATCAGCAAAGGCAAAAATGAGATAGCATTTGTGACTTATGCTAGTCTTACAAGTGCTGAGTTCCTTCCTTTAATTGTGGCACATATCTTGCTTCTGATCATTTAATTGATTTTACATTCAGCTCCAGGAAAACAGACCTTCATCTATTCATATTAAAAAGAGAGGAAAGTTATTAAGTTGCAAATGCAATATGTTATAATGCATAATCCAGGAAGAAGGCAAGCAATGAAAAGTTCCCTAATTTTCTCTCTCTGTTCCTCAACCCCTTCTGAAGAAGCTTTCTGGTTAATGTTCAATTTCATCTAAAGGACACTTTTTTAACAAGAATCAGAGTTAACGGCAAGGACACATGGAAAGAGCAAGAAGCTCTTTAGGTTAGGGATCCTGAACTAAGAAGGAGATGCTTTAAGGCAGTTAAAATATAGGGATAATTAAAATTAAATAAACATAGGCACTTTCCCTGTGCTTTTTTTTTTTTTAATCTTTTAACATTGCTGTCTCTAAATTGATACCAACATATCAGTGAAACCTAAAGGAAGAAAAGCTGCTCAAAAATCTACTCTGTTTTACACATCTTGCTCTCATATATTGATAAGCAATTGAGTTGGCACACAAACTGTAATGATCAGACACAGACCTGGTCACAAAAAAGAGCACCTGACACAAGTATACCCATCAAAGAAGATGTGCTTCTTCGGCCTGCCTGCCCAATAATGGAATTTTATGATCTTATCATGTAAAAACAAAAACTCCAGTTCTGCTTGTTTTCTCTTTGTTTAAAATTTCAAGGAACTATTGTCAATGATTCACTGTTCTTTATTCATTGTAACTGCCATCAAAGAGCAATATTTTTTGTTCCAACCCCCCTGCCATGGCTGGGACACCTCCCACTAGATCAGGTTGCTCAAGGCTCCATCCAACCTGGCTTTGAACACTTCCAAGGATGGAGCATCCACAACTTCCTTGGGCAATCTCTTCCAGGGTGATGAGTCCCTGCCTTGGCAGGGGGGTTGGAACTAGATGATCTTTGAGGTCCCTTCCAATCCAAATCATTCTATGATTCTATGATTCAGAGCTGGGCACTCCAGATAGCAAGGTGGTTGTAGATCTTCTGCCTCAGTCAATCCAGCAGTCTGAACAGGGTGGATAGAGGCAGAAAACCAGCCTGGGAGTCCTTTCTTCTCCATAACCCATTAGCAAGGAGTCTAGAGTCTGGCTGTTTAACAGTCCTCCAGGCAAGATAAGAAGGGGGCAGATTTCTGAGAAAATTTTGTCTTAATTGATGTATGTCTTCAGAACATTTGATTAACTTTAATTGAGGTTTTCCTCATTTTCCTGGAAAAATTTCATCCGTCTCCAATAATAGCAAATTTATCTTACTGCACACTAAGAGAAAATCATTATAAGCTGTCCCCCCAAGTTGTATTTGTCTTTATTTGAAGACACAATTGCAGTGGATCTGACTCTTGGTGCTAAGGCTGGCAGCTGTAGCTAAATTGGATGGGACACTGGAATCAATATATTCATTTAATAAGCTAATACGCGACTGAAAAACATTTTGGGTTGGGTCTGGGACCAAGACAGAAACATTGCTTTGTTGTACACATTAACCAAAACTTCTAACAGAGGCTGAGGGCAATTTAAACACTATAGTAAATGAGAGCAGAAAGGTACTTTTAGCATGCAAAGATGTAGACTGAAATTGTAAATTTATCCTCTGACAGAAAAAGGCGAATAGCTCCAGAAATTATCCTTTGTGAATGCCTGTGTTAACTATAGTCTTGAGTACAGTTTCAGAAATAGTGTGAAAGCAGTCAAGAAAGCTGAAATTTTGAGAATTAAGATGAGTAACAGCCTAAATACAAGACTGGCAAGGACAAAATCTTCATTTCTTTCTTAGTCTCACATTCTTCTGTAATTCTTAGGCCACATCTTTAAATCAGCATTGAAACAAACAGGAAATTGTTTATATCTATAGGTTCATTCATCTGTGTGTAAATATGGAGTCACCTACACACAGCCCTGAGAATTAGACCAGTGGGATGAATCTCTCTGTCATCTCTCCTCTCTTCCATAACAATGAAAATACTCAGCAGCCTCACAGACTTGTAGGAAGGAGGAAACAATGAGCACAGAGCATCCTATCCATTCTGGTTTCTGATTCTGCCTCAGGAAAGTAAATTTTAGTGCAGCCTGTAGGTGTGGCTGCTCTGCAAAACAGAAATGAAAAGGAAGAAAAGAAGACATGGCTTTGTAACCATGAGCAAGTCAAAAGCTGGCCTTGTGCTGCTGCTCTGCTTTTTGTCAACAGCATCCCATTTTAATATGAGCACAGCTTTTCTGCTATGCAGTGGCAGATCTCCGGGTCAGAGAATTTTGCAGCCTGGTTTCCCAGTGGAGGAGAAATCAGTCAGCACTAGCTTGTGATGGAAGTCTGTTTCAAATGGATATTTATGAGGAAAACAATGTGACATTTCCTTTGCTTTACTCACCAGCGTATTACATAGAAGGGGAGAACAAATGACACTTGCACCACCGTCATTAAAAAAGACAAGGTGATCCCCATTTCACTTCTGAAAAAAACCCACTCCAGTTGCCAACGTGCAGGAGAGTAGTCTGGACTGTGACACTGCCTGGCTGGTCCTACACACCCAGCTTGCAGAGTCCAAATCACCTCCTCCCTTCCTTTCTCTGCTGGTGTTAACACGGGTTCCGAGATCCCCACCCCAGGGCTCTGCTTGTAGAGATTTATATCATGCTGTTCCGTACTAAAGCATCTACCTTCCATTTTCACTCTGCACCAAACCATGCCCACTCAAATTGCTTTCCTGTGAACCATCAGTGACTTAATCACTGAGCAGCAACTTGACTAGTTGCATTAGTTCATATAGAAAAGCAGATCCAAACTGGAATCATTTAAGCAAGTCTTCTCACCTGCTGGCCAGAAAGTGTTTCAAAAAGAAGTCCACTACTTTTCGAGTATAACTAACTGGCATTTTGTAAGTTATAAAATGAGGAAATAAAATCACTATTTAATCAGAAAAGCTGAAAAGTGATCACATCTGTAATGGAGCATTAATAATGTGACATATGATGATGGTCTGTACTCAGAAGGATTAGGGCAGAGCATTAGATAAAAATTCAATTCAAATGAATCATCAAGAGAGTAATATTAAGAATAAAAGAGGGCTAATACAATTATTTTACCCAAATGCCAGACTGTAAATCACCTTACCTCACAGCTTCAAGGCTTCTGTCACAATATGGAAGAAAAATAATCAATTATAAAAATATGCATTGCATTCTCACCCACTGCACAAAATGCCACAGAACTTGTTAAAAAAAGTCAAAGCAATTACTACAGAAGGAA
This sequence comes from Podargus strigoides, assembly GCA_028020825.1. Lineage (NCBI taxonomy): Eukaryota > Metazoa > Chordata > Aves > Caprimulgiformes > Podargidae > Podargus > Podargus strigoides. The sequence continues at coordinate 13,590,188 of CM051621.1, forward strand.
AAGAAGTACCTTTAAAAGATCTATTTAAAGACCTATAAGGAATGATGAACCATTTCTTTCTTCGTCACTTTTATAACTAGCTTACTTTCTTATTGGCACCACTGATACACCAGTTCTCAAAAGGATGATACCATGGGAAAGGAAAGAGCATCAGCAATTAGCAAAATGTTAAAAGGGCAAAAACTGCACAGCCAGCTGACGGCAGCATGAGCCCCTCAAGGAACCAGCAGTACCGAAGTTTGGTCTACATGCCAATGGCATAAATTGTGTATGAAAAGCATATTTAAAAGGTAGGAAGGAAGCCCTTTGAAGCACCAGGATTTCACCAGAGAGAACACAAAAAGGCCAGAGGACAACCCTACCTAAATATTTGCAGATTGACAGCTGGGAAAGTTACATTTTCAGTACTTTCTACAGCTCCCCAGTCATTTTCCACATCAGTGGCATAAATAAGTTCTGTGTAGTGAATTCTTTGCATTGATGGTCCGCTCATACTTTTGTCAGACCAACTGATGTGTACATTTGATTCTTTAAAAATATTCTGAGATGTGCACTTTCCCCCCACTAATCCTACAGCAAGTCTTATTTTTCTAGTCATCCAGATTGTCCAGACATTGGATTTGGTGGGGGTGGGGGGTGGGGATAAAATAGTGGTTTAGGCAGTTAGCAATTCCACCTCTAACTAGGGAATTAATCCCTTTTTTTTTGCATTTTGTTGTACTGTGCAAAAAGAAAGTTACCAAAATACATGATAAGCATCCAATTCTGCTTTTTATGGCTTTGCTTATATATAATTACAAATACTGGTATTTGTTTGATTCCCAACAGAAATCATCTTTTATTTGTGTGTATTTAACAACTAATTCACAGGAAGCCATTGTTTGGTTTCGGTCTATTTTTTCCCTCTTGTCTTTTTCATTTTGACACAGTGGGTCAAAATCTGAATTTTGTACCTTCAGGGAATTCTAAATGATAAAACTTCCTAGCTGCCACCATTTCTTCCTTTTTTTCATAGTCATGTCAATTATTATTCCTACAAGTGCCAAAATGAAGCACAATAAGAAGCAGAAGAAAAAGAGTTAATATTAGCCGATTGTTTATTTTCTCAAGTTAAATTTGTGAGAAATGTCATTTAAAAGATGCCACTTCATAATAAACTAGTTTTTCTAAATCAGCACACTGGTCACTTTTAGGTTGGTTCCAAATTTTAAAATACATGAACTCAGGTCATTTCAAACCAATTGCATTTTCCAACCAACTCCTGCTCCAGTTGAGAACACCCAATTTCAGGGACAGTGCCAACCCAGAGAATCAATCCCTTGGTTAAAACAAAACCAAAGTGCTTACAATTCATTAGGACTAATCTTGTCTATTTATTAAATCATCATTGTTGTCACCTCTCCCAGAACAGCAGCCTAATTTCTTGTCAAGGGAGTTATTGTCCATCACCAACTCTTCCCTACAGTTATCTGCACTGCCCAGAAACGTGTTCCAGAAAATAATTCATCTCAAGCCACATCCTTCTTCTTTCTTGCTGTTCAAGTTCAGCTCACCAACAGCATGTCCTCAAGAAGAAGAACACAGGCAACCTGCTCTATTCTCTCCTTGTCCCTGCCCACAGAGGCAACCTGTGAGCTGTGTGTGAGCTGTTTATTCGTACAGTATCATCAGGGGTCCTAGTTTTTACAGGGCTGAATTTGATATCAGAAGAAAAGCTCCCTGTGTAAATCCACTGCTTACTTTATCCCTCTATTTCTGTGTAAAGTGGTTTCACCCTGTACCTTGGGAGTCAGGAGATACAACGCAAATATACTGAGCTTTTAAAAAGAAAAGGTATGAGCTCCGTGCAAAAACAAGTCTCCTGCAGTCATCTTTATGCAGGAAAGGGAGAAATATTCAATGCCAGTAAAAAGAAAGAATATCTCATTGATATGGATGAAAGAATTAATAAGCCTCAAGTGCTATGCTGATTAGTGACTTCTAATTGCATTCATAGCATCCCAGTGAATTATGTGGGTAACACTCATGTCTCCATTCTACCAATATGTATTTGAAACAGTAAGATAATCTAAAGTTGCTGAGAACTGTTCATCTCCTCAGTAGTGGAACCCAATATTAAAAGATCGGGGTTTCCCATTTCCTATCAGTGGGCTCACTCTGCCATAAGAGCTCAGCTCTAACATCAAATGAAATAAAATGCAGTTCAGTGTCCTGGCGTATATCATTTGATTATGTAAAATACTTACTCAGTGAATGTAATTGCCTTTCTCTCTAATGGCTGGTTTTAATTAGGGACTAGCTCGTTAGTATGTTGTAGGTACAGTTCTTCCTTAAATACTCTGGTAGAAAATTTGGATATTGATATTTCAGTTGAATTAAAATAAAAGGGGGAAATTTCATGATCAAAACATCAGATTTCAATATTTGTTGCAGAAAGACTGTCTGAATCTGTGCTGTAATGCCATGGTCTTTTTATGTGCATATTATGGTAAATTTCTAAAGACTAATGAGATCCAAGAGTCAAGACACTTGGAATTCACCAATAAAAGAAGTGATATGGGAAACACATGAGTTTGAAAGTCTAACGGAGACTTATTAGACTTATTAACAGAAACAATGTGCTGCTTCTTTAGGTTCAGATGCTTTAATCAGCACAATTGATAATTGTCGGCTACTGCTCAGAGGAATGTGAGTGCTGTTCTGTCAGAATGGTTTCTGGGCTATTGCATCTGCAAATATAATTCCCTGTTGGTTTTGGGATATTCATTTAGAATCATGAGTGGTCAGGTGGTTAACTAAGACTGGCACATGCCTTTAGCTGAACAAACACTTGGATCTATTTCTTACCACTCAACTCATGTGCAAGTGATTCTGTAGCACAGAAGGCACAGTGAGTGCTGTCACAAAAGGAGACTTTACTCCAGAAAATTCTCCCAAGTCAGTAGAAATAAACAATGAAGATGAGTACTCAGCACAATGACAGTGTGTGCATCAAGTTTCACATGATTTACAGAGACTGAAAGTGTTACAAAATGTAAAACTTCTTGTTAAAGTCTGTGTGTCTATCATTGAAACAAACCATCATTCAGCCATGGACCATTACTGAAAAACCAAATATTTCAAGTGATCCAAAACACCCATTTAATACACAAACGGCCAGTCTCTTCAGCCCACCAAAGTCAAAAGTAAGTGTTTAGAATATTTTTGGAGGGGAGAAGGGGGAGATTGAGGGTAATCAATTAGCTGAACTTTCCTGTGGTAGAAGTGATTGCAAGATCCCATTTTCACATTTAGGAAAGAATAGTTGATAGTGCCACGTTCACCCCTTACTCTTTCTCTCTCAGAAGTAAGTGGTTTGAAACTGCTCAGAGAATTTAACTGTTGGAATAAAATTTAGTAAAAAAAACCCCAAAAAACAGTCAAGGTTCCTTTTACTCATTAATCAACTGCATTTTTCTCCCCACATATCCACGGTGGATACAGTAGGGAATACTGACAATTTAATAAACCAGAGATGCTGACTTGCTCCTGAGCCATGACATTTGAATAAAAATATTGTGATTTAAAAAATAAGCAAACATGTTTTTCAATACTTTATTTTTCTTTCCTTTTTATGAAACTTTCAATTCACATATTTGAAGTCTTTGCAGTTACATGACCGTCACATACAAGGTAATGTGCTTCAGATGAGAGTCGATTTCCAGCAGTTCCTCAGCTCCAGGAACTTATAAATAAGTAAAAACAACACATGGAAAAGATACATGCCTTCTTTCAGATTTTCTCAAGTACTCCAGCAGGGTCTGTTCTTATTGCACAGTATTTAATTTCCTGTCCTATGAATGCTATGATCTTTTGGAATTGCTTCTGAAAGACTCACACTACTCAACTATTTATACCCTTTGGTGAAAAGATATTTTGTCTAAAAAAATTTTCAGCCAATTGATGTTTCTAGGCACTGTTGTTTTACTTAAAGAGCATCAGAAAAGTTCCTGAACTATATTTGGCTGAAGTGGTTGCTGATTTTGTGGCTGCAGTTTTTGCAGTCAAGATGTCATATTTGCTAGCCACTGATTCCTTTAACGCAGCTTCCACTTGACATGGAAAACGTATGATGAAGTACTGCATATTCTGACTTTGATCTGAACATCTAAGCCCTTAATTTGAAGGACATGCACGCATGAATCAAAGAAAGGATATGCCCCAGAGTTTCATACTTAATTTCAGAGTAACAGAGTTGCAGTTGCGCTATTATTTCTGAACTTTTCTACTTGACTATGTACTTCATGGAATGAAAGATAATTATAGAAGGAGGTGGAATGTGATTCAAGCTCAACTCTGGGTTTTGAATTATGGATGGTTGTATTATCTTTGAATGAAGAGAAAGACAAAGTAGCAGCTAATAATCCGCAACAGAATCAAAGTGCACAAAAAAGTTAATTTACAAGCTTTTCAATTTTTATGGAAGACTGGAAAACAAAACCTAGTAAGCAATATTACCTTAATTTGTATGTTAGAAGAGTACGTTGAAGAGGAAAACAACACATACATAAAGGAAGAGCAATGATGGAGAAAAATATCTCAGCAGTGAATTTTTCAGTTATTTGTCAAAACTGGTCAGATAGTGCACAAAAAACAAGTCAGCCATTTCCTAACAATTGGAAGGTGTTCCCAAACAAAGAATGAAGCACAAGGAGAATGTTTTTGAGAGAGTAATAACACAAGCTTGTTGAACTGGCCACTTTCTGTCTGTTTAAATGAACTTTAAATATGTCTGTTTATAGATGGGACACAAAACAGCTTGAGAAGCCTCTAGACACAGAATATATTTGAGCTGATCTTCAGCAAACAACACAACTCACATCTCAAGCAGTGAGGCTGTGGTACTTGCTGCAAATACACACTAGTATTTCCTCCTCAGTTCAGAGAAATTGCTTCTGTTCTTTTCTTTACTCTTTTCAGACACGTTCAACATAAGAAAATTCTTATAGACTCTCTTGAAGATGAGAGATTAAGAAGATTCTCCTCTTGAAAAAGATTATCCTCTTAGTAGGCTACTCAGTGCTTAAAAGAGGAAGATGACCCTTGGGCGACTTTTGAGGTTTACTCAAAGCCTTCTCTGAAACTTCTGGTGATTCAAGTAGGTCCAGGACAACGTGGCCAACATGGAGCCACAGGTAAAGAATTTTAAATGGGACTTTTTTCCTAAAAACGGGAGTAAAAGAGAAAAGCTTAACAGTCCCCCTCTCTCTTTCTTATAAGAACCAAACCAACCAAACAGACAAAAAACCCCTAAAAAGCCCCATGCCTTGTCTGCTCATGGTGTTATTCTGATATTCAACCTTCCTATGAGAACTGATATACAAACAAAGGACAAGATATGAGGTTCTGGTCCACTGAAGTGCAATGAGCATCTCAAAATGCAGGTACCTGTGTAAAACAGGTAGACAGCAGCTGTTTTACATTAATGGTTAGGAGAGCAGGTCCTGACTCCTCCTGTAGAAGAGAAATAAGCCCACACCACCCTATCATGACAAAAGGCCTTTTCTGTTCTAGTGTCTTATACAGTCATAAGCTTCATCCATATTCCATCCACATACAAATGATTTCCATCAGTCTCCCTGGCATAAAGGATATTGTGGTAGACCCTCTGTGCCCAGCCATTCTTCTGAATATAGTCAATACACAGTGACACCCTTTTAAATGTGACCCTGGGGCTGCAACATCCCTGCTGGCCCATGCTTGAAGCACAATTCAAACCACACTCATCTAGACTCAAGCTAATATTTAGTAGAAATTACAAATCTTTTAGAAGTTCATCAGATTCATAAGGAAGCCATTAAATTCTATGATGACAAAGACATCTCCACATACACATGGATGCAAAATTGCCTAGAGGAGCAATGGGCCAAGGGAGAACCACATCGTTCCTTCACCTGGCTGCTCCCAGGGCTATATCACAGGAGAGCCATCAGCCTGGGAGCCAGTTATCAAAGAGGCCATAGTACTACACAGAACATACACACCTCTCTGAGTGAGACAACAGAAGGAGCTGGCTAACGGAGGGACCAGGAGTTCCCAGACAACTGCCAGGGAGACTGAGATCTGTGGGACAACCAAGAGTGCTGTTTGCATACTTGTATGTCCCTGTGCTCAAGGCAACTGGAAACAACGGGATCCAGTATCTGCATCAACTAAGAAGTACATTAGACTATCCAGTGTCTAAGGGCACTTGCTGGAGAGATCCATTGTGTGTGTTCATGTACACACATTTCTGTGTGCAAGGGTGGGTGTCAGCATCAGTAAGCAGAGTGAGGATATGATCCTCAGGGATTCACACATCCAGTTGCAGGCAGAGATAAGACTGGAATGCAGAGGCAAGCACTAGGAAGACTGCTCAAGTCTCAGTCCAGCTTCCAAAGGGATCCACATTGTGTTTATACATATATACATGTTTCCCAGTAAAATTACTCCAGCATCTGTTGAGCTGTACAAAGATTAACCAGGATTCCCCTGAGCTAACAGAGATTCCAAATTATGAAAGACTTTACTAGGCTGTATCTCAGGAAAGCCTGTAACAGACCTCAGCATTGAGCCAACAAACTGAGCATGAAGAAATGGAACTGCATTAGTCAATAGATGGCTGCAGTGATTTTTCCCTCCCCAGTTTTTTTGGGTTTTTTTCAAATAGCTTCTCTATCTTCTTTGCTCTTCAGTCACTCTCATGGAAAGTCCCAGAGGTTAAATGAACTACTAAGGTTCACCAACAAGAAACTACAAATAGGGTAGCCACAGATAGATGCTGAGATAATGTTAGTTGTAAACTTGTAAGCAAGAGATCTGTTTTGTGAAAACATAAAAAATATTATCACTGGCAACATGTGTAGTTGGAACTGATGTGAGCAGTCTTCACGTTGTTGTGAAAAGTGAAATACTGGGTGGTGGTCTTAAGAATGCATTGACAGCATTCTGGATGCTTGGGGCAGATCAAGGAAAATGAGGGATGGAAATTGAACTGTCAACTTGAGATGTGAAGTACTGGGTAGGGAATTCAAAAACTTGTTTTTATTTCTGCATCAGAACGTGTGGTACAACTGGCAAAATATTCCACTTCTCCTGGCCTCTAGATGAAGAGACTCTTGCCATACCTGTTTGGTACAAAGACTATGCTTTGCTATACGTGTGAGCTGTACATAAGATGGCAGCTTGTTTTGTAGCTAGGTGGGATCGTTAGTAGTGGGTAGATAAAAAAACAGTTTTCTCTTCATGATGAGACTTGGCATTTGCACATTTTATTTCAATTCTATTAGTGCAAAACCATGCACTTTCTCTACTCCTGCCAAGTCAGAAATTGTACTGAAACCAGCTGTTCTGATTTCACTGAAGAGATGGCCAAGTCCCCAGCTCAGCTCCACTGGGATTTTCCCAAGCCAAGGACATCAAGACTGCCATATGCTTGAGCTGCTTTTCAGTGGCTGCTGTGTGCTCAGGAGGGCTCAGCCAGCCCTTGGGACATCAACCTCAGGCAATCTGCCTGGCCAAAGCAACGGTCTGTCCCAGAACCTGTGTGAAGCCCCAGCCCTGAGTCTCCAATAGGAGACTAGACAACACCAGTACAACCAGGTGCCTCATCAGCAATAGATTCACTGATCCTCACCTTAAGAGCACCCATTTGAGACAAAACTGGAGCTACTAGATAATTACCAGAAATTCCTAAGTTCCTAAATAATGTAACAGGGGGAAAAAATTCAGGACTTCCTGACTGAAAAGCTTAGATGAGCTAAATCATCATTACCAGTAGAAGATGCATACTGTACCTACAGTGGGCACTGACTGCATCTTATACCCACAACCACTCAGGGCACAGACAAAGCTGTTATTTTGCTCTTGCTGTTCCCTTCCATAACATACATGAGTATCAAATGAGGCAGAGTCAGTAGTGATTGCTTTCTATTGCTGTGCTGTGATCTGCATTTAAAGTAGGATTGAAATTCTCCTTTTTCACATTTGGAGGCCAGATTCAATCAGTGAAACACAACACAATAACTCTTTGTGGTACTCCTGCTTGCCACATAATGTTTGTGAGAGTATTTTTTAATTTTGTGGGCAAGACATTAAAGCATCTCAGTTTGTCTCCAAGACAAAATGTTTTCCTACATCCTGAATTTCCCAGTCAATAAAAATGGTCAGGCATCCTATACAAATGCATTCTCACAATGTCTTGGATTAAATCTCGTAATTAAATTAATTCCGATTGTGAGCAATCACTTCACAGATTCATTGTGACTTAAGTTGCTGTGCAAGAGGAAAACAGAACATCCTAGATGTCCATCTTCTTACTTTCTCTAGTACTGTTGCCATAATTCATTACGTATATCCTATTTTCTTTTTGGACTATGCATATATCTTAGATTTAGAAATAACCAGTGGGTTATCTCCCTTGGCCTACTGCACAACAAGTTAGAAAAATTTTACTCAAGTTTTCATATATTGAGCCTAATAATCTGTATTTGATTATATAAATTAGCTTTCAGGCATTTAAACTAATTGGGCTCACTCATTATATGGTGTTCATGAAAATGCAGAAAGTTCTCCAGTGTGTAAAAACAAGCTTAAAATAATTAAAATGGAAGTTCTTGCAAGAAGTTTATGGTATTTACTCAGTCATTAGAAGCATTGTGTTTTGTTTCTTATAAAAGACCCTCTCTATTAGAATATCAGTGACATTGTATCTCTGCTACAGGGTGCGAAAGCTGAACACCGTGGAATTCCTATTGCCCTGAAAATGCACATACACTCTTTTACAAAAACACAGATCTATTACAAATAAACAAAAATCTAATCAAGGTAACCAAGAACAAAAAGGAGCAAACAAATGTTTATTCTTGCATTCTGACAGCCATAAAGAAACAAGAATAGATAATTTTTAATGTTATTCTCCATCCACCTGGGATTTATAGACCTCAAAACCCCCCTCTTGCTCAATATGGAATGAAACCGTAGTTCACATTGTGTGATACTTTGAGATCAATATGTATTTTATAAAGAGAACATAAAAAGCAAAGATCATGTCAACCAAGCTGGTTTTCCCTGAAGTTAGACATGTACCAAAACCAGCATCAATAGACTTAATCTGTCTGAAGTTAAATTTTCTCTCCAAATCCACTACTGAAACTGCTTTTCATCAGGAAATTTAGACCAACCTGGCCAAAGGCAAGTTCTAAAATCAGATGTAATAAGTCTATAATTGCATAACTAACAAGCAACACTCAGAAGCCCACTAACTTTCACTGTAATAAAAGGTGTATGCATCAGACAGCATTGCATCAGACAAGGTAACTATATAGATGTCATATGCTAAAGGTCCAAGCTGAGACTATATGATCAATCCCCAGACCTTTGAAGCCTAAACAGACATTGATGGAGTTATCTGTCAGGTTTCATTTTACCCTTCTCTTCCTGCTGCTCCCCAAAGGACACAAACCTTGAGAAAACAGGAACTGAGGTGGAAAAATTGAAGTAACAGTAAGAGTTAGTGACACCATCCAACTAGTTTTTAAATCCATCAGAGTAAAAACTCTCAACTCTTACCAAAGTAGTTGCTAAAGAAAAGAAACATCAGTGGTAGCAAATGGCATCTTTCAAACTGCTGCTGGCTCCTAAGGGAGAGTGGTGGTCTATGGGGCACATATCTCCCAATGAAAATACAACATTCTCTGTCTTTCTAAAAAATAAATTAACTCTGACACCCTTTTACCTTACACAGTGATAACAGTTCCAGACAAACATTGCCTGAGGAGACATGTGACAAAATACTAATTAAGGGGCTGCTTAATTATGAGTCCTTCCACTGAAAGCCAAATACACACACATTTTGTGCAGAAACTTTGATAGCAAATATTACATTTGGGAGACTGATAAACATCCGCCTCGACAAGACATTCCATGATTGAACAAGCTTCTCCATTTCTGATTCATTTCATAAGAAAACATGTGCAAAGTGAATAAAACCATTTAATTTATTCATTACACGGGTCATTAGCTTTTCATTTCTAAAAAACAAACCTGTCACAGTATTTAGCGAGAATTATAATTAAAATATATATAAAGGGACTTTAGCTCCCATGTCCTTCATTTTTATATTTGAATGACTAGAAAATGAACAACAAGCTCCTAACAGAGGCCCTTTTAGTTTGTTCAGGGCCACATTTTGCATCAGAACAGTCATGGACACAAGCTGGGGGTTTTTTGGATGAATGCAAATTTTAAAATCAAGGGGTGTCAGGATACAATTTTAAATGTAAAAGGAAGTCTGAGGAACAACTGAGCAGTATCACTTCCAATAAATGGGCTTTCCATTTAATATGTTATCTTAAGATGCTAACTTTCTGTCATATTTGAGAATCTGAAGAAAAAGCTGACAGCTCTGAATTCTATGAAGTGTTTGGAGAAGCATCTAACATGAATCATTTTGATGGGTAGTACAACATTTTCAACTTATTGAAGTTCTTTACAACCTGTATATTTTATAAACTAGCAAAAATCTGACAAAACATCTGTATCTAATTTGTTATTTATCACTGATTATTTTTCCAAAAGACAACAAAGTATATCTAACTTCAAGGAATATACTTAAAGTTTCCAGTAAAAGATTGAACAAGATGTCAAAATTCTGACTCTGTCTGGTAAAAAGGAACTGTATTTTTATATAAAATGACAACCATGAGAATTGCTAATGCACTACCTACGTTTAGCCAGTACTCAGGGCTAAGCTGTAGCAGTTAGTCTATCACCTGATGCTACCTCCCCAGCTGAGAAGGAGAATCAGGGAAAAAAGGCAGAAGGCCCATGAATCACAGAATCACAGAATCACAGAATGTTAGGGATTGGAAGGGACCTTAAAAGATCATCTAGTCCAATCCCCCTGCCAGAGCAGGAATACCTAGATCAGGTCACACAGGAACATGTCCAGGCGGGTTTTGAATGTCTCCAGAGAAGGAGACTCCACAACCTCCCTGGGCAGCCTGTTCCAGTGTTCTGTCACCCTCACTGTGAAGAAATTCTTCCTCACATTTATGTGGAACCTCCTATGTTCCAGCTTACACCCATTGCCCCTTGTCCTATCATTGGATGTCACTGAGAAGAGCCTGGATCCATCCTCATGACATTCACCCTTGACATATTTATAAACATTAATGAGGTCCCCCCTCAGTCTCCTCTTCTCCAAGCTAAAGAGACCCAGCTCCCTCAGCCTTTCCTCATAAGGGAGATGTTCCACTCCCTTAATCATCTTTGTGGCTCTACGCTGGACTCTCTCGAGCAGTTCCCTGTCCTTCTTGAACTGGGGGGCCCAGAACTGGACACAATACTCCAGATGTGGCCTCACCAAGGCAGAATAGAGGGGAAGGAGAACCTCTCTCGACCTACTAACCACTCCCTTTCTAATACACCCCAGGATGCCATTGGCCTTCTTGGCCACAAGGGCACATTGCTGGCTCATGGTCATCCTGCTGTCCACCAGGACCCCCAGGTCCCTTTCCCCTACACTGCTCTCCAGCAGGTCAGCTCCCAACCTGTACTGGTACATGGGGTTGTTCTTCCCCAGATGCAAAACTCTACACTTGCCCTTGTTGAAATTCATTAAGTTTCTCCCCGCCCAACTCTCCAGCCTATCAAGGTCTCGTTGAATGGCAGCACAACCCTCTGGTGTGTCAGCCATTCCTCCTAGTTTGGTGTCATCAGCAAACTTGCTGAGGATACATTCTGTACCCTCATCCAAGTCGTTGATGAAGATATTAAACAACACCGGTCCCAGTACCGACCCCTGAGGGACTCCACTAGTCACAGGCCTCCAACTAGACTCCGTCCCATTAACCACAACTCTCTGGCTTCTTCCCTTCAGCCAGTTCATAATCCACCTCACTACCTGATCACTAAACCCATACTTTATCAGCTTATCTACAAGGATGCTGTGGGAGACAGTGTCAAATGCTTTACTGAAATCAAGATATACCACATCTACCGCTCTACCATCATCTATCCACCTAGTTATTTCCTCATAGAAGGCAATAAGGTTGGTCAAACATGACTTACCCTTGGTAAAACCATGTTGACTGCTCTTAATGACCCCCTCATCCTTGATGTGCCTCGAGATCGTGCCAAGAACAAGCTGTTCCATCACCTTTCCAGGGATGGAGGTGAGGCTGACCGGTCTATAGTTACCCGGGTCCTCCTTCTTGCCCTTCTTATAGATTGGAGTGACATTTGCTATCCTCCAGTCCTCAGGCACCTCTCCTGTTCTCCATGACTTACCAAAGATGATGGAGAGTGGCCTAGCAATGACCTCTGCCAGCTCCCTCAGCACCCTTGGGTGCATTCCATCTGGTCCCATTGATTTATGGATATCCAGATTGCTCAACTGATCCCTAACCCAATCCTCATCTACCAAGGCAAACTCATCCTTTATCCTGACTTCTTCCGGGGCTACAGGGATCAGGGGCTCCTGGGGAAAGCCTGCAGGAGTAAAGACAGAGGCAAAGAAGGCATTCAGCACCTCTGCCTTCTTTATATCCTCTGTCTCTAGGGCACCCCCCTCATTCATCAGTGGGCCTATATTGCCTCTAGTGTTTGTTTTATTAGCTATGTATTTGAAAAAGCCCTTTCTATTGTCCTTGACCTGGCTTGCAAGGTTAATGAGTCGAAGGAGAAACAGACTTAATAGAGTAACAAAAGTGATACAACATTAGACATAAAGCATGGAAGGTTCTACTCAGCCCAGTCCTTGATGTTGACAGCAGGAACAGAAGATCACAAGGGAGGAGCCCCAGGGAGAGGAGGAACTCCACCCTCACTGAGCTCCCTCCTTTTATAATGAGCATGATGAGGTGGTATGGGATACACCTGTGAGTCAGCTCACCTGATTGGAACTCTCAGCTGACTCAGGGCTACTCATGGCCTGTCTGCATGTCTGGCCCATGGGTCTGTGCCCGGGGAATCAGGACACGCACTACTTTCTCTTCCACCACACTTTGTCATTTACATGGTACCTTATACGTTCTTATCCCAGTAGTGTATGGGCAGAGTGGGTATTTGAGATTATGTTGTATTGTGAGGTTGTGACTTTTTTTGTATGAAGGTTTAACAAACAACTAATGATAGTTTGTACATTTTTCAAGATCCAAAGTTACAGGTAAAATAAAATAAGTGGATTCATATCAGTAATTTGTTTCACGGCGAGATGTACTGTTATTTTACCATTACCAAAAAAAGCTCTGTTGCACTAGAAAGGCATTTGATTTACAATTTCTTAAAGTGAAGATTTCTACAGAATAGCGACCCTTTCCTGAAAGGAAACAGAAAATGAGCTAACTGGAAGAATGATCCGTCTCTAAGATCAAGGACTCATGCACCATGTGGCCAATACTTGATGACTGAATACCAGAGAGATTCTAGCTCACAGATAGATCACATAACCACGATAACTTCAATGCAACCAACCGCATCCCCCAAAAAATCTTTTGAGCAATTACTCCAGAGCACTTATTTGGAAAGGATTAACATATGTTGATTGTTATGACTTTGCCAGTGCTATAGATATCCATCTGCAGCACAAAACGTCTTAGGGCAGACTTTACAAGTATAGCACTAACAATGATGACAAAAGCTTTCCTGTAAGATTCCCAAAACAAGCATCATACTCAGGCAGCGTAATGAAAGCAGTATAGCTCCATTCCTCTTGTTCTTATATATTTACAGGGACATTCAGAAATTAGCCTGACCCACTCAGGTCTACACAGTTATTTAGTCTTATATTATACTGTCTATATTTAGCCTATACCCAGGGCTAAACTGTAGGAGTTGTTCTACCACCCAATGCCCCCAGCTGAGAAGGAGAATCAAGAAAAAAATGTAAAAGCCCTACAGGTTGAAGTAGAAACAGATTTAATGAAATAACAAAACTAATACTATCACCAACATAAAGTGTACAAGGTTATATTCAGCCTCATCCTTAGGATTGGGAACAGGGGACCAAGAGAGAAGAGCCCCAGGAATAAAAACACTCCACCCCTAGTAAACTCCCTCCTTTTATAATGAGCTTGATGTCAGCGGTGTGGGATACACCTGTGAGTCAGCTTGGGTCAGCTGCCCTAACAAACTCCCAGCTGACTTGGAGTGACTAATGGCTTGCCTGCCATGGCTAGGCTGTGGGGCTGTTCCTGGGAAACCAGGACATATACATTAAACAAATTTTAAATATAGAAACATTTTCTTCACTGAATATATAATATTTCAGAATACTATATATGCAGTTATATAGAATTATATTATATAGAAATGTATACGTAATACTATATATTGTATTATTATATATTCCATTAAAGAATAATAATAGTATTAATAGCATGTTTTTACAGTGATACTGTTTCCCAGCTTCTCATGGAGTTCAAGGGACCTATAGAAATAATTACTAAATAAGCATTAAATTTACTGAAAAAGTACAAAAAACCTGAAAAAGTAGCATAACAAAGAAGTCTTTAGAATCAGAAATTTGAGCATACGAGAAGAAAGGACAATGTTCCAAAACCAGCATGGTCTTACTAGAGGAAAATGAAGAGTATCATTGCAGTAGCCCTCAGGATACAGAAATTTAATAAGTCACAGGAGAGCACCATTGACATTTTGGACGTGACTCAGTATTATTAGACTGCTTTAATGCAGCGCTGTGTTCTCTGTGAAGTGTTAATGCAAGGAAAGAATGACATCTCAGTGTGCAACATTCAAATTAACTTTGACCTAACACTTTATTATTGGAGAGTTTGTCAATGAATTCTTCTTATAAAAGGATTACCTAAATCTTCACTGCAGACTAGTCACCGATCTGAAGATTTTAGAGGACATCCCACTATAGAATGAAATATACATACTGACACATATGCATCTGTTTTAAAATCCAAGTCTGTGTAGAGTCTGCTAGAAGGAAATTTTTTAAACATTTGGATAACTTGCATACATTTATCATAATCTGTGTTACAGACAGCATAACCCAAAGGTTATATATGATGCATTTGGATGACCTGAGGCTTCTCTGAAGACTGCTCCAGTTTACGGCACACACGCGAGAGGTTTGTACCTTTCACAGCTTTCAACTTCATAAATTCCTAGACAAAAATTCTCAGGACCTATTGAAAATGGGGAAAGGCTGGGTGGTGACAGCTATCATTGTCATTCTGAGGCAAACCTTTGCTACCACAGTGAGAATTTTTAGTTACTTTGTAATCAACACTCAGGATACCAAAAGGAAAAGGAGGAAGAAAGCAAGCATAAGGAAAGAGCAGGATTTTCTTCTCCCTGTCTCTGGGAGAAGTTATACTTTCAGATTTTGATCTTGAGGAAAAATATATTAGAAAGAGTATTCTGAGCTAAGTGCAGAATTAGAGTAGCCTTATTAACTCAGAAAATTACACTGGTATAAATCTAGTGATACAACTCAGACTTAATGCAAATCTTCTCGTCCATACAACCAGAACAAAAACCAAAAGCCAGAATATATAGTAGCAATGTCTGGTACTGTCTTGCCTTTAACCTGCTGTAATCCTTTCCCTCAGCACAAAGGCATGAATGTTGCTAATTGCTGTGACAGTGCCGCCACAAATGAATGAAAGCATTTCATGTCCATTCTCTATGGAAATTTAAATAGAACTTGAAACAGTAGAGACTTCAGACAAAAAAAACAATGCCATATTTAAATGAAATCTGTGCTGTTCACAACTTGAAGTGCAAGACAAAAATTACAGTTGCTAAATTGCTAGTAAATTTACTGGATCTCAAGAACGTCTTCCTGAAGTGAAAGAAATTTGCATCATTGTTGAATATATATGCGCCTTTCAGTGTTGTAGAAACTGAGGCTGAATAACCCTTAGGGTATTTTTTCCTTGCAACACTCTTCAGAAGGCTGGGGAAAAGTGTGATATTCCCAGCAAAGAGCATACACCTAGAGGAAAGGCAGATGTCACTGATGCACTGACAGTGGATGTGCTAGCACTCGCCCATGGACTACTGAGACTCAAGAAATTCAAGGGTAGGAGGAAGTCTAGATGAAGGGTAAATAATAATTCTTCTCTCCATGGTCAGCTCCTGATCTATCTACACCAGGGATAAATAATTTTGGCATTATAGATGTATCCTTCTCTTTTTTTGGCTGAAAAGAAAGTCACCTTCATCAGATAGATACAAGATTCACTGGAGGAAGGACAGGTACCAGTTCCTTCTAGAGCTGTCTATTTATTTCTCTGAAACATAAACATTGTTCTAGTAACCTGGCTGCTTCCTGTTTAAGTAGAAACAGATCTGGCTTCTGAAAGTGCCACACAGATGTATCTTTAATTTCCTCTCTTTCAGCTGCTGTTTATGACTCACCATTACCAATTTTAATTGTAAAAGCCTCTAGTTATCATTTTTTTTTCTACCACTATGACTTATTACGAAGTACCTAACTAATTATGATGAGGTAATTACTGTTGTTGAATGATGACGGTCCTCTTTCTTTGATTTAAACTATCAGTATCAATGGTTCTGCCTCTAAAGAAGCCACCGCCATAAAATACTGATCAAATAATTTCACACACAGTGGTTGGATGCAGTATAATGCAGATATTTAAGATTAACAATTAGAAGGACACTTTTCTGAACACAATGACATTTAAATAAGTAGTGGCTGTCTGAAAGGACAAAGATACAGTTATCTATGGTATGAACTGTGGGGTGCTTACCACTTAATGAGGGTTAAAGCTTTTCACTGCTCTCAACCTGCCCTTGGACACCAATCCCAAAATAGTATTTGTTGCATGGTACCTCTGGTGCTTTAACTACTGTAATACTGAGCAAGGACTTTTCATTTCCAATTATGTTGCCCACCCTCCACTTGTAACCTTTCACTTGCACATCTCAAAGACACTGTGGCAGTGCCTTTGCTCCAAGGGAAAGCATCCCAAGTGCCTTTACTTTCATGGAGCTGCACTGGCAGAATTTGCAGTGTTGTGTTTGTGGGTTGCAACTCTACAGGCTTGGGGAAGAGTGGCTGGAAAGCTGCCCAGAGGAAAAGGACTCGGGGGTGTTGGTCGACAGCCAGCTGAACACGAGCCAGCAGTGTGAGCATCCTGGCATGTATCAGAAATGGTGTGACCAGCAGGATTAGGGAGTTGACTGCTCCCATGTACGCAGCTCTCATGAGGCCGCACCTCGAATACTGCGTTCAGTTTTAGGCCCCTCACTACAAGGAGGACATTGAGCTGCCGGAGCGTGGCCAAAGAAGAGCAACGAAGCTGGTGAAGGGTCTGGAGCACAAGTCTTCTGAGGAGCAGCTGAGAGAACTGGGGTTGTTTAGTCTGGAGGAGAGGAGTCTGAGGGGAGACCTCATTGCTCTCTACAACTACCTGAAAGGAGGCTGTAGCAAGGTGGGGGTCAGTCTTTTCCCCAGGGCAGCTAGTGATAGGACAAGGGGTAATTGCCTCAAGTTGGGGCAGGGGAGGTTTAGATTATATATTCGGAAAAAAAATTCGGTGAAAGGGTTGTCAGGCATTGGAACAGGCTGCCCAGGGCAGTGGTGGATTCCCCATCCCTGGAAGTATTTAAGAAACATGTAGATGAGATGCTAAGGGACATGGTTTAGTGGTGACTTGGCAGTGTTAGGTTAATGGTTGGACTTGATGATCTTAGAGGTCTCTTCCAAACAAGGATATTCTATGATTGGCCTTACAGCTTGTAACCCATCCTCTTCACATTCCCCTTGCAGCTTCTAGTTCATCACTGTACAGCCCCACTGATAACACAGTATATAATCATTTGCATACCTCAAAACAGTAACTAATAGTATGGATGTACAGATCTTAGCAGCCAGTCAGCATGTAACACATGCACACCCTGAGTGATGTGCTCTAAGGGATCCTACTTTTAAGCAGGGAAGTTGGACTAGGTGATCTCTGGAGGTCCCTTCCAACTCTGAATATTCCGTGATTCTGTGATACATGCACCTGAAGTGTGCTCCAATGGGTCATGTCATCATAAGCAAGAACAACTGACAGGGAGTTTGAGGGGCTCCTGATGAAAGCTGTAAAACTCCCACGGAACAGTGTTTGGAAACACCTGTGCACTGGTAAAGGTGCTCATTTGGCACCCTACCACTTCTCCCAGCTGGCCACTACTGAGTTTTTCCCCCCTCTCTCTATTTTTCCTCTCCTTTTCCTTCCCATGCTCCCACCCTCCACACTCTCACTCTCTCCAGTAGCTTTGAAGTCAATGTGTGGCATCACTTATGCACTCTGCCATTGAAGCTTTGTACATGCAAGTCTATATCAACTTTTTGTGCAACATATTGGTGGTCCTCTGGACATCGGGGGTCCTCTGGAAGAACTTTGCTATTCTTCTTTGTTATTATAGGCTCTTGATTTCAGTGTCTAAGCAATGTGTTACAATTGTGCTTTTGAATGACTCCTGAGTGGCATAAGCTTGAACTTCAATACTTATACTGAACTACTGACATCCAGGAGATAGCACAAAGTGTGTCTAAATTAACACTTTAGTTTAGACAAGGAGTATACATCTGAAGTTATTTTCCCTACAGGATTAGTTACTGTGGTCTGATACAATTTTCAGAGCAGTTTTGGGGCTGATTCATTTTGAAAGGAACTGAAAGATGCACCTTAGAAATGTACCTAATGCACACCACCCTAGACTCAGTCCACAGGCCCAAACAATTCAGTCTGAAGCAAAGCACTCCAAAATGAGCATAGGACAGATCTTAGAACTTCAGAAACAATTGCTTTACTCTAGACATCCATTCCTAGAGGGCAAGAAGTGTGCTGCTTGTTAATACAGACACGGTCCTGTAGAAAATAAAATGCAGTAAAATGTTTAGCTACCTCTCTGCTATTGACTCTTGCTTGCAATTTATTTCAGTTTGGGTCATCTCAGTTCATTCTTCATCAAAACTGATCTGAACTAATGAGCCCATGGGTTCTGGAAGACTGATTGAGCTGTGGGAAACAAAAACCTTGAACCTTTGACCTCTGTACTACAAATATTCTATTCCAGCAGTTTCAAATACTGGAAATTTTTTCCCGTCATTTTTCTAGGGAAGAGGTGGTAGCTTCAGTTGAATTCTTAGTGCAAAACAACCCACTGCAACTTAGATGAGAGGTCAACTTAAAACTTAAGACAAGAAAGAACTCTAGCTAGCTAGGTTTTCTCAAGGTCATGAAGGAAAGGTTATTACTTGAGTGCAGAAGAATATTTGCATTGCTAATCTGGATAGAAAGCTTTGTCTTCCACAGTGAAGAATGTAACACATCTATTAGCCTAAGAATTCAGAAAAGTAGAAGGCAGCTTTACAGAATCTCTGGCCTTACAATACCTTAAAAAAACCCCAAAAAACCCCCAAAAAACAAAACCCAAAAAAACCACCACCCAACCAAAAGTATCAAAAACAAAACCAGAAAAACCTCTCCCCCTAAAAAAGAAACACCTAAAAGAGGAATTCTCCCTGTATTTTACCCAAATTGAACCCTAGTCCAGTTAGCTAAGGTGCTTTTTCCTGTGATTTAGTAAGGTGCTTTGATAGGTAGATCTCATGTGGGAAACGATCCTGACTTTTATCTATATTCTTTAGAAAGCAAAGGAAAAAAGATATATAAAAGGCTCGTAATTATATATATTTAAAAAAAAAAAAAAAAGACAGACTGTTTCAGCCTGTAGCCATTTTTTTGGCACAGATTCCTTAGCTTTCCCACCAGAGTTAGACTTCAGCTATGCCCTGTTCACTCCAGCTTCTTTTTTCCTCTAGAACTCTTCTCACAGCCCTCCCACCTGCCTGCCTCACCACAGAGGGAGTGGAGGGAGCATTTTAGATGCCCTCTTTGCTAGCATTACTGCAGGAGAAGGTACCACTTACTTGAACTATGATTGTTCCTGTTCCTGAGTTACCATAAAACTTCAGCTTTTTCAGAAGCAAAAGGTTTCTTCTGCAGAATACTTGAGTGTCTGCTGCTTCCCAACTGTTAGGGCATACTTCTTTTCTTCTGTAGCATACTTACTCTTCATAGTAAATATGCGCCTGGCTTAAATATGAGGCACTCCCATTTCCCTGGACCCCTGTAGCACTGGTTTCTTCTATATCTTGTCTGACTTGAAAGTTGCTAGAATTGTATTTACTTCATTACAAAAGTTTCTGCCCCTTTCCATGCTTTTTTCTCCCCCAGAGCTTGTGTTTTCCGTGGTTGTTTCATAGATGCACCACACCTCCACATCCTTTAGAGCCTCTATGCATATCTGCTGTCAGATCAATCTCCTGGATGCAGCAGGTCAGGATTCCAGATACTCTTCTCATACCCCTTTACAGAAAAAAAGTTAATCTATCCTTCATGCATCTCAATTCAACCTTTCAGCGAGACTGTCTCAAGAATCTTGTACATGAACTTGTCTTCTCTTCCACTACAGTTGTTCCCAGTGTTTGGTTTCCTTAAAAACCCCAGAGGAAACAAGCAAGTCCTCCTTCTGCCTCCCACGGAGGTCCACAGTGGAGCAGACACCCACCTGCAGCCCATGGAGGAGCCCATGCTGCAGAAGGTGGATGACCAAAGAAGGCTGTGACCCCATGGGAAGCCCATGCTGGAGCAGGCTCTTGGCAGGACTTGTGACCCTGTGGGAGACCCATGCTGGAGCAGTCTGTTCCAGAAGGACTGGACTCCATGGAAGGGACCCACACTGGAGCAGTTCATGAAGAGCTGCAGCCTGTGGGAAGGACTCACGTTGGAGAAGTTCATGGAGGACTGTCTCCTGTGGGAGGGACCCCACACTGGAGCAGGGGAAGAGTGTGAGGAGTCCTCCCCCTGAGGAGGAAGGAGCAGCAGAAATGTGATGAACTGACTGCAACCCCCATACCCCTGCACTGCCGGGGAGGAGGGGGGAGAGAATTTGGGAGTGAAGTTAAGCCCTAGAAGAAGGGAGGGATGGGGGGGGAGGTGTTTTTAAGACTTGATTTTTATTTTCCTATTACCCTACTCTGATTTGATAATAAACTAATTTCCCCAAGTCAAGTCTGTTTTGCCTGTGACAGTAATTGCTGACTGATTTCCCTGTCCTTATCTTGGCCCATGAGCCTTTCATTATACTTTCTCTCCCCTGTCCAGTTGAGGAGGGCAGTGTCAGAGCAGCTGTGGTGGGCATCTGGTGTCCAGCCAGAGTCAACGTGCCACATATTTTTTTCCAGAAAACCCCATTACCATTCTCACTGTCATTATTTCTGCTTTCAGTTTGTCTTGTACTCAGATTATATCAGCAGGACATAGAGGGAGAGGTAGAATTACTCTAAAATAAACTGAGCCAAAGGGGAGGAGGTTTGAGTATCCCCACAGAAAAAGAACCAGTCTCTAACACTCTTCTGTAATTCCCTCTCTTTGAATGCAGGCTGTCACCACTGTAATCAGACTCTTATTCAACCCAGCCACTTTTGTAATGACCTAGTTCTCCTATACGTCCTGTATCAGGAGGTTCAGTTTGGGCTTTCATTTGTGATTCTTTTTACATCACATCTTTACACATCAAACCCACTTTCAAAGTTTTCTTTTTCATGTAGCCACCTCTTCCATACATTCATCTTCAAGGTTCATAAGTACCTTGTTTTCTTCAGCAGCCAATGCTTTACTTTCCTAAAATGTTAACAGAAGTAATACTTGTAACTAATTTCTTGTACAAAGTGGACCTTTTAATTGTCAAAGACTGAATTTAAATAAATCAGGTTTTGCCTGGTATTTTTCCTTAAAGGCAAGTAATAACAGCAACCACTTACTCCAGTCCACTGTTATTTATTCAATGGAAGTTTAAAGAAGTTCTTTTCTAAACACTTCTTACAGTAAGAAACAAGATTTCTCTAAAAATTATATATAAATACGTAAACTAGATTGTTGGGTGTGCCTAAACTCCTCACGTCTTTTCTTCTTGAATGAAACAGTAAGGAAATGCAACAGATTACAATTTTCAGGAGAATCAAGGCCAACATTAGAGAATCAAGATGTTTCTGAATATTATGATTTTTTTCTAGTAGAAATAAGACATTTAGAAGAAAGAAAAAATAGATTTTATTCAGTGCACAATTTTCTGTAAAATTTTCTGTTAAAACTGCTTTCAGCCATCTCTATATACAACTCTCATATAGATGTGTAGTTAGGCTACAGCATAACAGCTCCCACTCTGCTTTTATTACTACTATTACTGCATTAGTTAGGATAAAAACCCTTATTGGATTTGAATAGACTACTCTGTAAGTAGCAAAGAATCAGAATTGCAGATCAGCATCCCATAATAGTTTATATTTTTACAGAAGACTGCTGTAAATGAAGAGACAGCAGTATAACATGTGACCAAACACTCAGACAATCTAGTTATTTAAATGTACATCTCATTTTTAAGGCTAGTGACCAGAATGCAAATTGTCAGTTTTAACTATTGGCTTTGACTGATTTGTCTCTTTTTGCTGTCATGGAAACCTACATTAAATTAAAGGCAAAGAAACAACGGAACCTAATTAATGTCCCATGCATCTTCTGTACAGCAGAAGTATTGGGTGGTTATTTGCAACATTATGGCAGTACCCGTAACATGCTTTTCAAATATATAGTTAAAGGATTGCTGCTCAAAAAATTGTATGCCTATAAAAATATAAACACATATAAAGAGAAAGAAGCCAGAAGCACAAGCTAGATAGAAGAGACTCCCTCCCTTCCCTCCAACTCACATATTTTGAGAGGCAGATTTAAAGGAGAAAAGGCCATTTTGAACTGCCCTTTTATTCAGTTCCTGCAGCATGGCAGTTTCTCCATAAGAGCAAGAACCGACCTAGATTAGAAGCAATAGCCTGTCAGGCTGCCTTTAGAGGAGAGACATCAGGGTGTGAGCACTGGTAGAGAGAGATGGTGGTGCGAGGATGTTAAACAGTTGAGAAAGAAGGGTCTCCCCTTGTTAAACACTACTTTGTCACCTGCCTTCTTTAAGTCATCTGTGTAGTGTGGTATCTCTGTAATTTACTGATGTCATCTACCTGGACTGTGCAAAGCATTTGACACTGTCCCTCACGACGTCCTTGTCTCTAAACTGGAGAGACATGGACTTGACGGATGGACCACTCAGCAGATAAGGAACTGGCTGGATGGCTACACTCATATAGTTGCAGTCAATGACTCAATGTCCAAGTGGAGATCAGTGATAAGTGGTGTTCCTCAAGGGTCAGTATTGGGACCGGTACTGTTTAACATCTTTGTTGGCAATATGGACAATGGTATCTAGTGCACCCTCATCAAGTTCACCAAAGACATCAAGCTGTGCAGGGTGGTAGGCACTGGAGGGGAGGGATGCCATTCAGAGGGACCTTGACAGGCTTGAGAGTTGGGTCCATGCAAACCAGATGAAGTTCAACAAGGACAAGTGTAAAATCCTGCATCTGGGTCTGAGCAATCCCAATCACAGATACAGGCTGGGCAGAGAATGGATTAAAAGCAGCCCTGAAGACCTTGGGGGTGTTGATTGATGAAAAACTCAACATGACCTGGCAATGTGGGTTTGGAGCCCAGAAGGCCAACTGTAGCCTGGGCTGCATCAAAAGAAGCATGGCCAGCAGGTTGAGGGAGATAATTCTCCCTCTCTGCTCTGGTGAGATCCCACGTGGAATACTGTGTTCGGCTCTGGGGCACTCAACAGAAGAGGGGCATGGACCTGTTGGAGCAGGTTCAGAGGAGGCCACAAAGATGATCAGAGGGCTGGAGCACCTCTGCTATGAAGACAATCAGAGAGTTGGGGTTGTTCAGCCTGGAAAAGAGAATGCTCCAGGGAGACCTTATAGCACCTTCCAGTACCCAAAGGGGGCCCAAAAGCAAGCTGGAGAGGAACTTTTTACAAGAGCATGTAGTGATAGGATGAGGGGTAATGGTTTTAAACTGGAAGAGGGGAGATTTAAATTAGCTACTAGGAGGAAATCCTTTACTGTGAGGGTGGTGAGACACTGGCCCAGGTTGCCCAGGGAAGCTGTGGCTGCCCTGTCCCTGGAAGTGTTCAAGGTCAGGTTGGATGGGGCTTTGAGCAACCTGGTCTAGCAGACGGTGTCCCTGCCCATGGCAGAGGGTTGGAACTAGACGAGCTTTAATGTCACTTCCAACCCAAACCACTCTATGATTCTATGATTTACTTCTAGATCTGATTTTTTTCACAAAGACTCAGTGTTTGAAGAGGTAGGAACCACCACACCTTACTTTTCTAGAATTATCCTTAGAAGACGTCTCTCCATGTGCGATGGTATGCATGATGCTTTTATGCTTCTGAGTCAGCTTCATGTTAAAAATTCAGTATTCATGGAGAAAAGGGTGGCGGCTAGCATGGATGAAAGTCCTGTAAGCTTAACTGGAACTTAACTTTTATTTATATATATTTATATTTATTTATATTTATTTTATTGTCCAAGCGAGTAAGACAGGAGATGAAAAATAATACTTTTTTCCCCCAGGCTAATCAACAGATAGTTATAGGATTTTGTCTTTAACACTGATTCTAGGCTGTGATGAAAACCACCATATCTTGAGAGAGGAGAGGCTTGTTGAATGTTATCTTTTAATTTTGCTGTAACTATACAACCTCCACTGCTGGGAGTTATGAATGAATAAAGCAAAGCGTCTTTCCAAGGTTAAACTGGATCACTTCATATGTCTGATTAAACAGGATAAAAAAAGAGTTTAAGGAGGGAACTTATCAATTCCTGCTGATGCACCACTGAACCAGCTGGCTGTGGCAGTGATGGGACCCTGGTGCCAGCTCCCCCATGTAGTCAGCCTGTCTGGGAGCCTCAGCTGTGACTCCTGCCCTTTTCTGTGCACAGGGCTGGAAAACACTGTGCACACTTGTACTCCCCAACCCAGTTGCATTTGACAGCTCCATTATTCTGAAGCTACAGACAGAACCCTTAGTTTCTTGTGTCCTATAGCTTAAAGCCAGGTTGTGTCTGTGAGGACACAGATGATCTTGTACAGCCAGGGTTCCCTGCCTGAACAGAGGCTGAACAACAATTTGAAGGTCCCCGTTTTGTCTTGTAACTGGGAAAGAGCACAACAACTCAGGAGAGCACAAGAGCCAGGGCAATGTGCTGCCTTTTCAGATGTCTCCTGAGTAAGAGATAAAAGCAAACAAAAAGGGACTTTCTAGAGTGTGAAATGAAACTGTTCATTAGAACAGTTTAATGAATATAGGATGTCATTAAAGCAGGGTCTACTTGTCAAAGCCTGTGATAACACTAATTAAAGATATTATTTCATCTGAACTGGAGTATCAGCCATTGCCACTAATTATGCAGTTAATGTGCATATGGCATCAGTTGTACTAAACAGTAAATGAAGGAACCACAGGCAACTCAATATTTATTGATGGGGCATCCTGAAGCTGGCATATCAAAGTGCTATTGAAAAGGTCATAAGATACTCTTGAATTATTTACAGAAAGGAAAAAAAGAAAAAAGAAAGAGATATTTAAAAAATACTTAGTTTATCCAAGCACATTTCAGGAAATAAAATAAATATTTAAAAGAGTTCACAAGGCATCAACAGCCTTCATACAGCAAAATGGACTGCCAGCAAGACAAAAGTGGGAATGAGAGGAAACTCAGGAGGCCACACCTGAGCAAGCATTTCTCTGCACATCACAAGTGAGTGATAGACCTTGCTGAGCAGAAAGAGGCCTAACGTTGATTAGGAACAGAGACAGATACAGTATGAAGTTTAAGGGTTCAAATGAAAATTAAATATAAGCTCACTGGCACAGCAGTGCCAACAGAAAAGTCCAATCTCTTCTTCAGCATTGAACTGGGTCAAAGAGGCATAAAAGTAGTATCTCCCCCCACCATTAGACTGAGTGAATGATGTTTTGCTCTTCAGCTGTCCCAGGCTTTTGAGGTGGCTGTTGGTCACGGAATCACAGAAAAGCCTTAGTTGGAAGAGACCTCTAAGATCAAAAAGCTTCTCTGGCAAATTGCTCCTCTTAGAGCCTTTTACTTGGGATGTGAAGGAAGAGCTGCTCATTTCTCAATAGCACACATGCGTGAGACATCCATCTCACAGCTAGTCCCAAAGACACACTGCTCTCTGTGACTCTAGATGCTCACAATGTAATTTTCAGTGTTTCACTCCTTTTTAATCCTGCCTTATCAATCTTTCTATATCTTTATGTCCTAATGACTAGTGCTAGTCTTTCCATACAGCTAACTTCTTGTTACCACTTGAACAAATGCCAGAAAACCCTATGCTTCACTGGTATAATTCTGTAATTTAAAGATCCCATATATGAATCAGAATTAGACTTCAGACCTTATTTTTTCATAGGATCCTTGTTAGACACCAGACACCACCAGGCTTTTAGAGTAGTGATAGCACAACTGTAGGTAGTTTGTCTAAGCCCACACTTCACTGAAAACTATGTAAATCCAGGAAGCTAGAACATGGCTGAAGACAAATGGTAGATGTTGGTATACCAAGCTTCCGAGATCCAGCAAAAATATGCAGGTGTTCCCATATGAACGCTGGATCTTCCAGTAAAGCTGTTTCAAGAAGTGAAAATTGTACTACCTGTCATTTATATAGGGTTGGTTGTACTAACTGGAAAGAAGTCATGCTTACCCTCTTAAAAGGAATGAAGTAGTGTGCTACCAAAAGTACAGATATCACCATTTACTAAGTGATGAACAATAATAATAAGGACAATACTTGAGACCAGCATAACATATTTCATCCCTCTAGGATATCTTAACTCATAAATTATATCTCTACATTTTTCTACTGCCTTATGAAGCTTTACTACTAAAATTCCTTTAAAATGTTTATAGCATAGAATACACTGTTCTGTTTTTATCATATCATTCAATAATTTTTCATTTATCAAATTATTTTCTCAATGAAGAAATATTTTGCATTTGAATATTATCTTCAAATAAAGGGTATTTTGCTCAAGGGAGTATTTCAAGTGTTCTAGCTTAAGGTGAAGAAAAATATTTTGATTATTTTTTTTAAATAGTTGCAGAGTTTTCAGCTTCCACAGAAAGAATAGCATGCAGTGAGTCTCTCTTCTTTGGAGAGACCTGAGAAACAAGACCTAACTTCCTCTTCTGCTTGCTTTATTTTCAAATATCAGTAAAGGATGTTCAGACCATGACAAATCTGACTTATGCACCAATATTTGTTACATTTTCTGGTTAGGTTAGATTTCGTAGCCACTGAAGGTGAAAAATGCCTTCTCCTTTCATCCCACAGTTCACATCCCTCACCAGGCTCATCATCACTTCTATTTGCATTCTTGTTTTCTCCTGGCCTTCTCCCAACCCATCTTCTGGTGAGCCTGTGAAAGCTCTGGTCAAGAAGAAGAGTTGCTTCTATTAGTTCCATTCTGGTTTGCCATCAAGACTCAATCCCACCACCTCAGCTTTTTGCAAGAAAGAATTTACCCTCTGCATCCTAGATAAATTCTAGTTTAAGTAGTTAGAGAGAACTTGTCAGGCAAAAGTTACTTTCTTCCTGGCCACAACTGTTTTGTAGAGGAATTTAAATAATTATCTTCTTCATAGCCCATGACTTCTCCTTGGTCAAGACATAGTTTGTAAAAAGTACAACATCAGTAGAAAAGGAACTTTAAATCCTACTTTATGTGGCATGTACTTACGAAACATGGGAGCTAGTCTCTTCTAATAAGAACTTTACACTGTGAGGCTATCATTAATTTAGAAACAAGATACTGCTAATAATTTCCTGTAGTCTTAGTATCAGCTTCTCACTGTACTTTACAAAAACAGTAAATATCATTTTAGTTCAATAAAATGGAATTAAGTGCACACTTATGCTGTAAAAATCTGTAGTCAGTTTTTAAAATAATAAAAGCTTTGATACATTTTAATGAACCAAGGCAAAGGGCCTCCTAAGCATGCAATATTATAACAATATGCATTACAGAACTTCCTGCTGTGATTCAATCTCACAATTTACCATTTTAAATCAACTCTATTTGATACAAGTCTTACAATGCAAAATTTAAACGGCCTTACACTCAAGATTTGTATTATTATTTATTTACACCTGTTATACATATATAGTCAGACTTTTGTCTTCTGCTCTGTCCTTTTCAACATTTGGCCAAAGAAGTCCCCAGCTTCTAATATTTGGCAACACAAAAAATAGTCTTGACATTCTAGCAGAAGTAAAAAGGAAAGATCTAACTTGAAGAGCTAATATATTACCTGAAGCACACAAACATTACTTCAGTTATCACTATTTTGATATTCCTTGCTAGTTCCATGGTAAGGTTAGAGGGTTTTTTGGTTTTATTATTAGGGCCCTAACTTTTACATCAACCTGTCATAAATAAACACAAATTCACCTATGTGTTTCATCTTTGTTTTGAACTAAAAATATAAGTGCTAAAACCTCAGACGTATTCTAAAATAAACTACTAAGAATAATTCCCAAGCCATATTATACCACCAAGTTTTTGGACTAGGTGTAGATTTGTAGGATCTGTTCAGTATCATTTTGCAGTGAAAGTGTTAAGCACTTATTTTTATTCTGCAATGATCACCTACTTTGCATCCACTCTCTGGATGTCTATGGATGATATTAGAAGTACACCCAAGACAGTTTTGCAGTCTGATGACTGTCCCACAGTTGTAGGGCTTTGATAATGCAGTGCTGAGCTGCATCTTATATTGTCTACCTTTCGCAGAGCTTTCAGTACAGGCTAATTGCAGTCCCAGTTTCCAAAGCATAGGTAAGAATTGCTCATGCCTGCCTGAAAACAGCAGATTTGCATGATGAACTCATTACTCTGTCACTGACTATGAGAACTACTTTACCTACAGGACCTTGGTTATCGGTTTAATTACACACTCTAGCTATAATGTTTGGCATTCATAACCTTTAAAGCAGAGAATGAAAAAAAAAAAAAAAAGAAAAAATGGGGGGGGGAAAAAAAAGGAAAATAAAGCAGTGTTTGCCTAAATTAGCAATTGAGGAGTCTGAAGCAATATCTAAGGGCTTTTCTTCTTTCTTTCCCATCTCATTAGGCTGAGAGCACTGAAACCCTACTCCTCAGCAAGCTCTCCTGAGAATACCCCTGCCACAGCACTGGAGCGCTGTTTCTGGCCACAAAGGAAGAGTACTCATCCCTGCCACAAATGTGAAGAGCATTATTATCACTGCCTACACCACAGACCTGAGGCACGGCCAAGGCTAACCCCAAGCTCATGAGGGTCTGCTTTAGATAGCAGCTATACCCCTGTGAAGGGAGAATGAGGCAATAATCATGAATTCCTAAGAGGAACTTGACTGAAACTGAACATTCTTAAGACAAAAGGGATTGTTTTTCCCAGCAGTTTGATATTTATCAGTGTTTATAATAAAATTTCCTCCTGCAGTGAAAGCTTTGTGTGAGTAAAGTTTGTTATGGGTCAGCATATAACATCTCTGTCTCAGTGAGAATGATGCAGAAAACAGGCTCCCAAGAAAGGTTCCAGGATGCATCAAGGCACACATGAGATGAAATAGCTATTACAGCAGGTTTTAATACAGAAAAGATCAAAACTTAAACTATGCCAAAGGCCAATTCCTACTTTTATAAGGAACGTATTAAAGTCCAAAGATATATATTTCAAGGTGACAGCAATTTCTCACAGGAAATAATTAGTCACCAGAACAAAATTCAATATAGACAGACTCGAGACTGTTCCCATAATGGCAATTAGTGTCTTAAGGTATTTAAATCAGCACAAAAATAAATAACTGTTAGATCATGCATTCCTCAGTCAGTGAAGATGCTACAGCTAACACTCATTTAGTACAAACATTCAGAGGTTACCAATTGAGAATGTTGAGTCCAATGTAATTTCCACAGCCAGAAATAATATTCTGAATATTTACAACTCAAGACAAATCTTTCCTGTATTCTCTTCTTCCAATTATCTTACCTTTCCTGATGCCTCATCACCTATTCCTGACCTTTTTCCTCCATTATTATCTCTTCTAAGACTCTGGAAAACAGAAATTTATTTCAGTCTGAGATATAAAACTTCTATATCTTTACGTATTCCAGATTTACATTAATGCAGCAATGAATTTATCTAACTATTTGAAGAAAGTGCTTACCCTTTGCTCCCTCAGTAGCAAAGAGTTCACTCATCTAAGCTCTGTGCAAGGTGCACTAAATATACCTTTCTCCCTTGATTTACAATCTCTCCTTGCCTGGAAAGGAATCTCAGAGCCCATCAGGTATCTAGAAAGGCCCAGGATTACGTGGCCAGTGGTTCATGACCACAGCTAAATTCAGAAAATTCTTACACAAATCGTATATTGAATCAATAAGTGTGTCAATGGGTGCTCTCTGGCACCAAGACTAAATGGCACAGAAAAGACGGTGCCTGGACTGTTAAACAGCCAGCCTCAAAACCAGTGACAGCATGTGAGCTGCCTACTGGGAGCAATCTGGCTGAACCTGGGACTCCTCCGGGACAGCACTCATGCCCCAGACCACAGGAAGGCTAGTGTGAGTCTAAAAATATTTAACAGCATGGATGACTGGGTTTAAGATTCCAGGAAGAATCCCCAATTTTAAATTACCAGCTGTTTTCCAATTACTAGGCCTAGTACAAAGGACACAGCCAGCAGTCAAATGAACCAGTAACCAGATTCTGTTGCACACAAAAGGGTCAGTACATGGGTGATCACTGGGGGTACAAACAAGTCAATGAGGTTAAGCATAATAGACATCAACCACAACGACCTCAAGAATGATACAGCACAACCAACAACCAGTGGAACAAAAAAGCCTCCCATAGAAGAGATTGGAGACAACCAAGCCAAGAGGCTGATAACATAGAACAGATGCAAACTCATGCTGTTCCCACAGAGCCTGCATTCACAAGTACCAAACCTGACCAGGGCCCAGTTGCAGGGAGAGTCAGGAGGTCCTTCCCCAACAGGGAAACTCTGCAAAGTGCATCCACCTCACAGATAGACACTCCACCCTTCCTGCAAGTGGTCCCAGCTTTTATGCCCAAAGCAGGACACCTGGCACTCAGTTACCCAATGCAGGGCACCTGGGGCTTGTTTACCCAAGGGCTTTCCCTGCAAGGTCAGCCGCACCGTGGAGGAAAGCCAAAAGGCAAACTCATCCCTTCCTTTTGAAGGACTGTGGGAACCACCCATATGTCAATCTTAATTCAAGGCTCAGGGTTCAGACCCCAGTGCTTCACTAGCATAAACATTACTAGCCAAAGAGGCCAACATCATAGTCTTTCCTCCCATGAAACAAGATTAGGGAAGCTGGCTACAACCAAAAGAGAGCTAGGATTGTTGAATACCTTCATTACTCTCTAGAATAACTGAATGTCAGGATCTGTTGTTTCATGACCTTTTGGGACACCACCACCTACTACAAGATAGACATCATTACAGCCTGACTTTCTTTCTCAGCAGGACTCCTTACCTCTGAAGAAGCAGCCAGGCCAGTTGTAAACACCCAACCTGTATCCTAACAGGAAACACCACAAGCTCCCAACTTCCTTCCAAAAATATAATGAAAATTTTCTGTTAGATCATGGATTTTACTCACAGCCTTTTTTGGTATGGAATCTCATGAAGCTCAGAAAGCTGGTCATATTAGATAGCAGAAAAGAAAACCCCCATAAAATATTTTCACTCCAAATTAGGTCTACTGTGTCAAGGCTAGTTACACAGCCACTAAGCAAACTCACCTAAGAATGACCTAAACCACTTCCTCCTGGTGCTTAGGGTCTGTGATAGGTGGTTATTTTAGGCTCCACCCAGCAGTAAAACAGTTGGCCAGGTGGGCTTGCTTCTCTGAGTTTGTAGGTTTATACATATTTCTGATGCCAGTCTAAGGAGCAGAGACATGATATGGGGCAGCCCAAGGTGATGTTCCTTCCAGCCTATACCAGAAAGGGCAACTTCACAGGGATGTGATAATTTCCATGTCTGTGTGTGCATTAAACAACCCTCCCTACACTTGAGACTGAACAAACAATTTGTTCTCCCTACCATTCTCTTTTCTCTTTTTTACTGCTTCTTTCTTTTGAAGACAGATTGGGTTGTTAGGTGAATTCAGAAATTCATGAACTCTTTAGTATAATGTATGTTCTTCACTTATTCCAGTTTTCTCTAGATTT
Organism: Podargus strigoides; assembly: GCA_028020825.1. Taxonomy (NCBI): domain Eukaryota; kingdom Metazoa; phylum Chordata; class Aves; order Caprimulgiformes; family Podargidae; genus Podargus; species Podargus strigoides. The sequence goes on from CM051621.1 coordinate 13,622,430, forward strand.
GAAGCTTAACTCACTCTAGCTGGTAGCAGAAATGTACTCTTGTAGATCTCTCTTATGAAATACATACAGTTTCCAAAGACTGATGAGTCTAAATAAAAATACATCAAAATATAAAGTCACTCTGAGAATGCAGCTAGCACTTCTTCATAGGTTGTTAAATATATCAAACATATTGTTCTGTCTATACTAGGAAAATGACCTATAAGCTGACAAAAGTAAATCTTCATTCTTCTTTCTCTGCTGCTTTTGAAATTGTTCTGACAGTTTAAAAAGGATATAACATCTTTAAGCAAGTCTATTAAAAATAAGATTGCTTCAATGTTCCAAAAGTTTTGAGGAATGGTCCAGATATTTTTTCAGAGTTTTGTATTCCACATCAGCAGAGAAACCATTTTGATACTTACTTTTTGCAAAAAACTTCTGTCTTTTGTGGTAAGAGGTATTATTTTCAGAGCTGCTGGCATATCTACCCATGTTTGAAGACAAGCCATGTAATGACAAGTCTAGCCACATTGGTAGATAGGGAGTAACCTGGTTCTTGGCTCAGTCCTAGTGCATGTTGTGAGAAAGATATTTAAAATATACATCCTTACAGGAACACTTCTCATCTTGCCCAGGGGACACAAAGATATTTGGGAAAGGATAAACATGGATAAAATTCTGAAAGAGGGACACATTTTAGTCTCAAGGTGGGACGTTAGGAGCTGACATTTCTACAAATCACTCATCTATGCTTGAAATACATATGACATACAGAAGGTCTGATAAAAGCAGGACTGGTTTTCATTTTAAGAAGGAATCTCTATTATCAGAAATGCCTCTAACAGCAATAAAACTGGCTACAAGACTCACATATCTCTAAGTATTTATTCAATTTCATTTCTAAAATGCAGGTTATAAATCAGTCCCAAGCCCTTCCTGAAAAACCCTGTTATCCTCCAAGCTATTATGAGCATTTACAGAAGAATGATTCTTTTTTGTGTCAGACGTTATGAAAGAGAGTTCATACTTCAAATAATATGATTTATAAGTTGAGATTGTGAAGCTAAATTTAATAAAACTCAGAGATGCATGATCCTCAAAAAGCTTTTTAATATAGATCTCTTGGAGTTGAGATGCTACTCTTCTTTTATATTAGCTGTTCTGTATTACTGTGTATGCCAGGGTTACTGATGGATGCCAGCAGAATTACGCACTATAGAAAGTTTACCTTCTTTCCTCTTCTTTTTCTCTCCACAAGAATTTAACTGATGATAGATTGCTTTCCCATATCTCATTACTTCTTTGTGCAGTTATCATGTATAACTAAAGGTCTTTCCAGTCTTAATGTTTATTTCTTGAGTTGCCGATTTTTCTCTTTGATGATGCAATTCTTCAATGTAATATTAATGTGCTTGGTTAATATTCACTTTGGTTCAAGGAACTGTTGGGAGATTCACCACTGTATTAATTTTATTATTCAACTTGATGTCCAGATGATTATAATTTGAGAATCAGCAGTTCTCGTCAGGAATAGTCCCACAAAGTCATGAAAAGGTTGTCACAAGTGGAATATTCTCCAAATATGCTTTTCAGTATGAATTTGGCATTGCATATTTGGAAGTAAAAGAAATAAAATTTCATTTCAATTAATAAAAAAAAAAATATGACAGTGAAGTTCTTTCAGAAAATGATACTTTGAAAAAAATGCAAGTATTCTGATAATAAAAATCCCTGATTTTATCATCCTATATATCCCTTCCAGACTGAGGAACAGCAGATCAGAACCAGGCTACCTACCCAATCTTAAGTGTTGCTTCATGTAACGGGGGATTAGGAAAGGAAGGAATCAAGGGGAAGGGACAATGCAACCAAAATAAGTACCTAATTTCCCTTTCAAATCAATGCAGAAACGTAGGTGCTTCTGAAGACTTTTGAAGTGTCATCCAGACCGGTCCAGCTGGCTGATGACTTTTCTCTGAGATTGTAAGGGGCAAATAAGATAGATTCATTTATATCAAAAAAGCTGTTGGCACTATCATCATATTTTGCACAGTAGAAAAGCAGTCAGCGCATCTGGAAAGCAGGCGAGACAAGCTCTAGGCTCCCCTCAGTGTGGGCAGCCAGAACCCCAATTTTTTGGGGACTACGCGACTGTTAACCACAAGCCCACAAAGTGTTTTGTGCAAACAGACTTCACCACAGTTCCTCATCCAAAGTCTGTTTTCAATTCTCATTCAATATAAAAGGCACAATTAAACCATTTCAGAAAAGCTGTTCATCACTACTCATCTTAGTCTGAATCCTGCCTATAACTGAATTTCTGGCTTTCTCTAGGCTCTCCTAGTGGGTTTTCAGTTAAGTGAAAAGAGTGTCAGTGCCTGTCTAGTGATGTGAGGGCTGCAACAGAGCTCTGGATGGCAGATTGGTACTTACCTTCTCAGAATAATTACTTATGAAAATCCTTGGGAAATCAAAGTTGGATATGCCAGCTAGATAGGGGGATGCCAATTATATTTTTAGAGGTTGATGGGATTTCTGAGTTTTAGTCACTAAAATCTTCCCTTAGGCAGGATTTCTGAAAACTGACATGCACCCTTAGAGACTGTGATAGAGCCTAGAAAGACAGACTAGTTCAAAACAGCCTGGTCATGAGAAACTCAACATTTACACAAGCTGCATCTCTGTTATTGCCCATACACCAAGATGTAACTATTCCTTTTTAAATTAATATTTCAGTTTGTGGAACAAGATAGAGTTAGTAGCTCCTATTACAGCCCATTTGTACATTTACAATGCAATTAACAAAATGAACAGGAAAAAATCTCACTCAGAAAAATGAAACACAAATCTAGCTGTTATTACTATAGAAGAAATGCAGCTTCAACTGCTTCCTTCCATCAGTGTGCCAGAAATTGACTCATAAGAAGATATCTCATGGATTCTTGCTAATCATCTAAGTTATAGCTACAATGTAAACGGATTTGATGCAAATTATTATTGTATCTAAACTACAAGTGAGAGTACATTAAACAGGCTGCTAATTCACCAATAGTCAATGAAAATGCTGTTATTTTGAGATTATTGGTGGGAACACTTAAATATGTTTAAGGAATATTCCATTTGTACTTGCAGGGCTCCTTTTTTCATGGCAGTAAATAAATAAAATGCAGTTTCAATTATTAAATAAATACAGTATATTTGTTTAAGAGCTTCATATGGCTATGTGTTGATAAAACAGATATGACCATTATTCATGGGTCACTTGTGAATTTTGTGTTTTGCTCTTATTTTAGTTCAATAATAGAAGTTGTTATTTGAAAAACATCTTAAAATTCAAACAGAAGTTGAGACAGAGCATTCAGAGGTCTGGAATATGCAGTCTGCAAGTGTAGACACTCCAGAAATATATCAGAAGCTATCTAAAATTCATTTGTGAATTGTGCAAGGTTAATAATAGAAACATATTATGGGCCCGGTACAAAGAATGAGTTATTTGTGATAGACTAGATTAATTTAGGGGAGGCTTGGCTTCAAGCCTTTCCTTTGCTATCCGGTTCCAGGGTAAAATATACATTCTCCAGTAGTTCAGTAGCTCACTCTGAAGTCAGGGCTTTAAATCACTAGAGATTTGAACGTGCAATGCTTGAGGGGGACACTTCAGGTGAAAATACTGTCAATGAAACTGGTTTTGGAAAATTTTCTACAGCTCTAACTGTGTATGTCCAAGTCCCTGAACCTCAGTACAGCCTTATATATCCAGGATTTGACTACACAGTTGCCCACCTTCAACAGGAAGGATGGAAGTCCCTAGAGTAGGATCTCCTACCCTCTTCTAGCCACTCTGGTTATCATAGTAGATGAAATGTTCTTGGGAGCATTTCCAAGCACTCAGGCCGGCTGGCAGGGAGCAGCTTGAGCCTCTGCTAGGAAGTCCTTGCTGCTGAAGGGCACTGGCCACATATCAGTCGTCTGTGGGACACTGTGACTCTGGAACTATCCCAGGAGCTGTTTGGGAAGGGGCTGGCTCATATGAAACAGGCACATGTCAAGGGCCAGTCCAGCTGCATCAGGCAACACCTGGGAATGTTCCTGGATGATATTCCACCTACTAGTTTAGCTGTACCCTCACACGTTCATGTTTCAGTCCTAAGGAAAACCAAAGTACGTTATCTACATGGACACTTCAGGCTGTGAAGCACTGAGGTAATAAGGCAGCAGGGGCTGAATGGTTGCACAAGCAAATTGCATGACTTTGCAGGACTGTCCCTGAATGGGGGCACTGATTTTAGGTTTAGATGCGAGTCCTCAGACTATACCTTGTTCTTCTGTCTTTTTTGAACAATATAAGTCATTTTTAGATAAGGGAGAAAAAGTCTGCACACCATTATTACTATCACTGCATAAAAGCCAGTGTATATTGTAAGTTGGTGGTGTAGTTGGAGCTAGTCATTACTTGACCAACATTTTCTCACACTCATATGTGACCGAGGCATGCAGTAGCTGGCACAGGGAATAAAAAAGAAATTCCAGGTGACAGAAAGATGCTTTGCTGTTGTTCCATATCAGCCATTTTTGAAGAGTAATTGAGTTCTGAATTTTCTCTGAATCAACTAAAAATTATTTTAACTGAATGGTTGATTTAGATATTCTACAGCCTTATAACAGATGTTTAGTCCAGGTATTGTCAAAAAAGAAATTATGAAGCTGGACAGAACGCCACATTTCCATATGCTATTGTAACAATCTGGACAGAAACCAAACCAGAAATGAAGAGGTGAATGCAATGTTTAAATGCTCCAAGACAAAAGGGCACCTTTAAAATAACCATGAAAAATAAAATCTTATCCACCTTAACACCTTAAAAAAAATAGGTCAACAAAATGTTTTTGTACTTTTCAGCTCCCCAGCCTCCCATAGCCTGAACTGATTCAGCAATAAGGAAGAAGCAAGAGATCCTTGATAGAATTTTAAAGGTTTGCTTACCATAGATTGACTAGGAAGGGGTGCTCCAGGCCTTGCATTATCTGTAGCTCCCGAAAAACATTTCGAACTTCATCTCTCTCGATGCACTTCTGTTTATTCATATATTTCATGGCATACATTTTCTTGGTGTCTCTCTTCTGTACAATGCACACCTAATTGACAACAAAGTAAAAAGCAAGGTTTGAGAGCTGCAGAAAGGAATCTCATTTGTGTCTTGGAAAAAAAAGGAGTCTTTTACAATATTTCAAGAATCCATATCTGGACACAACAATTTAAGAACACCTTCATAAAGTCCACGTTACAGCTATGCAGTATTCTTTGTAATAGATTGTAATTAATATATTAACAAAAGAACACCCCGTCCTTGTATAAGAAGAAATGGGCACCCAGAATACTGGCATAACTTTCAGAAGTTACACGGTAAATCTGGGAGGAATGCACTCCAATTGCTCAAATCACAGGGTATTTCATTAGTCACAGAAACTACTGACTCCTGCCTAGGAAAATGCACAATCATTGTCCTCGTTCCTGTAAGTCAATACACACGTCTCGATTACTGCATTATAAACATGTTCACAAGGCTCTATTTCATCTAAATATCAGAACTATGCTCCCTTAATTATTGTTGAAAAGAAAAAGAATTTTTGTACAGAGATTCATCATAATATTTTTGAAGTTATAAGAGACCATTACAATGATTTAATCTCTGGCAGTAGATTTCTTTCCTTTAACTTGGTTTTCTCTTTGACAAAAGTCAAATAATTTTGTAAATGCAGGAAGAAAATCTTAGTCAAGAGAATGCTTATGTAAAGTCTGAATTGTTTTTCATTACAATATTTTACCTTGTGAATGAAGCTAGAGAGTGTCACCAGCATCACATCTAAGAAACATGATTTTAAATATGATTTATGGCAACACAGAAGCTCATGTAAATCTCATCTTCAGCAGCCCTACCTACACACACAGAGCAAAACTACATCTCCAGCAGACTTTTGTTCTGAAAGTTTTTTCCTGTTACCTTATCAAGACTTTTTAAAGTGACACTTTTACTGTATCTTCACAGTCAAAAGAATATTAACTGAAAATATTATTTTGGTGCAACATTTATATTACTGATATAGCCATAGGCTCCAATCAGAATTTTTCATCATCAGGATGTACACAGACTATGTACTGGAAACATCTGTCTTAGATATCACAGCTCTGCAGAGCCTAAATTCAAGGGTGTTCTCAAGGATTCTTTTGGTGTGGGCACTATTATTTTGTATGTGTAGTTATGTACATACACACATTCACACATACACACTCCCATATTACAGTATACACACATAAAATTAATGCTCAGAGATCAGATTACAGCATGGTGCCAATCAAAAACAAATCCTTTCATTTTGAGCTGCATTTTAAGGAACTTGCACGCTCAAAATTCAGAAAAGGTCTGAAGAAACTAAGACGGCTTCCCACAGCTGAAACCAGTGACTTTAAGAAGGTGCCATCTGGATTCTGGGCCTGGTGACAAACAACCAGTGCCAGGGTGAGGATCCTAGAAAGACGTACTGCATGGTCACTTAGTTGCTAATCACAGAGGAAAGGCTCCAAGAATGTACAATGAGCATATTTTACTTTCCATACTTTTCCCAGACCCTCAAATAAAACTGGGCTGGTAAAAGCAAACCACATTTATTTCTCTGAAACTCTATTTCCATGAAGTGTGTCCTTGAGCTCAAATCTACTCCAAAGATAGGAGTTAATAGGGTACTTTTAACCTACAATGATAAGGTGTGATTAAGCAGAGTTTCTAATTACCTTTCCTAATATCAGGAGTTGTTCTGCTAATTAAGTAAAACATGAATGGCAATGTTTTGTCTTGAGCCCGTCAATGTTGCATAATGGTGAGTACCAAAGTTTTGTTTAATTTTCCTCCTTGGGCTATTATGAAAATTCTGAATGTTGATGATGACCTTAAGATAACTAAAGGTTCAAACTAATAAGGAAATAACCCAGACTATGGGGTTAGGGAATTGGGTTGGCCTTGTGGGGGAAGAAGAGGAAGCTGAACTGAAATGGAGGGAGGGAAATTAATTGTTCAAGCTTAAAAGGGTTCTTCAAAAGTATAAGGAGAGTTTGCAGGGGTGGTTCTTTATACTCTTTTTGAGATTAGGTAGATGCTTCAATCCAGCGAATCACATTATAAAATACAACATTTACGGATTTTGGCTCAGAACCTAAGTCCAGAAGTTTATTCACTTACATAAATTTTCAGTATGGTTTTCATATGAAACCTGGCCAAGACTAAGGTGTTTGCAGGAGTTTCCTGTTGAATTACACAAAAATCCTCTCTATTGAACAGTTGACTAGGGAGACTGCTGAGAAAATGGGGTTTTACACAGCTGAGAGTTACAGGTTTGACCAAAGGGGCAAACTAGGATCATACACAGAACCTAAATATGCAACGTAAATAGGTATTAAAACACTTCTGTGACTCCAGAAGGCACTCACTTCTCCTATCTACCAGTAAAGACAAGGGTATTCAGACCTGCTGCTAGTAGAAGCTTACCTAGCACAGCTTTAAAACAGAATGATAGTAAATATTTTCTAGCAGTGCATACCTATGCACATCTTTTAACATGGTTTCAAAATCAATAGGATTTTACTGAATATGCTAAAGCTACTTACTACTAAAAATCAGGAAATCCAAGCTGCATCCATATGGATGTTATTGCAAAAAACACCTGACATTACTCTGACAGGGCTGAATAGTAGTGGAGATTCTCCCTGTCATTTCTACCAGCTGGCTGTCAGCTCTTCTTCAGAGCAGGATGTGAATGAGCTGAAACTTTTCCGCTACTGCAGGAAAGAAAGGAAAAACCCTTGAGCTCTCCTGACATGTGCAGTCTTAATGGGAAATGTTACAAATGTGGGGGGTTTGTTTATAGTTTAAATTCTTTCCAAAGGAGTAATTTTAAAATAGGGACAAACAGGTGCTCTGGCACCTCAACAAATTCTGTGATGACTCATTATTGTGGAAGTCTGTGCAGAACTGCCTTATTTACACATATCAGTATGGAAGCCTGTCACGCTCACATTACTAAAATATCCTCTCAGTTTTACTGTGAATATCATTTACCACAGTCCAGACAGTGCCTTGCTCAAACTGATATTACTGCTTCAGCAGTCTTGATAGGTGATGCTTCAAACCAAATATATGTCATGAACTCAGCAGCTATCCAGCTTATAGTCAGCAGACAGGGACAGGCACATCCATCTCCGCCTAAGGGATGGGTCTAAATAGGTCCAGGGGACCATCTCTAGAGGGATGCTTTGTCCTCCAAAGTCCCTCTAAAAGGTCTGTAGATTATTAGCTTGGGTGTGTAGACATCTATGTTGTACATGTTCAAAGGCAGGCAATATGAATCCTCATTAATTTTCTTTGGAGTTAAATGGTGCTTATTTTTAAAAGTCTCTTGTGAAAATATTACCTTCCTAAAGGGTGTTTTTCTACATGTCTTAGCTGTAATTACAGAATTGTAATTTTTTTTATATCTGGGAGAAAGTAACTATGGATTGCCTTCAAAACTGTCAGGTTAAAAGAAGTTTGACCAGCATGTGACTTGGCAACACTTTCCCTTAGAGCCAGGGGAAGAAAACCAATAGATTATGACAGCAGGGCTAAACTTTATTTTTCCGGAGCAACATATTCTATGGTCCACTTCTAAGCTACCTTCTTGGATTTCCTCTGATTTCACATGCAAAAAATAGAGCACCTATAGATTGAGTTTGATCTGCAGGTTAAGTCACACAGCCAGTGAGACTGCTATGGGTGACAAATTGCCCTACAGGCTATTGTACAACTAGGTAAGTGAAGAAATAGAGTTATTCTGAGTAAAACTGGAGCAGAATTTGCTAATGGTTTGCTGCAGAAAGCGACATAATGCTGCGTTGGCTGAGCATTCATAGGGGCTTCAGAGAAGCTCTCCCCAGAGCAAAAGACAGGGATGACTGAAAAATTTGACTTGCTGCAAACCACAGGTTTCTCCTGTTTCCCACTAACCTCAAAAGACTTCTAGCTGCCATGTGCTTGGTGTGGAAATAACAGCAGGGAGCAGGCACACTCAGTCTCAATAAAGCCATTTTGGTCTGAGTTTGGTACACAAGTACTTAGACTCCTTAAACTACCTCATGAGGTAGCTTCATGACAGGTCATAAAAAGGAAAGATGCAAACCCACAGCCACAGAAAGCTGCTTTGTTCTAGGTCACTGTTAGGTATAGAGCTGGAAGCTGGAGTGCCCACCTCAGTCTTGCTCCTGTATCATGATCTTACTATGCATCAAGTGTGTCAGATCAATAGATCAGTTGGGGCACCGATAGCTGCCATGAGTAATTCAATCCAGGAGAGGGTCTGTGGCACTGCGTGGGCAGAAGACACTCACCTAGATGTAGGGGATTACAAGAAAGAAGTCAGCTATAGGTTTCACACGCAATGTGGGAATTGAAAAATCTGCTATGAAGCATGTGCCTGAAATGCAGCTACCTTGTCTGTTCTTACCCACATACTCTGGAAAATTAATGCTCATAGTCTCAGCCTAGAAGCAGAGTTGGAAAGATTTATAGAGAGGATGGAGAATGGATGTCATAAGCTTGGCTATACACTGCCAGGGAATTTCCTTGAAATAAGGAGATTCATTCCCAGATTCCCCTGAGCAAACCACAACAGCTGGAGCAGGGACCAAACATCTGCTTAGTCTCCCTTCATATTAACTCAAGCTATAAAAAAATAGGTGTTTATACTGTCAAACTATATTAATATTCTGCAGTGTGTGTTATGTTGCTTTTAGGATAGAAGCATATTTTTCTTGAAATGCTTTGCATGTTATTTAGTAAAGTACCCTTGATCAGTGCAGACGTGATTTTGGGCTTCCATCTGTTTTAAATCAGTGTAATTTCAATTACTTCAGGAGAGGAAGTCACTGTTTTATACAACCAAATTAATCAGAGCTAAGTCCTATGTCTCAGCATCTTAGACAAATAGGAGAAAGAGCCTATACATTCATATCATGATTTGAATTTCATTTAAGGAGGTCAGATTGTTCAATATACCTGCTCCCATGAACAGAGAACTTGAAGAAAATTGGTACTATAATATCCCTGAAAACCAGTAATTTCACCTGAATACAAATTATTTTGCAGCAGTAAGCCTGCAATTACATGGTTACTGTTGCAGTAAAGAACAACAGCAATTCTTGTACTTCACTCCTAGTCAGTTTTGTACTTCTTGGATGATCTTCAAATATATCATTTTTTTACATATTTTGTTTGATAAGAACAACAGCTCCACATATAACAAAATGGAAAAATTTAGCCAGATTAAACATGAGAGAGCATTTTGAAGGTATCATATGGTATAAAATATGATTACTTAGACCAGCATTCAGAGGTTTTGGTTTAAGTATTTTAAAGTGTCTGCTTCTGAGTTGACTTAGAAGGGAAATGTTTAATATATAAATAAAAGAGGTTTGGACAAAATTTCTGACCTGGCCCACTTCAAATATGTTTGGAAATACTAATAGCTGGAACATGCCAAGCATAACTATCTTAAAGGTCTTAAAAAATATTAAATAAAAACAACATAAGAACAATTTTTCCTGTTACATATGAGGACACATGTAAGTGTTCAGTGAGTGGTCACACACCAGTCTGTCATAGCTTGCACGTCACTTGGCTTGAACAAAAGACCTGTTGACTTACACAGAAGCTGTGGCTGTGATGGTCCTACTCAGGCTCTGAGCTCACCTTCTTCATCTGTCCCTTACCAGGGTGTAACTGAGCTCCCAAAGGATGCCCTTCCAAGCAGAGAGAAGGGAGCCTGGATGTTTCTGGAGACAAGAGCATGCTCCTTGTTTCTCTTCTCTCCATACCCATTTCCTATGCTCCTCACAACTGCTGTGATGAATCTTCACTTTCTCTGGGGAAGATGTTACAGCGCATACAAGACTTGCACTTGCTCTTAACATGCCCTTAAGAAATGGCATGTACTGAGGCAGTGGCTTAAAGCGGGTTGCCACTTCTCAGAAAAGATAAGTTCTTGAGATACAAAGCAATTGATACCATATGGCCTAAGAATTACTGTAACAGCAAATGTTGCTACTGTGAAATTGAAAATGTTGAACAAAAAGGCAGAGGGAGCTGCTTTCTGAAGCCAGCTGGGAGGTACAGAGCATAGCTGCTGAAGCATTTGGCCCTGATGGAGGAGGGAAAGTGCTGAGAATCACCTTAAGCTCTGTGCACAAGAGCGAACTGAGCTGCATGGAGTCTCTGCCATATCAGATAGCTCCTTCAGCAATATCCTGCAGAGGCCTAAGGTTGCTGTAGCAACCACAGTAATTTATAAAATATTGAGAGAGAGAGAGAGATTGTACCAACAGCAATAAAATAAAAAAGTAGAGCATGTCTTAAAACATCCTACTGCTCTTAGAAAACAGAAAAGGCCACAGAGCATACATAAAGGAAGAAGGCAGTTTAAGGAAGGCATGATACCCAACAGGGTGTTACATGCTGCAGGATGCTAGAGGACAACAGACCCCAAACAGTAAACAGACAGTCAACAGAGATTAAAGGTCTTGCATCATTTGTTGACATTTTCTGCTGCCAGGTACTCACAGAAGGACAGTAATAGGAAAAGTTGCCAGTAACGAGGCTTCTAAATGAACGATAAAGACACGACTGACTCACAGAGAAAAACACTTGTAGCGGTGACTGATGTACCATGTTGTGCTTTTGGCTATGGTATAATAGGTCATTTTAAAATGGGTTTCTTTCTTTCCCTGCCTGTGGAAGGAAAAACAAGGTGATTGGTCAGAAGCTTGCATTCATTTGGGAAAAATAAGCCTGCCATGCCAAAGACTCTTCTGTTGCATTTGACATCTGCAAAATAAGGATTTAAGTTTAGAGGGGACTTATGTGTGAGTCCTTTCTTGCATTAAACATGTTCTCTCAGGGCTCTGAAACTCTGTTCTCACCCATATGTATCCCCAAAGCAGCTTCACAAGAACACTGCAGCCATATCAATCTGTAAGAAAATTAAGTGTTTCTAGAAATATCATTGAAACATTCACCGGTTTTCTAAATGCCATGGGGTGGCATCAGAGGGGATCAAACATCAACCAACAAAAGCTCTCAAAAAGCACATAGTCTTGTTTTGTTTTCCTGTATGATGTGGAAGGGTGAGGGTCCCTTTGGAAGGGTAGAAACAGCAGAGGTGTGAATGTGGAAGCTTTGAAGAAAGAGGGTGACCTTTGAGGTGGCCAGCATGATTTGGATATACCTTTAACTGTTTGTCCTTGTACTGCTGGACCTCTATTTAGTTTGACATGATATTTCATCAGTGTATTGTGATAATAAACAAACATAGATCTCCAACTGCCCTGATTTTAAAGGAACTTCTGAATATTGTTTTGCACTAGCAGCATATTCTCCTATCAACCTCAAAGAGGGCTTCTCTTGGAATCTACTGAACTGAAAAAAGACCATGCCATGAAGAACCATGCTGTTCTGTGAGAAGCATTTCAGGCTTCTGTAAAATGAAAGTCATTTTTCTGCATGGAAGGCCAAGAACCAACAAAATCCTGTGTGCGTGTTTAATGCATAACTACAGAAGTAGCTCACCGGCACTCAGCAGACATATACTCAAGAACCATTAAAATCAAGATCTAGATAGCTGTTGCTGGATCAGTTACTGAAGTTATATTTCACCTTCAAATTTATTCCTGCAACTAATGGTTTCTAATATTTTTATAATATGATTTTCTCTGACTGCATGGCCTTGGTTTTACCCATATTAAAATTTAAAACCTTGTTATAGTCTTTATTATAGGAAAGAAAGGTCATCTGCTCATGTGTAAACAAACCATTAATCTTTTCTGTTTCAGCAAAAGCCTGTTGAATTGAACAAACATTTACTCAATGATCATAATTACAGTGTCTGTTAGTTTATACCGTCGCAAGTGTATTAAATCTATGTAAAGTGCCTTTAAAATACTGCAATTATTTTAAAGGCATGAATAAGTCCAGCAATTTAAGAAGATCACTCTAGTGGACTGTCTAAAAAAGTAGTCTGCTCCTACTCTTTTGTTTTTTTTTTGTTTTGGGGACTGATATCTAAATTCTGTTAAACTACACTTAATTATTGTAATAAATTTTACTCAAAATTATTGAATGTATTGTAATAGTAATAATTTAATTAATAGTAAGAGTCAGTTCACACTGATGATCAGATGTCTTCTTTAAGAAGCAATAGTCTACAAACCCTACATTCCTTTATCCTATTCTAATCAGGTCACATCAGAAATAACCAAATGAATTCTCTATTAGATTTTTAGCTGTGAAAAATAAATGGCTTCTTACCTTTCCAAAACTGCCTTTCCCAATAGCCCGCAATATTTGAAAGTGGTCAAAGTTAACTGCAAAATAAAGGAGAGAAGAGAAGGAAAATAGTTTGTAGAGTGCCAAGTTAGAGTCTGAAATCAAAGAAAAGAAATCACAGTGATTCCAAGTAATGTCATTTTACAATGTGGTATTTACTTTTTCTGTTAAAACACCAAATGTATTTAATATCTAGCAAAGAAGGAGTTTGCTTTAAAATATGCTCTGTTAATTTTATTCATCAGCCCATCTCAGTTCAATGCCTCCAGTGCCCAATATCTTCAAGAAGAAACTTATCTCTGTCCTAACCGAATAACAAGACAATAAGTTAGCTTTACACAGCCATTAGCAAAAACTGCTCAGCATTTTCAAGAAAGATTAAGGTCTATTAAAAGGGTACTGAATAATTCAGATAAGTTATAATGTCTGCTTACAGATACATAGTAATGTAAGGATAGTATCATTACAGAAATCACTCTGCAAGGTAATTCCTGTATTCTATTACAGTGATGGAAGCTTGTCCCATGATAAACTAGCAGGATCAGCCCCCCAGATCTGCTGCCTTAATACCATACATAATGCTAATATTGTAAGACTATTTTATAGATGTAGCACAAGTTTGTTTTGGGAGATTTCATTCTAGCTTGGCAGTAGAATGGATTTACTTCTGCTTCATGAAAATCTGACAACACAGTCTGCCCTGGACGCTGAAGCGCTTTGCTGTGAAGGTGAGTGAGAGATTTCATTTCTTAGAAATGTCATTACTGTTGGTGGTGTGTGAAACTGAACACAGCATGACTTTCAAATCTCTGATTCATTGGTAAAACAAAAAAACAAAAACCAAACAACATCCTGAACAAAATCGATACAGAGCCACTGAAACACAAACATGACAATGTGTGATACAGTTTTTACAGTCATTTGTCAGAAAAGAATCACACTTAAAGCTAAACTCGGTGAACTGCAGTTGACAAAGTTCAGTGCAACTTAACAGGATTTTTTTAAAATTAAAACTTTCTTATGTTCCTGGTCATGTACCTCCATCTATGCGCCTTAACAAGAATCAGAAAAATTACAGAGACAAACTGTCACTGAAAAAACATGGTAACATGAACAAACACACCAAAAAAAGTGACTCACATGATGATAAGGAAGAAAAAACCTATAATTTAATAATACTTTAAATATCTGTCCAAAAAGTTGTGTCAGCTCAAACTAAGGACTGAGTAGGAAGTTTTAAGTTTGATATACATCAAGCCACTGAAAAGGGTTAATATCTTATTTTCCCTGTTCCAGTAATATCTCACTATTAATGCCACTTAAAATACGTTGAGCATTTGTTTATTTATGCTTGCTTACATTGTCTTCAAGAAAATATGGTTGCTCCTTTCATTAGCGCAGCTATAGCAACCACCTTCCTGGTAATTGCTCTAGACCAAATCAAATCCAGAGCTGACAGAGCTGAAAGCAACAGACTCCAGTGTTTACCAGACAAAGATGGTAATTCTGAATATAGCGGGTTTAGAATTTGGATACTAAAATGAAAATGCATAACCTTGAAATGGATTTATAAGCTGCTGGGAAATTAGAAACAAATTTTTTGCTCAATCATGTAAGTGTTAGGGTGACCCAAATGTTTGAGAAGCAAGATTGTCCATCAACAACCTGCAGCTGGGGGCTCTGCCCACAGATTTTACTAGTGGGGCACTGTCTTGTAGTTCCTGCTGGTCAATACTGGTGTGATGGATAAATTGGTCAGTTCAGCAAAACCACCTTCCACACAGACTTAAATCAACTTAAATCTCATTCCCACAGCTCCTGACTCCCAAGAGTATGCCCCTGAGTGGAGGATTTGAGAGCTTAATTACTGGGATCTTTAAGTTGATCTTTAAGTACAAATTCAATACTGTATTGAAAACTATGTGTTAATCCCATTCATTTCTTTGATAGAAAAAATTCAGCAATTTTTCCCTCCAGTATGCTGGTGTTGCCTGTGTCACTCTCCTGCTTTCAAACCTTCTGATGTTTCCTGTTTATTTTGCCAATTTTGAACAAACACTTCCCTTAAATGAAGCTTAGTTTGAGCTTGTTCTTTACCTTGCAGTCATTCGACTGAGGCCAGTTCTCAAAAACAACTGGAAAACTGTTGAAACAGTCTGTAATTATCTAAATTTAAGTCAAGCCACATTTCTGTAGGACTTGGCTACATTACTGTCCTGAAGCCTGTCTGGTTTTGATATGCAGCAGTTTGATGAATTATCTTGGTTTTGTAAAACTAAGATTAAGCATTTATTTTTAGCTATGAGAAGGACATTTTTTATTGTCCATATTATTTCTATTCTATTTCTCTGTTCTTCCTTCTTTAGCAGTGCTTATTGCTCTGAATGACAAGAACAACTTTTTTCTTTTTTAAAAACTGGATTTAATTGTAAATTAGACTTCTGTAAAAAAGAAATTTTTAAATGAGGTATTAGACCATGTCTTGAGATGGAGTAATAGTAAAACAAATAAGTGGTTAAAAAACCAATTGATCTAATTTTCTTTATTTTTGCGTTTAATACGGATAGAAAGTAGGATGTTACACTTTCAGATATTCATTAAGAAAAAAAGAGTATTTTCTTTCCGTAGTTCATTCTCCCATAAGCCTTATCTTAAATCAAGGTACAATGATTGCAACGTGTTTTGTGCAAGAGGAAATAAAGATAATTTTAAGTGACTATGGAAGTACATAAACACACATGAGCCTGCATTTGAAACAATGCTTGCAGCCACTGTGGTTTTCTGGAAAGGGTTAATTCACTAAGCTGAGACAACTTGGTCTCTTGGTCATTCAAACATACTCACAACACTGTAGATTCAAAAACTGGGGAAGTTCCTCCCTTTGGATGTTAGGAAAGGATTATAGAAGGGACACCTTTGCAGTTGAGACCTATATCAAATTCAGCTGAGTAAAAATAAGATGTTTTAAGTAATAGCCCCATCAACAAGAGATCAGCCATGCCGAAGTCACATTAGCATCACAGCCCAGTCAAACTAAATTCACTGCCACCTTATTACTACAGAAGTCATTCACCTCAGGCATTTCCCTCAGGTGTTTTTAATCTCACACTCTCAGAATTTTTGGTTTATTTTGTTCATCACACTTTTTTTTTTTTTTTAGGTTTTGTATGTGCTTTTTCTCCCTTTTGGTGAACACTCAACATCTCAGGGCCACCACTTATTCTGAGAAGAATTACAGCTCACCATAACCTCTAGCATTTTCAATGTTTAAAATATCATCAAGGTCAGACACTCTCATTTCCTCTGTGCAATGAGGATATCACAAGTATTGTATACTTGTGCTCTAAAACATGACCTATCTAACTTGTGGAGCCTGGTGTTGTAGCTAATGACATTTTTCTAGCACAAAGCCCTGTTGAGATAATAGTGTAGCTGGTAGAAGAACATTTTCTTCAGGAACAGTAATATGACTATTACTCTTTTAAAAATATCTTTCCTGGTGTCCTTTACTAAAGATGAAAAAAAATATTCTCCAACTTTTTGAGCAAGTCTTTCTTTTTACTACCATGAGATACTCGGAAGATCTCAGACGTCAGTTCTGA
This sequence comes from Podargus strigoides, assembly GCA_028020825.1. Lineage (NCBI taxonomy): Eukaryota > Metazoa > Chordata > Aves > Caprimulgiformes > Podargidae > Podargus > Podargus strigoides. The sequence continues at coordinate 13,639,416 of CM051621.1, forward strand.
ATTTGAGTCTCAGAGTACAGACATTTTTCAGAAAACAAGATTAGTTCATAGTCTTCATCTTATTTTTCATACAGGTAAATCCACGGAATGAAACTGTGAGCATTAACAGCAGAATGAGGGAGTTTCCTTTCAGTTTCATTAATTTTCATCGATTTGGAAAAATCAAGAAGTATTATAATCTCTCCTCCTCCATCTTCATCTTCATCCCGAAAAAAGTCACCATTGATTCAAAACTGAGAAAGATTATGGAATAAAACAGATATTTGCCTAACTAAGGGAGAAAATAGATCAACATTTATGACATTTGTTGCACGATATGGTATTAGAGTGACAGATGCCTGTGAATTTCAGCAATGAGCTATATATGCATATAAATGAAAGTATTTTGTTTCTTTCCATTTAGTCATGCTCAAATAAACCTTAAATGAATTCCATTGCACAACTTCAAGTCTCTATTAATAACTTGAACTGCAAGTATACCTTACTTAGATTATTTTAATGGTTTTGAAGTAGCCCCATGTAGAGCATTTTCCAGTAGTTTGATCTTGAACTGATAAAAGCTTGGATGATGGTAACAGGATTCACAAGCTGAATGAAAGATTGCACCCTGCTTTCCTGGAAAAGTCAAAAAATGTGGTCCTAGCCATCACAGGTACTTGATCAAATACATTATACTCAAAAATATCAGGAACATCTAGAAGGATGGCACAGTAGTTTGTCACCAACTTGGACACAGGAGTTCCTCTTCTGCCACAGCTTTCTCATGTCACCTTAGGCAAATGTTTCAATATCTTCTGCCCCTCTCTGTAGAAACATGAATAATTACACCTCTAAGAAGCTGTGAAATTAGGTATAGGAGGTAGTTTAGTGCTCCGATACACAAATAATCAGGAGAGTAGCGACAGCCAATTCAGGTAATAGTGCTTTATAAAAGCACTGTAAAGACTGAAAGCAATTTTCAAAGTGTGAAAAATGTACACTGCTGTGGAAGTGGAGGTACAGAAATCCGAGATAAGTAGATGATTGATCCCACACATCAAGTTGCCATAGAGCTGAGAGCAGACTCTGGCTCCCACTTGAGACCACACCATTTCTCAGGCACATCTTTCCGACTCCATGAGTGCCGATCGAGCAAACGTTTTACATAAAACTTCCTAGGGAAAGATAAAATAAATATTTATTGTTGCACTGCTCCAGAAGGATAAAGTATTCTTTGGGGAAAATATGCACATCACAGACTATTGTGTTTTTACAACCATACTGCAAAAACACTGGATAGTTTTAGTGGAAATGTCTGGATAGTTTTAGTGGAAATACCTATTATTCATTTTTGTGCAAACCAACCAGCATTATGTACATAATGATATATGTTAAAACAATGACGCTTTCTATATGCATTCATGTCTGTTGCACTATCCATGAGTGGCACGGTGATTTGGACAAAAAAAAAAAAAACAAAATGAACTGAACAACTGAGTAGGTGATACCGTCATATATATTCAGTACTCATGATGGAGTCACCAGCTCAAATGGTTATAGAGAGGAAAAACATGAACAATGTTTAAAAAATAGATTAAGAGGCATAAAATGATTAGAGTAGTCATAAGAAGTCACATTCCATCATGCTCTCCTCATGAGAAATGCACTGGTGAAGAAAGATACGGTTTAAATTAAGTATGAAATGAATTTTAGCAGACAGAATGATAAAGCCAAGTGCATCTCTGAGGTAAGCAAAGAATACAAAATCTACATAGCTTCATTAGGTTTCTGAGTGGAATGGGATGTTCCTATACATTGATTGATTAGTTGGGGAACCTACTAGTTAGAAAGAGCTACATAACTGAAGGACAAGAAAAAAGAAGTTTCAAGAGCTGTTTTTTTCTCATTAGTGATGGATCAGGGAGTTTTCTGTCATTGTATTTAGGGGCTTTGCATTTAGATTGCATTGCAATGTCTCAATTCTTCAAGCAAAATGAGTGTTTTAGTCTCACTATAAACTGTTCTTAATTATTATGTTAATACTTTTTTGTAATTATCCAGAGTTTATTTGCAATTAGAAAGAATTGAATATCATTGTATGTCAAACAAATTTTATTTAAAATTCAGCTAATTTTGCTTTGAACTTTAAAATGTATTTTAGTCTGATACTTGCACATTAGTTTACACTTCAAAAAATATGGCTCTTAATAGAGCAAAATAATTATGACTATTGATTTGAAAATGTAATTTCCTACTTTATCAATTGAATTCAAGTATATCATTTTGCACTGATACCTTTTTTCCATTTTAAAATATCACAAGCAGATTACAACAATCATCAGCTTTCACCCTGCTGCAACTCCAAAAGAAATTCAGAAAAATATCCATCTTACAAAGGAAATATATACTTCAGTTTCCTCAGTCAAAGTAAAACATTTCTGTATTATCAAAATACATTCATTTCATAACTCTTGATTGATCCAAAGTGGTTTTTTTCACAGCAGTTCAGCACTACCCTGTGCTTCCTTGTGATGATAACTATGTCCAGTCATCTACAAGATGGTGGTGTTGACTGGGCTGTACCTCCCACTATGTAGGTATACCCATAGGACTTGCATGATGCACACTTTTTTCACTCAGAGGTGGTGATGTGTTGGATTATGGGAGATGTAAGCAGGTACAAGATTTGGATCTACAGAAGGGAATGGGAGTATCAGATTCCAGCACCTTTGAAGAAGTGTCATATCACAGTTGAGCTTTGTACTGATCTAAAATAAAATCAGTTTGAAAAGGTAAACTTAAATTCCATTCAAACTTCCAAAACCAGTGTTGTTTTCCTAATATAAGGTTTAATTTTTGTAAAGAAAAATAATGGCATATTGATTTGGCAGAAAGTTTATCTATCCATTAAAAAGTTATTCAGAGGAAAAGTCTGTTCCAAATTCAACTAAATTTTACTTAAATTAACACTTTTTTGTAAAAGAAAAAAAAAAAAAATATTAACAAAGTTCCTTGGTATTTCCCATTTATGTCACCTTTCACACAGGATGAAGTGGAAGCAACCTCTTCCCTAGATTGACTGAAATGGAGAGAAAACCTCCATACTGCAATGTTGGAAAAGCATCATTTTATACCTCTTTTATTTCTATATTCTGTCAACAAATACCTGATAACATAGATAAAAGAGCGGGCTAAACAACACCTGCTGTGATGCATTACAGGAATTCTTACTTCCTTATGTTATCTTCCTACAAGGTAGTACTTCACATGCAATTTAGCTACACATCAAATTCATGGAACATTTCGGTGACACACATTTGCTCATCAAAGCAGTGCCAACATCATGGGGTTCTACACTGAAAGCCACCTCACATTGTATCATTGAAAGCGTGTTTTTTTCCTAAATGGTTGGGGAATTTTCTGAATGTGTTAGTTAAAATGAATACTGGAAAGAACTACAACAGTCTACCATTTTGCAAAATCATATAAAAACAGACTAGAATAATTCTGTGAACCAGCTAATTATTTACACTTAGAGAAAGAGGCATGTGTTGTCACAACAAGAAATAAATTTGATATCCCAAAGAAAACTAACATTTGAAAATAACCCAGCTGCTAAAGAAGATGCTAGGACTGATTCTCAAAACTTTTCTTCTCTTTTAATTCTGTAAAAGAACATAATTCCTTTTCTAATATTATTCTATAAAAGCTGAAAAAGAAATGAAGATGCAATTTTGCATTCAGAAGGAAACTGCAACTCCTTGGTAAACAAGAATCTCTTTGAACCCAAGATTAAATGAAAATTTATCTTTGGAGCTGCTTACCCATCTAATACAACAAAATAAAATCATAGTGCCAGTAAATAAATCTAGTTTGAAAAATATATCAAGCAGCTACCTGAATCCTGTAAAATAAAGTTTCCTCCTTGGGCAAGCAGTACAAGTTGCAAATCATTAAAGCTTTTCTTTGAGAGAAGTTTAAACTGAAACTACTGAGTTCCATCCTACGATCTCAAGACCTCTTTTGAGAAATTTGAGATATATCACCAAAATAAAACTAAGAAAAGTCATGTTGACACATGTGAGTGTCATCTTCTGTGAGCCACTGGGAGGGATGCACAAGTAGCAGAAACATGTCAACAAGTCTTTGAAGTCAGTACATAAAGTCCTATAACTGTAAATTGCAGTAGGATTTTGACCTAAGAATGTTGTCATTCATTTTTACCAAAAGTCTGCTGAAATGTTGCCCTGTGGTAGACTTAGTAAGGGCTTCACTAGAAGCTCCAGGGACTGCAGGAGTTGTGATTGTCACTCCAGGAAAAAATAAAATTTTATTGCTCTGTGGAAAGTGTGGGAATGTTTGGCTGGGAATTTTAACATTGATCTGATGAAATCAGCTATTCCTTTCTGAAGGATTGAGCAAGAGTAGGTATTTACTAGCACAGGTTAATTGTACGGATCAGAAGAGCTCTTGTGACTGCCTATGTCTCCCATTGTTCTTTCTGAGACTATTAGAACAAAAAATAAAGCAAATTTTCTTGTCTTTTTGCCTCCTTAAATCTAGTCTTAGAGGTGGCTGGTAAAAAAGAGAGTAATTGAAAAGCAAGTTTTTGTCTGACATGGTTTGCTTCAATAAGTGGAGGAAGAGATGAGAGGGGAAAAAATATCCTTTTAAATAAATAATGTCAATCTGAAGGATACAAAAGCAATATTAAAGTTCTGATTTTTTGATTAAGAATTTGATTTCAATTCCAATGAAAGGAAATAGAAAATTATCTCAATTTGGAGTCCTTCTCATCTTTTTGCTTCATTCCTGCTCTCCATTTTACCTTTTCCACTGCAGAAGGAAATGAAAGAATTATAAATTCAAAAAGTTTTCACTGATCTCACCTGAAAATAAAAATTTCTTACTGTCGATTCATGTTGATTTTGGGTTTGCTGTCACTCTTGTCTCTCTGTGCTCATGTGAAATGTGCGTGCATTTCTGATTAATTTTTTTCTGAAATCAGAATTTTTCAATAATAATAGTTTTGTTACAAGTCTAGTTTCAAGGGCAGTGCAATGAGATAATCATCTTCATGAGGGAGTTATAGTACTTTTTACTACAGAGTTTATGTATTTCACTTTTACGTAAATTGTATGGTTTATATCAAAGAAGAAATCTAACTCTGATCCCTCTCCCATTAATATGTACTGACTCTAATACTTGCATTTTTTACTTCTGCTTAAGTGAGCACAGGCAATGAAGGTAAAGAAAAATTTATAATGATCTGTTAAGTAGGCGTTTTGACTTAGATGACAATCCTAGAAAGACAACCAATTAGCCTTCTGGAAATAAGTAGGAATAATAATAAACATCCTATGCCAGAAAGATTTGAGCTAATACAATCTAAAGTACAACCGCTATTATTTGAAGGCAAAGTTACTAATTTGAAGTAATGATTTTTTAATTGTTTCTTATTAATAAACAAACAAAAAAGTCAAATAGAGCTGGCGGAGCTAGGCAGGAAATACAAGGAAACATGAAAAGTGTGTTGTCATTGCAAAAAGTCAGCTGGACAATGTAGTAGGGATCAAGCTCAAGTTAATAACATGTCCTCATGGCAAGTGCCGTACAAAAGAGGAAAGCATGACTATCTGTTTAATGTCACCATTGATGATGTGAGCTGCAAAAATTAGCACAGAGGATGGTATGTTTTCCTTGTCTTTTGGGGGGATAATGCAGTCTTCAGAACTCCCGACGATGACTAAAGGTACAGGCAATAACCAAGGTGAAGCTCCCTTGACAGGTGCCTATGATTTAAAATAGCAGCAGCTTAGATGGCTTAAAAGGAAAAAAAAAAGAGAAAAAATACAATAGTGGCAAGCATGAATGGAGGCCAATACTGCAAAAAGGCATTTCAATCTATAATAATTGCTTCCCCGGGATATCATCTAAACCAAAAGGCATCAACAAGATCAGAAATGGGTAAAGCTACAACATAGTGCAGACTTGAAGTGGGTAAGACACTCTGACTGAGACTAAGAGAGATCTGTGCAGAGTCAATCCCTTGCAAGGGAACCACAGACGAGACATTCTTCTGATGGTGCTTCCATGCCCATGAAGGTGGAATAGCACTGATATGGTCAGTCTGAAAATAGTAATGTGGTACCACAGACTGAGAGCAGGAACCTGAGTTCTGATGATGGGTCATCAGCCTAGATTGCCTTGATTGCGTGGGTCAGTTTAGTATAATCCTTCAGCAGCGTTACTTTGAAGCAACACTTCTCAACATCTCATTGGTCTTCTGTTATGATGACTGGTTAATCATCCATATGTTAAGCTAAAAAGATAACTAGACTTCAAATACAGAGGCTTTCACTTGTAGGTTTAACAGAGAAGCGAAAGGAATTTGTACTGCTAAATCCACTGCTATTTTTCAATAATCAACAAATAGCCATGTATCTTTGTGAAAAGCCTGTAATAACTGATCAGGGATTTTACATATTGGTGTATAAATCAGTGCTATGAAAAACACCATCAGAAATCAGATGTTCCTCAGGATGGACTGGAATATTCTAAAAATTCTCACCTTTGGTAGAGAGCAATCATTGTTGTTTGTCAATGGCCAGAACCTGGGTAACCACACAAGCCTAAAGGTGGCAAGATGTGGCAGTAGTTAGAAACAGTTAGACAATAGTGTTGTAGATATGTTAACTTCTTGTGCACAGGATTCCCTGTGTCTGGCCACATGAAAACACATGATTCCCTAGTTAGCCTGGCATTGACACTACATGACATGAAGAACTGAAGTTGTTAGGTTATTATTAGGTTTGGTTCATTGGATAATAATGCAACTGACTTAAGCCTATAGCCCTGACCTCATTACCACAGCAAAATGATTAGGATTTAGTTAGGCAGTGTCAAATCTTCAGGATAACCATAGGCTAGTGTACCGCAACAGAAGGTCTTTGCAACTGATTCAGCTGCATTTATATTCTGTTAGCATACAACATTCAGGTAACCTATTTTCTAGTAGAAAGGTTCTTTTGCATAGACTAACTTGTTTTAGTGGAAAGTAATTGGAACTTCTGATATCATCTTAATCAGTCATCCATGTATCCTATTATAAAGCAGTAATTTATAAAATTTTACCATTATAAACTCACAAGACAGCAAATTCCTTTTTTTTTTTTTTTTTAAGATCAGTGAAAATTTTAATTAAAGATTCCTTTTTGTTGCCCTGAAAACAGTTTTGTTTCGCAACAGGACAGATTTTTTTCAGAAAAGCTATTAACTTAGTAGCAACACTGGAAACATCAAAAGTCAACAAGGAAGTACTGAATTGATGCACTAGACTTTTTAACAGCCAATGAATAGCTGGAAAGCCTTTGTGAGACTCCATGCTGTGAATAGCTATTTCGCAGGGTAAACTTGACACTGAAACTAGGGAGAAAAGTTTCAGGACCTGCTCAAATGTAAAATGGCTTTAAGACCTTTCGTAAGTGATAAAACATAACTCTGTTTTGTTGAGAAAATAAAGTTTCTGATTGACCACGTTGCTTACTTACAAATAAGCTGACAAAAAGAATCTCCAAAATCTATTGGAAGGAGAAACAGGTTGACAGGTGTGTCCAACAGAAATACAGAAAGTCTAAATTCCACTTTAGCTGTAATAGACTTCCCTGTGAGATCAAGAAACCCATAATAGGCTATGAAGTATCTTTTTCAGCTAGAAAGTGGGAATATTTACCTCCCTCAGAGTTACTATGAGAATAACCTCATTAATAACCCAACTGGAAGGCTCTCTGAGGGAAGTTGCTATGGGAATAAAATGCCAAATTTCAGTAGACCAAACTGTTTTCTCCCACAATAAAATTTACCAGAATGATCCCCAGATGAAGGAAAATTCTTTACATGAAGTTGCCAACAAAATTCTCAGCGAGGCATCAGTCAATCTTATCCACATGGAGGGCTCTACAACACCAAACACGCCAGGGGGAAGCTAAGAAACCTCTATGCTTTGGACTCCTTTGGAGAAGGAGCAGAACACTGTTCTTGCAGAGCAGGATTTCAGAAAATGAGTCTTGGTGCTGTGTTAATGGGAGGCTGAGGAACCACGTGAATAGGATTTTACCCAAAGTATGATTTGTTCTTCTCTTTTTCTTCTAAATTCAGATCCCAAGAGATGAGGAGTCTGTCTCCAAAATTGGATCTGGAAGAATTCTCTCTTCTATTTTTAAGCACAACTGCAAATGAAATACTGGGGGCAAATAAGGACACTAAAGGGTCATAAAGATTCACATTTCAATCAGAATTGACTCCCACTTAGTGATTTTAAACCTAACCAACTCCATGGGCTTCAAATGAATGATGCCAATTCTAATTTGCAGCAGAAGTCTGCTGGAAGTGCAGAGCCATAGGCTCATTTTCCATTTGTCATTGTAAGATAAAAGCTCATCAGTTTGATAGCAGTGATGTTCCCCCAGGAAAAGCCTTTCAAGAGAAGTAAGCAAACCTGTGGGTTATAAATGTGGTTGTCCAGATCTGGCTTATCTTTTTGGATTTGAAAATAGTATTGAAGTCATGAGAATTTCAAAAACATTTGAAGATCATTTCTGAAGATGTCCAGGCATTTGTGTCTTATGGCTCTTCTTCGTCAAAAAAAGTCACAAACATCAACATGAAAAACAACCTGTATCTCTCAGGGCTCTGGGGGCACTAACTGGCCTTGCTAGCCATGACCAGCTTCCCCTGCCCCCCCACCACCATGTTGCCCATGGGCTCAGGAGCACCATTGCAGCTCAGGCCTGGATCAAACTGCTATAAAATGAGAGAGAGACATGAAGTGCAGCTCAACAAAGCCATGGCAGGTCCCTGCAAGGCTCCTCATGGCTCTTCTGAGCTGCACATCAGCTCAGTCCTCACCCGAGACAGATTGCAGGTACGTCTCTTCCTGGCTGCGCACCTCAATCCTGCTGCATGGCTGAGTTTCCAGAGCTACAGCCTGGGCCATGGTTTTACAGCAGTGGGATCCATCTGCAGGTAGTAAGGTTGCACAGCAGTAGCTGAGGGCAGAATGGGGACTGGAGGCAAGAAAAACTGCCTCTCATTATGGAAAAAGGCAGTGTTTAATTAAATTGGCAGTACATACAGTGACTACATTTAAGTGTCAGCACTCCAGTACAGAAGAGTTAAGGAAAGTTTCAAGTATTCCATTACTGTCTGGCCACAAAGAAGCACCTCAGAGTCCGGCAGAAGTTAAATGCCTCTTATACCAGACAGATTTCCATGGATGGTTTAAATAAAAGAAACAACTTAGTTTTAAGAGGGTTGACCTCGTCCATTATCCCCATCTGTTAGCCCACCCATAGCTATACATCCTCTGCAATTAAATGAATTTCACTACGTACTTTAGCATTCAGGTTGCATCTTACTCATAGGTGTGGTGAATTTTTAAAACTAAGTTATACTTCTAAAAATAATAAAATCTGATTTAGAGATAGAACCTCAAATCCAAATCTCTGAGGTTCCAGAGTAACTGACCTGAACCTAGTTTTACAGTTCTGATTTTTTCAGCTATCTGGAGCCAAAAAATGAGTCACTTTTGGATTCTATGATTCTTAATATTTCACTGTATGTATCATTTAATTTCATAAGAATCACTTCACTTTGTCTGCCATTTTGGAGTAAAGCAGGTCTCGCAAAGGTTTTTTTTACCTACATGATCAAGACCAAGCTTTTGTTGATCCAACATGATCGATTTTTCCCAACTTCAGTTGAAACAATAGCCTGAGTTATTAGTTAACGTTAAAACACCTTTCTATTTTGATACTTCAATTTTTTGGTGTGACTGTTTCCCTTCAGGGTGTATAGAAAAGGTAGGACAAAATATGATAGTAACAGGTATATTTAGTTCACAAAGAACTTGCAGAATTTCAGTGCAACACAAATTTCTTCATCTCAAGGTTTACAGATAAAAATTTAATGATGGAACTGGCAGTTTTGGTACTGAGACTGAAAAAGATGGATTGACTGCTGTACATACCATGGCCACGTAATTGCAGAAGGCTTTTTTACTTGGAGCTGATGACTTATTCTCTGACCATTGCACTGCTTGCCTTCCAGTGGTGAAGTAAAGATAGTTTCAGCCTGATAAAAATACACTTATTTACACACCACAAGCGATTACACAAAGGCTGATAGGACCATGCGTTGCTGGAAAAGGTAAATATGAATAAGAAAAGCAGACCTTTGCCTTATCTAACCACTGCTAAAATTAGGAGTGAAATAAGACAACAAAACAAACCAAATCCACCTCATTCCCATTCCTAGGCTTTCATGCCTGCTGGAACAGAAGTGACTGAGGGGAGGAGGGGAACTACAGACCAGCCACAGTTCCCAGGTTATGGCTGAGGGTTGGCAGTGACAGTAGAATGTCAGTAGACTCTCTAAGCCACAACTTAACATAAAAGATTTACCTCATATCACCACATAACAGGAATAAATAAAAAGATTTGTTTGATGTAGGTGTATAGCTGACAGATATTAATGGAAAGAACATAACTTTTCATTTCAACAACAGAAGTTATTAGCTCCAAAGCACAAACAAATAGTGAACTGCAGAGGATAAAATTGCTCAGTGTAACAGAAGGTTTGTTAGTCTTAATGCCTGAAACATTTGGTGGTATTAAAAGTGCTTATACCAATTCTGTATAATCACAGAAACAGAATCTCAAATAAGTTTAATTATAGATGTTAGATTAAAATAATGAATATTGGTGACTCAGTTCTAGAGTTCTCGTTTTGATGAGAGTAATGTATGTATGAAAATATCTGTGTGTATATATAGAGAGAAAGAGAGAAAACTATTCTCTAGAAATATATGTGCATCTGTATTATATTTTCTTAATTAGAATAAAATCGTAAATCAGAAGATCAGAGCTTCCTCTGGCTGTTTATGAAAATAATATTAAACAGCCTTGGTTTCTTCACAGTACAGAATAGAAAACCTTCAAAATAGGAAAAATAAAATAAAATTTTTAAAAAGTTTATTTCCCACCACCAGGTCTTTTTGCTGTTGTTGTTACGTTAATCAGCCAATACAAGTGGAAAAAAGGACTGGAAATCAGCTTAATATCACTAAAAACTAGAAGACACATGTTGCATATGATGGCAGTCAGTAGTCTCTTGGATGATCTGCTGGGCTGTATTTTTCTTTTCCAAATTATAGTGTAGCACAGCAGAAGGTTCTTTGTAACATCCAGGATATCCTGTCACTCGAAACATCAGGATGTCATTGATCCACATATGCCTGGGGATCAAAAGATATAGATGATTGACCTGGCAGAGGAAGGTTAGGGGGCTGAGGGCCAATCCTGTAGTTACTCATCTGTATGCCCAGGGAGGCATTCAAAATTCTCTGCATCTCACCAGAAACAGTGAGAAAACTGAATGCCACAAGCAGGATCTTCTCTCTGTAGGGGAGAGCAGCTACACTGAAAGGGTCATGGAATCACAAAATCATGGAATTTTCAGAGTTGGAAGGGACCTCCAGAGATCATCCAGTCCAACTCCCCTGCTTAAAAGCAGGATCCCCTAGAGCACATCACTCAGGACTGCATCCAGGCAAGTCTTGAAAATCTCCAGAGAAGGAGACTCCACAACCTCTCTGGGCAGCCTGTCCCAGTGCTTTGTCACCCTCACTGAATAAAAAGTTCTTCCTCATATTTAAATGGAACCTCCTATGTTCCAGCTTGTGCCCGTTACCCCTAGTCCTGTCACTGAAAAGAGTCTGGCTCCATCCTTCTTCAACCCACCCTTTAGGTATTTGTAAGCAAAAATTAAATCACCCCTCAGCCTTCTCTTCTCCAGGCTCAAGAGTCCCAGCTCTCTCAGCCTTTTCTCACAGGGGAGATGCTCCAATCCCCCACTCATCCTCGCTGTCCTCCGCTGGACTCTCTCCAGTAGGTCCCTGTCTCTCTTCAACTGAGGAGCCCAGAACTGGATGCAGGATTCCAGTTGCAGCCTCACCAGGGCAGAATAGGGGGACAATGACCTCCCTCGACCTACTGGCCACACACTTCCCTATGCAGCCCAGGGTGGCATTGGCCTTCTTGGCAGCAAGGGCACATTGCCAGCTCATGGATAATTTACTGTCTGCCAGGACTCCCAGATCCTTCTCCTCAGAACTGCTTTCCAGGAGGTTCCCCCCTAGCCTATACTGGTGCCTGGCATTCTTCTTCCCCAGGGGCAGCACCCTACACTTGCCCTTATTGAACCTCATGAGGTTCTTCTCTGCCCAGCTCTCCAGCCTGTCCACGTCCCTCTGGCATGTCAGCCACCCCTCCCAGCTTGGTATCATCAGTGAATTTGTTGAGGATACACACTGTCCCCTCATCCAGATCATTTCTATTAACGCATTTAAAATCCCTGCCTATGCTCAGCCTGACACCTGTGACATAGGCTGATGGCTCCTGGCTTAGAAGAACCAAAGGTCTGCAGTCAGGGCGGAACTCAGCATAAGTGCTTGAAATCACTGAAAACATGGCATTTCTTCACTGCTACATATTACTTTACCTTTTCTAAACAGCAGACATAACCTCTCCTCACTCTCAGAAAAGTCTTATGAAAAGCCTTTCAAAGAGAAGGTACTATCCTAGCAACAGCTAGAACTTGCCTAGCCACCAGACAAGCTCCACTTGATTGTTGTCCCTCCCACAGTGAACATTTCCAAATGCCTGGGTAGCCATTCTCTAGCTGCTCTCTTCTCCCATTCATCAGTAGAGAGCTCCCTAACTCCAAAAGAGCAAGGATTGCCCTGCTGAAAGTTTGGATCACTGGGCAAAGTTCCCTATGACTCTTTTCCAGCAAAATCTCACAGCACTTAATGGAGACATTTTTGTTCAGCTGAAGATCAATAAAACCTGCAAGAAAGTCTTTCAGCACTGAGATTTTTGCAGAGAATTTCACACTGAAAACATATTTCTCTTTCTAAGGTATTTTTATCTGCTATTATTATTTGTACCATACAACAATCTAGTTTAACACTTTAGCTTCAAAACTTAAGAAAAAGACCTCAAGGACATGTCACCAGGTTGGAAAAGATCTGGAAATAATGGCATAATTGGCATACTGTTGCTGAAAAATTACCTGCCAAGGCTGGGCAGAGAAGAATCTCACAAAGCTGCAGAAGATTTCTGGCTAGTCTTTTCCTCCCATTATATCCAAGCTCAGTAAAGGCTAACTTTGTTTTACAGCACATAAGAGTGTGTAGCTATCTCTAGTTTTCAGAAGCTAAAACAGGCAAATGTGAAGCTGGACTTAAAATAATAACTTTTTTATATTTCTCAGAAAGGATCTTTTGATTAGCTTTTGTTCTTTGACTTCAAGCTCTGTGTAGCAGATCACAGTGCCTAAGATGTGGTATTGCCCCAAAAGAGTTTGCAGGCTTTACAGCTGGGACAAAGAGTTATGTAAACCTAAGACAAAAAAGGCATAAATACAATCTTTATAACATAATGTGGAAAGAGTCCAGGGGGAAGTGGAGGACGGTTACAGATATGTGTGAAGGACACTCAGGAGGCTAATGGCGATTATATCACATCTCTGTTTTAACAAGGTGGCTAAGAACAGTTTTCATCGCTCTGCAAGGGAGGCAGAACCATATCATAAGGAAATAATAATTACTGGAAGGATTAACTCAGTTTGCATTTTTAGATCTTAAATAAAGGATCAGCAGGTGTTCCCTTATCATTGCAAAAGAGAAAGAAGGAAAACATTTTCTGTTCATTGCATTATATTGCCTTGTAGTATATTTATCTTACTTAATACAACAGTCTTTCTTACACAGAACAGTGTCGGCCACACAATGACAAAGCCAGTGCTCTATTTTTTTCACTATCAAACCAAGCTAAAAATGGCAAGGCAGAAAAGTGCATCGGCTGTAGAATTTATCTAGAAGTTCTCAAACTTCAAAGAACCAGAATGAAAATAATTGTAAAAAAAAAAATAAAGCAAGAAAATGAGAGAGAAAATGGAAATAAACTCAAAAGCAAGAAAATATTGCCAGGTAGAAAGAGGAGGCTAAAAAACACAGCTTTAAGTCATATGTCAATTTCAGTCGGATAACCAAACTGTAGGGTAGATTTGATTAATATATCCAAAACAAACATTTTCAAAATAAAAAAAAGGTAGAAAAGGATGAATGAAATATAAAATACAGACTTTTATATTACAATATTATAAAGAAAATATGGGGATTTCAAATTTGGGAAATAAATTTCAGATTCATCAACTATGTTTAGTTATCATTGAAGCCTCAAAAACCTGTAAAATAGGCTGCCACCAACTCTAGTAATGCTTTCTAAGAAGAGTTCCCTCAATTTCAAAAAAAAATAGCCTTTGTCTTAATTATGAAATGAATGAAAGCAACTTATGTGTCCATATTGTGCTTAATCATGTCAGAAAACAGGGTACAACATTTCTAAGAATAAAAGTATTGTAGAATTTGATACTCATGTCAAGACCCACGGCAGAGATCACAGAAAAGGGGTGCAGGAGAAAAATTGATTATAGATAGAAAGAATTTTCCATTAGTTCTAGCAGAAATTAATAATAAGCAAAACTGAAAAAGAACCCTGGTGGACTGAATAGAAGTGAAATAAACTGGAATCTCCAGTGAGCTTTCCTTGATTTCATACTGCTAGGTTTCCTGACAGACTAAGAATGCCAGATTGGAAAATACAGAAAGTTGAGAGCCTCTAGAACAAGGCAATGACTTAAGAAGAGACATCAGGTTTTTATGAACATTTTTTGTGGAGTTCAGATTTCCAATGGTCAAAATCAAAACTGTCCAATTGCTTTGCAAATCCCAGCCTGTCTGTTAGGATTATTTCATTTACTTACGAAAATACACAAGTTGACGAGAGTCAATGTGGAAATTAATGAAGCTAAAGATGAGATCACGCTGATCAGGTAAGATACAATTACAGTGTAAACAAGTATTCTGGTTATTTGGGTGCAAAATAACTTATTTGTGAACAAAAGGAAGAAAGTCCTCATTTCTGTGACACGAAAGTACACCCCTACTCTTAGAGTCCCTTGTTGCTGAATGCTGCAGGTGAGTGTTGACTGCCTAAGGTAACAGGCAATATATAACACTCAGATTTTCCTGAGGAGAGCCTGAAAACTGGTCACATGCTGTACTTTCATTATGTTTGTCAGATTCTGGTAAGCGAGTAATCTGAAAGGGAAATCTTGGTAGTACTCACCACTGAAGGCACAACAGGTGCCTTTGTTCTTTCAGAAATTGGTGTCTTATAACCATACAGTACTAGCATCTATCAAAAAACATCTTTGCATAGAGGAAGCACAATGAAAGCCCACCTACTACATTAGACAAAGAGTAAGAGCTTGAAGTGTACAGTATGATGTTACATCGTGTACACATGGTGTATCATTCACACAGCATAATGTTAATTTCTAAGAGTTTAAAATGAAATTAAAGGATATTCCATGACATACTGCATTACGAGACTCAGTTCTAGGTTCTGATATGTATATTAACTCTCAACTTCCTCTAGTATTGAGAATGCATAGGCATCTTTGGCCCCGTCAATGCTCATCTGCAGATACTGTGTGATATGAACAGGCATTTCTAATAAAGGAAGTAGTTTCCTGGGATCAAATGCAGACAAATGAAAGCCAGTGTTAGTCTTCAAAACAGTTAATGTGTTAGAGACTGAACCCCAGAGAGTAAAACAGCTTTGTACTTCCTTAACCGAAGGAGAAAAAAACCCAGACATTTGCATGTTCTGTTTCTGCAAACACTCTCTGCTACTCATGCAAGATTTTGACCGAGTCCAAGGAAATTCAGAATACGATTTAGTTAAGAAAGTTAAATTTATTTCTAGCACAAGCTTTTGATCTGTGTGAAATAATGATCTTTTGCTTTTTCCTGTTGTAGGGAAGCTTACATATACACAAGTACACACTATTCACAAGAACAGCAGCAAATTCAGCAACAGCTCAACATAGGCTTACATTAGGCAGTCAGCAGTGTAATTTAAGGTAAATGATTTCACTAGTTCATGAAATTAAGCAGAACCGTGTGCAAGAGAGACCAGGTGACCTGATATGCACACTGCTTATTACTGCTGCTCTTCCCCCTCCAGAAAGTCCTTGCTTGTCCTGCTAAGTTGGTGGGTAAGTCCTCTGTCTTTTGTCCCTTCCCCTCACATGTTTTACCATGGCAGGATACTGTGGAGCCCCACTACCAGACTGAGCTTGAAGTTTTCCTTTTTCCTTTGAATATCCTCTCAGAAATTTTTACTTTGTATTTATTGATCTCTTTTTCTCTTCCACACTTTTCCCTCCACCTCAGCATTAGCTGACTCCAACTAAGTCAAAATACTGTGAAACCTCCACAATTATTTTGACAATCTTATCCTCTTTTCTGCCTTTCAATGCTTGGTCCCAGATGTCACTGCCCACTAAGTTTAACATCAGAAAGGTTTGTGCTTCTGCTTTCCCAGCTTTGCTGTCCAATGAGGAAGCTAGAAAAAAGGTCTCATGCTTGGCCAACAAAAACCTTGCTTTCTTCATTCTTAAGCCCACATCAGAAGAGGCTGTATAAAGACAGTCCTGGTGGGATGTAACCTGTTTTCTTTGAGTATCTATGTGCAAGATCATAATTTCTCGTTATTTTTCCTTCCAAAAATTTTCTCAGTCATTTTCTAATTCAGTTAGGTGCAGTGAGTGATTCGTTCCAAGCTGGACTTCCTACATTCACGGAACAGCATGTTACTCAAGGTTCACAAAAAACTGCATTCTCATCTTACTGCTGGCTTTGCAACCCATTTCCACACATCCACATCAAGAAATTCTTTCACTTTCATGTCAGACGCAAACAATGGCCCAGTGGATGTCACACTGGAGCCCGATGGGAGGAGATTACAGAATCACAGAATATCCTTAGTTGGAAGAGACCTCTAAGATCGTAGACCTCTTCCCCCTTGTTCTATGGGAAGGTGTCAGAGACAAGTGAGTGCAGCAGCAGGGACAGACTGGTCTATTGAATGCTACTGGAACTGAAGCCAGTAGAGTCAGATTAATATATCTGTACATTTGAACATTATTTTTACCTGGGAAAACCAGGCATTTACTTTTCCAGTGTGCTGCTTCTTCCATCACTTGGCTTCTTCAGTCCTGCAGAACCCAGCTCTCTGTAAGCCTACTCTTGTGGCATAGAAAACCACAGCAGCACAGGTGAAGAAGCAGAGCTCTACCTTTTCACTGCAAGAAACTTCTACAGGCAGGGATGAGAGGCAGTTTATGAATTTGTAAAGAAGCCATTGCAAAAGCAATGGTGCTGAGATTAGGACACAATCTCGTTTTCTCACAGTTTATTTCACATTCAGAGTTTTCCCCGATCTTGGATATCAGTCTCTAAGCTTATCTTGCTTGATGCTTGGTTAGCCATGAATTATTTGTACTTATTTATCTAAATAGCCTATCAATATCCAGGCACACTACATAACACACATAGCAACACGGGTAAAATGTCACCTCTCCTAAGCACTTCCACTTCCTAGATAATAAGCCACTGAGAAATTCCTTAACACTCTTAGAGGTAAGTGTTGTGCCAACCACTTGTGTAAATTCTGAAAGGCTACAAAAGCAGCAGTAGACACTTACATGATGCCTTTGTTTAAGATAGAGGTATTAACAAGCATATTTCCACTCAAGCAGAAAATTGCATCTTGGAATTGTAGAAAATATATTTGGGAAGGATCTTGAAAATTCATCCGGTCCATCTCTAAGCCATAGCTGACAGAGATTTTGTTGAATCTGGATGACAGTGAAGTAAAATAAAATTGATAAACACTTAAGCTGTCTCTTGAAAGAGTCTTGGCTCTAATGCCGACAGAGTGAGGTAAATCAGTTATCACACACAATTTTTAGGACATTCAAATGGGGGAACGGACATGCAGTTCATTTGAGGGAACAAGAAGTCAGAAGCTAAGATGGGTGTGCCAGATTCATTGTGCTTTTGTTCAGAGTTCCCTGTAGAAAAGGGAAATCCATGATCTAATATTAAACTTCACCTACAATGTCTGAAGAGGTCCACATTATTTGTGTACATTGTAACAAAGCTTTAAGAAGACTAAGGAAGATAATGGCTGATGGTGGTTGCAATGACATGATATTCCTTCTGAACCTCCTTTGCCACAAACCATGCAACAGTTTGGCAGTTGGTACCTCTGCGACTGCCTGGAATTATATTGTTATTCTGTGCCCTCCTCTCTATCCGTATTCTGCTATTGTCTCATACCATGCTGTAGCTGCAAGCTCAACACTGATCACTGTTTTGTTCTGTGTTTGTACAGACACTAGTATTAGGATTTCTGACATGTATTGTGCTACACATAATGATGACTTCATGTATAAAGTTCAATAAATGGAAAATAAAATTGTACCTAATTCAACATGTTCATGAAACAAAAAATAAAAATCCAATAGTCTGGATCTCATTTATCTAAAATCTTGATATCCAGCATAAAATAATGCCCTCAACAGCTGTGTTTTAACCATATTTTTGACACACAACTGCCTTAGAGCATTTTTAGGTTGCATTGTGATATTTCTATCCAATTCAATTCTAAAAGGGAATATTCATATTTGCAAAGGAAAAAGTAAAATCCTACAAAACCTGCCATAGAAATTATGTGAACAAACCAAAAATCTGGCAGAAATATGAATCCCACCCTATATTTGTTACCTTCACTAAGGTATTTAGATTCTAAACCCTTTATTTTAGTGTTCTGTAAGGCTATATTTTATGAAACAATTAGTTTGAAAAGAGTATGTTATTAGCCTTGTGATTGGAGCTCTTCGCCGTTGTTACACGAATGCCTCAGACATTATCGTCTACCGCTTTGTGGCAGGAGGCTGCTGAGTGCTATCATAGCACTGACAATAACTGGACACTGCACACTCTGTTTTGAATCTGACTCATTTTGACATTTAAGCATTGCTTTAGATTGGTTCCAAGTTAAATCCTTGTGTGTAATTTTTCCCTATGTCACTTTTACAGTTCTTCAGCTTACACTGCACTTTATATAAACTCAGCCATTATGCTCTGAATTTAGCTACCTGAATCCATGTTAATTGCAGGCCTTTTTGTTAGGGTCTGTATCTACTTTTTATGCTTTTAGTAAAAGGTGGTCTTTTCAACAACTGGTCATTTAATAATTACTTTTTCTGCAACTCGCCAATAGCTTAAAATCCTTCATTTAAACTGAAGGCTTTTCTAAAGAGGAAAGGCAGAAATCAATATTAAATTACAACTTAGAATTTTAAATTTAACTCCAGAGGATGGATGCTGTATTGTCTAGTACATAAGATTTCCATTGAGCTCTGTAGTTTTGACACTATAGCAGAATGAAACCTTATGACTCGGGCAAAGCAGTGGGACTTCAGTACTTCCTTGAGATTAAGTAGATACATATGCACTACAGTGAATCAGGGTCTGGCCATGTAGAAATAAGCCAGGGCATGTTGCTGTGCCTCATTTCCCTCATACAAGACTACAGTACTGAGGCACAGCATGGGACCTCTGCAAAGGAGTGTTCAAGCTCTATGGCTTCCACCACAATATAGGCAAATAAATTGCTGGTATTTGATAGTAGTAATATCTCTCCTGAGTCAGCTCTTTTCTAAAACAGTCTTTTCCACTATTTCACTTTTACCTGTTAAATAACATCGAAGTTTTAACAGAGCATGGTCAACCAAATCCAGCATGAGGGATACTCTTTACAGTCACCAGACTATTGCTAACATATACGTTACTTATGATATTTACTGAGAATTTGCAAATAATATTTACCAGTGGTGAATATTCCTCTTACCCTTCTATTGCCATTCTTGTGAACTTACTTTTGTTTCTGAAGAGCTGAACATGAGAAAAGATGTACTCTTTGCTCTCCTATTAGTACTGGATACACATATTCGGGAGAGGATAGTTATTATGAGAATAGGAAGGTAAAGAGTCAACATTCCTTTGCTTCAGCAGTATTAACCAAAATGAAACTGCTTTCCTTTTATCTGTGTGCTGAATTAATGTAGTATCTAGTGTGAAAACACTTTCTAAATGTCTGAAAAAAATGCTATAGTTCCAAGCCATTGAAATATCTATCTTTGATTAGAGGTTGCAATGCTGCTACACCAGACCTAGTTGCCTATTCAACCTATACAGCAAGAAAAAACAAGAAATTAAACATTTTCCATTGAACTTCTTCAGCCACAGTATAAGCTCTAGGCAAACAAAGGACTGTGTTTACTGGATTTTCTTAGCTCTTGTCATGCTTTAACCCAGTCTAAGAAGAAAAAATGAGATAAATATAGCACAGGTTTGCTTGTTGTTTGCACAAGAGTAACCAGATACCTTTCCTTGATGAGAAACTTATTTTGTAGATGGTAGAGCTGGTTTAGATTTCATTTTCCTCAATTTCTGTGAAGTGATAGATAAGAAAGCATAAGCAAAGCTGAACAAGGTGAGGATTCACTGGCAAAATGGAAGGTGGGTAACACAGGAAAAAAAATGTTATTTTGAAATGGGATTTATGAGGCTGGCAGGGGTTAACAGCAAAAGAGATGAAGTCTGGAAATGATCCAGCTGACTATTTACACAAAATATTCAGTGGACCTGATAACTGACATGAAGCTGGTGAGAGTGGTGATAATACACTACATTGGTAAGGGAGAATCAGCATCACAAGGAAAGAAGTGGGTGATCATCTTTGAGAATACGAATAATAGAAATGGACCGAAATTCAGTCATGCAAAACAAAAGGTCATGCACATAGGAACACCAAAAATTTCTACTGTAGATTGGAGCTTATCAGTGGAAATTACTGAACAGAGCACTGGTGGGATAACATCACAGGGTGACAGAACTATCCATGGGACATCCAGTGAAACATGTATGTAGTTATAGGCTGTACTAGGAAAGTTATTTCCAGTAGAGATCAGGAAGTACTGTTTCCAGCACAAGGTCCTCATTGAAACTCACCTGAAATTCTGTGTATAATTTGGGTTATCTGTGTGTGACTAAGACAAGTTCAAATGCATGCAAGCGCAGGGCACAGCAGATGAAAAAAACAGTGGAAATGAGGGAAAACTAGAAGAGGCTTTCATACAAAACAAAGAGTACAAAGGGACATTTTTGCTCTCTATCAATGTGCTGAAGCAATCATTGAGGGCGGAGAGCAATTGAAGTTAATAAAATGTTGAAGCAAACATAAATCTTATAAATAAGTTAAGAATAATTTAATCAGGGAAGCAGATGTTTCTAACCATTCAAAGAGTGAAGTTCTGGAAGATCCTGCTAACAAAAACAAAACTTAGAGAACAAATATAGCTAGTTTAAAAATGGGATGTGTTACGGCCTTTGAAAAGATCAGTGTACGTTAATGATGTGTCATGCTGTGTGTGATAACCGAGGATTTACAGCACGCAGTCCAGCCTTCTGGCTGGACCATTTTTTATTGTCCTAAGCATGGTGGGGCATCTACATACAAATTACAGTTTTCAGATCTGCTCAATGGATCAACACCTGTTCCTATTGGACAGAAAGCATGAGTTGTAACTCTAGAGAAGATACTCTATGGCTTGTCAGGCAGTACCTGAGTGCTCTTCACACACTATTTCTATGTATTTCTTTGTTAGTACACTGAATAAGTAATTTTTCCTACGAACTTTTACAAAGTGGAAATAAATGGTTTTAAACCTCTTCTTCCAAAATAAGTTTTTTATTCACATGCAAACATAAAATGAGAATTTTTCTTTCTCATCATTGTTCTCATTGTAAGAGGCAGCTGTGACATTACACACAATACACTAAATAGCTTGGTTTCTACTATGTCTAAATATTCAAACACAACTAATTTATTCTAGTTCTCTTGAAATTGATGAGCATTGTCATTCTTGAGAAAAACGATACAATCTCAAGAAACAAATCTACTTTCTCTTGCTACACTTTCTTATTCGTTTTTTTTTTATTATTGTTGTTATTATTTCATATTGAGTCCAATATTGGAGAAAACAGTGACTTCTGTAGCTACTAGTGGGAATATGAAGTACAGATTGATTTTAGATTAAACCTGGTGAAACACATTTTCAAAGAGAAGATATTTCCCTATATTATTTAGGTACTTGGGGAAATGCTATCCTGAATAATAATTTGTAAGTAGTATAGGAAATAGGTTATTTTTTTCAAAAGCAATGGACTCTTCTGAACTAGGTGGTTGTGCCAAGCATAATATCTTAAGAGGAAAAAAAGAGGTGATGTTAGGAACATTCATAATGGGAAAAAAATCAAAACCCAAAACCAAACAAACAAAAAACCCCCAACAAAAAAACCAACAGAACAAAAAAAAAAACCAAACCACCCAAACGGAACAAAATAAAACCAGGCAAAGAATAAATAATGACCTAATAGATATCCATAAGTACTTTACGTGCTTTTTTTATTAGGTATTAATAATGGCTGTTACAAAAATGTTTTCCTGAGCTAAAAAGAGCTAAATGGCATGAAGTCTCTGCAGTAATTTACTATGGAACTTTGTTCTTTTTGTTCGAAAACTGACCACAGCTCTGTCTCACGGGGGGAAAAAAAAAAAAAAAAAAAAAAAAAAGTGATAATAATTCATGGAAACTGCTAACTCAAGAAAGTCCAATCAAAAGCCTTACAAATGCAAAGGCGTGGCTATTTTTTTACCTTAGGATGTCTAGACAAAATTAACACCATGCTTTCACTCTCAGGTATTTCTTGGTGAGTTACCGCAAAGTTTACAAGACAATCGTGTATAATCAAGATTTTATCTGGGGGAGACATGGGAGGGGTTCCTTCTCTCTCACTCGTTTATGTAGCATGAGCTATGGTAAATGACTCAAATTTTATATCAGCACAAGAAAATCCCAGCTATCAAACCACAATACACGAGTAGTAAATAATCTGTCCCATTCTCCAAACAAACAATGGAGTCTTGTAAAGCAAACCTCACCAAATACCTCTTCAAGCTTTGTCAAAGAATAGGGAATGATAATTGTGTCTTAAATGCAAGTAAATGTGTATTCACCCTTTTAAGCACTTTATATGCATTTAATGTATTTCCTCCCTATTAGCAAAACCATAAAAGTATCTGCGTGTGTCCTGAACATATAGGAAAGAGCACACTTTTATACATATATATATTTGTTATGAACCTCAGAAAACCAAAACAATATGATAGTCTATTGAGAGAAAATGGATTTCTAATGAAATATATTGGGAACTACTGGGAAAAGAATATTCTCAAAATTAAGCATCAATCATCCAGATAGTCAACAACATCTATCCCATAAGTAACATTAAAAACACTTCTAGTGGTAATATACAAATATCTGCTTCATAAGAGCGCAATGTTCTCTTTGCTTCAAAAGCCAAAATGATTGTAATTGAAGCACAGACACATAATTTCAGTTAAGTATGGTTTACATATGAAAATGACATGGAAATGCATAAATACTGAAGAAACATCGTATTTTATGCAAACTTTTCCATCGCCTTCCAAAAACTTTACAAGATACACTTTCTCATGACATACTATCTAGGCAAGGAGAAAAATCTCGGAGTAATAGAACAAGCTTAAAAAAAGTTTCACGGAGTAAAGGTGGTGGAAGAAACATATGGAGAGAGATATCGCCATTTAAACGGGCAGGTGGGCAAAGAATCGACTATAAATGAAAATAACAAAGCGCACATCCATCTCCCACGCGGTGCCTGTTCGTAACGCGTGTGTGGAGTTACCTGCCATGTGCTTAACCCCGAGCGACGGTGTGCCGGGCTGCAGGTGAGCTCGGACATCAGCGAGCACCCGCGCCGCCGCCGCTGTGCGAGCACAAAGGTGGGCTCTGCCGCCTCCTTCCCCGCGGACCCCACCCCGCAGCAGGCACACCCCCGGGGGGTCCCGGGGGGAACGGAGGCGCTGCCGGCGCTGCTCGGGGCGGGCGGAGGGTGCCGGTGCGGCGGCCCCGGGGCGCACACGCGGCGGCGGGCGGGGCGCGGTACCGCGGACAGCTCCGCACTCACCGTCCTCGTTCTCGTCGAAGACGGGCGCCCTGTGGGAGTGGCCGCCCCCCATGTTAGTCCGCGGGCGGCTCCGCATCCCCCGCCGCCAGCATCCCCGGGGCCCGCCGGCAGCACCCCGGCGCCGGGGCAGCTGCTTGCCCGCCGCCGCCCAGACCCGGTCCGGCCCGGCCCGGCCGGGGGGAGCCTTCGCAGGGCTACCAGTCACCCTGCGGCACAAAACACATCCGTCTGCCCCTGCCAGAGATCGCTGCTGGCTGGCGCGCACCGACTTGGCCCGTCTCGCATCGCGGAGGGGCAGGGGAGGGAGGGAGTTAGGGGAGGAGGGATGGCTGAGGGAGGGAGGAGGCGGAGGTCCTGCTGCTGGTGGCTTTTGGTGAGCGGTAAAAGCTGGATCTACCTGGATCCTGGAGGATCCTCCCTCCGCTTTTCCTCCTCCCAGACCTCCGCTGGGGACCGCGGAGCTCCCCCTCCTGCCCCGGCAGCGGGGCCGGGGCCGGCTTCCTGCGCTGCCCGCGGCCCGGTGAGGGGCACGGAGCGGGTCCCGCCTCCCGCAGAAGCTGGGGGCTCCCGGGGCCCGAGGAGGGTGAGGGGCCGGGAGGGGTAAGCGCCGATTTCTTTATGCGTCCCGACCTGGGGTTCAGCCCCGCAGCGCAGACGGACGCGGGCGGCTGGCCGAACTTCACTGAGTTTACAAAGAGATAAATTCCCCCTCGTTTTCCTTCCAGAGGTCCCTGCCCGGAGCGCTGGGACACAGCCCACGGGGGTCCCTTGGCCACGGGCCGCTGCGGACCCCATCCCGGCCCCCTAGCGCCACCTGCCGGCGGGACGGGTGTCCCCGGGCGGGCCTGGGGGCAGGAGGGACAACCTCTGGGACTGGCTTTCTGCACTTGCACTGTGAAGATATGAACATACACGTGTGTGTGTGTGTGTATATACACCGACATGCACCTCTGGAAGTGACTGCACTGTGAAAGTGCATTAGGGAAAACCAGCAGGAGCGCTGAGGTGGAACACGACTCGCCTGCTGCAGGGCAGGCAGTGAGGTCTTCCCAGAGCTGCTGCTGGTACTCACACACAGAGATAGCTGCCCCGCTCCCTTCCAAAAATGCTGCTGTTAGCAACGTTTCCAGCAAAGCGGGAACAATTGGTTTTGAAACTTCCTCTAAAAGCAAACAGGTTTTAAAAAAAAAAAATGTATCTGCCTTATTATTGTATTCAAATCAAAGTCCGTGCAGTTCCTATAGGGGAAACCCACAGAATAGAAATAAAATGGAGGTTGCATCTTTGTCTTCTTCACTGTTACAAGAAGAGAAGAGGTAGAAGGAATAGGAGCCTGAAGCCAGGGTATATGCATTTTCATACATACAGAAAGACTCTCCTGTAATACCTACCCACACTTCTTTCAGTATAGCTGAGTTTGGAAAAGCTCAAGAACAGTTTCTATATAAAGTCTCTTTGCTTATGATTTTTACCTGCCTTAGTTACACCACCTGGTGATGATGGCCAGTATAATCCTGCTATAACCTTACAGGGAAAGATTGATTAGAATTGAATGCAGTGATTAAGACCTTTTGCTTTGTGGCTGAGAGCTCAGAGCTTGCAGCACCTACAAACCCAGAGAGCTGATAAATCCAGACACAGTGATATTTTTCTGTAAGTAGAGATGGACAGATTGTATCACCCACTGATATCCCCTACTTAAATTATTTGTGAAAGCATTTGCAAAATAAGGAAGCTTTCAAAATGTTGTCCCATGACTATTCATCTAAAACATAGTCTGGAAAGCATCACTTGCTCTTTGTTATTCTTTTGTTTATTACTCACCCATTCAAAGATTTAGTCATGCAGTCAAAAGCAGAAACAGTATCATGTTACTGAGGTTATGTTCCTTCAATCAGAAGACAGCAGTAGCATATAGACATCGTTGCCTTTCAGCTAGCAGTTATCTTTTGGATTAACTGGTCAACATCGTGCTTTATGTTAATCCATTTCTTTTTTGCATTAGCAAAGGAGGGCTGCACTTAACACTTTTCAGCTGATAAATTACCTTCTATGTGAGCTGAGGGCTTGCATCATGTTAATGTAATTGCTTCAATTCATGTAAAAGAATTTTAAAGTGACCTTCCAAATAATGGGAGGAAGAACTAGTAACCCCCCAGGCTGATCATTTTATGCACAAGAAACACATCCATAGAATAAAGATGTGGGATGAGCAGGAGCAGTTTGGGATTGCTTTGCATGCAGAAAATACAAATTCATTACAAATTACTCAAAACTGTCTCCAAGAATTACTCTATTGCTTTTTTACATCTGGCTCCCTCCATGTAGACCAAAAGCCTAATGAGTCTTCTGAGATGTCTTTCTTGATTTCATATGACAAGGCCCCCCATGAACCAAGACAATTCCAACAATTTACAGAACAATGAGTTGTCTATATTCATTAATTAGTCAGTCCTACTAGACTGACATGTCTTTTTGACTCCTATATGGATTATCACAGCTTTGCAATTCATTTGTCCTTGGTTTGTGAAAGCTCAGGGCTTATGTGTAACCATGAGCACAGCTAGGAGGTTAAGAAAAACAGCATGCTGTGTTTATGTGAGCTGTGAAAAACTGACATATATTAATAAAGTATTGATGAGCCATTAATTAATTATTTATTAATTGATAACATTTCTATTCTTCTATAACTCCTGCACTTGAATAGTGACAGACATTATTCTTCACAGTCATTTTCTATATAAATAAAACAAAAATGATCATTTAATAAGAATCTTCAGTCTTGCTGTTCTGAAGGCAGTACAATGTATTCATTGCTACAGTGCCTTTGCTCCTAACAAAGATTTGCTTGCACCACACTCACCATCTTCCTGGGAGCACCAACATTTCTGCAGTTAAATCAAATGCTTTTTTCATAGTGGTGTCCAATGGAACAGAGGGCATCAAGGCTCTAGGTGTGTGCTCAAGGCCCAGCAAAGACTCAAGGAAACCAATGGCAATTTTCCAGGACCTTCAATATGAGCAATATCAAGTCTTGAATATATAGGCTGCTTATTTGCATAGTCCTCGACTCCCCTTTGTCCTCTGCAACACTGAATACATGCCAAACTCTGAACAGATGCATAACTTCAGAATCTTTGGGTTTTTAATGCTACTTAGAACAACCTGAATTCCACCGCATCTGCTCCAAATTTAGCAACAGCTCTTCAGGAACAATTACTCATGTGTTTTTCCAATTGCTTTTGAAAGCCAGAAACAAGTCTGAAATTCTACATCATAATATCATATGTATCAATGAAGCTCTCTGAAGCCTGAGCATTTTCAGAACAATTAAATATCTACTCTTCTGGGACAGAGATTTCTAAGCTACAAGAAGTCAGAGTTTGCAAATCTTGCAAGACCAGAACCAAATCCAGCTTCTCATGCTTATCTGTTCTCCCAAAACAAGATGAGGTTTTGCTTGAGATAAACCAAATTCTAACCTTAAAAACACATTTTATTTTTAGGAGGTAAACACTGCAGTCTATGCAGAAAACACGGCAGAGGAAAAGGACCGTCTAATAGTGCTTTTTTTCCCCTAAAAATGAGAAGCTGCAGTCAGTATGAACATCATTTTAAGATATTAATTTACATCTTCTTTTAAGGCCTAGTTGTCTGGCTTAGATTAATAGTGATTTTTTTTTCAGATCTCCATGCAGAGTTAGCAATAAAGAAAATCGAACATGATTACACTTCTTTGCATGATAAAACTTCCCTTAGAGAATTCAGTAATTTAGAGCCAGTAATTCTGTGATTACAGCTTTTGTATTAAAATGCTTCTGATGAGAGACTTACAGGGTGACCTTACAGTTCTTGACTTCAAAGCATACCCTGTTGATATGCTAATATTTGTAAATTGCAGAGTGTTTACACTGATGTCTTTGTGTTTGAATACTACCTTGGAGTTAAGAAACAAGATATTAAAACAGTATCTTATCTTTATGATTATGACTACTTTAAAAGGAGAGATGATGGATTAAAAATAGTCCCCTCCTTGGAAACCTATAGGGTCCCCACACAGAGGTGATTACTTCTACTTGTTTCTTTCCTGAAAAGAGTCATGTTTGCTGCTGTGTGTTCATCAAGTGGCATTTTTAAAGGGAGTATCAGTGAGAGAGGACCACAATTCTTACTATTTTTCCAGCTTGCCAAGAGGTGTTCACTAATGGTGTGGTCAGATTTCTTCTCAGGAGAAAGTTCAAGCAGGGTAAGGAGTTACAAACCTTCAGTTGGAGTCAAGTTCTCAGTCCAGGCATGAGAACAGGCTCTGTAGTTTAAACCAACTCCTTTTCAATTAGGCAGCTGGGCCAGATGATCGTTGTAGGTCCTTTCAAACTGAAACCTCTTCTCTTCTCTTCTCTTCTCTTCTCTTCTCTTCTCTTCTCTTCTCTTCTCTTCTCTTCTCTTCTCTTCTCTTCTCTTCTCTTCTCTTCTCTTCTCTTCTCTTCTCTTCTCTTCTCTTCTCTTCTCTTCTCTTCTCTTCTCTTCTCTTCTCTTCTCTTCTCTTCTCTTCTCTTCTTCACTTTTCACTGGCCCACAGTAAGCTCACTATGTCTATTTACCATGTGTCAGCTGACACAGCAGTAAATCTGCTCAAATTTTCTTTCCAAACCACATATGTTCCCCCCCATCCTCTTCAGATCACTAAGATGTGATAAAAGGCAGAAGATGCTAAAATTAGAAAAAAAATTTGATCTTTCCATAGTTCACTGTTGGAATGTGCTCTTCACCCTGTTTTATTTGTATTTTGGGGAACTTATGCATTGGAAACACTCTCTAGAGAAGGCAGCAAGAGACAAGAACCTGAAGCACACACTGACAGTTTTCTAGTCGCTCTTCAGGCATAAGCACTTGCTGTTCCTGAGAAAGGTCAGAGCCTGTGCAAACTGACTGAGTCCTGTTTCATCCCCGGATGAATTTGGAGGAAACTTTCTCCTAAGGTTCTACCAAGACAGTGTTAAAAAGCTGGAGTTTTACTGAGGTTTACCACGAGCAGCAGTGAGTCTAATTGGCATCATCTGCCATATTCATGCAAGTGGCAGGATGCAAGAATTGGTCCCAGCATAGATCTAAGTTTCCCTTGCTTTGCTAGGGTTATGACCTTGCTGGAAGGCAGTAGTTTAGTTTGGCTTCCCAGCCTGCTCTCCCAACTGTTCCTTCCCCTGCAATCCTACCTCCTATCCCCAAGGCACAAATTTAAAGCATAATGTTGTTTTGCGGAGATTTTGAACTAATCCCAGTATGGACCATCCAGGCATGGATTTGTGTGAGGACAAGAAGGGCTCTAGCCTTTCCATCAGAAAAGTTAATGGAGTATGGAATAGACGCATAGACAAGTTGTGCAGAATCAAAATCTCATGGTCAGATTACAAGAGTCTTTTGCCATCCTCCATTTTACAAGGAGGCCAACAGCATTCAATAAGGTTTTTAAAAGGCTGCCAGTCAGCTGCTTCACTCGCACTGCATCACTGGGAATGCAGCAAAACTATGGCCATTTACTCAGGAATCTGCTGTATTCTCAGCCTTATTTCAGGAGAGGAAGACAGTACATTGGGGTCCAAATTGCAGTGGCTTTGGGTCTAGGCTTCTAGCTAAGTCCTGGTCGTACTTCTAATCACTATTAATCTCAGCCAGACAGCGTAGGCCTAACATGAAGATGTATATCCTCT
Organism: Podargus strigoides; assembly: GCA_028020825.1. Lineage (NCBI taxonomy): Eukaryota > Metazoa > Chordata > Aves > Caprimulgiformes > Podargidae > Podargus > Podargus strigoides. Next base: position 13,669,215 of record CM051621.1, read on the forward strand.
ATCTGTGCAATACTGTGATATCAGTCAAGTAACCAAAACAGATTAAATTGCCTATATGCACAGCAAACACCATTCCAGACAGCATTGGCTCTAGAAAGAGTCCCCAGTGCACTGGAGTCCCTCAGAAAATGTGACTGTCTGTAGAAATGCACTCAGCTTCCTGTATGTATTCAAAGGGTGAAAAGAAACTGAAGTTACTGGAATCCGAGATCAGGAATGATTACAGTTCCAGAATCGCTAGCCGTAGTTTGGACGTATTACTACCGAGTTGTGGTTTTGCAATTGGCTTCAGTCACACTCTGATCAGGTCCATTATGCCTATCATATGATTTGACACCGTTACACTAAATTTCAGACTGATAAACCCTAAGCAATTTTCCCTGCAGTACATAGTAGAAATCACTTCAAAATAGAGAACATTTTGTTCCTTTGTAGCTTTTACCTATTTCTGCAGAATTCAACGTGGCATGGCATGACTATGTATTTCTCTCAGCACAGAAATAACATGGAAAACTTGTGTAAGTTTTTTCTAAGTTCCCTCCTTGGTATGACTGCATTTTTGAAGTCCACAGTATGAGAAACCAAACCCCAATGGTTACAACTGGAATTTAAGAAACCTGGTACCAGCCCTCTGCAAAGTTACATGTGTCTGTCTTATTAAGGTCAATGGCAACATCTGGGTGTGAAACAGATGTGATGGGAGCAGAGTGCAGCCTTTAGCAATGCGAGACAAGAAAAAAAAAAAAAAGCAAGAGCTTGGTCTTTACTGCATACAAGTACATTGACAGGAAGCATGGACAAAATATCTTCTGCCTGTATAGGTTTTGGTCACAGCCTTTAGTTTTATATTCAGGATGCTGGAAAGGAATCTTCCTAATCTGGTCGAAGGCGTGAAAACACATATATGACAAAAGACTCTGGAGACTGTGGGACCTTTTTGTAATCAACTTACTACAACATCATGTGCTTGAGCATGGAAGTGTTCAGCTCGGGCATGAAACTGAGACCAGGGATTCCCATATTCCACTCCTGCTATGCACACTTCTTCATCATTACACATTTCTTCATCTTTCCATCAGGTATTTTCATGTACAAGTATTTTTTTCAGAGCAGAGTTCTTGCAACTTAAGGAAGGGGCAAATAAAAGCCACTGAAGTATCTTGCCTTTATTTAGAGACAAACTGGTTCCAGCAACAGGTCTGTAGGAGCGAATGTTGCTGAAGAACAGGGCCAAGCAAGAGCAGGCGTGGGATGTATAGCCCAAGGACGCGTCCTGCATTGGCTTTTTTCCAGCACAACTGCTACAAGGTCCTGTCAGTAACCTAGCATACCTCCTGCCCCTCCCTGCAGTAAATATTCCAAAGGAGGTCAGACTAGATCGATATTTCCTCAAGCAGCCTGCTCTGGGTGCTCTGCTGCTTGGAGGTGCAGCCATTACCCTGCAGTGTAACAGCTCAGACATTCTCTTTCACAGCCTGTACCAGCCTTGTGTGGTTTATGTTCCCCTCAATCTTAGCTGTTTAATAAGCTTTACTGCTTAATGATTTTTTTCTTCCCATTTTCCTGTAATATAGCTGTATCTGGAGCTCTGGGGATTCTCCGTTAATAGCTTGTCCTATTGTGTTTTGTCATGTCTTTTCTTTTGACTGGTAATTTATCAGTAGTATTGATTGATGTAAAATTATAGACTTCCCAATCTTTTCTAGCCTGCAGAGTGTCTTTCAAGAAGTCACAAAGTAGCTCAAGTGATGAAGAGCCCTACTTAGCAGAATGGTTAAGAGGCTGCTCTTTTAGAGCTATTACATTTGGGCTATTAAGGCAAAACATGAAATAGGGGCGCCAGGGTGACTTACAGCTCTCTTGTTTCCTTTCTTCTCAGGACTACAACTACACTTTCTCTTTTTGCTTTTTTATTTGGACATAAAACACTAAAACTGCTCAAGACGTATTTTCATCTCACAGATAAGAAAACATAAGCTGATGGTTTGAAAGCTGAAGTCATCTGCTGAAGGCAACAAGATAAGCCCATGTGAGCTGAGCTTTGCACATGGAGCCATAATGATTTTGTTCATGGGTAGCTGAGCAATGGAAGAAAGAAAAATCAATTGTTCACAGAAGTGGCACCTGAAGGAAAGGTTATCAAAATTAATTGGATCTGTAAAATAAGGAAAAATATGATTTGTTGAATATCCCATACAAACTGTTTGCTAAAATCTGTCCGAGTCAAGCCTTAATAGATGTGTTCATGAGTTGTTCAAGTTTGCAGCAACAGGGAAGAAATTCACCTTCACATTTATAGAACCAATAGACAAAACTTGAAGGTTACTGTGTGTCTGCTGAATAAATTGCATGAGAATCCAAACTTTTGTAAGTGTTCTTGGAAATATCATTTTTCCACTACCTTAATTGCTTAGATGGTAGAAAATAAACACTTTATGATAATTTTCAGGAAAAGCTATAAGAATAAGACTGCAGCTCAAGGAAATATGTCTTACAGCTGTATATTTCCCCCTGTTTTGTTTGGTTTTCTATTCTTCAGATTTAATCACGTCTCTCTGCCCTTTTCTCATAAAGAGATTTGCTGCACATAAATTTAATATATGCATACGAGAGCATAATCAGTGCAATAGGATGCTAGAAGAGACAAAGTAGGATGGACAGGTTTAAATGTGAGGACCTAATGGTGCTTGAGAGCCACATGGCTTTGGAAAGTTAAAGGTGTGTAATTACACCTTGTGAAAAATAGCAGGAGTTATGCATCTGGCACCTTGTAATTTACCTCTGGTCACGCATAAGCATAGTAAAGCATTCTGCTGCCCATTGCTATTGCATTTACTGGAATCACATGCAATTAACGCAAGAATCTAGTTACCTGGCAGAACATTACATGGCCAAAGTCATAACCAATCTCTATAAATTATATTTTCATGAACCAATTAAGCTCCTTTACAGCCAGATCACGCATTAGTTCAAGATAAAAATGAGACTGATAAAGCTTTCCATGAACGTATGATTATCTTTTCAGCTCTAGGATCTCCTTAGAGTGAAAATACTGCAAAGATGCCCTGAACAAACATGTCCTCTAGGACTGTGGCCAGATGGTTTGTTTTTGTTTTTTTTCCCTAGCACTGGCTACATCTACATTTCTGCTTTGGTTTGACACAGGAGTGCACTTTTAAAGCAAATCTCACAGTTGAGTCAATTTATTGTGTTGGGCTTTGAAACATGGAGCAGTCTTAGAACACAGACTGGATTCCTTTGAGATGAATCAGAACCAGAAGATGCCCTGTAGGAGTGCACCTAATGTACCGCTACTGGTACTGGGCACTCAGCCCGTGGGATCAGACAACAGCTAGTCTAAGTGAAACCTCCAAAACTCACACAGTGTGAACATTACAGCCTCAGCACCAGATCTTTCTCATTCTGGATCTGCTCCCATGGCACTGAACCAATTGCTAACATAGAAACAAAAGATACCTCCAGGCTTCTGACTGCCTGGCCTCTGAAGAGGCTATAGCCCTTTTCATGCTTTTTTTGCGTCTCACTGAAATTTCTGCCATTATATCACAGACATGAAGCAGCATATCACTAGGCTTATTGTAGAATTTACCTATTCTTTCTTTCTTCCTTCTTAAAAATACCTCAAACAAACAAACAAACAAAAAAACCCCAAAAACATAGCTTACAGAAAAAACAGCTGGTGAAGAAATGTCTCTGTTATATGCAGAGACACCTCAGCATTTAGTTCTATATTACTCTCCAGCTTATCTCAATTTACATTCAAGCAATGGTTCAAACAGAAAAATGTGTAAAAGTAGCAGGAGAAGCATCCTATTCAAAGTTCTCCGTACAGTGCATGGCAATGAACAGACTATATCTGTATACATCAGCTGTGAGAAACGAGCCTCGCTCCTGGAGGTAAACCTGCAGGATAACATACATTCACAACAGTATTTTTTTTCTTGTTAGAGGACAATTGAACACTCAGTTTGGAATAGTCATGCTTGGTTAGAAAGGAGAAGGAACTCTTTCCACACAGACTAGTCAGGACAGAAGTGGAAAATCAGTCATACTCATCACATCTGCAGTGTTCTAGGATCCCTAGTATTTGCAGCCCTGTTGATGTCATTGATTTGACACTGTCATAAGTCTTTATTATGGGAAGAAGTTCTCTGTCATTCTGCCACGTGTTCTTTATTCAGACATTATAGCACTATTTTCCTCTGAGAAATCTGTGTGTTGACACATTTTAATTCAGGAAAGGAATTATTGTCACAATTTAAATTCCCATTTAAATTATGCTTTTGTTTAAAAAAAAATCTTAATTTCAACATTTTTAAATGCATTTAAAATTAATTCTAGAACTTAAAAGTAATTAAACTATTTAATAAATATGAATCTATAAAAGAGTCGTTTTATATATCTGAGATTCTTCTGATTCTTCAGGAGAGCATCAGCCAGGGCAGAGAAGAAAAAAAGGCACCCAACACAGAATGGGCCCATGCCCAATTTCTCCTGCTCTGTTACAGAAGTGAGACAGATGACAACTTAGTCTGGATTTTAATATTTTTTAGATTGACTATAACCTTCCCAGTTGTACTTATCACCCTTTAAAGATATTTATTTCATGTATTTCCTGACTTTCTTTTTTATATTCCTGTACTCTTCCATAAACAGGTCTGGAGAAGGGAAAACAGTACACCTCTATATTTGAAAGTATTTTCTACAGTTAGTGACACAAAGAAACGTGTGATTTTTATATGAATTTTTGTGATTTTACCTCCCTTCAAGGATAAGTCTTTAAAATATCTTTAGACTGCATTTGTGAGAATAGTGACATTCATAGACAATTTTAAAACACCTTAGAACTCTAGAAGCAGCATCAGCTTCCAATAGGATCCTTTTCCAGGTGCACGTAAAGGTGGTTGCCTCTTCTGCTTCTCAGCAAACATGTATGAGTAGAGTTACGAGTGGCCTGATTGCTCAGCAAATGCCAATAGTCAGCAGTGACTGCCACCTGAGGCATCTGTTCTTGTGACTAAGTGTGTGTTTTCTGTAACAAAAGCCCCATTGTGCCTTCAAGCTGGAAAACGAGGCGAAAGTAGTGATGCAAATAGTGATCTAGAAATTAAAGAAATGAAGCTGAAGAAAACATGGTTCCTGCTTCCACTGCTCTGTAGCCAAAATCTGATTAACCTTACTGAATGCAGCTTTTCAATACTGTTTCATTTGGTACCAAGGTTCCCAAAAGTTAGAGTTTCTTCATGTGTCCTGAGAAACATGAGAAATTTTCAACCGCAGGTCAAAGGAGAATCATGTTTCCCACTCAAATGGCTTAGGCCCTCAGCCCGGAGAGGAGAAACACTCTAGCAGGACCATGGGAAGTAACAGAGGTTCCAGCAGGTAGGCAAAGTGCAAATATTTGGGTTATTTTTCTACAGGAAGAAAATGTTTCAAGTTGCTTATCCATTTTGTTTCAACTGAATTTGCAGCCTTTGCCTTGCTGGGCTGGAAGAGGGTGATTTGGGATTTGGAGCACATTTGTGTGCTTGAATGGAGTCAGAGTGTGCTTGCTTGGAGGGAAACGTGTTGCTGGTGTTGCTTGCTGTGACGCTGCTGCTGTTGATTGAAAGGAGCCTGCTGTGGCTTACTGCTGAAATTACGGGAATCTTCAATAGACTGACCGACAGCCCTCGGGGGGGGGGATAAAAAACACAGAAGGGAAAATATTAAGGTAAAATTATGTTGGTGGTGAAGCTTGTTGTTTATATAAACTGTTCCTGCTATGAACCCAACAGTGACCTTTTCTCACATAGGGTGGTGGAGCTCATTCCAGGCATGGAAAGTAATTGCAAGTATGCTTACAAATGAGGATTTTGCAGAAGGCCTGGCAGTTTCCATCTGAGTCACCTCCTGAGAATGGAGGGACAAGAGTGGAGGGGTCAAACCACCCCAGCTCGTGTTGATCTACTATGGCCCACGGGCATGACAGTAATTTGGAATCAAATAAATACTCTATTCACTATCCACATACTATTTTCTGTTCCTCTTCTTTTCCCTTTGCTTCTGATCTCTCTAGATCACCAGGTATGTAGTGCCTACTTCATTGGGGTCCTTAGATACTTGTCTTACATAAACACTAACAACAACTGTACTGGTGGCTATGCTAGAAAATGTCACCTCTTGAATCCAGCACAAAAGCATTCAAAATCTCCCCTTTTTCAAAAAGCTGGGTAATCAAGCCTCTTAACTTGTTTCAAAGCAGCTTGGTTTCAGTTGATTGCTGAAAATTAATAGACCAGAAAGCATCTGGTGTTCTTAAGAAGGGTACCACAGGGACTGTTTGGACAGTGATGTGTCCAGAGGAGCCAGAATACACCTCCTACACTGCACTATGAAAACTGAATCTCCAGCAATATCTGTCCTGGCATGTGAAATCTGTCCACCAAGATACCTCTATATAGTTACTGAAGCACTAAATATAACTCAATTACTAAGGGTACTTTAAAAGCTGCCTTTGAAATTGAATATTAGACTGGAAAGAAAAATGGTCAGAATCATAAAAATCAGAGTAAAATATGGTGAAACAATGACAGAATCACACAATCACAGAATTTTAGGGATTGGAAGGGACCTCAAAAGATCATCTAGTCCAATTCCCCTGCCAGAGCAGGAATACCTAGGTCAGGTCACACAGGAACGCATCCAGGCGGGTTTTGAATGTCTCCAGAGAAGAAGACTGCACATCTTCTCTGGGCAGCCTGTTCCAGTGTTCTGTTACCTTCACTGTGAAGAAGTTCTTCCTCATATTTATGCGGAACCTCCTATGTTCCAGCTTGCATCCATTGCCCCTTGTCCTATCACTGGATGTCACTGAGAAGAGCCTGGCTCCATCCTCATGACACTCACCCTTTACATATTTATAAACATTAATGAGGTCACCCCTCAGTCTCCTCTTCTCCAAGCTAAAGAGACCCAGCTCCCTCAGACTTTCCTCATAAGGGAGATGTTCCACTCCCTTAATCATCTTTGTGGCTCTACGCTGGACTCTCTCAAGCAGTTCCCTGTCCTTCTTGAACTGGGGGGGCCCAGAACTGGACACAATATTCCAGATGTGGACTCACCAGGGCAGAGTAGAAACGGAGGAGAACCTCTCTCGACCTACTAACCACACCCCTTCTAATACACCCCAGGATGCCATTGGCCTTCTTGGCCACAAGGGCACATTGCTGGCTCATGGTCATCCTGCTGTCCACCACGACCCCCAGGTCCCTTTCCCCTCCACTGCTCTCCAGCAGGTCAGCCCCCAACTTGTACTGGCACATGGGGTTGTTCTGACCCAGATGCAGGACTCTACACTTGCCCTTGTTATATTTCATTGAATTTCTCCCCGCCCAACTCTCCAGCCTGTCTAGGTCTCTCTGAATGGCAGCACAGCCTTCTGGTGTGTCAGCCACTCCTCCCAGTTTGGTGTCATCAGCAAACTTGCTGACAGAGCACTCTATTCCCTCATCCAAATCATTGATGAATATATTGAACAGTACTGGTCCCAGTACCGACCCCTGAGGGGCTCCACTAGATACAGGCCTCCAACTAGACTCTGTCCCATTGACCACAACTCTCTGGCTTCTTTCCTTCAGCCAGTTCACAATCCACCTCACTATCCAATCATCCAGACCACACTTCCTCAGTTTAGCTGCAAGGATGCTGTGGGAGACTGTGTCAAATGCTTTACTGAAATCAAGACAGACCACATCCACTGCTTTACCATCATCTGTCCACCGGGTTATGTCCTCATAAAAGGCTATCAGGTTGGTCAAGCACGACTTCCCCTTGGTAAAGCCATGTTGACTGCCCCTAATGACCCTCTTGTCCTTGATATGCCTAGAGACAGCACCAAGGATAAGTTGTTCCATCACCTTTCCAGGGATGGAGTTGAGGCTGACAGGTCTATTGTTGCCCCGGTCTTCCTTTCTTCCTTTTTGAATACTGGAGTGACATTTGCTTTCCTCCTGTCCTCAGGCACCTCTCCCGTTCCCCACGACTTAACAAAGATGATGGAGAGTGACCTAACAATGACGTCTGCCAGCTCCCTCAGCACCCATGGGTGCATCCCATCAGGACCCATGGATTTATGGATGTCCAGGTTGCTTAACTGATCCCTAACCCAGTCCTCATCAACCAGGACAAACTTCTCCCCTATCCTGACTTCCTCTGGAGCCTCAGGGGTCCTGGACGCCTCAGGACAGCCTCCAGAAGTACAGACAGAGGCAAAGTAGCATTCAGTAACTCTGCCTTCCTTTTATCCTCTGTCACCAGGGCACTCACTTCATTCACCAGTGGGCCTACATTGCCTCTAGTGTTCGTTTTATCTGCAGTGTATTTGAAGAAGCCCTTTCTGTTGTCCTTGACCTTTCCTACAAGGTTTAATTCCAACGAGGCCTTGGCTTTCCTAGTTGCCTCCCTGCATCCTCTGACAACAGACTTATATCCCTCCCAAGTGGCCAGCCCCTCCTTCCATGATCTGTACACTCTCTTCTTCCACTTGAGTTTGACCAGCAGTTCCCTGTTTAACCATGCAGATCTCCTGGCACCCTTTCTTGACTTCCTACCTGTTGGAATGCACTGATCTTCTGGTCGGAAGAAGAGGTTCTTGCTAATCAACCCACTTATTCTTATTTTTGCTTTGCATGCTACTTGAACCTAAAGAGCTGTGGTGTGTTCAGTTACTGAACAGATAAATTCTAAAGCAGTGGAGTTGTGCATGCTTGAAACACATCTGAATGTGTGTTTTCTTCCTGTATTTTGTGCAATCATTTACCCCCTTGTCAAAAAGACGCCATATTTTCTTTAGGCAGCATTGAACATACAGCTAGTGCTTGCTTGCTTTACTCACGTCACCGCAGAATTTTCTGGCCATTCACCAGAAAGACTGCTCTGCACTGGTTCATTCTGTGCTCTCCCACTTCCTCGTGCCCTCAGTATTTTCAGCTTAACTCTCAGCAAGGCATCAGCTCACAATATTTCATTTTCAGCCCTCCGTGTCATCAAGATGGAAGCCATCACAGAGAAGATAACGTCTTTCAAGCATGTGGTATACACAGTCCAGTGGCTGGCGTTGGCTTTATCTGTCTAAAACCAGATGAGCCTTTTCTGATATAACAGTATTATGGACATAAATGTGACAGCTCACCCATAGCAGGGACTGAGCTGAGGCCTTCCAAAGCTGGGGACATGAGCAGAAGCAGGACATTCGAGCTCTGTGCTTGAGTGCTGTAAAAACTCCCTCTTCTTTGGACCAGGTATCAAAGTGGTAATACAACAAAGTATTTGCTTTTCAGATTTAGACCTAAACAGGAGAAACTGTTCGGAAAGACCGACACCAGAAGTGTTGCCAGATAAAATAAACTCCATAAGTAGCATTTGTGCTTCTAAGGATAACTGTTGGAGGAAAAGCTGGCCAGCCTGATCATCCCATGTACATGAAAACCCCAAACCTGTCAGCAATAGCACTCAAACCAGATACAGACTTTTTCAGATCTCTGTGCTCTGCCTGTGTGGCTGGTTAACACCAAAAATGGTAGAGTGCTCAGGAGCACAGTGTGTCTTGAAAAACAGAGAAACTTGATTACCTTCTAAATCTGCTGTCTCAAGTGGGGATGATTCATTGATGCCAGTAGACACAACAGCAAGGAATCCACCTTATTAACACAGACGTTTTTCATTTATCGATTTCATGAAACAAATAGTAAGCAAGGCATGCATTTGCCAGACAAGGAAAATGCATTGTTATTAATGGATGTAAGGAAACAATCTTGGGAGAAAAATGGCAGTAGGTTGAACAGAGAAGTGTGCAGAGGTTACAGCAAAGTTCTGTGACCCAGAGATCATCTTTTCACCGCATGTTTGCACAGCTTCAACTCAGTGGGAGTCTTGATCTATGACTTTGCCCCCCAAGCTGTAATCCATATAGCAGTGCTAACAACATATGTCATCTGGAAATTAGTCTCCAGCTCTCAGCAGCATAGTAGATAATCACATCTAGTATCTTATTATTCTGTGCTTCAAACATCCTCCAGTAAGTCACATTAATAGCAGACTTCATTCCCTTGCTGGAGGCTGTGAGTCAAAAGACGAAAGGAATTCAGAAAATAAAGCATGCATAAACAAAAAAAAAAAAAAGAAAGAAAAAAAAAATCATTACATTCCCTAAAGCATCTGTGCTTCAGAAGGACCAATGGCCACGTGATTTATTAAAGATGATTCTGAATTATGCAGTAAAAACTCTGACTTGGAGCCAACCAAAGCACGGCTCACTTGACCAGACAGTTGCAAGCATTTGTCCACAACTTCCTCTGGACATTTTTTCTTGCCATGTATGCTGTAGACACATGGGTGCACATAATTTCAAGTACAAGAGTGCTCTTACTGCATTCAATAGTATGCCTAAATTCACACGTTCTTAAGAGTTTTGCTGAATGTGGACCTTGGTTCCCTCCAATAAGATCATCATTTTCTCCTTTTAACTAGTGCTTTCTTTAAAAAAGAGGTCAGCATCAAATGCTGATTGCTGACGCAATTGAAACTTCTTCATGTATTGCACTGGAAATTCAAACAATTTAGAAACCAGTTCTGTATGAAGAATCTCTCAGCATCAGCAGTCTAATCCAAAATTAGCTTGTATTTCTTCCAAGAATATAATTGTCACACCTACAGTTTAATGTCAGCTTAAGCAGCAGAACAATCTGAAGGGGAAAGAAACACCCTCATTTACACTAGTCTTACCCTAGTTTTTAAGTATCTGCTTTCTAATTACTAGAACCATTTGCTAATAAATGATGGTATGTTCAAAACTGTCCAAAACACTTATGAAATCTCAGTCCCTACCCAGCAGTGCCTTTGAGTAAAACTAACTGCAAAATCCATTGCAAGGCTTGTGATGCCTTTATCTCTGAGCACAGCCATTTTTCTGCATCACTCTAGCATCAAACACTGGCATCTCTTGGACCCTTTTGTCCACTTACAACAGGACCATCCACCTTCTGGTTCTTCCTCTGCTCTGCTGCCCCTTGGGGCAGTTGGTGATGGAGGGAGCACCAAAAAAGACACTCCTTGAGCTCACTGTCATGAGGGGCTGTTATACTCACAGGCTTTGCTTGAACAGCAGAAGTGGGAAGCCCATCATTGGGGCTGGCTGCAAAAGCATCTCTCATGGATTGGCATCAGATTTGCTCATCTGAGCTATCTGCCTCCAGCCCACAATTCCCTGTTGTCTTTCCTTCCTGTGATTGGAACCCACAAAATAAATAAATGAAGTTAAATAAATAAAAAGCTCAATGAATAAAAGATCAATAAATAAAGAAGATAGTTAAATAAATAAATGTGTTGAATAAATAAATAAAGCTTAAAAAAAAAGAGAGAGCACTAGAATGTCACTCAGTTTTAGAAGATCTCTGGCCTATTAGTAGTTCCACTTCAGGGCAGAGGCCACGTCCTAAGCAAGGGTCAGTCTCTGATAGTTTTAACCATGTCACTCTATCAGTTGTCCTGTTCCTGACACTAGGTGCCAAGGAGGGGGCCAGAATCTGGGTCCATCTCAGAAGAAAATAGAACTTGACTTTTCTCATAGCTCTACCTTCAGTGAGCAAAAAGGAAAGAATGGATAAAAGAGTAAACATACATCTATGTCTTCTCTCATCTCCCGTATTGCACGATTTCTTCTCCAGTCACATGCTAGATGTTCACATTGCAGCAAATTCTGACTATTAATAGCAGTTACCACTGCCCATGTCTATCTGACACACGAGAAAAACAAGTGCGTGCTGGATATGTAATTTTTTTTCCATGATTCTTTAGCTCTGACATGGCCAGAGGATATAGGGCTGTCTTTGGGCAATGCTCTCTGCTTTTGAAAGGTGCCTATATTGGTCCACAGCTCCAGCTGGTAAAAACAAAGAAAAATGTGAAAAACACAATTCAACATTCACAACAAGTTCAGACTCCAGACCCAGCACTGGTTTGTTTTCTGTGGAAGGTTTGAATTCTTCTAACACAGTGTCTCTGTGTGTGTGTGTGTGTGTGTGTGTGTGTGTGTGTGTGTGTGTGGTTTGGCTTCAATATTTCCTGGAGTAATGTGTCCACACAACTAAACAAAATACCTCCCTGGGGGCAGCTTGTGCTTTAGAGTTGCTGCAGCACAGAGAGAAAACCAGATTTTACAAAGACAGAAATGGAGTACATCCTGCCGGGGTATGAGAAAATCTTCATGCTTGACATCATTAATGGTCAAATTATAACATTAAAAAACAGTATTTCATTCCAGTGTATTTAGATCAGGAGCCTTGAAACCTTGCCGATCTCTTTGGGAAAAGAATGGGTGATAAATACATGAAAATAATCAATATGTTCTAGCTATAAAAGGACTATGACCAGGCACCTTTTCCAAACGTCTCTTCAAACATGTTCCACATGCTTTGTAAGTTGCTCTTTTCCCCTAAGGCTTCATCTGTTAACAAAGAGGTGTATTAAATACAGATGAACAAAAAGATCAGCACAGAGCTTTTGCTTCTGCTTGCAAATGCTGTTTCCTCTACAGGGCTACTCAGGCCTGACACCGGGTCTCTCTCAACGGGGACTCAGCATCCTCAGAGAGCAACAAATACATTTAGCCTTTTCCTAGCAAGTTCAACACTTGATAGCAAGGCTTAGAAAATGCATCTCACTAAAGATTTTTCTTTTTGTTCCTACTGCTATCAAAGTATAAAGCTAAACAGAGCCAGTTTATTGGCATCAAGAACCGACACACTGTGTTTGGAAACGTAACCCTTCTTTGAAAAGTATGTGTAAAGCAGAATCAAAGAGTCTGCTTTGATCACTTTCATACTTTCCTGAATGTCGTTCGGTTTCTTTGACTCTATTCGCTCCATTTCTCTTTGGTGTCAGAGGGAAAATGGTGTGGACAATGCTATCATTCTCCGCCTTGGCACATTGTTTTATTACAGAAGCTCATGTACCTAAATTACGCAGTAGGAATAACGAAACTGTGTCTTTTTGATGCAAACAAAATTGATGCCAACCTTTTTTGTTAGTGCACAATTAATGAATAAAACAGGTTGATGCTCTGAGTGTGATTTGCAGTGTGGCAGCTGCTGTGCTGCCTGTACATATGCTTTCCCCACTCCCCGGGAGCATGCCCAGCCTTTCTGAGAGTGCCACGTAGCTGTGCAGTGCCGATTGCACAGCAGTTTTAATGCTGTGTTCAGACTAGGGCCCAGTGGGGCAACTGTGCTCCTCTGGCCAGTGCATTGCCATATCCTTCTCTGGGCTGGACACCGAGGCCTTCAGACTCTATTTCAGAGAGCTGTGAAAGCCCACAGACCATCACCCCAAGCCTCTGCAGCTTCAACTCTCATATCAGCCAAAGTGACAGCTGCTGATCAGCCATCAAAGTAGTGCCCAATCCAAAGGGCAGCACAGCAGAGTTTCCAGTTTGTCTGGTCTCTGTAGTCATCTGTGCCTGGATTTCTATTTCTTTGAGCCCAGAGAGGTCGTCTACATGACCACCTCCCTTCCTATTACAGAACTTCCCAGTAACAGCTATGGGGAAATGGGCTGTGAATAAGGGAGGCTGCAATGGGGCTGTAGTGCCCTGAATGCCCTGAGCCACAGAGCCAACAGTCAGCTTTGCCAGGAGAGCAGGAGAAGGATCCAGCTGCTGGAAAAGTAACTGGGGTGACAAGGAAAGGGAGATAGAAGGGAAAAATGCCCAGGTTGTCGCATCTCTCCTGTTCACTGAATATTCTCACTGTTCTTTCTGCGCCCCATGCAGTCTGAATTAACCCTCCTTGACCACGGGTGACCAAAAGCCTAGGTAATATGCCAGATGAGCAGATCTCTGCTTTAACATTGATACCAATATATCCTTGTCCCTGCTGGCTATAACTCCTCTGACACTTCCTGAGATTACACTCACCTTTTTCATAGCAATACTGACTAGTGGCTAATATACATCCCATGATTAACGAGAAAATATGTAGTAATAAACTTAGCACATTTTTTTGCTTCCTCTATCATTGCCATATAATGAGCTCTCACAATATAGTAGAAATTCTGGGCAAAAACTCATAGCCAAACACATAATACTATTGGAATTAATTATTTTGATTAATCCAGTCTCTAGTGATCTTTATTTCTGTAAGCTATTCTGATCCTCTTCTATGTTGATACAGGCTCCTAAACTTTTGTTTTCGAGTTACGTCGGTAGAAGGGTATATGCTAATACTCATCACAAAGACAGATTGTGATTAATATAGCAAAGATAATGCTTCGGCCATATGTGCCTTTTTGTTACCGGGAAGTCATTATTTCATACAAACTGTTTATTATAAGGTAGACAATGAGTATATTAATTCTGGGTAATCTAAGGTAAACAGACAGGATTTTCCTTTAGTATTTACCCAAGATTACTGGAGCAGCCTCTTTCTCTCTTGTGCACTCACTCACATGTGCTTTTACCCTTTTTGGACTACTTATTTGAGAAACAATGTTTTAACAAAGAACATTTAAATTACCTCTGCAAACTTTAGCATGACTTTACTCTTGTATGCTCTATCTGTATGTATATCAGAAGAACACTTTACATTTCAAAAGCAACACACTTCTCACAGTTTTTGAACAAGACTTCTTATTTCAAGAGAGCTTCTCATTTTCAAGGGTAGCCTCAGCTCTCAGCAAGAGAAATCCCTGCAGTGACTCACTGACTCTCATTGCTGATAAGATTGCTTTCTGCCCCAAATACAGTTTGCCTGGTTTTCAGCTTGGGAAACTTCTTTAAATTCACCAGTGACTTTGCCAGCTAGACAACGACAGCATCAGAGTGTGAATCACACCATTTCAATGGGCTGATTGTGAAATAAATATGACCAGGAACAGCAGGGGGCTGGCTTTTCTTTAGCAGTCACAGTTTCCTTTTCACTATCTGCCCTTAAAATGCCCAGGCAGCCTATTAGCGAAGGGGAAGATTGATAGAATCACATTTACATTTTAAATCAAGCCAAGTTCTCACTTCCCCAGCCGAAACCCTTCTAAAACATCAAACAAACAAACAAACAAAACAAAACAAGAAAAGCTGAAGACAAATAGAAAGGAGGAAAATAAATGTTCATTTGATTAGTCTTCTAATGGAAATTAGTTTAATGGTCCAAAATTAAAAGTGTAGATGTTAAAGACCTTGGCTTGTTCTACACATGAAAGGCATAATGGTGCAAGTGGAGTGATTCGTCACTCAAAATATTTCTCTTTGTGCCATCCCTTGGTGCTTTCCTCAGTACATTGCCCAGCTGTATGTTGTCTCTGTTTTGTATCATTATTTCTCTTTCCTTTGGGGAATAACTATAAGGGTAAAATAAAATTTTCTAAAACCATGGGAGTAAGTAGACATGATGTTACTGAGAAAGTCTTCCAAAGCCACCCTTGGCTCTGACTTGCCTTTCACCCAGCTAGTGACCATGGACACCCATCCCTCCCCTGGCACCAGCTGCCCTGGGTACCCCATGCCAAAGCAGGCCATGGGTTAACGCACCACTGGACGCTCTACGGGAAGCTGCCTGAGAAGCAGCCATGCAGGCAGGAGCCAGCCCATTTGGCACCTCACCCTCATACATGTTCTTAAAACAAACTCTTGAATACCGCCTACAGCTAGCCAGATGGATGGGGGGCAACACTGCCAGTGCTTTGCCTCTGCTGGGATGGCAAGGCAAACTCCTGCCATGAGCAAGACCCTGCTGCAAGCTACAGTCTAATTACAGGAGAGAGCTATCAACTACACCATGCATGTATGCAGTTACATTTCACCTCTCTTCAAACAATTCTTTTCTTAGTCACCAAATAAATACAAACTAAAACCACACTTGTAGGGACACTTAGTCATCTGGGAATTCATTACATGTTGTTCAGAAGCAGAAGGAGATTATTTTTTCCTTTTTTATTTTTGTCAAAAATATTTAAAACAGAAAAGTTGCAATGAGGAATGAAATTCAGATTTAAATGACAATTACACCCGAAACACAGTCTGCTATTGCCATCAGTTTCTGACATGTTCAGATATTTATTTTTCTTTGTTTCAAGACAAGTTGACAGAAAAAATACAATTATTAAGTTCATTGATTTTCTTAAACAGAATGAAACTCCACTGATTCTCATCACTTCTGGATTTTACCAAGTAGAGCAGATCATCAACTGTTCCACCCTATTTTATACATTTTCGTTCCATAGAAGAGTATTTACATCTGTACAACGTACTTGCCACATTGTTTGGTTTTAGGGCCCTGGCAAAGATGGTTTTGAACCTGTGTTGTGTTTCCAACAGACAGAACTCGGAAAGGTTATGTTTTCTGTGAGAAACAAGAAATAAGGCATCTGATATACTCTTGCTTTAGCTTTAGGGCTTTTGAGCTACCGAGGCCAATGAACCAAACACAAGTTTTAATCTAGAGTGAGAATGCGGATCTGCAGGAGTCTGTGATTTGTGCTATTGATTTCAGTGATGGCAGGATTTCTTCCATTACACTTAAATATAAAACATGAAAAGCAGTGTATAGAAAAGAAAGTAGAACTATGGAGACAAAATGCATTATATGGACCTGTACTTTACCCTCTCAGCCAGAAGAGATGAGAATTTATTTTACCTTGTGGTTGTGCTAGCTTGCTAGGACTGTTATTTGTATCTAGAAATACACACAACATAAGCTTTGACATTTGCAGGTTTCTAGGCAAGAATAAATAGAAAACTGAGCCTGATAGTATGTGAAACAGCTACAACAAAGCTTCTGTGCAGGCTGCAGTTCAGCAGAGAAGTCTCTTTGGATTCCTGCTTGGCTTGGACCACGTTGTTATCCAGAGCCGCACTTCCAGTCGCATCCATTTATTTTCTTTTAGTGACTTAATGGTTCTGAAACGTGTGGGAATACCAGTCCTAGAAAATTAAGTTCCTCATCTCCTTGCAGATTAACCACAGTATAGACAAGAGCTCCTTGGACAGACAACCTCTGAGAGCAGATAGCTCAGACCTTGCATTTTTTCAGGCCTTGAATTCCCCAGTTGGCTGTATCAGGGACAAATTTGGTAGGTGAATACATTTATTTGTATCACCTTTGATACATTCCTTGCTGGCTGACACCGTTTTTCATCACGAGTGTAATTAGGGAGGGTGGGAAGCTGACCAGCAATGATAAGACCTGGAGCTATCTGCCACATTTGCATGTGCATGTGGAGAGAGAGGGGGAGTGTGGGTGAGGGGAGGGCAGGAGAACATGAATAACTCGTAACTCGCTCTGACTGCTGGGCACTGCTCTAAACCTGAACGAGGCTCTCTCCTCAAAACCCTGTTATTGAGGCCTTGACTTCAGTGTTAATAAAGAATGGTATTTCCATGAGATAACTCACACATGTGTGGTCTCGAAGCCCAGACAGAGCACAGACAAGGCATTGGTGTGCTATAGGAGGACAGGAGGCAGCTCTGCCCCAGCCCGTGGCCGGGCTGAAAGCACTGCTGTTATTTCACCAGAGAGGTCTGTGAGTTACTTCGAGGTAAAATTGGCTTTTTCTTAGCAAGGCAGTGAAGGCTTAAGATTCTAAATCCTGCATTACTTGAATCAATAAGCCTTGCAGTCACTGAAAAGAGTATCACTGACAGGGCTAAAACCGCGTAATCTCCCGTCTCCCTGGTGTCGATGGCTGCGTTCCCACAGCGTCCATGGGAAATACCATTATCCCCATTACACAGACAGCAGCCAAGACACAGACAAGCCAGGCTAAATCTGCACCACAGCAACAAATGCTCATGCAGACACCTCCGAGCCATCCTGAGCACTACCATCATGCTGAGCCCTCTATACCCCCAGAGACGCAGGAGTCTGCTGCCCAAGCCTCTGTCCCAGCACACAGGCAGGCTGGACACACTGCCCATGGGGAGGGCTGGCAAGCACAGCCAGTGTCAATGATTCAGTCGCTGGTCTGAGGCAGCGTAAGGACATCATTCCTTTTCCCCAGCCCTGCTGGGCTGTCCTTTCTCTGTCCTGGACCACAGGACTCCCCATTTCCATATGTTTTCTCACAGGGAAAGTGCCCAGTGCCAGGTTCATACTGGCAAGACCTCCAGATTTCAGAATATCTCGTTTCTTTTCCTGACCCAGATGGCTTAGCTGCTTCTATAACCATTTTATCTAAGAACCGGCTTTTGAGCAGTAACATCCGTTTCCTCAATATATATGTAAATTTTTTTAAATAACAGAAGCAGGATAGAAAAAAGAAGCCCCACTGGGTAAGCAAAGAATACTTTTACTTAATTCTCATGGGTACGTGTCACTGCAGCACCAGCTCGGCAACAGGTCCCGCCTTCCTGCCTTGTCCATTGCCCACAGCTTGGCCAAGCTATGCACATCACCAGCAGAGACTTATTGCTAGCAAGAAAAAGAAAAAGGAGACACATTGGATTACCCATCGTTAGGTTGCCCAGGGAAGCTGTGGATGCCCCCTCCTTGGAAGTGTTCAGGCCAGGTTGGACAGGGCTTTGAGCAACCTGGTCTAGTGGGAGGTGTCCCTGCCCATGGCAGGGGGGTTGGAACGAGCTGATCTTTAAGGCCCCTTCCGACCCAAACCATTCTATGATTCTATGATTCTGTGCTTCAAATGTAGGCACACTGTGCTGCTGTACCCAGCTTCCCTCCTGTACCAGAGAAGTCGGCAGTGTTGTGCACCAGCACCCCCAAGACCCAGGGCAATGTGTAAGGCTGCACAATCCCTATCCCAAAATTCAGTGATGATGTCTACTAAAAGGCTCAACAAAGCACACTGTTGCACAGTGAGGGAAAACACAATCAGACTAGAACTTAACCCAAAAACTAGGGTTTCCAAAATGCCTGTGAACACCTCTTTTGTGCTGAGATCAAAGCTTGCAGGGCAGTTTAACTCTTCTCTGAAGCAAGAAGTGACACCTTTGCCACAACAGCCACCTGAGTCACGGGGCTTTGAATTGCTTCCTAAATACACAAGGCTTTCTTTGTAAAGTGCCATTTTACTTCTATTTTCCTGTTTTTCAATATAATCAGAAGCTCATTTCATGAGGTGTTTCATGGCAGCCCCCGACTATTTTAAAATAAACATTTTGATTAAACAAGTGGATTTTGGTATTAGGAAGCCAGCAACATGAAAAGGCTTTTGTTAAAAGTTGGTGGAGGCCCTGGTAGACTGTTCAAACATGGGAGGAATTTCTGCCTGCATAGTGAGTCCTTTGACTTTTAGAAAAATATTATTGTTTGAGTTTTCAGTAACTTGGAAGCAAAATGACATCATAGCTCAAACCTTTTTTAAAAAAAATATACGCAGTTATGTCATGATAGGCTTCTAGCTTTCCTCTCAGCCCACATGTCTGCTTTTGCTATGGAATATTCCTTACAAAAGAGTAAATAAATGCACTGTAAATAGCACTCATGGATGAAGTGACATCATCAGCCTCAGGAGTTGATGCAAAACTCAGAGAGTGTGTGTCCTATGCCCTTGGAGCCCTCATATTTTCACTGAATTGAGGAATATGGTAAACGTGTCTGTGGTAGAGATGTCCATCACAGATATGGTGGTAATGATTGACTCCTGCTGTGCTCCCTTCTAATGCCAGCCAGAGCATTGTCCCACAGACTGGAAGGGCTGTAAATAGCAGCTTCTCCATAGAGACAATCCTTAGACAAGTTTTGACTCTAACATATTTTCATCTTTGCCCCTTTCTCTCCCATAGCTCTAAAGACTATTTCCACATACCTCTAAAGACTATTTTCACTATTTTGAATATTGCCTCTAAGTTGCTATTAGTCTTTGTGAAGAACAGCTTGTGTCTCCCTGTTAAAGACCTCTGCCCAAGACAGGGTATGCACCAGAATTAATAAGTGACTTTGCATAAGTGGCTTTGCATAAGTGGCTGGATGAAAACAGTCAGTGAAAAGAGTCTGGAGTTTCAAGGGCTTCAGGAACTGTATATCTGGTTCAGAGTTGTGCCAGGTGCCTTAGACTGAAAGGACTCCCAGTGCCTGACATCACTAGCAAGTTCTTCTGAAGTGACCAGTAGGCATCTTAGAGAAAAAGAAGTTATTTGCTCATATCTGGACCATGAACTGAAATATATTCAGAACTCAAGGATAATCTTGCTCATGAGCTACAAATAGAAAACAACTGAGAAGGAAGTATTTGTCTTTTTTGAACCAAGTTGCATATTCTGCATGCTGAGATGTGCAGAAGTGCTAATGAGCTAGTAGACATTAGAAAATACCCATCTGGATCAGAGTCAATGCATGTAATCTGGCCCAGGGAGGAGAAGATTTAGGTGAGGAAATTAAACTCCGGTATTTCCTTTTTTCCAAAGGGCGGGGGGGGGAATAAATCTTTTTTTTCCTAGTATTTCTGAGGGTAGCTCATTTTATTAAGTATTTGAGTAGACTTCCATCACAGGTGGCTTTCCTTGAGTTAGTTTATATGGGAACAAAGAGAAACCAAAAGGCAGGAATACTGCAACTAAGCAAAAACTTCAGAGCAAACTACTTCAGCAGTTTTGCCCCTTCGCAAAGCAGTAATGTTTTTATTCAGTTAAATCTTTTGATGAGGTCTGAATCCAGCCTTTGCTTTTCTCTCTGGGCCAAGAAGAGCTTGGTGGCTCAGCAAGTTGCTGTATTTCCCGCTTCTGCAAAGGAAACTCGATGCGTGGATCATTTCCCTGCCCGTCAGTAGCAAAGCATCTCTGCAAGTGTGTGGGGCTGAGTAAATCTCACCTCTGAGGACAAGAGTCATGGGTATGCAGGCTGCAAGTGTGGGGCCAGGTAGACTTCAAGTGCAAAGGCATGAACATCAGGTGGCAGTCCTTTCCTTCCACTTCCCTTTGTCACTGCCTCAGAACATGGCCATCCAATCCAACATCCAGCACCTTCAGAAAATGAGAAAGAAATTAATTCCAGGTCTCCCACTTTCTGGGCAAAAAACATAAACCCTCAGTACAATGCAAGTGCTGGAAACTTCCTTCTCTGGATGCCTTCCTGGAGCTTAGGGCTGTGACTGCAATAGGTGGCATTCGGCACTTATGCCAGGCTCCCTCAGACATGACCACAGGGTGAGGCCTCTGTGGCATGGAGCTTGCACCCTGACTTGGGAGACAGGGTATTGCATATAGGAAGCTGCACACCTACCTCTCTGGCCCTCAGCAATCAATGTATAGCTCAGTTCATAATATAATTCCAAATCAGCATTGGCACCTTTAACATTTTCCCATCCTAAAGAGAGATTTTAAAATAACTTTCAGCTGCCTGAATATGGCCAGGACACAGGACTTGAAGAGTTGTTTTGCTGGTGTTTCATGCCAGAAAAAGAGTTGCCATAAGGCCACATTTGTCACTGTCACTTTGACATCTAACTGTATTTTAGAACGTGATCCGTAGTCTTTAATTGTAGTTTGAAATAGTCATCACTGTAGGCTTAATATAGGTATAATATCAAGAAAGAGAATATTGCTCGCACTTTAAAAAAAAAAAAAAAAAAGAAAATGCTTCATTTTGAAGACATCCTTAGCAGCATCTGGATTGCTGACTTCTTGTACCAGGAGAGCATTTATGCTGTTCAGAAGACTACTCTTCTGGCAGAGCAATTACATTTTAGCAGCTTGCCAAATGAGAATGTGATAGATAATATTTCACTCCTACCCTCAGCTACTGTTTACAGTAATGAGATGGTGATTAAGACTCTGTTTCTTTACCGGCAAGGCTCACAGTAAGTAGCATCCTTTCCTTGGACACACACTAGATAGCTATGTTTAGATCTATGATCCAGCTGTTTGGGGCCATCTCAGAAGGATCTGGATGAGGGGATCGAATGCACCCTCAGTAAACTTGCAGATGACACGAAATTGAGTGGGAGTGTGGATCTGCCTGAGGGTAGGGAGGCTCTGCAGTGGGATTTGGACAGGCTGGAGTGATGGGTTGAGGCTAATTGTATGAGGTTTAACAAGAGTAAGTGCGGGGTCATGCATTTCAACCACAACAACCCCATGCAGTGCTACAGGCTTGGGGAAGAGTGGCTGGAAAGCTGCCTGGTGGAAAAGGACCTGGGGGTGTTGGTTGACAGGCGACTGAACATGAGCCAGCAGTGTGCCCAGGTGGCCAAGAAGGCCAATGGCATCCTGGCCTGTATCAGAAACGGTGTGACCAGCAGGAGCAGGGAGGTGATCGTGCCCCTGTACTCGGCACCCGTGAGACCACACCTTGAGTACTGTGTCCAGTTCCCACAGTATGGGAAGGACATTGAGGTGCTGGAGTGAGTCCAGAGAAAGGCAACAAGGCTGGTGAGAGGTCTGGAAAACAGGCCTTATGGAGACTGGCTGAGGGAACTGGGGTTGTTTAGTCTGGAGAAGAGGACACTGAGAGGAGACTTCATTGCTCTCTACAACTACCGAAAAGGAGGTTGTAGTGAGGCTGGTGTTGGTCTCTTCTCCCAAATTACTAATGATAGGACGAGAGGAAATAGCCTCAAGTTACGTCAGGGGAAGTTTAGGTCGGATATTAGGAAGAAGTTCTTTACTGAGAGGGTGGTTAGGCACTGGAACAGGCTGCCCAGGGAGGTGGTGGTGTCGCTGTACCTGGGGGTGTTCAGAAAACGGGTTGATGAGGCACTTGAGGCTATGGTCTAGTGGCCCAATGATTAGGAATATGATGGGATAAAGGCTGGAATTGATGACCCTGGAGGACCCTTCCAACCATAATTATTCTATGATTCTATGATTCTAAGGTTTCCTGTCTTCCTCCGGCCTCTTCATTCACTTGTCTAGGTAACTCCCTTTCCTGAAAATAAGACCCAGCAGCCCATTCACCAAGGCCAGTCCTAAATTCCCACAGCCAGGACTCCCAGCTTTTCTTGTCTCTCTGAGTATCCACCACTTCAGCCTTCAGGAGCACACAATGTTGCTAAACCAATCGTTCTTTATGAAAGGTCCCTTTCAACCAAAACCATTCTATGATTGTATAAGCAAAGAAATGTATAAAAAGTTAGTAGCATGAAGCCTGATGACTGGAGGAAGGTCAATGTCACTCCAATCTATAAGAAGGGCAAGAAGAAGGACCCAGGTAACTACAGGCCAGTCAGCCTTACCTCTATCCCAGGAAAGGTGATGGAATAGATTGTTCTTGGCACTATCTCAAAGAATGTTGAGGAGAAGAGGGTTATTAGGAGTAGTCAACATGGGTTCACCAAGGGGAAGTCATGCTTGACCAACCTGATAGCCTTCTATGAGGACGTAACTAGACAGATTGATGAGGGCAGTCCACGTGGTCTACCTTGACTTCAGCAAGGCTTTTGATACTGTCTCCCATGGCATCCTCACAACCAAACTTAACAAGTGTGGACTGGATGATGGGGCAGTGAGGTGGATTGGGAACTGGCTGAAGGACAGAGCCCAGAGAGTAGTGGTCAGTGGGGCAGTTTAGTTGGAGGCCTGTGACTATTGGTGTCCCCAGGGGTCAGTACTGGGTCCGGTCCTATTCAATATATTCATTAATGACCTGGACAAAGGAACAGAGCATATCCTCAGCAAGTTTGTTGATGATACAAAGCTGGGAGGAGTGGCTGACAAGCCAGAGGGCTGTGCTGCCATCCAGTGTGACCTGGACAGGCTGGAGAGCTGGGCAGGAAGAAACTTAATGAAATTCAACAGGAGCAGGTGTAGAGTCCTGCATCTGGGGAAGAACAACCCCATGGATCAGTACAGGCTGAGGGCTGAATTGCTGGAGAGCAGCTCTGGGGAAAAGGACCTGGGAGTTCTGGTAGACAACAGGCTGACCATGAGCCAGCAATGTGCCCTCGTGGCCAAGAAGGTATCCTGGGGTGCATTAAGAGGAGTGTGGCCAGCAGGTCCAGGGAGGTTCTCCTCCCCCTCTACTCTGCCCAGGTGAGGCCTCATCTGGAATATTGTGTCCAGTTCTGGGCTCCTCAGTTCAAGAGGGACAAGGAGCTACTGGAAAGAGTCCAACACAGGGCCACTAAGACGATGAAGGGACTGGAGCATCTCCCATATGAGGAGAGGCTGAGGGAGCTGGGTCTGTTTAGCTTGGAGAAGAGGAGGCCGAAGGGGGATCTCATTAATGCTTATAAATATCTCAAGGGCAGGTGTCAGGAAGATGGGGCCAGACTCTTCTCAGTGGTGTCCAGTGACAGGACAAGGGGCAATGGGCACAAACTGGAACACAGGAGGTTCAGTCTTAACATAAGAAAATCCTGCTTTACTGTGAGGGTGACAGAGCACTGAAACAGGATGCCCAGAGAGGCTGTGGAGTCTCCATCTCTGGAGACATTTAAAACCCATCTGGACGTGATCTACTCCAGGATCCTGCTCTAGCAGGGAGGTTGGACTAGATGATCCTGAGGTCCCTTCCAACCCCTACCATTCTGTGATTTTGTGATTCTTTCCCGATTTCCTCCAGGTGTTTTGGTGGATTTAAGTCAGAGTCCTCTACAACATATAGAATACTTTTTCCCTTCTCCCACCTTAGAATCATTGAAACATAGAATAATTATGGTTGGAAAGGACCTCCAGGATCAAGTCCAACCTTTATCCCATCATATTCCTAATCATTGGACCATAGCCTCAAGTGCTTCTTCCACTCGTTCGTTAAACACCCCCAGAGACGGCGACTCCACCACCTCCCTGGGCAGCCTGTTCCAGTGCCTGACCACCCTCTCAGTAAAGAACTTCTTCCTAATATCCAACCTAAACTTCCCCTGACATAACTTGAAGCCATTTTCTCTCATCCTATCATTAGTAATTTGGGAGAAGAGACCAACACCAGCCTCACTACAACCTTCTTTTAGGTAGTTGTAGAGGGCAATGAGGTCTCCTCTCAGTCTCCTCTTCTCCAAACTAAACAACCCCAGTTCCCTCAGCCGGCCTTCTTTAGGCCTGTTTTCCAGACCTCTGGTCTACTGCAGTGCCAGGGGACTGCAGTACTTCATGAGACACTTTTGTATTTTGGTTAATACCTAGGTAGAGTCTGAATTTGAAAGGTGGGGGGGATGTTTTTGGGGAGGGGATACCTTGTGAAATAAGTAGTTCTTCGTTCAAGGGTACCTCCATTTTACAGGACAATTAACATGCAAGAAGAACATATGTTCAGCCTCATGTCTACATCTCAGCATCTGGATTTCTCAGCTCCATCTGGCATCTAATAAAAGAACAGAGCCTCATAAATTCAACTCAGAAAGCAAAATAGTTTTAATACATTTATGACAGCCATATAGAGATGTATTCATTCTGTTTGAGACCATGAATATATAAATACACAGGTCTCCCCAAGCAGCCATAACAAGCACTATTGTTTTGATTAAGAAATTGTGAGCACCCGCACAGGCTGAAAAGAGAAAATTATACTGGACCTGGGAAGTTTCCTTTACAGAGGTAACCTCTGAGACCTGCTAAGGACAATAAGCAAGTCAGATTGATAGGGCCAACATATGACACCAGCCCTGGGAGTATACCTCTCAATCTGCAGCCTATATAGCCCCACAGCTGTACATTATGTTCTCAAGAAAGGGATGTATGTGTCAAAGGAAAAACAGGATCAGGGCCTACAATCCTCTGAGAACTCTGTACTGTTTCTTACACATATTTCTGTCGCTTGAGATGCTTACTGGATTGTTTTCTTTCTGGAATGAAAAGTGCCAGTAGTGTTTGTTTTTGTTACCCTCATTCCCTCCTTTCCCTGCTCCGGGCAGGAAAGCACTAGCAGCTCTGCCTCATAGGTTGGCAGGAAATTGAAAACGGCAGCAAGCTGCTGCTCGGACCACCCCCAGACTTTTTTTTTTTCTTTCCCATTGATGCAAGAGACTATTTAGTTGAGGGCTGACTTGTCATACTTACTTGTTGATGCTTACCAGTAGCTGCCTAACCACTAACTGAGTTTTTTCCGCCCTTACTCCTCCTTTGGACAAGCTCCTCACAATGAAGATGCTGCTGACCCTGATTGCTCTGCTCTCTGCTGCCCTGTTAGCCAATGCAGCCCCTCCAACTTGCTACTCGAGGGTGTTGTCCCTGAGCAAAGAAATCACGGAGTCCTTCAAGGAGTTACAGGCCTCCAGAGCTGTGGTAAGTCTACCTAAAAATTGCTCCTGCAAAGACACTGTAGCTTGCTTGCTTTTGACATAAGTTTCTCTCTAAAAAAAAGTTGCAATGAGTCTTTCTTATTTCCTGCAGGACTCATGTGTGGAGACGCTGCCCAGGCTGTACTTGGACATACATGTAAGTTTTCACACTTCTTTCTTAGTGCTCTGCAGTAAAAGAAGCTAAGGGAAAGAGAGGATAACTCTTAAGATTGTACCCCAGAAGAGTGGTTTGAAACAAATTTTTAAAACCTTAATTAACTAGAGAGATGAGTGACCAAAACCAAAAAATCTCATTTTGAACCTAATTAAAATCCCTATGGAGCTTTTGAGACTTTGCTTGTTTAAAAACTCTAAAATGAGGAAACCAATATTATGAAGTGATTACCATTTGTACATTATTAATTTATTGTGACAAAACCTTTTCAGCAGCTAAATATGCACAACAAAATAAAAACTGAATAACAGTTCAAATGAAGAAATGCAGAATAAACTTTCTTCACTTTGTAGATCTACTTCATTTTACGTCATGAGTGGCTTCTGGCACTGCAGTTTTAATAAAAATAAGTATAGGAATACCTTGCTGACTTTTCTTGTTTTAAATAGCCATTTGTTGAATTCAGAAAGAAAAAGTGTGCCTGAGGACATGGAAGTCTGATACTGAGCAAAGACAGCAGTAATCATCTCCCAGCAAAGACAAAATAGCACACACGGGTTATGTCATAGTGTTCTACCCTGCGATATCCAACATATTTTGCTTCTTTTCCAAGTGCTCAGCTGAGTAACTAAAAAGTGGAAAATATCAGACAAATCAAGACATGTCTGACACATTTTGCCAGAAGCAAGTACACTTTCAAGTCTTGAAAGTCAGGATCCCTCCAGATCCCAATTCCAGAGCTGCCAGTGCCTCACTTCATTGCAAAGACCAAGCAATATGAGTCCGGTGCCTCAGTTTCCCTTGCTTTAAAGCAAGAGCTGAGATATTTATTTACCTGCCCACAAGGACATTGTGAAGTTAATACTGGCTGTGCTTTACTTTGATAATGCAAAGTCTGAGGTAAAAAATACTCTGAAAAGTTTTGCCTGGTGTTCACAGAATTGCCTATTGTATAGGAACACAAGAATCATGTCTGTGAGACTTTGATAATCCGTACAGTAGCTAAAACAGGTGTTCTCTTAAAAGGAAGAAGTGCCCCTATTCTGTAGGTAACTCCACCAACTACAGGAGCAGATTTGATTGTATTGGCACTGCTGCTGCCTAAAACATGTGAGAAATAAGCTGGCAGACCAAAACTGTCTATGTACTTTTCTAAGCACTCATTTGAACCAAACATCTTTGCTATGAAATATTGATGGTGAATTTTCCTAACTGAAGGTTACACAGATTACTCATACATAGAGGTAGGAATTCAAGGTTCCCACAGAGGCAGTAAGAATTTTGTAAGCGGTGGATGAGAAACATAAACCTGTGTTTGTACAGGGTTACACATACCTCTTTTGCGTGCTTTGCAGAATTACTGTGTGTTGGCAAAACTCCGTGACTTTGTGGCCTACCCCAGATGTGAGAGAGTGCTTGAAGTGAGTGAGCTGAAGGAAAAAGCCCGGAGCCTGTACACCATCATGATCTCCTACTGCAGAAGGGTAAGTCAAGATGCACCAATAGGGACATAGTCTCTGTTTTCATCCCCCGCTGTCTCTGCCCTGGCCCCTGATGAGCAAAATTGGATCAGGGCCTGAGCTTTTCAACATTGTGCCATCTTCTGCCTTTTCCCTTATAAATATTATTCTTCTCTTCTTTTTCTCCAGGACTTGGTGTTCCTCACTGATGACTGTAATGCTCTGGAAAATCTTATTCTGCCTCCCATTGAGTCCTCCATCATTGAGAGCTAAAATGGAGTCAACCCAAAAGTTGTACCTGGGAAATTTTCAAGGAGACAAAGAGCCAAAATACACCTACGTGGTCAGCTACAACATTAAGTACTAAGATCTTTTTCAAGATCTTGAAACCTACCCATTTTTCACTGCCTTGGCAGGAAATGAACTGCATGCCTTGCATACCTACTGAGCTGCTAGGGAAATGATGGTTAGAGAGTATTTTTTCATTTGGCAAGGTATTCTATGCCATCTTATCCAAATGCATGAAATACATTTTGTTTAAACATTAGATACTAGATTTTTGTTTTACTCTTTTATGAATAACTAGATTCATATAAAGAAGATACATTATGATCAATATTCTATCCTGACTTAGCAGTTCTTCTTGCATTAGATGGGCTTAGAAGGGAACCTCATTTGTTTTTCTTGAAGTGTTTGATAGGAGAAGTGTAACTCTGTACTGATAGATGTCTCTACATAGCTTATATATGTATGCTGATAGTTTTTGATGTCAGGCTTGTAACAATAGAGGTGAAAGTAACCTGCCTCTGTGGAAAACTAAATAAAAACAGCCTTCTAATCCAAGATGCTTGTGTTACATTGTGTCTTTCAAGATCAACCTGAGAGGTGTCATTCTTATAAGCTTACTTTTCACAGTCACTTGCAAGTTGTTTTTCACAGTATAAGCCATCTTTAGCTTTGTTTCCATAGCAATGCAAACTTTGCTGTATCTGCATGATATGGCAATATGTAAGTTTCTACGGGGAAAATTTTTCCTTACTGCAAACAATTTCTTTGACAACATCAGTGGATTTTTTTAAAATACTGTTTCCATGTTGTGAGAATATAAGTTGCGAGGCAGTGGCTCAGAAAGCCTCCTAAATGTTTGGACAAATCATTGTGTTTCTAAGACACAGTCCATATACTCAGCTACTGAGATGAATAAAATTTCCAGATAGTAGATTCAGAGAGATGGGTCCCCTCAGCATCTGCAGAACATGAGATTTTGACAACTGGCAGCTCTTTCATGCCAAGAATGAAAGGATGTTCCCCATATTCTTGGAAGTAGCTGCTATTACCCCAGAGTCCCTTCCTTCTTGCTGTGCAAATTGTTCTTCCCTCTCCTATATAGTATTCACTGGTTGTTCATCTGTAGCACAGTCAACTCTGGTGACTTGGTCAGTCATTTCACTGTTTTATGAAAACCCCGTCTTCTGTAATCAGGGGATTATGTGACAACGACAGCTCCTCTATCATCATAGAAACAGAATGGTTTGGGTTGGATCCTCTCATTCCAGTGAATATCTGGAGGTATCAACCAAAGCAACTGACAACTGTTATAGAGATAATTGAACCATAACATTAATTCAAAGAAAAAAAAAAATGTGCAGGGGCAGGGGTATTCCTTTGTTTTGGAATTATCTTGTTCTGTAGAAACTATTAATCTGATTGTAGCTGTAGAAAATTTGACCATCCCATTGAACCACAGAGTTAGAGAAGGAAACACTGAACCCAGGAGAGATACAGAGGGATGAAAGCAAACAAAGTTTTCTTTTCAGTTTGTTTAAAATCTAAGTGTCAATTCAAGGAATGTACCTGTCAGACTTTGTACTTCTCTCCTGAAGATGAAATCCTCATGTGCCACCCCTACCAAACCTCTGGATGAGCCATTGTTCCCACAGGCACCTCACAGGGGTTCCCACTCAGGTGTCTCTACAGGCATCTTGTAGAGACAGCAGCAAGCTCAAAAATTTGATCTAGTACCAGGCTGAACTCAAAAAAGTGCAACAGCTCTGATAGTCCTACTGTCAGAAAAGTCACTGCTCAGTTTACCTTTTGGGATTACTCTGCTCTCCAAGTCAGCAACCTCTGTACAAAATCCTACGCACTCCAAAGATACCAACACTATTTTTTCTGCATACCCTGGATATACTCAAGGCCAGCTGCTCCAGCAGCAACCATATCCTGGAATAATGATACCTAGTAGTACACTGGCAAGGAGCCTGATAATCACAGAGGGAGTGTGTAAACACTGGCACCTCCCTGGCTAAAGGAAAAATGCAGGTGGAGTTGACCCATTTTCTGTCAGACTCTACATTCAAGTTTTTACTTCCTCTAACCAGGGGCTCAGCCACCATCTGGGGAAACACATCGTGCTGGGATAACATCAAGGGCTATACACTTCCATAAAAGTACCAAAACCATTTCACAGCCCCTGCTTTACATACCTTTATAAAAAGACAGCCATGGACGTACCTTGCAAAAAAGTGAGGCATGGTCACCACAGCCCATGACGTTTTCAGAGCACATCCAGGGGCTAGGTGGTTGTTTTGCCAATTACTAGGCCCAGTACAAAGGACACAGCCAGCAGCAGAAAAACAATCCAGTAAGTAGATTCTACTGCACGTAAATGGGTCAGTATATAGGGGATCACTGGGGGTACAAACAAGTCAGACAGATCACAAATAATAGATACCAACCCCAGCAACCCCAGGAATGACATAGCATGACCTGTAATAGATGGAACAAACAGAGATACAAGGTATCCCATAGAGAAAATGGGAGACAATAAAGACAATAGGGTGATCACATATGATAGAGGTAACCCCATCCCTGACTGGGATCCAGTTGCATGAGGAGCTAGGAGGTCCTTCCCCAACAGGAAACTCTGCAAAGTGCATCCACTTCACAGACAGACACTCCAACTCTTCCTGCAAGTGGTCCCAGCTTTTATCCCCAAAGCAGGACACCTGGCACTCATTTACCCAATGCAGGGCACCTGGGGCTTGTTTACCCAAGGGCTTTCCTTACAAGGCTGGCCCCACCTTGGAGGAAAGCCAAAAGGCAAACTCATCCCCTCCTTTTGAAGGACCATGGTGCCCACCCATATGTCAACCTTAATTCAGGGCTTGGGGTTCAGACCCCAGCACTTCAGTGGTACATATGCTTAGAAGCTGGCAGCAGAAGCTATTAATTTTGGGCTGGTTTTCCCACCTCCAGATGTCATAGGTGTTCAACACAGGTCTGCTGTAAAGCTTGTGTTGTGATTTGGCAAGCAAACTGCAGAGCAAGATACGTTTCCTTTCCTGGTGAAGTTCACAAAACTCTATCTCTAGAACTGGACCTTGGTGAAAGTCTGTGCAGGTAAGCATGGCACTTTTTCCCCTGCTTCTTTCCTGCTGCATAGACACACACTTTCCAAAACTGAGTATTTGATGAGGATTTTCCCATGGGTCTTCTCATAACCCCTCTTTATCCTGCTTTATTGAAGTAAATAAGCCTTCCCTAGTACATTTTGATGGAACTCTTTAATTTCTTTAGGACAAAATTTCTTGCAAGAAGTCTTTGGAACTGGAAATAGAATATAAATCATTACTTTATTTTCATTTTTTTAGTTAGCAACTTTAACCTTTTAACTGACAAGGACATACTCTACATGCAATACACTCTTTGCATGGTTACTTACCAACAGCTCAGTTCAGTACTGTTACATCCTACTTCTGCAGAAGTTGAGAAAAGCAAATAGAAGCTTTGGGGACTGTAGATACTTGAATGGACTTTAAAAGCCTATCCTCCATTTGCAGATACTGTATATTTTATTCCCAGAATTCAATTTGTCTGGTGCTTGGAGTGCTTTTACACCAAGTGCATTCCCTGTGGTTTATGCAGTGACTGTTCACATCTTGTATGTCATTTTTAATGGAAAGTGTGCTGAAAGCAAAGCTACGCTCCTTCAGTTCACAGTAACCTGCTGTCACCCAGACTGTCTTCATGAGATTGGTGATTAGATGAACCTTTCTTATGAACAGCATCTTTTTCCAGGTTGTTACAGTCCAGGGGAAAAATACACTGATAAAAGAGATCTAATCCACTTGTAATTTGCCAAGAAATCATTCGCTTCTCCCTTTCAGTAAGATGGTAAGTTTATCAACTTTTTAATTTACCATTATACTGGGTATATAAGGAGTAGTGGAGCCATTCACACAGCTGAGCATTTATTCTGCAACACAGCAGCCCATGCTCGTTAGGGCCCCAGCCAACAGAGAGACCATGAATGGATTAAGAAAGACATATTTGTTGTTATTTGTCAACTGGCATCTTGCCTAGTTGGGGCAGGATGTTATTAAAAGCATATCATTAAGAAACTGTATTCAGTTCTCACAATCATTAGGGAAGAATCACAGAGAAACAAAGCATCTATTCTGTTGCCTTGCCTGTTGAAGGTGCTTTGGTGGAAGGAGCAGTCAATTCTAGGACTAGGTCTCCTTTTGCAGACTTCTCTCTGTCTGCAGGAAGCCTCACTGAAGAGCAGTCCTAGGTCTGCTAGGCTCTCCCTCATATTATCATATGGAATCCCAAGGCAGTCAAAATGGTAGGTCATAGAATCATTATGGTTGGAAGGGATCTCCAGGGTCATCAAGTCCAACCTTTATCCCATCATATTCCTAATCATTGGACCACTAGACCATGGCCTCAAGTGCCTCATCAACCCATTTTCTGAACACCCCCAGGGACAGCGACGCCACCACCTCCCTGGGCAGCCTGTTCCAGTGCCTAACCACCCTCTCAGTAAAGAACTTCTTCCTAATATCCAACCTAAACTTCCCCTGACACAACTTGAGGCCATTTCCTCTCTTCCTATCATTAGTAATTTGGGAGAAGAGAACAACACCAGCCTCACTACAACCTCCTTTTAGGTAGTTGTAGAGAGCAATGAGGTCTCCTCTCAGTCTCCTCTTCTCCAAACTAAACAACCCCAGTTCCTCCAGCCGGTCTTCATAAGGCCTGTTTCCCAGACCTCTCACCAGCCTCGTTGCCCTTTTCTGGACTCACTCCAGCACCTCAATGTCCTTCTTATACTGTGGTGCCCAGAACTGGACACAGTACTCAAGGTGTGGTCTCACGAGTGCCGAGTACAGGGGCACGATCACCTCCCTACTCCTGCTGCTCACACCGTTTCTGATACAGGCCAGGATGCCATTGGCCTTCTTGGCCACCTGGGCACACTGCTGGCTCATATTCAGCCGGCTGTCAACCAACACCCCCAGGTCCTTTTCCTCCAGGTAGCTTTCCAGCCACTCTTCCCCAAGCCTGTAGCGCTGCATGGGGTTGTTGTGGTTGAAATGCATGACCCCGCACTTACCCTTGTTAAGCCCCATACAATTAGCCTCAACCCATCACTCCAGCCTGTCCAAATCCCTCTGCAGAGCCTCCCTACCCTCAGGCAGATCGACACTCCCACTCAATTTCGTGTCATCTGCAAATTTACTGAGGGTGCATCCAGGTCATTGATAAAAAACGTGAAACAAGACTGGCCCCGAAACCGAGCCCTGAGGGCTGCCTCCTTTGGGTTCAACTCTATCAGGCCCAATTTTATCCCCTCCCCCCTTCAAAACTAGTTTAAAGCCCTTTCAATTAGTCCAGCCAGCTTGTTTGCCAGGATTCTTTTTCCTCTCTGAGACAGATTAGCTCCATCTGTCACCCGCAGACCCCACATAGCACAAAGCTCCCCATGTGCAAAAAAAATCAAAATTTTGTTTGTGGCACCAGTCTCTTAGCCACATGTTTATCAGGTGGGTCTTTCTTCCTTTAACAGTATTATTTTCTTCCACCAAGGGAATTGAGGAGAACACCACCTGGGCTCCCGATCCCTCAAGTGATCTCCCCATGGCCCTGAAGTCTTTTTTAATTGTCTTCAGGCTCTGCTCACAAGCATCATCACTACCAGCCTGGATAACTAGTAGTGGATAGTAATC
Source organism: Podargus strigoides (assembly GCA_028020825.1). Taxonomy (NCBI): domain Eukaryota; kingdom Metazoa; phylum Chordata; class Aves; order Caprimulgiformes; family Podargidae; genus Podargus; species Podargus strigoides. The sequence goes on from CM051621.1 coordinate 13,703,021, forward strand.
TGTTGGCCATACCAGTCTGGGAAGTTTCTTAGTGATATCCCTGAACCTGGCCCCAGGGAGGCAGCACACTTCTCTGTGGAATGTATCCAGCCAGCATATGGGGGCCTCTGTTCCTCTCAGAAGGGAGTCACCAGCTACAATTACCCTTCTCTTTTTCTTGTTAGAGCTGGTCCTAACTTGTGGGGGAGACCAACTTACCTTGGGTGATCCCTCTGATGGACCCTCGTCTCCATTTTTGTCTGTTTGCCCCTCCATCTGTCCCTCCATTTCGAGAGCCCCATACCTGTTCTCAAGGGTAGCCAGGAAGGGGAGGGAGGCCGGGAGGGGATTCGCCTGCCTTGTCAAGCAGGGACCTGTTTCCATTCCCCCTCACCTCTTATATCTCCCTTGCCATCGGGTACAGGAAGAGGGAGGGGATCCTCTCTTTCGAGGGGAGCCTCCACCCACTGCCCTGTCCTCACGGATGGTAGGGCCTGACTCCACCAGTCTACCTCCCTCGCACACTCCCTTATTGCCCTCAGCCTCTCCACCTCCTCCTTTAGCTCTGTCACCAGGATGAGCAGATCATTCACCTGCTCACAGCGCACACAGCCCCCCATTTCCAAGGAGATACTGTGGCATTCCCTGCAGCCTGTTGCCTGCACAGTTGCATCCTTTCGTGGGAGCTCTTGGAGTCTTGGAGACTGTCTCTGCAATATCATGCAAAGACATTAATTACCAATTTTGCCAGAAAGTTATATTATGGATTTTACTAGAACCATCTTCTTTCCTGTCTCTTTTGTTCCTGTATCAGACACACATAGGCTTTCCTTAAGTAGGCACTCTGGTCACTTAACTCCTTATACAGTTTTTGGGTGAAACTAGGCTAGGGGTGAGGGCTAGCAAATATCTCATCCCCAGTCACTACTCCAAGACAGGAAAAATGGCAGCCTTCAAGCAGATAATATGACCATCCAAGGTGAAGGGATTCCACTAAAGCTCCGTGATAAGATCTGACTTGCTAATAATTAACAGGGCTTAATTAAACATGATCTTATGAAATCTTTTTTTTTTTTTAAAAAAAAAAAAAGCAAATCAAAACCAGTAAAGTCGTACTGGGGAAGAATCTGAACTTCTAGGTCATACATTTTTTGGAGCAGAGCATTAATTTGTCCAAACATGAGATTTGCCCATTTGTCCATTGCACCTTTCCCTATGCATGTGGCATCTGTGGATTGAGCTAATGGGATGCTGACAGAGATTTTCCAAAAATTTGCTACAATGCTCAGGTCTTGTCAAAGTTACCTTTACAAACATTTAACTGCTGTATCTTAACCAGTGTTTTCTTCCCCATTAAAATCTTCTGGTTTGGGGAGTAAATGGCAATGTGGCAATGCAAGTGAAAATTACAATGGACAAGCTGCACCAACTTTATTTGTGCAACTTTTTGGATTTATACTTTTCTTTCAGGCTTGCTATGGTCAAGAATGCTGTGCCACACAAGATTTTACTATTAGCCTACCAGAGTCAAAAAAAAAAAAAAAAAAACCAAAAAAAAAAAACCCCAGCCTGCAAGAGAACTGTTGGTAGCTAAGTCAAAATTTAGAGACAATGTCCAGAGAAAAGCCATGATCTCATTATCAAAAGATTTTTCATGGTCTGTGTTTCCTCAGCATAGGGTAAAAGTATATCTACAGGTAAATAATACAGCAGTGAATGAAAACCAACTAAAATTTCTATCTTTTGAAGACAGATAAATACATATATATATACCCTGAAATCTTGTTTCATGTTCACAGGTCTGTAAAGAGAATGTATGTGTTCAGACATATAAGAGGATTTTGCAGCTAAACAGATGTGAAGGGAGGAAGAGAAACCTCCCCAAAGATGATTTGAAATAGATTGAAATACATTGACATTACTTCATTAATATTCAAACCTTACAGAAGAAAAGAAGCCAAAGCCCTACCTAGAACAAGAAAAAAACTTGAGACCTTCTAATGCATCTATTGAGCCCAAGACTAGCCTGACTATCTCTCTACATTTAGCCTGTACCTATGACTGTAGCAGTTGTTATACCACCCGATGACCCCTCCCCAGCTGACAAGGAAAATTGGGGAAGAAATAGAGAAGCCCCAGGAGTTGAAGTAGAAACAGATTTAATGAAATAACAAAACTAATACAATCACCAACATAAAGTATACAAGGCTATACTCAGCCTCGTCCTTAAGTTCAGGAGCAGAAGGCCAAGAGGGAACTCCTCATTTTCAGTAAACTCCTTCCTTTTATAATGAGCTTGATGTCAGTGGTGTGGGACACACCTGTGAGTCAGCTTGGGGCAGCTGCCCTGACTGAAACTCCCAGCTGACTCGGGGCTACTCATGGCCTGCCTGCCATGGTCTGTTCTTGGAAAACAGGACACCATCCCAGGTCATCCCTGATAGCAGATTGCCTGAAAGATTTTAAGAAGCAGCTGATGTTAGAAAGCCCACAGCAGTTCAAATCAATCCATTCCAGATCCTCCTTTTGTCACATTTTACCTAGTACTCAATTAGCCCTCTCAAAATTTAAGCCCATTGCTTCCTGTTTTATTCAGCATAGAAACGGGGATTGGATTGTTCTTTTCTGTCTTTGCAGCAGACTTTAATACATTTGAAGACTCTGTCTCCCTACTCTACAAATCCAATTTTTTCAATCATTTTTCATTGACCAGAGGTCTAGAAAACATGACCCTTCCTGTTGCCTTTCTTCCAGCTCTATCCACTTTGTTCCCACCTTTTTTGAAGCACAGTGCTTGAAGTTAAATACAGACATCCAGCTGAGGCTTTATCAATGTCAAGTAGTGTAGAAAGAAAAATTTATCAGTAATGTTCTGACAACAGTAGGTTACAAATTAAAATTCTTCTCCAAGAATCTGGAGATGTTGTTACATTTTTTAATTTAAATTCTAAGATGAATACAGAAAGTTAAAGTACAAGTTTGCCCCACTACTCTGTAATGAAGAAGAGATTTGGGGGTGGGGAAAGCAACAGATGCTGAAATACAATGGCTGCTCCATTTGCTGTACAGGTAGATAAAAAGTCTACTGGACTCAGTGCCAGTTTTTGAACAGTCTTTGCAATGAGGAATCACATTTTTTTAAATTCACATGGACTCTACGAAGTGATCCACACCTCCTTCTTCCCAGGACACTGTCCCAGCTCCCAGGCCATTAAATCCTGCCAGAATTGAGCCATAGCACAAACGAGGATGTGGGGATACTTATAGATCACTGCATTAAATGTCTTTGATCCTTTCTCTGGCACTCTCTGACATAAACAGTTCATGTCCTAACTACTAGACACCTGCCTTCCTAACCAGGATGGCTGCAACCAAGTTGCCTTTTGCCAATGGTCTCTAGTCCATTCTATCTCCCAGACCGCATCCAAAACTTGTTTGGAAGAGTGGCTGCTGGCCCAGGTCAAAACTGCACATAGAACTGTTATAAGGATTTCCAAGTATAGTCAGGCATGTTTCAATACCTGAAAACATTCCTCATGCTGAGCAAATAAATAGAAGACTGATTCTGGAGCTCAGTGATTCAGTTGTTCTCCTGTGAGAAGAGTTGTGCTTTCCAGATTGTTAACGTGTTTCATATTATTATTGAATTAAAACACAAACCCTTAAGTAGTCCAGAAAACAGACTCCAAATCTGTCCAGTTTCCATATGACTTTCCCATAAGTACCAAGTAAATGAGTCAGAAAGGTGTTAGTCCTATTGAGAGAGAAAGGGAAGCAGAAATGCAATTTTCAGTAAATTTTCATGGCCAGACAGAAGCACTTCTAATGACCTAGGAAAGGAAAAAAATGTTATTTGGAGATCACAACTTTGTTTTCCACTATTTAATAGAGAGAAAGCTTCTTCTGCAGTTGCAGAATTAGTTATTTTTCTCCACTGTGAGTTCTCTGAGGTCCAATAAGTGCCTGGCTGTTGCTGTTTTCATATGACAGCTGGACAGCCAGGAGATGTGAGCTTGGAAAGCAGGCTGTTTATCAAAAATTTTTCCTTGATCAGGACACAGAGGCCAGGTCAAGGAAGCAAAGAAATACACTCAGCCTGCTCTATAGTCTCTCCCTTCTAGTGAATAAGAACTGTCTCTGGGTTCATAACCCCAGTCACTAGCCATGCATCTGGGAATTATTTGCATTTTATGCCCCCAAGGAGTTCTGTTTGTCTTTTACTTGCTGTAAAGTGTATTGCTTCCCTTAGTGTTCTCTTCTGAAATTTTAATAACAAGACTTTTTTTTTTTTTTCTTTTTTAAGACCTATGAACTCAGTTCTAGACTGAAGCATGTCATGAGCATCTTTTGTTCAGCCTTTACACAGCAGTGGGTTGTATAGCCTGGACCTGGCTCACAACTGACCAGTGCAGTTTGCAACTGAGCTAAAGTCACAGCCACTTCTGGGGGTACAGCAGAGAGTTGCATTTATGTAGCATCTTGCTTCACTCAACACTTTTATCCTCTTTAAACACTACTGTCTCATTTTTATTAAGGATCTGAATATATAATGCTGGAGAAGTCCTGGGAGCTTGTGTCTTGAGCTTTGCCAAGACTTGTATAGACACTAGGAGGAAGTCTATGGCCAAATTACTTGCAGCCTGGGGTACATATGCCATCCCTGAAATCCTCTGCATCAAAGGTAAAAAATGTCATGAAGTGCTACAGGAAAAAGGAAGAATGTCGCAGCATGACAGTCTGCAGGAGGGACAAGGCTGGGCGAACTTCTAACATGGCCACAAAGAGCAGGCAGAACATCAGAGTCACATCTTCCCCCTCTTCCACCCCTGAACTCACTGTTCAGCACTTGTAAGAACAAATGGGCTTATCCAGTTGCCTAAGATAAACCCAACATAAGCCTTGTCTTTTGCCATTATCTTCAGAGTCAAAAGTTTTTAGCTGATCCTAAAGGTTCCTCCATCACTTGGGCTGATCAGAGCAGGGAGAATAGGGATGGGAAGAAAGAAGAACCAAGCAAGAGCATCCTGAACCTTCATTTCTTCAAAGAAAGATCATTCAGCTTCTGCAAAACTGTTTTCCTCAATCAACTGCAAATGCATCAGACCTGCTCCAGTATCCTGTAATGGCACTTTATCACTTATGTCCTCACAGAACAGCCTTATTCAGAAGAGAAATTATGCAAATAAAATCATTTCTTATCATCACTGTCTTCAAAGAAGGACAACAAAGAGTCATTCTCAAGAAAATCTATTGATAAGGGTAATTATGCTATTAGACTTTCTCAGTCATCTTTTCATACATGCAGTAATTACTTTCAATTTTGAATATTTCATCAGCATGGCATAAAAATCTGGATAAAGATGCAGACAGATAAAGAAAAGATCATGAAGTGCTTTACGTACATTAATTACATCTCATAATACCTCTGATGACTCAGAAAGATATTAAATTTAGACATTGATACTTCTAAATCAGACTGCTTATTCAGTTATTTAAATGCAGGTTTGAGGATCTACATGTGAACACTGAGGACTAAATAGTTTGCTTAAGATCAGAGAGCAAATTGATGACAGTGCCAAAAATAAAGTATACACCTTTTGAGCCTCCTTCTCCAGCACTCTAAGCACTGCCTTTAGTCACATGTCCTCACATCGTGTAGGAGTGGCTCTTGTATTCACTGACAATTGATTGGATCAAATGGATTACTATTTCATTGTGACTCGCTAGATTTGTGGTCCAAATTTAAAATGGATTCTTATTACATGTGCCAAAACTGGTTTGAAGATATATTTGCCCCCTGTTAAAACTGTCATCAAGCTAATGAAAGGCCAGTCTATTCTTTGTAATACGTATCTCCCAGTGGCTTATATGAGACACATGACACTGAAAAGCAAAGACCTGATGGTCACAGCAAAACATACTTCATAAATTGCTTTTTGGAAATAACATTACCCAAGATTCAGCAGCAAACAATAACTTCAGAACAGTCCTGGATTCAAAAAAAATGTTGAAATCCTACAACAACATTAACAAACTGTTTAACCTGGATCCCTAAACGCACAGTGATTTATTATTAATGTCTTCAAAAGCCAATTTTGCAGCCACCATGGCTGAGACTGTATGATGCAAGTGTCTCTATATACTTTGCATGTTTACAGTCAGATATAAAGCTAGATGGCATGATAAGGTGTCATGCCTCCTCTCTCTCTTATCTGGGCAGCCAAATGAAATTTCATACAATAACACCACTGAACAGCTAAAAAAAAAGACAAGAGGCCTGTCAGGATCAGTGTCCGCAACTCTAATTAAAAAATGAAGGAAAGGAACCAAAATTTTCAAGAAGTGTTGACTGTAGTGTTACAAACACTAGTATTTTAAGTGAGATTCCTACTTACTGTCCAGATATGTTATCAAGCATCCAGGGTACAGACTAAATCAAATAATTGATGCTAGTAAATGGGAAGATCTAGCAGGCCGTGGTATTTCCTTTCATGCAGTCAATACTAGGATCTTAGACTAATACACAGTGCAGAGAAAGGTATGTTCTGCTGCAGTGCAATTGCTGCAGGACTGGATGCATTGTGGGGTACTTTCATTGGGGAGCTCTCATAAAGAAACATATGGCAGGAAAAAGAAATAAAAAAACCACTGAACTATTCATGTGTCAGCTATGCTTGAAAGGTTACCCAAAGCCTTCATACCCAGTCATGTGCTGTAAAATACCTTTATGCCGTGCAGTTTACATTGCTTGTTCTCACTGGACATTCCTGGTGCTTTGGTTCTGCTACCATCTGTTGTAAAATCTATCTGATACTAGCAGAGACAATATTTCTCTTCATTCCTCCAAAGCAGAGATTCAATTCCACCCTTTCTGCACTGCATCAGAATGCAGAAATTTCCTTAAATCATCAACTGCATTCGTTTGGGCCAAACTGCAACAGCCCTTCCTTGTAGGTAATGATCAGACTCTGTGATCACAGATATCTGGCTACAAATCTATTGCTTTGTCACAGAGCAGCTGAACAGCCACAGCACGATGCTGTGGTAGGGACTGTGCCATCTCACAGGGCTCTGCACCCCAGGAGGAGATACACCCACAAACATCCTCCTCCTTCCCCATCACGCATACTCTTACATGAGTTGGCACCATGCTAAAACTCATGCAAGGAGTCTGCATAGGTCATAGATATTTTTTTTAAAAAAAAACAACCTAGGTGGCTTTTTATTATTGTTATTTGAAGCAAGTTGATCTGTTAAGCTATAAGATTGAACCCTCATTCATTGCTTCGATCTGGAAAACAGACACTGTCTCAGCATCTGAGTCACTGAGCTAGACCAAAAAAACTCATCAGAAACACAGCTATCAACTTTTGAAACTGGCTGAGTACTACATAAGTTTTAACAGCACAATTACAGTAAAAACAGTGAAGCTGGCAACAATAATTCACACCTTTCATTTTTTCATTTAGATTTTTGCAAACTTAGGCTCCCCCTAAAGAGACTGTGTGCTGGTTCGTTCAAACAGGTTTCACAATCAAGCTTTTGGCATTTCACCATTTTTGCTTTTCATCTGCCCACAAATTTATGACTTCTACTCATCAAGTCAGATTGCAAAGTCAGAAAGCTGCTGTGTGGACTAATTTTCCCTTCTCTGCTCCACTTAGTTTCATTGATTTTGAAATCTGCCTCTCTACAGCTGACTCAGGGTTTATTATTAACAATAGCCAAGCACATTTTGATGCTACTTGATGCTGAAGACAGTTTTGGATAAACTGGAGGAAGATTGCTGTCATACAGGAAGGCAAGAGGATCAGCTTTGTCTCTGTAAGTCTGGAGTATGAAAAGTTTATTGCCAGGTTTAATTTATTTTTGCTGGAAGATGCATGAACTCTGAGAGATAAATTTGTCCCAAACGTGCAGAAAACAGTGCACCTCATAAAAACTGTGCTCATTTATTCTTTCATTCAATTCCCATAAATCAAATCCCCAAAACACAATTTATAAATATCCTATTATATTATGGAAGTTGCAGATAGTAAATCTATTCCCCCTGAAATTATATTCCCTGTGCTCCATGCTCTTCAAAGAGGATGTCTTTACTGATGCTAAAGCAAGAGCACTGAAAGGCCTGCATAAGTGATCAAGAACCTCCTGACAAAACTCAAATAGAAAGTTTATATGAGGTGGAAATGAGGTCAGAAGACTCAGGAGGAATACAGAGACACCGAGTATGCTGCAACAAGGTTAAGCAAGCCAAAGCCCACTTGGAGTTGAATTTGGCAAGGGACTATAAGGGCTTCTTACAGGTACATGGACCTGCATTCCACAGCAGCATGGACCCACTGCTGAAAGGGGAGGGGAAGCTGGTAGCAAAGGACACAGCAAAGGTATTCACTGCCTTTTTTCACCTCCTTCTTTACTGATGAGATCAGCCTTCAGAAATCCCAGGCTCCAGAGACCAACAGGAAGGTCTGGAGCAAAGGAAACTTATCCTGGGTGGACAAGGACCATGTAAGGAACATCTAATCAATCTGGACATACACAAGTCCATGGGGCCTGACAGGTTTCACTCACAAGTGCTGAGGATTTCAAGGCCACTCTGAATTATCTTTGAAAGGTCATGGTGATTGTGGAAGGTTCCCAAGGACTAGAAGAAAGCAAAGGTCACTCCTGTCTTCGAGTAGGGTAAGAAGGATTTGGGGTATTGCAGGCTGGTCAACCTCACCTCCATCCCTGAGCAAGCCCTCCTGAAAACCATTTCCAAACACATGAAGGACAATAAGGTGATTGGATGTGGGTGGTATGGATTTATGAAGGAGAAAATGATGCTTAACCAATCTGACAGACTTCTAAAACCAGACAATTAGTACAGTGGATGAGGGGAGAGCAATGGATGTTGTTTATCTCAACTTCAGAAAGGCTTTTAACACTATTTCCCATAATAACATCAAAGGCAAACTTAAGAGCACACTAGAGAAGTGAACAGTGAGATGGATCAAAAACTGAATGAAATGCCAGGCTCAGAAGGTTATGAGCAGCAGCATGAAGTCCAGATGGAGGCCAGCCACTACTGATGTACCCTCAAGGGTTAATACTGGGGCCAAGAGTTTTGGCCTGTTGTACAAATCCTGCACCTGAAGAGGAGTAATCCCAGGCACCAGTACACACTGGAGGCCAAGAGGCTGGAAAGCAGCTTTGCAGAAAAGGACCCAGAGTTCCTGGTGGACAGCAAATTGAACATGAACCAGCAATGTGCCCCTGTGGCAAAATGGTAATTGTGGGCTGCATCAGGAAGAGTGCTGCCAGCAGGTCAAGGGAAGTGATCCTTCCCCTCTGTTTCCCACACTCAGTCTCACTGTGGGAGTGGTCAGACACTGGAACAGGTTGCCCAGGGAAGATAAGGAATCTCCGCCTTTGTAGATATTTGAAATGCAACTGGACAAGGACCTGAACAATCTGCTCTAGCTGATTCTGCTTTGAGTATGTGGGGTGGACTAGACTTTCTCCAAATCTGAACCTTTCTGTGATTCTGCAATTATATGCATGTGCTTTTGCAGGCACATGTTCCTATTGAGCAGCACTAAGCAATGTAAGTCAGTGCAGCTCTACCAAAAGTACCTGAAAGGTTTATCTGGTTCTCAGCAGGGAAAGGTCTCTTTTACAAGCTAGTCTGTATAACTCCACTAGTGAAGTTTTTCTTCTTGCAACTCTTTCTCCCAAACCATTAGTTTTCGCTGACAGAAGGATTAAATATAGACTTGGTCAGAAGAATAGTTTCAGTAGTAAGGAGGGACAATCTTTTTAAATAGCTCAGCTGGGATTTTCCATTTACACAAGCTCTTTGCTAATTTCTACATTTACAAACAGTTTTCTGTTAAGTCCAGCTTCGAACAGCAGAAACAGTTGTTTCTGTCAGAGAAGGGGGGTGGGAGTAAAACCTGAATAATACCTTTATTTGGAGGAAAGTCATCTTCCTTGAGAAAGGAAAAGCAAACAAGGAAAGCCCAAGTATTGTGCAAGGGGCACAGAGCTGAGTAGCACTTGATAGTATGGAACAGGTCATACACTGGCAGCCATTCCAGGAGCTGCTTCCTTCCCGTGCTCAGTCACTTTCTTTTCCCTTCTGTTCTATGACCACATACTCGGTGTTAGGAATATTCCTCTAGGGATGACATGCTATTTCTTTTTGTCTCCTTTTTTAATTAAATACCTAATTGAATCTCTGCCAAGAAGAGATTTGAGATAGCAAAAGTAGAACTATCACCACCTCTCGACAGTGTGGGGTGTTGTGAAGAGATGCAAAAAGCCTTCTGATGCTCCTAAAGCCCACATTGTATCTTTTCTTCATTAAAAGGAACAGTTTGTTGATAAGTATATATTCCCTGGCTCCCTAGGGAGTACAAGGGCTTAATGACCCACCAAACAAACTGTTGTCATCTGTTACCACCTTGTTTAATGACTGTGGGCTCAGTTCAACAAATCAAATAGATAGGCATTCATTAAATCTGTATTTAAATTTTATGATAAGTAGGAATGGATTTAAACACACACCACAGAGTGAGCTCCTAACTGGATCTTCTGGAACAGTTTTGTATGGAAATGTGTTCCCAGGCAATGTAGCCAAGCAAAGTGTGCCTATTTTACTTAATCTCCTTATTAAAACCAATGGTTCATGCTGTTCCAGTAAGAAAAAAACAACAGCAAGCTTACATAAGGTGTTCCCTTGGAGGATATTAATCTCTTTATATTTAGGGAAATCAAAGTCTTGATTCTCCAAGTGCAGAAGTACTAACTGAAATCATACAGGGACATGTCAGTAAATTAACCTTTATGAGTACAAGCAATACCTTGTAGATAAATACATTAGAGAAATCACGCAACTTCGGATATGTAGGCATGAACAGCATCATTTGATTAGGCCCTTTGAATTCAAGAGATTTTTCTGAACAGAAAAGTTATCCAGTATGCTTAAGTTCCAAACTCTCCAAAGGTTAAACACTCAAATACCTTGAAGAAGACCAGGCACAAGCATCTCAAATATTGGATCAAAGCAATAGAAACTGTCAGGAAAGTATAAATAAAATTGATACCCACTGTAATAGAATGGAAACAGCTTAAAAATATTTAGATAATATTTTGTGTTACAGTATTTTATAAAATTATGTGAGACAAAAGATAGGGCATTTGCACAACTGTGACTGTCAAATAGTTTCTACAGTCACCAACAGAGATGAGAGTCCCACTGTGCCTATCAAATTAATGTGTGGTCTAAACAGCATATCTAATGAAAAACCAATGGGTGGACTGACTTCCACTTTAGAACTTTCTGATACAGGTTTGATTTCTGAAAATTAGAAATTCTAGCTCTGAATGGTCACATCCAGAAGAACAGGATAATTCAATGCTGTTATGACACAAGTGCAACAGCTTTCCCTTCTTCTACTCTTTCACCCCATCTTCTTGCTTTAGTTCTTTTCAGAGCTACCATTTTGTGGACATCACACTTATACACACAGAGCCTTCAGTGTTACTGTGTCCTTTGAGTCCGGTCAGTGTTCAAAGCTTCAAAGTAAGACCAGGTCAAAGTCTGAATGAGCCTGGCAATAGTATGATCTAGATAGACAAGGCAAAGAGCTGTTTTTTTCAAAAAATCTTGACTTGTAAGGCCAGCAAACTGATTCACATAAAACTGACCAACTTGAAGTTCCTTCAAATCTAATTATTAAAGATAAACTTTGCAAAGTTTAAGTTGCTACAGCTGAAGTGAGGACAGTTCACAGATTTCTATGCACCGCAGTAGTCTTCTGTTAATCTATTTCTCTTGTATCCATTGACTGGTTTTGGCTTCCGACAAGGATTTTGTAAAGGGATTAATTCTGGTTTGGAGACAACACACTAGTGGCAAGATGAAAAGAGAATCATACACATCACTAAGGACTTCATTTCCTGTATATCTTGATCTGCAAAATGATTGCTTTAGCAATTTGGAGGAAATTTTTCAGGATTTGCAGACCTGTGCACTGATATGACAGAAAAAGGAAAATATGTGCAATTTTTGGCTAGCTCAGAGTGCCAAAGGCTGGGCAAAGCAAAGATGAGCAGATTATGTTAGCAGTACCCTTGTACTAAGCGATGGATGATAGGGATAAAATTTGAGATTGGGTAGGGGGAAGACACCTAAAAATAAAGTTTAGAAGAGAAGGAAACCAATTCCAACAATCATCGGTCCAACAAGACAGGCTTAATCTCAGAAAACTGCCAGACTCTGCTGGAAGTGGGTATGCAACCCTTTTCTGCCTGGTTTATGGAGAGAGGAGATGTCCTAACTGGTACTTCCACATACCAGTACTGTCCTCCTCATGTGCCTGACAATGACTCATTACAGCAAGATCTGTGGAGAAACTTTCTTAAGGACATCAGATGGATCCCGAATAGCCTTTGAGGATTCACACCTGCTTGGACCAGGCAACTGTGTCTGTGCAGTCTTCCTGCCTACAGTTGCCACCCCATCCCCCTCCCATATCTCTTCACTCCCTCAAAAACAATATGTATCAGCTCTGCTCCCTGTAGCTGTGAAGACCAGTATGGTACTTTTTCCTTATCTCAAGCACCACATGGATGCAGGCAAAAACAAATGCTTCACAGTAACAGATGCAAAAATTTCTGTTCTTCAGTCACTTAGAATGCAATGACTCCAGTTCATGGTGCCATAGAGCATCATCTTTTCCCTCATGCTTTATAAATGAAATCAAAAAAAAAAAAAGGAAAATAAGTCACACAGAAAATGCAGCTCACAAGAACAGTATTTTCCTTCCAGGCTTCCTTGGAGCTAATTTTAGATCCAGCTACAAATTTCTACTAGCACAGAACCATCAGGGGGGAAAAAAGCCTCCATCTGCTCCCTGACTTTCTAGTCATCCCTTTTCTGCCAAGAAAACAAAGTGTTATTGATAGACAGAACCAAAATCCCCCACTGCCCCTACAAAGAGGAGAGGCAGGACATGCATGTTTATAAGCATTGGGGATATTCAGCTGTCACTCAGCTCTTGTATGACCTGAAGCAAGTTGTTTTGCTTTGCTGTCCCACCCAGTCTGTCTCTCTGCGACTTGTCCCTCAAGTCAAAGGTCTGCTTTCCTCTCCTGCACCAAGGAGCACACCTCAGGCAGTGTCAAACTGAAGCCCTCTTCAAAAGTTTTACACAGACCCCATTAATTTCTGCCTCACCCTCCCTTCAGTCTCATTTCAGTCGTGCTCACTCTTGGCAGGTAATCTTCCAGCCCACATCAGTGGTCCTTTCCTCCATGTCACTTTGTTTCCACTTCCTTCAGCTCTCTTTTCCTTACCCTTCCACCCATCATCCCATCTTTCCATTCCCAAAGCTAGATCTCTTTTCCTGTTGTTTATTTCAGGCTCCAGCTCTTCCTTTGCCAGACTCCTTTTTGCACCTCCTTCCAAGGATGGAGGGAAGAGCACTCTGTGGACTGGCAAGCCACCAGCAAGCTCTCCCACGCCTGCCCATGCCACCCCCCATGCTTCTCCTCTTCACACCAGCACCCTGGGCAGCACAACTCACGCAGACAGCTGCAGGGGAAATCATGCTTAAGAGATGACAACGTCATACAGAGAAACTATCCAGTTCTCCAAGAATGGCAGGAGAACTTCTGTATGCTGCTGTTGAGCAGAAGTGAGATTAATGCATTAAGGAAGAGCATTTGTGTGTGTGATGGACTTTAAGCACACACATCCAATTGGCTTTGGTGGAATTTCCCACCAGCCATACTTCAGCACATGCACAAATGGCCACTGGATCCAGAGCAAACAGACAGGACACTGATGTAGCTGAACCCCCACTTCCACCAGTTGCTGAAGACAGCCAAGGAATGGCTGTGGCTGCAATACAAGTTGGCAGAGTTTGGGGGTGGGGAGAAAAAAAAATGTGTGGTGGCTTTGTTCTGTTGTGGCAACATCAGGAACGAAAGCGGTAAGTAGGCAGGGAAGGATGTTAAACAGTTCTCCCTACACACACACCCCCATTCAACACATGAATTGGCAAATTTTCCCTATTATTTCCCGCACACACACTGTTTGTGAAAGAAGTATTTCCCACAGAAGCATCCTCACTGTGCAGACACGTACGCTTTCAAGTTGCTAATTCATGTACAAGCAATGTTAATAAACCAGATCTGGGCACAGTCACACTTGGCAACAGCCACATCTCTTCCTGGTTAATAGTTTTAAGACCAGAAGGATTCTAGCTTGAGAGACATTGTCAAAACACTCTGAGCACACCAAATTACCTAACACCATGGGTGGCTTACACAGTGATTTTTATTTGGTGTATCTATCAAGTATATTAATATTAGTAGATCTCTAAATGAGCTATGTCTCTAACACTGCTCAGATAGATGTCTGTGAAACTGGAATTTCTTAGTATTCCCGTTAGATTTTAGAATGTGAGAGAGATGTAATTATTTACCATAAAGCCATGCTGTGTTAAGATATTACTGCTTACTTGTATGTAAAGCCATAATAAACCTTTTTCTTTTGTCTGTGTAACATTCTTCCTCAAATCTCTGATAAGACATCACAGCACCTGCTCCACAATACCCTAGATTTGTCATCCAGAAATCTGGTCAGCTTATTTTCAGTTCAAGAGAATAGTTTATTGTCTTGCTTTAGGGGATTGCGATTCTATTTTTAATTAAAATAGATTTATATCCTCCTGTTATCACCAGGTTCAGACTGCACTTTCTCAAAATGGATTCAGGCCAGAAAGAAATGTGGGAACAAGCAATGAATGCTATTAAATCTGAAATAGGGTGGTTTAGTTGTATTCACAGGCCAGCCTGGTTTTGAGGTTTAACCCTTTTGATGAACACATCCTATGGAACTGATCTTCGAAGATTCTCAGAGTTCTCTGGTGTCGCTGCTTCTCTCACTCCTTTTAAAGCTTAACTTTTAAATCAGTGAAGAAAATTCCTTTGAAATTGGAAGTATTTAAGCTTTCCCTCAACTTCTTTGTTTGGAAAAGGATTCAAGGGAGATCAGTGCTATACAGACCTTTAACATAAGGAAAACCCCACAGCTGCTCTATTTGAAATGTACCCAAAGAGGGCAGTCTCCTCTCAATAAAGCAATTCTCCAGTTTTCTTGAGTGTTGGAGTGACATTTAGGCCTTACTGAAGTGGAAGACGTCACTTCTTCCTGCTCCCTTGGAATTAGGATTTCAGCCCTTCACATTATCCATTAGCATAGACCATTGAAACCTTGTTATTCTTAAATAAAATTACGACCCTTTCATTCCTTTTCAAATCCAATGACTCACTGCATCTTGTGGCAGTGCAGGCAGACAGACACAAGTGAAGCACTGATTATTTTGCTTTCCGCTACCTCTTTTCCCCCACTTAAGGATCTTTGCCAAGTTTTGCCCCAGTAAGCAAATTACAGCGTGCAATGGGAGTGCTTGTGCAGTGACTCTGGAATCTTCCTCTTTTCTTGCTGTACCTGCTTGTTAAAGCTTTAGCAACCGAAAATTTCTTCATTTCTCTTTTTATGGGGAACAAAAGGAGATTAAATGCTGTCAGAAAGGATGGATACATCATTTCAGGTAGAAGATTCTCATCTTCTTGGCAGCATTTAATCTCTCTTTGATGCTCACATGGGCAGCTGGCTTTTCAGTTTTGCAAAGCTCAGGTATCTGTTCTGTTGAATAAGTAACTCAGGAATGAGGATTTCCTGGGTGGGATTGAGGGAGGCACTGCTTCAAGTCCACACTGCCCCACTTTGTGAAGCACAGCAAATCACACTCCTAAAAACATCAGTACAGATGCAAGGCAACCCTCTAACAGTTGCTGCTGATTTATCCAGAGGAAGCATAGACTAAGGCTGATCCACAGCCTTACAGCTGATAAAAGCTTTCCAGAAGCATTTATGGAGTATGCCCCCCCTCAGGAATGAGTCCACCTCGAGACCTTAAAGCAAGAATGCCATATTAACTTCAGACATGATGGCTTGCCTCATTTTACAATGTGAAGTAATTTAACTCCTTGTTGGGCTATGGGGTATAAGGTGACAGCACAGATGCTGAGCAATTAAAATAGAAGTGTATATGAGGTGAATATGACCAGTGGCTGGTTACCTGCTGGTACCAGGTGGAGCACATCATTTCACTCGTGGTTCAGTGGTAGCAGCACTGTGGGTGAAATGCTGCCACAGTCAAGATTTGATACCCCACCTCCAATGTTTCTCATCAGTGCAGGAGCTAAGCACCACAGGAACTGTAAATTCCCCTCTTTCACAAACAAGCATTCCCATGTGCAGTGGATTTTGTTGTGGGAAGGGGTTTATAGGCCAGCACTTAGAACCATCTGGTCAGTGTTTAACAAGAAGTTGAAGCTATAACGTAAGCATATTTTATTCATTCAAGGGCTCTCCTCCTGGCTAGCAGCCAACCCCCAGGCTCCCTAAGCCATATCCCCCTCCCCATCAAATGCTTTAGAGACCGATGCAGTAAGTTAAGCGTCAGAAGAGCAGGCTCTCATATAAGTCATCTGGCTCGCCTGACATATGTGTCCTGCAGACACAATCCTTACCTTCCTCACCCTGGGGTTAGGTACTTGGGTGACAGACATGTTGGTGTCCACAACTCCTTCTCCATCCATGCCAGAGCAGGAAGCAATGCCCTGCAGCCATCTCCTCCATCTATTTCAGGCAAGTGAGAGATTTCAAGGCAGTTTCACCTGATCTAGTGGGGCTGCTTGTCCTTGCTGCCCACCTAGGCCAACACACTCACCTCATCCTTTGCAAAAAGATGCTCATTTTCAGACAACCCCTTTCCTGCACTACCTTACCCCACAATTGCCTGAGTACAAGTTGCAGGGCAGGAAACAAAATCATACAGCTGATGGGGAGAGGAGAGTCCAGCTTAGATTGGGATCAGTTTCTTTCTGCAGTACATCTTGTGCTCTTCAAGCACTCTCATGCCCCAACTCTATGTGTCCAAACTACACGCATGCAGCAGGTCAGTCTGGCAGACAAGCCAGTACCATGTTCCGGGGGCTACAGGACCTCTGAGTAAAACAAGACCTGAAGACTGACCCTCCGTTAGTCCAAGGAATAAGTAACCAGTCACTCATCTTCCTCCTGGGCTCTACAGGAACAGAAAGCATCATCCAAAAGAGTAGGGGTTACTCTCTCTGGTATGTGTAGCAGATAATCCACAGTTCAGCTTTTCAGATATTTTCCTTGAGCACAGCCTAGAATACTTAAAAGCCTTTGATAACAACTGGAAAAAATCTGCTAAGAAACAAACCAACCAACCTTTTGGTGACTGCAATTTTGAAATGCCCTTCCCTATGGGGATTTCCAGCAATTCTGCATTTGGAACTCCTTTTCTCCTTCTCTGAAATGGGCCCAATGACTGGAAAATAATGTCTGTAATTTAAGTGGCTGAGGCACTGCCTCCTCAACATTGTAGGTGTTTGACCGCTCGTGTTTAGGAGGAATTTTTAGTCTTGGTCTTCTATTAGTGGAGTGTTTTTTGTTTGTTTTGAGGGTGTTTACCTCTATAAAATAGGCTTTCCAAAGAGTGGCAAAAGTAACCAGGCCAGGATAGGTATGAATTTAGATACCTTTGTGACTACACAGTCCCTGAAAGTTGGCAGAAGATGTAGATGGGATCCTATCTGTATAAAACCCACCTAACTCACCAGTAGGAATGATTATATTTTTCCCCAGGAATTTCCTCCCAATCATGTCAGTTGGACTGTCATGAACTCACATTAATATTCTAGCTGAAAGCTAGTAAACAGGCAAACAAATTGCTGTTTTGTGTACCCAAGTTTTTCACTTCCCTTCTCAATAGCTTCATTCATCAAACCAACCAAGAAAAAAACACCACAGAACTACTTAAAATAGCATTCCACCCAGCCATGCAAACTGTCAGTAATGAAAAGTAGAATTCACCGCATCAAACAAAGTCTACAAATTTGCTTGAGGATAACATGCCATCAGAAAAGTAGATACACTTTTGAGGCCCAAATTAAACCCCAATGTCCGGTTCTACTATTTATTAGCAATCCTAGCAAACCTCAAACAAAACATTTTAAATACTGGATTTAACTTTTAGTCCATCTGACCTGGCCTCTCATGTTTGGTAATAATTCTTACCCTGTGCTTCAGAGGAACTGGCATCTACAGTGTTGTAAATAGAAAGGTCCTCCAGAGCTTTGAGACCCAGGAACAACGAATATATGCTCAAACACTCTGGTGTTGCTCCCATTGACACTTAAATGTCTGTTGATTTCAGTATGGCAGACATATGTAAAATGGCTTTTGTTGCTTTATAGCCAGTGTCTATAAGCCCTTATTTCCTTTGGCTTTAATGACATTTCATTTGATGATACAAACTATTCCCATTCTTGGGAGTATGTAGAGTCAGGCTTTATCTTATGTACCAAATGATCAGGGCTCGTGAAGGCAGCTGGAGACAAAGTCCATTCCTTTGCCTATAGAAGAAAAAAATCTGGCTTAAGAGGCTTTTGCCTCTCTAAACCTGCCCAAACATTCAAAGCTCAGTTTGACCATCACAGCTGTCTACACAAGCACAAGGGAAGCAAACTCCATGACTGTTAAATTATTGCTGCAGGGTGTTCCCCGCTTCTTTCTATGCCCAGCAGCACTTACAAGCCTGCCTGTACCCCAGAACAAGGCCAGGGGAGGTGGATAACCTGGCCCTGTCCAGGGAGTTAGCAGGGACCATCAATACCATGTACTTCTGTCAAGCTCTAGGAACACTGCTACAGCAAGTCCCTTGTAATTCATAGAGATGATCCAGGAATGAGGAGAAAGAAACATGAAAGAAGACACAAATTTAAAACTGCAGGGTTTTGCTGCTGCTTTCAAGCACAGGAGTTTAGAGAAAAGTCTAACTACACACTTCCTTGCCCCCAGAGTGAGCAGAATCCCATAGAAGGGCTGAGAGCAGTGAGAGTTCTCCATAAAGCACTGAAACAGTTTTGCTTCAGTTATTAAAGAAATTCCTCTTCCTTGATTCATTGTGGCAGCTGCAATCTAAGAAGACAGATGCTCCTGAGAAGAAGCAACCTTAATTCACGAAGCTGTCCTCCCCTCTCCAAATGCAAGTATATTTTATGTCTTTGATATTAAATGACTTTTGGAACAGCACTTCAGATTTATCCCGAATTGACGACAATTGAGAGGCATAAACTACATAAGGCTAGAAGGTATCTCATGAAGGGACATAAAGTGAAATACAGAAGTTCCTGTCACCAAGAACTTGGCCATGCTAAGCAGAAGGTCTGTCATTAATCCCTTCCCCAGGCAGGAGGGTGACCACTGGTAGTGACTGGGTGAGTCTTTCCCTGCACTTTATCCCCAAATTTCAACAGTCAGTCAATTTCAACTGAGTCAGCACAGTTAACACAGCCTGCAGCAGAGGGGTCCTTTATCCATGGTGTAGGAGGGCAATCTATCTCATAGCAATATCTATGATTAATATTTCTTCTCAAATCCTCTTCATCAGGCCTGCAATCCTTCTCCTGCCTTTTACAGAAACGAACTGACAGAAGAGAGTTTGCAACTGCTTGGATGCACATCAGTCCAACCAAGTACCTCTGTTTTACAAGTCACACTTTAGCATAGAAAACAGAGAGGAATTCTTACAGTTTTCTCTTCGAGGACAAAACCTTTTTCCCATAAGGATTCATGTTTCCTGCATGCTCAGGAATTAAGTCCCTGTTTTTTAAAAACACACCAGCGTAACAGTATCAGCCCCCATCTGACTTCTGCTTTGCCTCTCATCAGCCACTGCCCTTTCCTCATGCCAGCCAGCACCTCCAACAAGCCATGGCAAGACCAGGATGTCAAAGGGGCTCAGATCCGAGGGCACTGCAGGAATTTGAAGTGTTCTTATTTCTTTTTCTCATTAATTCAATTTCAAATATTAGAAGATGACCCACCTTCATCCTTGCTTAGCTAGAAATAGACCAAATGTCTATGACCAGGCTGAAAACACAGTAATACAACAACCCACAGAGCGGTTAAAGCATAAGCAATACAGACATGGGCACAAAGTCCCAGGTCTAATCACCCAGTAAAAAAGTAAAAGTTTAAGCAGTACCAAGATGTCTCCTTGAATTTGCGGATAATGTGGCATGACATCTTTAAGAACTGTGAACTGTCCCTGCCTCCCTGTGACAGCAAGCTCAGAGCTATGCAGGAAAAGGAGGGTTAATCAGGGCTTTCCCACCATGGGGGATCCTATCTGTGGCTCAAGAAGAGCAAGTCTGGCCTGTCTATGGAGACTTACATCTTCTCCCCTCCAACTCCTACCATCTTCCTCCTTTGAACAGAGGCATCTTCTACAGTGCACACGTTTTACTGGCCCTCAGGCATGGAGGATCTACGATGCCCACTGCTGAGAAACATCTACTGCAACCTGGAGTCCTCACCAGCCACCCTTACTGTGCCTTTTGGGAAGCAGCTTGTTTGGACTTCCTCACTCTGCAGACAGCAAGCAGCAACAAGGAAGACTTTTACATGGTGACTTGCCAAAATCTTGACAGGGCACTGAATGTCATTTTTAAGACAGTATCTAGCAACAGCTTTGACATATTCATGTAGAGGTACAGAGTATAAACTGTGACATGGTTCCAAGCCCAGCTCAGAGCGGCCCAATGGTCTCTTCCTTCAAAAAGTCTGCAAAATCTTCATTGAGAAAAATATTAAATTCACTGCCAAGTTTTCAGATACTAAGAGAAATTAACAATATCATCCACATGGGTTCTACATATCCTGTAGTACCTGCGAGAAGTGCTTAAAAAAATGCATATTTTCCACCAAAGCATTTTCATTTGAAGTAAGGGGAGATAGAAGAAGAAAATGTTTCTATAGCTGTTATTTAAAATCTTATTAAAAATAATAGAGTAATGTATTTGTTAGTAAAGGACTATAGTATCCACGCAGTCTCAGTATGATGGACATAATGTAATCTTGTGGCAAGGGATAAGATACCACCTGTGCAATCATGTGTGCTGTAAGTGAGAGGGTTATTCACTCTGGCATCTTACAGCGATAAGTACCTCAAGACACACTGACAGACAAGCAGGAGATGTAAAGCTGTAACACAAGATCTGTGTCACAACCAGCCTTGCCACTTCAAGGGCTGCCAGGGATGCTCACGGTGACAGAGAGGAATAGGAATGGGAGCGTGCTGCAGTCACTGGCGTGTCTGGAAGGACATGGGGACAGCACAGAAAGTCCCCTAGAGGAGGGAGTGGGGTGATAAAGCCCTCTCCCATGAAATCTGGGTATGTTCATGGCAAAGTATCACTACAGCTCCAAAGCAGTGCTGTAACTCAACTTATTCCTACTTCTTATATGGTTTTTCCTCCTTCCTAATTTCAACACCTGTCTGAGCACGTGAACTAAAGGGCAGAGAGCCTTGTAGAAACATAAAATTACTGAAGAAAAAAAGAGCATTTAAGAAAAAATACGTTAACAAAATTATTTTTTTTCAAGTTAACATCAAGGTACAAAATACCAGATACTGTATGTGGTTATCCTCAGGAAGAGGATTTAAAGAACATGCACAGTTCTCCATTTTTTCTTGTGAGTATTACTCAG
The DNA here is from genome assembly GCA_028020825.1 of Podargus strigoides. Taxonomy (NCBI): domain Eukaryota; kingdom Metazoa; phylum Chordata; class Aves; order Caprimulgiformes; family Podargidae; genus Podargus; species Podargus strigoides. The sequence goes on from CM051621.1 coordinate 13,724,646, forward strand.
ACTAAACATAGAAGAATATTTTTCCTCTGTAAAGAGAGGCATATAATCAGCTTCCAGGCACCACACTTTCTCTCCTTCTCCTTAGATTTAAGATCTCCTTTTCAGCTCACCAGTCCTGGGGTTTACTAGTTGTTACTCTGTCTGGCAACTCTTGCTGGGCTGGCTTAGTTTTGAATTTAAATCCCTGCTCAATTATCACTGCACAAATAAATTCCACCAATCAATCTAACATGATCCCTAGCCAAGGTGAGATTAATTAATCACCTGTAAATTAAGATAGATGCACATCTGGTGCAAATCACTGTATTTCTCTAAAAGCCAACTCCATTATCTCCACTAGGGACTAGGTTTTAATGGATTATCATAGCGGAAACAGCGAAGCAGGGACACAGAGGGTGCAAGGACATGACACTGTAAGACAGTGGCAATGGTCACAGCCTACGGAGCCAACGCCATAACCAGCAACCTTTGCAGTTTTTCCCACCTCCAGCATCGACCTTTTCCTTCACTAAGCTGTTGTAGTTAAAAGTATCTCGTGTGAACTCTCCTCTGTCTCTTGGGGCAAGCACTGAGGTATTCTGAAAAGATTTTCTACACTCCTGTGCACACTCATGCAGCAGAGAACAAAGGACTCCATGTTTTACCTTCATCCTGTGGTTTGATTTTGAGAGCATGTGGGGTTTTTTGAGCTAGTGCAGGTAATTCAACATTTATGAATCAAAAATTGTGACAGGAGAAGAGCTCTGAGGTTTAAAAAGAATAAGAAAGTATTTCATCTGCTTTCTCCTTCTGCCTTTTCTCCCCTGTCTGCTCCCTGAGTCTGGATTGATGTGATATGTTCAGATATCCAGCTATTTCAAGCCATCTTTGTTAAGAGCATTCATTGCTACATGCTGCTATCTAGTGGTAAAACTACAAATGTTTGGTGAAGGGTTACCAAACATACTCCCAGATGTAACTGGTTTTATACACTAAACTTCTCAGCTGTGGCAATGGAATCTGTGACCCAATAAATATTCATTTCCCCTTAAATAGCTAGCACAAGTAAAAATAATGTATTTAGTAAAATAGACTGATCTTACTTCATACACTGGACATTTTACTATTCATGAAGGAATTATTTTCCTTTGGACCAATGTGTAAGTCTAGCCCCATGTGATTAAGGAAGATGAAAGAAGAGGCTGATTTGCAGAGACAAAAGAACTTTCTCTGGAAAGGTGGAAAAGGTTATACTGTAGAAGAGGGGTTACAGACCTCTCTTCCTTTGGGTATTGCTCCTTGAAGTAGCAGTGGCCTCCTATTAAATTATAGCTACTATGGGTCACCTGTGTCACAGGATTAGAATCAAAGAGTGGTTAAGGTTGGAAGGAACCTCTGAAGATCATCATGTTCAATCCCTCTGCTCAAGCAGGGTCATCTAGAGTCAGTTACCCAGGACCATGTCTTGGCCTTTGAATACTTCCAAGGATAGGGACTCCACAACCTCTCTGAGCAACATGTGTTGGTGTTCAGTGACCCTCACAGTAAAAAAGTTAATGTCAGACGAGATGGTTTCTGCTCTGTGACTGCATGGCCTAACCATTACCAACAGCAAGACTGTCTGAACAGCCTTCCTGTGCTCTAGTTCTGAGGAAAAAAAATGGTTTGTAATCAGGAAGTTGTGCTGTTTGAGGTTCTCATCTTTATTCCACTGAAAAAAATAAAGTTGCCTGTGGAAAACACAGGCATCATCCCACATACATACTCTGAAAAGCACCAGACACTAATCATGCTAAGCTAGTAGTCAGGTCTTAAAAATGAGGACAACTTAAATTGAATTATCTGTCAGAAACTTGGATCACTGCTGTTTCTCAAACATGAGTTCAGAATCTTGATCTGTATTATTATAACAGCCAGTAATCATCAGTGAGACATTATCCTGCAACCTGTCTTAATAGAAACTTCTGCTTTTTTCTTGGGTATTAAATATGCTGCATGAGCCATTGTCTGGTACTGGCTCTTCTTTCAACCACTCTGTAGCAGTAAATGAGGAGGATATCAGTTTTCCTTGGAAAGAGTTTCATGAAACAACTGAATTTGTGGAGCCTAGTCCTGTTCTATTAACTGTTTCTCTCTCAATGTCCTCAGTTTCTCTGAACTTCTCCACAAAACTCATTCCACTCTCTGTGTGCCAGGTATTTGTAATGCTCCCATCACCATCTCTTCAAAACAAAACAAAACAAAATGCAAAAATGAATGAATGAAGAAAGAAGAGGAGAGCTGTGAACTGAGAGAAATCCAAGCTGCCCTTGGTAGATTCACTGGGAAATTAAACAAGCTGCTTTTCTTTGCATTGCTTCAACACTTGGGTAGGAAAATAGTTCAGTCTGCTGAAAATATGCATTTGAAGATGAGCTGCTTTGTAATACTGGGTCTGCCATGAGATATAATTAAGCAGAAGAAAGACATTTCAGGTCTAGGATGAACATCTGTTTTGATAATGAGCATCAGAGTGATTGTTCTGGAGACAAATAAATCAACATACCCTTCACTTTGCATCACAGCCATTGCAAACAGAAATGGGAAAGCAGGTCAGAGCAGAGCAGAGATTGGAGGGGATAGAATGACTGGAAAGCAGTTCTGGCCTGGGAAAGCTAAGCTCCCTGAAGCACCTTGAAAAAAGGTGGCAGAAAAGGACAGACAGGAATTGATGAAAAAGCATTTCCTACAATGGATTATGCTGTAGGTCCTAGGTAAAAGCCCATCCGTATCTTACTTTTTCTTCCAACTTGCACTTTTCCAACCCTTGCTGCAGTGGTACTGGCATGATTGGGCCAGGATCCCTTTGATCAGACACTCCTCATCCAAGGCTGGAGACAACCTAGCCCATGAGCTTTTTTCAGGTGAAGTTGCTACTGACCACATGGCAATAACACACTACTTACCATATGATTTTACCATATTTTTTACTGTATGTCTGGAGCAAAGGGTCCCATTTCTTCTTAAGACTCAGTACAAATTCCAGAGATGTGGCCGGAAAGCATGTTACATGCATACTTGAAGAACCACCACAGTCTCAGGCCTGAATTTGTCACAAAAAATAGTATCATAAAAGAGTGAAAGGATCTTGGATCTAGTCTAGTGTCTTGCCTTTAGATGCAGCATTGTGCACAAGGACACAAAGAAGGCAGGAACTCGAATGATTAGTTTTCTTTCCTCTACTTTCTCAGGCCTTTTCTTTTTGTTCTGCGTTCATGATTTTGAGACATTAAATCAATGGTACTGTTAATTGCACTTCTTAGATTAAACATTTTGCTCAAAACACTGGTGCAGGACTGTTCATACTAATGAAGTTTTCATTTCATGATCATTATTGTTATGTTGGTGTTTCCCCTGTCACTGAGCCAATATCTAAGGCTTCATAAAGTAGTTTCATAAAGTAGGGTAAGAAATAAGGGACTATAAATCATGTGGGAAATTGGAGTAATTTAATCTAAAAAGAATATGTGCAGAATCCTGCTTCACTGAACAAGGGCAGGTGAGAGCTCGCTTTGCTTCATAATCTCAGACCAGTGGCTCTGCCACCACTTCTGAGGAGCTGAGTTGGGCTGGCCAACCTTGCCACCATAGACAGCCAGTCGGAGCAGGGCAGGAGCACTCTCTCCCACTCTCATCTCCATTCCCAGCTCAGAAAAGCCCTCTTCAGGTGGGCTCCTTTGAAGGCAGCTATAAGCTTTGCCTGTGCTCAGAGCCAGCACTGCATAACTGCATGGTGCATGCACTTTGGTTTCCAGCCCGGCCAACGGATGGATCTGAAAGTAGAAAAGACAGGAAAACGTTAGAGAGAGGCTGCAGCAAAACTGCAAACACTATCAGCCTACTGGCATAGCAGAAGGGATTAAACATCTGCATTGGTCAAACAGTGAGTATTGCAAGCTGAGAGGACCAAAACCTTCTTCGCAGCCCTCCACACTTGAATCTTTCAGAACGGAAAGTTCATACAGTGCCATTGCTTCCTTTGTTGTGCTGTTACAGATATTTGTCCTGCTGAATGCTCATCCCTCTGAGCCACAAACTAAGTGGGTACATCATAAATCATGGATCTGTCATCCAGCGTAGGAAAGCAGAGGCTGAAGGCAGCAGTCGCAGGTAATCCTCTGGCCAGAGCTGGCAGGAAAGCACGTGTTTCTCAGTGCCCTAATAACTGCCGTGCCAGTTCACTGGGAACACTGCCAGGCAGCAGATTCAGAGTAATGCATCTGAGCAATGAATAAATGACATAAACCATATTAAGCACAGTAATTCATCTGAGTTTTGTCTGCAAGATGTTTCACAGCAGTGTGCAATCTAAATGAATCGGTCTCTGCTAGGATGCCTTTCCCAGGGGGGCAGCCGTTACATCCTCGCTGAGTCATTGTCTTGCTGTAGTTCAAACCAAACAATTCAGGATTAAAGCACATTATATTAAAAAATGATTTTACAGAATTTGGCCCAAATTCTACTGTCAGCTACAGTAGTGCTACATCGCACAGTGTGTGGTCACTCTCAAGTAACCTCTGAAGACCACTCTGTGGTCACTGCACTGAAGTAAAAAGACCACATTTTAAAGCTAGAGAGGAGCCAGTATTTCCACCCTTTGAAAAGACTGTCAGCTCATTAGAAACTCCTGACTCTCTCCCTTGCCATACACACACTCAAAAATGATTTTATAGTGGACAGTTAAAAGGATAAACCTTTAGAAGCAATAATGAGGAAAACCACATAGGTAGCCCTCCAGCACCCCAATACTGGCCTGATTTCCCTGCTCAGGAAGAGAGGAATCACAAGTCTTTTTTGAATGCAAGGGAGACTTGGGAGCAGGACGGCGGGGAGGCAGTTTGTGGATTCAGTGAAACAGTTAAGAAATCACTTGGACTTTGAAATGCAGGAGAGGGGACTGGTTTATCTCATTTGAACTGAAAGCCCTAAAAAACCCAGACATGCCCTGATCATTCAAAACATCAAGTCTAAAATAAAGCAAAATTAAAGTAAGAATTATAAAGATTTGAAATTTGAAAATTTGTCACAGATTCGGAAACACTTTCAAATAGACTTAAATCCTTGGCAAAGAGTAAACTAATGTTGCATATTATAGTCTGAACTACTGTCATTTATTTGAAGTGAATGGATCTGTGCTAACATCTGCCAGCAGATCACATAGCTACAGCAGTGCATCATACAGCTGTGAAGATTTTCAACTATAATATTGGAAACTACCTCTGTAGGAGTATCTCATTTGACTACTACATATTCTCTGCTAACTATTATTTCCATCACATTTTCAAAAACAAAGTTCAGCAATCATTTTATTTGTGAGTTTAATTGTTATTTAAAAAAATTAGAAAGACATAAAAATAGGATAAAATGGAATGGAATACAGAAATAAATTTGTTAAATTAAAACCACAGCTGACCTCTAGTGGCTGCTTGTCAAAATTAAAGTTCTTCAAATATTCCATGAGGAAAAAAAAAAAAAAAATCTCCTGAAGTCTTCAGTCTGCATACAAAGATTTTTTTTCTCCTCCTTTTCTCTAGAAATTCTCTCTTTTCCTTTTCCTCCTGCATTTCTCCGCCAGTTCCAGGCCTTCTCCAGATAGTTCTCCAGATAGCATCCAAGAGTTTTGCAACAAAGACAAAAAAGATAAATGTTTCTGCTGCTTTAAGACAAATTTTAAGTGCAAGTTTCCAGCTTTTAAAAAACATATTTTTAAAATATAACTTCTATTTTACTCAAAACAATTTGGATTTTCAATAGAAATTTGTCTTGCACAGTTTTAGCTTACTAAACGCATAAAATTGGCTAGTCAGAAAGTAGTTTTCAATAAAAGCCCCAATGTTTGCTGCTAGAACTAATATAATTTGTTTTCCTGAGTTTTTTTATAAAGGACAGTGCAACATTTTTTTCATTGAAACTTTGAAAATTTTATGTATATCATTGAAAGAGAAAAAATATATATACATATATATATATATAAAAAAATATTTATAGATACAGTATTTCCTCTTTTCCCCAAATCTTCAAAGCTGGGGAAAGCCCTGTTTGAAATCTAGCCAAGGCCATGTGGTAAGAAATCCAAGTATCCTCAAGGATCTTCATGAGCTATTCTCAGCAGATCCTTGGTACCTGGTTCACTCTCCTCCTGGTAGCTACCCAGCCTAACCTGCAGTGACATCAAGACCACCCATGTAACAGCACATCACCTTGCCAGGTCTGTTGTTGAAGGAGTGTTTTCTGAAAGCTGGACATGTAAATCACACCATAATTTTATAATTTAACTTGGCAATGTACTGGCACTATTCAGTACCTGTGCCAAATAATTAATCCCATAATTAATTTGGTAACATGTTGATACCTCCACCTCATGTGTTAGCCTGGGCCTAGTCCATCAGGTGGGTACAGCCCCCTTTTTTTAACATACGATGAGTTAGAGTTATGTATTTCTAATATTAACCCAATTTCCAGCCTGTTACTCCACATGAGGGTTAAAAGGGCTCGTGCATTGCTGCTTTGTCCAAGGAGGAGTCCCAGTTGCCTTTTTACCTTGGGAACAGGTTAGATTCTTGCTCAAGTCAGTCCCTAAGTGGCTCTTGCACCTCCTGCTTTTGTACTCCCCTCCACCTGCCTGCTAGGCAACATCGGCTGTGATGACCAAAGTGTGAGAGCACTGAGGTCACTTCTCCACAGCCCCATTCCTCTTGCTCTCCACATCAAGTCCATCCATTTGATGTGGAGATGTCTGAGATGTCTCTGTTCAGCCACTCATTTAAAAGTAAAACCTTAAAACACTTGCATTCTTCTTGGAGATAGGACGGTTTGCTTCATAACAACTTCCCTTGTTCTTTGGAAAATACTCACATGGAGAACTTCTGTTCTGTCTGTCTTTCTTACTTCAGTGGGGCCCATGGCTATCATCACTTCTGCAGCATGTCAGAGCAGATAGCGTGAGTACCAGGCACAATAAAGGAGTGAGCCTGGCCATGGAAATGCTCTCCACATTCATGTTACCCTGCATGTTGTGAGCAGGACTCCAAAGGCCAGCTCAGCTTGGAGAAGTACTTCAAACCACAGGACCTGCTTCCATTCACCCTGCTCTCATACGCAGGTGAGCACAGAGCAGTTGTAACAGAGGGCAACAGCTCAGGTCAGCGTCCGCATCTAGGGTGGGACCTCTTTCGTCATGTAAGGTCAACAGAGAGCACTTACTTCAGTGTAAATAACTGGAATAACCTCTGCATTGAAAAAATAGTCTTCTAAGATGAACAGACAATATTTTCTCTAAATAGAAGTTGACCTTAGAGATTTTGTATTTTTACACTTTTTTTCTTCAAAACAAATCATACCAACAAACAGCAGAGTGGTGCACCTATGATGGTCTGAGGATATAAGCAATGCTTTCTAGGGAAAGGTAATTATTATTAGAGCAGCTGAGAAGCTGGTGCATTCAAGAGTGTCTCTGCTTTTTCTCTGCCACTTGGCATTGTAACAGTGATTCAAACAGAGCCATAAGGAGCACAGAATTTGTCTTAAGAAGCAATTTGAAGAGCTAAATGTTTCTTTCACTTACATATAGGTTTATGTTTTCTGCCTGGGTGCAGTTAAAGCATGTGGGCATTGGCAGGGCACTGTGCACAGAGTGTGTAACTCAGGTCTTGAGATCTCCAGAGGGGCTGCTGCTTTCTCTGGGTGAAGTCACCACTGTTGTCACTTGCATTTACTAGACTGAAGACTGCACATCTTGGGACACCTGTACTACAACCAAACTCCCACCCAGCTGAGTAAACTCAGTGTGCAGCTCACAGGTGGCTCAGGTGGGGATGCCTGTGCTGACGCTGCCAGTCGTCTGCCCCAGTGACGAAGCAGCTCAGAGCAAAGACTGCAAGTAATCTGGGTGGGCTTCAGATCAAGCTTTAACCGAGAGCCTTGCAGGCTGTCAACCAGCACCCTTTTATGCATATTGACATTTTTAAAAAGCCAAGACAATAGAAGTTTTCGAAATGGAGCCTAGATGCATAGTATTTTCCTTGTAACTTGGTCTCAGAAATTGCACTGGGCCTGTACAAACTCACAAAATGATGAAAACTTGTATTGACGTGTGTTTGAGAAGTTCCAAAACAAGTCACTGTAATACCGTATAAAAATAGCTAAAATGGAAAATCATCAACAGAAAAACTAGAGTACTAAATGATCTATGTTATTATTCCTATAGTGATTAACATACTGCATTTTCCCAGCCTGCTGCAATTTATTAGTCCATGTTCTTCTGTATCAGTATCAAATATTATTCTATTATAAAAACTTGTGTGCTTGTTAACAAAAAAAGCCCCCAAATTAACTGTCAACATATGTTACTTTCACTTTTTCAAATTAGAGCAAGCAAACTGGCTCTAATTAGTTTCCTGATTAATGAGTGGATGGTAAGCAAGAGAATTACATTAAGAACAATTTCCAGTTTACACTGGTTAGAAGGAGGTAAAAAAATAATTTTTCAACAGGGATCAAATAAATCTACAGAACCTCATTTTTTTACAATGCTGTGAAAATATGCAAGGCATCACATTGTAAATTGCTGTTTAGGTCACTGGAGCAGGATGAATAAATACTGTTTGCCATATGAAATTGGCTAGTTAAATGAAGATCACAAAATTGTTTGTTGCTATATAAGGCTCATTTTTGCTATAAAAAGAGCAATTTTAATTTACAGGGGCTTAAGGCAATTTTCCATCTAATTTTATGTTTTATAATGTCTGCTAAAACACTGGTGCCTTATTAGTTTGTGTGGTCGAATATACATTGTTTCCAAATTTCAAGGCCATTCATTTATCTTGACCAAAGCAAAACATGATTACTTTTTCTTCCTAAATGCTAAGAAAAATCCATGCAGAACACATTAAGACAAGCCTAAATTAACTGTATCATAGCTAAATCTCTTTTTGTGACCAATAGAAAACACCATGGTTTATCTGGGTATGAGTAATGACAGGTTAACTTCACGAATCAAAACTATCACCCTTCCTATGCCACCCTTTGCTGTGCAATCTCACAAATAAAAAACTTAAAACTGAAATGAATTAAATAGTAGCTGCTATAACACAGATACAGCATGATTTCTTGAGCACCTGCGCTCTGTTCTCACCGGCAAAGGTCCCAGCAGCCAGGTCAGATGGCTTTTCATCACCCTGTGGTTCAGAGGCTTCAGCTTCCTACCACCTCAACTCCCAGACATCAGCATGTGGGAGGATAATGCCATTGCCCTGTTTCCATGAGCCAAACGCTGGGCAGTGCTGCCTTCACTACTAAGAAAATTGAATATCCTACTTCTTGGCCACGGCACAGCCAAGGACCATGAGCAAAGCATCAGACCTACACCCACAGGCTGAATTACTCCGAAGATCCTCAGAAACATCAGACATCTATAAATCTCATCTCCTCCGAAAAGCAACATCACTTACAAGATTCCAACAAGCTGATTTTTTTTGGTTTCTTAACTAACACCCATTTCGCTGTCCTTATTTTAACAACACGGGGACTCTAAAAGCCAAGAAAGGATCTGGACCTTTTGTGTTTCTTCCCTGGCTCACCATGAGACACTGAGAACAAGGAGTGGTGGATTTGGGGCTGGCTGGAACTTCACAGCAGATCTGCTCTGACAACACAATCCCAATTTCTCATCTTTTCCTTCTCTGCTTCCATAAGAACAAGGGCAATACTGCAATTTAGCTGAAGCTGCATAACCCCGTTGTAGATACTCTGTATGAACACAAGGCAAGGCTGATCTCAATGGCGTTTCCTCCAAAGACTTTCTCAACTGACGTTTCTCAGCCACTAGTATTGTATCCTCTCCACTCTAGATCTTCTCCAGCCACATAAGCTTCTGTTGCTCCTTTCTGCGTTCACCCCACTTTTTTCTTCCTATCCTCAGTTGTTCTCTCTGTCTTCTCTCTCCTAGGTCTGTCACAGCCTTTCATCCTAAATATGTACTAACCTCTTTTAACCCAACAGTTTCTTTTTCAGGTTCCAGGTCTGTACATGCTAAAGAAAGATTTTTTTCCTAGGAAAGGAGAAAGTTTGAAAGCAGTCAGTATAGCAGGCCTGTGTGTAATTATTAGCTCTGCAATTAACTAGCTCAGATGCATCAGTGAGGGAAGCAGATTCTCAGCACTTTGCAAAATCAAACCATTTTTATTTTCCAGCTAAACAGAGAGAGCCTTATGTGGGGAAACCAGGCAGTTGTGGGAGGCAATAATACCATACCTGTTAGAAGAACCACTAAGTTGTCTTCTTCCGTCCTTTCAACTTCTGAAGAGACGCTGAAGCAGAAGGAAGAAAACTCTGTTTCCTGACCCAGCAGCCCTGCTTTGTTATATATTTTTGTACACTGGTGCTGCACAGAGAGGACAGCTCTCACTGAATGTTTTGCAGATGAAGAGGTGGAATTGGAAACTGCCTCAATGCAAGAAACTCCTGTGTTGGACCTCGGAAGAGGCGGCAGTAGCATGGTGAGCGCTGTGCTCTGCTAGGCCATGGGACTGGCTGAAGACATGAACTCCCTTGGGGAAAACTGGATGCTGGGACAAAGATGGAAGACAGGGAGTGTCCGTGGTGGAACAAGGCCCACCAGCAGATGGGTGGCCTTTGCACATGGAAAGGCCATGGAACACAACTGCATGCACTACACTTTTAGCGTAAGTGAAGGAACTGGGGCTGCTGGAAACCCAAAGAAATTACTTTATTGGTCTTAGAGCTTCTTTTGTGGCAGTATAGACTGTTTTTAGCTAGTCAGGGACAAATGCTTGTGGACGCAAAGGTTTGTGTACAAACAGGAGACAATCCCATCTCTTTTCTGCTGAGAGAAGCACTAGAGCAATACTGTGAACACAGTAACACATGATAAGCACTGCTCCTCCACAGCAAAGCAAGCTCAAGTAGGATATCCTTCATAGACAAAAAACAGTAATGCAATTATCCTAATAAACAACTGTATCACATCTTCCAAGTAATTATCTTTTCTTTTCATGGTCAAAAAAGTAGAATCACCTAAACATAAAAAGAGACTCAATTTTTTCAAGCTAACCAGGATTTGTGGTTATAAAGAATAATGGCAAAGGCAAGGTTTTTTTCCTTTGTAAGAAAATTCTTGGAGCAGCATGTAAACAGACCTTCTTGTGGTATTAATATTACCCCATTTATGCTGAAGCTATGCAAACAGAGACATATAAAATTGTGCTCCTAAGAACTTAGGTTGCCAATAAATATTTTTACCACTTTTAATTTATACTGTTTGCAACTTTGCCCTCTCACAGAAAAGTGATCCCAGAATGCAAACTGAGTTATTCTGAGGTTACTGAAGCTATCAGACATTTAAAATAAAGATCATTTCTGTTCTTCTGAACTTAACCTGTTGCTTGTTTGGAAAGATTCGACTTGGCAGTTTGCAAAGATTCATTCCGTGGGCTGGTGACAAAACCAGAATTTTTAGCTCGAATTGATGGCAAGCAGCCTTGTTTAGTGCCTCAGGGGATTTGAGTCCCTATCTTGACCTTACCATATATGCCCTCACTGCAAATATTGGGTCTATTTTCACAAGGTTGCTGCTCTCCAGTTAGCTATCTTGATGTCTCAGTATTAAAAGACTCAGTATTAAATAGATTTAACATGCATTGCTATATCAAGATACCAACCTGTATTCCATCAAAACGAAAACATAGCTTTGGTCTTCCTTTATAAGCTTACTCAGTTAATAGAAGTTACAAATTCTTACCACACTGAAAAATCAGTGTGAAATATCAGCACATTTATTTTGGTGGCTACATACTGCCCATTGGATTTAGTATCTAATTTTCCTACTGCTTAAGGCGATACTCATCTTAAAAAGGTATAAGCTGTACCTCAAAAAACTGCCTTATAAATAAGAAAATTGTTTGAAATAACAAATGTGATAATTTCGAAGTTTTTCTTAAAACTTTTGGGTTCAAACTGCAAAAATTTTGTCTGTATTCAATAGGAAGGGAAAAGGACAGCTGAAGTTCTCCCATGGTGCTTGAATACGTGAGTTGGGGAATTCAAAGGAAAAAAGAAGTTTGGGACAAAAGCAGGGGAGCTGACAGCTCAGTCTGCCTGAGCGACTGCTGAAACTAGTTCTGAGCTATTATCTTTATAGTTAAGTGAATAGAAAAAGTTAGAGAATATTTTTCAAGGTCATGGGCAACCTGACTTTCTTAATTTTCAAGTGTTTGACTTAAATCTTTGCAATTTTAGGCTCATATACAAATGATCACACTTCTACTAAGGTATGGATATCATACCATTTTCATTTCTGTCACTTCATGTTACAGGGATGTTAATAACAGCAATTTTTGTATTATCTATTCTAGTACTAGATATTTACTAAAGAAACCAATTATTTTCTATTTTAAAATTCCTTTGGTTTTAAGCAGCGTTCAAAGCACTGATGTAGCTCCTAACTGACTGACTTAGATCCTATAATTTTGGGACATAAGCCCATAAAACTTCACGCATTGGCAAGTCTCTGCTCTCCTTTCATTCTAAACCTCTCCTCCTTGAGATGAAAACAAAGCAGAAATATTTGCAATTATAATGCCGTAAACCACTATTTGCTTGTTATATGTTTTTGGCTTTCAGGCTGGAACTGATGACAAGGATTGAAACCTGGCAGCTTGCTAATGAGGCAGCTTTGCTTTGGGGAGTGGAGAAATCTGGGCAAACAGGTACAACTGCAAAAAGGAGGTAGCTGCAATGGAAGTCTCTTCTCTGGGGACCTGGTAGTGGTCCACCTGGGGGTGGAAATACCCAGCTGTGGGCACTTTTCAGCTTTAAGTAGACAGTATAAGGCTGCTGTGGGGTCCAGTGAGTTATCTGTGTACCTCCTGGAGCAGCCATCAATGAGTATCATGACCAGATCCTGCTCACCTGATAAACATGCCATGGTGCTGGAGGTCTGTACTTGTCTGCAACCTTTCTTCCTGGTTTGAGAAGTTTTGTGCATATACATGAAATGAAAAAGTGTTAGAAGAGAAAAAGTAAATGAACATGACAGAATCAGACAAAAAGAGGAAGACAAAGACTAAGCACTGGCAAATGTCACTGTTTAACAAAGATCAGTGTTGATGGAGGTCAATGAAGCTGGTTGGCAATTAGCCTTTGGCTGTGTGAAGAAAGAACTTTTGACTAGTTAGTGCATTACTCTGCAGAGGTTAGTGTTATATACACTCACAAAATCCTCCTATGCCACCCAGCTTGCAAGCATAGAGCCAGGAAAAAATGATACTTTTTGCCAGTTGGCTATATAATTTTCAATGGCCAAAAGCCAACTGGCTGCTAATTGTTATTGCAGTGAAACTGAAAACAAAGCTCTTGGTATGAATACTTGTACTGTTTGTTATATTCCCCCTTGAAATTCTTCAGGAAGTGCCACGAACTGCTGCTCACACCCACAGCTCCCAGAGAAGATGAACTGGGTGCCTGTATCTGTGTGCAACCCTTAGTCTGCAGCCTTGGTGAATATTTTCAAAAGGCTTTTTGCAGCTGAGATTAGCTGGCTGCAGAGAAATTCATTTTCTTAGCCACTTTGCATGCTTCGAGCATTTTCCAAAAATCTACTGTACATAGTTCTATGGAGGCCCAGCAAACGTGAGGAGAGGGAGCTGACAAAGGGTGGAATTGCCTTCAATCATAAGAGAGATAAGGGACACCTATCGGCTATTATTTGCAGGAGAAACTCTTGAGGCAAGAAATATCTCTTTGTTTGGTATTTGTGTAGCAGCCAGCACAGTGGAGTGCTCATCAATGACAGGGAGGTCCAGGCACTGCCATCAAATAACAATGGTTATTTCCAGAGCTGACTGAACAGGCAGTAGCTGTATCACCTGTGCTCACCCTCTGAGTCACAGCTACCCAAAATAAATGAGGGAAATGTGTCTTGGATCATTCTTATCCCTCCCTCCCGTAACACACTTCATAGGGCAGCAACACTGAAAAAAAAAAAAAAAAAAAAGGGCATGCATCATTTCAGTTCCTTTGTTAGCCAGCATAGATGCACCAAGCAAATACACATCTTTCTCAGACTTCTAGCTGTTAATGGTCTTCCCCTGGGGGTCTCACTAGTTGTTATGGAAAGAGAAAAGAAAGATAAGGGAACTTGTGAACTAGAGTTCAAGGACAGTATGTCCGAGGTGAGCAATCAACAATGGTAATGGTGAACCTTAGAAAAAGAGGCGAAGAAAATCTTGTACATTTGCCAGGAAAGGAAAGCTGTGGTGAAAACCAACTGTGGGTGCTTACTCACAATGAATCAGACCTACCCAAAGTCCTTCAGAACATATACCTTTGATTTTAATGGCTAATTTAACTATTTATTCGATACATGCTAGTGCTTAATATTGTTCATGCAAACATCAGGCATATTTCACGATTACATAAAACCTTTCTTAAAGTTATTAAAAAATTGTACTTCAAAATATCTATCTACCAAGTGGATGGATAAATATTTTATCATTAGGATATTATTATGAGTTCAACCTTGTCCATACGCAGCTAGTACACAGAATCAGGAACAGGATCCAACCATTCATCTTGTAAACTCATAGTGAGACACTGTCCTTTCCCCAAGGCAAATCTAAAACATTAAACAGTAAACACTTAGGCAAGTATTTCTGCATGCAAGAAGAGTATTACTGCATGTAAGAGGATGGTTCACGGTAGGTAAATACATTTGCAAGATCAAAGCCTGACTTAGGGCAATTCACAGGTTGTGAAAAACACTGAGAGATAAAGGGAAAGAAAGGCTCAACACAACAGTGAAAGAAACATAATGAGGCACGTTAACATAGTAAATAAACTGTTTCAAATGCAAAAGTATCGTTGCTCTAAAAACTATTAATGATGTTATTAATCTCCATCATAGATGTGTCTACCAACATTTGTCACTCATTAATCAAAATAATAAAACAAAGAGGAATATCTTGAGAAATTGAAAAAAGAAAATATCACTGTGCATAAGCAAAAGACAGAAATATTTTTCATTTTTCAGAAATTACTAAGGGGGCAATTTCTGTCACTGCTATTATTGTTATTTTGGAGAACTAAGAATGATCCAGACACTGACAAAGTTCAAACCACACAGGGCAGAAAGGTAATAAGTGCTGCCATCCTCAGCTCTCCACCCTCAAGATGAGGGCTCACAGAGCCACCTTGCCCCAGGGAAACCCTGAGAGACCCTCCTTCATGTGGAGAAAAAAATGCTTCCCAAGCTCAGCAGCTGCTATATGTAGAACCCTTTATGCAATTGTATCTTAAATCAATAGTTTCCAACCTATTGTTAGCTTAGTTTGTGCCCCCAGCTACTCCCTCTTCAATCCTTGTGGTAAGAAATTGGTTCCTTAAACTGTATTGTCAACCTCAAGCACTCAAATTTTCATAGGTGAAGCAAAAATAGGATTAACCTGTGATTTTAAGAAAAATATGTTTAGAGTTTTTAGCTAGTCTTTGGACTTCTGTAACTTCAAGAAACACTTTTTTAGGTTTACCTTGGTGAACAACAGGACGAGGGGTTAACCACTTAGTTTAGAGTGATGAACAGAGGTCAAGCTGCAAATCTGCTATACGACTTCTTCAGTTTTTAGTGACATAAAATACCCAATAACATCACATCAGAAATGCTGCTCAAGTCATATGGCAAAATTACCCCTCCTAGAACAGATGTCTAATCACCCATACACAGGAGCAGAGAATTCAGAGATTTCACCACTGCCACAGGAACGTATCCACTGCAGATCTTCTTAGAAACATCCATTCCTACGGGAATTTTCAAGATTTTTTTACTTCTGCCCATATTGCTGGAAACCAAAATTCTTAACATGAGTGGAACAAACAAGAAGAAACAGCAGAACAGGCTAACCTAATGTGGTATTATGAATCCAAATAATTACAGCTTCTCTGTAAGATTCATTCAGCTGTGGATCTGATAACATTCCTCAACTGAAAATGCTGAACATATGTTATATAGTAATTATTTTGAATGGCTTTATAAAGGCTGCTATATCAAGACTTCATTTCTAGTTTCATTTGTGCTTTACATACAAGGTGAGTCAAATAAAAATCACGGTAAAGTGGGGTACTTGAAAGCCAGCATTTCTGCAATAGAATTTTAATTGCCTAGAAAGAAAATGTGTTCAGGTCAGCACACAGTGCAGCAGCTTGAATAGTTTAACAAATAGTGAATTCTGCTAATAGCTCCCATTGCTAATGCACGGTTAAAATTATCCACCGTTACTATTGTTTATTTACAAGGAATTTGCCAGCAATAATACATGTTTTTATTATACAGTTTTAGAGCATACCCCAAACCACCCCAAACTTCAACGGTGAAGAGGCAGAGGAGGGCTCCCAGGGTGGAGCCAGCCCCTGGGAGAAAACACAAGTCATTTCCAGAGCAGCCGTTAAGAACCGTGTTTTCTCTAAGTTAGAACACATTTATTTACTTTTAGCCAGCAATGTCCTGTTTAACGGCTGTGAAGTAGCACAAGGCAGAAGGGTAGTTGACTTTGTAAGTTCAGAAAAAAAGAATTCCAACTTTTAGACCACCATGAAAGAGAAGGGCCACTTTGTGGAGAGATGTTTGTGTCACACAGGAGTGTGCCAGGAATTCCTGCAGCATCATAGGGATGTTTCAGCCAGGCTTCCTGGAAGACCTGTCTGGATCTTATCAAGGACACATTGTACCAGAGCCACCTTAGGGATGTATTTTAAAACACACAGGCCCTATCAGTGATCTGTGGGCCTGGGGATGTGACTTGCAATCGCTCCTTGTCACAAAAATGTGCTCCTGAGTTTCAGCTTTTCTTCCTTAAAAAAATGTATGCCCAATGGGACATGTGGAAGGAAAAGCCAGAATGGAAATACCAAGGGAGAAGGTTTGCCCCATACCGTGAGATGAGGGATAGCAAAAATGAGCTGATTTACAGGTGTACCCTGGATTCAGTGGTCACTTACCTGCCTGGTCACACATTTCTGGTATGACTCAAAGAACCAGGTATTTAAAAGCTTAAAACATCACTGTTTAATACTTTTTCCGAGACTTTTGATCTTTCTTTTCCTTTTTATCTCCATCTTTTTTCATGGTGTTGAGTGGAGCGGAGATGAGGTGGTGGGAATAGGTGTGAGGGGATTAGGAAGGTCTTTTACCTCCCCTTCACCCAGTTTGGCTAACAGAATTGTTCCACTTGTAAACTCAAGTGATTCCAAACACACCCACTAGTTCTCAGATCATCTGACACATTCATTAGGAAATCAAAGGTCTTTTCTAGCTGGGAAGAGAAGTCTTTACATTAAATACTAAAATAGAAGCACTCTGGCATTCTGTAACTCTGTATAACAGATCATTATGCAGAAACAGACAGAGGTTCCAAGTTTTCTACAGGCTGAGGCTAACAATGTTTTACTGAAGAAACGACCAAACACAAAGTTTGTGAAACATCTAAATAGGTTCTGTCTTTTCCACAATAAAGCATTTCACATATTTTAAAGTTATTTGAAGTTTTGTGACTTATTTTTTGTGTTCAATGTGATACAAAGTGCCAGATCATTTCTTTTTTTTTTTTTCCAAATTAGTCAGATACATGTTCTTTTTCCTTCCTCATAAAAGTCCGAGTCACTGTAGCTCCATGTATTGGGCCCATTCAGCTAAAGATGTTTAGATTTCTCTTTTTTTGTACTGAATTATAATTTTAATTGGTTTTAGGTATCAATGCCTCTAAGTTAGAGTACATGCTTACAAACATGTCACAAATATAGCAGCCAAATCCAGATATTGGCAAGTTACTGAGTAAGCATAATTCATAGCACACTATGCATGTATATTGACCTTGCTTCACCTCTTTAAGCATGATGGGGTGCATTTGTCTTGGTCTGTCTTGAATTTAAACATATGCTGCAGAAAGATGTTAAATAAAACAGTCAAAGAAAAAATGTAGACAACACATTAGGGTACAGCACATGACTGAACACCACTGAGCTACAGCAGCTCCCATGATGAGCTTCCATTTGTTCACCTATTTTCACTCTATGACATTGAATTGTGATTCTGTGTCCACAGATTTCTACATGTTCTGACCTCACTGAGTGGCTTAAAGTAGGACTAGATAACATGATTGCAGTGTTGTTAGCACATAATGTGCCAAGTACTGTTTCAGCTAACAAGATGTATCCAGCTAGAATGGAGTTTTTGCCTGTTAATACACCACTTTGCTACTTGGGACCCTAATTCCAGGATAGATCTCTTATCTCCACTGTAAATGCAAATACACCTAAACAGAAGCAACCCCACAAGATAACACACTAATAATAACACACAAGATAGCACACTAATAATATTCCATCTGACCACACAAGGTGGTGTAATTTAATACAGAATTGATTTATAATATAAAACTATTGTTTTGCTATGGAAATTAGAGGAGCAATTTATACTGTTTCCTATCAGCACCTGGCTTAGCATAGGCATGATCTCAGATTGATCCTCCTTCTGCTTGCTCTCCTGTTCATTAGCTACGGTACAAGGAAAATGCTTTAAACCCTTCACGTATGGATTTCTGACTCCATAGCTGCTTGACTCCATATGAAACGTCCCTCTGATCTCTAAGGCTTCCAAGGTTTCAGACTTGTGAAGAATCTCACTTTAGCAGCTGCTCCCATAAAATGGCATATACAAGCAAATTAGTAGAGACCCGAATCTTTCCCTACTTACTCATGAAAACACTGGAGCAAAACCAGGCAGACTGACGTGTTGCCATCATCCCAGCTGTTTCTTGCCATCGCCATAACAGAGTCAAATAGTGCATAAACGTACCAATGGGCACTGTAGGGCAATTCTAGCAGGACAAACCACTTCCATGATTGCTAGACTGTATTGAAGTGGATTTGTGAGTGGGTTTTTGCTTCTTCTATGGTATCAATAACTCCTTTTGATGTCCTATTGCAGAGCTTTGTGCTGAGCAGTGTTTCAGGTGCCCAGGAGTCTCCATAGCCCTGCAAAATGCTACTGCAGGAAAAACAAGCAGCAGATGGACTCCTTCTCCCTGACATGCTCATACAAGCATTCCAGTGTGAGCAGCGGCTGAACTGAGACTTTTTTCCCCTCCTGGTCTGAGGTTCAGATGCTAATTCACCAGGGACAGAGCTGTGAGAGTTCACAGTGCCAATTAATATGGAGTCAAACACCCCAGCTCATAGCCCTTCCACGGTAACCTAATGAGGAGGAGAGCAAACAAAGTGCCTTAGCTAATACTTAATTAGAAACTGTTAAGGAACCATTTAAAATTACCCCTTTGAATTTCATAGCAAGGACATGGCTAGAAAGTGTTAGCAGACAATGTCTGCCCATGACCCCAGACTGACAATTTACGGCTTTTTCTTTTGCTAGGTAGCAGCTCCATCCTGCCAGCATCCCTCTCATTTTCTTCCAGGTTTTGACAAAAGCTCTTTCCTTCTAGCTCAAGCTACAATTTTCCCAGTAAGTCAGTGCTGTTAAGAAGGTGTCTGACTTCAATATTTAACAGAAACAGCACTTCTAGATTTACAAGACCCCAAAGGAGAAAAATCAGGCCTGCAATACGGGAAAATCTGCATTTAACCAGGTCAGTCTCTCTTGTAGACAGAGTCTATAAGCAGAGCTGTGAAGTCTCACACACTGAGCATGAGACTTACCCCACTGGCTTCTCTCTGAGGTCCCTTGGGTTAGAGCTCTATCCACACAGTGCACTATCCCCCCTACTTCCCCTCCCAGATGCATTGAACAGAGCAGAGCCAAAATCTGCTAACGAGCAGTAATTGGCACAGGGTGATAGAGAAGGCTGGGGCCAGCATGGCTGCCAGGGGCCCAGTGTTCAAAGGAGCCATGGAGGAGACACATTCCTCAGCTCCAGCCATGCACTATATTCTTTCCTCACCACCTGCCCGAATAAAATCCTTTTCCATGGCACTATTCATAGGTCCATCCTAACACACAGTGTAGCGCCCCATACAGATATGGCCCCTCATAGTTTGACTGGAAATAGATTAACCCATCTGCCTCATATAAACGTTGAAAATCATGGCAGCAGCTACCTATAGCAGTTGGTATCACTGAGGCCATTCTGATTTTCAAATCATTTACACCCAAGAGCACTGTTGTAAATGACTACTTGAAGCTCTTTCAGCACCAAAGCCTGAATTCACTATTTCTGGGACCCAGATATTGTCTGGGCCCAAAACACTGGCCCTCACACAGCAACCATGTCCATTAACAAGGTAAGACAGGGGTTTGTTTTTCGTCTCCATTCCTTGCATCATGTATGTTGAATAAAGGCTTCCAAAGCTTTCACCATTCATAAGCATGAGGATTTTTTCTCCATTAAAATTAGGAAGATCTCTAATTTTAATGAGTCATATGTTGTGGCAGCAACTTGAAGCTAATGAATTACAGAACAGAGGTTGGCAGCACAAACCTTCCATGAGTTGTAGTGTGCCCAATTATACTAACAGGCTGGGTAGCAAAGAGTGAATTATTCCAACAGAACATAAACCAGCATAATTGTTTTCCTGCAATTTTTATATCAAATATCACTTGTTTTTAAAAATATGTTTCTTCTTTCCTTTACCTTAGTCCTCTGTTGAGGAGAAGCTTGATCTGTGCCTGATCAGTTTGTTGTACCCACTGGAAAAAAGAGCACATATTGCTTATAGATGGATTAAGCTGTCTGTTTTCTGACTGTTTTTCTCCTCTTACCTACCTACCTTTAGGAAAGAAACTTGCACAAGCGCTTTCTCATGGCTGCAGGCAGCAGCATTGACTTTCAGTGTGGGTAGGTTCCTACAAATCCTGAGCTGATACAGCTCAGACTAGATGCCTCTTTGGGCTCCTCTACATTCTAAGACCCATAGTAGCAGTACAGCACACCACAGCAGAAGAAAAGGCTTCCTTATAGCACAGCTCCAGAGCTTCCTCACACAGGGAAGCTGCAAGAACATGACCCTGTCTGCATCAGGGATTTTGCTGCATGGCTCTTGCATATAGGTTCTTTTTCTATGGTTGGAGAGTTTTTTTCCAGGGTGTTAATCCATACTACACAGGAGAAAAAAAAATAATAAAATAATAAAAACAAATAATAAAACCAAATAATATTAATGGCTAAGATCTGGCATTTCACTGAGGCTCTTTGCTCCAGCACTCGGCAAGGATAAGAAATTGCTGTATATAAAACATGGCTTACAGCAATTTTGACCTTTTACAGTAAGGATTTGGACCAGAGCAGCTTTATGATGCCTGATTACTAATCATGGAGGTCCCCAGCATAGACAGTCAGGGAAGAAAAATTAATTCACCAGCACTAATTTGTACTTGGATAACATTTGGGGTGAAATTTTAAATGAAAGTCATCAAGGACCACAGGGGTAAAAGGAGTCTTTCAGTTTGCCCTCTTCCAGGGGCACAGGTTAAAAGGATATGACTGTTGTAGTGGAAAGACTTCCCACATTTCTCACTCCAGCAGCTTGTAAAAATAGTGGACTGGGTTTTATTTTATTTTATTTCATTTTATTTTATTTCATTTATTGCCTTATTTTCACAGACGTTGCTGAGCACAGAGCCTTCAAGTGTTCCAGCAGTATGCAGTCACTCAGAGAGGCCAAGGACTGTGACCCTTTAGGAGTCCCAGTGATGCACTTGAGCATCCCCAAACAGCCCCAAACCCTGGCATCTGGCCACGTACCCCTCTAAGCAGCAAGGCCTGAGGTGTGCAACGCCGTCAGTGCCAGGAACACATGGACTGTGCTTGACCCCATCTTGGGACTATGCAGTGCCATGACCTGAGAAGAACTCTTCAAAACTCTGGATTTAGGGCAACATTTTGCTCCCACATGTAGGAGGACATTTCCCCCTCCCCACCATCACCACCCCCTCCCCTGGTGTGGTGGGAGTTCGCTCCAGCAAATAATGTGCAATCAAGATCTGCAGTTCAGATCCAGGAACAGAATTTTGTTTTTAATTTATAAAGCATATACACAAAAGGAATCCTAAATCTGATTTTTATTTTTTGCGTATATACTATTTTCCTAGTATCAACATAGGTTTATGCATATAATTTCATTTGGTCTTGGTTGGGTCTTTTTCTTTTTAAAAATTCTCTTCAGCTCCTACTCAACAACACCCTTCCTGTCTCTTTCTTTCTCCTAGTAAATTCAAATGTGTGTGCACATGGTTGTGTAGATACACACACACAGACAGAGCCTCCGTTCAACCTTGCTGTACTGCACTGAGGTTCCCGGACTGTGTATTTCCTGTTGCCCAACTCCAGCGTCTTAGGAGCTGGAGGTCTCTCTTTCTGTTTACATGCAAGTTACTTCTAAATAAGATTTCCTCCATCATATGAGAATTTCTGATTATGTTCCCTGCAGCATTAGGAATGTCGGGTGAGAAGTGACTTCAGGGATGATGGCAGCAGGCATTACTACTACCTCCATCACACAACCACTTTCAGAAACTCATGATATCCCATCTTTAGACTCTGCTGGTTACTAGAGAACTCATAAAATTGTAATCAGCCATTTTTAATTTTTAGTAGGTTAAACCAGTTGATACTAGCATCAAATTCAAGAAACATGGGTTTTTAAAAATCCTTATTAGCAAGGCAAAAGTCTTTTTGATTTTCACTACACTTTTCCATGTTGCACCACGTCCAAAATCTTGGAGGTACGGGATCTACCTGAGAGATGTTTGAACACTGAAATCAAGCAAGCCAAGTAGATTACTAAGAAATGTAGGAATTTTGTGCACAATATTATAAACAATAGTGAAAGCTGTTACTATGCCTAGCGAACAAACTAGAAACAGAAACAAAATAGTCTGTGCTTTATAAAATATGGTAAATTGTGGGTTATGCCATTTCCTGTTTTCCTCCAATGAATTGGCTAAGAAGTATAATCTAGATACTTCTTTTATTACTGCTGTTTCGGTACACGGCATATTGTTAAACAAGATCCCACAGTGACTGAGGTGTGTTCTGCAAGAAATCTGGTGACAGGGAGGTTGATCAATGCCATCTGTGTCCAGGACTGAAGCACCCATGGTCTGATCCCCCAAAAATGCAACACAGGCACAAAGAAATGCACTTCAGCCATGGGACGGAGAGGTCAATGGTATAGGGACAACTTGTGATAGAAGAAGCCTTCAAGGGACAGAGTTTCAAGGGTGGAACTTGGCAGGCAGGAGCAGGGAGAAAGCTCCAAGGGCAGAAGTGAGTAAGAAAAAAATTAAAAAGCCAGTTGTGGGAAACTGAGACACAGGAATCAATAACAAAGTACAGTCAGAAGTACGAGAGACTCGGAAAAGAGACGGACAGGCTTTACCAACTTGTTTGTGCAAAAGTTGGAAGAAATGTCTGCCATCGTGAGCCAGTGTCACTTTCTACTTTCCAAAACCCCTTGAAGTCTTCCAGCTTTTCACAGGAAAAGATTTTGGGATTTTCCTTGGGAGTGTCAGAGGGGGAGGGGTCCTTTTTCATTTAACATTTTTAGTATTCAAATTAGAAGACTTTCAGCATCCTGGGGTGAAACTCAAAAGCCTTTCCCTGGGAAGCCTGGGAGCATATCAGAAAGCAATGGCATGGAGGATGGAAAAAGTTTCAAAAATGTGAGACTGGCAGGAAATACTGGCACATTTCTGTTTGATATTTACTTTCTTGGCATGCAGTGGCTCTTTTAGCGCCAATGGAAAATCCTTTAGTGCCAAGCCACTCTCAGATAAATCTGCACACAAAATACGCTTTGCATTGGCATGTAGCTTTTGAGATTAAGGTTTAACCCTTGCCAAAATATGTATTCTTGGACTCCAGCATCTCTCTTAAGTAAATTAGGCAACTTCATAATACTAAAATGATACACATGACTGATTTGAATTTGATGCATCTGAGCTCGGCCAAATCAAATGAATAGGGAAGACTGAGGACACCTGACACGAAAGGAAAACCATCCAACTAAGAGTTTGAATTGTGTTCCTAGTTTTGTACAGACATCGAGGAAATTGCAGCCTACAACCTACACAACCTAAAGCTAATCTCTGAGGATGATTGAGTCCATTTAGAAGAGTGGAGGTGATCTTCACGTGGAGAACGTGGGGAGGTTGAGGACATATGAGTAGACCTTGCATCTCTTCTTGCTAATGAGTTTTAAAACCCCTTAGCCCTCCTTATTAAATCTATGCATGCACTGTACCCTACCCAAAGACATAGACTTTAAAGTTCAGCCTTCAACTGGACAGTCTACACAATTCTGAAAGACAAAAAAAAAAGGAAAAAAAAAAAACACCTTACATTATTCCAGGGTTCAGGGGTTTCAGATCATCCCATTGGCAGCCCTGTCCTTAAGCTGGTCAATGCCTGTCAGGTTTGCTGCTGTCTCTGTCGCTACTGAAGCACTGATGCAGGAGTATCTCAGATCAGCAGTGCTGCTTGCAGCAGGCTGGGAGAAATTCCTGGAGCTCTAGGTCATGTAGGGATTGAATGTAACTGCATTTCAATATAATAAAGATACTCATCTATATGGTAGTTCTGAACAGCAAAAAAGGATGTCATGGACAGAGGTGTGGTCCATCATTATGAGGAGGGCCATGGCTGTTGAATCAGGAGGTATGATGAAGATCAAGAGCCAAAAGTCAGCCAAAGGTAGCACAAAGATCTACAGAGCAAGACAGTTCTCGATGTTAAAACCTGGAGTGGATCTTATGCTCATTTCCCACTTATTTCTTCTTTCTCATTCATCAGCATTATGCAGAATGTTTCTCGGGCAGGAAAGGTTCCTGGTAACCTTTTTCCTCACAACTTTCCAAAACAGCACATCTGATAGAGCACCTCTATGCTGTCAATGGTATGACAAGAACCCATTGCCAGCTTTGGGAAGCTGGAGAATACCTGTCTCTGGTATGCCACTGGGTCAGCTGGGTTTCTTGAAATTACACTCTTTTTCCTGTGAGTATATGAAGACAATATAGCTAATCACAAAGAAATGAAAGGTATGAGAACTGAGATTAACTCAAGTAAATCTGCTCTTATTGGTTTTACATAGAGTTTAATTAGGCTGTTTCTAAAAGGCTAGGACACATAAACTCAGCATGAATCTGAGTTACCTGTATTCCATAGTCCCATTATCACATCTTATCATGAAAGAATTGCTTAAAATACCTCTTGCTCTTTAACAGTTCTTTTTGACAGTAGTAGAACAAGAATCTTAAACCTCAGCTGTGTTAGCTAAGACAAAGCCAAACTTTGCTAAAAAATGTAGGTATGCAGAGTCTTTCCAGAGTGAGGTAATGGAGTAATATTGGATTTCAACAAAATACAATAGACAAGCTATTCAATAAGGTGCAACAGACCTTGTTTATCCAGTTTCTCTCTTCTAGTGTTATTTCTTTGGTTTCAAAGCAGTTATGTCAGATTTTTACAGAGAACCCTAATACAAGTCCAGTATTTCTAGGTCTAACAAACTCACTGACGATGTCAGACTTGAGATTATTCTGACTGTCCCACTGTAAAATGGCTTGAAAACAACGATTTATGAAAAGAAGAACATCAGCTGTCATCCCAGCTTTCCAACATTTGGCTAACTTGCTTCTAGCCTGTCAATAAAGACAGGTTGTTACTAACAGAGCAGGAACTTAAAGGAATTGCTTGATGCCTGTTTCTTAGATAGACAATTTATGGTATTCAGACAAATTCACCAAAAATGTGTTGAGAAAATAGGTTGGTTTATATATTTCCAGATCAAATTTCTCATTATTTAAAATACTGTCAGGATGTCTTTCATCTTCAGAGCTGGCAAGCCCAGGAAAACATATTGCAAATGAAAGCAGCCTTCCAAAATGTCATACTGATTATGCATTCACAAGTCAGCTACTTGAGGCTCAGATAAATGACAAGTATCACATGAGTCCACTACATTGTTTAGCTGTTGTGGTTTGAGAGGCTGGACAACAGCCTTTTCTACACATGTTGCAGACACATCCATATTGCAAAAGGCACACCCAGTGACAATTCCTAACCTATAAATTGAAGTTTATGTTAATTTCTTTTGGTGGTTGATAAAATATGGTAAAAGCTGGCATCAAGCTGCTAGATTTTATCATATCACTTATCTGTAATTCAGTCTATTTTTTTTTCCCACTATTTCCCCATACTTTGACAGTGACAGCAGTCAATGACCATCTAGCTTTAGGAATCTAGAAAAATTATTGTAATAAATGGTTAGGCACATTTTGTGCATGCAGGAACTTCTTCAAAGTTGTGAGATGTTCCCCAGTGTGTACCTTTCCAACATTAATAAGGTGTTGAGCAATAAAAGGAATGCATGCCAAACTGTAGCTGATAATGTACAATGATTTACTTCCACTGACTTTACCAGTTTTTCTCTCTCAGGAAAATATTTAATGT
Organism: Podargus strigoides; assembly: GCA_028020825.1. Taxonomy (NCBI): domain Eukaryota; kingdom Metazoa; phylum Chordata; class Aves; order Caprimulgiformes; family Podargidae; genus Podargus; species Podargus strigoides. The sequence goes on from CM051621.1 coordinate 13,751,135, forward strand.
ATATTTTCATTAGTATGGTATTCTCAGAAGAAAATTGAGACTATTTAATGTCTCTTGAAGGAATGCTTTCAACTGCTGAGAATGGAGGGGAAAAGCCATGGAAGTAATTTGCTACTGAATTTCTTCATAATTACAGGGTTACGACACATGCAAAAACAATGAGTCTCCTTTTGAAATTTTACGTGGGTGAAAGGTGAAGACCAAGCTGAATTGGGTCACTTGTTTATTCTGATGATGATGACAAGCTTGAATATATAATAATCAAGAGAAGCCAAGAGCCACATTGACATAAATGAAAATTAACACACCCCAAATTGCAGAAAATCTTTAAATGACTCAGAGCTTTTCTTATTTAGAAATGGTTTCTGCAGATTCTGGTAGCACCAGTAAAAATTGATTAAAAAATGAATACAGCTTTAATTATCCTCATATTTATTAATGCCCATACAGCTTGTGACTATATTAGTGCACAAAATGATAGCATATTGTCTATCTTGGAAAACTGGCAATAAGTTAATGTTTGATAATATACAATAAATTAAGTTGGGTTCATGTTTGCTGGTATAGAAATAAGGTTTTTGAAGAAGACATTACAGGGTATACAACTGACTTCTTAATCCACTGATGTTCTCTACCTCACACAGGACAATTTTAGCTGAAATTAAAAATCTTTGTCAAAGAGATGGTGAATAAACCATCACGACCAGTCCAAGGTCCTGCACAGACCAAAGGGTGTCACAGAAGATGCCCACATATGGGTTTCTTTAGAAATGTGAAGATGTTATTGATAGGATTTCTTCTGAAGAATGAGAATCATAAAACTTTGTAAGCACAAGACACACCATTGTTTCATAAAAACTTTTTTCTAGGTTTTTAGAGACAAAATGTGAGCTTCAGCCTACCTAATTCACTGTAATTTACAGCACTTCATTTCCTCCCCTAGCACTCTAGGACTCCATCTATTATCTCTTGTCCAAACACCTCAGCCAGAGATACCCTATACATTTCCCTACAAATAAATGTGAAGGACAGAAGAACATAGCCATTGTCTTAATCAGATGGATACATCATTAAAGCATTGTCTGCAAAAAGTTCCTTCTATGTTGCTAAATAAAACAGGGCCAGGGAGTAAACTCAAGCACTAAACCACTGGTTGTCCATGCCACTTAATTGTTAATATGCTCCCTGGCATGGCTGTGCCAGCTAGCCTTCTCAGGCACAGTGTGAGGGATAGGCAGTACTCTTCCTAGTAGCTATTATGGACAAAATACACAAGGTTCTCTCCATCTCTCATACTCCCCAAGGCTACCCCAGCAGGCCTAGCATATTCAAGCCACTGTGTGAGCATGCAACACATATCCTCAGCTTCATGCTACAGAAGTACTTCTCTAATGGCTGAAGCACATGATTTCTGACACTGTGAACTGAAAAAAGTCAGTATTTGTTTCACTACAAAATGAAGTACCTGATCTTGAATGGAGCACCGTCATTTAAATATGCCTGCCCGTTAAGGAATATTCAGGTAAGCTGCAACCACCTTGATTACTCCAGTCCTCTGACTGTAGTTCAGAACCCATCACTTTGATATGAGTCTCTAAAAACACCATGAGTCAGCAAACTCTTATGCTTCCGTTGGGAAGATGATCTAGGTTTACAGTTCTGCAAACAAGAACAAAGCCTGGCTGCCTGGATCTAAAGTATATGCTGACTTCCTATAATGAGTTTTTTAAGACATATGTGGGTTAAATTGATTGTTTTGCTTTTGATTTGATAAAGCAAATTCAAGTATGATAAAGTATGGAGATTCTCTACACCTGATTTAATTTCATTGACTCTTTAATGAAGGTCAGTAAAGATTTATTAATGACACTAGAGAACAGGGAAATTCAATGGATGTTTCAGAGTTAAACTGAGAGCTTGTGGCCAAATCTGATATTAAATCCAGACTCCGGGAGCCAAATACCTGCTGTACAAGGTCTTCCTTCTTCATCAGCACAAAGACCAGAATCTTGATTAAAAGGTAATCTGGGTAAACCTATAATGATAATTAGGGGTAAGAATATATCTTGAGAATACCTTCCAGGTGATCAAACCAGACTGAGAACTCATCAGCATTACTGTACAGAAAAGAACACCATTTGAGGCTGAAAAAGAGTACCTGTTATGAATCAGTGAATTAGCATTTCCTTCTAGATAAAGTATAATGGCAGCATGCCCAGTTTGTCATGGTGAACAAAATGATCTAATAGGCTTCTTTCACCTCTAATTTTAAAAAGTCAATTATCTATTTTAACAAGATGCTTTATTTGACAAGGGCCAACAATAATGATGATGGACATACTCTTTTCACTTACATTTTTTTTTCATAATTTACATATATAACATTTTTCATAGCATTAATGGTATTCAGAAATATGCTGAAAAGGTAGTTGAAGCAAGTCTAGATCTGTCTCTCATGTAAACATGTGGAGTGCAAATACACATAGGATGATTATCAGTAGCTTAAGTGGGTTTTATCATGATGGCATTTAAGCCTTATTTTATGTGCTCTGAGGTTATTTTTAAAAATCTGTTGTCTAAGAAGACAAATCACTTTTTGGGAGCTTTTCAGCCATTTGATTAAGAACTACCCATCACTCCCAAAAGCCCTGCAGCTGTTCTAGCAGAAAACTTAAATACTAAGGTATTAAAAGTATCAGGAATAATATTGCAATGATTGGATTTAAAGTGTATTTGTTTACTTGTTAGGATTCACTACATTCCCCAAAATATAGTTCTTAAAAACTATAATAGGAACTCATTTAAGCAGCAGCTCAAAAGTGAAAGAACTCAATTCTCTTTTTCATTCAATATATGTTTGTTTTTCATTTTGCGATTTGAAGTATGAAATGAAGCCTGAAGCACAAAGATTAAAACTTCCAACTATAACAAAAATGTCACCTTCCTCAATATATCATTTCCTGTTTCTTCTGACCCCAGTGTTCCTTTCTCACAGCAGTATCTCTGTTTCTGTGCATGGACATCTGGGCCAGAGGTTGATTTCTCATCTATGGAAAAAAATAGTGGTATAGAGTGTAAGTAAGTGCATTCCTGCTGCAATTTGCCTTACTTACCTACATATACCTGTACTCACCAGTTCTGCAATAGGATGATCAAACAGCATGCAAAGAAATCCTTTTTTCCAGAAAACTCAGCCTAGCAGTAATTGTGGGTTTGTGGGAATAACTCTGTCACAAGAATTGACCTAATCAGAGCCTAAAGCAAAGAGCAATCATTACTTTGCCTACACGGCTCCCTCTCCTCCAGCTATCCTACACAACCCCTTGCATAACTCAGAAGCAATAACATGTCCTCCCAAAGACAAATGTTATTCATGTATTCAAAAAAAAAAAGAACTGGGAGAGTATGGCTGTACTGACCCACAACTGCAAGTGTTGTGTTCACAACACAACCAGGCAAAACCAGAAAACTGGAAGCAGGAGGAGATCCTGGGAAGTGCTCTCTCGGGAGGCTGCGAAGAAGGTTTCTTGTAATGCAAAATTCACATAAGGTTTCAAAAAGTTCACAATTACATTGAAGTTATTGAAATACAGAAGCGAAGATGGTTCCTATGCTGGTAATGCCATGAGGCAATTTTGATGGTAATTTTTGCATTGTGACATCAGTTATTTAGAACAAGATATGTGCCCTTCTCAAGATCAAAATCATATGATGAAAACAGAAGATAAAATTTGTTTTTCCATATTAGTCTGTCTGTGATTTTTGAGAACAGGCTTTCTACTAAGCCTGCCATTTGTCTCGCTAAATGTGCATAACAAGATTAAAACTTGAAGGACTCTATCCTCAACCAATATATATTTGCGTACAAGAGTTGAGGCTTTGGCCTAAACTATTCAAAAGCCCATTTGTGTTTTAAAAACTCAAACAATTTTAATATTTTAATATTCCCCCTCGGGTTATTGAGAAAAATCAGATTTAATACTCACCAACCATCTGATTTATATAAATATCTTATAAACTTTAATACTGGTGCCTTTGCGCACTTAAGAGCCACATGGGATATGAGAACAGGGAAAAGTTGCACGGAAAGTCAGTGGGAAAAGATCTGGTTTCTTAGTTATAAAGCAATAAAGGGCATGCATTTAAAATTACATATTTTAATATTTCACATAACCTATACTGGATGCCGCAGAAAATGAGTGCGTTGGTTCAGACCTTTGCATATGCTTGTTGATCATAACAAACCCAGGTGGGGGGCCCTAGTTGTGTGCTCAAGTGCTGTGTGGTCAAGCACTCACATCAAGGACCAAGGAAAAATCACCCATCTGAACTCTAACTCCATGACCACTCCTGCTTTGTATATTATTCCTATCTCTCATCGTCAGGATTTACCATCAAGGAAGGTAACTGGGCTGTTGGTCAGAATCATGGCAGTGAAGTCATTTGCTCTATAGCACTGGAAAGCAGAATTCACTTGAATTCATCATCTGACCTGCACAGAGGGTTAGTATGAAGTGAATGAACTGCACAAGTTGCAGTTTGGGGAACACAGGAAGGAAGCCATGGGGATGGGGGCAAGAGGAAGCAGAGTGTGGGGCAAGGTGAAAGCATGCCAGGCATGGCTCACCACAGCCATCCTGCGTGAATTCCTGAGGATGCAATCACTCCTTGTGCTCCTCTGGAGTCAGAGAGGAGAGCCAGTAGGTGTCTGAGGGGCTTTGGCCAAGCCCTGGGAGAGCCCCAGCAATGCAGGGGGAGGACTATGATGAGCTGACATGAGGGCTTTCTGCTGGGGGGAGCGACACAGCAGGAGCACAAACCCATACCATTATCTGACATCACCTTTTACTGTGTTATTTCATTTTATTGTAGAAGGGAATTTTTCCAGGGTAGACCCTGTCATTTTGTGCTGTGTGAACTGAGGGGGGAATTCAGGGCCCTGTGCTGAAGCTGCCAGTGACCCATGAGTGAAAAGATATAGTTGCAAAATATGAATGGCCACAAGACGTTGATGGGAGTCAAATCCCATAGTGGTGGTTCAACTCGTGCAAACCCCTGTGTATCTTCAGACAGACACTGAGCCCCAAACACACTTTGGAAACTAAATGCATTTAAAGTAAGCCAAAAGAAACCAACTCTTATCGCAGAACAAGGCTATCCCCAGACAGCACTGCAGCGATACAGCTATGCTGGAGCCGTGACACAGGAATAACTGGCAGAGCTTCCCTGCAATGACAAGCCCTCGGCTTGATGCTCCCTCTGGGGTGCTCATGGCTGGAGGAGCAGGGAGATTCAGGAGAGGAGAGGCCCACGGAAAGGCAGGAGCAAGGGGCAGCCGCTGCACCATGTCCTCCATCTCCTTCCACTCACCTTGAGCAATGCCATCACAGAGGCCAGGGTCTGTTGGTGCTGTTTGTCAAAAGGATGGCAGTGCCCTGGGTCTTCCAGCTGCAAGTACTCCTTCAGTGGCAGCATATCCAGAGCAGGTTTCAGTAACCACAGTGGTAGCCCCAGCTACGGGGGAGAAAAATCACAGAATCACCAAAAATGAAAAGGAGCTTAAACAGCCATTTAGTTCACCCTTCTCTCCTCCTTTCAAAGGCAGGGTCAAATTAAAATCTACTCATGATAGATGCTTGCCTCCTTGTCCTTATGAAATTTCTAATTATGGACAGTACACAGTTTCCTTAGTCATTAATTTCTGTCTTTCTTCAGTCTTTACAGTTAGATGCTTTTTCCCAATATCCCACCTAAACTGGGCAATTTAAGATCATCATTTCTGGTATTACCCACAGCAGACAGAGAAGCACTTTTCCCCTTCTTCACTGAAGAACCTTTGACATGTTTGAGGCCTCTGGGATGTCTTCCAGAAGCCTCCTTTACTCAAGACTGGGAACAGCAAGCAGATGGCAAATAACTTAGGCAGAAAGCTTATGTATCGGTTCGTTGCATCCAAGCCTGTAAATATAACACAGATACAACATCAGGATAATCCATCAGGCAGAAAGCCATCTACTTATACTTGGGTACTAGGAACAATAGTTTTAATGGTGAAATTGAGCAAGTGGTAAAAATGAGAAGAATCCAATAATTTTGTTGAATTGTGTGCTACAGAATTAACCTTAATCTACTTTATAGATTTTCTCTGTTTGTTGTCAGTGGAATAGTGGTGTACGACCTGTAACTTCTTAACCCGAGTAGTAATGCATATTTTCTGACAGATACTTTTATGAATTTCATCTTCAATAGCAGTGAGAATTGAAACAAGAGAATCTGTTTCAGTCTGAAAAGCATACCTGGGCATTATGATCATCATTCATCTACCTCAGCTCATCCCCAAATAATACAGAAATTGCTCAGTGATATTAATTATACCAAATTTGTTAGTAGGCATTTGTAAAGAAAAATACGGCAAAACATCTACAGCATTTTCCATTTTCCCCTGCTTCTAAATTTTTTATTCATACTTTAGTATACTTTTTTCTTGAGCAATGTCAACCCTTTCTTTAATTTAACTCTTCTTATAAATGCTTGAAATATATGCAGAAATTACATGGGAAAGCCTAAAGTATTTGTCCTGCATGTATTTCCCCAGATCAACACCTAAAGGGACTGGGGATGGGAATGCTTAGTTCTGATCAACTATTGCTCTATGTCCAGTTTTGCACGTGCCACTCCTCCTAGTGAGGCGTGAAGCTGGAAGAGAGAAGAGGTAATTAGCACAATGGCCAAGCCTTTTGTCCCATAAGAGTGTTTTGTCATTAGGAAATGTCTAGATGATTCTCAAAAGCAGGCAAAATATTAGTTTGCTATAGCTCTTTAGGAGCTCAGATGTGGCTATTTACACTCCTCGCTGAGACCTAGATTCATCTCTGCTAACTGAATCATCAAACTGAGGTTTCCTATACATAGGACCCTCCAGAGAGCAGAATGAAAATCACTCTCTAATTGCCCATTGGCTTAATTGAGGAATTAAGGGCAATTATATCTTTTTTAACTTTGTCACTTCAGCTAAATCAAGGCTCTAATTATGTAGCCCTAAGAGAAGAATTTGAGGAATATGATCTCCTACAGACACTATTGAGGCCCTTAGTCTACGTACAGGGATACCAACAATCTTTTCCTGCATATCTTGTTTCAGTTCCTGGCCACAGCTTTACTGTACTGACTCAAACTGCAGCTCACCACTTGCACTGATATCTCTACTATGTTCTATTTATGATACAATATGATAATCCAACACTTTTATTCTATAATACTGTTGGCATTTTGGGTACCATGAGCAGAAAAAAAAATCTGAAACAAAGGAAAACAGAAACCATTGTACAGAAAATTTCCCTCTTTCTAGGAGGAAATAGAAGAAATGCAGACATACCAATTATGTAAGCAATGAAATATTTGTTCTAGGCCATCAACAAGTATAATTGGGCCTGACAATCCACCTTCAAAGCCTGAGACTAATTTATTACAAGTAGAAGATGTGTAAGAGAATACAGAGTTTCCCACAGCAAGGTCATCTCTGAAGTGCTCCATGTTGACAGTAACCCAAAGCCATTACCACTTGGCAATCAGAACAGTGACCTGTGCAAAGTAAGTGGATGGTCTCAGCTCAGTTTCCGACTGGAGAGCTAGACAGGGATGGGAAGAGCACCTGCAATGGGCACAGATCAATAGCTTGCACTCAGCTGGCTGCGCCATGCTAGTCTTACAGCACACTAACCAGTAATCTACACAATTTATTTCCAAATGCAAAATTTGAAGTACTACTATTTATTTCCATTTACAGCATTTATTTCTCAGTACCTGAGTACCTGCACAATGTTTATACCAAAAAACACCAGCTTCATGAAGAAATCCTCATTTTATGTATTCCCACCACATAAGGGCAAAAAAGACCAAACTCAATCAGCTGTCCTAAAGAAAATACAACACAGACTCACAAATCTGACAGGGAATTCGGTTTGTAAAAGCATTACCAAGACAATACAGGACACATTGTTTTTATAGCTAGGATACTGCTTTCTGCTGTTGAACCAGCTGCAGTTGGACGCTGCTTGGACAGCAGATGGTGTCCTACTGTAACACTAAGCTGTGCTGCTCAAAGAGGAATCTTAAACCAGCCTTTAAAACGCTCTCCAGTTCCCACTTAATTACTTTAATTGGCTTTATAGACTACAGAATAAAAATGATGGGTCTATTTAAACACTAGGCTGAATTAAAAAGTTTAGTGTGTCAAAAGCAGTGACTTTGAAACATAGGTCTCATTTCTGAGAGTATTTTCTGGTATTTAAAGGCACTTTTGAAAAATGTGATGATACCACTTAGGTGCCTGAGTGGTCCTTTTCAAAGGCACCAGGGGCAAACAAGTGTTAAGAATCCCTTTGAGGGTCAGGGGAGTCAGATGCCTCACACTTAACTGTGCCTTTGAAAATTTTTTCCTTACAGTATATGTTCTCTGCATATAATAATGACAAATCTAAACTTACAGTTGTTCTGGTAAAGGCAATGTAAAGCCTTATGAGCTCATATGGGAAAAGATCATTTTTTTTCCTTCTGTGTTGTATAAAATCTTGTGCAATGGGCATCTGGTCCCCATTGGAGCTCTCAGGCACCAACTTAGTACAATTAAAAATCCACAGGTATCAAATTTATCCCTGATAAATGACATGCTGTTGCTGTGATACTAAATCTAAAGGAAATAATGTAATGCTTTCAGTCTGCATCCAAAGCCATTTCTCCTTGTATGGTTTTTTTTCCCTGATCTTTGGGATCTGCACAAGCTCCCAGCACTTTGTGACTAATGAGGTGAACTGGATGCTGAACAGAAATCTGTTACATTAAGAAACTACAAGTCTGTTGATGACACTGGACTTCAGGAAGCAGGTAGGTAAAAGTGAGAGATCCTTACAGGCTTGGAGACCATCAAAGTGTTGTACAGAGCCTGACTCATGACTAAGCCTGATCTAAAAACACTCCTCCAGTGACTCCTCTTTCACATCACTTACGGAATCACAGCTGTGGCCACTGTGTGTGACTCAGCTCAGGGTTATCTGGAGTTTGCAAGCCTAGATTGAATTTACTGTTACTGGGAGGGCAAAATTTGTTGGGAACAGTTTTGTCATTCATACTGGGAGGTGATGAAATTTGCTGGAGCAGATAATCATCATCTTGTACAGCCAAACCAGAGCTGGGGCAGTGGAGTTATAAATGGTGTTATTTGCACAATCGTCACTGAAGCACATTTTTCCTTTTTCACAGAGACCCTTGTAAAATTCTGCTCTCTTCTGCTTTCATAAGAAAATAATTGTTCCTCTAGCCCCAGGTTGTGGGAGTAGTCTCACTGATTTTGGTGAGATTCTTCATATGAGAAAGCATTCTTGAGCTCATCCCTTAGAAAAACAGTATAGTAGTGGTCGTATGAATGAGATACCTGGTTTTCAGAAAATGTTTTTATTTTCTTCATCCTCCCAGATATGACAGAGGATGCACAGGTCAATATTCTCAAAAATCATTTATGTAACTTCTCCAAAAGCAATAAAACAATGAAACACAGAATCTGCAAATTGTGGTGATTTGTAGTGCTTTGATTTATAGCCCTGTTGGGTTCAGAGTGAATGATTTCTACAGAGACCAGTCCCTCTAATCGGAATTTTACAAGAAACGGATGTGCTAAAAGAAACAGAAAGCTAACAGGGCTTCTGGTTACATTTTCAGCCTGATTTATAGAGCTGTAAAACTCTCTGTATCAGGGAGCTGACACCAATTTCTAGAGAGCTGTGAACATTTGTTTTCATCTGATTTTCCTGCGGGGTTTCTGGGCCCACTTCATTCGCAAAAGACCCCAATGAAACCCACATCAGGTGTTGGAGAGTGTGAGATGCTGGTGTCACAACTGAACTGGAGGCGGAGAAGAACCAGTTTTGTAGCTGAGCAAAAGAAACTAGTCCTGGGAGTGTCTGTTTTGGGGAGAGATGTGTCCTTCTAAGGATTCAGGAGTGGAAATGGAGCTGAGGCAGGAGCAGGTGTTACCAGGGCTGCAATGGCTAAGGGAGGTCTGGTCCGGCATGATGAGGGATGCTGTAAAACTGAGCGGTCCCCGAGCTGAAGGCAAGCAGGTGGAGAAGACAGAAAGACAAGTTTGGTGCTGTAGCAGCCATGTCACTGCAGCGTGACTGCAACCCTTGCACCCACTGACAATTGCCACCTGCGTGGGGTCGCGTTTGGGCATAAGACAAACAAGGTTAGCAAGAAAGATCTGGAGATAAAAAAGGGGAATTAACCAGAGACGGGAGGTGCAGCCTGGTCAAGGATGCAGCCTTGGTTGGTGCCCACGACATGGCATGGATGTGGTGAGACAGGCCAGATGGGCAGAGAAGTGCCCAGGAGCCTTGAGCAGGGAAGGGGTGAAAGGAGAAGTGCTATGGCCAGGTCCCCTGGAGAACCTACCAGGGCTGGCCTGCAGACAGGGACACACTGTTAGAGGCAGTGCCCATGGCCACTCACACAGCAAAATCCCCCAAGGAGAACCAAACCAAACCAGCACATCCACCTAGACAAGTGTGATGGCCAAGATGGGGGAGAGAAAGCAGAGAGGAGCAGTACAGGGCATGGGTGAGGCACAAGGATCAGGAGAAGAGAAACATGAGCAAATGCTCAGGTCAAGAGTAGGTAGATCACCAGAAGCCATTCTCCTGGAGGCGGGCAGTGATTTGTAGCAAAACCTCAGTCTGCCCCTGTGAGGATGCTAAACTCTTTGACCTACAGCAGGGAAGAGTTCCACAGCTCAGATCTTGCCAGTTCTGCTCCTTCTTTTAGCTAGAAATGTGTAGAAATGTTTGGCTTGTATTTTCATGCCCAAAATGAACATGATGTAAAAGTTAGAATAAAATAATCTGAGGCCTCTTTTGAGAGGATAAGATGTTCTCTTCCAGAAAACAAATCATGTATCAATCCCAAATTATTTTGGGTGCTTGAACTAGTATCCTGTCCAAAGAGAGCTTCAGGAGATTATACTGGAAAGGAAAATAGAAAATTACTTTAAACCAGCACTTTTAAGCCTAGTGGATCTTCAGATCTAAGGCCCTGATCCAACCACTTGCTATTTTCCAGGACACTTAGCGGGCTTGTGGGCAGGCATTACCATGCCCAATTGGCAAAGGTTTTAGGATCAAAGCCTGAGGTATGTATGTGTTGGCTAACAGGCTAGTGTAAAATGGCAGCTTCTGCTGACACAGCATTTAAGAAAATGTTCTTACCTTGTTCTGCTCTTTAAAGAAATTCTATTGGTTACTTTATTATATCAAATTATTAATTATTAAATATATTCTTTTGTAAAATGGTTTAGCAGTATTTCCGCATTGTTTTTAGAGTGTCAAATTAAAAAACAGTTATTAATTAATAAAGCAAGGTTCGTTTTATTGCACTAATAAGTACAGCTCTAAAAATTTATTACCACTTTCCAAGGATTTACTTCCTTTATTTAAAGAAATGTATTGGTATTTTAAATTAATTATAAAGATCAAACTTACATGGAGAGGCCCTGATCCAGCAAACACATATGCTTATGAGTAATTGAGCTGCATGAGTAACTTCACAGAATTCAATGGGTGAGAGAGAAGCTGTGATCCGTGGAGCTCCTAATGTGGGTAAAGTTATTCATGGGCACAACTGTTTGCAGGACTGGAGCCAAATATAACACATATACAAATTCTCATCTAGAAGAAAAAGCAAATGAATACATAGTAAAAAGCAATTACATGTTATTGAATGTTCCAACAACTATATACTCAATAATAAGTGCATGAACACAAATATGGGTTCAAAGATGCACAAGACCTACCTATAATTGACAGATAATGAATGAAGAGGTAGAATGAAATGGAAAGGTGAAGTGAACACAGTGTAACTCTCTTCCTGTCTGAGTTTCTCTCTAATTGAGTTGTTTCTTAGATGCAATAAGAACACACAAGAAATATGCAAATTTTAAAAAATGGGGTTGCACTCAACTCTCATCTTTGGACACCAAATGCAGTCTTTATGCTGTCTAAAGAGCACTTCTTCTGGTCTCTCAAGATATTTTAGACAGCCTAAGCCGGACGCTTTGATGCCCGGTGTGATCAGTAAGTAAGAAGTAGGCATCTCTAAAAATTAAATTAAAGAAAAACTTGTACCACACTCAGGACCTTGAAATTACCTATGCATTTTCTATCAGATAACCACTAGCTATAATGTTAAAACAGAGCCAGGTTTCTCCTGTCACTCATTCTCTCTGTGATCCCCTTGGCTGTGTACCACATGTTGCAGAGGGACACGGCTCCTGCGGGGAGAAGGGGGGCAATGCTTCAGACACTCAGTAGGGAAAGTGGACACTGCCCTGGGAGGCAGGAACATCATCTTTGAACTCTTCAGGAAAGCATGGAGGGGAATCCTGTTTGCTCTGAACAAGGCTGTTCCAGCTGTATCTTTTGAAGTGAGTGATGGTGACTGACCGGCCTGATGCTGAATTCAGCACTTCCCAGCCACTGAGTGCAGGTTGAGTGCCTCCACACCCTCACACTGAGCTGAGCTTCCTTGGGACTGAGTTATGTAGCTGCTTAGGCTCTGAGTTTCTGGCTTTCAGGAGGTGTTGTTATGCCTTTAGGAAACTGCATGGCCCAACACAGGAGCACCAACTGGTTCTAGATGGCAGAGAGCATGCCGAATTGCTCTCTGAGATCTAGACAACTGTAGTTTACCCATGGTCCACGACAAACAGAATCCAAGTGACCAACTGCTCTTCCACAATGCTGAAACCCTGCAGCTGGGAGAGACTGGGTAATTCCCTTTTTGGCCCGTCCTCCTTATTAAAATATGCATGAATACGTCAGTCCTCCTGGGCTGGGCTGTGGAAGCATTAAGCACTCTGCAAGTTCTCCTTATGAGTTGCCAGTAAAGTAGACAGTTTGCAAATGGTTGTGTTCCTACACTTATTTTGCCCCTACGAAATAAATGCTGCTGCAGGCACAATACAATGCACTCGATGTCTTCTGCAGCGTTCTTGCTGCTGTGCACTCTAAACTTTAGGGGAGTGTTTCTATCCCTTCACCTCCCTGTGCCCCACCTGTGCTTTGGCAGTCTCTACATGGAAGATGTGATCACCCACAAGACATTCACTTCAGCTCTGCTGCATGCTACCTGGCTATTTTTCCTTTGTATTTTTTTTTTCCAGAGTCATCTCTCCAAAACCGCTCTCCCCACTGGCTGTGCTTGGCTGTCATACAACCTGCTCATCTCCTGGAAGTACTTCTACTCTGGATGCTACCAAAGCATGGCAGGAATATTACAAAAAGGGCAATTATTTTGACAGGCCTTTTTCCTGGTGAGTGTTTGGGATGCAAACTGCAGCTGACTGGGTCTTTTGTTCCTATACGTAATATGTAAAGTACACAAATGCTCGATTTCTGTTTACACAGGAGGAAAAGAACACGAACAAGCTTTAGTAATCTCTTATTTCTCACTTGCAATTAGACTTTAAAATACAAAATCCTATTCATATCAACAAAGAGTTTTGTGAAAAGAAAGGCAAGTGCCACTCCTGGTGGCATTGTCACCCTACAGATTTCGGTCTGCTGAGGCCTTCTAACCAGCCCTCCCTTGGAACTTCCATTTTGCCACCGCAACCATTAGCAAGGTCATAGCTCTACATCTCATCAGGCAACTGATCCAGGTAAAATGTTTTGTTACACATAGTCAAAGGGCCCTCTGTCACGTACGGGGAGAAATGAGGAGCGGAGATAATGAGGAGCAGATAAGCCAGTACCACATCTAAATGCCTCAAAGTGTGAAGCCACATCACCAGGCAACTATTGCACAGGTTCATCAGGTGCCTGCTACCTGCCAAACATGCACATACCTGTGTAAGCAATGGTGCTGCTGCCACTGAGTTTATACTCAGGCTAAACTCTCATGGAGGATACGGGGAGCTCAGTCCGAAATGAGCAGCCGGTAGAGTTAAGGGTTAACCATAGCTGGAACAGGGAAAAGCTGTATTGCTTTCTACTAGGTCATCCAAAATAGTGTCCCTTCTGGGCTTTTACCCCTTTGTGCAAGGATTGCTTTACTGTTTTTTGAATGTGAGCTAACTTCGCTTATCAGTACCCAAAAAAGCAAGTCCCCACAGGGTCCCCACTGACAAATGCTGCCAGGCAGTCATGCCCTTTCCTCTGCTCTGAATGCGGTAATTAGAGAGATGCAATTTTCCAGTAGTGCTTGACAGCCTACATCAAAGGCACAGAAACTGTTTCTGGACATTGAAAAGATAAAATTCTAATACTAACTGATGCCTCTTTCAGTTTTTATTGCAGTTCAATGTAAACAGATTCTTCTGGTTTTGAAAGTATATGTTCAGATCTGTCAGAGCATATATATTGCAGCGGTCATATCTACTGTAGTAAACGCTGATATTTACCACCATGTGTATATACTTGATTCAATCATCTCTATGACATTAGCTGTATGTGTGCTTACACATTCACAGATGTCTGTCTTTACGTGTACATGCATACAAATACAAACACATGCATATGAATTAAATGGAAACTGTAACCCAATCTTAACCATGGTTTTAAATTAATCATAATACACGCACACACTTACAAACACTGGGCTATATTTAACTTTCACATAAGCAGTGCAGAACTATTATCTTCTGTCGAGCTCTACAGTTTATGAGTCAGACCCAAAGCCTGTTAGTTAGCCCATGGAAAGACGCCACTGACTTTATTGGGCTTTGGACCAGACCTGAAGCCAACGGTTAATTGTCTCATATAATATAACTTTCCCTTCCAGCAAACTTAAGATAAACTTAGATTCTAATTCCAATAGCTCTCTATAATTTTTTCCAAACAAATTCCTTATGGAGTGGAAATTCCCATTCTTGTTCTGGGCATTTTTGCAATGCATTCGCATTTCTTTCTTTGTTTTGAAAATCAATTCAGTCATGTTAAACACTGTGCAAGCTTGAAAAAGATCACAGTCTTCAACTATCCAAAGTGAAATTCTCATACATAGCTCAGAAATAAATGTCATTAGAAACTTCAAACTTGGCTAGTATTAAAGCCATCTTTGAGGAAGGGGAAACAATTCACATTTGAAGAAATTCAGCCTGGTGTTTTAGAAAGTAAGAATAGTTTAGGATTACATGTCCATCTCAGCTTTCTCATTTTATTATATGCCCTGTACAACTTTCTATTTTCTTTCCAGGTTTTTTGACTTGGATTGATTTTGAGTATGTACTTGAAAGATGCAATTATTTAGAGGAAAAATTAACATGCCTACACCAAGCTTCTTGAATTAAAGGGAGAGTTATCTAGAGATCTGCATTTGAACTCCGAGCTAATAAGGCTGTTAAATTCATCCTAATTCAGGTATCATAGCTGATAGAAATGCAGTTACAGACATTTCACTTTTAAGAAATTATTCTCGAAGAGTATTTTGACTAAAGACGCTGCCAGTCCTCCTTTGAATAATGTCTAAATTAAAACTCTGAGTTAAAAGCTCATGTCTAAGCTTTCTGAATGCAGATACTAGATACACAGTTAGTACTTTGGCTGCCTATAAAAAAGATGTGGCTGAAGTTTTTTTAACTGTGCTAATCACTAACGAAAGTTTGCATTTGGTTTACTATTTATATCGATACTGTTGTTGTTTGATACGATCGCTGTTGTGGAGACATCATGCTGCCTTCTGGTGCTACAGGGTCTCAGCTGCTGGGGGTCTCACAGGGTACTTGAGTTGGGGTTCTTGGCTAAGAGGCAACCAGGAAAATCTCTGTTCAGTAGCCTACAGTCTCTGCGTAGTCAGGTAGCTGCCTCCAGAGGTGGCAATTAAAGTGTTAAAGCATTTTGAAAACCACTGACTCCCATTTCTCTCTGTGTCTCTTTGAGTCCCCCAGTCCCACAGCACATATATTGTATTTTGCAACACCATTTTTTGTTTTATAAATAGAATTTAGCTACATAATTAGTTTATGTAGCCTCCTACCCAAAGAGAGGACTTACAATCTCAAAGAAAGAAAGATCTTTGGTCAGACTGACAACATCTATGACATCCCACTGTCTCTTCTTGTGGTATACCACGACGTGGCTTTCACAGTAAATCCAAAGCTCGGTAAGAGGTTTTGAAAAGCACTTACGGCTTTTCGTGAGTAGAGTGTGAGGACCAGATGCTCCCCAGCACACATGCTTGGCATAATGTGAAGGCAGGTCTCAAAGGTCCAGAAAAATCTCTTCCCTTTCTTTGCTGATGCAAATGGGGACAGGTCCATTGCCTTACATTTAAATGCTTTTACAGTATAAGACAATCACCCCTTGAGTTTTAAAGCATCCCATGCTTTCTTCTGTATTTGTGTTAGCTGGTACTTGCATAATAATGCCCAATGCACACAAAACATTGCATCAAAAGAAAGTTGTTCCTTCCTTCCAGCTTGTCTTTTGGAAATAATCCGGAGAAAGAATAATTCCTGAGAGCTTCCCCACACCACTTGTAGTCTTCCAGTTAACATGTTTGTCATCCTTTGCTTCCAGACCTCTTTCCCTCCCACTGCCACTTCCTTTCTCTCTGGCATGCAAAGGGAGACTGAGTCATAGTGAAAGCTCTAAATACTGCCTCCTCTGGCTGCTCTTTCTCTTTCTGCCCCGACATAGGGGCAGCCACAGTGACGGTCAGGGGGTCTTGAATGTGTTTGTTGATGTAAGGTACCTCTTTCTCCATCGTACACTGAGTGCACATCTCACCCTGCCTGTTGCTGTGTGTCCGATACAAAACACTTACAACAAAAGCATTGTTCAATTAGGCTGGAAGAACATTTGGTTTGGCCTGAATCTTTTTAGGCCTGGGTCCCTGGATCTCACTCTTGCCCACTGCTGATTGCCCTGACCCTACGCCCACCCTCTCTGCCCCAGCTTTGATGGGAATGGGCCATAGACACAAAATCACTCAAATTTTTAACATTGTTCCTACAAAACTCCCTCCCACGGTTTGTCTTACAGCTCACTAGCAAGGCCTCAGTCTGCACCATTTAACTGAGTAGTTTTGACTGTTCTGTGACCCTATGAAAGAGATCCGTTCTCTCTTCCACAGGGCTAAGCAAGAAGAGAACCAGTTGTTGCCTGAGGGGACTCCACACCAGAAGCACAAAGGTGAGCCGGTTGCAGGCGCTCACCTCCCACCTCCCGGCAGGAGCTCTGCTCTGTGCTGCGGTGTCGTCCTCAGCTGTGGCCGCTTCCCAAGATGAAAAAGGCAGCTTTGCACGGTGGATTTAGTGCACATTCCTGGTCACATGAGGGAGACTCTGTCCAGGTAGCTCCCTCTCTTGCTCTCCCTTTAATCACTGCAGGGTGGGAACCAGATCCAGCCTGGAGGGATAAAAGGTCTCTGAGATGAAGAAGTACAATGGAGCAGAGTTTGTGTCGACCGATTTACTGTTGTAAGCAAAGCACTACCAAATCTCTCTTGTGCAGCATGTTACAATTTACTGCTCGTAGTTAAATGAGTCAGAGGTGTTGCTTCTGGTTCTGTCTCCAGCTTCTCCAGCCACAGAGCTGGACAGACAATGGGTCCGTGTTGCAGAGGGGCCTCGGGCCAGCCCCAAGGAGCTGTGTTGTAATGCCCATTATCGTAATGCCTCATTTTTAGGCTCCCTGCTGTGGAACAGATTGCTCAGGCCAGGGACAGATACCACTGTGCTTCACACAAGGTGTGGAGTTAAAAACTAATGAAAGGAAACGGCAGTAACCCACACACTCCTTGAGTTGGAATATATATATATATTCTAACACATGTATATCATGGGATGCAGCAGTGTGATAGGCAGGAAGAAGGTGTCTCTCTCTGCCACAAACTCCCTTGCAGTTAAGTGCCTAAGCCACATCAGCCTGCTTTTGTGGAAAACTAGGGAGAGAGAGAGAGAACCACCTCACTGCATCCAACAGCTCATTGGGTACAGTATATTATATCCCAAGCAATGGGAGACTTACTTGCTAGTCACCACTCTGCTGGATTTAATTTGAATGGCCCTACAGCTCTGAGGAGTGTCCTGGCCACAAGGCTGTTTAAAGCCACTTTTTCTTGCACACTCTGGCCACCTCTGTGCCTAATATAAAATCAAACGTATCATTAAGAGATACAAAGAGCAATTATCTCTGAGTCCCTAATAAATTGGTGATTGGGATTTTCACCCTGTTTCTCAGTGAAGGTGTCCAGTTTGTTCAACAGACCTCCTGCTTCCTGGATCTTTTGGGAGAAGGTCTGATGTGACTCGGGAGACTCACACAAGATGATAAGCCTCTGGACGTGTAGTACTGAGGAGCAGGCTCACCCCTTCCCTTCCGCCTGGCCTTTTCAATGGGTAAGTCAGGCAGCTTCCCTGTTTTGCCTCTGATTTCTGAAGGTTGTGTTCTCAGGCACAGTCCTGAGCAGCAGGAGGCTGCCGCTGCTGTGCCTAACTCACTTGCTGAATTTAGCCTGCCCTCACTTTTGGAAACTGGCTTTTAGCTCCAAATTCACTTGTGCACTATAGAAAACGTTACGTGAAGCATTCAACAGGGCACCGATTCGTGTGTAGAGTAAAAGAGTGGATTCTGAACGAAATCCTGAAAACACCAGGAATTCTAAGCAAGCAACAAATCCACGATTTAACCAAAGGTTTGTGCAGCAGGTTTTCCCGGCAGTCTTTTTCTCTAGAGCTGACTGAAGGAGAGCCCTTTCCCTTACTCTTTAACTGCTAAGACAGCAGTTGCCCACCGCTCTGCCCCAGCCCGAAGGTGGGCTGCGCTGGAGCCGGGGCTGGGGGAGCACGCACGGAGCTGGGAGTGGGCAAAGGCACCCGGGGGGCTGCGGGCGTGTGCGGGCAACGGCGTCCTTCCCCTCCTTTGGGGGAATAAGGGTAGAAAAATGGCTTCCCTTGTATTGTGTGCGTGTGGTTCTGCGGGTGTTTGCTCCCTCTCCGTGCTCTGGCTGCTGTGCGCTTTCTGTCCTGCCCTCCGTGGGAAGTGCGGCACCACGGCGCTATCGCTTTCCCACGGCAGAGGCTGCGAGTCCGCGGCTGTGCGTGGATGTGCTCGGGGCCCCTCTGCTTTCCCTAGCCTGTCTGCCGAGGCTCCCTAGGAGCGTGTATGGAGATATGCACGGGGAGGGGAGGGGGTACCGGAGTGCCTGGGAGGGGTGGCGGGGGAGACGGGAGTTATTAGGAAACTTTGCTTTGGCTACTCTCTATCCTTGGGGCTGCGTGGCGCCAGCACCCTCAAGTTGAAAGGAAAACAGCCATTCTCACTTCCAACTGCCCACTGAGATCCTTAAGGCGACAAAGACACAAAAGTGAGTTTTATTTGCTGGTAAGCCAGAGGCAAGAAAAAAAGAAAAGCCAATTCCCCCTTAAAAAGAGCCGACAAATCCTTTTTGCTCTTTTGTGTGAGCTTTTCCTATTCACATGGAGCGTTCATCCGTGTGATTCCCAACTTATTGTCATTACTTAGTTATTAATTGTTCTCATCTGGGTTTAATTGAGCAACCAAGGACTTTAGCCCAAGGGTCAGGGGGAAAACTTAAAGCAAAGACATGTTCAATAGGAATCCTGCGCTTCGAATATCCATCCTGAGTTGACATAATGTAAAAAAAAAAAATAAAAGACTAATAAAAAAAAATACAGACAAAGCGGGGAGATGAAAGGGTCCCGGAGCC
The DNA here is from genome assembly GCA_028020825.1 of Podargus strigoides. NCBI lineage: Eukaryota > Metazoa > Chordata > Aves > Caprimulgiformes > Podargidae > Podargus > Podargus strigoides. The sequence goes on from CM051621.1 coordinate 13,770,851, forward strand.
CGTCGCCACTGCGCCCAAAGGTGCGGGCGGAGGGGAGAGGGGTTGCGGGGAGCCAGCTCCAGGCAGTTCTCGCTGTTTAAAATCTCTCTCGGTTTTGGTTGTTGGTTTTGTTTTGGTTTGGTTTGGTTTTTTTTAAGGGTTTCTTTACAGGATAAACCTGGCCTCCTGCGCGATTAGATCTTCTCCCCAAACCCGCGGTCTAATCGCGCAGAGGCGAAGTTTATCTCCAGCCTTTTTCTGCCAGAGGCACAACGTGGGAAAAAGCCGGCACCGCGCTCTGCCAGTGCGGCGTTGGGCGCTGGGGTCAGGCTCACAGGCACTGTCATTTGCACAGAGAAAAGAAATGATCGGAAAAGAAAGCCAGACCAAAAAAGGAAGGGGAAAAAAAAAAAGAAAATTTAAAAACCCACACACAAAAACCCCAAAACCCACAAAACCCCCAAACTCACCCCAGCCCAGCAAGTACTGGGCGGCTGGAGCAGAGCAAGAGAAAAGGAGAGGGGGATTAGAGCAGCGAGCTCTGGAGAAAGTGACTGAGTTCAGGTATGTTGTTTCGTTGAGTTATTGAAAGCATCACTGATATTTAGGAGATGATAAAAGTCCCGCCTCGCCCCCAGCTACAGTCTCGCTGGAGCCACAGTGCCTGCAGAAGATTGCCTAGCCTCATTACAGCAATTATTTTCCTTCTAACTTCGCTTCAACCTTAACGTTTTAAATTGCTGGAAATGAAAGCAGCGGGGGAAAGGAAAAAAAAAAAGACAGAAAGAAAAAATATCGAGTCCCTGTTTCTCAGCGCCCGTCCCTTGAGCGCAAAGATAAAACACCAAATAAAAAATAATCAAACTAAAATGAAAAGGGGAAACCAGCGCTCTCCCTTACCCGAGCGATCCGCAAAACGCAACGGGGTGCAGCGGCGCACAGCGGGGCTCTGGGGGTGCAGCCGGCGGGGGAGGGGCGGCGAGGCGGCGGCGCCGGTACCGGCGGGCGCTGCGCTGTGCGGAGCGGTGCGGGGCAGTGCGGGACGGCCCGCCGCTCTCCTCCGCAGGGTCCTCGGCCGCCGCCGGCGGTTTCCACAGGGCCGTGGCGAGCAGGACGGGTTTCCAGCAGAGCCGCCGCTGAGGGCTGCGGAGCGCCCGGAGCCCCGGGGATGGGCAGGAGACGGCGCCGAGCGGTCCCGACTGCCAGTCCCGAGAGTCCCGCCGGCTGCGGTCCCACACCCGTCCCCAAACGTCCCCGTCCCCCACACCCCATCCCCACTGCCTCGTGTCCTAACACTCCCGTCTCCATCACCCAACCCCTCGGCTCCGGCTCTGCCTCCACCACTAATGCGCATTTTCCCCAGCTCCCACACCGCCCCAACGGCGGCAGCCCCCTTCTCCTCCCCACCATCCCAAACCCCCCTTTGCTCCCCTCTCCTGAGCAACGTGGGCTGCCCAAGGGAGCTGCAGGACCAGCTGCTTTGGTCTTTTCTGATGCTCGGCAGCGATGTGGGGCACTAGTCACCCCATGCCCAAAGTCCCCGGCAGCCGTCGGGGGCTGCAGCCGGGAGCTCCCCAGCAAAAGGCCACCGGCAGGGAGAGGAGCAGCTTCTCTCCTGCCCCGCTGCGAACAGCGGCGAGCAGGCACCCGCAGCCCCTGCCCCGGGATGTGGTAGGAGCTGCCAGCGATGGGTGGTCAAGGCAGAGAAGACAAAGCTCAGGGAGCCACGAGGACACGGCAACTCTGGGATGCACAGCACACTGAGCACTCAGCCAAGGCCCCACTGGGGCTGAAGTCTGCTGGGGAAGAAGAAAAACAGCTGGTACAGCCAGTCCCCCTCTCCAGTCCCTCTGACACACGAACAAATTTACTTTCTTCTTCTGTCACCCCTGGCAGGGAAAGGAGCAAACAAACTGCACGGAACAGTAGCTTAAAATTAATTTATTTAACAAATATAGCTATAATATAAATGATAATAAAATTTCAAATATACAGTATATTACATAGTACACAGAGCCCCTTCCAAAGGAGCTGGTGGAAGAACCAACACGGTTTAAAAGGTAGTGCTGTTACCCAGGGATGGGAGAGGCTGCTCTCCACTTCTGCCTCTCCACTGCACCTTGCAGAAAGCAAGAGAAATGTCCTGTCTTTCAGCCCCCTTTTTGCAGTTTCTCTTCCACAGTTCCTTCCCCCATGGCAGGAGGCTCTCCCCGGGCTGCCAGCGGGACGTGAGGAAGCAGGGCAGGGCTGGCTCATCACCGCCCTGTGCCCAGAAGGAGCTGGGGCCATGCCTCAGGTGTCTGCCAGCCGGAGAGCAGAGCGGCTCCCCAGGATCGCTGGGGAGAGCGGAACGGGGCTGGAGCGGCAGGCCAGCAACAACGGGGGGAAGCAGAAGCCGAGCAGAGCTGGACTGGAGAAGTCTCTGCCCCGGGGCCCATGGGGAAGTCCGCAGCAAGGAAGCAGAAGAGAGCAGGGAGGGAGTGCGTGCGGAGCCGGTGGGAGCCGACAGCCGGCGTGCTGGGCTCGGCGGGACTCGGCTCTATGTGAGGTGGTACATGCTGTATCCCACATGCGCTGTGTACAGTCCCACAGGAGCCACGGGCAGCCCTGCCCGCTGGAAAGAGCTGGAGGCACCGTACAGAGAGGCACCGGCCACGGCCGGGCCTCCCAGCGGGAAAGAGATGCCGAAAGCAGCAGGCGGGAGCATGGGCTTGGCTGCCATCTTCAGCTTCTCCAGCTCGGCCTCCTGGAGCCGCTTGGCCTTGGCTCGGCGGTTCTGGAACCAGATCTTCACCTGGGTCTCGGTGAGGCTGAGCGAGCTGGAGAACTCCGCACGCTCGGCGATGGACAGGTACTGCTTCTGCCGAAACTTCCTCTCCAGGGCCAGGAGCTGCGCCGTGGTGAAGGGCGTCCGGGGCTTCCTGTTGGTCTTGTGCTTGCGCAGGGTGCAGGCTGGGGGGCTCAGCCGCCCTGCACCCGGAGGGGAGGGGGGAAGGAGAGAAACACCTCGGTTAGCAGCTCCTGAACCCACACACCCTGCAGAGCCCCTACCCTACAGCAGCCGGGGGGGGAAAAAAAAGCGGAAAAAAAATAAAATCAGGCCCTGCTCAAAGTGAAGCGGTTCCAGGGCTGCCTAGGGGACGCTTCAAATTGATGGCACCCATTCCAGTACAGAAAGCGGGTGCTTTACAAATAAATTCGTGGGGTTTTTAAGACTCCCGGACCCAAAGTTAGTCACAGTGCTTTGTAGCAAGAACTTCCCCGACTAGATGGAAAAACCCGGCAAAGGGCAGGAGTCGGACACCCCTCTTCCCCCCACCTCTCGCCTTAAGGGATGTAAACGAAGGGAGTGACCCTCTTAAAAAAATAAAAATATATCGCCTGTCCTTTTTATCGGATTAAGGAAAAAAATAAACAAAACGGACTGGCTCCTCAGCCTCACACCCTCTTCATTAGGCCCTTGGGAACCAGATTAAGCATGTAATTAATTACGAGTTCTGAATTCACGCTCAGCCTCTACCGCTCCTCACCGGTCCGCTCCTCTTATTTAACATTTCTAAGGGTCCTCAGCCTCGATCTGCCCCGCGTTTACTTCGCAACAACTTTTACCGAACAATTTGAAGAAATTAAACTACTGCGATACCCTACACAAGTCCTTTCGGGAGACCTCCGAGGGAGAGAGAGAGAGAGCAGCTCTGTCCGCAGCTCTCGAACCACCCAAGCGTTCGGGAGAGCCGCAGCCCAAGCTCGCCCCTTCCCAGGGGAGCCTGGGCGGGGATGGAACGGGATGCAGCCGGAGGCTGCCCGGCCCCGGGCTCAGCGCAGCCACTGGGGAGGATTAACGGGCTGTTCTCATCTCCCGCTGCTAGTTTTGTTATTTTAAATCTCTCTGTAGCAGACGGGGCAAACACCAGTCACTGCGGCTCTTCCGACTGGGGAGATGCAGCCGCCCGCGGGGCTGATGCCCGCAAGAGCCTGGGCAGCGAGCCCGCTCGGTGCGGGCCCGTGAGAAATTCGAGAATATGAGCGGCCAGTTCGAGCCCCGGGCTAAGTTAACAGGCAGGCTGGGCAGCGTTGTTTTTATTCCCCCCCTCCCCGCCTAACATTCGGCACACGACCTCTCCCCGCCGCGGCCGTTCCGCGGCGCGGCCCCGGCTTGGCGTACGGCGGCACCAGTTCAGTACTGGGAAGAGGCCGAAGTGGCTCAGCAGAGAGCGTGAATAGAGGGGGAAAACCAAACCGGGGGGTGCCAGGCGGGGTGAAAAGGAGAGGAAATCCCCGGCCACCCCCGCGGGGTCCCACCGGCCCGCTCCCGCACCCTACTCACTCGGGGGAGGCGGCGAGAACCGTGGGCTTTGCATCCAGGGGCTCCGCTCCTGCTTCTCGGGGCTTTCCGCCTTGACGAGGGCGTCTTCGGGCAGCTTGACCAGCCCCCCAACGGAGAAGTGGCCGCCGAGGGGCAGCGGGGAGCCCGGCGCCTCCGCCGTCAAGGCGCCCAGGCGGGGGCTGAGGCTGGCGCGGGCGGTCGGGGGCGGCCCGGCGCCCTCGGGGCCCTCCCTGCCGCCCGGCTTCCTGTGGTCGGCCATGAGCGCCTCCACGCTGAAGGGCAGGAGGGACGGGGACACCTTGGGCTTGTCGTTCTCCTCCTCCCCGCCCATCGCCGCCGCGACAGGGAGGCCGCCGCCGCCGGGCTTGCTGAAGGCGGATGCGGACAGCTCGTCGCTGCGTACCCCGGTGGGCGCGGAGGTCATATCCACAGCCGGGGCCATGCAGAGGCGGCCCGCCGTCGCCACCACAGCGCCGGAGGGGAGCGGACGCCGCGGCTCATGGGGCCGGGGCGGCGCGGGAGCCCGGACAGCCGTCGGCACGCTCCGTCCCCACGGCGGGCGGCGCCGTCTGATAAAGCGGCACGGGGGGACGGCACCACCCAACCCGCGCGCGGGGGGCGGGGCGACCGCGTCCCATTGGCTGCGGCGCGGCGGCGGCGGCCCGGGAGCGGGCGGGGGCCGAGGCCCGAGAGCGGGCGGGGGCGGGGCCGAGCCGGGCTCGACCGTCGGGGCGCCCCACAGCCCCGCTCCGCACCCCGCAGCCCGCCCCGCGCCCCAGCGCCCATCGCGGCGCGGTAGGGAGGGCTGGGGCTGCCGCAGCAGCGCTCCGCCGTGGGGATGGGGCGGAGGAAGCTCAAAAAGCCGGTAAAAAGTGTATCGACGTCGGCACACCGCCGGCCTTCTGTCTGCGGAACGCGCGGGAGCGGCCCCGGCCGTGTTCTCCTGGGAAACCAACAAATAACGGGGCTGTCCCGAGCGTCACCCCTCGGCGGGAGCCCCCGCCCGTCCCATGGCCTGGCTGCGCCTGGGGAAAGTGCTCTTGGGGTTGCTTGGGTTTGGTTTTTGAAATAAGCGCCGGCCCTGCGGTGTGTTCGACGGATCTGCAGAGATCTGCGCTTAGGGACACACATACATATATGTATGTACACATATCTATGTATACACACATACAGACATATATACCTGCGCACGTAAATCGTGCTGCGTTTCATGGCATAGACGTGTGCGTGTCTGCAGTTAATATAACGCCCGTTCACGTACAGAGGAACACCTAACCCCAGAGCCATTCAAATCCCGGCTATTCTGTTCTGTAAATTCGTTTTACGGTCCCTTATCCCCGCGCTCAGGACGGATGTGCAGTAAAACGGAGCCGCTCTCTAAGGCGGCGATTGGCCGCTCGCTGAGAAAAGTTTATTGATAGCTGGAGGGCTCTAATCTCCTCGGAACACAAGAGGCTCCTGCAGTCATTTAAGGGTAATTATCTACACGGGGAGGGACAGCGAATTCCCTTTCCTTTTAACTGGACGCAATAAAGATGGTAGATTAGGAGCATATAGATTATGAAATGAACTGATATAATAGACATTTTATTAACTGATAAGCAACAGGACTTGATTGGAATGAATTGTCCTGCACGAAGCTACACACACACGTACCTTACACACGCGTGAGTACACACCCCGGCAGTGTGCCGACTGTAGGTACTGTCCCGCACGTATGTACCTTACTGGCACACGTAGTGCTCGTATATGATGCCTTTAGGTGAGATGATTTGTAGGCGGCTTGCAGGCTTCCTCCGTGCGCTCCTATAGATCAGGGCGAACGCACATTGCACAGACCTATCCCCCGACGTACAGCTCCCATAGGTATTTTCAGTTCCCCTGCCCATTCCTGCCGCCCCAGTGAGCGCTCCTGCGAAGCGGGGAGCAGCGGTCCCGCCGCTCCGGCCCGGTCCGGCTCCGTGCCCCCTGCCCCCGGGAGGGGTGGGGGGGTGTGCGGGGGGATGCTCGGAGAAGCGGCTGCATTGCTAATTGCGAGAATAAACAATCTGTCACGATTAGTCAGTGCCTCTAATAGGCAGACAAGTGATGTTGTTTTTAGGCGCCAGCAGCGGTCTGATCAAAGGCTTCAGCTGGAGGGGGACCATTGAGGACGTTAACCCGCATCAAGGGAGCAAGGCGCCTTAGCCCTGGGACAGCGGCACATTCAGCCCGACAAAATTAGTTTGCTCTACCAATCACACGACATTTTCCCAAAGCCCGGTGCTTGACGCCAAGATGTGCACCTCCACCCCACCCCCCCAACCAAGAAAACGCACAAATCCCGATGCATCGTGTTTCACCGTGTCCCCTCCACCCGATCCTACAGGTAGGATCTTCTTTTTTTTCCCTTCCCCCCCCCCCCCTTTTTTTTTCCCCTCCCTGATCTCGAACACAACCGGGCAAAAGAAAAAGTGATATGTTTATTAAACTTATTAAACCTCCGAGCAGCTCTTAGGCTGCTTTCGGTCTCGTTGTTTTGATGGAAATACGAAAGGAAAAATAGAATTATTTGGCTTGTTATTTTTCTTTCCTTTTTCCCCCCCACTTTCCTTTCTCAGAGTGGTTTGAACATCGGGACGTTGCTGAGATCTGAGGAGATGAGTGCACGTCCCACGCTAAGAGCGAGATCCCGCTCTTATTGAGAGCTGACAGAATGAGATAATTAGCTCTTTCTTTATCTCCCAGCAATGAACGCTTTGTGTTTACGTTTCTGTCATACTCGGTGGTATTTTAATCACTGGACCATAGCAAGGACTTGATTGTCATTCACGCACTAGCAAGATCTTGGGCTGCAAAGGGGAAGCCACGAAAGTTTCTTTCGTTTCTTGCGCCTTTCTTTCTTTCTATCTTAAGGAAATCTACAGGTTCTAAGTCAGGAATGGAGAAATCAAATTTACAAAACGAAATCCGCCCCGAGATGTATTTCTTTGTTTAGAGGACATTTTTTCACTATCCAAACTCTTCTCACCTTGCTCGCTGTGCGATGTGTGACCAAAAAAAAAAAAAAACAAACCACAACTAAAAAACCCAACGCTGGATTTTAGGAACTTTTTATTGTCTCGGTCTCGTTGTGCTGATCGTCTGACATGCTTTTAGGTGCCTTTCTCTTATTTTCCTCCCTGGGCTGTAAGAAAAAACGAAGCGAAAGGGCGGGGGAGGGAATAGGTGACTTTATTGGTGCTTGTTCCAGCCCAGTGTTTTTATTGGGAACCGCGGCGCTTCCCTGAAGGCGCTTGTGCTAGATAACAATATTGGGCAATTAGCATCCTAAACAGTCCCGTTTCAATATAATGAATGTGCTAGGCAAAGCCATTACCCATAGCGTTTTATTTCGGTGGGAATACAACAACAAGGGCTGGGAGGAGTGCGTGGGGGATGGGAAGGGAGGACAGGAGGCAGCGCTAAGCCAATTCAGGGCATTGTCTGCCTTTTGTAAACGTTATCTTTGACTTAAAGGCAGAACTCCGAAAGGAGAGGGGTGGTGTTGTTTCCCTTGTTTCTATTTTATTTCCCCCGAGACAGCAGCTCTTAGGAGACGAGACAGCCCCCAGGACACGGGGAGACTTTGGGGACTGCGACTCCGGGGCAGCAGTGCCTCTCCGGGAACCGCCTGCGCGCTCCCTGCGCGCTCCCTGCGCGCCCTTCAGCCAGTCCTGCTCCAGCTCAGCCCTAAGGGCAAAGAGCCAGTTCTATCCCAAGTGCTAAGAATGTCCCGCGGGCTTTACAAGCTCTCAGAGCCCTTCGAGCCTCAGCTCTCCCCGCTCCTCTCGCTGCTCCTTCTCCGCTCCGCGTCGGAGAACGCCGGAAGACCTCCGTTAGTTTATTTTTTTTCACACGCTTTCTCACTTTTCCTCCTTCCCTTTCTGCCCAGGTTAACATAACCTAAACTACTTTCAAGGCTTCAGGCACCTGGGCTGGTCCTCTGGTGCTCCGGATGCCAAACTCCAGCCGCCGAGGCGTCCCCGGCTCTTTGAGGGTCGGAGGAGCCGGGCTGAAAGGAAGGCACTATTTCATGTGGCCCAATTTAATGTGATCGCGACATTATGATGCACTTGGAAAAGATGAAAGAAAAGGCTGGCCGTCTCCTCCAAGATCTCTATAATTATAGATAATATATCCTATTTCAAAGCAATTAGCTCAATCAGGCGTAACGAGGCACTTTGCTGCCAGGGAGTAACAATGCCTTACGGTTATTTAAGCTTCAAGATGTCAAGCAGACTTCGAGACTCTCTGCTCTGCCCGAGAGGGAACTTGGCTGTCTTGGTGAAAGCCCCGTGGCTAAGGCAGTGCTTTCCCTTCAGTGACAACACGCCTATTTCATTTCATATATGTTTGTAAAGCACTTGTGAGTGCCGGCACTGCTGGAGATGAGCACCGCTCTTCCAGGCGCGTTTGGGGCCGGTGTCTGTGTGGCATCACCGCTGTCCCTGCCCGCCAGCACCGACCTGCCCTCGCCCCCTCGCTCCGGGATGCTTATGCTCTCCGAGCCTTTCCGCCGCTCGGTACCTTTCTTTCGTTCACTTTTTGGGGTGATTCCGAGTGTTGCTCACGGGGGTCTGCAGGAGAAGTCCTTGCTGGGGCGAGCTGGCCGGTGCGCGGCTCCCAGCCCCGAGAGCTTCACCCTGCCCTCGCCCCGGTTTTTCCTTGAATCGCTTGCACATGGCAGAGGTCCCGAGAGCAGAGAGCATCCGAGCGGCGGCTGTTTTCACAGCGAGCCGGCGGGCTGGTCTGTGTGCCTACCCCTGTGAGGAGGGGTCCCTGCGATACCATGCAGGGGTTCAGGTGCCGAAATCCCCTCGTCCTGACCCAAACCCGCGGGAGGGGTGCGCGGTGCGGGCTGTACCCCCGTGTCCAGTGGGGCCGTGGGTGTGGGTTTAGGCCAAAATGCTGAAAAATGACTTTTCCCCCTTTCCCGGTGCCGCTGCAAACCGGCGGCCGGGGCTGCTCCTCCTGCTCCGGCGGGGCTGCCCGGGCTGGAGCGGCACAGCACGGTACGGACTGGCACGGCACGGCCACGAGAAGCCGCGAAAGCAGAGCCGTGCTGGGATGAAACGCTGTCGTAGGAAAATAAATAACTAATAAACCTGTCAACTTTCTTTCCAGGGGTTTTTTATTGCTGGGGGGTAATCGAAGGTGGGGGGGAAGTAAAGAAAAAAAAAAATACACAAACCTTCCCCAAACCCCAAAAAAGTACTCGCCCCTTGGGTTAGTCATATGAACAGGACAGTTGAAGGGAAACAGGAGGCCGGGGGCATGAATGCAAACTAAACAAAGTTTAACCACCCCTCCTTCTTCCCCATGCGCAAAATGGAAACCTTATTATATGATTCACTGTGAATCACTAGATTGAATGCGATCATTATGAGTAAATGATAGCCGGGGCTCCGCTGGTCTTTTCTTTCCTAGAGGCAAAACTATAAAATATGGAGGTTATAAATGATCTTCTCTCTGCTCTCTCAGAAAGGACATTCATTCAAAGCCGCACTCTGTCTCGCTCCCAATTCCTTTGGTCCCCTTGAATTCCACAACGATCAAGGTAGATTATGGCGAGTCCCGGTTTATTTGTCTTCACGTGCTTATTTATTGGCGAAATGTCACGAAATGTAATTTGTCCCAAATTCTTTAACATGAGAAAATACTTTGTGGTTGCAGGAATCCATGCCGGTACCGCCAAGGCGATCTCCGATGCTCAGAGCAAGTTCATTATCATGCTATTTTACAGCATTTCCATGTTTACTCCTCATTTCTCAGGAGCCTTTTACATATCGTTGCATAAGAAAAGGATTTCGCCAGCTCTAGTTATGAGATTTCCTAGATTTTTTACAGGCGGAGCCGCTTTACAAAAGCTGTATTGTTTGACTGTGGTCTGGGTTTCCATTTGGGGTAATTATTGTATTCCCAGTCTTCTTCTAATCATTTGCTCACAAGGACATTTTTTTTTTTCTTCGCCTTTTGAAGAAGATTAAATACTCCAAACTTGCAAGATCATTGAAATAATCCCTCTGCTTCTTTGCCTATTGTGTAAAAGCTATTTCATACATCTCTCTAAATTGCTGGAAAATATGTGATAGTACGAAAATATATAGAGCAGAAGAAATGCGTGTCACCACATTTTGAAAAAACTACAAACTGCGAAAGTCCCGATGTACGTCTGTTCCCAATAGAGAGGTCTATGCAAATGGAGGGGGGGACCAAACACAAAACAAACCCACTTTTCAGAAGGAAATACGTTTCAGCTAGATAATAATCAGCTCCAGAGGAAAAAAAAAATTAAAAGTTTATAGAAGGAAAAATCAAGGGAAAGCAAACGCCTGTGTGCATCAGGGCTGTGTCGTGCAGAAGGGTTTCTCCTCCAGCTGTTGCCTGCAGCTGCACAGCTGGAGGAGGGCCGGGAGCCGCGGCCCAGCCCACAGACAGCAACTCAACCTGCAGGCACTGGAGTTGAAGTTGGCAGGTCTCCCCTTTCCAGCACCCCTTTTGGACTTTCCTGTTGGTGTCACACAGCTTCCCAAGGCAAGATTGCCTCCCCCCACCTTTAATTTGCATCTGTAAAATCTGAGGCCCAAAAATATCTCCCTAAACTCAGGAGGAACAGGATTTGGGCAAATATTTCTTTTCTGCCTCAGCTAAGGTGGTTTGAAAATGATTGCCTTAGGCAAAAACCTGGCAGTTAGGAAAACATATATTTATGTATATACATATAGAAGGCTTTTTAATTTCCCTGTGTGAAAGAAACTACAGTTGAAGAGCAGGGTAACTGGTGTCAGGTGTCTTCCAGACTCTGTCTATGGAAAAACAAAACAACATCACACTCCTGCAACTATCAAAGCCATCCGCAAATATTTGAAGCTGTCCTCATGATATGTAACCTCCTCCTTAGGAACTCCAGCGCCTTATTATTTTGGCGATGTGACCTTACCACATCCTTTTGCTGAGTGGCAGCCGATGGCTAGATATGATACTGGGAGTTACATCATTCTAATAAATCAATGTAACCAAACAATTTCACTGCCAGAGGAGGGTGGAAAAAAATCCCAAATATTTTGTAGGGGAACTGAATTTGTCTTTTAGAAAGCTTATGTTCCTCTCAGACTTTCCATCAACTGCAAGCATAGACATAATCTAAAATGTTCCTGGCTTGCCCGCTGCTGGGCTGATTAGCTTTTGGAACAGAAGAGATAACATTTCTAGACATCGGTCTGCCTTGCGCTGCCTTCATGTTATTCCCTGCATATGTGGTTTTGACATTATTTATGTAGCAAGTGTGGGCTTTCTATTGGTGTTGGATCACTTTGCTTTTCAACAGCTGGGCTTTTTTCTGTCACTCAAAGCAGGACTTATTTCAGCCTTTCAAACAGCATCAGACTTCTCTTTGCAAGCCACGGCTTCAAGGTAAGACACCCTCTGTGTAGCTGAGCATCCCTTGCAGGGGTGAGCCCAGGCTGGCTCGTGAAGGGCCAGGGGAGGCTGCGGGGTGCCCAGACCAGGCACATAGGCTGCTGCCCACCCATCTCCTCCTGTGTCAGCAGTGTGGACCATACAGCAGAGCAGGATGTTGTCCTGCTATCAGGTCCAAAACAGTAGGTTTGGGGTGGCACCAGATTTGGTCTGTTGTCTGCTGTTAACAGTCTTGTTACACTTGAGATGGATTTGAGTCAGTTTGATTTTTACTTCTGAGACAACCTGAAGGATAACAACAAAGAGCTCCTGCTTTTTTCTTTTTCTATAAAATCATGGAAGAGATAATAAGCTAATGGTGTCACATAAATAACAGAGAGACAAAAAGAGGAGGCTCTGACAGCAGGCAGAGCAGGGATGCATTCAGCACATGCAGTTATCTCCCTTAGGTTTGCTGGTGGCCTTTTGTAAGTCATTTCACCTCTTTCACTGAAGTCTACATGAGAGTCCATCCTTCACTAGTTACTAGTGCAGCTGCAAGTCCTGGCAGTAGGTGACATTTGCACACACACACACACACACACACACACACTTCACATCCTTACTCCCACGCTGTGGTCGCTGGGGCTGGTACATGGGGGGAACATCACCACACGCTTGACCCAGTAGAAGCTATTTACAGGGAAAATCATCTGGAGCAGCAGGTAAGTTCAGGACCTCACTTGCAGACACAAGTAGCTAAATACCGGTGATATGTAAAACCAGGGACAGAAAAAGAAATGCCACAGGAGCATACATGGGCCTCACAAGGGAGAGGAACAGTAAGTTCACTGGGAGTGGCAGGGAACACCTCTGTTCCACCTGAGATTTTGAAAATAACAGGGTGGGAAGGACAGAGAAGAAGAAAAAAAGGAGGAAGCAGTACGATGAACATCTTGGAAAGTCACCGGAAACTTTGTTCTTAGGAGTAAATCTGGCTTCTTGTGATCCCCTTTCAGCAGGGCTGGCTGGGAGCCAGCCGGGTCCCCTAGAGTCCCCCTGGCCTTTTTGTCTGGAGCCTGGGAATCTGTCTGGAGCACAAGGCTGGGGGGACCAGACTTGGGTTTGCAGGAGGGATCAGCTTAGGCAGCAGCCAAGTAGAGGAAAGGGGGTTTGCAGCTCTCAGGCCTTTGGGAAACCTTCCCCTGGCCAAAACTAGGATGGCAGGGGAGCTTTCCCCTGATTTGGGGGCAGCTGGGGGCAGGCTAGGGTAGGTGGGGGGACAAGGAAGAGATGGGAAGGACAGGCTGACTGTCCCTAGGTCCAAGATGTCAGAGCGAATGGGGTGGGATGGAGGGATGGAGGGTGTTGAGTATTGCTCTCTGGCCCTCACCCAGCTGGCCTGGGCGAGGTGCCCCGGGGTGTCCCAAGGTATTGTTGCAAAGGCAAACACCAAATAAAATGAAAAATTACCAACACACAAAACAAAAGAAAAGCAAAAGCCTTGAATGGAGCCATGGCACATTACATTTCCCCTGCTCTGCTAGCCTTCCCTTCCTGCAGACCTCCTTTAGGGTGATGAAAGTGTAGGCTCTTAAAGCTCCCTGTGAGATCCAAAGATGCTAATCGGCATCTTTCAGTACTTACTGCTTTTCATGAGTGATTGAACCCTTTCCAATGATTTTGTTCCCTTACTCTTCCAATTTGGTTATCCTGGTACATTATTCTGCCCTTTTTGTGTGTTCCCCCTGCCCCCCATTATGACCTTTAGGGATAAAATTCAATTTATTTGGATTCTTCGCAGACAAAACCTAAAGCCTGCCTTAATTTGTAGTTTACTAGCCCTCTGATGTGAGACTACATAGAGAGCCCCTATCTGATCAAACAGCCGGTACCTTGACACAGCCCAATTATGTGAAAATATATCCTTGCTTATCGTTTCAAACATCGTATGAGCAGAGAAACTGAAGTCGCTCCCTGTCTGTTTGATTTTCCTGTTCAGACACACTTGTTTAAACAGGCACCGTGAGACTTTTCTGTAATCTTACTTGGAGGAGTTCAAAAAGCATTTTCACCTTGAAAGCCCTGAGCTGGGTGATGGTGGCTGTCCCTAGCCTGATCGCAGCCGGGCGAGGTGGGGAAGGGGGGATGTCCCCTGCAGCAGAGCTCCTACCCAGCTGTCCATGAAACACACCTGTGACCAGGTATCGCCCCCCCCGGCAGCACCCCTCTCCAGCTCTGCCCACCCAGCTTGGCTGTGTTGCTGAGCTGGTACTCCCCTGGCCCTGCAGAAGCCTGGTCTTGTTGCATCCCCCTTCCCCACCCTGCCTGACTACTTCTCCCCTCCCAGTGGCACCACTTCATCCACCTTCCTGGCCCAACCCCAGAGCAACACCCTTCCTGTGCTGGCCCTGCCGCATCCCCAACCGGTTGACCAAGGGAAACCAGTAGATGTGGTGGGTTTGGATTTTAGCAAAACTTTTGGTACTGTCTCTCACAGCATCCTTCTAGGCAAAATGTCCAGCACAGAGCTAGACAAGTCCATAATATGTTGAGTGAGCAACTGGCTGACACTTTGGGCTCAAAGTGTTTTAGTAAATGGGGTTACATCAGGCTGGCAGCCAGTCACCAGTGGGGTTCCCTAGGGGTCAATTTTAGGGTCTTTAATGTTTTTATAAATTATCTGGATGCAGGAATCAAATGCACTTTACTTAGAATTGCTGATGATATTAAACTGTGAGGAGCTGTGGACTCTCTTGAGGGTCGAAAGGTCTTATAGACAGACCTAGGTGGACTGGAGAGCTGGGCAACCCCAAATATATGAAATTTAACAAGAGCAAGTGTTGGATTCTCCACCTGGGGAATCTTGGTTACTCATGCAAATTGGGGTACGAGAGGCTGGAGAGCAGCCCCGTGGAAAGAGATCTGGGGGTTTGGGTTCATGGCAAGTTGACTACGAGTCAACAGTGTGCCCTGACAGCTAAAAGGGCCAACTGTGTCCTAGGATGCCTCAAGCACAGCATAGCTAGGTGGTCAAAGGAGGTGATTGTCCCATTCTATACTGATTAAGTCCCACCTTGAGTACTGCATGCAGTTTTGGGTGCCTTAATATAAGAAGGACATCCAACTATTAGAGTGTGTCCAGAGGAGGGCAACCGAGATGGTGAAAGGCCTTGAGGGCAACACAAGGAACATCTGAGGTCACTTGGTTTGTTCAGCTTGGAGAAGGCTTCCCTTCCCTTCCCTTCCCTTCCCTTCCCTTCCCTTCCCTTCCCTTCCCTTCCCTTCCCTTCCCTTCCCTTCCCTTCCCTTCCCTTCCCTTCCCTTCCCTTCCCCTTCCCCTTCCCCTTCCCCTTCCCCTTCCCCTTCCCCTTCCCCTTCCCCTTCCCCTTCCCCTTCCCCTTCCCCTTCCCCTTCCCCTTCCCCTTCCCCTTCCCCTTCCCCTTCCCCTTTCCCTTTCCTCAGTCAGGTTTCAGACTGGTCCCTGGGTGCCTGTAAAGGACTTTTTCAACTTTCTGATAATTTCATGGGAGTGGGTCTCACTGAAATCCATGACAACACTTAGAGTGGAGTATATAAAATAGGCCTTGGGGATTTTAAATATGCTTTCCCTTTCTGAGAATCTGTAATAGTCTTATCTTTAGTGACTTGACAAAATTAATTATCTGCTAAAGTACATGCAGAACTAGTAAGACATTGAGAAAATCAAATTAACTACAATAAACAGTCACTGCTTCTGAAAGATCATATTTTCTACTCATTTCCTCCTTTTTACCCTTTTTAACCCTTTTTTTTACTCTTGATTTTAAAGATGCAATAAAATCTACTTTCTCCTGAATTAAAACTATAGTTAATAATTTTGTTTGATACAGAGAATTTCCTCGTTTTCCTTTGATCTAGTTTTATTTATGTTTGTGTCATGCTTTGGAAGACTGATGTAAAGTGCTGACTAGGTCCTCCATGCTACTTCTACGTGATTCTTTAAATTAAATTATGTCCGAAAGAAACCGATATATGAACATTTGAAGTGTGCAGTCTTTTAGTTAGCAGTGCTATCAGTTTGCAGGGTTGAAAAACTCAAAGAAAGAGGGAGAAACTTGTGAACATATTGAAGCAGACTGGAGAGGTGGAGATACTAATAGCGGAATCACTCAGAGGCTTCTCCAGACACAAGGATGTAGGAACCAGATGGGATGCAGTCCCCAGCTCGGCACCATAAGGACAGTGTGTTATTTAAAGATTAGATTGTAATGGCATTTTTCAGGTACCTTTATGGGAGCTGATGAAATTACTCAACCCAATTACTGAAGTCAAATACAATACAAAACCAAACCAAACCTCTTCTGTGGGGTGCAATCCTTAAACAGAGTACTCCGAGTTCCTGCCTGGATCAGTGGGAACTGACTAACTGAGAGCACTCACCACTCTCTCCATGTGCAGTGAAGCACTTATTCCAACCCAGAGCCTGGCTTTGCCTAAAGTAGGGTCGAGCTGGCAAAGTGCCAGGGCCCAAGGACTGCTCTTAATTTGCATATACGAGACCAGCTTGCAGACGATGCTATCTTGCAGAAGGCAGTAAAACCATGCAATGGTCAGGCTTGATCACAGCATTCCGGTTGCATTGCTTGAAATGGAGGATTTCTCTCTGGGAGTTGCAGTCTCCACATCTATCATCACCCTGAGAAGTTTCTGGGTTCACTTGTAAGGACTGATGGGAACACCAGATTGCTTAATAAGACTTCCTATATACATTACAGGCATTTCATTTCATCCAGTTGCAACAGTATTGAATTCAATAAAGTATGTGCTTGGATAAAAGATAGCTTCCAAAAAGGTAGCTTCTCTTAAGCTGGAAATACTAAAACATGAAGAAATCATCATTGAAAATCAGAGATTGTTTTAGTAGTTAATTACCCGTGTAGTAAGAAGCTTATTTTAGTTCCAGGGTAACTTTCCGTCCTCAGCTTTTGGCTGTTGTTCTCTGTGACTACCCCTGCTAAGTTAAGTGGTGTGTGATCTTTCTTCCTGTAAGGAGATGAAACCCTCTCTCGTGCCTCCTTTTAGTACATGTAACCACCTGGATCTGTTTCTCCAGCTGTCCGCCCTTGTCCTCAGTCTCTAGACCCATCTATGTAGATCTTATTGACACCCACTCCAATGTCATCATATCTTTCTTAACATGAGATGTGGGTTTGCTATTGCACTGTGAACTTCACTTGGATGGTGTACAGTGATGCTGTTTGAGCCTGTTGCCACCCCATGCTTACACTCCTCATGTCTCAACATCAGTAAACTTCAGGTCTATCACTGAGTAGTCATCCTAATGCCCAAAACAAGGGAAAACTCCTAGGAGCGTTCATGCAGACTGAACTTATGAATTGTTTAGTTGTTCTCATGATTTACTCAAGGAGCTAGGCTTGCAGGGCTTCCTGCAGTCCTCTACAGGGCTTGAGAGGTGGAGAGGCACACCAGTTCTCTTCAGATGAGCCTTTCCTCTGCCCTTGACACCTTGAAATGGAGACCCCTGAAGTGACTGTGGATCACATTTGGATGTTGAGTCACTTCTGCTTCTCATGCATGCCTAAAAAAGAAAAATCATGGGATGAACCATAGCTTACAGATATATGAAAGGACTTTTTCTTTGTAGATCTCTGAGCTAACGTCAATGGCTAGTCTATTATGCTCTATTTCACACCCTGCACTGAGTTAGCCACCTCTTTTCCTCCTTTTAACATGCCTGTGCAGTTTGTGTGCTTAGAGTACCTGCCAACTGAATTGACAGTAATCGATGAATAGGCTGTAGTACCAGAGATTCTGATTAAAAACCTCACAACACACAAAGCACATATTATCTACTTCTATGGAAACATACTTTTACTGTAGACCTCATATCTTCCTTTTACTTTTTGCCTCCCAGGATTTGAGACCAGCAGCTTGTTTGGAGGCATATGACCCATGGCAGTAGAGGACCACGTCCTCACTCTGTCTCCACAGTCTCCCTTGCTGGGTGTTTGGTCCCAGCTGGACACAAAGACATCGTGGTGTGCTGCAAACACACAAGCTGCAGGGTCAGGGCGTGTGTGCGGGATGGAAACAAAGGGTAGGTTCGGTGTGTGAAATCTGAAATTGGCTGCCATCCATACTTCTTTGCATCTCGGAAAGCAATGTGGGAAGGAAGGGCCAGGAAGAAAAGGTGGGGACTCCATGAGGGGAGAAGATGGCCATACCTGGCAGTAGCAGAGCCTAGTTCCAATATCCCAGGGACGTTGCTCCACAATGTGGTCAGAAATCTGTTTAAGACAGACTGCCACAACAGCCAGGCTGCCTGGCAGCAGGGTGCGCAAAACCCAGGAATGGTCTAGTAGCAACTGGTGGAGGGACACCAGGAAAGGCATGGAGCACGTGAGCACACATTTGGCTTTACTGAGATTTTACTCAGGTTAGTAGGCAGGTCCATTGGTCTCACTCACATCACTGAAAGATTCACCAGGATAAGGGAAAGGCAGTGCCTTTCACTCTTGAGTGAGTAGTGGAAGGTAATCTCAGAGTTTACCCACTTCCCCCTGCAATACAAACAGGCAGTTTCCTATTAGTTTTGTTTGTTCATTTGCTTTGTTTTACTTTATTTCATTTTCAATTATAACATCCCTGCCAATCCTAGGTTGAAAGAGGCAAATGAACCTTAACCTGGGCCTCAGTTCTGAGGTATAAAACTCCTTTTTCTAAATACTGAAGTCCATTGACTCCAAGAGGCTTGTTTTGGTCCTGTTCACTGTGACAGCAAAACCTCCCTGAAATTAGTAAATGCCAGCCTGGGGCAAAAATCAGCTCAGCACAGAGGAAATCATTTTATCTGAGTGGTACTTGGTATGGGCTTCAGTAACAGTTAAAGGAAAAATATGGTAACACTTAAGAGTTCAACAACAAACAAGAGCAAGTCATCGACTTGTTGCAGTTAGTGTAACCCCCTTGAAGTCTATGAGACAAATCCATGGAAGCTAAGAATCTGGCCCTCTATCCTATGGGCAGTCTTGGATCAGATAACACAGATGTGTTAGATTAAGGACAGAACCTTATAAAATAAAGCACTGGCTGCACTGGGAAAGTCCTTTTTTAAAAATACATCCATTAAAACATTAAAAACCACCACCACCAAAAGCCATAAGACAGAGCAGAGAGGTAAATCAAAATAAAAGTTGATGTACTTCTCTAGTTTTACACTCTTTAGGCTTTTTTCTTTTTTTTGTCTCATGCACCCAACTGGTTTAAGGGTCTATTCTCTTTGTGATACATGCATGCACATAACTACCATTGATGTGGAGTCTCCAGGTGATTTGATGTGCATTCCACATAAGGCATGGTGTCAAGTATATGATCCCCACACAAAAGAGCTGCCTGAGAACCACTCTTTGGGATATTTTTTTTTAGATTCCTTTGCTCCACGTCTAGATTTTAGCAGATCAGAGTGCCTAGCCAAGCAGTGGAGCTACCACTGCTACTCTTTTATCAGTATTGACCTGTGTAAATTTTGTGTGTGTGTCCGTGTGATGGGAGGAAATTTTTCAACTATGGGTGCAGTCTTGCAAAGTGCTGAATGTTTCAGAGCGTAATCCTAGGAAAGAAGTAAAGGGACTTAAGGATTTTTTGTGATCAAAAGAGGCAAACAGGAGTGAAAATGTATATTTTTGGAACAAATGAGTCGAACAAATTATTTCATACATCACTGTGCCATCTCTAGTTAAGTGGTTTTAGGTCTATAGTGTGACTCATTCTGGCTGCCAAGTCTAGAGCAAGTCTGCTCTTCCCTCCACCGGATACAGCAAAAACAGCTACACAGGCAACTGCTATTAATGTGAGATACAGAGGCTTAGCAAAAATAGCAGATGGATATAGCTATGCCCAGCATGTGATTTCATGTAGGTGTCAGTCATGACACTGTAAGTCAGGATGCACCAAGACTTGCTTTTAAGGGTGGAGTGAAGCTATGTATCAGGCCTGGAACTTTCTGTTCTGGTTTGATACAGTGTTCCACCATGGGAAATACAATTATTTTTGGGGGGTAGGGTTTTTGTGCAGTAAAGCAATTTGTGGCTTTTTCAGATAAAACTTAAAACCAATGTTCCACGTGGGAAATGTTAGACTTTGCTATGTTTCAAAGAGAAAGAACAACAATCTTCATTGCTCCAGATTTTGTTTTTCTCTCTCACGCACACACATGCAGTCCACATCTCAAGTGTGAACCAGGTTGAACACTGATAGGAAAACTGCTAAATTAGTGCTAATTTTATTATGTCAGCAGAATAATCCCATTTTAAATCAAGTGACAATTTGGCCCTTTTGGAGCAGCTTGTGTGTAAGTTACATCAAAATTTCCAAGCCTGCCTTGCTGTTTTCTGTTCTTCTGCTCTCCCAAATGTCCTGTTTGAACAGAGAAGCAGGGTGGCCAGAAGGAGGGATGAAGGGTTTGGAGAAAACTGAGGTGCAGGGTTTGAGGGAATGAAGGGAGGACATAGATACAAAGGGAGTTTGTGTCAGGACTAGGATGGGCTGAGCACAACTTTGGAAAGGAAAAATGAGATTAATATGGATGTGCTGTAGGTTTGCTTTCATGGGGGAAGAGGAAATGGCAAATGAAGATTGTAGGGATTTTTTAATAAGGAAACTGAGATGGAAAGAACTGCACATATGGCAATAGTCTTCTGAGTAGATCTAGCTGCTGTTTGAAAGACTTTTTTTCTGAAAAATGTATGCTTGGACCAGCCAAAATCAAATGCTATCAAATTTGCTTCATTTTTTTTCAAACTCTTCTCTTTCAAATTCAGAAGACATAAGGATATTTTTTCTACTCAAAACTACTTTTAACACTTGTCACTCTTTTTTAACATAAAAGAAACTAAAAAACATACCTCAATTTTACGTTTGAACAAATTGCAGATTTTAATCTTTTTTGTATGACAAGAAAAATTTTAAATTAAAACTTCTCCCTGTGAATTTTTGCAGGCAAACCATAAGCTATTTTCACAACACCCTAGCCCCTTTCCCCTGCAGCATAACTTCCACTTCTGTGTGCATCTTTCACCATTCAAATAATTTAAGAGCACAACATGTTTGGATGTCAGTGCTGTCATTTCTATAATGAAATCCCAAACACAGACAGTTAGGACCACCCCCTACCAGACATCACACAGATACTGGTGTTTTCAGATGCTGAAACAGAAAACACATTTCAAAGCCACAATTTGCGATCAGTCCCTGTACCTCACAGGCTCTTAGAAAGGAAAATTGCAAGTGGAGCTACCTGCAGTATAATTTACAAAAGCCACAACATGCTTTATCAGTTGCCAAAACACTCAAACTTGTTATCAGTAAACACTGGTGGAGGTTGAGGGGCTCATCTGGCTGTGGGAGATGAAGATGCTGTGATGTGGCTGTGAGAGGGGACCAGGTGATGGCAGGGTGGGAAGTAGGAAGAGCTGAACTATCAAAACCTTTATTACCTCCTTCTCCATTTGCTTTTGCAGGACAGTTGTGCAATGGGGAAAGCTTAATCCAAGCAAATAGCAAAGCAAAGAGAGAAAAATTATCTGCAGTTTCTGATCTAGCTATGTCGTGATTTAAAGAATGCATGCAGATATGAACTACAGCATTTCCATAAGTATATTTCAAGTTGTAAGTTTCCTATGTAAAGTACTGGGGCAGTACCTTATCAAGTGGAGAACTGAATTTCTTTTACACAGGCTATTGTAATTTCTTTAATAATTCAAATGAAGGTGCAGCTATATTTCAACCAGAAAATATACAGAAATGAAACTTCAGTTTTCAGGAGAGTTCTTCATTAGCTGGTCTGAGTTGCACCCACACTGAGGCAATGTTAGCCAGTTTTTAAACAAACATCTCATTTTAAAAAGTCAGTTTTGAAAGGGAGCCTAGCAGAGAAACTCATAAATATCCTGGTAATGTCAGAAATATGTTGACATAAGTTTTACTGAGAGGAAAATAAATTTAAAGTATTTTTTAAACTCTCTCTTTAGTTTTAATACTAAGAACACTGATAGACATAATAGATAATAGGTCTTGGAATTCACATGCTTTGCTCAATTATTCCTTATTTGAAGACAGCTTGTCATTTATGACAACACAGTTATTTTCATAGCAATGAAATGACAAGAAAATAATTATTGACAGGAAAATAATTGTTATATGTGCGGGTAGAAGATGAGGGAGTAGTAGAAGTTGTATGCAAACATCTGATCTAGAATTTTCTTCCCTGTTCAAAACATTATTTTGCAGAGAGTTCTAGCAGTTCTCATGCCTTGTGAAGTTTCTCAGTTTAAAAGGCTGAATTGTTCTTTCCTCCTTTTGGAGGATTTATTCCTGCAGCTACACAACATCAAGAGAGGAGTCTCCAGGCTCACAAGTTTCTAACTCCTATAGGTTGAGCCTGCTAAGAGCCACCTACACCGTGACTGAGCAGTAAAACATAGCGGACCGGCAAACCAACTTCCACTGCTCGGAGGAAATTATATTAAATCCTGTTCAGCAATAGAGACCATTTTAGGTCACCATTGTCTTACATCCATACTAGCAATTTCCATCTCTGCTTTTCTTATTCTGACAATGCAGACAGCTGAAAAAGTGCAGGTGTGCAAGTCAATGGCAGGGCCGCGATGGACTGGACTGGGATGTGGTTCAAACTCACGAAGCAGCTTAACCAGCATTGAGAGATTAGGCCAAAGTGTCTCCCTGAAAGTGTATCTAGATTTTTAACAGTTGTGAGGCTTACAAAATATGCACTGTTTTGCCTTCTATTTGCCCTGAAAGTCAAAGGCAATGAACTTTTCCATGTGTAAATGGGATATACCTATTCTGCTGTGAATCAGCATGGAGGGGGAGAATCCGGACATAAATAATGTCAGCCCAGTTTCCTGGTATGAATTCAGACAAATATGTCTAACCAAACATGGATGCTTCAGAGGTTGTTCTTGTGGTTACTCCAACTGCTTTCATTATACTTTTATATTAACAGAACATATCTGCTCACCATCTGCAATAAAACAATTTCTGAGGCTCAGCCTCAGAACATGGGGCTCATTCACTGTCTTGGATAATAGCATTGCTTGTTTGCACTGTTCTTATTGAACTTTCTAAATATATGTCATTTTCCTTTTCATTCTAGGGATGATTGTACATTGCAGCAATTACAGACAAACCCTTCCAGACAGTTAGAAGACCAAAACTTTCTATGTGTGGAAGTCCACAGGCAATTACTGGCATTAGAGTTTAAGAGAAGCATTCCATCTCCCTGATGCAACAGCAGTAGCTTTCTGTGGCATGTTAAATAAAGCAATTTGCCTTGTAGGAGACTAATGCATGCAGAGCTGTGATAAAAAAAAAAATCATACAGCTGCTCTGAAAGAAATAGAAACCCCCTCTTTCGAAGACACAAAACTGATTCTGGCACTGTTTTAACCAAAAGACACCAAGCATCTTTAACCTTTCCCTTTACCTCCTTGACACACCATGTATTGCTTCAAGACTGAGACTCCATAAAGACACAGGCGTGCTAATTATCAGTCAAATAGTTGCATTTTAACCAAAAATAGTTGATAAAAATGGAACATGACAGTGCTTTCATAACACATGCCAGAGGATAGAAGTCAGTTCAAGCCAGATTTTTGTTCTCATAGCAATTCCCATTTGCAGAAAAGGGAGGCTAGAAGTATAAAGACTTGAACTCAAAAGATCTGATAGTCATATTTTCCTATTTTGGGAAATCTTTAATGTTAAGGAAATAATAAAAATCAAATTATTCGCTCCCTTCACATATGTTATTGACAATATTTAAATAGTTAAGTTATTCCCCTAACAAAACTGAATTATTTGTCCAGCTCAGTATGCTATGTAACAAAGAGGAGTGATCAAATACATTATAAAAAAAAAAAAAAAGAAGAAATATTTATTCAGCAAAAACAGTGAACATTTTTCCAGAACTTTGAGATCCTCAGGTTAGAAGCACTAGGGGTTTGACACTAAAACGTTGTTAACTGCTCCCCTCAAATGTATTTACATCAGCTGAGAATTATTCTGGAATAACAATCATAAAAAGATGAAGAGGATACTATTCTTAAAGCAAGAAATGGACAGTATGTAATTGTCAGGTGAGAGTAAGAATAAACATGTATTCAGGATAATGTATGTAATCAAAATAAACAGCTCAAATATTACAACAACTCATTGGCCATCACACAGACTGATCTTTTAAATAGTGAATATGATGAGGTTCACAAAATTGAGAATGCTAATTTTTCTGAGATGGAGCCAGGTTTACTAGGACAGGCCTAGAACATGAGGAAATTCCACATTTTTAAGAACAAATTAAGCCACTTAATTTTCTCTGCCATCAGGATGAATCCTAGCCTTAATTTGATGGAAAAACTGAACTGGACAAATGGAATTGTTAGGGGGGAAGGAAAGGTAGAAAAGGTTGACCAGAGTCTGATGCTTCCTTGGTAAAGCAAAGAGCAGCCTTTCCATAAGCCTTCAGCACGCAAAAGCATGGGCTTGCTTATACTGTATTGGTGCTCTGGTAATGGAAATTAATTTAAGGATGGTTAGTTAAAGTTGGGTGATCATTACTTTGAGATTTCATGTGCCATACGTGCTTTGGAAAGAATCAGTTTGTATTGTCAGTCTGAGCCTCACATGAAGTTTGATTATACACAGCATCAGCTGACTGGAAACCCTATCACACTCGTTGCAAGGCCAGATTAAACTGATTAGCAGTGAACACTGATGAAGTATTCTTCAGTTAGTCCCCAAGAACTGCGTCACGAAAACACTTCATCATCTAGTGTTGAGCTTTTTGTACATGGTCTGGGTTTAGATATAATGAGGACTCTTCAGAGGGAAAGGAGAGTATTCCAAGAAAATGTTTTTCTGAAGCTGGAAGAAACAGCCTGGCTATTGTTTATTCTCCAACCACACAAATACCTTGTGGCAATTATGTCTTTTAAAACTGTAGCTCTGTCTCACTCCTTACATCTGAACAGCTCTAACAACAAATGACAAATAACAAAAACTCACAACAGAATGTCAGCTTTCATTTGGAGTTGAGAGGAAATATAACATAGAGCAATAAAATGACAAAATCTCTCTTGTGTGTGTCAGTGCAAGCTGCTTGCACCATGGACCTGTACGTCTGGTAAGGACCTTGCACAGCACTGCAGCCAGTGCTCTGCAGCACGTCCCTGCCCATGGCAGGGGAGCTGGACTAGATGATCTTTAAAAGTCCCTTCCAACCCAAACCAGTCTATCATTCTATGATAAATACATAGTTTTCACGTTCAGAACTCTGGAAATAAATCAGGTGCCACCCTCAAAAGCAACTTGTTTGAAGAATACAACAGCAAGAAGGGAGAAAAATTGCTGTTGAACAGCTTCCACCAAAGAAGCCAACCTTGCCTTTTTACCACCCTGAGCATTTTAAAAAATGCAACGAACAGAAATATGTGGGGTTTGGGAGTATTTTGCAACATAATTAAAAATAGGTCAGGAGGACAATAAAAGCTTACTCCCTTCAACAAACAATCACAATTAATCAACAAGAACGGAGCCTGACTCCTTAATAAATGTGTTGGAATTACCCTCCTTTCTGGAGCAGTCTCGCAGACCTTAACAGAGCAGCTGCCAATGTTTATGGGTTTGCTACCATGAGAAACAGTCGCAGGATCCAGTCTTCTGTGGTTTAACATGATCCATCAGCTGATCGCTTGTTCTGCTGCAAGGCAGATCACTGACACCATTACAATTTCATCTGCAGCCTCAAAGCCAATTTCCCTGTATATAAGTGCTTCATTCAGAGCACTGAAAAAATACATTAGCGAAACAATATAGTGTACTGTACAACAAGGATTTTCCTGCACTGTAACTCTACAGCTCACCAGGCAAAAAACACTTCTTTTTATTCTAGTTCCCCAGGGTGCTACATGGAGACACCAATCCTGAGACGGATTAACTGTGGCGCTTTCATCAAGAGGAACTTGTCTTTGCTCTGACTTTGGAATAGAAAGGACGCGCTATTACCCTTCGACTTTGAAAGAGAAAAGCTTTCTACCTACATTCCTTGCTTGCTTCCGAAGTTTAGCTCATAGGGATTAGAATTCGCTAGATATAGGATAAGGTCCTTTCAAAATATTCATTTAAGGAAAGATGGACAGAGCTTTTAGGTATCTTTACTGGATGTTTATTACTCTTACAAACAAGTAAATCAGAGATAAAGGATGAGCAGAATATTAAATCTTCCCATGAAATACATGAGAGTAGTCAGGAAAAAAAAATGGCATTTTTTTCTCTCTGTGGCTTTTATATAAGATTTGCTGTTTGTTATTCAAAACCAATCTTTTATTTTCCCTAATCCACAGATGATTTTGGGTGTTCTTTGATTTTTGGAAACCTGACTTGATCCATACTAAAGAGAATAAAATTTCTGGCGGCAAGTGCTTTATATCTCCCGAGTATCAAGGTTTCTGTAAGGCATTTCAATACCTATCGATGAAGTATGTGGAAAGCCCAAATCGTCACCTGTGCCAGGCCAGCATCTCAGTCCTGTCTGGGAATAAGTGTGGGTTTGGGTCACTGGCTTCAGAGGAGGCTGAAAATGCTAAACACTGAGTAAGGTCTGGTATCACATGATGATTTTATAACCCTCGGCTTTGTAAACTCTCCCTGAGATCTGACAAGAGAAGCAAGGCTCTTTCTGGGTTTGATTTGGATTTCATCTAAATGTGTTTCAAACTCTGCACTGATTTTAGGTGATTTGACTGCCAGTGAACAAGTCTACAGTACGAGACATTGCCCACAACTTGCTGGCCAAGGGCAAGGTTGAACAGAGCCTAGCTTCCTCCCTGGGCTTTAAGACAACCAGTCACAAAAACACTGGACTGGCCATGAAATAAGTAGCTAGGCTGATTTGGGAGAGGAAATTCTTTATGACTGATGTCTGACAATATTGCTTCTGAAACTGGTGACTTCAGGTTTTGACAAAATGGGCAATTTAATGAGACAGCAGCATGCAGAGGACAGTCAGACACTGGCTCTGCTTGTGCTGCTGTGTGGGCAAGACAGACTGGCCCTGGTGATGCTCCTGCCAAGGGCACAGGTCATCCTGCACTGGAACACCTTACACACCCCAGCTCTTCCCAGCTTCTGATGGCAGCAAACCAAATGCCTCAAACACTACAGGAGAGAAGAGCTAAAGCATTCTACTAATGTCCCAAGTCTTTGCAGAAGAAGGAAGTCTGTGAAAATACTGCAGGATACTGGTCAGTAGGCAATATCTTCACTTTTTTAGTAATCCCTGTTACTTCTAGCTTACACAGTGGGAAACACATCTGGTAGGGAACAGCAGGCACAGACCTAATGCTTCCTCAGCTTCCTGTGCTGCCCACCCTGCTGTTGGGGAAAGGATTTGTGCAGCTCTGCCGGGAAGAGGATTAGGGAACCTGACCTATCAGAGGAAGATCCCATGGGATAAGGGGTATTTTTCATCCCGGTGTGCTTTCCTGAGTGTCAGTATGAATGCTTATCAAATGGCAGCCTCAGTCCCACGAGTGTGTCTGCAGTGGTACAAAATGCTTAGGGCAGAGGCTGTTGGCTCACCCATCCTTCTGTCCTGCAGCCACCCAAGCACAGCTCTCTGTGCCTGCCCAACCAACCGGATCAGGGAAGTGATCTGGTTGGAAAAAAATAACGTTAAAACACCCTGCAAAAAGCAACATGTTTTTCTTTCCAGGCAGAATCACTTCTCCCATCTGGCCGCTGCACAGCTGCACAAACAGGGGTCAGCCGGGATGGAGGGCTGCATGGGCTGGCGCGGGCAGCGCCACCGGTGAAAGAGAAACCCCTGCTTGAGCTCCAGCAGGCACAGGTCTCCTCCAGGGCCCCTCGGTGCAGCCCAGCAGGTGTTTGGCTGTCCTGCTTTCCTCCCACATGCTGAGAGCCATGAGAAGCCAGGGCAGCAGCATCCTGGCTGTCACCAGGAGGGGACAGCTGCTCTACCCCAGGATGAAGCAGGGTCCTTCGTGTTGGTTTTCTCCCTTGTTCTCCTCACTCCCCATTCCTAGGCTGTCCTGCAGGACAGGCTAAGAGAGAGGGCAATCCTGATACTGGGTAACACCCAGGAGCAACGTGCAGTGTTTTGGGCCTGGAATTGCGGGAGAAGCTGGCTGAAAGATCCCGTTGAAACTTGAGGAGGATTTGGTGGGGCAGAGTTGGAATTTGAATAGATAACCATACAGAAATAAAAATCCTTGGGATCTTTAATAACTTTCACATCCCAGCTGAATGTGACCTTTGTTGCCCACTGAAGTACGGCATCACCACCAGTGGCTGGGGTGCTTCTTCAGCAGCGGCTAGTGAAGATGGTCGAGCACTGAGTCGTTTGTACCACTGTGCTATGAATACAGAGAAGTCGTTCAATTAACTCATCACTAGGTTGGCTCAGTGTTTGAAATTGGACTAAACCAAATCAAAGCTGGAGGTATAATTTAGACCACAATAACTGTTGTCAGACTGACGTAGTGTTGCCCATCTGAAGCACAGGGAGGTCAGCCGGCAAGATATTATTTACATAATATCTCATGTAAAGATCATGAGATATTGCCTCTGAAGCTTTAAGCTGGATTTGTATCATATTCCCTCATATTCTTAGGAGGACCCAAAATAACTAAAAGCTGAGATTCCCATACCATCTACTGATGGCAACAGCTAGGTTTAAAAAAGACTTGAGGTACAAACACCAGAGCTGGCAAGACTGTCAGTCAGGGAAAGAAGAAATATTTCCATTTTCTGTTTTCAGGTGCCAATTATTTGAACTCTTTTTGACAATCTCTTCCTTTTTTTTTTTTTTTCATAAGTCTTTCTTCACGTGTCCAAGGACTAAAATCTCCACAGAGTGATGTTTACTATTTTTACTCAAATAATACAAATTCCCTCACCAAAGATGCACTAAGGTATTGTATTTAAAAGCCACACTCCTACTACATCCCTCACGACATGAACACTGTCAGTAAGGTTTCTGATGGCACCCTGTTCCAGAATTGCAGAGTGGGTTTGTATGATCATTGTGTCTATATAATTATACAGCGCCACAAGACTATAGGGACCAGCTGATGCTATGTAGTGAATTGGAAATATATTCATAGAGGATGGAACAGAAGGTAACATAATTCAACAGATACTGCAGCTAAATGTTGAATAAGATGGACTGGTCTGCTGGCATACTGTGAGATGGGTCCTGCTGAAAGCACAGCAAGGGCAGGAATCAGTGTATGACATCCAACAGCATTTGCTGAGGCACCATTTCATTCACTCACAATCCGCAATACTGGATTAAACTTTATTAATGCTGTGATTTTTTCATTATTAGAAAATGCCTTCCTACTTCTAGTCAAGAGTATTTTACTATAAATACAATGACTAAAAATAAAAAAAGTCACTCATACAGATTTTGGTATCAATTGCATATGTTTGTGCATATGTGTATATATACATATATCAAATACAGGAGCTCCATTTTTTCTGTATCCATACCATTTTCACATGCAGTATATAGCAGACACTATTTTTTTAAGTGATTCTGAATATACAGCTTTGTGCAGCAATTTTAAATAATATTATCCCTGTAAGGGTACACATTCAATCAGGCGCAAAGCAAAATGTCACCTGTTTCTTGCAATGGAATTTTTCTGTCTTTAGGCATCTCATTGAGACTCCTCAGTCTAATAAGAAATAAATTTGAATAAATGACAAGAAAATTATTACAGAATCACTTTCTGTTTAACAGAAATATTTCTTTGCTTTGTATTATTATTATTATTATTATTTACATTGTGGCACTGTGTACAGACAGATCATGGTGAAAAAGAAACAGCATACGTGGATATTTTTTTTCCCTATATTGCAGATCTGGGCCTTTATTAACTGTTTCAGTAGAACTATCACTTTATAAAATAAAGTGAAATATCACTTCCAATTGCCAAGAACAGTGTATTAGAGTAAATATACATGTTATTCCATTGTTTGAATACGCTCCCAAATGGTCATTTCTTTTATGCAATAACTGAATCATTAACCTTTTTCCTCTGTTGGTTTGGGGAGGGCCATTTTATTTGATCTATGCTGACACTCTACTTTTTTACAACAAAAGTAAGTTTGCTCTAAAAGCTCAACTTCTTCCTTTAAAGTCTCCAACTAGTTAGATGAGTGGGCTATTTTCAGAGGATCTTAAACAACTTAGAACAAATACTTTTAAAAAAAATTCATTTATTCTTCCATTTATCCAAGGCAACAAACTCTAATTTAAAACCCTTTCAAAATTAGTATACTTAAAAGTTTCACTCTGACAGCAGACAGAAAACACTTTGCAGCATTTCAAAAATATAATTTGTCTAAAATGCGCAATAAAAAATATATAAGCATATCTGTATTTTTCCTGTAACTTATGACGTATAATTTTTGTGATAACTACATGGATTTTACAAGTGTGCTTTGGTTATTCTCGGGACCAATTTATCTACTGAAAAGAAATCTACACATCTTAAAATATGGAAATGGCAAACTATCGGGGGAACTTGTTTGCTTTCTCTACTGGAAACTTCATTGAACTATGGCTACAGATTCAAGAATAAAACCAGTCTTTTAAATGCACAGGTGCATAACTGGGATCATTCATTTTCCAACAGCAGAACCAAGATGAGAATCTGGCCCCAGAGCCAGCAAGAATGCCATATGATATCTGAATGGCAATTTTCTCTGTATGTGCCACAATAATGCCTCAGCCTTGACCTTTGGCTTTGTTGTCACCAAGTATTATCATATGTATAATTTGACTTTTCTCAGTTGTATGAATGCCTGGCCTTGAACTCCATCTAACCTTCTAGGAGCTGTAAAGATAATTTCTATACATTTACAATAAGGTCTCTGATTTGACCTATGACTCAAATGAACAATAATTTCTTAATATTCTCACTCCTCCTAAGACTATTTCCCGTAATCGTATAATAATAAGGCAATAAAATATCCTTCAGTGTGTACTCATGTTATTCTAAATTTTGAAGGTCCGTGCTTCAGGGCATTCACAGTTCATTACATTTCTGTGTTGTCAAAAGATACTATCAGGGCATCAAAAGTTTCTAGAATTTAGATCAAAATGAATGAAGGCGCAAAAGTGACATTATTTAAATGTATCTATATGCAGACAAAACTAAAGACAATAATGAGCTTTAATTAAGGACAGTAAAACAAAAGCATGTTTTAGCAATAACAGAAGGCTGTTAATAATCCTGCCATTTCTGTTTAGCAATTTCAAAGCAGAAAAGTAAGACATCTACAAAAAACATTTCAGTTCTGCCCTTTGGAACAAGAAAATAGCGTGTTCCTTCGTCATGCCACTAAACAATGAATAGAAAACCATCATGGTATTCTGCAGCAAAATATAGTAATTGTGATGTTTTTTTCAGAAAAAAATGAAAAGGTCCAGCAAAATTATATACTGGAGCATTCTGTTCTTAATGTAATTAATGAAATATTTAATTTTGCAATGTTGGTTTTGCTACTTCACCAGACAATCAATGCAAGACTCCAGTCAAAGTCCCAAACTCATCTAGTGGGGCACACAGCTGCTCATGCAGTCGTTATCTGTTTGATACTCAGAGGGGATCTCGTCAATGCTTATAAATACTTAAAGGGTGAGTGTCAAGAAGAGGAGGCCAGACCCTTCTCAGTGGTTACCAGTGACAGGACAAGAGGCAATGGGCACAAACTGGAACACAGGAAGTTCCATCTGAACATGAGGAAAAACTTTTGTCCTGGGAGGGTGACTGAGGTCTGGAACAGGCTGCCCAGAGAGATGGTGGAGTCTCCTTCTCTGGAGACATTCAAAACCCACCTGGATGCCATCCTGTGTGACCTGCTCTGGGTGAACCTGCTCTGGCATGATTTTCTGTCAGCACCTAAAACTGTATTTCAAGCTGAATTTTGCTTGGAGTGGAACATTAATAGGTCATTATATTTGATGATTGGACCCAGTACAGAAGTTTCCACTTTCCATGCAGTTATACCCAACACTTGAATACATTCAAACCTGACTGAAAATAGAAAGCTCTGATTTGAAGGTAAATAATTCAGGAATTTAGTCCTGTACAAGTAGAATATAAATCATATAAACTTAAATTGCAGGCTTATGGGTGAGATAAATGCAACAACCAGCATGGGGTAATTGAGATCGGTACAGTAAGCAGCAGCTGAAACACCAGCTGCCAGCCATTGCTCAGGTTGTGCCGGTGTCAAGGCAGAGAAGAGTTTTTTTAACCATGAAGTGACTTTGGCAAGGCCAGCTGCAGCCAGGATATTTGTGAATAGGGATGTGCAGTAATACACCTGCACTTGCTTTAGTGCCATGACCTGGATCTGCAGTTTTCACAGTGTTTTCTCTTTTAACCAGCCAGGAAATCCATCCCTATATATGCTATGTAAAAGATTTGCCATGCCCCCTTTTAGAGAGATTTTCTTCTTTCTTTTTTTTCTTGAAACTATACTTCTTGGAAACTACTTTTCATGGCTTTTACTCTCTACAGCTATTCAAGCCAACGCTCTTTTGTGAAGATGAGAATCTTTTCTACTTGTTACTGCTAGTAATGCTATGACATGATCAATGTGGCTCTCCTCCTTATACAAATTGCTCCTTCCGAGCTATCTGTCTTTCTATCTTAGTTTTCTTCCCTACTGCATAGGCTAGTGACACAAGACTAGCTGAGACACATCGCTTGAGATTAATCAGAAGCTTCAGAGTACAGAGAACAATACAGGAGATAAGGGCTAAAGTATCAGTAGAATATGCAAACTGACGTTCAATTCAAAATCTCCATGCTGCTCTACTTTTTAGCTTTCAATTAGGTGGTTTATATATTCTGATCCCAGTGGCAAGGGCCACCCTCCATGGTCACTTGGAGGTCAGCTGCATGGGACAGAATGGAGGGTTGAAAACTGAGTCGTGAAGGTGCCTGTAGCTAATCAGATCTCTCCTAAACATAAAGTGTTTCTTTGGCAACTAGTAAATACTTTGGGTTCTTTAAGATTAGGGAGATATAGTATGGTTGGCCAAAAATAACAGAACATTCAGAAAAGTTTGGCTCCAGAGCATATCTCTATCTTGAATAAGCAGACTAAGAATCACTTATTCTAACTATTTTCCCAACAAGAGTGAGCTTCGAATGCTTGGCTTGTTACAGATGTACTAGTCAGGAGAAATGAAAAGCACAAAACCTCAAGGATGAAGCTTTACAATTCCTGTTTTATCACCTCAGACCTTCTAGAAAAATGCAAAATTCATACTGTTCTCCAATCTGAGCCTTGAGACTTTTGCTGACTTCACAAGTCCTTCTGAAAATATCCAGCAGCCTCCTCTCCGCTCTTAAAATACTCTCATTGTGTCCAAAGGACTGGACTTCTCACCGTGTCCAAAGGAAGGGGCGGCTGAGATCGCTCAGTGACACAGGCTGGTCTGGTGCAACGGGGACTCATCGCCCTGGGCTGCAGGCTGCACTCCTTCAGCTCTTCCCACCAAGCCTCAGAGAACCTGTCCCTTTGCAGGGGGACTCGGGTAAAAGCCGCTGGTGAGCACAGCCCCTCACCCTCCTCCCATGTGTTATGTCGGTGTGCCAAAAGCAGTGTATCTCAAGTGTTCTGTCCTGTTTTTTTCAGGCAGTGAAACTACAGGCTTCTAGCACTGGTAGCACTGGGAAGATGAGGGTTGTGCTGGCTGCATTTGCTCCCCCTCACTCCACTGCCTGTGTGCATCCCACCAGCACCCTCTGCAGCAAAGGGTTTCCCTCACTCCCACTACGCAGTGTGGTAGGGCGAAAGCATCTATTGGGGCACAGATGCAATGAGGAAAGGGTGGTAAAAAGCAAGCTAAACAAGGAGAAGACGGAAAATGGTAAGAGCCCCAAGGGACTGGATGAGGCCGACAGTATGTGGTTCAGGCAGCAAGCTGATAACCAGTCAGCCAGCCAAACAAACCAACACTGCCATGGAAGGTGAAGGAGACACACAGCAGGACCCGTGCTTCAATGGCTTTTGGGCCTAATGCTGGGG
This sequence comes from Podargus strigoides, assembly GCA_028020825.1. Classification (NCBI taxonomy): domain Eukaryota; kingdom Metazoa; phylum Chordata; class Aves; order Caprimulgiformes; family Podargidae; genus Podargus; species Podargus strigoides. The sequence continues at coordinate 13,804,728 of CM051621.1, forward strand.
GTGAGCAGCCCCCTCAGCAGTCAGACACCTGGAAAAATTCTGTTTTCCATTCTGCTGTTCTTCTAGAGCTGCAGTCATGGCTTTCACACTGTAGGCGAGAAGTTCCTGCCCCATTTCACCCTCTGGGAAGTCCTTTTTGTTCTAGAAGCTCTTGTTTCCCTTCCTTCATAACCCAGCAATGTTATCAGCACCATCAGAGGCAAAAAGGCTCTTCACCTTGCTTTTGAGGAGAAGAGAGGGTAAAGGCATTGGTTACTGCTGACACTGCTGCTAATTTTTTTTGCTAATATTGTTTTACTAATAATTTGTTATTATTTGGTACTATCACTAAAAGGTGGGTAGCTTTCAAAGGCAGTGGTTGTACCAGCCCTTACAGATTTTTATGGGGACTTTGGCATCTATCTGACCCCTACAGTCTTGTAACTCTCCACTAATGATAATGAAAACAATACACAACACATAGAGCATAAAAAGGATATTTTTATTTTTAGTTTAACTCAAGGGAAAAATAAGGGAAGGGGAAAGGAAGGGGAAAAGGAGAGGAAATGGAATGGGGAATTGGAAGGGGAAGGGAAAAAAAGGAAAAGTATCAGGAAAGGAAAAAAGGAAAAGGAACATAAGGAAAAGTTGGGCTGAGATATTTCTGAAATCCAAATGCAACCTCTCCTCTCACCCCCTGCAAACTGCTTTCTTATGCACTGGATTACCAAGTTTTCAAGGCTGGATTAAAGGGTTGCTATAAAACAGTTTGCCTGACGCAGAACCATATTTAAATTAGCAGTGCCATAAACCCACTGCAAGGGAGGGCCTCCTCGTGATTCAAGGATATTGTCTTTTCTATAATTTTTCCAGGATCATAAATTTCTGCTTAAGCTCCTAGCAGAATAGCAATGCTCCAAAATATATTGAATAGGTGTCTTTCATAAAATGTTACATATGGAACAGAATTACATTGTCTGAGTCACATTTCTTTAAGATTAGCCTAATTTATATATATATATAGGAAGCTCAACAGCATGATTTAAACCCATAGGGTTTTAGATGCAGTGTTACATTATACCTTACTGAGACCTCTGTGCTTAGCTGGAGGTGTTTACTGTGATCGAGGTATTTTTCTAAACAGGGAGGTGGATTATTTAAACCCTTTTGGTATGGAAAACCCACAGTCTGTCCACCTCCAACAATCTCTTCTCTCCCTGAGTTGTCACAGCAACAACTTCAGCATTTGAAAGGAATCTGCTTCAATAATCTGAGCCTCTGATCTTTGACAGGCTTATAATGAAAGAACAGTTTGTTAATGCTGACATAAACATTTTGAAAACTTAAAAGTGCAATTATTTCATGTTGTTTAGGAAGTCAGCACTATGTGGTCAAGAGAACAGCATTCTGCAAAAATATTTACACACACAATTTCCTAGTGAGAAAAGCAACCGCTGACTGTACAGCTGAACTGAGATTCCAGCCCTGTGGTTTAAGATACAATAATTTTTCTCTGTCTCCTGTTCATTTATAGCTTATTTTTTTCCTCTTATAATCCCATGACAATCTTTCTGACAATTGTATGGTATCTCAGCCCAATCTCTTTTTATTTTAAAAAGACAAAACCTAAAACCCCAGCTTGAACTAGGTGCAATTCCAAGTGGATCTCCCTGTCTACACTGCTTGTAATAAAAGGACAGTCAGAACTGCTTCTCAGCCAGCTGTGCTGGAAGTCGTTTGCCTGTTTAGCAAACAAAACTGTTATTTTTGCTGGGAGGAGGGCGGAAAGCTGACACGATGACAGAGTTCCCTGAGCTGAGCTCAGTGGAGTAGCCCCTGTGCTTTCCAGGCAAAGCAAAAGCCAGAGCAGGAGGCGAACTCGAGGCTGCACTTTGGAGTCAAAGCTACAGTTGTGCTGGGGAGACCATCACTCTTGGAGCAATTTTCTACAGTAGCGCGAGGGCTCCAGCGGTCCTCGGGGGTGAAATCCATCATCCCGCATGCTGCACTCTATCAAGCGGGGCTCCGAGAAAGGGTCAAGTGGTCCGCTGCCATGCTGTTTGAGCTCATCAGAGACATATTTAATTTAATTAAGGTTGTCAGCACTATTGATTTTGGCAGTTTCAATTACCGTGCTGTTATGGCTTCTGGATCTACTGATCTGTGATGAGCCCTATCAGCACTGGCACACATTGAGGAAAAAGCCCTTTGTCTCCTTTAAAACCTGACACATCCTGCCATAGGCCATAACTTATTGCTTTTATCCAGCCCAGCTCCTCTTCTGTTCCTCATAATTAATTTCTCATTAGACAGCTCTTTATTGTTTAATTTGTGCAGTTTATAATCAAATTGGGCACATTAATTGTAGCTGAATTTAAGGCTAATGAAAAATAAAGGTTTTCAATAACTTACTCTTCAATTATTTCAGACAAGATAAAATAAAACACTTTAAGAGTTGTCAGCTTTTTAAATTATAAATTAGGTTGTTTAAAGAGCATGGGCATTTAGGAAGCAGTTATCACACATTTAGTAATTATAAATCCTATGCTGCAATACAATTATTAGGATATATTTACAATTCCTCTTAGTTTTTTTCCACTCTGTTGTTAGTTAACTGCATAGCATCTAATTGTTGGTGGTTAAAAAAAGCATAATCTGAAGTCTCTGGGCCTGATTCCTCTTCTTCCACAGACTGAGCTGTAAATCAGTGGCACATCTGAGGAAGTCCATGTCTGTAACGCTGGAACAGGAGAGGTGTCTGGGTGAGAGGAAGAGGACCACATTTGGTAAAGATTTTATAAAATACTGATCCTTTTTCTAGGCAGCATTGTAGAATTCAATCCCTTTCCTTCAAGAAAGCTGTAATACGTGATTAATATTTTACAAACCTTAGGACCAGGACACCAGCTAGCAAAAATCAGCAAATTCTTCTTGAGACAGACTACAATTTCTCCTATGATGCACATAATCTTCATTTTACAATGGCAAGACAGGCAGAGAAACAGCTTATTTGAGAGGACACATCATAGCTGAGGACAAACTGCTGGAGCAGAGTTTGCTTGGTTTTTTTACAGTTTACAGTGAACAGGGAGGGGGGAAGGAGGGATGGGAAAGAAGGTGGAATGAAAAATTCAGGTGGCATCTACCTTCTTCCTTGCCAGGATGAAAAATGAGAAAAGTGAGTTTCCTTCTTTGCTAAATGGTTGCATTTAATGTGCAGCATTTCAGGGGTGAGCAAGAAAAGCAAAGGAACGATGGGTGAGTTTCACCCCACCACTGAGGGGAAAGTCAAGGTGCTGTAGGTCCGTAGTTCAGATGTGAGGGGATGCTGGGGAGATTTGATTTTTTGCATGCTCTAAGACCTTCCCTTGCCCAGATGTGCAGGATGCTGCAGCCTAGGATGCTATGCTTTGTTAGAGTATGTATTTAACCTGACATTTGAAGAGAGACTAGGTATTCTAGCTCCTGGAAAAGCACCCTCATTGCCTTGTAAGAGAGTTATTCAGCCTCTCTTTCTCAAACAGTGGGTAGGATTACTCTAGTTGGACAGGGAGAGCTGATTTGTGCTTTGGGCATGAGACCTCATTTCAAATACCCACCCTTAATGAGGGCTGGAAGGGATCTGAAATCAGTCCTTCACCTCTCACCTGAGCGGCTTAGCCCCACATACTGCATGTGGTATAAACCAATCACAGAGAGAAATGGAGAGCAGCTTTCCAGCCAGTGGTGAGGATGCTCACTGGGGACCCCCGGCTGTAGCATAGGTACAGTATGTGTGTGAGCTGATTCACACCCCCTGCCCGGGTGAATGCCCACCCCTGCTTCTGCCCAGCAAGAGCTACTGCTGCATCTGATGATGTACCTGTGTCGGGGAAGGATGGGGCCAAGCAGAAGGCATGCTCTTTAGCTATGTACCAGAAAATGTATAAACTGAAATACTATATACAAAATGGTTAAACCCACTGCTGCAAGAGTGCAGGACTACTGCACTTGATTCTTGGCTTCCTTCTAATTTAAAAAAAATATATTATGCTTGTGTTGTTCAAAGGGGATAAAATTCACCCACATCCTCTTAAGGCCTGTTTACTGCCCGAATCCTGTATATAAAGAGAAGGCAATGTCAGAGAGTTTCTTCACATACCTCAGTTCCAATTGGGATTATTTTCTAATTTCAGAAAAGTATGATTGTCCAAAATTCCCTGGGGGGGATCCTGCCCTTGTGGATTTGTAGAAATCTAATTTACATATCACTTCCTGTCTGGAAGGAAGAGTTTGTCAATATTGCTAAATATTTCGGCACCATGTATGTGCTTGAGCTCAGAATTATTCAGGAGAGAGGGAGGAGATACTGTTTTCCCAAATACACACTGTACTTCAGTCATCAGTTGAACATGATAACCTCCTCCTGCCCAGTTTTTTGGAAGGGGAAGAGAGCACCTCTCCCTACAACAAGGGTATGAGAAATGCTGCACACACGAGCTTTGTCATGGACATGCACTGCTGGGGAGCTGGGAAGCTGGGGAGCTGAGGAACTGGGGAAACAGGGAGCTGGGGAGCCAGAGAGCTGGGATGCTGAGGAATTATGGAACTGGGGAGCCACGGAGCTCGGCTGCATTCACTCAGTGCTGGGCAGCAGGAGGAGAAGAGGAAATCAGTGTGCCGGTGGGAGAAGAGGGCTGCTGCTAACTCAGCGTCTGATAAGGATACGTGGGAACAGCAGGGGAAAAACAGATCAGCAAACCCTGAGAAATGTGTGATAAGAAGGCAGGACACACTTTGCCCTCGGCCCTACCTTATATTATCATTCAGTGAAAGCACACGCGCACCTGGTGGGCACCACACACAAAGGTTACACTCTTTATGCTGCTTTAAGTTACGCTCTTCTTGCAACTTTGTGTGCGCGACTCAGTTGTGAGGGGGAGAACCTATTGCCATCATGCTCTGCATTTAATTAATCTTAAAATCCTGGTTATATTTATTTCCAAAAACCCTTGCCTAAGGTCTGCAGTCTCGCTAGGAATCAGTGTCATCCAGGTAGACAGCAGCAACAGACCTTCTGCACAGTTTGCCATCAGCCCTTTCTTCAACAGACAGGAATTCACTTGGTTTAGTGCCGTGTCACCCACAGGCCAGTCAGATCCCCTAATTTCTACCTGGCATCTAACTGTGAATAGAGCCACCAGACCTGGTCATATATGCACAGAGCAGGCAACTGAATTCTGTAAACATCTCTCTCTTTTAATTTAAAAATAACAGAAAGATTTTTAAAAGGAAATTTATATTTTAAAAATATTAATAATAATTGTTCCCAGGCAAAGTCACTTTCAGCCAAGTTTCAGCTGTGAGGAAACTTTTATTAGCCAAGAAATGAACTCATGAAAAGAGAGGTTTATAATGGAAACAGTGAGAGACTGCAGCAGCCCTGCTAACAGGTGCCACTGTTACAGCAGTGATAGGGTGAATAAGACTTTTAAAGATGCAATTGCTAGAGCTGCGCCCACCCATGCAGCTAAAGATCTATCAGGATTTCTGTTCTGAACCTCTGTTTGCAGGGTTTTGATACTTTAGTCGTAAAAGCATACCTCAGGCTGAGTGAGAAAATAGAGATACTGCACTCCAGGGCAGTTCAAAATAACAAAAAAAATTGAAATAAAATCCATACAGTTGTTTTGAAGGATCATTTGGGGATTTTATAATTAAAAACCCACACTTCTTTTACAATTAAATTTGGCAGATTATCAGTCAATAGCATTAAGTGGGGAAGGTTCTTTTTTGGTTTGTTGCATTTTAATTTAGAGCCCTTAAAAAGCCTGTGGCGTTTTTTAAGCTTAAAAAAATCTTATAGCTCAATTAAGGGATAACAGAAATAAACCAGGATTACCTGTGTGTAATTACACAAAGTTAAGCCCAAGAAAACAATATACTATCACAGCCCTCTTGGGTAATTTGAGCAGTCTCTGTAGGATCTCCAGAGACAAGAAAAGGAAGGTTGAAACTACAGCTTATACCTGAGAACTTACTACAAGACAGCAAAAGACTCCCAAGTCCAAAAGACCACAGAAGTAGATGGAAAGACACCTCCTGTTTTTTTTGATCAAGCTTTTAGTAGTCTTAAAGTATATGTTACAGTACTAAGCAAACCCTGGACTGGGGCACAAATGGGATTAAATTCTCAACTCCGTTCTTCAAGATTTCTTAGTGCTTTTGACCATTCTGCTCCCACTGTCTTCCTTATGCCGACCAATACTGCAGCCCAGTTTGAGCTGAATTACATACACCAGGCTGGCAGTAACTAAAATCAGCTTGACATACCTGTGTCTGAAGGCAGAAACTAGTATTTGCTACTTCCTCAGCATGGAGGGGTGCAGGTTTTCTATGTATGTCAAATTAATCCTCAAACAGCTTTAAAATGTGAAGATATCTTCATTGTAACTATTTGAAATTCTCAAAGTCAACCTAATACCCTATCACACTCCTGAAAGAATAGGAAAATATCATAGAAGAGTTAGTTGGGGAGGAAAACAGCTTGATCCTTCTTCCTATATTCTGAGTGGGACTACCTAAACTCAAGGCACTTTTTGACTAACAATAGCTGCAGCCATAGTGAGATGCTAGCTGGACTTGGCTCTTCCTGTTTGGGTATTAAATAGTTTGCTGAAACTTAATATGTTTAGATTCAAGCTTTTTACTCTTGAATCATTTACTCAGGCTTCAGTGTTTTCAGTGTAATATGTATATATACACAGCAGTAAATAGTGAGAGCCACACCTTGAGTGCTTGAGAAAATTGGCCATAAAAACAATGTCAATCACATTCTTCCATCAAGAATTTCCAAAGTGAAGAGATTGACTCCATCTGCAATTACAATATTAATTTTATTATAGATTTAAATATATGAGAGTAGCAGCACAGATACATATGTCCTGTACATGCCTTTTCAGTAACTCAAAGCATATGTCCTGTGTCTCTTAGAAGCAGTCAGGTACAGTGTAGCTATCCCCATATCACTGCCAGAGTTCCCTACCTGGACCAAAACTGCATATTTATTGGTATTAGACATGAAGTGGACCTGCCCTCAGCTGTGCTTGGTTAAACTTGGTATAAATGGTACCTTTCAGTCCTGAGGTCCTTTACCAGCCTGGTGATAAGACATCCATTCCTCAGTATATTATAGCCTGTGAGCTGGGTTAATTTATACCAGCTGAACTAGTCCTATATGGACTGGGCAGACAAAACACTGAAACCCTGGGAGGCTCCTTGCATGTTATAGAAATCCTTGGCCTCCCCTTTAGAGCAACCTTTCCACCCTCAGCACCGTGGAGACAGTACAAAGCATCTGAAGCTTGGGACCTAACCTTTTCTCTTTGAACTTTTCATATTTATTTTTCTCTGCCTGAGCTATTTGCTTATAAAACTAATATGGCCAGCAGAATAAAAATGAGCAGTGACTCCCAGCTTTGTCTTTTGGACTCTGTTCAACATGACACGTTCCGTACACTCAGACAGGGAGTGCACAAGGAGCACCAAAGGCAAGGGTTGTGAAACTGAACACATATGCTGCCTCTGTTCATTAGGGGCTAGAAGCAATTTTCAGTCCAGGGAGCGCAGATGTATATTTATTTTATTTTGCTGCTTAATTTTAAAATACTTATTGCCATTTCCCTGGCAGCAGGGTGTCAGTGAGGATGAGATTGCAAACTCAAAGGAATGACCCTTTCCATTCCTTCTGCCCTTATTGAGGGGTGAGGGACTCCATTTATTTTTTTATTTTTTAATAGAAAAAAATCTCTTTATTCTGTCCTTCAGGCAAGTTCACTGAGTCCACTGTATTTCAACAGGAGCTAAAGACATGGTTCTACTTACCCTCCCCCAAAAGGTCTCTATTAATTGTTTTCAAATGTTGGCAGCCATGTGAAACTCTGCCTAGCAAGTCTGGCTCCTTATATGATTTTTATTAAAATTCACTTTGCACACAAGGCACATGAGATTTATGGCTGAAACTAATAGGTTGGTTCTCACTAAAACATAAATCCGTGGGCTGTTTATTGAGGCTCATGGACATTGAGAACGCAGGTAATTGTTACTGTGAGTGTTCAACTTAAAAATAGTCAATCATGTCTCTAAGGGAATTTGTTTAACTAAACACACCATATAAGCTTCTGAAGAATTGCTTTATCTGTGATAGTGGATGGAAGGACTGTGAAGGGTAACTTCTGTATCTCATCTGTACAATTTAATTTCATTCGCAACACTTTTCAAATTTTCCTCTTATATGGTGTCTCATAAAAAGCAAATGTTAAAAGGATCCCACTTACTTTCTTTCCACATACCCGTTGGTTTATACATGTTGGTTTATACATAAGAATTTCTACTTTCTTGCTACTGACCCTTATGAACTCCATCTGAGTTTTTGCAAGTCCAGTTCCTCCTGGCTCGCTTATGATCACAATCTGCCATGTGAACTCAGTGAATGATTCTGATGACAACACACAAGGTGGAACAGAGCCTTTTCCTCTTAGGGTCCAACCACATCGCCATGTGCAAACAATTGCCAGCTAGACTTGCTGGTGAGCCAGCTGTACTCTGGAAGCCATTTAGATGCCTTAGCTCAGTACTGTGCCCAAGCAAATAAGTCCTGCTTCTCAACATTGTGTTACCTTTCAGCAAGACCCAAACCTGTCTAAATGGCTTCCAGCTCACATCTGGTTTGCAGCATGTCAGCTCGCAGGGGAGAGAGAGGCAGCTCGTGCCACCTGAGTGGATTTTCTACTCTCATTTGTGCTGTCAATGTGATACTGAAGAGAAGACACAGACAACCCTCCTGTCACAGTGATTAGATTACCTAAAACAGGCTCCTAGTAGCATCTGAGATGACACAGGGCATCTTTTATGGCCTTTGGTCACCCTTCCAGAAAGATATGGGTCTCACATAGGTTCTATGTATGTCATACTTGCCAGCCCCATGTGAATGTCTCAGATATCTTAGGATGTCTCACATAGCCCTTGACAGCCTTATTCATACACAGTACACCTCTGTAAAATATATCAGATGGCTCCTAAACCACTAATAAGAAGTTGTCCTTGCTTTTCTACCACTTTTTAACTAAAGTGATCTTTTGAGATCGGATATATTTACTATTGTGGTCATATCAAAACAGGCAAACATTTCATGGATTGTTGCACAAACACATGGGAAGGCACAGACTGAGGTTAGTGAAGTCTCAAGGAGTGTTTATGCTATGCATAAGCATCCTACCAAAAAACAGAGTAGCCACATCAGTGTTATTTTGGATTGAAAATAACCATTCTGATAGATGGAGCTCAGCTTGGCACAGTGCTGTATTAATGTGGCTATATTGCTTTAGCAATCTAAGCCAGTATCTTTGCATAACATCTGCCTGGAGGTAGACTTTGTCTCTTTTGCACCATGCTGTGAAATGCAGAGCAAACCAGCCCCACAAAATAAGGATAAAAGGGTGGAAGAGTGCCTGTGGGAATAGGGCAAGAAGACATCAGCCTGTCAGACATACAATAAAATGTTTTTCCTTCACACTTTGTGGAGAGACCGTGCCTTTAGATGCCACAAGTGCCTATGGTGCAGCTTACTATAATTTTAAGATGATACTTCATTCATTTTAAAATGGTATGTAAATACTGAAACCCCCCAGACAACTAAAGAAATACCTAAAATTCCATAAATTCTTCAGCAGATGAAGAATTAGCATGAATACAGACTTCACCAATTTGTAGGAGTTTTGGTACCTGTATGTCAATGTTTACCCTGAGTTTCCCATTCAACCCAGCACTGCTGTTTAGACACAGAAGTAGACATTTTCTAAACAATTTCTTTCCTTCTGTTCCCCCAGTTTTACCTTCTTGGCAAGATGCTTCTCCTTCATTCAGTTTTACAGCATTTGCTTAGCAGTCTATCAGTTATCTAAATCTGTTAGGTTGTTGTTTGCTGATGAAGTCTCAACGCTCTTGTCTGATCTAGTGACTAGGTCAGCAAGGTTGTGTGTCCTGGGGACTTGGGGAACTGTATGGAGATGACCTCTGACACTCATCAAAGGCTCCACCGCACTGTTTGGCTCCTATCAGTTTAATCAGCTGGCTCATTCCTGCTCCTTCACCATTCATGACATTACTCGTGTCCCTCACTGCCTGCCTTTCAGAACATACAGCCCTGCTTACACGCTGCTCCTTCACACTGAATTTGGTTCCTAAGCTTGGGCCTTGTGCAACTTACCTTTCACTTCACATTTTACAGAGAACTTCCTTCATGCTGAAAGGAAGGGCAACAAACAGGAAGCTTTCTTTTATTAGAGGCACAGAGGTCAATATTATTCCCGGATCTTTTATGGTAGTTTAAGATGATGTTTAAACTATAAAGTCCACATCTCCATTACCTGCTTTTCAAGAATCAGAGGTGTTCTAAAAAAACCCCTAAAACTACAAACCAAATAACATTTCTGTGAAAATGTGACCAAAACCACACAGAAACCATTACAGATTTTTTTCCACTCTTATCTAGTGAAAATAAGAGCAAAGAGCAAAACTTTCTCAAAGTGTCACTTAATTTAAAAAAAAATAAATTAAGACCCCATAAAATAATTCCGCAATTTTCTTCTGCATTATATAAGACAGCAATTTATCAATAAAGCTAAAGAAGCTGGCCCAGGTCCCTCACTGCTCGCTAGTTAGCTCCACATATGGGGAACACGTACTCTGGGTTACTTGATGCAGAGGCTATGAAACCTGGCTTCATAGCTTCTGCACATACATTGTGGCTGCATCTGGGCCTGTCAGTGGAGGACGTCAAACATGAAAGAAATGAAGGCTGCAGAAAAATTTAAAATGTGACAGTACTACCCCTAAAAGTCTTTTAGGGGCTTTGCAGAGGAAAACTTCTCCTCTGTGATTTTTCAGCTAGATTAAAACATGAAGACAGTCTCACATCATGGATTACTTCTTTTTATCCAGATGTAAATCTTCTCCCCAGCTCTCAAAACTATCAGAATCCAAAGACTGATTGAGAAATAAATCTATCCATGAACACTACAGCCTTCAGATGAGGTAGCTTGTTTTCTGTCAGATAAAGGGCAAGGACTGTGTTCTTCTGTGTTTCAACTGTGCAAGTGAAGAACAACTTGGAAACAGAATAACATTCCAAGTGAATTTAGATTAGAAAGTGGCCACTGCAACCATTGCTCCTTCAGGCGCCGAGAGGTATTCCACAGTATATCATAAAAACTATCCACAACACAATGAACTCCAAACAATGCCAGCAAGGCTCAGACACCTTGTCTGCAATGAAAAGATTATAGTATAATGCTGTGTGGACATCTACACAACAGCATGAATGCACTTAATTGGAGCAATATCAACTCAGCTAAAGCAATATAAGTTATGCTGACAATACTTCTCTGTGCAAAGAAATGCTTAAACAGTCTTAGCTGAATGCATTTTTTTACAACACAAGAGAGGCAGAAGATTATATAAATTACGGCAGTTAATAGCCTTTTGATTCATTGCTGAGTCTTGCAAAAAGAGAGTCTGAAGTGATTCCTGAGGTGGATAAATTCTGTTGTATAATGTGAGGATCAGTCTTGTAATCCTTGCTAAATCAACAGCTCTTTGCTCCCATTGAGCTCAAAACCTGTTCTGGGAGAACAGGAAGAAAAGCAGTCTTTCACCATAGACAACAAAACTATTTCTAAATATTCATTACTTTTTTCTGTAAATGTTATTCATCAAAAAAATCTTCATTTTCTGTAATATATTTCAGAGCTTTTTCTTTTTTTCCTAATCTTTACTATTCACTCTAAATTCTCAAATGGCAAGTTAGACTAGCAATCTCATTAGCAATTGAATTTGTCTGTCTACTCTGATATGCTTGGCAATGACCTGTTAGTATTAACTGTTAAGCTTCCTTTTGTTTACTGAACACTTTTAGCCACTCAACCTTCACCAAATACACTATTTAAAGTATATAGTTTTATGTTTTCTTTAATAACCAAGATAAAGTATATAGAAGGCAAATATGAGGAAGTGATATTTCCCATTTTTATGTTGATACTTTAGCAAATTATCAAATTGCAAATTTATGCTGTTGCAATGAAGTTAACAGTTGGGTTTTTTAAATTTGTATTTCTGAGGTGTGAGCTCTTCAGCTGTTGTAGATTATGAAGCTTCTCATAACCTACATGATTAGAGAATCTACCTCTTTCGGTGAGTAAACTAAGTGGGTTTTCTTCTGCCATCTCATTCCCTCCACTGAGCTGATGAGATTTCTGCAATTAAATTTAAATCCTTGATGTAAATCATCAAAATAACTGACTGTCCATAGTCTGTTAAAGATTGGACTGACTCCCTTGAAGGCTCAATATAATAAACCCCAATGTTTATTTAATGTTTTTTGTCAGTATATATAATGTTTTTTGTCAGTATATATAATGTTGATACATTACCATTACACAGGAAGCAAGTGTAATTATATATTTGGGGGATTGAGACACAAAATTGAAACCTCAGGTCAGTAGCAGAGACAACATGTGAACAAGGGTCTATCACGTTCCAGATTTCGGCTCCATACTCTGGTTCACCCTTTCTTAGGAAAGGAAGGAATGCTTCTTTAATTCTGTCATAGCTTTTAACTTAATAATATAGATTGAACCAATTCACTGTGATCATAGGTGAATTCCTTAAAAGCTGTTTTAAAGCCACTTTTGTTTTCTATATGACCTTCCCAGAAGTAGCTGGACTGGGAGCTCCCGGCTTTGCACACCTGCAATGCTGTGGAAACGAACAGGGCTTCTCTTGAGCTCAGCCTTACAGCTGTGCAGAGCAGGTACAGAGAAAAGAGAAATAAAAACAAGACCACCACAAACAGCAAGTATTTAGCTTTGTGTACCTGTCCCATTTTTCCGACTAACATGTGAGTGAAGGATTGGAACTCCACCCTATGCCACCTTTTTTACTTTGTGCCTTTAAAAAGACAGGTGGAAATCAATTATCTTGTCTACCTCTTTTACTGGGGGGGGGAAGCCTCCTCCACCTGCACAACAGGCTAACCTCAGCTTTATTTAGTTAGTTAATTACCACCAAAAAGTTACATGATACAAATGTACATAAATCAGTTAGTATAATGTGTTACACCAAAAGAAATATTACACATTAATAGCTCAATTAAAGACATATGCAAATATTTTGGCTCTACCATCCATAGTTTACCTTCATAATGGATATGGATTTCAATGGATTTTTCTACAAAATTACAAACTCTTAAAAAAGAAGAAAGTGTTTTAAAAATTAATATTATTTTACATTGTTTTTAGGAATCTTTCATTTGTGTGTGGGTTTTGATTTTGTTTCTTTTAATATGCACAGCAGAAATTAATGGAATGCTTAAAACTAAAGACCTTTCAAAAGACACTTGTGCTTTTGTTTTTATTGGGGATTGATGGAGGCTGCAGTCAGGCATAGTATGTTTTTCTGAAAGGACTTCAAATTAAAGAGAAGATTCAGAAACCTAATAATTACTTTTCATGTCCACATTATCGCTGCTTCTCTGTTTATTAGAACATGATCTATATGCCAAGTAATAATATTTTGTACCAGTGCTAAGACTTCATAGAAAGTGCCCTTTGATCCAAATTATATGTCCTTTCATACACTGAAACAATTAACACTGAAATCCTTTATGAAGTATGTGAGAAGTTATGGTTGTATAGAGTGTCAGAGACACTAAGTCACTACATGGTACCATACAGCCTGCACAGAAGTCAGAAGCAAATTAATAATTTCAGACAACTCCCAGAATCACAAGTATGAATTTTGGGGGTTGGCTACTAATTCATTCAAAGATAAGGGAATGGTAAATGTTAGTTGTTATTTTTGTTTAGCGACCAAATAAAGCTTCTGGGACTAAAATCAGAGGGCATAGATAGGTACTTTTATTAATGTACTGATAAGACACTGATGATGGTGATAATAATCTTCTGCAAGTATCCACATGGGCCAATGTCAGAGAGGCTGTGGAGGACACACCTTCCTGGAAGCCAACTTGTTTGACCATAGTGTGATGGGCTCAGTATTACAGTAACTGTGCTATGCAGGAGATCTTCTTTTAGAGCAATGAACAAAAAAATGGCATGTTAAATATGGAGAAACAGCTTTACGTGGCACCTTTCTTTGGATGCTGTGTTAGCTATTACTTACTTAGATAAACCTTGACTCCATGTTCAGATAAAGAAAACAGATCTGTGAAAGCAGCTTCAAAGGACATCTGGCTAGAAATGGGCCAGAGCCACAAATCCTGTTTTTAAGCACCTGCCTACAGCAGTTACACACTTGGGCTTTCAAGAGAAATGGGAAAAAATGTAGCGATACCTGGAACACTCTTGCTTCAAGCAGGTACAGTTGGAGATGGGAAGCAAAGGCAGACATTCAGAACCCTCTATCACAAGCTTTCCTTCATTCCTCAGACTGGAGAGTCATCCAGTTCCCAGTGGGAACTCTTCTTGATCACCACCTAACAACAGTACCAGATAGGACTTGGAGGTTCTTTTCAACCTAATCTAATACACTCTTTACAAGTAGGTATGCAGATGAGTTCTGTTGACCAAGGGCTGAAAAGAGAATCAGTCTTGTGTCAGAGGCTCTATGTAGTATTTGCTATACTGGCACTGTTTTGGAGTAAACATCAGTCATGCCAACTAACAACTGTGGCAAACACTGATGCTTGAGACATGGAGGAAGAAGAAGGAAGAGAATAAGAGAATGTTAAAGTCATCTAATTAAATTTCTAATCCAGGTTTACATGATTAAGCAATAATGACTATAGGGAAGGGCATTTCCTGGCAGTTAATGACCGGCTGGAGGATTTGAGGGCTTGAGGTAAAGCCAAGTGTTCTTAACACTGTCAGTCATTAATTGCCAGGAAATGCCCAACTCGGGAGGTTATTACTGCTGTTATAAACCAAGAATAGAAAAATATAAAGAAAAAAGACAGTAATTACCTTTTTAAAGTGTTGAAAGCTGAGCGCTGAACTGCCGGTCGCTATGGAGACAAAGTTTTATTTATAGCATCAGTCCTTTGCTAGTATTTAAAGACTGCCCCAGTACCCGAAGGAGGGCAGGAGTTAGTTCTCAGGGCTCCATTAGGTATATAATTGGTAATTCAGAACATCAGCTCTGTGCCACGGGCCACATAACATCTGCAGACATCAAGAGTATCACAAAACTTTACAACACTGATTACAAAATACTGGCAGCCACTCAAAACATTTTATAGTTACACATACCTTCAGAAAGCATTTCCAGTAGTTCCTGCTTTGATCTGCAGAGTGTGTGTCTCTAAATAGTATCCTTGTAATGTCACATTGTGCTGTTTCCTAGAAATTAAGTACTTAGGGACCAGATCTTTAAAACTGATTAATGCCATAGGTCTACTCAGCCAGACTGTGATCCCTAACCAATTTTACAATTGTGTAACTATTGATTTCATTGAAACAGCTCCTAATTTACACCAGTTAGTATAAAGAAGGAATTCATTCCACAATGTGTAACAAATGCAAAGCCCAAAACCTCTTTTATACCTTCTTTCAAGCCTCTGAAAGAAATTATTCAATAGCTGATTTCTAAAGCAGCTAAAAATAAAAGTAGGGTTTTTTCCTTTTAATGTTCATTGCCTAAAAGAGTCTGCTGCTTTTTACAAGATACAGTATTTGAAATTTGACCAGCGCTTCAATGAACACAGTCTTCCAAATGAATTGGTCAAAAATTTTATTTTCACCACTTGACTAATTTGAAAAAATAACTAAAAAATGAGAGATCCAATAAAGGACTTAGGTACCTAAATCAGGATAGAAGCAGGACTGTGGTGCCTGACCATGAAGTCGTAAACCAGAAAGATTATTGCTTCATTTCAACATCCTGCTAAATTCCCTGGTTGTCAGATTTATAAATTCTGGTTCTGTGTACATGCAGGGCCTGATCTCTTAGACGTTCTGACAGCAGATAAACCAGACATCAATAGGAATTTTAAAACAAAATGAGATAGGGATAGGTGGTTTCCACTCCCACCTTCCTCTCTTCCACCTTGTGTAGCAGCCTAGTAGTACAAGTACTCAGCCAGGAATACAGGTACTATACAACATCAAGCACAGAACCTAGGTCTCTCTAATCCCTGCTGAGTGCCCAAGTCATTGCTACAGAATGAGGATTCCTTTTGTGCTTGATTTCCAGCCCAATTAGTCTTGCATCCTTTGCTGATTGCAGCAGAGTTCAACAGAGGGGTACTTGTGTTTCTTTATTTGACCACATTTTAAAACAGAAGCCTGGACCCTCTGAACCAAAGCAAGCCCTTATCTCTGGACTGATTTTTGAAATTGGGATCTTTAATCACCTCTCTATAGATGCAAGCATAGAATTTTAGGCCTAGTAAAACTGATATACTTAGCATAGTATTTACACTTCAGAGAAGGGTGAAAATAATGCCACCCTCTTCTCCCTTCTCTCACCTCATAATTTTCCTTTAGTGTACCACCTGTTTGGAGGTTGAACCACACAACTGGCTGTAGGCAGATGTGATCTTGCTTTGCTTGTTCAGTGAGATGGCTGGATTTGATTCAGATGCTGTCTAGAAGCTATTAGTTCAAGCACTGTACCACACTGATGTGACTGTGCAGCTCCTGGATTGAAGTGACACATATTAGCCAGAGTCAACTAATGGCAGAAAGAACTTCAGTCTGATGACTATAGTCATAGCTGCCTAACTCTCCCCAGAGTCTTTACAGGCAGCTTACATGCCAAGTACATGAAATCTAGACTCCATCCTGGGCATCAAACACCAAAAATTTAGAGGCTGCAAAGTCTTCATTAGGTTTAGGAGACGCTAAAAGCCAGTAAAATCTCTTATACTTTTCAAACTGCTCCTAAACCTACTATTCAGTATAGACGCTGCAGCATCTTCAGTGTAAGCTGCAATCCACCAGAAGCTGGGCAGTTCTTCCCCATTCCTGAGTTTAGTGCCTCAGCCTTGCAAAATTAATAATTTTAGGGTATGAGCCAGTGATGTACTGGATAATGTACCAGGAGACAGGCTGTCACAGCCGGTGCAAGGACATAGCAGAGGCCTCAGCGATGTGGTGTGGTGAGGAATGCTTCACGATGGGATTCTGTTTTGAACATGATGCTGTACCTACTCTGCTGCTCAGTGATCTACATGGCAGACACAGCTGTCTGGCAGATGTGGCCAATCAGCCTTATCTTGTATAAGAAATTGTGGAGTAGTGAAGAGGCTGTGGTGCTGCCCTGTGAATTCATAAGACACAGGTCTCGATGGGGAAGAGAGAGAGGTGAAGATAGAGCCATTGTCTTTATCCCAGGAGAATCAGTATGTCTGTATTTGCAGGAGGGGGGAAAGAAAGGGTGATTTTTTTTCCATAGGTCAATGTAAACTCTTGGCCTTTGGGTCACAGTGTCAAGTTTTTCTTTTACATTATTAAATCATGATGGCTTCCAGATTTCTTGCTGAAGTATAATCCATATATTTTCTCTTTTTTCTTACTGACCATGTAACACAACTATACCATTCCATAACATCATTTTATCTCCAATAGTTCAATATTTATATCCTTTCCTCTTGACTAGATAAAGGTCTGTCCTACACCTAAATATCAAAAATGCTTCAGTACAGACCATTTTCCTAGCTATTACTTTGACTGGTTCACTCTGGATTCTTTCACTGTCCCCTTCTTTGATTCATAAAATAAAGGAAGTGAAATATACTTAAAATATTGGAACAGACTCATATTCTTTTAAACACTGCTACATGATCTTCTTTGCAGACATATTTAGGAACACAGCATTGCTGTAGAATTCATTGCTCAGAAGAATGAGAACTATATGGTGTGTTCACCAAAGCAACTAGTCAACAATGTGTTCTTACCTGTTTTTATCCCAGTACTTATTCTAATGACCAAATGCAGTTGTGAACACTATAAAGCATTTGAGGAGCTCATGGCCAAAAGCAGTACGGCTGCAGCCATATGTGTCCTTTCATAAGAAACAGGAAGAAAAACTGGACTTGGCATTTTCCTGCTTGAATCAGGAATGTCAGACTGTCAGCAATGATCCCACACTCTGCAGATTCCAGATTCCCCAGCACACATCAGGTAGTCTGTTTCACGTCCTTTCAGAAGACTTCTGCAAAATGACAGCTGCATTATTAGTTTTTGTACGTATTTAGATTAGTTGAGCTCCACTGCCTAGACGGGAGAAACAAATGGACCATCATTTTCAAGGGAGGGTATAAGGCATATGCAAAGGACTAAGGCAAACTTTCCTTATTATTATATACAGAAACAACTAGAAAGTTGTAATTGAGCTCTTTCGTGCTTCACAGGCTTGGGGATTAGCAACACATGGCTCCTTTGCATTCTAGTTCTGAACAAGCAAGAATTTAGATACATGCTGGAGTTCACTCAGTATGACTGTTAGATTTGCTACGAAGCGGATATTATTACAGATTCTTTGTTTTTCTAGTTAATATTTTAAAAGTAACAAATTATAAGAAACTGAAAATCTCAATTTAGGAAATTGACATTACGCTGTTTATGACACTTTCTTATTCTGTGGCATAGTTCATAGGGGGAACACCAATACACTATTGCAAAATCTGATTAATTTAAGGTCTGCTATATACAGCTAGAGCACACTATCCCGTAGTCTAAGGGCCAGCATGTTTCTCAACACTTACGTTAAGCTTTACCATTTTATACCTAATTAGATGCCCATCATGAACTCTTTAAACAAAGATAAAACTGATAACAATCATCACTGCAGAGCAGTAGAGATTATCCTCAAGCTTGGACCAAGAGCTAAAAATATGCTTTTTCTCTAAAGCTATGATAAGTTAATTACTTATAAAAGGAAGAACATTCAACTTCCATGCAACTTCTTATATTAATGAGCTTTTTCATTAGAGAATTCCTACATGTCTGGGTTCCTAAATACAGAATATGGGCAGAGTGAATGGAGATATATCTGTACCTATCGTAGACTGTACATTATCAACTACAAAACTGAAACACCACAACCATACTAACCTGGTTGCATATGTAGGCTTTGGCAGTCTTATGAGCTTCGTGTTAGCAGGAAAAGATAAGTACTAGAATTGAGGAGAAGCTAGAATCTTTGTTTCACAAGGTTTTCAGTATAGATGCTTCATGATTGTTCAGAAAGTCCTCCAAATTAAAATAAAATGCATAAAAGAAAATGCCAGAAAAAAATTTTAAGCTGGCCAAAATTTTAATTTAAAACTAAGTGATTTTGTTCTTTTTAATTTTGACTTTTCAGATATATAGAACTAACTAAAAGAGAAATAAAGTATTTTCATGATCAAAGCATTTAATATTTTTGCTCAAGAACTGTTGAAATGGTACATTTCAGTATTTTCAGACTTTCATAATTTTCTTTTTTCAAAAGAGATGTTAAATAAAGAGTTTTTTAAAAGTTTCACTTTGGCAAATATATATAAATATGAACCAGCATTTTAATTTAAAAATTAGTAAGTGCTTTCAACAAAAAAGGATTTTTTTTCAATGTATCTTTTTTTTTGAAGAGTAAATGCTTTTGTTCTGGATATAATTTTCTTTCACCAGTATAAAAATAGTGTTTGGAATAATTTTTTCTTGCCACCAAAGTGAATCTCTTTCAGAAAAATATGTTTAAGTCCAAAATAGATAAAATATTTGCCTAAACCATACATTTAAATGAAAAATTTATGTGGTGGAAAAGACATCTTCTATTTCAAAACTAAAATAAAAAAATATTTATGACAGATTACTGAATTACAGATCAGCACTAAATTAAAGAGTATGAATGGTACTGATTTTTTGTGTTTGCGATAAAAAGACAAACTCAAAAGTAAGGTTTTACTTGGAATTCTTAAAATGTACGTTAGGGAGAGTATTAACTCACCAGGCGATTATTAGACACCAGGGAGTCAACATAAGAATCACAGAGTGAAATAGTGGATATCTGTTAGTATTTTCTGGCAGCATAATGCACAAATATTATAAAGCCAATACTCTGACTCTAGGTCAGATTTTTCTGATGTTTGGATCTCACTATAATTCATTTCTGGGGGGAGTACTGTCACACTACAAAGTCAAATGGGCCTCACCACAGGAAAGAAAGGATCTGTAATACTCAGCATAGATCAAGATAAACCTGCAATGGAGTCTGCTGCTCAAAATGTGATTGATTACATGGACCATATTATCTATTTATAATACCAGGACACATAAACATTCCTCAAGCTAAAAAGCTTCAAGAAGTTGTCTACTGAAAGTACAAGAAATGATACTGATGCAGAAGTACAAGTACAGTAAACCCAAAGGGTGCTGAAAGAATGCAGCAGGCTTTGGAACCAGTCTCCAAAACCCAGATGGAGCCCAAGTTACTTACTTCTTGCACATCTCTTCACATCTCTTTGACAGCTCAATGCACTGATTGGTTGCTCCTTTTCTTCTGCTTGTGCTGCTTAATACTGTGCAAGACTCATGTTTGACAGCTGCAAAGGCTGTGATGGAGCTCAGCAAAATTGTAAGAGCTTTCTTGAAAGCTCTGACTTGCTTGTGATGGGATCTCCCGTGATGTGGCATGGCTTCTGCTATATAGTCTCAGTGTTCTTTGGTACCTCTTGATGCTGAATCTCTGCTTCGTGTCTCAACCCACAAGTTCAATAGCTTTGGAAAGGAATTCCCAGTTGAAAAAGAGAATTTGGAAATATTCTTTTTTACTCTGAGGGCAGGAAAATGTACACAGGGCCAAAACATGGTCTGACATGATGCATCTAGCAGAAAATGGATAAGAAGTGTTCATGTTTGTGTTTAATTAGAAACATCCAGAATACAAAAGTTTTCCTTTTGACATTAAAAAAAAATCACTCTTTCAGGCACATCATGAAGTGTAAGAGTGTAAATTGTAGTTAGTGACTCACAAAAATTTCCTTACCAGATCATTTCTACCAGTATTCTTGGACATGTTACTAAATGATCAGCAACAGGCTGATAGTATGAACTTCAACACAAGTGGCTAGTTTTAATGACTATGTGTTTTCATCATATGATAACAAATCTACAAAGAGATGTTGTTTGCTATTCCAAATACTTGTTAATTTATCACTTCACATAGAATCATAGAATCACCATGGTTGGAAAGGACCTCCAGGATCATCAAGTCCAACCTTTATCCCATCATCTCCCTAAACACTAGACCATTAGACCATGGCCTCAAGTGCTTCATCCACTCGTTCTTTAAACACCTCCAGGGACGGCAACTCCACCACCTCCCTGGGCAGCCTGTTCCAGTGCCTGACCACCCTCTCAGTAAAGAACTTCTTCCTAATATCCAATCTAAACTTCCCCTGACACAACTTGAGGCCATTTCCTCTCTTCCTATCATTAGTAATTTGGGAGAAGAGACCAACAACACCAGCCTCACTACAACCTCCTTTTAGGTAGTTGTAGAGGGCAATGAGGTCTCCTCTCAGTCTCCTCTTCTCCAAACTAAACAACCCCAGTTCCTTCAGCCAGTCTCCATAAGGGCTGTTTTCCAGACCTCTCACCAGCCTCGTTGCCCTTCTCTGGACTCCGTCCAGCACCTCAATGTCCTTCTTATACTGTGGTGCCCAGAACTGGACACAGTACTCAAGGTGTGGTCTCACGAGTGCCGAGTACGGGGGCACGATCACCTCCCTGCTCCTGCTGGTCACACCGTTTCTGATACAAGCCAGGATGCCATTGGCCTTCTTGGCCACCTGGGCACACTGCTGGCTCATGTTCAGTCGGCTGTCAACCAACACCCCCAGGTCCTTTTCCGACAGGCAGCTTTCCAGCCACTCTTCCCCAAGCCTGTAGCATTGCATGGGGTTGTTGTGACCTAAGTGTCAGATGCCTTACTGAAGTCCAGGTAGACAACATCCACTGCTTTTCCCTCATCCACTAGGCAGGTCACCTGATCATAGAAGGAGATCAGGTTGGTTAAACAGGACTTGCCCTTCGTGAACCCATACTGGGTGGACCTGATCCCCCTGTTGTCCTGCACTTGCTGCGTGATCTCCCCCAACATGAACCACTCCATAACCTTCCCCAGTACCGAGGTCAGGCTGACAGGCCTGTAGTTCCCTGGATCCTCCTTCCTGCCCTTCTTGTAGATGGGTGATACCCTCAAAAGAAACAGAGAATTCAATTGGGAAGAAAAAAAAAAAAGCAAAACAAAATAGAAGTTGGACAATGATTCCTGGTGTTTCTCAACTCTGGATACTACCTGCAAACAGATAATATCTGTTGCTTTTCTGAACCCTTCCTGTGGAGGTTACCTCTTGCATTCTGCAACTCTTCTATTAAAGTCAGGGTTTCAAGCTGCAGGATGCAGGTCCTTCAGAGCAGGACATTGCTCACACAGCTGAACGCTTCCTTCTGAACTCATGTATGTGCAGCACAGAGCCGAAAGGAGATGCCTTTACCAATACTAAAGCAACTCTAGTAAAATGTGAAACTAAGGTGAAACTCATGAGGAAACACAGGCCACCATTTCAGCTGCACGAAGCTGGTGAAAGCCAGAGCTGTTGCTAACACTGCTGTTCTCACTGTGGAGCATCCCCCTTCCCTTGCCCTGGCGGGCCATTCCATGCCTTTGTCATTCCTTCCATTGTGCCAGCACGAGAATTTGTACAGCTGAACAGTGACTCAGAGCGAGGAACTGATCCAACTGATTTTTTTAATTTTTTTTTTTTTTTTTTTTCTGGCTATGTTACTTCTACCCTCTATTCTGGTTCACTGTGTGGCCACAAGAAAACTTGTTCCAGCAAAAGCAAAGGCTCAGCAAAGAGAAAGAAACAAGTATCACTACACTGGAAGTGCTGGATTTTATTAACTGAAAATGATCCTATGGAGCTGTAGATGTAAAGACTACTTCCAGCTACAAAACTAACTTGCTGTACAGTGCATGGCAACTTGTTCCAAGTCTCTCTTCCCAGTTTCAGTCTATTTAGACTATATGTTCTTCAAAGCAAAAATATTTTGCTTATTATGCACTCATGTAATTAATTCCTAGTCTAGGTTGGGGAACTGTGGTAATAAAAAGAAATAAAAGTAAAGATTTCTGAGGGCAAAAGCAGTTTACCTAAGGGATTCACATTAGCTAATGGAAATGCAAAGCCATCATCAGCTCATGCAATACTGCCCTGTACTGCAGAAAACTGCAGAACATGATATTCTGTTTATCAATGAGATCGAATTTCATCATGAAGTTAAGAAACTGATGTGAAAGACATCTGCCTAATAAAGGAATTCGCATTATATACAATCCATTTAAAATGCATATTTTGTTTAGCATTTGAAATGCTACAGATATTTTTCCTGTTCAGAAGGTAAAATCATCTAAACATTTTTCCCTGCATTTTAGTTTTTTAAGCTATCTGGGCATACATTTAGTCATAAAATTAATAAAACTGTTCTTTGTTGTGATCTGGGGGGAGGAAGAGTGAGATATAATTTTCAGATTATTTTTATCACCTTTATATCAGCATATCAGAGCAGTGTGAATGGATTATACCTGAGACAAGGAAGTTGTTCCGCACATGAAGTTTTAACAAGGGGTTTCTAGGACCTTCTGTGGATCCTCTCTGGCAGTTCATCAACTTAGAGACTTCACTGGGGCTGTTGGTGCTCAAGGCTTCACTTCTGCACCAAGACTTTTCCCTGGGTCTAGATTTCTGTTTCCCTTTGGTATAAACAAGGCTGATGGAGAAACACTGTGATAGTTATTTTTCCCCTTGAAAATGCACGAGATTATGTATTCTAGCCTTTTCTTCATACTTTTCTGGTTACTGGTGTACATTTCACAAAAGGAAAGATCTCTGAATATTAGTAGATGGTTACCCTGGTGATGGAGACACAGCTGAACCAACATTCCTACCCTCATGACTACTGATGGAATTAAGCAGAGATGGCATTTGTATGGAATATCACTGTAGGACATACCAAGGAGAGAACATTATTCTATCAATTTCCCTGATTTAAATTAGTAGTAACAGTGCTGAGTATTATGTAAATTCCGTAAGCAAGGGAAGACTCCTTTCTTCAGGGACCCTGTAGGCTATACTTTTCATCCTATATCCAAGTGCTGATGCTTTTTAAAAATAATTTTTGCTTTGCTAGTGTCCCAGTAGGAGTTTAAGAAGTCAGTTGCAGCCAATTGTACTTTCTCCTGTCTCTCAAAAGGGGATAAAGCTTTCAAACTATTTGAATAAACTGTGATTACATCTTCATTTGTCAGTAATGGGATTACCACGCTGATAAAAGAGACTTCAGACAAACATACATGTTTAAGATTGGTGTAAATTACCCAAGAGGGTCGGGAAAATCCTTTGGGCTCCTTAGGGCCCACCCCTCCCTCTTTGAAAGCTGGCTGGCATCAAGAGCCCTGAATAGGCTGGGACCAGCTGACCATTCCCTGCTGGGGGTTGTGGCTGTTTTCCTGTGCACAAGCTCACTGAACTGGAAAATACAATTATACACGTCCAAACTCACAGTTAGTTTTTTGACTATAGCTAACAAGCTAAAGATTTTTCAACTAATTGATTTTATCTCTGGATGAAGAAGATGTCATAACTCTCAGTCAGCTAATAATGATTAAGAGATAAAGACAACCTGAGAAAAATATAAGTGCTGTTGTTGCTAAATGCTGATGGACTCCATGGTGAGATAATCTTTTTAACACGGTGACCCATCCCACATACAAAATGTTTGTCCAAAGATCCATTTGTGAAAGAGAACAAATGGGGAAATCTGAAAGCAAGCAGGAAAGATATGAGTGAGAAATGAAAAGCAAATTCAAATCCTGTTAGGGCTAAAGGAAAAGAAAGGCTTGAAAATAATCCCACTTTGAGTCTCTATAATGAATTGCATATTACGATACAGAGTGATTGCTCAGGAGGATTCTAAACCTCTGTAGAGAGCAAGCATAGGGATTAGTTAACTCTATAGTTGTCTTCAACTTTATGAGGTCTTGATTCTGCCATCCATATACTTTTTCAGTGGATTTTACTTGTATTGGCATCAGTGGGATTCCTTGTTTGGCTAAATACTACCCAGAAACTTACGGGTTGCAAAGCAGAGTGTTTATATTGGAAACTGAGAAATATAATTTGAGTATGTGGGTTAATCTACTGGGGGATAACTTCACTGAAGTGAACTGAATTGCATCAGAGTTACATATGCAAAACTCCGGAAAAAAAAAAGGAAAAGTATGGTTTGGACAATTGCTATATATAATACACAGCTTTGAGCAACTAGCCAAAATATATGTTGTGGTAGGACTGGTCAAAGATTTGCTGATGGCACCTTTTACATCTGACATGTTTTCTTAAATACACTACAATTATTTGCGGGAATTCATCAAAGTAGTCAACATTTCCTACTGGAATGAAGTGAAGCTTTTATTTTGCTGTTATCATGCTGCAGGTTATAATATATTAAACTTCTGGTTATGTTGCAGTATTTAAAGAATGTTTCATTCTGGAGAAAAGAAAGCCTGGGATGAACATTTTCTCTCAAAGTTTCAGAATCTTCTAGAGAACAGATTTCCATTACTCATATTCAAAATTACAATATATTTGTAGATTAATACACTAAATGTGTAAGAACTAAAGCCATATTTTGCTAATTAGGAAAAATTTATCTCCTTTCTAAAGGCTTAATTCAAGGATTGCACTGCACGTATGCATAAGAAACAAAAGCAGTGACATCTATTATCTCTTCCTCTAAAGACCCCTGCAAAGGTCCTGTAGTTAGAACCTTAATTTGAATATTAGTTTGGACTTGCCATAATTTAAACCTTGTTGTTGCTGAACATTCTTCATTTCTAATGAAGTGAAGTGAATTACTTTTGGGCAGCTTATTTGCAATCCTGATGGAGGATCCCATATTTTAAGGAAAAAGGGAGGGTTGATATTATGATGGTTTCTGTGTTTATTATTCAGGAAAAGGATACCCATCATGCCAAGATGCAAACAAAACTGAATAAATGAAAGACCTTGTGTCAAAGATCCCAATATCTATCAAGGCAGGATTCAATAATTAGCCAGAATAATTAATGAGGAGTAGCATGAGTAAAATAAATCTCTTAAGCCTCTCCTGAAAATTTGTTTAGGTACCACTCATCAGTTTCCCTATGATCCTGCCAGAAGAAGGAATATTTGAGGAACCAGTGACTTTATGGAGCAGTTCAACACGCTCTGTGTATAAATGATGATATGGAAGAAAAGAAACACATGCAGTACTGAGAGGGGGCTAAGTTGCTCATAGTGCTGATCATTAACTGATATAATAAAGTTGCATGTAACACATTGGAGGGGAAGAAGGATTCAGAGAGAGAAAATATGATCAGAATGTCATGGTAAATTTATTTACAGATATAAAGAATTTGTCTGGACAGATACAGAATTTGTCTGGACATGATGTGGATGCCAAGGAAGCCATAGATGAGATTACAGTGGCCAGGTTCTTCTGGTCGACTTTGGAAGAAGAAAAGTCAAGAACTCCGAGAAAGCAAAATAGCAAGGTTTTTGATAAGGGAAAGATGAAAAATTGAAGTCAAGAATGGCTTTCCAGAAAGGAAGTGAAATCACAGTTGACATTTTTATAGCGACAACTATAATACAGTAGTTATTATCTGTGACAAAAAAGGAAGAGAAAGGGAAAGAAAACCTTTCGATATTCTGACAAGTGTTAGCAACTTGACAATTGACAGATTTTCATATAGCGTATCTAAATGGACAGATAAATAGGCTCAGTATAGATGAAAGATATTGGTGAAAGTAACAGACATAAACAGAAAAACGGTTATTTGAGTGTTTGCCACAGGAAGGGTAGTAGAAACCATGTAAGAGGATGTAGCTGTGGAATCAAAAGGTGGAGAGAAAGGGAAATAGAATTCTGACAGATGGTACAAAAAATAAACCACCTATTTAAAGAAAAAGAACAACATTGCAGAAGACAGAAATCTATTCAACACCAAGAGAAAAGCCTGAAGGAAGTATTATTCTGATGATTTTTGAATCCAGTAAACACAAGTTCTAAAATCAGGAGCCATTTGTCTAGAGTGTTCTCCCATTAGCTACATACCATTTACATTAAATGTATATATTTAAATATTTCCCCTTCCTCTTGAGTGCTTCTTTTCCCATTGACAGTTGAACTATATTCTTCTGAAAAGATCAGTAACCACTTGCTGTAGAGAGGATTAACCAGGATTTTCAAGCCTGTAGTTCAAGATGCAGTCTTTTATAGGAGTTAATCATAAATCATGATGGTATCATGTTAGAAGAGACACCAAGAACACCAACTATAGAGAGAAATTCTTTTAGGCATGTATGCAATGACCAGAGTTTCATATGCACTGAACACCCAGTAGCTTCTTAATAAATGTAATAAGTAAATTACTACAAACTGATGAACACTCAAGTCTTTTGGAAATTCTATCCTAAGGACTAACCAAAGAGAGCTAAAAGCCCAAGACTCATGGTTTTACATCAGACTTATATTCCCAATTACCTTGTGTACTTTTAGAAATCCTATTCACAGACACTTTGATTAAAAAAATTGGTCCTGATCCTCCAATGTATTTCTAAGTTCTTGTGATTTCAAAGGGAGTTAGGCACAAAAACCTTTGGAGGATTAGACACTTGGTATATATGAGCAGCCCAAGTCAAAGTTACACCAGGCTTTACTGGAAAAACACAGACTTTAAAACTTGAGAGCTAATAGATACTGCAGCAAGTAGCAGCAGCATACTTTGTGAAACTACACTTGATAACAAGACACTGTAACAGCTGCAATTTCTGGGTAATTTAAAAGTGTAACATCAAAGCATCAAACAAAACGTCCATTGTGGAGAGGGATGTATAGAAAAGAGAAGTTAGTAAATATCTTATGAAGTGCACAAGCTGGGAACAACTGCACATTACCTACCCAAAAGCAGTAGGATATCTCGCAAATGTTTTTGAATGTGAATTGGAAATGGCAGGTATGGCCACTCAATCAAGGGCAGTAACATAATCTGTGCTTTTCCGTTCAATTATTTCTCACAGTCTAAAGGACTTCTCAGACTCCATCGATTCTCTGTGGGAATGAAAGGCTGTCCCTGATCTAGTTCCTTATTCTCTCATATATGTTTTCAGTGACTTCTACTAAAATTGTCTGGATGATCTCTGTTATTACAATCTGCAAGAATAACACTAAATTTTTCTGTTTAAAAATCACAGAACTGAAATAGATGGACGCTAAGTCAAGTATCTCATATCATAACAAGGAGTCTGTGGTACAGCCTCCAAATCCAAGATAAGCGCTCTAGCCCCGGGAGACTTAACTCTTCCTCAATAGCAAGCTAGAAGAAGGCAGCATGCATGTCTTCCATCAGATGGTTGGGCATACATCCATTAAGTAGCCCACCTGTCTCTGGGTTTACTGCAGGACTGCTTATACTGTCAAATGATCATATTTGTCCCTGTCATCAAGTTACAGTAAAGGCATACTTTTACATCAGTCACACCATCACTTGTCATATGACCATTTTATTGTCCTGAGACGATAAAAATGCAAAGTGTTGTAAGTGAGCACATCTATATCATTCAGTCCATGTGAACCACTGCTTGTACAAAGATTATTGTATGATTTGATGTGGGCCCAACACACAACAGCATGGCTGCAGGTTGTCACATTATCGTACTTCTTGCCATGTGTGCAGGACACAATCATGAAAAACTGTGTTGGGAAGAAAACAGTTTTAACATTTAATCACAATCATTGACTCACTACCTGCCTAAGACTAAGAGGCGTTCAGGAAGGAAGACAGTAAGGAATAAAACACCCACCCCACAGGTTGTGGGATGGCTATCTCTGCCCTAATCATTGAAACACTATTGTTTCTCTCAGTTTGGTGAAGTTTCTCTTCATTGATATACAAGAATATAAAACAGAATGAAGAACTCTATGACAGAAGAAAGACTTTCACAAACCTTCTGTTTTTGGTACAAACATAAACAAATTGTAGAAGTGGCTGTGTGGCTTTGCAAGAACTATTACATCTACATGTTTTCACAAAGTATGATTTGGTTCAGATTTAATGTGATCTAAAATGAGAATCTAGTCCAGGCTTTCAATTTCAAACAATACCAAGTTTTGAATTCATAACAAAGAACTTCACAGAACTCAGATGTAAACATCAAATAGTTTGTTAGTAAGATTGCCATCCTAAAGCCAATGACTGGAAAGTCTTCAAGGGAACTGACTTTCCAGCTAGAATTAGACAACATCCTAGTGATTGGACGATAGCAACAAAGGAAGAAATATTCAGAAAAAAGGTTTCAGAATGAGAGGGTGTAGTCAGCCTTGAAAAACCTATGCACACAAAGGAGAAGAACAAACATAGTAAAGTGATCCAAACAGAAGACTAGCCACTAACCTAGTTAGAGAAGAGGAAAAGAGTGACATTCAGTGTCCTTATACAATGGGAATGTAGTCAAGACTTGTTCTGAGTGTCTGTTAAAATATGTATATTTTAGTCTATTAGGTTTCTTTGTTGAACATCCTTTGACCCCTAGTTATATATACCATACCACTAGATTTTTTTCTCATCTGTAAACATGAAGGTCACCCTGAGGCCAAGCCTAGATGGTCTATAAGATGTAAATTTGCTTTGGCTAAGAGAATACTTGTGGCTGGGTCATGTGATACTGCCCTTTCCTTTTATTTGGAATCTTTCAGATTAGAGAGCAATGGCCTTAAAAATTCACACAATACTCTGCAAATTAGTCCATCTGTCTATCAGTCATTCAATTGCTTCTGCAGCCCACTGTGGTGATTGTGAAAAGGACAGTAGTCCCTGGGGTGACCTTCAACAAGGAGTTTGCAAAATAAGTCTTTTCATAGGATGTTTGAAAGGAATCAGTATGTTTTTTTCTAAAATGTTTTTTGTTCAATTTATGATAAAATTGCTCTGAAAAGGTTCTGTTTATTTTAAAATTACTGTATATACATGACTACATGGGTGGGTTAGCATTTCTAACCCAATTACATATGAATCTATATGTTTCTCTGGAAGTATATTAAGGTTTGTATGATGAAAGGCAGATCCAAATCCACAAACTATTTATACAAGGACAAGCCGAACAACTGTGGTCAAATAAAATATAAAGACAATATCACAGCTAGAAGTCATTTCTGAGAAATAAATTGTTGAACTGGTAGAAAGTTTAACTTCAAATGTTTTGGTTTTATTGACCAGCTCCAAAATGTGAAATATTTCAACATACTCCTAAAAACGCCTGTTCACAACGGGGGTAGAATACACTGATTTGCCTCTTTTGGATCTAGATTGGGTTTATGTTTCCAAATATGTTTTCCCACCCTCATATGACTCCCTGTTGTAAAATGTTATTCCAGTAGAAGGAAAAATAAAAATTGAATATGAATCAGAGTTCACATCTTGGATGTTGAGTAACGGTGATTAAACTTATCTAGGCTCAGTTACTGCCTCAAGAAATAATATTTCAAATGCCATTCAGACTTTTTTTGGAGCTGTCTGCAGAAATCAGAATAAAGACCACAGTTTTTAAACTGCAGGGGTAAACACAGTCTTTAGAATTTAGAAAAGAGTGGCCTGAAACTAATCGGGCACCTGCAGATCTGATCACTTCGGACATCTTGGCAGGGCTTTAGAAACCTTCCTGCACATTCCTTGTCAACAGTTGTCACTAACCTTCTTGCACAAAGCTACCAAATTATTCCATAATATTCAAAAGCTAACATTTCTTACCTGCCTTCTAATTTGATATGTATTGAATTTAACCTTCATGAAGTTTAGGTTGCCAAATTCCTTTCATTTTATGTAGCTCAAGAAAGTCACTAAGTTCCTTTTTAGAAGCAAGCAGTTAAAACTACTGTTATCTGTACCTTAAACATAAAAACAGATCAAAAGACAATGCAAAGATGTTTGCAAGCACATATGTGGGAGATATAACGTGATATGGAGATACATTAAAAAGGCATGAGACTCACAGCAGATTGACCAGAGAAGATGAGAGAAAAAGCAAGAATATACCAGATGTAACCACTGAAGTGGTGCAAAAATATGAGAGAACTTTTTAGCCAGAGACTGGATTAATGAAGTTTGGAGCTACCTGTGAAGAATTTGTCTCCTCTTTTATTTCTTCTGTGCTTAGGGAAACAGGGCTTTGTACATTGTAAATGAGCAGGATTGCAACAGAGATGCCAGACTCAATTATCACTCCTAATGAAAACAGTTTGTGAAGCTCTGCACTTTGGCTAACTGCTCTGTTTAAAGAACAGTAATAATACTGATGCTAACCTGATGCTCTGCTGATTCTTTATCAGGAGAGGAATTACAAATAATGTCATGTGACAGACAGAGGTACCACAAAAAAGCAGGGACAAAACAGTGACTGCATACTACATTAGAAGTTTGATTGTATATAAGGAGCCTGCCTTTAGATTGTTTTTCTAAATGTGGATTTTCACAGCATTTAAATCACACAGAATCACACAGAATCACACAGAATGTTAGGGATTGGAAGGGACCTCAAAAGATCATCTAGTCCAATCCCCCTGCCAGAGCAGGAGCACCTAGGTCAGGTCACACAGGAACATGTCCAGGCGGGTTTTGAATGTCTCCAGAGAAGGAGACTCCACAACCTCTCTGGGCAGCCTGTGCCAGTGCTCTGTTACCCTCACTGTGAAGAAGTTCTTCCTCACATTTATGCGGAACCTCCTATGTTCCAGCTTGCACCCATTGCCCCTTGTCCTATCATTGGATGTCACTGAGAAGAGCCTGGCTCCATCCTCATGACACTCACCCTTTACATATTTATAAACATTAATGAGGTCACCCCTCAGTCTCCTCTTCTCCAAGCTAAAGAGACCCAGCTCCCCCAGCCTTTCCTCATAAGGGAGATGTTCCACTCCCTTAATCATCTTTGTGGCTCTGTGCTGGACTCTCTCAAGTAGTTCCCTGTCCTTCTTGAACTGGGGGGCCCAGAACTGGACACAATACTCCAGATGTGGCCTCACCAAGGCAGAATAAAGGGGAAGGAGAACCTCTCTTGACCTACTAACCACTCCCTTTCTAATACACCCCAGGATGCCATTGGCCTTCTTGGCCACAAGGGCACATTGCTGGCTTATGGTCATCCTGCTGTCCACCAGGACCCCCAGGTCCCTTTCCCCTACACTGCTCTCCAGCAGGTCAGCCCCCAACCTGTACTGGTACATGGGGTTGTTCTTCCCTGGATGCAAAATTCTACACTTGCCCTTGTTGAATTTCATTAAGTTTCTCCCCGCCCAACTCTCCAGCCTATCAAGGTCACATTGAATGGCAGCACAACCCTCTGGTGTGTCATCCAATCCTCCTAGTTTGGTCTGATCAGCGAACTTGCTGAGGATACATTCTGTACCCTCATCCAGGTTGTTGATGAAGATATTGAACAAAATCGTACATGTTATATGAGGAAATTAAATGAAGCCCTGTGATTTCAGCAAGTTGCTGCTTGGATTTTCTCCCCACACAAGAGTAACATTTTTTGTTAATGCATGAACTGAGAGTAATGTTTCTGAGCTGAGCGCAGATGTAGAAACTTGACAACTGTAAAGAGTAAGGGTGATTTTCCACTTGATGGGTTGGTCTGCTACTGGTATCGCTGATGATCACTGGATTGGAATATGTCTCTACCAGGGAAGAAAATAGTGACAGACTGTTTATATTTCTACAGAGAATCACTCTATAGTCAATCAAGATCATAGGCCTCTGAAACAATAAATAAGAGATTCTATAACTTGAAGTAAGAGGCAGTCTTCGTGCTCACAACAGAAACTGCTGTCCTCTGGGGCTATGTTCTTATACTTGGAAGAAGTAATATAATCTTATATATGATCGAATGTACCCTCAGTAAATTTGCAGATGACACAAAATTGTGAGTGTCAATCTGCTTGAGGGTAGGGAGGCTCTGCAGTGGGATTTGGACAGGCTGGAGCGATGGGCTGAGGCCAATTGCATGAGGTTTAACAAGGGTAAGTGCCAGGTCATGCACTTCAGTCACAACAACCCCATGCAGCGCTACAGGCTTGGGGAAGAGTGGCTGGAAAGCTGCCTGGTGGAAAAGGACCTGGGGGTGTTGGTTGACAGCCGACTGAACATGAGCCAGCAGTGTGCCCAGGTGGCCAAGAAGGCCAATGGCATCCTGGCCTGTATCAGAAACGGTGTGACCAGCAGGAGCAGGGAGGTGATCGTGCCCCCGTACTCGGCACTCGTGAGACCACACCTTGAGTACTGTGTCCAGTTCTGGGCACCACAGTATAAGAAAGACATTGAGCTGGAGTGAGTCCAGAGAAGGGCAACGAGGCTGGTGAGAGGTCTGGAAAACAGGCATTATGAAGACCGGCTGAAGGAACTGGGGTTGTTTAGTTTGGAGAAGAGGACACTGAGAGGAGACCTCATTGCCCTCTACAACTACCTAAAAGGAGGTTGTAGTGAGGCTGGTGTTGGTCTCTTCTCCCAAATTACTAATGATAGGAAGAGAGGAAATGGCCTCAAGTTGCGTCAGGGGAAGTTTAGATTGGATATTAGGAAGAAGTTCTTTACTGAGAGGGTGGTTAGGCACTGGAACAGGCTGCCCAGGGAGGTGGTGGAGTTGCCGCCCCTAGAGGTGTTCAAAAAACAAGTGGATGAAGCACTTGAGGCCATGGTCTAATGGTCTAGTGTTTAGGGAGATGATGGGATAAAGGTTGGACTTGATGATCCTGGAGGTCCTTTCCAGCCATAGTGATTCTATGATAAGTAAAAACCCATACATTAGGCATTACACAGAGTATGCTGCTACTCATAAAATCCTGTATGTCAACGTTATAGTTTTACCTGCAAATAATTAATAAGGTAGTTCTTTAATAGTGGAAGCAGGCTACTATATATAACCACTGAATAGACATGGTTTGGAACTTGACACTGGCTTGGCTGGACCTCAGCAGAGCCTCAAACCTAAGTTTCTTGGAGAGATGTAATCAAAGACACTTTTTGTAACAGTAGTTTTAGAACAATATAATGGTAGAATGGTAATCATCCTTTAATCCCATATGTTACTGAGGTAATATATTACCACATACCACCATAGTCCCAACCTTATTTGCGACCATTAATTTTAATAAATATTTCTCAAAAGCAAGACTATGCCTCTCACAACTGGTTAACATGTTGGTTGATAACTAATAAGTAAACCTACAGATAGTCTCCAACTAACCAAACTGTAACTGCATACACCAAATATTGTTATTCTTTTTAAAATTTAAATAAGAATCTCAAGAGAAGTTCAGCTGATCTAGGAAATTCCCTTCTGTAATTGAAATTTCTTAAAAGATGGTGCCAGACAAAACACAAGTCATGTTTGACAACAGTCTGTGCTGTAAAATGTACTTCATAAGTGTTGAAACAATTCTGGTAGTGAAAAAGGATGAGCTGCCAGTTAGAAATGGGTTACACTGTGCTGCACAATATCTGCCAGGAGGCAACACCACTTGACATTCTACAAGTGAAGGTAACAAAGTGGAAATTTGGAACAAAAATGGGAAACAAATTCATGCCACGCACTTGAACTGCACTGGTGGTTAGCAGGCATCCCTTTTCCATCACTAATTATGTTAGACAGTTTAGTAAATATCTAGTCATAATATTATAGTGAGTAAGTTATTGATATACTCATGAGATAAAGAGAATAAAATGTTTAACACCTGCTCTTAATAAGTCTCTGGAATGTTGCATTTGAAGGACTAGTGGAACAGAAATGAAGTCCTAGTCTCTAATTCACATTGCAAACAACAGAAGGTTGGAAAAACAAAACAACATAGAAGAAACAAAGATTTCTATTTTAACTCTCTGTTCATGGCTGAATATATGCTTATGTTCTCGACTGCTTCTTCAAGAAACAGGTTACATGAGTAACAAGATACAGCTAAGCCTGAGCAAAGTATAGTATGTCTCACAGCTACAGGTAAATTTGGGACGAGCACATCTTCTACTGCTTCCTGGTGAAGGTGGGAACAAAACAGAAATGTATATAAAACTTATACTGTTAAAGAAAGAAACAGACAGTATAAAGCTGTGGCAGTGGTGAGGGCACGCTAAAAAACTGGGAATACTTGGTTCTGGGCCTTTTCTCAGTTCTTTCTAAACATTAGGAGGCAGTTTATCAATACAACAAATGTTTGAACCACAGACAGGCTGAGAATGGTCAAAGTCTTGATTACTTCACTTATCACACAGAATCACACAGAATCACAGAATGTTAGGGATTGGAAGGGACCTCAAAAGATCATCTAGTCCAATCCCCCTGCCAGAGCAGGAACACCTAGGTCAGGTCACACAGGAACATGTCCAGGTGGGTTTGGAATGTCTCCAGAGAAGGAGACTCCACAACCTCTCTGGGCAGCCTGTGCCAGTGTTCTGTTACCCTCACTGTGAAGAAGTTCTTCCTCACATTTATGCGGAACCTCCTATGTTCCAGCTTGCACCCATTGCCCCTTGTCCTATCATTGGATGTCACTGAGAAAGCCTGGCTCCATCCTCATGACACTCACCTTTTACATATTTATAAACATTAATAAGGTCACCCCTCAGTCTCCTCCAAGCTAAAGAGACCCAGCTCCCTCAGCCTTTCCTCATAAGGGAGATGTTCCACTCCCTTAATCATCTTTGTGGCTCTGCGCTGGACTCTCTCAAAAAGCCACTGGGCTATTACACAAAGGTGGAAGTCAGTATTCTCCCCACCCAAGTGTTTTTGAATAAAAATCGTGGCAGTTGTGTTCTGGACAGCCTTGTATTTAACACCAGTATTACTCACTGAGCATATTTACTCTATCAGATACTTCAAGATTTAGTGTCAGGCTCCTTCATTTGTGAATTCTCAACCTGCTTTAAGCAGGAGGTGGCTGAGCTAGGTATCTCAGCGTTTGAAACACATTTATAGCCACAAACCCCCATGAACTGAAGTAAAACATTACATTCCTGTGAGACATCTGTGGCTGGTGGTCAATAGGCCTGAGCTCTTTTGCCAAATATTTAAAACTCACTGAAAATGAGGCAACTCCACTCTGAAAGCTGTGAATCCATTGCAGTGCTGCGCTGTACCCAATATAATAGACCCTAAAAGAAAAAAATACCTTTAAAAACACACTTCCTTCTTTAATGGCTTTGGTTTTCTATATTGAATAGAATAGATTCAATAAACCAGCAAAGACAGACTTAGTCTAGAAGCTTGGGTTCATCAAGTGTTCAACTGATACAAGACGAAGAAGCAAGTACACTTGAATTCTGTGTATGAGGAAAGATCCACTTCTTATCATTCTATGATACTTGGGACACAACATCTGCTCTAAACATTCCCTATACAGAGTCCAAGGCTGACACAATCTTGTGCCCTTAGACACTTGAGACATGATGCTATGTAGCTGTTATTGATAAGAAACAAAATAGCAGAGGAGCGGGGCCAAGGATAGCAGAAGTAGATGATAGGCCAAGCTACTATCCTTCTCTAAATAATATTTCTTGGCCAATATGAGATGTTTCTACAAATGGATCATGTCAGAAAATAATTTGTCTACCCAACTTAATATTATGAAGGTTTTCTGTGACTCTGTCTTGCGCAGCCATCTAAGGAATTAAGTTTCTTTCCCATAAGCAGTCATTTCCAGCACAATGGCCATATGGATACAGCAAACAAAGAGGGGATAAAACATAGATTCAGATTTGTCCTGCCTCCCAAACAAAAAATATTAAGAATCTGCTTTTGCAAAGATGCAGCAAGAGATTATGGCACTCTTACTTTCTCCTTCTCCTTCACATTTCCAACAACAAGGTGTTGAGAAAGGATGAAATAATGACCACATTAATTACAGCCTGGTACATGTGAAACAAGTAGGGTTGCAAAGAGGAATAACCTTCCTTGCATAGAACTTTCTGGCAGGAACAGCCTAACCTATAGTACTTACCTGGCTGAAAATCAGAAAGCAAACTGACATTGAGTTAGCTTTCTCTTTAGCTTTAATGACTGATTTATTTGTCCCAGTAAAACGTCTTAATCCCAAGAAAGACAATTTCTGACAGAAACTGTGGGTTAACCAGTTTTGAGAAGATACTGGTGCAGGGTTGCATTTGTGTGGGATACCCTGGGGAAGTGGTGTGGAGAGCGATGGAGTCAAGGTTCCATTTCACCATCACCCTCAGCTGGAGCTCAAAGGAAGGGACAGATATAATCTCTATTGCAGCCACTGAGAATTCCCGCTTTGTCAAGTTTGTGGGTGAGGATAACTTTTATAAACAGACCACACTGTCAAGCAAGAGACATCTAACCCAGAATTTTTCTTTGCAGGCTTTCTGCAAAGACATATTTGTTTGATAAGGGATTTTTTTGTTGTTGAAAGATGGCAGCTATTTTAAAAGAGAATATCTGCTTTTGTTCATGTTTTCATTCTGCTAGAGAGCCTATGCTGCTGCTAACCAAGCAAGTGTAGTACAGTATCATGACATGCACAGGTAGTAGCCTGAAAGCTTTACATAGACAAATTAGCAATATTAGCCACATTAGCACCTAAGTCAGTAAAGATCTTTCCCAGCAAAGCTATTTTCTTTGAAACTCTACGCTACACTGCTTTCAGCCAGCAGGCTAGCTCAGCCAGAGCTGTTAGGAGAAAGGGAGGAGGAGATGGAAGCAGTGTCCTGTCCCTTCACCAGACTTCATTGCAGAGTTCACATCGCCTAAGAAAACTGACTCTATCACTTTCATCCATCATATTTCATTACATTCCCATACAGCTTGTATTGAAATGAGAAGCCACTAAGAATAAAGTCTCTGTAGACTTCAGTTCATAAATTCAAATTGTACAAGTTCGTGCCCAAAGAAAGAAATCCAAGTTCAGCTACTAGAAACCTAATTGTGATGGAAATGACACATTAAATTCTCCAGGGGTAATGAATGAGTAAACAGAATGTCGTGCTTCCTGCAACTGAAACATTTGGATTTAAACCAGAAGGTTAAGATTGCCTGAGCACGTAGTTCAAACATGCCGAGAAAAAACACTCAAGTCCCAAGACAAAGTAGGCAAGTATGGGTTTATGCTCCTGGTAGAAGTTATTTTAAATTACCAGAATGTTATCAGTTAAATAACAGCAGCTGCCATGGTGCAGATACGGTAGGAAATCTGGGTTTCTCAAAACTCTTTCTTTGGACAAAAATTTGAGTTATTACACTTCAATCCAGACAAAAAATATTTTAAAGCTATCAGAAAAATCCAGAGACCAAATATATATTTATAGCTGGAAGGCCAATAAATAAGGAACAGTTTTAAAACCACTTATTCACACTACTGAGATTTCATAGGGAGGGGACTTAAATATATAAATAACCATTAATAAATCTTTTAAAATGGTTTTGTTCTCAGGGCTGGATACTTATATATCTCTTTAATCTACAGCTTGATTGATGTCTTTAGGTATTTTAGAAATAAACATGACCATGGAAATGTATTTAAAATGTAGTTTACTGTGAATGGTCTCTAAAGTTTAGTGTATTAGCAGCTTCTCGAAATCTCTTCCACCTTCCTCTTGCAGAGAAATGCTTTCCTGAACTGCAGAACCTTACTGCATGTCTCTGTGTTGCCAATAGAAATGTTAGCAGAATCAAACCCTTAACAAATGTATGTCAACATGGTAATAATAGATTCCAGTCGTGCACAGACTAATGTATGTGCTTAATATCAAGCACATGAGTAACTCCAGGCTAGAACCTGAGCATACAAAAGAGCATAGTCCAATTCATTGAACTCCTGTGTACTGTTTGACAGGTATCCTTTTGTTCGTCACCTCCACTCCACCCCCTAAAACATAAGTCTCCCTCTTTTTAGTTTCCTAAATATAGATTTTTCCATCATTTAGTGTTTTTAAGGTCTCAAAACAAAAGAAATATCTAAAAGAATTAGAATATATTAGACAAATGCAAAAATTATTAAGAATTCAAGATTTTATTAAAATAAATAAATAAACATGTACCCTTTCTTTCTATGCAGGAAAGGCAGAAATTTAAGGAAACAAAACCAAAGCAAAGCAAAATAAACAAGCCATTTTCAGGTAAGGAAATTCTGTGGGAATTCTGCCAACATTAGGATGGTTTTTGAAGACTGGGTTTTGAGATTTTAGTAGTGTTAAAGTCTCATCTCAAATATACCTTGCTCTTTTTTGGCACCCTTTTGACGTATGCCTGTGAGGTGACTTAAGACTGCAGATGACTGTATACAACATCTGAGGTGCTATGTTGGGCACCACAGGGTAAGCTGAGAACAGTTTCAGTCTCAACTTCTTGGCTTCTGTAGGCTTGTCAATAGTCTGTCAGGTTGTTTGGGGTTTTTTTCCCCACCTACGAGTAGAATACTGCACTGTCAGAAGCCAGGAAAATTATTTATTATCTCTTATTATTTAAATAGGCAATGTTTTACCATGCAACAGTACTACTTGCAAAAAGTTTTGATTTATGTTTTAAATGTAGAAATGGCTGCATAGACCTGAATTTAGCTTTCAGTGGGTACCAGAAAAGTATTTTTTAAATGAAGTGCCTTGACTTCTTGATTCCCAGCTGTAACAAATCTTTGTTTCATTCTTTTCTTTTTTCTTAAAAAAAACAGATTATCTACTATAGAGTACCTATTATTTTACTGTTTCATGCCCTGTAAACACTGTTTCACGCTTGCTGTCTCTTCCTGTGGTAGTAGCTCGGGCTAAATCCCAACCTTTGTTGCCAAAGTAAAAGTAAATCGTTTTACAACATCAAAGAATAAAGCTGATCTGGACTGGATTGTCAGCATCTAAAAGCCAGCTGGCATGAATGCTTACCTGTCTGCAGCCACATGTAGGTCCTTCTCAACAGAAGTTTGAATATCAAATTGTGAAACACAGTTGTTTCTAAACAATTTAATGCAAGGTGAGAAACTCCCATTACTTTCATTCAGATACTTACCAAGGACACCACATAAATCAGATCCAGGACCACTGGTACAACATGTGTGTTCCCGGCCATCAGACACAGCAGCTTTGCATATGGTTGCACAACTTTCCCCAAGCAGACCTCCAACTTAGACTCATGTCATCAACGATGTTCAGTGTCTGCCAGGACTGGGCTCAAGTGATTCATTTAGATGAGATCTTCTTCTTCCTCTCAAAGATAAGTATATAGTCTGAATCAGTGTGAACAATCACTGCCATTAGTGAGTTTGAGTGGATGATACTGTAGGAAGAATTATTTTTGTGTAAATGATTTGAGTGGTTACTACTATTCAATTTTTTTTAAAAAATAAGCTATATCAGTTGATCTCTTATTGTCAAGCAAAACTTATTTTGTGACTTGAAAAGTGACTCTAAAACCTCATCCCAAATGCCTGCTTGTTTTCTTAATAAATCTTAATTTCAAACAAAATGAGGTTACCTTTGCAAAAGTGTTTGCTGTTGCCTGTTTTAAAAAAATCTCCTGTTGTAGGAAGCTTAAGATAAGAGTCTTCTTTAACAAGTGATACTTTCTGTCCTTTGTTTTCATAACATGATCATAGGACAGAGGGCATGCAAGTGATTCAGAAAAGCCCTGTACAGAGTCAGCTGGCCAGGGCTAAGCAGTCCCCTAAAACTGCTAGCCATATCTGGCCATCTTGCAGGAGTGACCAGGAGAAGGTAATTAACCAGTTGTCCCCGGAGAATGAACAGATGATTACAGCCCAGGATCTAGGCTGTCTGATACTGAGTGAAATTGGACGGTCTGAACTGCTGTAACCAAGTGCTCATTTAGCCAGTTATGCAAATGATACATAAATCACAGCAAACAATAACACGTCTGGGGAAATCCAGGCATTGAAATCGAATAGTCCTTTCCTCCTCGCGTCCCTCACCTCCCCACCAGTACACCCAGTGCACTCGGTGAGGCCTCTGCCAGCCTAGCTGTGGTGGCATTTGCTCGCCGTACCACTTCTGCCCCTCCTGGGCATCTCCACCTCCTCCCCCATGCAGCAGATGCCACATAGCCCGGGTGGGCACTGCAAAGGGGAAGCAGAGCCATCCCATCTCTGACAGGACGCAGCAGGGTCAGGGCCAGCCACCATTTGGGAACCCCACTGTTCTCTCCCCTCAGAAATCAGCCCCAGTGACGGAGGGAAGTGGCTAGCATCTGTTACAGCAGCTCTGATTGGTTGCCAGTCCCCATGGAGGGAAAATGCAAGAAAAAGAGCCAATCAGAGAGAGTTTTTCAGCAGGCTTTGCTAGGCAGCCTGGCTCCTGTGAGAAATGGGTCTGAGGAGATAGCGGCCGCGGGGCTAGAGGAAGGTCTCCATGAAGATACAGACCTTTATTCCTTACAAAGAGAAGAGCTGAGCCTGACTGGGTCTGTGAACAGCAGCACACAGACCCACACAGAGCACATGGCAGCCCTCAGCTCCCCTGAACATCTGTAATTAGACCATTTTTTAAAACCACTCTGGCTTCATATGCTGCCCTGGCGCATATTGCGCAGCCAGGCTGTGAGTTGCTACAGGCGGGCCGGGTGAAAATGGCTGCTCGTGCTGGTGAGGCGATAAGGAGGCATTGCTGACAGACCCTGTGTACCACAGTGGTACCAAGGCTCTGCACAGGGGCCGGGAGCACAGAGAGGCTGCAGTCCCTCTCGCTTCATTGCCAAGCATAGGCGGCAATGGGAGCAATAGGGAATATTTAGGAATCTGCAGACAGTGTGGAATAACAAAGATCTTTGGGCAAATATTCCCTTTTAAGTATTTGCTCTTCCATATCCTCCACTTATTTCCAGGCTAATTCAGGAATGGGTA
Source organism: Podargus strigoides (assembly GCA_028020825.1). Classification (NCBI taxonomy): domain Eukaryota; kingdom Metazoa; phylum Chordata; class Aves; order Caprimulgiformes; family Podargidae; genus Podargus; species Podargus strigoides. Next base: position 13,846,691 of record CM051621.1, read on the forward strand.
TCTTTGCTCTGCACTGGAGGTAGGTGTTTGACAATAGGCAACTATAATCATAGTCTTTTATTTCCATGACAATACAACAATGAAAAGTTTCCCTGCTGCCTCCCCACGAAATAAAGCAGAGAGACAAAGAGAAGTGGTCAGGCAGAGAAGTGAAAGACCCTCTCTGGAGCTAGCGTCATTTAACAATGATTACTTTGCAGCTCCTTGCCCAGCAGAAATGAGATGGCGGTGCATTAGGGTAAGAAAGTGATTACACTGCCTCCCTTTCAAGCTCTAGACCAGTGCTGTGACTTGATATGGTTTTTATCAGAGACTGCAATGCTGCATTACCAAGTAAGCAGTAAATTATGTCGAAATCAATTATACTACCCCAAGCAGAGATTCTGAGTAGAAAATGAATGGGTCTGGGGGTGGAAGGAACAGACACTGCTTATGCATTTTGATTAGATAGCTAGCTATCATCCTCCATGAGAAAAGAACAGCCAGCAAGTCATGAGATCAGGAATATTAGCTTGACTTTATCGCACCTTATATTTTATGTACGTTTAACTGCAGCCTACAAAAGGAGATCATCGACCTCACTAGGAGTCCTCTAGTATGACACAAGCTTTTCTGTCTTTAAGCGCTTTAATCCAGCTTCTGAAAAAAAATATTATATGACCTATAGAGAAGATATTCATTGTGAACGTTCCTGCCCAGAAAGTGTATGGATCAATTAATCTTTATTTCTAAAAGGTAGGGTGATCAAAACAATAGATTTATATTGAAAAAAAGTTTTGTTGCAAATTGCAGTGGCATTTGTATGGAAATGATCAGACAAAAATCCCTCCTGAAATCGCAATGGATGAAAAGATTCTCGTTACAGTAGATTACTATGAACAAAACCCTAAGCATTTACTGCCAGCCTGCTAAATAGAGCAGGAGGAAAATTACTCAGTCTGTCATTCAGAGTCTAGTTACAGGCTTGTAAAGCTGAAGCAAGGACAGAGAAATTTCCAGAACTGAGGTGTCTCCCAAAGTGATGAGAAATATTTCTATTATTAACTTCCTTCAAGATCATGAGCAGTGCTTACATTTGTTGACTGATGTCTCTGGATTGAGTGAAAAATAATCACTGCCTTTGGGGCTGTGGGGTCTTAAAGGGATGTATATTAGGATGCTCCCATCACATAACAGGGCATTTAATGATTTTTGCACAACAGATGATCATTCAAACAGACATATTACCCTATAAATTTAGCTCCCACTGACTTTCCTCCAGTACCACTGAAGTATATGAATATAGTGACATGCAATGGAAGGCAGAATTTGCTTCCTTAAATATTAATACAAGCTATCCCATTGAACCTGTGTTGAGTACAAAGCTTCACCCTAAAAGCATTTCAATAGTCTTGGAGTTTCTTTACAGTGCAACAGTAGACAATGGCTTCTAGGAACTCCAACAGGTTAATCTGGCTTTTCTTTCACAGGAAAGTGTACTTCCCTGTGTCACTGTTTTCTCTGTTCTCTCATTTCTGCTGTAAAGACAGCTAGAGAGAAGCCATTAGACTTGCTAACCCTTGAAAAGGCTCAGGAGTCCACTTTCTCCTCTAACACCCAGCCCTGGGTATAAATTGCACTCGGAAGTAAGACTATATTCTCTAGCAAGATGAGACCTAAAATGACCCCATGTGTATTAGAATGAAAAAATAAATGTAATAGAAAAAAAAACCCACAACTAAAACTGTTATATAAATTTTAGGGAATTTTCCAACATCCTGATACTTAGCTTGCCCCACATTTGATTTACACTTTTATTGCCTAAAAAGACTTGTCCTATTAAAAAAGAAGTCCTGCTAAAGCAATCACACCTGTTCTAAAGTACCCCTGGAAACCTGCTTGTTGAAGACACCTGGATTTGATTTAATTTGATTTAAAACTTTGTTTCTAATACAGCAGGTGAAGCAAACGAAGTTCTATACCTGACTCACTGTTCTCTATAGCAAATCTAATTTATTCTGTGATGGGATGCAGCATGGGTAATTTTCATGACTGAGTCACTGTCTTTATGGGTGACATCACTTTAATTACTGAGTGCTTCAGTTTCTCCATCTGTAAAATGGGTAGTGTTATTTTCTAAGGTGTTGTGATATCTATTGTAGTAAAGAGATATTTGAGAATTTACCATTGGAATTAAAATTATATGATATTATTTATATTAAATTCAGACATTACCAAAGCTAGCTATGCTAAACTTAATAAAAAGGGTGCTCCCCTATAATGCTGTCAGAAGTCTGCTGGGAGTACAGTTCTTAATAATGCTGCCTTCCTAAACACTTCTGAGCACAAGATGCTAGCAGTGTCTGTGCCATGTTTTAGCAGTATGGTTTACAGATCAGGTTAGAGCTTGTATGTTCCATAGCAGCTTTTTTGACTGCATCACAAGGATGTAGGATGTCTTCATGGTGTCTTCTCAACATTTACAGGCAACCTTGGTCTGCTGATACCTGCAACTATCATCTTTCCTGTTGGCACCTGATGCCATGGCCTGAGTCAACTTGTCTGACAGCAATGATGGTGCCACAAAAGCCTACAGCATTCATGGTACCAGTCCCTCCACATTACAGGTACGTAAATGGGCTCGTGTTTGGGCACAATGTGGGCGCCGTTCCAAGATAGTGTTCTGGGACAATGCTAATGTTAAAGCAGGCAAGTGTGGATTTAAGCACAGGTTCAAGCTGTGCTTAACTTGTGTAACACATACCTAAAGTTCTCAACTACCTCATGTGAAAATAGAGGCATTTATGCTTATGCTTGTCTAATTCTCTTGTGATCTCTTTCTAAATCGTACTGTCTTAAACAGTGAAAAAAATGTCCTGTTTCACTCCTGAGGATGAAGTTCAGTAGTTATATGTAGGCATTGCTAGATGCCCTACATGAGATGGAAGTTCCCATGTTACAGTCTCAAAGCCTGTGTCCCTTTCTAAAACCAGATGGGATATGGTTTTTCTTCTTTTTCATCACTTACAACTGGGGAAACTGAGGACATTTATAAGATGCCATGAATCTTCTCAAGCCTCTGTCCTGCCACTGACTTAGACTTCATGTACGCTGGATGAGGGGATCTAGGGCCTGATGCCTGAGTTTGAGTTGTGGCTCTGCACATCTTAAGACCATAGCTGCACAGTGTGAAGCTTTCACAGTCTTGCTTTCTATGGAAGAGTTCTCCTCCACCATCTTATTCCAACCTGGGTCACATTCCACTTGCTATTCCAGTCATCCAGCTTGTGTCTGTCCAGTCAAGTTGTCAGATAACCTGATTCCTTTTTTTCTTCCTGAATCTGAACTGCAGCTGAGCTAGACACAGACCATTTCAATGGTGTGCACAGGGCATAGAGGTATCTGCCAGCTTGCCAGCACAGCAGAAGAGGCAGCTAGAATGGGAACCTCCTTGTATGCCAGATGGAAGTGAGAGATTAGAAATTCTGATATTACTTTCATATTTAAAGTCTGTCACCATCAATAACAGGTACAATAACCTCTTTATCTGGTGTTAGGATGGGCAGTTGTGGGTGTACACCAGTACTTAGGGAGTAAAATGTGATTGAAGCCATCACTGAGAGACACTTCATCCTTGAAAAAAGATGGAGTTCCTTCCTCATGAAAGGAGTTCCCTGGGTGCAGAAACATGGTTGTTATTGTTGTTAGATAAAGCTTTCAAGGACATTTCAATGATTTAGGAACCCAGATCTCAATGACAATTGCAGAGACCTAGACTCTTAAGCAACTTCATTGCTCCTGAAAATGTTAATTTATTTTTTTGTATGTTTATAGGTTTCCTACACAAAGTTTCTCTGTGGTGCTCTCCTAACTGTCTGTCAAGGTGTATTTTACAGTGTAATTTAGAAAATTTTGCTGGTTTGTACATCATTTAAACACTTTTTGTCTTATGCCTTTCCCTCTTGCATCTTTAATTTTTTCTGCATATTGAAAAACCTCTTTAGCCCTTGGACACACAAATGCAAAGCTTAAAAGAAAAAACAACAAAGCAAGGCTCTCTTCCACTTACAGACAAGTTTCCTGTAGTGTTTCAGAGTTCTAGGGGAAAATAAAGCACTTGAACGTAATGGCATACAATTCCATCCTCAAACGTATAGACACTATCAGTGTAGTGTATACAAAGTGATAGCATAGTGTCTGTTCCCTGAGGAAGAGTAGATAAAGTAATCTACCAACACAAATGGACTTCAAACAGTAGTTTTCAGCTAACAAAAACAAACACCACATCCCACATTTTAAAAAAATAAAATAAAATAAAATCTTTGCAATTCTCAGGTTTCCCCCAGGAATATTCTTCCTTCCTCCAAGTTCCATGCTGTCATGGAGAGTGATGTGTTACGGTTTGTCAAACTGGCAGGCTGCTTACTTTCAATGTTTTAATTCACAACTAATGTCCACTAAGCAAAAGGGGGCCTTGTTTTCTGCTCTAATAGCAATAAATTTGCAGTGCAGAACTGGCTGCAGAGTAGGAAATGTAGGCATCTTCCCCTGTAGAATCCATGTTTTCTCAGGTGTTTGAATTAAGTATTTCACTGAAAACTCTCAGGGTAAAATGTGTAAATACTGTGGATTATCCAAGCAGGATTTTTTTCAAGTTAATTCTGGATTAAATTATTGAAAATGACAATCTGTAACATTTGTGTCTTTACTTGACTTCTTCCAAGAGCCAAATGTTTGTCATATTCAAATCAAGAGTTCGATGTGTCAATTGCTTCCAACTTACAATTTCAAGGAAACTTCAAGGAAGAAACTTCACTGATTATATCAAAGACCTTGTAGAAACTAGAAGAATATTATTTGCCCAAATATTTTGGTAAAAATGTTGACTTATCTTTTTCACGTAGTGTATTCAGTGGTTTTGATACATGAAGATAATGCCATTCACATCAGATACACTACAACAAATCTGCGGAAAAAATGGGACTATTTAGAAGAAAGGGCAAAGGTAAAAACCAACTATTTTATTGGCAGTATTTGCATTAAAAACAATAGCAATGCATATTGCCTCTGCAAACAGCGTAAAGGGACAGAAAGGCATTTTTTACACTAGATATCCTCATTGTTTAATAATTTAATATTTTCTTCCTAGACTTGGGTAGAGAGGACTGATTACACTGTTTCCTGTACTTATGCAGATCTTCACAGTTGCTGCTTTTTTGCAATATCTCTTGTCACTCATATGAAAGCCTATTCTGTGTGGATTCTAGCACATCAACAGTTTTGGAGGGCTTGTGCATCCTGTAACTTTTCATGTCACCATGTCACTTAAGTCACCATTACTTCATTTTTATTCCTCCTGGTCCTCATAATTCCCTGTCATTCAAGTCTTTGAAATGGGCAGTGAATGAATCTCCAGAAACTTTTTGTCTGATGATACTTGGCTGGTCATAGAATAAAAAAGTGCTCTGAACTGTGAATGGATTGCTCCTCTTTGTTTCTTAGCTTCATTTCAATGAAGGGGAAATTCCTTCTATTTCTATTAATAGGGATTATGTTTTAGTAGAAGATAATGTGTATATATACCATTCTCTGTGATGAGAATATACCAGTAAAATAATTTTTACTTTCATGGTGTCTTGATAATAAGTAATCTGTGCTGTGTTTTCTGTACTAGCTGTTACATCCAAAAAGTATTTCAGGATAAGAATATATTCCCAAATCAACAGCTATGAATCTTATAAATAGCTGAAAACAAGCAAACACATATTTGGTTGATTTCCTGGAAGAAATCAAGCTAAATTCCACCCAGAAACCATGAGGTCAGCAGTTTTTCAACATAAGGTTAAAAAAATAAATAAAATAAAATAAATTAAAATTGTACATTTCAACTTCAAAATCCTGCAGATTAATTTTGACTTCTTTCCTCCGCATGATTTAAAAAAAAAAAAAAAAAAAAAAAAGAGACTGTAGACTGTAAAAGCTTTTGACACTTGGTGTATGCTATTCAAACAGAACAGAATTAATTGGCTTGGAGGAAAAACAATTTGCTAAAATAACAAGCAATACATGTCATCAGTGCAGTGATTGAATCAATCCCAGTAAATCATTGCTGGGATCTAGCCACTGTGCATAAGTCAAAAGCGATAATCAGAGAATTTGCAATAGCTTTTGTATGCACTAAACATTTGAAAGACCCATCTGTCTTCTCAAGTCTTATTTGCTGATGCATATTTTCCTAGGTTGCCTTTAGATGTGAAGTAAGAATGAATGAGATATTTCAGTACTATGAATAGCATATTTTCAAGGCTATAAAGTCAGAAATGCTGACTTACAGCACCTTTACATCAGTTCATAGGGGATGCGACTGACCTTTTGGACTGCTTAAATCTTTTGTTTATTTGAAGAGATTTTTTTTTTTTTTTTTTTTTTTTTTCATGCTGAGATGGAAATCTAACTGCCTTGAGCCAATGCCTGACTTTGCCAGGCAGAAGGTACACTTATATGCATTTCTTCCTGTGTAAACCCAAGCACTAATCCATTCAGCCAATGTGACTCTTAGAAGAAAATACCATAAAATGAAAGTGAGTTGGCCAGCACATGCAATGTGGCTAAATAATGTGATGCTAGGATTGGCATAGCTTTGGAGCGTGGCCAGGCAGTTACAGCTGAGTCTTGACAGCAAAATTAAGAGGGGATGGTAGCAAAACATAAAAATCAGACACAGTTACAGAGAACTATACAAGTAAACACTGTCACCAAAAAACCAGAAAGTAAAAAGTTATTATTATTTTGTATTAAGATCAAACATTCTGATCATCTCCCACCATGGAGCCTGATATGAAGTTGGGAAAAGGGCACACAGACTGGTATGACAATCTTTTCCCTTTACTGGACATGACCTATTGATTATATAAGAATTCCCAAGGTTTAATTTCTCACACCTTACTCCAGCTATATTTTGTTCATGAAACTTCTTTTTTATATTTTTTTCCTTCTTTTTTTTTTTTTTTCCCCCTTGAAAGGGGACAGTGTAACCTGTAGAGAAGAATCTCATTGATGTTTGGCCACATAGTCAAAAATCAGACGTTTGTTATATTTCCCTATATTCAGCTTTGATTAGTGATAAAATGACTATATCCTCTGCAGAGGCCCGAAGAGTCTGAAAGAGCAAACTATCTAGACAGAAGTATGACAATGTGTATCGACTTTTTGACCTACTAACCTTAACGTTGTTCTTTTAAGCTACTTCACAAAAAACTGCTGAGCTATAGCAATTGAATGAAGGAACAGTCTCGGCATGTCAGAATGATATGTGTCACATAGTACAGAGTATCATTGCACACAAACTGTGATGCAAGATACTTTAGCAATAAGGATGTAAGCCATATATGGTTCCTGAGTGATAAGAAATGCCATCATTTTGATGCACAAAGCATCAGAAAGGACTGATATTGGAGAATTTTCATCCACTCCTTTCATCCATTTCACCACCATGGTGAATGTTCTCTAGATTAGAGGTAGGAGAAATAAAAAATGCTTATATGCAATCTTTGCAGTCTTTGGGGGACAAAGCAAATAGGAAAATCAAAACTCTCTTGTTTATACTTGAGGGTAATTCAATTTCATCTCATTTGGAACATGACAGAAAGATGAAAACTAAAATGAAAACAGCTTTTGAATTAAAGACAATCTTTTCAAATCAATCAACATTAAAGAAGAAAGGAATTGGAACAATAAGTGAATGACATGCGCTATTGCTTGGAAACTTTTGAAATCTTAGCTTTGTAAACAAAAGAAAATCTTCTATATTTGTGTATTGATGGGACTAATTTCATCACTTACATTCCCTGAAACCATAATACACAGGGTGACTCCAATCATATTCTGTTCATAATGTGTTTGAAATTTACTCCCATCTTTCAATATTTGGCTAGTTTTATACACCTAAATATTCTGTTTGCTTAACAGAGAGTATCTACCTGAAATAGAATTTATAAGTTGCTCTGTTTACCTTTTGGCTGATGAACACTAACCAGTGAAGTGCTGCAGAAGTGTCCTTGTAGATTTGTGGAAGAGAGTGTTCAGCATGGACAGAGCCTACTAATTTGTTAGAATTAATTTATGCATGACATGTGAATCTCATAATCCAGTCCAAGTAAGAACTTTGGTGTATAAAAGCTCACTTTATATACTTTCATGTCGTTTTGTGGGATTTGGACAATTAATTAAGCAGCTTTAAAAATTAACTACAAACTAGTCAGTTCTGCACTGTATTTCCTCTTAGAACGCATTAAATTGGGTGACAATAAGGTGGGTTTATAGGTTTTGTACATATTAGTTTTCTCTCACTTTTACACTTGGTTGATAGAGTGAATTAAAATGGAACCGGTGGTTTGTACTTCATCATTTCTTTTACGCCACATGTCCAAGTGCAGTTCAGGTATGTGTCCATATGGCACCCAGTTCCTAGAATATTCACATACATATACAAAATGGGTGTTCCTGTAAGAAAGTTCATCTGAAAACACTCATTAAATTCAAGTGTTGAGCATTATGACTATTTGTGATGTTAATGGTATACTCAGATGTTTCAGTGCAAAAGACTTTAAAGTCACTTTTTAATTTAAAAATATATTCTCTCAACTTTTTCTGCTTATCAACTTTTATCTCCCACACTTTCCCCATGCTGCGTGCTTCAGCTGACATTCTTCTCTATTTGCTCATAATGTCTCTGTAGCCTTTATGCTTTCCCCTGCACTAGTCCTAAATCTAGGAATTTTTTGCCCGAAGTAAATATTGCTCCTCTTTCATGTGTCTCTTCTATGGTTCTACCACAAACCAGACAAAAATTAGCTAACTTTAAATGGCTAATTGAGAGTCATTTGAAGCCTGAGGGACTAATGGAGAAAGACTACTTTTGTACATTTAATCAAAACCTGATTAAAATATATACAAATACAAAAAGGTTTATATTAACTGTCTACTTTTTTCCTCCCTCATTACCTTTTGTTTTTTCTAAAATTTCTTTGTGGAAGGGGTCATATTTTGTTTCTGTTGTACAGCATCTGGTACAACAGGTTGGTTGGAATTTTTAGACTTTGCTATAGTGGAACTGTAAGACCTAACAGTAAGGATAATGCTCTTTCCTGTGTTATTCAGTCATTTTAGGCTAGCTCTTATTCCAATAGAAGTCAGCTGAGTAAAAATCTGAGCTCTAATGAAATAAGTCACAAAGTCCCATTGTCTTTCTTTTTTTTTCTTTAATTAAAGAGACGTTGAAGTTCTATCACTACCTACAGTGAGTACAGTCAAGTACTTTACGAGTTATTTCATCTCAGACACTTGAGTATCATGTTCAGCCAAGTAAACCTGACATCTAATCTGCAATGCAATCCTAACACAATGTAAAAAAAAAAGGTGAGAAATTCAACAATCACTTTTTTGTGACTGAAGAGATGTACTTGAACCTCAGGATTTCTCCATCCTCTTTATACTTAGAGTACCCTGTGGAATATACTTTGGAGTTCTAAACATAGCTTCAAATTTTACATCTGTCATTGAGCAGGAGCTCTGACCCTTAACCATGCTCCATTCAGGAAATATCCATTATTCATTTCCAGTGTACCTTCTGGCCGATGTACCGAATCTACCTTCTCTTGGAGAGTTTTCTGTAGATTGAACTGGCCTTTATGTGGCAGTGCCCGAGTACCCAGGTTTTTCAGTTTCAGCTTTTGCTATGCTCCATGCATCTGTAACTCCACTTGACATCAGTCTAAGTCTCGGGAATTTCCAGCAGGAAATGCTACCCCCAGTATGATCAGACACACTCTTGCTGTCTGCAGTTGGTGTTTTGTTTTGAACACCAAGCATTCCTCCCTTCATATATCTGAGGGTATTTCAGTTCTGTGATTAAGGCTGGTATTAGATGACCTTTACTCTTCTTTCCCTTGCTTTCCTCTTAAGAGTTAAATGAAAGCCTTCCGTTCCTCTACAGGGTACTTAGAACTAAGGCAGTATGGCGCTAGCAGCAGGTTGGTTTCATTACATTGATAGGATACATGTGCTGTTTTTTATCTCTAGCATTTTCTCAGTAATTCAGCACTTTAAAGTCTCAGCTGTCTACCGATCTGCAGACAATTGTTTGGTGTAATACTATCCGGAAAAAGCTGATAAAACACAGATGTGACTAGGTCTCTGAAATTTGTGGTTTGCTAAGTGGTTTTTTTTCCTTTTTTTTTTTTTTTTTTTTTTTTTGCCATTCTTGCCCATGGCAAGTTAGCTTCCCTACCAGGCATGAAGGCACAGGCTTTTATTAAAATGTTGCAACAAGGAGGTAATTGCTAAAAATTAAGGAAGTTAGCTGAAATATAAAGCAGAAACATTATAACTCTTTTTCTTATTTTTCATCATAACCCTTGGCAACAATCTCTCCATATTTTGCCCAGTGCACATCCATAATAGTTTTCTTCTCCTAAGCATTCACAGTAAAGTGTGAATTTCTGGCAATCCTATACTAATCCTTTTTAAGTAAAATGTTTTCTAGGCTGTTTTACGCATTAAAAGCCAAGAGGCTGATTTTTCAAAAGGGCTGAGATTTTACAGCCACAGTAAGGCTTGTCTAGATAAAAGATTTGATTGTGCTTGAAGAAGATTGGAAGCAATCTAGTTAGATGGCAGGATGTTACCATCTCTTAGTGGTTAGTGTTTAGACAAGGACAAATTATATTCACCATAGCATCAGCTGAACACCATTTTTCCTGGCTTCCATTGACCTCTAACTTGTGACTGGCCTCCCGTCCTCTCAGTTATCACAATTCCATTCAAACACAACCACATTTTGTAATGTACGCAATCCTTACTGACAGCATAAGAGAGTTTGCATGTGCTCAGTTCTTTTACAAACTGGCCCACATCATCTTAGACTTTTCTGCATGAGGGTGTTGCTTAGACAGTTCATGTACTGTAGATGTTTCTTAGCACAGTAGGCTTTCGTTCTGATTACTTGAATTACGTTTTTAACTCTGGTGGTTAGTTTATGATTTTTAATTGATGTAACTGGACTAATACAACTTTGAATGTGAATGCAGTTTGTTAACACAACGGTACATTGTTTACTCATGTAACAGTTACCACTAACAGTTAAAAGTAGTACAGCTCTTTTTCCCCCTCCCAAAGAAACTCAGTCTCAGCAGTGTAATAAGCAGTTTTACTTCGAAGAGACTTCAGCAGGTCCTAGGTTTCAATGTAAGATGAATATTTCTGAAGACTAAATACACAAACACGTCCAGAAGAAAACCAGATTATGCTATAATATTCCTATTTAGCTGCAGAGTGTGGGGGAGGGAGAGAAATTTGCAAAAGGATGCTGATTGACATCTGTGTGTCTGTATGATAACTGCACACAGCTTTAGTGATTTATGCGCTAGACAGGTTTTCCATTCCGATTCAAATGAAAGGCCATCTTGCAATTAAAGGCTCAGTTTGCAGTTCCTGATTTCTGAAGGAAGAGGGCGTTTCTATTTATTTCAGAAACATTTAGTGGTTACATGCATGGCTGGCAGCAATTTCCCACAATGTGTAAATTAGTCAATCCCAAAGTCAGTAAACTTTTGCTTTGAAGTGGACATTAATGAAGTGCACCATTAGAGCCTAATGATTGTTCACATTTGTATTTTAGGGGCCCCTCTTGCTTTTGATGTCTTAGTGCCTTGGTTTCTTGACTTTAGTTATCTAAATGCCAGGACTGCTAAACTCCTAAGAGAACTCAAAAAAAATTTAATGAAAAAAGTTAGTACTGGCCTGACTGATGTTGGCACTTCAAAGCTGGAACAGACTAAATTGCTGTAGACTGCTTAATTCAAAAGTGCTCCCTTGTGGATGACAGTGCATGGTGACAAAGTTCAATTGGCAACAGGAGACAGGCAAGATCAAAGACCCTCTATTGTAATAGTTTTGTTCCATGAAGAATTGCTTATTGTCAGTAGTTTTTCAAGCCTTTACTGGCTCCAGCTTCATATCAGGATTCCCTGATTCAGAACCAGCTTAAATAAATAATTGTAATTACATCCTTCTGATAACACACTGCAGTTCTAAATGCTGCATGTTGTGTCTCTCCAAAGTCCAAAAAAAGAAAAGTGTGTGTTGGGAACCAGGACTTGGGGGAGAACCTTCTTTTTTGGAACCTTCTTTGTTCAGATAGATCCAAAATACAAAGCACTGCAGAAAGTTAATGCCATGTTAGCAGCAGTCAAGGCTTGCTCCAGACATAGCCACATTGCTTTTCCTATCAGGGATTCGATGATGCTGCATTTTCTAGTTTGCATCACCAGCTGGTCTGGTTTAACATCCAGTTTAAGATTAAACTGAATATAATTGTGTAAACTGTACTTTTCCTCCCTGATTAAGGGACTAGTCTGAGTGAATTCTTAAGAAATGCTGAACTTCATACTAGCAATGTTAAGACTATAGAAATCTCACAAATATTCATCATTCGCAGCATACCACATCTTTATTTTCCTTTCCTGAGACATACACTTCCAAGAATACAATTTATTTTTTTTCCAATCAAAAAGAAAAAAAAGAGGACCTATCTGAAATTATCCAGTTACACTGAAAATCATGTTCATTTTTAGTATATTTGCTATTGGTTTTTTTCCCAATAGTGTTCACCATGTGTAAGGAACTGTTGAAAGACAAGAAAGGCACTATCCCTCAGTAACAGTATTCAGGGATGTTGTCTCATTAAACGTACGTGGCATTGTCAGAATTGCTTGTTTTGAACTAATTATGAAAACATGTTTGGTGACAATTAAGGAAACCACTGTGTGATCATTTTCATGCATCATATTGACAGAAGTTACTTTTATTTTTTTAAAAATCACAAATGACAACAATTTTCACAGAAAATTTCATCATATTTAGCACAAGGCAAGCAAGGAGAAAGGAGGGGTAAGCAAGTACACTTGGAAAGGAGGCAACAAAAAGAAATGCATTGCAATTAAATCACTTATGCTGTGCACTCAGATCTGTTGATCTTCTGATTCTATCGATCATTTTAATTTAAACAAACCAAAAGACATCATCCTGTTCCAATCCTTCCTTAAAACTCATTTATGAAGAGCATCAGAAGTATGGTCGGGTTATTTCATTATTATTTGTTTGGGGTTTTTTTGGCAAGGTATGAAAAAGCATTCTGAACAGGATTAGGAATGTACTATGCCTATACAATTTAGCTCTAGCAACTTCACGGTTGTAAATTATGATGGAACACATCATTAGCTGCAGACTTGTATGTTCTCCCTTAATCATGCTGAAGTACACATAAGCCCCAGCTGAGCAATTATGAATAATTAAATCAATTAGAGACAGTCTAACACCAGGTCTTGTGGCTAAACTGGTGTCAGCATCCATAATATTTTAACAGTAAATGCAAATGTGGGCATTTGGGTGAAGGGAAGGAGGTGGACAAAGGCTTATACAAATGCCAAAGCATGTTGCTTAGTGATGGCTTTACAATAATATCATGAAGATTATAAGCTGCCTTCCCAAGGAAAACAATGGTAATGAAATTCCAATAAAATATTTTTGTACAAGGTTTAACGCTTAGAAATGGGTTAATTAAAAAAGGATAAAATGCAAGACCTAAAAAATATGATGAATAAATTAGGACTCTAGATTCACCCAAAATAAATACTTTCCTTCATGAATTGTGCCTAGCCTCTTTTCTTTTGGTAAAATAGTTTTCTGAAACCTGATGCTAAAAGCAAATAAACCAATGTGCCTCCCTTAGAACTCTGTCAGGAAAAAAAATTACGTGTTTTTTCTACATTTTGTAGAAAGGGAGAAAAGTCTGAAGAAAGCATGCAGATTTTGCACATCAGCTAGACAATAACAGCAGTAGTTTCTGCCTTGTAGAGTAAGGGCAATGTGTTTGGCCTTTTAGTCCTCTCTGCACTCTTTCTAAGATAAAGATGTGAAAGAGTTCCTTTTTAATCTTGCCATGATGTGCTGAACCACTGCTGCACAATGATCTACTCTTCTAGGCGAGTCACCAGATGTAGTGCTTGTTCTGCCACCACATCATGACTGTGTCTGTATCAGGTATTGGGTGCTTCTCCTACTACGTCGTTCCTCCCCACTGAGGAGGAGAAAACAATTTTGACTCTTTCCTATGTCGTCTCCTCATATTTCTGATATATTTCCCCTTTTATTAACTACAGACCAATGAATCAACTTAGGATTAGGATCTATTTAGAAGGCTGCTTAAGTATATGTTTACACACACTTTTCTGTTCTATTCACTGAGGTCCAAAGCAGCTCCTTACAGACATTTAGGTGTTCACTTGATCTAGAACACAGTTCTGTGTAACAGAAACAAGGAGTAATGTTCAAGACATAATAACTAACTCCACCTAACCACAGAAGCCAATAAAGCCTGAAAGGAATAACTAATTTTCTCTACAAATCTATTTATGTTATTAGTAAAATGACTTACAAGTAGTATATGCTATAACTGATCATCAAGAGATTGTACAAATAGTGATTCTGCAGTTGTTATTAGTTGATTACATTATGAGAGAGTTTAAAGAGTCATTATAATCTCCATTACACAAACATAAATTAACCAACTATCCTGCTTTGAGAAGGCAAGGCTCAAGGTATCTTGAAGCACTTGCCAGTTGTTATTACAGGAAGCAATTTAATAGAAGAATGTCTAATTATTATAGACATATTGAAAGATAATCACAATTAAAAATATTTAATGTATATTGTTTTCAAGACTTTCTGAACATAAAATAGATGCACTCAATTTGTTTTAAAAGATAGTTATCTGCATCCCACATGAGGTCTTTGAGTATGTGGCTATAATCGTTATCGCAAAGCCTATGCAGCAAGGCGGTAAGGCAGCCAGAAATAGAATCTGTTTCCACAGTGTCAGCCCACTGCTCCATCTGCCAGGAAGCTCTGCTTCCTTGCCCCTCTGCAACTTGATCACTGTTGAGTAATTCTCATATTTCCTGGTGTCCTTTGTAAGAAACAGAGCTTCACACATGTGCAGCACCTAACTCAGAAGTTCATGGTACACATGGAAAGCTTTTCCTTCTTCTTACTTGTGGAGAGTAGGTCAGTTTCTCTGTAAAAAGCACAAAATCTTGGACATTGATTCACTTTTGACTAGGATTTCATTGTGAGTGTTTACTACATAAACATATACCCAATTACCTCCCAATCTCACTAAAAGACCAGCTAAGAAAATATTTAATGCAAGAATCAAACTATAAACTTATGACAAGAAAAAAACGTCAAAATCTAGAGATGGCATTTATTTCTCTAGATGTGACATTTTGAGCTTGCCCATACGGTCATACTGACCAGTGCTTATAGTGAAATAATGCCCCATGTGAACTTTCTCTTCTGGAATAAGGGGGTTAGTTCTAGAATGATCACTCTTATTTGGGAAAGTAATGATTGTTCCAGGATTAAATCACTTTTCTGCTCGAATAGACTACCCTTGAGTAGCCATTCTACCACAACTCTCTCAGTGGTTTTCCTATGTAGACAGACCCTGGTGGAGTTCGAGGGACTGGAAAGTTCTAGAGCAAAAGCTAAGACTGAGAATGTCTGAAAATAAGGCTGCAGCTACAATGACATGGGGCTTTGAAAAAAAAGAACCCTTGACAAGTTTCTTCTGCCTCTTCACCCTATGGGAACTAATTAGACTTGTCTAAATTCATACAGTCTTCTGAGGACTTGCATAAGTTGCTGCAGGGGCTTAACATCGCCTTTCAGGGGAATGGCAACATTTTATACGTCCTACTTTTGCAGAAGTGCAGATGAGAGGTAAGTGTGATTCAGCAGGGCATAAAGCCCATTATCCCTGCCACAGAATAGGACTCCTTAAATATTTGGATGATTATGCTACTTCTGTTGCACCACAAGGTGATGCAGAGGTGCCATGCAGGATCTCTGACAGCTGACCTGAGCACTGGAAGGACTAGTGACCACAGTGCACTGGTACTGTACTGTTTCTGAATAAGCCAGCTCAGGCATAAAAATAATCTTACCGAATTTGCCAGGCTCTTTGCTAAGGCGAGTGATCCTTTTGTAGGTGAACTGACATGTCCACCAGCAACACCCTGCACTAGACAGTCCTTTTGTTTTCTCAGGCTAGTAGTACTTCCAGAATCTTTTCACTCCTCTCCCTTATGTGATGTAGAAATATTTTGCATGAATCAACTGGCAAAAAATCATATGATGATGACAAGCATTTGAATTTGCAGATCTTACATAAGTAATCCTAGTCATTCAAATAATTGAACTTGAAATTTCTCCATGGAACTGGTTTGATGGGGCAGAATTACTTTCTGGAGGACTGATAGACCAACTTTCTAGGAAAGAAAGCAGAGAGATACAACTTCTGTAGTTACTGGTCACTGCAGAATCAGATCCAGTGTTTGCAATTTACCATTTCCATTGTATATATACAAAAAAACCCTACACTTGCTTGAATAAACAGGAATATCCTTGAATAAAGGATAAAAACTAATATAATATAATATATTTTGGCAGTCTAGTAAGCATTCCATTTGTGTGACATGCGGGGCTTGTTCCACTACAAAACAATTTGTGAGATCCATCAGAACTGCTTTATTTTGTGCTATGGTGCTTTATCCAAAAATTCTTTTTTGGATTTTTGGTTATTTCCAGAAATGAGAAAAATTCTAGCCCAAATAAAATCTGTACATAACTGCCACTGAATGAAGGAGCCAGAGTATTACATCACTGTTTTTGTAAGCAGAATTTTGAATTTGTTAATGTCTTTAAAAATACATTTAAAAATTATCATGATTGAAAGATTAGAACATAAGTACATCCTTACTAAAAATTCATGTTACAGGGAAATAAATCCCCACCCCCAAAAAAATATATTAAAACTGCCCAGCTGCAGGAAAAACAAGTCTGCTGGGGTTTTTTTTTTCTACATTACCTTTAGGGAAAAGTTTATACTGAAAAGAGAACTCCTATGTTAGGCTGCCATTATTACTCCTTTAGTTGTTCTTGCTGTTGATTATATAGTCAAGGTGAACTGATTTCCTGAAAATAGCAATATTTTTTTCCTGAGAAAAAAGTATAAAATAAGAACAAACTTAATAATGTTTGGATCTTTTATTTGTTTGTTTTCAATTTGTTTTCCTTCAAAATATTTTCTTCCAAAGGCATTGTCTTGTTTTGTGTTTTGGCAGTCTGAGTGACTATTGATCTGGTGTGACCTTCATGCAACTTTTAAAAGCCTTAGCCTATGTTTGTGGAACAAAGTTTCTTCAAATTCCAAATCAAGCTCTAAATATACTGAATTCTCTGGAATTTTGATTATGAGCTGTGTCTTGCCTTTAATAAGAGGAGATGTGTGGATGCATATGTAACCAAAGTCACAAGGAAGTTTAATGTCTTGAAGAATAATTCTCTATTCCTCCTTTCTCCTCTGTAGCTCCTAGGAGAAAATAAACTGTATTTCCTTATTGTTTGTGCAGTATATTTTGTTTCTCTCTTTCGAGTGCACTGAGGTGGTAGTGAGCCAACATCCTTTTCTGTTTCCTCCTTGATTACATATTCCTTCGGCAAGAAATACAGGATATTGGCCAGTGATGTAGGATCTCCCTTGTGATGACACACAGATCAAATATGTTCACTTTCATATGTCTGGCAACAGTTTTGAAGCTTTATTTTTCTGCAAAACATAGTAAACTCTGCTGCTGATCTCAAATCTCATCTTTAATGTAAGGCATGCAGATTTGAGTGTCTTTTGATGGCTGATGGATCCGTTGGTTTCTCTGGAGTCATCTAGTAAAGTTAGACTTTCTAGGATCAATCCTCTCTTACTCTTCCTTATATAATGCTAATTAATTTGTCTGTAGTTGGGAGTTTCTGTAGGCATTCAGCAGCAAGCAGAGCTTTAAAAAAAGAAAACATTTATATTTACTGCTTTCTCATTAGTCTTATTTTAAATTTCTATAGCCTGTTTCATCCCAGTGCCCTCCACAAACATTTTGAAATAGTCTTTGGAGTAGGCTGTGAAGTGGAAATATGCAGTCATTCTATCCAAGATAAAACACTGCCTCAGAGGACAAATCAGGATATCTTAAATTTGTTTTCATTCGGTTTTGGGGGGTTTACTCTAAATCAATTTTCTTATTGAAAACCAGGATTAATCTGAAATCATTCTCACTGCACATCATCAAGTGTATTCCAAGCATGAAGCTCTATGTGGAGGAAATCAGCATGTGAATCAGATGAAGGAATTACTGTGCTTGCTTAGGCGCTTTTTGCAGGAAAATATAGAATCCAAGTCAGAAGCACTAGTGCATCCGGACCTGTATTCAAAACAAATTCAGACTATGGTCTTTAGCATCAGATCTGGGTCCTTTCTACATGAAACAGGCTCCCAGAAGATGCTGTATGTCCAAGACACACCTCTGCACAGCTTAGCACTGCAGTGGTCCCTGCAGCAGAGAGATCTTTTCTTGTTTCTGGAGTGTTTACTATCAAGAGAAAGGAGTCATCTACTTCAGGAAGATACATGAATTTAAAAAAAACCCACAACCAAAACAAAACCAGAGAAAAAAAAAATCTAGGACTCCTGACTATCACTGTAAACTAGTTTGTGTAATATCTTCATTATATGCAAAGTAATGACAAGAATGAGATAGTATCTTTATTTTCAAGTGACGTTCCAGTTTTTTACAGACATTATTAATGTAGCATGATTAGCTGGCCTGAAGGGAAAAATTGAGGATAAACTATATGGTTATCAACTGCAGGTTTATTGGTCTGAGACTTCCACCACAGGGAGTGGCTGCTGTATGGAATTGATAAACGCAGAGATTTATAAGGTCAAGTTTTATGAGTCTACAGATTCCTTGCGGTGTATTACCACATCCTTATTACAAGCCCCTGCTGCTGTCCAGCTAAGCCACCAGAGGTAATATATTACATTTGTTTGTCTTTTCTTCAGATTTTTTTCCAAAGGAAAAGAGGAACAGGTCAAAATAAAATACAGCTTTCTGGGATTGTATTTGCAGCTTTCCTTGGGCTTTGGGGGATGCAAGGGCAGACTGTCAGGAACTGGGGAGTCAGTCTTGAAAAGGTGTGAAAAAGTGATTGTTTGTGACATTAGGAAAAACATAAAATGAAAATCTTGAGGGGGAAATGATTTTGTTTAAAGATAGATAAAGAACAGTTACATTAAATAGTGACATCTTTAGTACAAACAGACTCAGTGGCTTGAGTAAGATAAGTAAGCATAACGTTTTCACTCAGCAGCTGATGTCTTGCTAAATGGGCATTTCTAACAATTAGATAATTTGGGAAAACATGGAAATTCAACAAATTACCTGATCATTCTAAGGTGTCAGTACGTTTGGTAAAATTGTATATGGTTTCAACATGCTATTCGTAGGACCGTTCTAGTAAAAGGATTAAGTTAGATGTCTGTGCTATAACACAGTGCATAAAAAAGAAGTGTCTCTGTGCTTTTATTTTATCTTTTTCATAACTGTTTCTTCTCTATCATATCAAGAGACAGCTGTTGCATGTGCTGTTGGAGATACTGATTGAAAAACACTGATTTCACATCCAATTAATATGTGATATGCCAATCAATGGAAATACTATTGTTCATTTTTTTCACAGTTCTGTGATATGTCACAAGAATGGATATGACTAAGATGTCCTATGTAAGTACTTCAACAACTATTTAGCTGATACCTTCATGATTTAGATGGGCAAAACACTGATACCAATATAATCCTTCTGTCCATTCCTTAGTTAATGCAATTATGTTATGAAACCACAAACTTGAAGGTTATGTGGGATTCATGTAACTTGTGTCATTTCAGTGACCTTGCATATTGTTACAAAATTAATAATTTTAGTGTCAAGTGCCCAAATAAAGGGACAGCTAGAGGGAATGATAGTGTAAACCTTCTTTCTTGATTCACACAGTATATAATCAGGCCACTTGATTCTTTCATACAAGACAGAGGAGTGGAATGTTACCTCTAAACGTCCATTTGCCATGTTCTTAGTGGGTTATTCAGATGTAACATTGTTCACACTCATTTATCTTAATAAGCTATGTTCTGTCCTAGATTCTGATGCAAAGTTGTACAGGACATTAAAACCTAACTAGAAAAGGACATTTGAAGTTTTTAAGTGTTCATCTTATTACTATTTTATTATGTAATTTTAAGCATCCTTCATTGTGTTATGACTTGCAGACAATTAACAGCATTGAAGATTGGATGTATCCCTCATCTTCAGCCTTTAATGAATTGCAGAAGTCATTTATTGCCTTAAGTAGTACAAAGTAACAGAAGCATAACTTGAATGGCCAAATTCCTGTTTACGTAACAAGCCTCAGACATAGCCTACAGAAATCCCTGATGTTTGTAGTGTAACATTTTTTTCTTCCCATAGCTTCAGAAAAGCAGACTAACATTATCACAATCAGAATTGCAGTACACAGGTTGGAAGAAATTGCATTCTGACATAATTTCAGTCTTTGGGTAAATAGGATTATCCAATGGAAATGGCTCATTTTCAGTAAAAGTTAGTAGGGTTTACATCCAATGGACAAGAGGTGGTTTTGAAAGAAGACATGGTTTTTCAGGCATGATGATGATGGCAAAGTGTTTCACCAGCCAAAATCAGCTGCTTTTCAATATAGAATTATTCAAAATACCAAAAAGGTAAAAATCAGAGAAGTATGAATCATCAGTGTTACATATCAACTGCTCTCAGGATTCTTCTATTCTAAGAATTCCTATTAAAATCCTTCCATTTTAAAGCTAGCTCAGCAAATGTCCTTACTTGTGTACATGACAATATTCTGCCTTCTTCCAACAACAACAACAAAAGGAATAAAGTAATGGATTTGTTTTTTACTGTCCCTACTTTATGTTACAACTTACTCACAGATGTTAAAACTGAATAACATTAGATCATCCACTCTGACACTCATTTGGCTCTAGTGATCTACACATACAAACTCTTACTGCAGAATTTAGCAAAAGGAATGAGTGCAGTGCACGTGAATATAATCATACATATATAAAAAAAGCAATAGCTTCAGCCATATGGTAGCAGGCACATAACAGTGAATAAAAATCACTTAGGATCAGAAATTAAGTATTTCTTAATGACTGGCAAAGTAAAATGACTTTAAAAGACATTTTATCTGATGTGTGAGCTATGATCCTTGTTGAGGGTGTAGGAGTGGGTGGAATAGGAAAGCACTGATGGGGAGACAATTCTTTTTCTAAAAAGAAGAATCCCTTGAAATGTTAAAATTAGTTAAAACAGCATGGGAAATTGTTTATAACTAAAGAGAAAAAAGAGGGAAATAAACCATAAAATCTTGAATGCAAACTAAATAAAATAGCTGAGAACAAGGGGCATGTGGCAAGAAAGAGGAATGCTTCAACTTAGTCAGCTATTTTATAAAGTAAATATGATAGTAAACTTCTCTGTCTTTGAATTTTTACTCTACCTCTGGATATGAAAGTTTGGTCGAACGATGGGGTACTGGGGCTGCTGAGATGACTGTCAAGTGATACAAAGGCTTGGAGATGAGAGGAACCTCTTCAGATGACAGCCTGTGAATTGTACCTCTGCTGCCTTTTGCTGGGTGGAGAAACACAGGAAAAGGGCACATTTCGTGTTGGTGACTTTGAATTCGAGGAACAAGTATTTGAAACACTGTATATACTTGTTTTACGGTTTTTATGTGAAATGAGTAATAATGAATAGAAAAAAATGAGAGTGATTACAGAACAGAAAAAGAGGTGTCAATAGAAGAAACAATGCAACTGGAGAACGAAAGAGAAAGAAGGGAGAAACTAATAGTGAAATCAAGAAGGAGAAAAGAAAGTTTTTTCCTTCCCTTGATTTTTGTCCTTGTTCCTTCAGTCTTCCTGCTGTTTCTTATTTCTTTTCACTTCCTCCTTTTTGCTCTCCCTCCTCACAGAAGGTCTTTTTTAAAATTTTTTTTCCTCAGTTTGGAACTGAGTAGGATTTATGTTTAAAATGGAATGTCCTTCTACCCTCACACTCAAAAAAGACATTGAAAGAGATCTCTGTATGGCAGATAAGAGAATGGAAGTCTGCCTTTAATGTCATACAATATTGCTTCAATACTGAAAGAGAAAAATTCTCTAAGGCTGTTTAATATGTGTTTCCTGACCCATGGGACTTGTCAAATCCTCAAACAGTTCCACTTTATTAAGAAGTAGTTAGAGCAACTGGAAAGTGCTTTGACCTGTTGGCACATCCTGAAGAGCCTCAGAGATTCTTTTATACTTAAACTCACAATCGAAACAACATTAAACCATTGAAATTCCTAGCTCTTTTTGTTTGCTAGTCTTTTCTCCAAGCCTTAAGAGGAAAAAAAAATGTTTTATTTGTTCCTATAATTGTTGCCAGCTTTACGCATTATTGCATATTTAAGCCTGCTCATTGAAATCAAACTAGGTCAACATCAATTTTTCAAAAAGTTGGTTATGTTTTTTGAACTTCAAGCTTTACAGTAAAAGTCACGAAATAAGGCAATGATAAATTTGATACAAAAAGAGGAGATCAATCCTAAATATAAATATATAGCAAATGCAGAACTTCTATTCATACAGCTACTAGCAACTTATTTCAGTTTATAAACTGTTAAAGCCTGAAGAGGTGAACAGACACCTGGATCTTAAAGCCCAGGGAAGGTATAAATCTTTGCTCTCCTGTTTGGAAAGGCAACTCAGTCTTTTCTACTGCATAGTAACAGATGATAAGAATGTACAAAAGAGATTGAAAGGAGATGTCAGAGTCACTCTAATATACAATTAGGCCTCTGTTTACAATGTAAAGAGACAGAAAATGTCCACAGAAACTGTGGATTTATTTTGTACAGATATATTCAGCAGAGCATTAGTTTCAATGCCCTCCTAGATGCAGTGGAGCAGAATATGGCTGACTACTGCAGAAATGCTGAAAACTCTAAGAAGCCAGACTGCTGTTTTTATCTAAGGAACTGGGAGTCCCATCCAAAGTTCAGTGGATTTAGAGAAAAAAATTGCATGGATTTCAGTGAATTTTGGATCAGATCCCATTTCTTAATTCCTCTTTGCTTTCACAAGATTTTACACTCATGCATTTCCATCGACTTCAAGTGAAATTACTCCTGACACACCAATATAACTGAAGACATCCAATTCTATAAAACTTACATTCTTCCTGATTCTCCTTCCTTGTACCTGGTAATAAAATTAGAAGGCATATAATGATTTTGAAGTCAGCAGAGCCACTGTCTTTGACAGAACTATTTGTTTATACCAACACATGATCCGCCCATTATTTCTCCACATTATGGTCATAATTCTGTTTACTAGTAATCAACAGCTATTTGAAACTGGAACTTACCATTGCTTAAATGTTAGGTACTTACTCCTGATCATCCTGTAATCAATGGGAAGAGCTGAGCATTTCCAACACGTAATTCATGCTAACTATTTTAGGAAGAAATGAATCATTGTCTAGAGCTACATCCTTGGTTTTACTAGCTGGATGGGGAACTTAATTTAATTATCCACCTAATTTTTAGACAGGTACCAAGTCAGGGGAAACAAGTTAAGGTCTAAATTTCTTTTAAATCAGTTTTCTGTATTCTGTACTTCCTAGACATAACACTGTCTTCAGTTCCTTTTCAAGGAACATATGTGACAGATGATTGTAGCATAATGACAGAGCAGCCCAAATGAGACAGACTTGGATGATTCTTCTGAAGGACTAGAAGCTATTTGGGAATGGTATACATGAAATTCTCAACTACACTCTGCAGCTTGTAAGTTTTAATTAAGAAAAACAAAGGGAAGAACAGGCTAAAATAATGCATGCAAATGTAAACATACTGACACTGGAAATCTCTAAACCCTAAAATATTCTGTGTTGTCCTCTATAGGTTGAAAGAAAATTATCAATTGCACTTGGAAAGCAGTTTTTTTATTTTTCACTTTTTGAATATTTTTCTCTCCCTAGCCATTCAGAGCCCCATTGTTTTACAGCACTGGGGAGCAGCATGATCTGACAGGCAGTGTCTGGCTTCAAGTTCCTCATTAAATCCTTTTGTTTCTCATCACCTCATCCTTTCTTACTCAAACATTACTTCTGATGTTCTAAGTTCATATTCTTGCTTTTATAAAGCCCACTGATCAAAGATGCTTCACTTCACATTTGAAAGACATGAAAAATAATCACAAATAAGAATTAAATACCAAATTTTTAAAATAGAAAATGAACAAGCAATATTAATTTGTGTATTTGAATCTCTTCCTTCACAGGACTTCTGTCTTAACATCTGACAAAGTCTGTCATCTAGAAGTGGGAAGAGCGCGACTATATGTGGATAGTTATATGCAGGAACTGTTTCCTCTTTTTCTTCCTAGAGACCCAACATTTCAAATTCCTCCCTTCTGTTAGGCCCTCCATTTTAGGATCTAGGTGACTGAATCCTGGTTTGCATGTTAACTGCTCCTACCTGGCAATGGTTAGATCATTCTCCATAATGCCAACTGAAACTCTTTGTGATGGATTTAGGATAAAGGAAGGTTAAAAGGGGAATAACTGCCAGGAGGAGAAGAGATGAAGGTGTTTCAGGAAATTAGTGGTTTGGCTTGAAAATTAAAGTTTTGATTTTGTTCAGGAGTATTATTACTGAATTCCTTTGGTTGAAGATCAGGCCTTACTTAAACATTTCTCAGATGGTGGAATACTTAGGTAGCTCCAAAACACCAGGGAGAAAGGTATAGCAATGCTCTGCAAGAGCTTTTGCTCTTAGATTTACATCTCAAGGTGCATGACTGTTCATGCTTCACGAAGTGGACCCTTGTCAATAAAAAGAAATATGCCCTTTCCTATTGGCTCAGCCATAGTGAAAATTAGTGGATCAGCTTTTTTTTTTTTTTTTTAACTGATCAGCCACCAACATCTAGTTCCAACAGCTGAGTTTCATGTTTTACTCAATGAAGATTGCAGGGTCAAATACTGTGAAATCATAGAATCATAGAATGGTTTGGGTTGGAAAGGACCTTGAAAATCATCTAGTTCCAAGCCCTCTACCATGGGCAGGGACACCTCCCGCTAGACCAGGTTGCTCAAAGCCCCATCCAACCTGTCCTGAACACTTTCACAGCTTCTCTAAATCAAAGAATGAGCCTTATAGAAATCCAGTCAGAATAAGACATTTCACAGATATTAACTGGTAAACTTTATAGTATTTTAAAGCATAGGAAAGAAGCAGTTACAAAATCATGTCTGAAGTTTGAGTCAACCATTGTTAAATTTTTAGCTGTAGCATATGCCATTCCTTAAGGCATTTCTTGAACGTAAATAAGATATTAAACTGCATTAAAGAGAAATATAACAGTTAAGAAATTCCACAAAGTTTCTTCTATAGCTTTAATTTGGCCACTTATATATGTCATTTTAATTACACCATTACTTTCCATTTTCTAAACTGCTGACAGAACTAGCAGTTAGTCTCCTTACCCACGTCCTGTGCCTCTGTCCATTTGAACACTATAACCCTCACTGAGCATACCCACTCTGCCACTTTCTTATCACTTTCTGTCATGCCTAACATGAGAAAGAACCCTTCTTCTCCATAGACGTCCTGTTTTCTCCATAATGGACTGAGAAGGATTGCAGAGAAAATCACAGGGAGAGTTCTGCTTGGCTGTTAATATGAAACCAAATAATTAGTAGCTAAAGTTAGGATTTTATAACACAAAATATTAGACATCTTAACAATGAGAAGTGTCGTGACTCTACCTCTTCTGTTAGGTGCTTGCATTTTAGTAGTGCAGAGGAGACTCATCTTGATCCATTACTGAACTCTGCTGGCAAGATGAAAACACAGGGTTAAAAAAAAGCTCCTGTTTCCTAAAAGCTGTATCATAAATCTTCTATTCTTTTATTATTATTTAATCTAGATCTTTAGTCAGAAATAGAGAATTCTTTCAATTTTACATCTCGTGTATGATTACGATTTTCACTGTTACGGTCTAGTTGTTGCTATAGCCATATATAAATAAATGAAGCAGCTGTGATTGTTATCTAATTTTGATGCTTGCAGACACCGTTGATCACCCTCCACTTCAGAAGGAAAACACTGAATGTTGAGGAGCTGCTGTCAACACAACAGCACAAGTTCTAGATACTTTTGTTGTCAGAGTGGTAAATTCAAACCTCATTGGCAAAGACAGAACTGACTCACTGCAAGTCACCATTTGCACCTGAGAAGTATAATGCCTAATTGAAGCCATTTCGCCAGCTCAAATTGAAGTTCACACAGCCTTACTTTGCTACAGGGCTGGTTTGCAGTGATAGAGCAGTGGTCATGTCTGGTCCCCAACAGATATAACCAGGGAAATCCTCTGTGCAGGACAAGGTGTATGTTTCTCTCGTTGCACATGTCCCCATGTGATAACAATAATGCTGATCAGACAGATCAGTAAAATATTAGCTGCTCCTTCCCTAGGTACATTTTATATAAAATAATGATGTAGCTTGCCAAAAACAAAGGTGAGGGAGAGCAAATGTTGTGTGAATCCTTGGTGGATGGTGTCTGCTCCTGACTCTTTATTTTATTTCCGTTTTGCGTGGTGTTTTCACTCAGTGTCATTCTGCCCAGAGATTGCAATTTTGACAAACTCTGAATAAACCGATGGTTGTGTTCTGGGAGACTCAAGCTTTTCTGAATAGCACATGTACTGCAGCTGCAGTTGAAATCTGTTTCATATTTAGTGTAACAAATTATGCAAAGCACACCAAATAAGACCCATTTCAAATTCCAGTGGGTCTTTCTGAAAACATTTTAGAGAAATGTTTTCTTTGCTGTTTCCCTTCTGCTCTCATTAAAAAGGTGAATCACTAAAAGTAATTGTGTAACAAAACAAAATGACAGTCGGTTCAGAAAACAGCATGACAGGCCATAGAATTTCCAAAGGAAAGTCTTCATGTCTTTTATATTAGTGAGAGTTTAACTACATAATCCAGAATGGACACTTGGCTTAGAAACTGCACATTCCTAGCCAACAAGGAAAGTTTCAAATATTTCTCATCGTAAAATATTTTAAACTTCCCTTCTTGCAGTTTCTTCTGTACTGCACATTTCTTTTTATTTACATGGGAAATACCATGTAATGTCAACAAGACTGAATTATTCAGAGGGCTTTTTAAAGAAGCAAACAATTTTAGTAAAAGAGATAGTTAGAAAAATTTTTGGGAAAGGTAAAAGAAAAGACTGGAAGTAAATAGATGTCCCTGGTTCAGATAAAAACTCAGCTGGTGGTTACCAAAAGTTAGAGCAATTTATTTTGTTTCCTTGGGGGACACAGCATTGTTGGTTGGTTGTTTTTTTAACACAACATTAATTTCATATTGTCAACCTCAGATGTTAAAGTCATGTTGGGCCACAGAAATAATGACGCTTGAAAAACTAAGAATTTAGAGGCTTTCTATTTGTTGCTTTAGTTTATAGCTTTTCTTTAAAAAAAACCCCAAAAAACCCAAAAAAAAAACCCAACAAAAAAAAACCACCAAAAAAACCAACAAAACGAAACGATACAACCAAAAGAAAACCACCAACAAAAAAACCTTGAGGTCTGGAAACTTTCTGCCTGATGTAATCACATGGCTCCAAAACAGGGGCTTTACAGAGAAGTATCAAATATCATGACCATGATAAAAATCACGAGAACAGGGAATACTCTTAATTAGTGGTTGGTGACAGGATAAGATAAAATTAAATCTGACTAACGGTCTTGCCTTTAGCAATTATTGAGCCATCCCTGTCCTGGCTGAGGCATAAATGTCCATGGGAAAAATGCTGCTCTATTTGTGCCTTCTGTATCATATTGGTAATTATTTGTAAGTGTCTGTGGTGTCAAGATTCAGGCCCCTATGAGGTCATTTGGCTCAGCATCCCTAGCTACTAACTGGCTGACATCATAATACCAATCTTTATTGGTAAGTCTATACAGCCATGCTAGTTTATGGCTCAAGCTAGCATGCAAGACTGAATTCCCCAGCCATCTATACTGCTCCTATAAGTTGTCTCACACTTTGGCTCATATCTGGAGCAAGGAAGCATATTTGCCATATGGAGAAACTCAGGGGTGGATTAAGCAGTATAGATACAACTGATTTAAACCACAATAAATAAAAATCTGACACAGATTAATGCAGTACAGACATACTTTTTTATATTGTCTCTGACTTGAACTAGCTACTGTTATCTAAAGGCCCTCACCCCATCCAGTGCCAGAAAAAGCTTGCATCCCAATAACATCTTGGGCTAACTCCTATTGCACGTGGTATTCTTATGCCTTTTTGCCCATGTCACCAGGCAAAAAGAAGGCAGCAAGCAGAAAGCATCCTAGGAAACTTGAACTTACTCAGGGGGTAAATATGAGGGATTTCAGCATCAGAAAAAGGAGGTAACTGTTCATTCTTGATTTAACTGCATCTTTTGCCTTGCCTTTGTAGCCTATCATTAGCATGATATTCTCCAGAATGTTTTTACTATTTCTCCATTCCAAGAGAATGGTGTTTTTAACTGAGTTAGCATCTTAAACTAACTTGTTAGGTAAAAAAGACAAAAATGTCAACCAAAAATCATTGTTAAATCATCTCTTCACAATCATTTCTTTAAGATGTCCAAGCCAGGGCATGCCAGTACAAAAGAAATGAAATTGTTTGCTTAACACATTTAAATTTATATTCTGCAAAATGTAGCCTAGATGACACTACTTGGGTTATCATTCTTCTTTTCTTTGTGCTTTATGCAGCTGATACATCTTTTTAGAAACATGGTATCACAAAGTTTAATAGCCCTATAATCTAGGGATTTATTGTGTATTCTTTATCAAATATTGTTATTTCTCAGTTAAACCCTAAGAGCTTAAGATTGAATTTCATTATTTCTTTTTTGCTGACATATTGCCTTAGAAACTCAGATGTAATGTCCAGTTTGCTAACTATTATCTCTACCCATGATCTCAGCACAACTGCTTTCAAAGCCATTTTTTTTGTTTTTTTTTTTAATTATACTCAGGATGAACCCCTGGAAAATATAAGGATTAAACATTCTCATGTTACTGGATGGTAAAATCACATTCTCCTGGTAAATACGTGTTTTGCTTGTATTTCTAGCTTTTCAGTCTCCGGCATGATATACTTCTTAGGTAGCAGCATCACTTTGTACTTGGTAAATGCTGACAGCATGGTTGGTGCTATACAAAACCTTGACTTTAAGGCAGACCTGTGTCAAAGTGTTGTCCATCTCTATGTGTGAGTAAATTTCAGGAAAGTTAGCTAGCTTCATAAGTGTCACTGTGTTTCCTCTAGCCAGACCACCATATGCCTTGCTCTGTCTCTGGGTAAATTCCCCCTCTTGCTTGACCACAGCCATTGGGCAGTCAGTGAAGCTGTGCTGCTTTCCCTTCAAACTGAGCGAATGGGAAGAGTCCATGAGGAACCATACTGACCATTCCAATAAAACTCCAGAATCCTCCCCCACTTTTCTCATCATCTACTCATTTTCTTATGCTTTCCCATAAAGAAAACAAAAACCAAAACAAAACAAATAAACAAGTCATCTGGCAAGAATTACTCTTCACCAAGCAATTGTGGTCAATGGTTCAGTTATCCTCTGAGGGGGGAATTTTCAAAAGCATTCAGCACTGACCTAACCTCAATTCTGTCAAAGTTAATGTTAGTTTTACCATTGACTTTAATGTTAGCAAAATTAGGCTAAAGTTGGCAGTTTCAGTACCACTCTAATTCGTTCCTATATATGTTTTCTTTATTACTTTTAAGGAATTATTTAAAATTCATGGTACTTCCATTTTCAGTGTTTTGGTTTTTTTTTAATGTGTGATGAAGAAAACAGAGTTTCATAGCTAGTATTGGAAAAATTACCACCAATTCCTGTCCTCTCTTCATTTAGAAAGAACCACTTCTCCTCATGTATTTGGAAAAGCTAAGTATTTTCTTCTGAATCCCTCTAGGAAGAAAACTGTTTCCCCATCTGTAAATTTTAAATGAACTTCTGTTGGACTACACTTATTTGTCCCATTGTCTTACCCTCTTCTCCTTATCACTGCCCATATTCAACCCTATCAAATGTTGTCCTTAACTTTTTATTATTTTCAAATTTTTCATTTTCATGGAGAATGTAATTCATTGCAGCCTACAGTGGTTCAGACCTTATACACTCTCTTCAGTTCAGATTTGGTCATATTTGTATCGACCTTGACATTTAAATTGTTTTGGCTTTGCTGTGGCCATGTGGCTCTGGATACTTTGATACACAGATGCAAAAGTAGTACACAAGAGGCACATGGCATTTACTAGGAATATATAGAGCACTCAGTTTTCAGATGCCTTCAATTTTTACAGCTATTGCTGATTATATTCAGCTTTTTATTCAGCTTTATATGTTATATTCCACTTGTGTTGTCTGATTATAGCTGTGAGCTTGTTTTTAGTTATGACACTAAGGACATGTCATCTTTCTGTTGATTTCTTTCTTACAGTTCAACTGAGATTTCATTTCACAAATCCACCCATCAGAATTTCCATTATGCCTCCAAAGCCATAATCATTGTCAGATGCTGTATCATTCCTCTTGATCGTTTGACATATTCCTCAAATATACATACAGACATGGAGGTAATTAAACTCATGTATCCCTACTATTATTATTCTCTCATTTCAGAAAACCCCGTCTTCCCCTTTACTTTGCAGCTAATGATATCTGAGTTAACAGAACTCTATTCAGCTGCTAAGGTTTGAAGTATATTCAATAACATCTTCATGTTTATCAGTGCTCCTCCTACTACAGTGAAAATTGCTTCACCCAAACAGACTATTGCCCCATTGAGACATTCTGAGAATCAAAAACCTGCCTTTTTCTACTACCATGATGAAAAACACACACTCTAGATGTCTTTCTTCTATTTAGCTAGAGCTTGTTTCTTTATTCTGAAATTTCCTCCCAGCCAGTGCCCAAAACATCATATCATCAAATGATTAAACTTGCCCAACTGCAAATGATATTTCTGTGATAAGGGAAAATGGATGGCATAGTCTAACAGTTCTCTGATGAAAAAGCTAAAGGTAGTAGAGCTGCACAATATTTCTGATTATTAAAACAAGACATATCAGTGGAGGCTAGTTGAAATTATGTATGGTATGTGAAATAACCTGTGGTCTGAAATTGTGTGTAGTAGGTGTCTCTAAGTAAAACTGTAAAAGATCAGGGGCAACATGCTAATTAAGTTGTCTAGGTGGCTGAAATCCCCATTTATTATCTACAGGTGAATATAGGAAAAGTCATGTTGTTCAAAAGTGGTTTTTGAACACAAGTCCATCTGGTGATTTGATAAAAGTGTTTAGTTTCTCAAGGCAATCTGTGTGTATACTCCCTAGGCGCCACCGTTTATAGTTTAAATATGACTTGCATGTGGATTCAGCATTACAAATAGGAAACAGCAGCCTTTGGACTTGTACTCTAATGTAGTCCTTTCATCACCCAGTTACCCTTAAGCATCTCCTTTCCTATTGTAATTTGGGCTAAATGCAAAGCATTAGTCCCATCAATAAAAACTAATGGTTCTACTTAGAAAAAGAGAGGTATATTTAAAATAAAGGAGATAGATAGCTTGCTTTTCCAGGAAGTTAACTGGATACTGGCCTGAAGCCATCCACCACTGGACATAGGACTAATGAAGCAGCACCACTGTCATGAAGGATCAGCCTACACCTGCATCCTTAAAAACAATTTACCAGGGAATGCGTCATACTAACTAGTGCTTGCATTGGAATGAGGCAGCCAAAATTAAGGAACAGCTTTATTTTTCCATTGACAGTTTTACTGAAATGAATATCACAGTTCTGGTGAATATGAAGAAATACAATTGAAGAAATAGGCAGCATAGGGGCAGCACCAGGAATTTTTACAATTTTTCGTCACTGTGAGAAAAACGTAACCTTAACTGACTCTTTTGGTTTAGGTTAGCTGCTGTGGTAATTGAACTTTACTTTACTTTACTTTTAGTGCTGATGCTTCATTTAACATACTCAAGTCAGGACCAAAAGACAATTATAAAAAAAACATATAGAAATTATTAAAATGCTATATTCCAGTAAATCAAGGCAAAAATCACATTTTCAGCTGCAGCTAAGTAATTATAGCAAAGAGAAGTACTTTTAACTTCCACTGGCTGAAGATTTGACACCATGTCTGCTATTGGTACTAAGAATGTTGAAATAGCACAGAATTGTGTAAATTCCCCACGCCATCAAAGGTGCAATTTGCATAAAAAGAGAATTTGCACTTTAAACATCAGAGAAATATTTGGACAAGCTGCAACTACAAAATTCAAACTGCTGGTTTGTTCAGGAAAAGAGCACTGAATCCTGGCATCTTCAGTCAGGAGAAAAAATTTATTCTTGGAACCCATAATGAAGTCAAGCAGAAGGGTAACAAATTCTATGCAACATTTTTAGCTGTTATTCATATTCAGTAGTACAGTGGAGAAATCAGTGAGTTGTGGTCCAGATCTCACCTCAATAGTCCAACAGTTTCTGACACTGGAAGTCAGCCTATTTTTAAGCTTTGGCATAGCTGCAGTTTGGCAAAGGTAGCTGCAAGAACCATGCTGGATAAAACTAAACTACCAGTCTTTCAGACAGTAAATTCTTTTGTGGCCCAGACAACGTCCTCTGTGTAGTGCACAGCTCCGAGCACAGCAAGGGATGTTAGCAATGAGTTTCTCATCCTCACTTTCCAGGGAAAGGTTTCCCTCAACCCCTCTATTGACTCACCCTGTTTCCCCCCAGCAGCCTGACAGATTCTACTTCCGTTAGCCTCTTTGTTTCACAAAGGACACATGCTTTTGTTTGCTTCATGCTTCTTATCCCTGCACAATGATTGTCTTTTTTTTCAGATCTCTCTCCAAAGCCCTCAGCTTCCAGTTAGGCACCCAGTGCTAAGCACTTCAGTCTTTGTTACAGTCTTTGTTACAGTCTTTCCATTTTAGTTTGCTGTAAATGGGCAAGTTTCATCTGTAACAGTAAGCATATTTGTGACCTTTCAATCTTGCAATAATTCTTGTCATCTCGCCCTTTCCCCAAATGTTTGCACCTTTGTTTAATAGTTACTGGTTTAGTTAATTGGGCTACGGCCTTTTTTTAAACTGCCTGTTAAGCTCTATAGGCACCTGGGGCACTGGATACATAAATAATAATTAGTAAAAAACAATGAGATCGAAGTTCCCATTAAATTGTTTCATGGTAACTTTCACCTAGTGAATTCACATCCGGCAACAGGAAAATCAGATAACTTTTAAGGAGTATTAAAACAGGTTTTGAGGTAATTAATAAAAGATACACAGTTAAGAAATCTGGGTGACCTGGAAAAAAACAGCTAGGGGTCTTTGATTGATGGGTAAGTTTAGGTAACTGAAACTGAGAAAGCATTTGCTAGATTCCAAATAGTTAAGCAAAATAAAAGATGAACACTTGCAATTAGTTCCATGTACTAGGTGAGAGGGAAAACCTATTAGTCCATAAGCCTGTTTGGAATTCTCACAGGACAAGGCACATTTTTAGCAGCACCATTCCAAGAAGCTCCTAAATGCATATACTCATGATGTTCAGAGTAGTTCAGTATTCAAGTACTTCAGTGACAAATGTCAAAAGGAATATTAACTGTTCTAGTCCCTCCAAATTCTGCTTTAACTGTTCATATTTTTGGGGGAATGTAATGCAGTTCTAGATCTTATTTCAATCATTCTGTTACTATTGTTATTATTAACCTCCAACATCTCTGTGAGGTACAGTACAGGAATTGTCCTGACTTTAAATATGGAAAATAGCTACCCAGAGAGTCATCTCTAGATGGACTTAGATGTTATGATGCCACGTAATTCTGTACCTAACCTTTGCCACCTGCTGCAACCCATAGAGGTAGGTGTTTCAATCCTGTTTACATTCCATTGGGAGATTTGGGAGGCTGAGAGCATGGTCTGGCTTGAATATTCATTCAGAGACAGGAAACCTGTGCTGAGTTGCCTACCTTCTATAAAGAAACTGTTCTCTTAGTGAATGACAGAGCCTTGAGAAGGGAGTGAGATGGCTGTATATGTGTGTTTTCTGTTTGGCTGTTTCTACTGCTGATATTTTTCTTATTTGTTTGGCATAATCAAAATG
Source organism: Podargus strigoides (assembly GCA_028020825.1). NCBI lineage: Eukaryota > Metazoa > Chordata > Aves > Caprimulgiformes > Podargidae > Podargus > Podargus strigoides. The sequence continues at coordinate 13,880,984 of CM051621.1, forward strand.
TCATTGAGCCAGAAAGAGGTGAGAAGAAAGCATTTATAAAGAAAACGACAAAGTAATCTCATAGGTAAGAAATGTACTGTGATAGGGAAGGTGTGGACCCATATAATCTTACAATTAATTCTGAATCAAAAAAACATCTTCAGTAATCATTTGCAGGACTGAAACTTTGGGTTTTGTCTCCTCAACTGAGTGCCCTAACTCAGAAGTTTAATTAATTATACTCTAACTTTATGCTGCCCATTATTCGTATCAATCAGCAATTTTAAAAAAACACACAGCAGGGCTCCATTTCAGTCGAAAACTTTACAATTCAGGTACTCAGGTAGCAGATAAAAAAGGCTACAATTGTTTCAGAAAGAAAAGGAAATCAAATTTAACACGGCTGTGTCACCACTAACCTTTGAGATGTGGTTCCTGCTGAGTGCTGAGCTTCAGTGATGATATCATTACAAGATTCAGTATAGAATCAAAGACTCAAGCTTTCCTGAAGCTGTGTTGGCTGCATAGAATGCCTGTTCAGGAAAAGATGCATTGCCACTCCAGAAGAGAGAGATCTGTGGAAACAACATGGTGCAGAGACATGCTAGCTTCTTTGAAGAGTTAGTGGAGTTCAGCTAGTATGCTTGGGATTTGCCAGAGCTGGAAGGGGAAGTGGCAACATGAGGACTCAAGAGACGCCAGCAGCCAGGTGAAACAGAAAAAAGAGTGAAGAGGCAGCACGTGAAGGCCTCATCCAGGGAGGAGGAAGATAAGGCCATGAGAGTCTAAAAGAATGGGAGGAGGAGGCCAGGAGCAGGATTACTTAAGCCCAGACACCACCAATTTTATTAAATGAGTATCAGCTACCAAAATGTCAGAAACTGCTGAATTAGATAAGAGTGACAGAAACCCACCTTCTCTCATTATCCATTGCAATTTAGCTAATGGATCAAGTCCTGCAAACAGGATGGATGCTCCAGCTAGAGATTTCTACCACACTTGAGCAGTCCTAGGCACTACCAGGAGCGTGATGTCTAGTGAGATTTCAATTTCCTTTTTATTTTTTTCAATTTATCTGAAGTATTTTTAGTTAGTTTACATTAGACAAATCCTTCTTGCAACACAAAACTTCACCAAGACATGAAAAGTCATCCACATTCAAAAGAGTTGATAGAATACCAGTTGCCTGGTATTCTAGAAAAGCATCTGTAAAAGACTTTCCTAGATATCAGTGGTGGTTTTCACGAACCTTTAAAAGTCTAAATTTGCTCATATGTGTGTATTTTCAGAATATGGCTCTGAGACTGAGAAATACTTGTGTAAGTGTATAAGCAACATGCGTGAGTGTGTCTCTGTATGAGTGTGCCTATGTAACATGCACTTAGAAGTACAAGGTGTTGCAATGGTTGCACCAGAAAATGCTTTAATTTTACCTATGATACTCCTATAGAGAAAAAACTCTGGTCTAGAACGATAACCTGTAAATATGTTTTTCCTACTTGTTCTTTTTTTGATTTTGTCTTCTACATGTTACTGGGAGAACTGGTGAGAAGGGAGGTGATAGACGCTGGTGATCCCATAAAACGTGTTGAAGTTATTAATAAGATTTTAGAAAAAGATAAGACCCAGCAGCCTGTAGGCATGAGTAAGTTCTACAACAGCCTGGTTACCAATCATTCTAAGAGCCAGCTAACAGCTGTCTGACCATTGGATATGGCTATTTGCATGGCTAACAATTGGATGTCTATCTACTATGTGAATAGCTTGCAACAAGCTGTTTGTTTGGAGACTATTCATAATGGCACAGTCAAAAGTCTCCTGAAAGGCATACTCGTTTCCATTTCTGTTCTTTACCCTTCTAAAATTGGCAATTTATTACATCAAAAAATAGCAGTCAACCCAGAAAAGGACAAAATTGACACAGTTCCCTTTTGATCTTTCAGTTTTGAATAGGCACCCACCAATGAACTTCCCAATGAATATTCATTGGATGCAAAAGAAGTACCCAGCATTTTTTTAAATAGAGAATTTACTCTAAATATTTAATAAAAGGGATAACTTTTGATGCTTTATATAGCACAGATGTATTTTTAAGTATCTTCAGAAAAGAGAGAGTTAATATCCTTGCATGTATTTGCTATATTATTTCCTTTCTTTTTATATATATATATGCTTTTCTTATATTTCCCCATATTTCTGCCTTTGTGCCAGGTTATTCCATACCTCTTCTTGGCACAGTTTCTTTTACCTTTCTTTAAAGCAATCAATATTGTTACCTTTGGCATAAGCAATTTATACCATCAGTTTGATCCAACATGCCAAATGCTGTTGTCCTTTGCAATCTATAGAATGATTTAGGAATTTACAGTGCAGAATAGGGAAAGTATCTGAAGTTTCCTTTTACTGCAAAAAGATAATGGGCCAAAATACACTTCATATGTGTCAAATTCCATTCATTGAAACTTCTCTGATTTCAAGGTAGTAATTCCAAATTTTCACCAGTGTAATCAAGTGTGGAGGTTGGTCCAACACTTTCAGCAAGAAGTTCTATTGATTTGCTACAAATTACTACAAAATAGAAGTGAATTAATGCTAAGGTATGCAAACTCAGCAGAAGGGCTTTTTTCACTCTATGGCAGGATAGGCAGATAATACAATTTCGTGTGTGAGACATGCGTTACATTTTTGTCAATGTTGTTCTTTCTATTAGACCTAATAAGATAAAAGCTAAATAAGAACCCTTAAGGGCAGAGCCTACTATCTTTATATAAGACATTTCATAGCTTCTCAAGATATATTAATATATCAACTTTACATCTGCTGTAATTTCATAACATATTATAGCATCATGCTCTACATTACAGTATTCAAATGTTCCCACATCAAAGCCATTTGAAAATACTGTTCAACAAAGTTGGCATGCTCTGCAATATTTAGTTGCTTCTCCACTGAATAACAGACCAGTCTTTTCCTTGGGATGTCAGCTTGCTGCTTCAGACATCTTAAACAGAAATTTGTTATGACTTTGAAAATGTACAAAATTCAGTCCCAGTGCATGACTTCAGCAGGAGCTGCTTTTAGGACTCTTTCCAAAATAAGGAGTCTGCAGACTAGAGTGAACTGCAAATAGGACCAGATGCTTTTGTACATGTTTCTTCAACTCCCATTGAAGCGGCAATTTACAATGCAGCAGTTTACAACTGGTAAGATACAATGTTACTTAAGATTGCTGTTGATATGATATTAAAATGTTTGGCAATGAGATTTATAACATAGAAATCAAATTAATTATAACCCCTGGAAATATATAAACAAATGCAGGTTCACAAATGCTGAGGGGAGTTGATTTTGTTTTCCTTTTTTAACTAGTAAGTTCTTCCCATTCTGCCACGTTTTGCCTACAGTCATGCTTTTCCATTCACTGATTAGATTACCATGCTGCTTGCTAAACATATTATGCTCTTGAAAGTCACTCAGAAGCTCCAGCTGGTGCAGATGCAGTGACCCGCTTCTTTAGTCAAACTGGTCAGAAGAATCACACTGCACCAGTACATTAGTTACTGCTTCCCTTCCGCGTGCAAATTAGCATGCTTTTTTCACTTTGAGCCTTCCATGATCTGAGACTTAACTACCTCCTCATGCACTGCTGCAAGTCTCTTGAGAACAGCTGAGACCAAGTGATTTAGTAACATTTTAGCTGCAGATGAGAACATCTAATTCTTACCAGACTTCTCAGCTCTGGAGTTTTCATCCCCATATTCTGAGAGTGGCTGGGGTTGCATCTTCTGCTTGCAGGAATTGTACCACTTTGATTAATTAGATCTGCTTACTTTAATGATACTATCATAGTGATGGCTATGCAGCTATATTGGAATTAAGATCCTACTTTTACTATATTAGTCTTCTGCTCAAAACATTAAAAATAGGATTAATCTCAACTAATGTAGTTACAACATAAACTTCTCCAGCTGAACAAATTGTCTAGCCTTCCTTTAGAGTCAGTGAGGAGAAATAGAAAGAAAATAATTCTTGCTAGTTTAAGATTCAGATCTACGGGGATCACAGTGGAAAGCAGTGATTAAGTCTATATTGTATAAGTCAGAATCACAGTAGAGACCAATCAATTAATTCTGAGTGTGCAGGTTTGGTCACAGAGCACTGTGCAGCATTAATTTAAAGTAGACATTAAAGCCCAGAAACAAGAAAGCCACATTATCACAATTCTGTTGTTGACTTATTATGTCTCAGAAGGATCAGTGTCATCTTAACACAGCTAGTTTTTGACTTCTATCAGCTCAGACATATCTGCAACAGGATACAGTGCAGACATGTCCCTTTGAAATAGCTGTATCAGGTCTACTAAGATCAAGCATCTTCATACTGGTAGAAGTGCATCAATGTCAAGGGTTATATATGTTTAAAATCAGGCCCCAAACTGACATAGTTATACTAGAAAGCTATATGGGTAGACCAAGTCCCCCTCTATTGACCTTCAGGGCACAGTGCAAAGCCCATCTCTTTATTCAGGCTTTCCTCCAGTGTAAATAGCCTTTTTTATTTTATTTTTTTTTCTGATTGCTCAGCTGGAGGGTTAAGGACATTACTCTTGTGTCTTTGTTGTATTATATCATAGGTAATTGAAAACTTAAGAAGTTTAATCTTCAGGCAGGCAACAGTTGGCAACGTATCAAATTTTATTGAATGGTTTTAATGTGGGGTGTACTGTGAGGCCAAGGGCAAGGCAGAGAGTTTCGGCTTTGTTGAATCAAATTTGGAGAGCATGTATTTGGTCTCCATGTATACTCTATTCATGTAGAACATCAAAGACTTTTTAACCATCCAAACCTTGGAATTTTACCTCTTACTGCTCAGGCTGACTTGTATTGTTTACATGTTCCCCGTTGGATGTAAATTTCCCTAAAGCAAGTATGCATGCCAGTGTTATGGCTGTAAAACTTACAGATTGTGGCTACTAGCAGTGATGTCTCTGCTGAAATACTCCACAGAATCACATTTTGTTTCACTAGTTAAATAAGACCTACTAAGTCAATGTTTGTGCATATGTAGCCTCAAACCTGCAGTCTGTATTCTAGTAGCATTTTTAAAAACAGCATTGGGTGGATTGATTTTGCTTGAGTTTGGTTCAAGATCAGTGATAGAGTAAATGTAGCCCAGACCGCCCCAGTGTGAGCTACCCGCTGTTACATACCTTGGCTACAATTTAGAGGAAATGCTTTTAGGAACAGGAATATCATGCAGTCTGTGTCCTGAAAAATTGCCTTTCTTATAGCTGTAAGGCTGGCTTAAGGTGAACAGAGATGATCTTCAATTAGTTCGTATTGAATAAAATGGATATGCAGGGACAAGGACTTTTAGTAGGTTACTTAGCAAGACGGCTTGAAATTCAAGCTGCAAAAAAATGCAGTCAGAAACAGGAGAGAACAGTGTGTCCAGAGCTGGAAAATGCAGATTTTAAGTCCTGGATAGGATTATGGTTGGTTGGTTGACTAGAATGATTGCCAAATGCACTTTCTTTAGCCCATCACATGACTATTCCACTAGCAAGCATAAATTTTTGAAATTTTATATCCAGTAAAGTGATTTAAAATGGATTCTGTACCATAAAATAGTAATCATGCTCTATAGAAATCTTCTTGGTTTGCTTACACGGTAATGCTCCCTCTTCTAAATGTGAACTGCCTTTCTGACATCTCCCTTTAGCTCTCCAAGATACGTTCATACCTCCAGATCACCTGCAACCCTAATTCCTATGGGGTTTCTTTGCTTCCATAACCTCTTAGATGCAACCATCAACACTGGTAATTTCTCATTCAAGTTCTTGTGCAACATGTGAATTATTTTTACTGTAACAAATGCAGTTTTGTCCCATACATGTCCACATGAAAAGTTCCTATTCATCTCTTCGATCATGTTACATCTCTGATGGCATCTCTCAATTGGTTCTCCTTTCTCTAACAGATCCAAGATAGGTTCCTTAGCTCAGTCACAAGGCCTTCATGACATACTGCATAATTCACATCATTTATATGCAGTATCCAAAGGTACTTACCTCTTCTTATCATGTAAGTTGCTTTTGCACATGTCCCAGATAAGCACTTCAATGCTTTCTCCCTTGCTGGGGTGAAATTTTTTGTAAACCTATTCAAAATTTTCTCTGTCTTCTTTCAAGACTGACCTGAAAGTCATCCACACCCCAGACCATTGCTTACCATAGTTAACAGGAAGAAAGATCTAATATCAAGGTGCTGCTTATCTACAGCCTGCATTGTTTCCCATTGGGGCATAAGTAATTGTTTACGTCTGTCACCATGCCTGTGCTGTGAATGGAACAGACATCAACGAAAAGGGTTTTGAAAGAAGTCTGTAGCAAATTAATTGATTGCCGTATGATAACTGAAGGTGCTCAGAAATATGTGAACTCTTTCCTTCCCTGTGGAAGAGGGCACTGTAGCTATGAGTATGCAGACAATTTAGTAAGACTATCCAGGGAGAAGTAACTAGACAATAAGGGTCTAGAGGCAGAATCTCAAGCAATCACAAATTAAGCACTGTAAGGTTTATAAATCAAAAACAGATTTAAACCTCACCCAGGAATTAGTGTTGAGTGTTGCCTTAAATACAGTTTGCTATAGGGGAAACATAAGCGACCTGTATTGCTCTTTGAGAAGTCTTATGCCCATAAAAACTTTGATCTCAACTAAATAAAATGTAGCATTTTGGAGCATGATGATCATAAGGCCTAACTTCAATAATTACAGAAAGATCTAATACAAATAGAAACAGACATTTTGGCACATAGACCCACTTCAGAAATCTGCAGCAAATCTCAGTCTCTTCCCTGCTATGAAAAAGAAAAGGCCTGTGATGGATTTGTCACAGAACTGAAGTATAAAGTGAAGAATTTCTTTGAGAAAATAAATTTAAAATACCTGTAATTTACTAGATATAAATAAACAAACAAACAAACCTACCTACCTACTTTTGGTGCAGAACTTGTTAATTCTACCCCATATTTCCGAATGTCAAAATGCAAGCCATGGCCACTCTTCCACTTAGATCAAACAAAACAGGCAGGCTCCCTTTTCCTGATGCAAACAACAATTTAGCTACAGTATTAAAAGGCTGTGCCCCATAGAGAGTGTAATATGAGATACTAAGATCACAATAAAACATTATACAACTTGTGTTAAATTGTCTGAAATTACTAAAATAGTTGAGAAGGTAGATGAGAAACCATTGAAGAAGTCTCAAAAGAATCAAATTCTCCATCTCTTATTTTTTCTAAAAATCAAGATTATACAGAAGTAGAAAATTAAAAAAAAAAAAAATCCTTTACAAACCTTCCCAGTGTTATATGAATGAAAAAAATGCACCAGCCTTGTATGAATGAAATGAAATGTCTTCTCATATCAAAGCTGGTAGATTAACATACCATATATTGATCAATAGTAAAACTAATCTGAATAGATTTTCCAGTAAGCCTTGAAAATACACGTTTCATTATCAAGCCCATTCACGTTTATGAGCAAAAGCACCAGTAGAACTGAAAGAATTGCTAAAAATTTTAAATAAAGAAAAAGGAATCCTTTTACATTCTGGCCAGCTATCCTCAGGATGTGCTACAGGTCCCAGGCTCCCACTAGTTTCCATGGGAGCACTTAGTACACATCTTGGGGCAGAATATTGCAATTAACTGTCATAGACCTCCTCACACCAGCACTGTGCAGATGTTTGTGTAATGTACCTATCTTACAAGTTACTAATCAGTCTCTGTTAACTTAGTGGGCTGTGTGTTGTCCATTGGTATCTTGGTGAAGACATGAAGTCATTGGCTGTGTATTCATAATTTTTAGGGCAGGGCTGAGAACAAAGCTGCTTCAACCTGTAATTTGATAGCAAGAGCATTCTCAGTCTCATGCTGCTACTATAGAATTATCTGAGGTTTCTGTATTTCCTCCCAGCATGTCCCCATGCATGAAACTGGTGCAGGGACTATGATACCATCCTTAGCTATCAGAGGATCCTCTACAAACTGAAATTTCCAGCTGGTATATAATTCAGTGACAGAAATAGTTCGTGTAAACAATACAATGTAAAGGTAACCCAATATAATATAAAGGCAAAATTGAGCCCTGTGACTTTGGCAGAGCTCAGATGTTCTAATAAACTTGCTGGTGCCATGTTGCAATTTTCACTGTGTATACACTGGATATAATTCAAAATAATATTTAAAAAATGGCAGTTTAGCTGACACATGGCAAAAAGTGGTAGAATTACTATTTAATACACTAATTACACTGTATGGTTATTCTTTTTTATACTTATAATTTAATTACTGGTAAGGTCTATAATTAGAATGTTTACTCTGAAATAAAAGCTTTAATGAATGCAGTCAGATTTTAAAATACATGTTAAATATGAAAGTGAAAGTGCAGTAATGTATTTATATGCTCAGCATATACATTTGAGAATTAGCTGAAGTTACTCAAAAAACACAGCACAGTGTAATTATATTCTAAATAAAGTGTAACTGCAGCGTTGTTCATTTATGTACTATAAACAATTTGTTCCTCTTGGAAGCTCTCCAGTATTTCAGTATGACAATGAAAAACAGTGATGTTATGACAAGAAGTTGTCAGAACACAAAAAGTACCAGATTGATATTATCTTGATAATCCGTGCTGCACAATTCATATCAAATAAGGAGATGTTTTCCTTGAAATGTTCTCAAATGAAGTATTTTGTTGCTAAGCATTTATTTTATTATATTCTTCACAAATGACAGTGAAATGAGGTCTTGGTTTTAGACTTTTCCCTAGGCATATATAAGCATCCCCTATTTTTAATCTTTATTTATCTTTGTTAAAAGTTTCTGTGGTAATGATAGATTAGTTTCCATTCATAGGTGAGAACTGAGACACAAATAGATGAATAATGAAAATATAAGCCACATCTTAATCCCAACTTCTAACTTAAATTCTACATGTATTAACAGACCTAATATTTCTAAGACAATTATGAAAGAGGCTTGTTGCCCCATGTACCAACTGCAGTGCAGTGTTCCTGATGAGATGTCTGAAATAAAAACTCATGCATCCTCTTATCTGAACGGTAGTTTAACAGCAGTTAACCACAGTATGCCTTTGCTCTTGCATTCTTCATTTTTTACTGAAAATTGTCTGTTCTGATTCTCACTTTCTCTCACCCTTCTCTCTATCTTTCATGCTGTTTGTTTGGAGATTGAAAAATCTGGATACAAGCCACCTCAACGTCATTCATGAAAGTACCATATTCTGGTATAGCTCCAAGAATAATGTCATGACATTGTATTTGGCAGGCTTAGGCATAGCAAATACTCTTCAAACTTCTGATTACCAGAAACAGCTGTTACCATTATCTTACAAAAATATTCATAGAATATTTTTATGATTGTGCCTCAGTGATTTCTACTTCTCCATGGCTGTTTCTTAAGTCCTTTGGTGTGATATCACAAATTCACTCTCCACTGAGTTAGCTGATCAATATGTGTCTTTTACCTCTGGTGCCACAGCTGTACCACTTGACACTAAGGTTTACTGAAAGCAGCAGCAGAAGGAATCAAGTCACTAGTGGTGGAGGGAAGGAAGAGAAATCCACTTCAGTGCCAAAGTTCCACCATTCATCGATGTTCTCTAGCCAATAACTTGTTTAAATTGCCACCAAACCATTTTTGTTTAATTAGAATATCAGAATTTCCAGCAAGTCTGAAGGACAAAGCAAGCTGAAATGTTAGGTGGGAGATCAGTTTTGTTCACTGTATTAATAATAATACTCATCGTACCTTACTAGAGTAGACAAGGCTTGGTAATTCATGGCCATCAGATTGATGAGGAGAATTTTATTGAATTACTGAAGCTTCACAGCAATGACAATGAGACCCTGGGAAGCTAGCTGAAGAGAAAACAAGATTACACAAGTCCAACAATTCAGAATGAAATCATCAGTCTAATGAGCCGTGAAGTTATCCACACTATTGTAAAGGAAATTAATTGTGGTTCACAATACCATTCTGTCATAGCTGATAGAACTCAGGATTACATAGATACAGCATGTAGGAGAAAAGTGTCCATCTTCACCACATTGACCCTGGTGTGCAACCTAACAAAATTTTGGTTATAATTTCTTAGCCACCAATACTTTTGAATGGAAAAACTGCTTACTGACACTGAGTTACATGTTGGCAATGCACAATGCTCATGAATAAATCAAGAACATTTTTGAGATAATGTTCTTAAGTGCACATACTTTCAATTGTATGCACATTTTGAAATGAGATGGGATTTGTAGATCCTCTAGTCTACTCCTCCTTCATAAAAGGACAGTTTTAATAGAATCTAGTATCTAGCTATATGAGATATTCAAAGGAAATTAAAACTGCAGGAGAATGGGAGAATGCAACTGCTAATGTGCTTGCTTTAATGTCCCACACTCATAAAACTCCTGATGATTCTGAAATAAAAGTTTGTAAGAGAGACTATGTCAAGTAAATTTTGTCAAAGAAAGGTTAATGAGGCAAAGAACTGACTCAACTGCATCTATTATTAAATAAGCAGAAGAAATTGTCTAAACATTAGACTTGGATCCAACAGCACCTCTGCAGCCCAAAACTTCTTCTGCTATTGTGCTGTTAGAGGAGACAGCAACTTTATATAACCAAAGGAAAAGAATTTTTCAGACTGCAGTACCTCAAAGAAATTTAAGCATGTTTTGTCCAACTGAAGACCTTGTTCCTGTAGGCTGATCTGAATGAACGTCCACAGTTGGAAGGAATATTTCATGTTGATGTGAATGAGGAATTTGCTGGCTGTGAACCTTAGTGAAAAAAACATCATGATTAAGAAATATCCCCCACTCAGAATCTGACCGTATGAAATATAACTAGAGACATTTTGCACACTAGAACAACTCCTGTTGGGAGCACGCAGTCTGGTAACTGTCTCAGCACAGCTGCAGTCCCTTCAGTGTGACAACTTCACCATCAACTGCCACAGAGAGGCTGTGAGTGCAGAGCTCCACAGTTGAGTCACCTCCAGACAAGACTGAGGACAGATTAATTTATTTTCCTTTTCTACCAACTTTGCCTGCAGTGTTTGTTATTATACTTAACAGCCCAGAGATTCACAGCACATGCTGTTTCCCCAAATGTCTGCTTTGTTAGGAACTGTCTAGCTTTGAATGCTCTGCAAGCATCATATCATCATTTCAGGTCGTATGAGGGGAAAACATACTTTAGCAGTGCCTTTACCCTTTATACAAAGCCGTGTATTTACTTAGAAGAACAACAAAGTTTTAGGCAATATGCTTAATACATGCAACTTAGGAAAAGGAGCAAAAGGAGGATCTCAGGCACCCCTTGTTAAAATTTCACCTTTCTACTGAAAAGTTTGTTTGCCTGTTGTAGCTTATTCCCCTTCTCACTACCAGTGAATCAGCCTTGCTGGACATGACACTCCTGAAACTCATAAAAATAAATCAAAAGTGAAAATCTGGTGACTTTGGAAACGTTTTGGACAGCAATCTAATCATACCTTTTCACTCAAAAAGCTTGAAGTGGAGGGGTGGATGAAGCATTAGCACTATGAGCTACCATAAGATCAGGGGAATTAATTCAGAGGGAGAAATAGCTACCAATTACACAGAAAAATTGCTGTCAAAATTCAGTAATTTGTTAAGCAGGTGATGGATTTGAAGATATCAGTTGAAAACTTGAACTTTCAAGAGAATTGCGCAAGTGGTTAAAGTAGCCAGAGTAGTGTAAGAAACCATCACTTTACCTGAAAACTAATGTATTCTGGCCTACTATGTGACCTCAGGTTTTCATTTTAAAGTCTTTATTTGGGGAAAATATTTGAATCTGTGAGAATGTTCTGACCTTCATGTATCAGCCAAAGATTGTATTTGATGGGAGGAATAGAAAACAGTTGCCAATTTGAGATGCTTTAGTCCAAGTTAAAGTATAAAAATATACATGGAGAGATAAAGAGTTTCAGAAGCATTTTCTGGATAATTTGGGTGTTAGAATTTCTTTGGGGCTAAGAAGCATTACTTTAAAAATTTATTTTAGGCAGTGGAGAGATTGTAGTCTGGTTTTGTCTTAAGTAATGTGTGCAGAGACATCCATGCATCTTGCTGCATCACAGTTTACCCATTATGAGAGGAAATAGAACATTTTGAATTTTTTTAATACTTGAAGAAAAATTGATGTTGCAGAACAGTAACTGTAGTGAATCAAGCCCAGAATTTTGTTTCTAACAGCAATAGAAGCTAAATGTTTCAAAGGAAAATATATACTATTTATGATTATATACCACTGTAGATTTTAGATCAAAAACCTTACATCCTGAGGGTATTTCCTTTACCTGCTTCTGTTCTAGTGAGGTAGAAGCCTAGTGCATGCATGATTAATTTCCACATTCCACTGCAGTAACTTGACCAATTTTTAAGTGAGGTTCCTCAGTGTAGTCTGTTCACCTGTTCATTACTCATCTTCCATTTTCATGCCGGACCAGTTCCTTACAAGCACTCATACTACAAATTTCATTACTAGTCTCATCTTGCTATCTATTGCTGCTCTCGAGCAACCCTGTTCACCCATACCCTGAAGGATGTAAAAACCTGCAAAATACATGCATTACGTTGTTGCTAAGGCTGATTGCATACTTCACAGCACCATGACCAGCCAAAGTTTGCAAGAAAGCAGTGCAGAAAACAAAACCACATCAGCCAGAAACACAAATTTCTTGCACATCCAGTGCATACATATATCCTTCCACATCCTCTTCTGCTGAGACACAGGTTGTTTGTATAGGTGTAGTGCTTTCTGCTATCCAGTAAACAAACACGTTTGCTAAGTAAGGTCACTTAAAAGTAAGGACCTCCATGAATTAGCAAACTGCCCAACTTCAGGTCAGTGCACAATCCTCTCTTGTCCCATACCTTACAGTAGACTACATTCATAGCCTGGCTTGTAACAAGCAATAGTAGAATCTCATAGTTTGGAAATGTAGATACTCCCTCTAATTTCAAAATTATAGGGAGGATAGAAGAGAGCAGACCTGGGGGGATTTTCAAGAATACCTAGTAATGGAAAGAGAGAACTCAAAAGGAACATGAATTTTATTGGGGTAATATAGAGAACAGCTCATCAGTGACAGTAGTTGTGAGGTGAATAGCTGTCAGCAGAGCTACGTCATTTTTAAAATAGTCAAATTGTCACCCTCAAGAAAATTCAAGGACAGCGAACCCCCAAAAGTAAAATTCAGCTGCAGCAGCCGGAGTGTGTACCCCATAAAAAGACAAGAAGTAGTTCTATGTCTTACCACCTATACACTATGAATCGGACCCTCTTCTTGTTTCTGTTGGCTCTTCCACAGCCCATATATCTCCACTCACATCCTGGACAACCAAACAGCAACCGTAACTCCATCTGTAAGTGTAACACACCAAAGCAAACACTTTGGCAGGTTTCAATCTTGCAATTTCCTCATAATAATTAATACCAAATGTAGAAAAAAATCACTTAAACATAGATCAGCCATTCAAACATTTCCTAAAATATTAGAGAAACACAGCTGACAGCTACCATTTTTCACTGTATCTCACTTTCCCAAACATCCCAAACATGCAGAATTACTTAAAGTGTAATTCATGAAAGCCACACCAACCGTAGAGTAATCGTTGTAACATAGGAACTTATGACCAATAAACATTGTTTAAAGTACAAGGCCGTATGCTGGTGGCTCTGGATTGAGGTGGGAGTATGTGGGTTGTGGCTGATGTAAAGGAAGTAGTTGGGGTTGAGAAGAAAAATTGATCAGTGGACTGTAAATGGGGTGTGGAATGATTTAACCACTTGTTTATTTTCATTTCTGGGCTGTGAAATTCAGGAGCCTTGTCTCAAAGCTCATGAAGATCTGGTACATGAGTATGTGTCTGTAGTGCGTGGGGATGTAAAGTAAAATTAAATATACATTGCAGTACATCAAATTTTCCTGGAGAGGAAATAAATTAGAGTCTGGTTCTTGCTCATGCAGAGAAATAAAAATCGTGTCATTTAATTGAGAAGTTATGAGATGACACCGGTAGAAAGTGAGTGAAAGAGAATGAAAGCCAAAAGCTATAAATATATTACTCATGCCTAGTGTTTTACTGAGAGTTTATGGAAGAGCGTTTAAAGAACGGATAGAACATCATCTAAACGCCCCCTCTTGTGTTTGTTCTGAAAACAGCAGGTCTGTGCTCGATAGTGAGACAGGAGAAATCTGCTTTTTAGTTTGTAAGTCCCTTACAGCAATGCTTAATGACGTTTTAATGACTATACTACACATCCTAACTCTGAATGTAAAGACAAAGTCAAGTACCACGTAAAGATTTTTGTAAAAATGAACTTCAAATGTGAAAAAATGTTTTGTAAATATCAGATCATCTCAGTAGAAGAAATCCTGAAGTTCTGAAAAAGCTTTTCCTTACGGTGGAATTTCAACTGTGCTTTGAAGATGCAAGATATTCATATCTTCAAATGTATTCTATATTTTACAATAAATTTATTGTAAAAGTACAAAGTAAACAAATGGCATGTGAAACGATAGTTTGTTGAAAGGGAGGCATAGATTACAAGGCTTTAAGAGTGGTATTCAAAGAAAAGTCAAATATGTGCATGAAGTTTCACTAAAAAAACAATAGTGTGTATAACAGGTTCTGTTGCTGTTCAAATCTAAGCTCAGAGATTGCACATGGGTCAGTGTTAACATCACATTTTGCCTGCAAACCTGACCACTCAGAGAGTGCAGTACATTTTGTTAAAGGTTTACTGCCTGTGGCTTGAAAGCACTAATATTAAGTACAAAAATTTGAAACCAAAAGAGCTGTTTTGGCACATGTTTTTATAGCTTGCATTCTTGAGGTTTATTTAAAATCTGACCCACAAACTACTCTGATGCAAACTTGCTCATTTAGATGCTGGTGGCATTATTGGTCATTCACTAGTCTCATTTGACAAAGTAAGTATGTACAACCATTTTTGCAGTAAAATATTACTATTGCAACACTTGCTGTCACAGAAGTTTAGAAGTCCTTTACTTCATTGGATAGGCAAATGAGAGGGATAGCAGATTGGTTGGAACGATTAGGGGACATAAACACGTGTTGGGAAACTCGTAACTGGGCAGACAAATCTAGAGTTAAAACAGAAGAAACTGCTCCATGTTATCAGTTGCAAGATGTCATTTCATTTTTCAGTTTCTAAATATTTGAAGAATGTCTTCTTGTGCTGAAATGCTGAGAAAACACATACACAAACAGATATTTTTCAGACAGTTCCAGCAGGCCTTGACTTTTTTTGTTGTTGAACCTCCATTAATTTCAATGAGTGTTTTGACTAAGGACCACTAAGAGTTATATCTCAGTCTTTTGTCAAGATTCTCATACTGGCCTTAGCTCTTACCAGTCTTCATTCATGTGAATTCCCCTGCAAGTGTGGTCTGTCCCACTGTTTTAAAAAAGAAAAAAGAAACACTCCACTCCTACTAGTGGAGTCAGTCTTACAGGACTTGGAACTGAATGTGCACTGTAGTGGCATATGGTAACTTCTGTGATTATTCTTATCCAAAAAGTTGGTAACAGTTATAATGCAATTTGAAAGCTTGGACATCCTTTTGCTGGTTTTGCTGGTGTAGGATGTTTCATGTTTCATATGTCACAAAACATCCCCTGTGTCTATACATGCAGCTGTAAAGCAATCATCTCTTTTGTGATTCAGTCCTCATGGAAAAGTTAAGCTCTGAATAGACAACTGCTAGTCATTTCATTCCTATCTTCCTCAAAATGTTCTTTAAGAAGTTCTAGCAAGAGTGAAGGCAGTAATTTCTCTGTGATTTCATTCCAAAACTAAAGATGGGAGAAATCACATGGAATTTCCTAGAATCTGTGTGCTATTATCCCTCAGCTCTGTAGACCCAAAACGTCTTTGGCAGATTTTCTTCTACCTCTTTTAGCCAAATGCATATTTTTTCCTTTGATGGTGATTCATATTACGAGCAATTAGGTCTTGCTCAATATTATCTTTCCATGTTCTTCTTCACTGGCCTGAGGATTGAAACTCCTAGCGATGGCTGTCCAAAATAAGCCTCACTGGTCTGTCTTCTATCATCCTAACCACATACTCTGCCCACTCAGGTCACTGGGATTTCACTCCATTCACTGCAGTTGGCTCTTCATAGACCTCCCACAGTCCCTTGTTCAATAGTTCTCTCCACACATCACTCTCTCGAACTGGCCCAAACATTTATCACAAGACTTTATTCTCAAAGATCTTTAACTGTCTTTTGTTCTTTTTTGGTAAATGCCTTTGTTTCCCATCCACATAAAACAAAAGATCTCCCAGTGTTTCTATATATTGGCAGCTTGGTCTTACTCTGCAATTGCCTTGACCTAAACATTATCTTCAGAGAAAAGCAACAACTGTTCCTCCTTTGTCCTAATTCCACATTTTCCAACACCAAAATGTTGATAAAGTTTTCTGGAATTCATAGCTGAAATATATGATTTGGTAATTATCTTTAGAAATTATGAGTTTAATAGTTTTTATTAAACCACTATACTTACCAGATTTTAGTCATATTTCATTCATATCTATCATAATGTTTTTTGACTGTTTTCTTTTTCCCTGTCAACTAAACAAGAAAGTTTCAAAGCTAAAATGACTTTATTCCAGGTTTCTAGTATGAATTATGCATGCATTATCACATGTACTTATCTTCCCAGAGCTATTGTTATATTTCCTGTTGCTGACCACCAAGTTACACAATTCCAATATTGCATATTGTTTCCAGATTAACATGGAGGTTTCCCATACAAACAATAGTTTTATTACATTTTACCCATATTTACATTTTTAAAAAATCAAATCCTCTAGTATTTGATTCCATGACAGAGAGGGAACATAATATGCTATAAAATTAGCCTTAAATCATGTAAATATCCCCTAATTCCTTTAGCTCCAGGCAAAAGATGGTATCTCTGAGAGAAAAGATTTTTAAAGCTTAAGAACTCCTACTTTGCATCCAAGCAGTAAAAGCCACTAAAGTATTGCTGTTACCTTTGTATCACTATTTGTGAAGAACAAAAGACTTTTTAAGCAATGAAAAGCATATTGGTGCAATTAAAGTCTGTTAATAACAATTGAAAGTATTTTAATAAGTCAGTGAAAACTGGGGTTTTAATCTTTGGTGAAAAGATTTAATCAGGAATTTCTAACAGACTATAATTGCTGTAAAAACTGCCAACTTGGTAAGGAGTTAAGAAAAGAATTTATCGCCTGTTCATCTGTCTATATTCTTCCTGTTTGATATTGCCTTGTAAGCTCCCTCATATCCATAGCTTTAATTTCATTCTCATACTTCTTTTACTGTTCAGCAGAACTCAGTATGATCACAACTTCTGCCAAGTCTTAAAATTAGCTGAGCTGTAAGGAATTCCTGTTTGGAAGTGCACTGTGTTGTAAATGAAAGTGCAAAATAAAAGCATTAACCGAGAAAGAAACAAAACAAGATTCAGTGTACAATGCAATGAGAGCACAAGGAGGTTGGACGTTGTTTTAATAGAGTTATGAAGCTGACTGTGGAAGAAGTTACGCTCTCTGCTAGATGTTTTGCCAATGGAATAAACAGTCCCTGACATATGGGAAATGGACAGCAGCACACAATAATGCCAACAGACTCACTTAAAATAATTTATAAATACTAGTATAAAGAAACTGCTTTTGCTTACAAGTGTTTTATTGGCTGCAAACCTCTCACATTGCAGCTTGCTGGAAAGGTATCAGATTATTTAATACTGTCTTTACATAGATAACAGGAACTTGCCACCAGAAAGATTTTGCCTTACAAAAGATGTTTCCCGTGCCATTTTACTCAAGCTTAATGTTGCTAACCTGCACTTCATGCAACCAGGCGTGTCTGTCTTCACATGGGCCTTCAAGTCAATGGAGGCAGGGGAGTTACAGAGAAACCTTGGAGGCAGCTTCCATGTATAAAATGTTCATGGGAATCCTCCCTTTACCCTGCATTTTGTCTATCCTCCTACGTAGAATGCACGACCTTTTGACAAATGACTGTTTCTGCTTACAGGCTTAGTCTAGAGTCTCTGAAGTAAACAGAAAGACTTTCATGGTCTTCAATAGCACTTGATTCCCAGTGTGTACATGTACAACAACCTATCTAGATCAGGGCATGCCAATGCTGCTGCGATTATATAGACACTAGTTGTAACTCTGCCACAAAGGCTCAGTTATCCAGGCAGCAAATCCACCCTGTATTTACAACACAATTTTGGAGTCCAGGATGAGTCTTTTTAAGTCTCCAGGTAAATACATTATCGTATTTTAGCCCATAATTTGTTTAAAACTGGGTCTGTCCTTCAAGAAATTTAGCATCTGTGTCAGTGTTTTCTTTGAGTCTGGTTACACATAATGGTAATCCAAACACATCAAGATTAGGGCAGTCTGGCACCTAAATAACTTTAACTCTGCCCTTCAGTGATACCACAAGTAGGGAAAACATAGGATTGGGGAGTCTCATGTGCTTTTAAAAATGAAATATAATCTAATTCAGGATGAAAAATACAAAATACTTTAACTATAATCATATAATTACCACACAGTTAAAGATGTTTCAGAGCCTTAATCTTCATTGATTACCTTAATGAGTGGATCTCTTTTAAGTTTAATCACATTTTCCAGCCTTGACTTTGATGTAATTGAAACAAATCTGTACAATATATTTCCTTGAATTAATTGTTTTCTTGGTTTTTACACTGTCTTAATTTAGTTTTTTATCAGGGCATACCAAGTAATTGATTTCTAAAATGAATAGCTATGTGCCTAGATCAATGGAAAAGCTCATTTTTCAAGAGATTTATATAGCATGTTAGAAAATGCTTTGCTTAAATTCAATTAAATATCCTACCCATAGGATATACAGGGAAATTACTGAGTTTTATAGCTCAGTAGATATATCTCCATCTAGAATATGAATATGCATATCTTCTTTTACATAATAATCTTTTAGCACAGTTTTTCACATTATTTTATTTTTGTACAAATTTCCCATTATTACAATGATATTGGAATTTGGTCACATGACATATTTCATTAAACACAGTTCTCAAAGCCAAACACAAGAAGTAAGTGTTCTAGCAGGCAAAATTGCAGTTTATATATGTCTTTGTCTTAGAAGTACATTGTCTACGCTCTAAATAGGTTGGTTTCCCACATGTTGCTACAAATTGCTCTGTTAATAAATGCCTTTGATCAAAATCTAGGGAGGAGCACCACCCTTTAATTACTGTATCTATTTCTTAAAGCCACTCAATAGTAAAGGCTAATAAGAACAGATTAAAAGTTACCAACAGCCTGAGATTTGGAATGTAATTGAAAGCTAAAACACCCACAAATCAGTGGGGTGCTGTTTAAAGTGGAAAAAAAAAATTAGGATCATGAACAAGAAACACTAAGAATGTGTGTTTTATATGTTCTGGTTATGAGGGCTATCTTTGCTTGTTATCAATGTTGAATGACTAATGACTAAGCACTGCATTTTGCACAGGTGGTAAATTAAAGGTTGAACTTTTAGAACAAGTCATTGAAAGGTTTACATGTAAAACTGTCCTAGATATGCTTTCATTTTTGTATCGAAACATGGCAGTCCAGACCTGATATGCAGTAGCGATACCTACATTTGTGAAGTCATAGACCTTAGAAACTGTAGGAAGAAGTAAGGCTTAACTTGCACAGTGCTCTCAGGTCCTGCTGGAGTCAAGAAGGGGAGCTTGCAGTCATGCAGCCAGACATGTGAGGTGAACAGGGAGGGCAACCACTGGCAAGCTCTCTGGAGGCTGTGGTAGTAGTCGATATAGCAGAACAGTGCCTACCAGTTAAGAAAATGATGGTGACAACAACAGCCATTAATATGAAGCTTTTAGAAATACCCCGATGTAAACTTCCTTTTTGCCATAACCATTTTCAAAACAACTGCTGATTCAGTATCACCCAGTCTGTGCCACTCCATGACAATAGTACCTTACTCTCATGTTGTCCCATTACTTCGAAAGGGGAAATTCAACCTCAGTCCAGTGAAATTTAGACAAATGGTACCATCTAGGAGCCTGATGTAATGGTTGTAATGCTTGCTTTAATGTTTTACTGAATCAGGACTAGATCAAAAGAGGAAACAAAGAAGTAATTCAAGGTTATGGGGGGGTGGGCGATAGGGGGGAATAAGTCAAGCTCCAAATAAAGAAACACAATTCACTGAACTATATGAAGAGTATCTAATTTTGACAGAAGTATTTTACAAGTGATTGCGTAGTAAGAAGAGCGATTACCATGAAAATAACAATTTGCTCTGTTCACTTTAGAACTTTTGGAGTTAGCTTAAAAATATTTAAGGCTCTTTGACTCCACTCTTAAGCTAAAGTTTCTGCCAGAGTTTTCCATGATGTGTATCCCTTTTGCTATGCGCTCCCTTTGACTGGACACTAGGAATCAGGCTTTGAGACATTTCGTGTTGCATATGCTGGAAGAGACACATAGTATGGCTGAGCAACTGATTATACCTATAACCTGAGCCTATCCTATACTCCATGCTGAGACAGAGACCTCTCAGAGACCAAACTTGTCCCTGCCTTCAGGCAGTTTCTAGTCCATTCAGGACAATTATTCAGGTATTCATAAATGTGCATTAAAATTAATACTTTGTTTATACATACATGTTTTCCATGAAGCTCACACTTACTTCTAGCCACTGGGAAAGTCCTCAGGGTAATAGTAAAGCATGAAATATATCCCTAGAGTGCAAGAATGTGAAAATAAAAATCAAGCTAAGAAGAGAACAGCAATATGATAATTATCCTAACATTAGAGCTGAGCTTGTTTTAGCTACTATCTAAATAGTTACTAGCTATTTTACGCATATAACTATCATGTAATTACTATGCACTAAAGACTGGAGTAGTCATTGAATAATTGTATTTGGTTTATTTAGTTGAAGCTCATATACTCACAAGCTTTTCTTGTCACTTCAAAAGGGCTAAGCTTTTACCCCCAGCTTAGCTACCTCACTCAGCTCCCTGCAGAAAGTGAGAAACCACAGATGGGATTTATTTTACCTAAATATAGCTGCCTAAAGGTTAGGACTCTAGTCTGCACCACTTACCCAGACTTCCTGTATAGCCAGTGAAAAACTACGGTCATCTTCTTATGCAATAAATTCCATCTACTTTGGGTGCTTTATTACAGCTCCAGCTACACAGCTATGAATCTATACCTATGCTTTCCTAAAATGTCATGGAGGATGCACTGTTTCTTCCAACTTCCTCTAAGCCTACAGAACACTTCAGGATGCTTCCTTCCTACACTGCTGTGTTTTGTGAGGTTAGCTCTGTACGGCCTTTTCTACCTAGCCTTTAATTTCAACAAATGCTCTGATTTCAGAGACACCCTGTTGATTTTCTTTGTTACCAGATACAGCCTATGAGATGATTAAGCTAGAGTCAGGCACAAATTGCTAAGGGAGGCAAGGAAGAGCTACAGTCAGAAGACTGAGCACATGAGACTGTAGTGATTGCGGCAGCAGTGGAGCAGAGCCATGGTCCAGGCGTTTGGGAGCTGCATTTTCTTGTTTGATCAGTCCTAAGACCTAACTGCTGAGAGGCCATACACAATAGCTTCCTAATCCATCTCTCTGCTGTAGTTCTGACTGTATGAATAAATTACATTATATTTCAGATAATAGACAAACAGGAAAGTTTTAAGGCTTCCTCCTTAGGAGTGATTTCAGCTAGTCTGTTTGTTTGATTTTGCCTTAAACAGCCTTGGAGCCACCACAGATACTGCTAAATTTCTTAGCTGAGCAGCTACTGTCTGAAAATGAGCACCTCCTTAAACTGTTTCTCATAAGGACCTTGCATCTTCAAAGCCAAGTCAAGCCTGTAAACTTGAATTACTTTTAGAACTTAAACCAACATCAGGTTAAGCAAGCAGTTTAAGAAGGTGTTCTTTCCTGCTTTAAGTAGTTAATTAACACTTCTCAGCTCAGACTGGGTACCCAATACATATGTATATGAGGGTTTATTTGGCTAAGATCGAATGGGAAAACAAATATGAGATGTTAGTGTAATCCAGTTTGGGGATTAAAATATAGTTGCTTTTTAATACTAGTTAAAATCTTCAGGTATTCTCTGATAAAGACATTCCCCCTGACAGACTGAAGCTCTTCCGGAGAAGAATTCTGCAAAAAACCCTTTTTTTGCCAAAGCATGCTATTTTCATCTTCTGTTCCTCATAGATCAGTACATGTTTTTATCTTCTGTAATGAAGATTCACAGCTTTTGCAAACACTTTTCGAGAAGAAAAGACTTGAAAGACTGTAGTCTTAAGGGAATATGTAATCTGCTATTTTATTCAATCTTATCTTCATGGTTAACTCCATGGGACAGGACTTGCCTACCAATATGCCATCTAGCCTGTTTCCTTGATTGGAGCTTCTAATTGCTGCTGTAAAGAAAAAAATTAAGAATCCTCAATGTTAACAGCTTTCAAAGTTAAAAGCAATCACTGCAATATAAGCCTAAGAATGACTGGTAAAATCATCAGGGATTTATTTGAATGTGTTCTGGTATTTTTAAATTATCAAGGAGAAGTAATTTAAGTAAGATGTTTGTCTAACTTGCCAGGAAGTAACTACGTAAACCTGAATTTAAATGTCATGTACTTATTCACTGTGAGTTGAAAGAGAGTTTGATGACTCTAGTGTAGTTTGATGTTACATCGAATCTCATGAAACTGCACTTGTAACCCTCAAACTTGGTTGCCCTACTCTTGCATTGGTTCTTTCATATGCTTCCTGCCACGTCACTTGCCTTGGACCTAATAACCAAGTGACCTAAGGGTGCGTTAATACAGTTTGTTGTTCCTGTGGAAAAGTAAACCACCAAAAGGAAAATAACAATTTTCTGTTGCATCAGTTCACTGAACCATCTCATACTTTGCTAGTGCTGACACAAAGAAGGGAAAAAGTAAATGGTCAGAGAAGAGAACGTGACTAGTGCACAGCTATGGGTACCAAGAACTTCAGACTCTGGTCTTACAAGTGTTTTAATTTGATATGAAAATAGACTGGTGTCAAAATGCCCTATAGCAACATCCATGCTGCTGGTAGTATGTTCCTCATGCTAACATTGCATCTAGTTGTAGCTGGGCCAGGTACCTTATGCACAACAAAAGTGCTTTGCAGCACCAGCAAAACCCACCACTGAATTTTAAGAAAAGCAGCATTTTCTGAGTTCTCTTTGGTAAATTAAAATTAAGGTATGTCAGTTCCCTGATCTAGATCATTGGGTAGTTATTTAATTGCTAGAGCTGACACAGGAAGCAATGTCAAGGTATGGGCAGGGACTAAGAAAGGATTGGTACAGCCCTTTCAGTAGTTTGTTCCTAAATCATCTGAAAGCAAAGACAAGATGTGGGACTATACCTAGGCTACAGTGAATACCAGGTTTAGATCTAAAACACAGAGAAGAAGAATAAAATACTACCTGTGCTGTAATTTTTTTACATATTTTTATGCACATTACCTGTTTTATACTTTTGAAGTTCATATTCTCTGCAGGAATAACTACAACAGCTGTTCTGTTAAGTTCATTTTCAGCAAGCATTTTCTTTTTCTATACTGCTATAGTCATTATTCTGAATATCTATAAATAATACACACCATTCTGAAGATAATTTCTAGTTTTGATCTGTTGATTCAAATAAAATGTGTCTCTAATTTACTTCTGAAAGGAAGTATTATATGTGCTGGGTAAAAACATGCCATTTTTTTTCAAACCCAGAAAGAATCTGCTCTGCTAAAAGAGGAGGCAGTGCATAAATCCAGAGCATAACATAAACAGTCAAGGGACTTAGCTGTACACAAGATGTGGATTAGAGGCCAACAGCTTCATGATATATTTTTGTAAGATATATAACCAATTTTTACACCATGTATTTCTTCTCTACATTAAACATCAGGCATGTGTATGTGATCCCTTTGGTGCAGAAGTTTTATTTCTCTTATTTCACACCTTCTCAGGACCTTCCTCCTAGTCACCTTTGGTATTTCTTGCAACTTCAACCTTTTCAGGAGACAAAGGCTTTTTCTTCCACTCTGCTGCACCGTCTTCACTTCTGGTTGTTGCTTGCAGCTAAAACAGGTTTTTAATTTTCAGCCAAAAGCCTGCTTTGCAAAACTTTCAAAGTCCATCTACTGAACATAATGATCATCCTCAGGCATTTTAAAGGGTGATCCTTGTGTGCAGTTGTTCTAATACTTCTTACCTTTTGCTTCCTGTGACAATGTACTGTGGAAAATAGGCATACGACAGTACTGAAAAAAACAACTGCATTTTTAAAAATATAAATAATACTTTCAAAGGATGAAGTTACTAAATATACTAGCTGTCTCACTATATAATTGTTCAGAAAACAGAGTAGGAAACCACAACAGTTGTGAACAAAAAACTAAGGCATAGAAATGTCTTGGAGAATAGAATATCTAAGATGAAATCCTGACTCTTTGAGAGTCAATTTCTCACCGATTCCTACAAGGCCTGGATTTTATCTCTAGCATTTATGCTAGTTATGTTTACCATTAACTACTTCATCCTCACAATGAGACAATAAACTTTAATTTTCTCTTTTCCTTCTTAGAGAAATTTGGGAATGCACAGCATTCACCTACAGGTTTCAACAGCCACAGGTCAGTGTCTTGTAAGTGATGTGGTCACATTTTGAAAAATGCTTGATCATAAATTGTTCTTTATATTGTCAATGGCAACTGGAGGGAGGGTTAAAATATGACACTTGGAG
The DNA here is from genome assembly GCA_028020825.1 of Podargus strigoides. NCBI lineage: Eukaryota > Metazoa > Chordata > Aves > Caprimulgiformes > Podargidae > Podargus > Podargus strigoides. The sequence continues at coordinate 13,905,924 of CM051621.1, forward strand.
CTTGCCTGTAGATTTTCTGTTGCACAAGCCCCAGAAAGGTACTTGATGCAATGAGCTACTTTTAGCCCCAAACATCTGAGGTCCTTCCCATTTTTTACATATGAAACAACAATGTTGTGAGGCCTTTCACCTTTATAAGCTTTCATGGTGTTCATTGTGAAACAGTTCTGGGGAAACCTGGAACTTGAAAGTGATTAATGAGGTTGCAATGCTGCCATTAATTTAATGGAGAAGCACGGAAGATGACCGTCTGTAGCAACAACAGAAAAGACACAAGACACTACCCAGCCTCTTTCGTCTCCTGAGAACAGTGGAGAAAAATAAGGAGCAAGTCAGGTATTCATACCTCTTGATCTGTAGTGCAATGTAACAGCCAGCGGCTTAACATTATATTTCTTAATTTTTAAATAGTTAAATAAGCTATTGTCAATTGAGTCTGCTAAATCCACAGAGTACAGAGGACTGACAAACATATGAGTACCTATTCTTTTGACAGTGAAAACTACAGGACTATGTGTTTATAAGCAGGCCCAGGCTGCAGACATATGATCAGCTATAATGTTAAATTATTAGCATAATCGCTGGGGCAGTTTTGGCCTGTGCAAAAAACACAATTCCCCAAACAGCATCTGGGGCAATAGCCATTATCAACAGCTAGTTCAGATTTGGCCTCCTGATTGCAACAGGAGAATTCAATCATAAAGATGTGAGCTGTGTTATAGCACTTAAACATGGGGCTGCAAAACAGTTTGTGGACTGTTTTATTTACTGGTATAGATATTCTCTAAGTGTGTCAAAGGAGAGGCAATATATTTTGTGATGCAGCATAAGAAGCCAAAAGGACTGATGCTTTCACATCCTTAAACATGGCAGCCACAATTACACACTAAGAATAAAAATAAAGTTAACACACTGAAATTAAAATTTTAATTAATCACACACTAAAATTAAAATTAATATGTATAAAAATACACCTTAATGTATCTTACTATAATGTTTACATTTTTGTTTGGATTATTTTCTTTGTTATAATCTCACTCAAAGTATCATTGTTTTGGTAAAAATATATTCTAGAAATTTATTCTGGTTCAAAAGCTAAAAAGTGTATTTTCTGACTTGCATCATAAATATAATCTGGCCTAGTTTTTTTCCATCACATTCCTCAAAAATAGAAATGCAGAATTTGTAAAAATGTTTGTGATCAGGAAAGCTGGACTTTAAAACATCTTCTGTATCTGTCTCCATGCATTTTTACATGCCTTCAATTCCAAATAAAAAAACAGCAGAACTGAGTCAAAGGAAGCAAAGTCTTGTGCTTGAGCAACATCAGCTTCCTACCTCAATGAAAAAAAGGAGTCTCTGCAGAGGTTCAGAAAGAGAACAAACCAAGGGGTTCTGGCAGTCACATCACTTATCATTGGGTATTATGCAAAAGTTGCAGATTATTCCAATATCAAAGTGGGGAGAAAAAAAAAAGTTATAAATAAGCCAAGATTTAATAGCACTGAAAAGAATTGAAAGCCATTACCAGATAACGCATTTTACATTAATTCAGATGTGTTAAAACTGGTGTAATTTGCTTTTGTAAATAAAGAATAACATCCAAGCATCCATGTTTATCTCTTTCAAAAAGATAAGAGTTCCATCTGCCAGTAGCCTCTGCCTACAAGGCTGGGGTTTTATCTTACGGTATGTTTTCCACATCTAGCAATCAACAGTGACCTTTCCCATGTGGAACTGCTTTGCCATTCTGACTTCGTTTTGATCTTTTTAGTTAGCTACAATTGCACTTTAACATATGATTCATAAAAAGCAAAATCAGGTTGCCAGTGTCTCAGTCTTAATAATCAGGTTTGTGATGACTGCTCTCCTGCACAAGTGTTTAATATGAAACAGTGGAATTTAATGCCAGTAATCACCTGTACATTTCCCTCTTCTTATCCTTCAGCATTAATGATGGTGAGAATTACTTCTGTCTTCTCCAGTTCAGAAGGTGAGAAAAACTTGGCAGCAAGTTTATGTACCTATAATGTTGTTCAAGCTTCAAGCACCGATATATGATATGCATATGTGATAAAATTTCTGAGAAGAAATATGATCAGACAAATCATTATGTAAGTTGTGGTTTCACTTAACCTTTTTAGTCCGTGAACATACTTGATGTTTTCTTACAGCAAATTTAATAAATTCAAACATCCTTAGACTTCCTGGCCACCACTGTCCTTTACTGGTATGTAGACCTTTGGAACTTGAATAGCAGGAGGTAGCTTACACAGTCTGTTCATGCTACCTTTGCTACTTACACTTTAATCTAGTATAAAGCAAATAAACTTTCATCTTCTAGGCACTTAAGCTAATTACATTTTGCCAGAATCTCAAGTACTGGAATCAGTTCTATATACAGCCATTACAAAGCCAAACATCATAAAATCCAGATGCAAAAGACATGGCAACTTAGTCTAACAAATTTTTTTTGGCGTGAAACATAAACAAAACCATAGCAACAACTGTAGCACTTCAGATGTCAAACTGTTCATCAGTGCTTTAAAATAAAAGCTGATTTTACTATAATGGTTATATATATGTACATTATTGCTAAAATGTACTTTGATACAAATACTGGAAGATGTTAATCTATTATGTTGAATCTTTGAAAGTATTTTCCCAGAATAGTAATCATAAGTTTTAAAGTCAATTTCAGTTTAATTTGATACTGTCTATTATTATTTCCATTTAAAGCATTTTCTGCGTTTTCATTTCTATGCCACAAGTACTGGGGGAATTACTGCTTTTTCAAAAACTCTTAGTAGAGACCATAATTATAAAGAGGCTTTTTCAAATCAATCCAACTTTTAACACTTGAGTTAACCCTACAAATTTCTTTCCGAGTCATACTAAATAGTTGATAGAATAAAACTAAAAGAGCTCATAGAAAAGAGTAGGGACATAATCTAGCTGTCTTATTTTTGGCAAAATAACTCATATATGTACCAGGTTGTGTGATATGTGAGCGTCCTGCCTTGCACAGATGCATTAACGCCCTGATTTGGGAGCATTTTACTCCATTCTGCACAGTGAAAACCACTTTTAATATTTCTTTGGTATACATAATCCAGTAACAATATAAATTAGTTCAAAGTCCAGAAAAGATCTTTTTAACTTTAGAAAGCTTTACAGTGTTTGATTCTTCTCCTACATTGATAGTGCAAAACTGTTCCAGCTTCAGTGTTCTGACTCCCAAACTCTCTAGTTCATACTGCTGTTCACTACCTTAGGTTCATAGGGTTGTTTACAGAAAAGGAAGTGCTAATTATTGTGTGGATGTTATAGGATCCACAGTGCGCCTCTTTTTGGCAGCAACAATTCCATTTAAGATAATTTGGGAGTTTTATATCTTATTAATTCATTGTAAGTTGTTTACCACTGGGTTCATTTAGTAAAATGTGCACTGAGAATGAGTGTGGGGTTCAGTTCCCTTTGTTGTTAGAAAAGTAATTTGAAAAATGAGAGTATGGTAATTCCTGGAGGCAGCCTGCGAGCTCATCTGCTTTTGAATCATTATGAATCCTTAGTGCCTGTGAAGCAAACGTGACACCTAGAGTTCATCAGGGATTTCCCGTCATGTCATTTTCAATGACTGTCAAAATCAAAACTTCTCAGTGGGATATTTGCATCAGTTCTAATGAAGGTGAAATTCATGGCCAAAATAAGAGAAGGAGAGCAACCCACATTAGACTAGTCAGTATCTGGGATATAAGAGAATAAGGCTGTAGATTTAGATGTAGTGATTTTTCTTATTATTATTTAAACAGATTTAAACAGCTCATATAAAAAAGACTGAGAAGATCCAGCTCAAAAGAAGCAGATAGTGGAGTCATTCGCAGGGGATTTTGAAGTCTGAGGTAGGGCATAGGTGTCACAGGACAAGCTGAAAATGCTAGTATCCCTTTTTGGCTGCACACTATTGCCCCAGAGCTCTGCTGGAGGAAAGAATCACGTTCATGCTGCCTCAGAAAAAGCCAGTTAAGTTAAATTAAATTGTTAAATTAAACATTAAATACAGGTCAAAGGGTGCTTTTGTAACTCTTCCTCTGCCTTCCTGATGGCAGAGAGAAGGGAGATTGGGCACAGTAGGTGTTGCTTGAGCTGGAGGAGACTGTCTCCACTGCTTCAGATTAAAGTCCTTTGCATCTCAAACAGCGCATGATGCAGGCATTCTCATTACACCAGTTTAGGTCCTAACTACTGGTTGTCTCATCTTTTTCTGCTGTGAGGTAGGAAATGTCTTTCCTTATCACTCTTACGGGTAATCATTATGTCACAGATGAAACTGACAGTGAAAGTGCTTAAGAGCAGAAAGGTGAGATATTCCAGGATTCAACTCTGCTGCCGCCACGCAAAATGCTTGTTAGTCAAAGTTTGGCTAAAGCTGCCTAAGCAAAACTTATATGTGGATTCCATTATTTCAGCACCCAAACACCAAATTAAACTATAAGCCTCACCTGACCAGTTCCCAAAGCTCAATACACTTCTGAAGTGCATGAAACTAGCTGTCGTTGTAACACATTTATTTAAGCCTTTAAAAAAAGACTGACCAGGATTTTTTGTTGTTGTTGTTGTTATATTACTGCTAGCATTCCCTGAAACATGATTATATCAAGGACAGAAACAAAACCAAAACCTAAACCATCAAAAAGAGCATAATAATACTGGTATTTTGAAAGGAGCCAATGCCACACAGATTACACTCCAACTTCTTCACAAGGGATTGTCAAATCTTTTTAGTGTTTAGGGGGATTCCTTCCTCCACCTAAGTAAGCAATAAAGCAGCAATATAAAGTTTATAATGCAGTTTTAACAATCTGTGTTATTTCTTTTCCCATGGATACTGCAGTTTGTAAGCATCCTCACAACCGTCCTGTGAGATTAAGTTCAGGCATTTTGCCTAGGGAAAAGCTAAATATGCTTTATTTACACTCTGTCCTGTTAGCACCTCTCACACACTAGTATATATTGAATCCAAGTATTTTAAGTTTTGCTTCTCCTTGTGCTCTAATTCATGCTACGGAGCCACAACAGAATTTATACTCACAGGAAAGGTGTCCATATTATCCACATCAGAGTATGCATGACTTAGAAACATCTTCAGACATACCATCTATATGTATTTGAGGAACTCTGAATATAAGAGCATTTGAGTAGGTATACCTTCTCTACACAAGAAGCCTACTAAATATATTTAAAATATGCAATATATTTACAAATTTATATAGTTGCATTGGTGCAAACCTTTGCTAAGTTAAGCTTTATTTTCATAAAAAAGTCAGGAGAGCAGGTCTGACATTTGAGTCAATACAGATTTTTGCACAGTAAGGGTCTGAATGAGCTGAAGTATGTAGGCCAGTCTCAGTGTAAACTTGTAATAACTGATGACATTATAGGTTTTCAAATGCATGGGTAGCTCTGGATTACTTAGTTTCCACTAAAACTCAACAGCAGCCAGATGACTAATTTCCATGGTGATCCCTTCCTGTGCAATTTATTTTTCATAGCCATTAGATTTCTAACTTACAAATACATTTTAAAGCAAAATAAGTCATTCTTTTCTCACACATTGCTCATAAACTTGTAGCTTGGTTTCTACCATGATGAAAGTTGGTCTATGGGGAAAGGTAGGGCCTGTGACAAGGGTGCAATCACTGCAGAATTAAGAGTCTGTTTTAATTTAAGCATTTGATCATACCTGAGTATGATAAGCTATGCAGTGCCTTCATATGAAAAGCTGCTGACACAGTCTTCAGACACCTAGGAGGTCTCTTCCAGCCATATATTTTGTTTGGGGATCAATTTGATGTTAGCATACATTTGCCATAACTCTTCATTAGAGTTAAAATTCAGAGATATTATTTTCTTCTGAAGTCAGGGTTCCCTGATGTAGCAAGGTTGCATCTCCCTTCTGGCTCACTGGACAAGGTATCACAGGAGCTGTCTGACACAGGGCATTCAAGGACATTTAAGGACATTTATACTGGAAGTTCAGCCAGTGAAGGCGAATCAGGCTTGAGTCACACAAGCTACATTACCCATGAGGCAGCGTGGCAACTGAAAGATACACATGGCTGCAGGCCAGGGCAAGGCATTCGGGCATGTATCTGTGAAAATGTCTATGCTTTAATTTTTTTGGAATTAGTGACATTGCATTCCAAAGGAAGGCCCATTTCTTCAGATGTCTGCCCTAATAAATGAGGCATTGAAAATATAATTCGCAATACTAAGCTAACAAGGGAAATCCTTACTATTGAGCCAGACATGTGCTTTGCTTCTATAACAAGAATGACAGAAAGAGTATCTGTCAGCATTTGCTTAGACACTTACACATTCAGGTCTTCCAAGTGACATGGATATCTCACTGCAATATTTCAACTCCATTAAGAACAGCAGTTTCTTCTAAAAAAGGGGGAGAACTTTCCTAACAGTTTTTCCTTTTCTTTGTTTTTCCCCCAGATATATAGTTTTAGTGAGAGTCCAGTGGGCCATTAAGGACTGTCTTTATCTTGGCTTTCCTTTTGACTGAGCCTGTTGTAAGAGATGATGTGTGGTTTCCCTTTAGAAGAAGAGGAGTTTTGTGAGTAGTTAAGGGCAAAAAATTGAACTTGTTAGTGGTGCATTCCACACTTTTATGACTAAGCCCGTAGCACATGTCTATGTAACTGGTACATAACATGATACTAAATCAGCCTGCATAACTAAATTGCAACGTACCATTGATTTTAGTCACTAATAAAACACATACATGTGTTTCAAGTGGTTTTAATTATCTGTTTATTATTAAAGCTTGCTTTCTCTGCTGTGTTTCTATAAAGTTGTAATATAAGATAGAATTTTGCTTCCAAATTTAAGCTCAACTGTATTACTTGAGACATTTTTGGAGCAGGCAAACAGTGACAAATGGCTATTTACCAAACTATTGTTCTTTAACTTCAGCCTCTTAAAGGTGCTACAGAAATCATGCCTGAGAGCTGGTGTTCAGGGAAAAATAACAAAGTGTCTGACTGACTGCATGATAAGACTATGTGGTTAGCTTCACAGAAATTAACCACTTCTTGAGCTAAGGCCAAAACAATCTGTAAGCATGACTAGCAAACTCATAGGAAATTGGCTCCCTACCTCATGCTCTGTTCCCTTCTCTCGCTGATCCAACAATTCCTTCCTCTGTGATTCCCTGTCCTCCAATTTTCATTTTGTTTTTATCCCTTCTCTGACAGCAGAATTCTAACTCGCTCCCTTTACTTCTTTCCTCTCTGCCTGATCTTGCACAGCACAGTATGACTTGGTGGCCTAGATGCCTTCCCACGCCATAGATGTGTTTTCTCCTCCAGTTTTGTCATTTCCCTAAGAAACATTCTTCAGAGTAAATCTGCTTAATCTGAGTAACTTTTTCCACATCTCTGACTCACTTCTTGAGCTTTCCATTCTCCTGTATCCACTTATCTCTCCTCTCAAATGGCATCTCACTGACATCTTTGGAGAGGAAATCAGCAAAGGGTTTCATTTTTTGTCTCGCTTTCTCTTCTCCTCCCCAACTTTCTCTCCTTTTCCCTTGAGGCATAGATGCTACAGTGGCTCTTGTCCTCTCAGAGCTCTGCTTTCTCCAGCAGTCCCATCCTGTCACTTGATCACTCTCTTCCATTTTATCCACTATTCTTCCTATAGCTGTTGTCACTTTCACCTTTCAGTACAATCCTGCTGCAGTCTATCCCAGTCACCTCCTCACCCCTCTCTCTACAGCAGCTGTCTTATTTATTTTTTACTTTACAAATTCACTGAATGAAAAATTGAGTTTCTTTCCTCTGCTTCCATCATAGAATATCTTCCAGCCAACACTGTTTGTGTTCTACTAAAATGATGATTGCCAAAGTCTTTACAAACCTTTAGAACACGTACCCTTATCCTGCTTAGTATCTCTCATTCATTCTCATACATTGGCTTGCAGATATTAACAGGAACATAATGGTGCCCTCAGCACTTTATACTCACATAATAAATTTTTAAACAAATACCTTCATTCCTTTGCCAACTTTGTCCATTATGCTTGGGATGAACTATCCAAAACATTGACAGGGCATGGCTTCTTCACAGACTTCTCTTTCCTTGATGGCTGTGGATAGTCAGACAATTGCTAGATTACTGGCCTGCAGAGACCTTTACTTATCACTACTTTCATTAAATTAATCCAATATTGCCTAGTTTCTTTGTACTCACTTGTCTGAATCTGTTCCTTTGTCTTATCTTTAGATGATATTTTAGGCATGACTGTGGGTTTTATCCATTCTTCATAGAACTCTTTCCACAGTGGGGTCTCCATCCATGACTAAGTCACCACTTCATTTCAGTAATAACAGCCATACCTTAAAGGCTTAACTGAATTTCAGCTGTATCTAAATGCACATAATTGCTAATAAACCAGACTCTTATTTTTATTTGAATTGTTTAAATGTAAGGCCTTTTTCAGTAATTTACTCTTCTTTGTAATTAACTATAGTGAGAAACATATGGTTACTCTTTTTGATCTGAGCAATTAGCTATATTTTGAGATCTCATAGGTTATTCCCATTGGATGGAGAAATCGATGGGGTAAATTTGCTTTGATGTTTATTTCTGTTTGTTTCTGAGAAGGTTTATTTCCAAGAAAGAAATTCCTGCTTTCTTGAAACCATCAGGATTCAAGCTACCAGATATAATACATCCTCCAGTCAGTACCCAACCAACAATACACTATGTAGACTTCTCCTAGGGCATTTACTGCCACTGATTCTTTTTATGTCTTCAATCTATTTCTGAGCTTTCCTCCACTTCTTAATTTGAAGTCTCTTGTACACACAGATATATCCGTGCATGTACAAGCTAAGCAAAACTGCTTCACTACTTTTATTTAGATTTGTGTTTTGAAACAGAGACTGCTGCTTGTAACATCTCAATTTTAAAGCTGTAAGAAAAATATTTCTTTTCATACAGTAAGATAGAAATGCAGCTAGAACCTTTGCATGTACTTGAAGACTTTGCTGTTTGTGTGCATTTGGAAGACTCAGTTGTGGCTATATGGTTACTTCATGTGATTATGTGGTGAAATGAACAAAAGGCACTTCACAGACTTTATTATAAACTGTAAATAATGTTGTACAGGCCTTGTTAAACCATATGTAATAGTGTTAGTTTTGCCCACACGTTCCATAGCTAGTATTTTGCTGTCACTTTTTATTAGCACATTATAACTTCCAGCTATTTTATAAGTGCAATATATGATTGAGTAATTGAGTAAGTATGATTGCAATATATGATATGAGTAATGACTGAATGCATAATATATTTCTGTCAGGAAAAATACTTTTCATTTGCCTTATTTTTTTCTTTGCACTTCCAGTTCTAAATTTGTTTGTATACTCTGCTGTACATACCCTGTACGCAATAACCTGTCTCCTAGTGCCAGTCTTGCTGCTATGGGGGAAAAAGCTAATTTGGGATTTTATTTTAATACTTTAGGTCATTTTCCTTGGATCTTAGTTCATGTTGAGATGCCCTTTGCTGCTTTAGTAATTTCATGCAAGCATTGTCATTTCAGCTTTTTTATCCCCCATAAGTTTTCCACCTTTGCTAGTTCTGAAAAATTAGAGTCTGTTCTACCAACGTTGAGATTCACTGAGTAAAGGAACACATGAATATGCCTTCACAGACACAACAGACATGAGTGTGCCCTGCCCTGCTTTTGAGATGGCTGCTTAAGAGCCTATGCTAGTCAGAAAGCTGGTTAGCTGTGTTAGTGCAATGTGGTGTCTCAGCTAGTCAAATTTGCTGAGAATCAGGTATAATGTTTCAGGAGTAGTGCTCTCTAACACAGTTGTATGGCTCCTGGATTGTTCATGACTTGTGCCTACCAAGCTCATTACTGTTTGTCTATGCATAATCAAGGCTAGCATTTTGTATTTTAAATATTGTGTTCTTCACTTGACAGTGTTCAGATCACTGGTGCATTGTCTTCATTCAGCCTTAGATTGGGGCAGATACAGAAAGTTGAGTGGAGGACACCTGCTACAGCTGTATATATGCATCCTCAAATGATACGTGCAAATTTCTGTAGCCCCATGAAAACAAAAGTTCTTTTTCAGTCTCATTTATAGCATAACAAAGTAGTTGTTATAAACTGTAACCTTTCAACACTGATCCTGATGAATATGCAACAAAAAGATAAGGTTTTTGAGAAAAGCATTTGCAATGATCTAACTATAATAATACCTAGCTCTTGTACAGTCCTTTTCATCAACTGATCTCAGAGCACTTTAGAAGGGAGATCAGTATCATTACCCCCATTTTACTCATTGGCTTCATTTTCTTACAGTGCATTGTCTTGATTTGCAAAATGTATACAAAACTCTTTATATTCCTCTTTCAGATCTAATGTGAAGTGGGAGTTATACTCACTCTGGCATGAGAGGGTGCTTTTTGCCTTTCACGTCCTCCAACCCCTATGCACACAGACCCCTCTATTTTTTTCTGACTGAGTGGTTTTGCAGAGCAGAGATCAAAAGGAAATTTATCAGTATCTGTCTCCCTTCAGACCATTGAAGCCAGACTTCTGACAACTGTGTAGCAGCCTTAAAGCTGAAAGAGGCATCAAGAACAGGGAAAGAAAAGACAGAAAAAGAAAAGACCCATGGCTACATTGTCATTGTCAGATTATGGAGGAGGAAATTGCAGTGTGAGAGCACCCAAAGATGCTTTGAAGGTAGGGTAGCAGGGGCTTGGGACTGTGGCCTCACTTGATTGTTGGTTTGTTCAACCCAAAAGTCTCCAGGGTTTCCAGTCCCTGAAGATCCATGAGCTCTGAAGTTGAAACAGCATCCTCATGTGTTATACAGTTGTGGTTAAAGGTGTTCAAAAGTGCTTTAAACACATAAAGCTCATTAAAATGTTGAATCACTAGCAGAACATACCTGTACAACCAGAAATTACAAATACTTCACTGAAAATGCAATTTAAGGTGTGTCATTTAGACATAGTCCTTCCTTCATCTGACTACTAAAAATGAGGCAATAGAGTTCAGAATTTCCTCTGTTAGAAAAGCCCTTGTGTATAATTGCTGCAACCTAGAGCAAAAACTTACAAGTCACTGGTCTGAACTTTTCCAGACTCCAAGGGATTTGGGCTAGGGATTGTCTGAAGTCCCTTGCTTAAATACTCAGCCAAGACTGCTGAGGTGATATTAGACAGCACAGACTCTTTTCAGCTAAACCAGAGGAAAAGAGCCTGTAGATCCTTTTATGTCAGATGTGCTCAGTATTCCTTCAACAGTATCCTCTATCTACCGTACTGCAAGTGACTTCACTAAAAGTGCTGGAGAGAGCTCTGCTTCTGCATTGCTTTAAATAATCATGTTAGTAATGTGACTCACTGATGAAAGAGGAGCAGATAAATCCCTGAGCTCTGAACTTGGAAAGCAGAAAGAAATGATGGATGAACCTTCTGCACAGGTAATTCAATTGGGTTCAGATAATGAATCAAATGTTTAGCTACTTATCCGGACCCTATCCCCCAAAAGTTCTCCAAACAGTTATATCTGATACTGGGACTTCATCCAGCTCCCTTTGAAATCAATTAACAGACTCTCACTGACTTCAGCAGGGGATACATCAGGCCCTAGGGCTCAAACAGGTTTGCCCTCGTGCGACTTACAGATTTTTTTGCATTTTGGCTGAGATGGGGACAATACTGACACAACACTAGTCTAAAGATAAATCTTCAGTCAGGGAGAAAAGGGACAACTGAAAATGCCAAGGACTTCAAAAATCCTCCAGGAAAACCTCCAGTGGCACACCATTATTATGTATTTACTTTCCTGAGAAAATATTTGATTCAGTTTGGGCTTTGTGGGGGAAAAAAAAAATCAGATCTATTCTTATTTTGATCATTCTGGTTCACCTGCATCAGTAATATGCATTACATTTCATTGTCAGTAGACAATTTTGAACTTGTTGTCTGAAAGATGCATTTGGTTAGTGAGTAAGACCCGATTTTTAGAAAAATATTCAGATTTATCTTTGAGTTAAACAATGGCACTATACAGAGCAAATTCTCTACCCATGGTCAGGGAAGAGTTTAGAGGTTCCATATGGCAACTGGCACCAAACAAAAGGAAGCTGGTCGAAGAGGTTAATTAATTGGGACACATCCTCTCAAAGTTTTGCACAGTGTCATTACTACCCAGAGATATTCAACAGGATGCGGTTACATTTCATCTTCTTGGCACTTCAGAAATGTATCTGAGACCCCATTGTTGAGCCCTTTTCAGCTTTAAGAGCTGTCAGTCCCAATACTTTTGTGTGACAGTGTAAATAAGAATTGGATATATGTTTATAGGGAGGTTGTCAACATAGAACTCATGTATTTACAGGGAGGAAAAAAACTATACATCTCTAGTAACTAGAAATAACTTTTTTTCAGGGAACAACATTAAGTTTGGGGCTTCTTTTTAATAGAAAATGTAAAACATTTCTAATTGAAATGCAAAAAAACCTATTTTATTTTGGAATTAAATACATTTTCCTCATATTATTCTTGTAAAAAACTTTCAACCAACCATTTTCTCAGACCCTGATCAACAAAATTACACTTTGTGATAGGAAAAATCTTTGTGGTGAGAAAATGAGCAAGTCCTATTAATAACTCCTTGGATTTTCATAACTACTTGGGAGATATTTCTAGACTCCATGGTTTTCCTTCCAAATTAACCTTGTTAATGTGAAAGAGAAAAAAGAACACAAGTGTTCTAGTCTCTATGCAGTAGTTGGGGTACAGTTGCATACCCTTTTTATTAATCTCTTGGTCCCTAGACATCCAAAAAAGAGTACAAAAAGCTTCAAGGAAGTGAAGCCACAGTTCTCAATATGGTGGTGCCATTTTAGGCCATCTCTATGGGAATACTGAGATCATCAGGCACAGCTGACAAGAGCAGCTGTAGGGATAACTGTCTACCTAGTGTGGCCATGCGCAGGCTCCTTCTCTAGGAGCACAAGTCACTCTAATAGAAAAAGACTACATAGAACTGTGACAAACAAGACTATATACACACTAAAGTGCATATTTCTGGCCCCTAGTCTGCAGCACAAAATTTGTTTCATGAGTCTCTGTGGTGTGACTGTGGTCTCTGAAAATTTTGGGGAAGATACAATTTAGTACATGTAAGTACTGTACAAGGAGGCACAAATGCCAGACAGAATTGTGTCCAAAACATTTTTAAATCAAATTTTCTTATTATTAGCTTCCACTAGTGTTAAATGCAAATGGAAAACAGAGTAGCCCATGTTACTTGTTTTATAGCTGTTTTCTGACTAGGTTCATAGTCTGGTTCTCAGGCACTACCTAGAGTGTTAGCTGGACTCACAGCACTGGAAGGGAATGCTCAAATGCAAAACATGTCCCTTTATAATGAGCACAGATCATGGCAATATTTCCATTCCTACTGTCTTTCAAAAACCAACTTCATGAAATGTAATTTGAGGCCCTAAACCACATGGCACAGTCCTTGTAATGGTAAAAAAAAAACCATCTGAAACAAAATGTTCTTTTACCTTCTTAGTTACTATTTCTGGAAGGTGTCACATATTTTTAATTTCCACTCAGTTGAGGGTGGTTGTGGTGAAAGTTGTTTTTGTGGGGAAAAAGGCAGACCTTATATTGGTTCTGCTAAGAACTAATGTGTTAACTTCACTGCATCTGATGCAGAAAAAAAAAATCAGGACTTCAAGTATGTTTCCTTCTGTAGCTCTTCCTGTCTCCTCTGAAAATAATCTAATATTGGTCTTATCAGCAGCAGGTTACCTTTCACGTCTGAATCTGTTACTTGTGGTACAATGTAGAGAGTGCTTGAGAAGACAAAGCATGCCTGACGTGCCACATCAAAACCACAGGAATGTCATAAGGCTTTTTCCTCAGTCTACATTTGTCTGAAGGAATTGGCCATAAACCCCAGTGCCTTGTATGTGCCTATCCCAACAATGTCACTGAGAGATGCAGTTAGGCAGACAATGCATTACACTGGTGTCCAAAGGGTGTTCTGGAAATATCTCCCAGAAGTGGGCATAAAGATTAGATGATTTCTTCAGAGAGCTGGATGATGGTGACCTCAGGTAAAGGACCTCTAAGTACAAGATACTAGAACATAAGGCACAGATAACAGTCCTATTCAGAACAATTCATTATTAAAGTCTAAATTCTAGAAAAATGACAGAAAATCCCCCATTCCCTAGTGGTTAGTCAAAACACAATGAAGCTCTCATTCAGACTGTTTTGGACAACCGGTGCTTGAGGAAAACCACTTTGTTTTGTGGGTAACCTCACAGGAGAATGTGTTCTTCCATTTAATTTAGAAAGTACTGGGAAAAGTAGCTTTGGCTTCACATCAGCATAGTGGAGATCAGATATAGCTCATCAGTGGTAAATCTGCCCATTTTTGAATGTTATTTGGGAAGACTGTGCTGACATTGAAGTTTCAAGCCTGGTGCCACCATTCACCAGAGACACCGACTCTTTTTTGTCTAATATGCTCATACGAACCAGTACCAGTTCAATTTCGCTGATGGAAGATACTGCTTCTGAACCACTCACACATATATTTCAGAAGAAGTCAAAATCCAGCACAGAAAACATATCTTCTTTACAGTAATAAATTAATTTGTAAAAAAAAGATGTTTCCTAAGACTACAGCTACAACCACTGGGACATTTCTTTGTAATGAAATGTCTCAGGTGGTTTCATTCTTAATAGTCAGGTCAAACTACACATTGGCAAGTCTAACTGCTCCCTGGGAAGGCATCCTAGAGCACAGCCATGACTGAATACAAATTAAACTGAAAACTGGAAAAGCAAGGCCAACATACTGGATAGCAAAGCAGCAAAATTATACATAAAGCCCTTTCACTTGCTTCCTTCAGCAGGTCATATGCTGAAGTTCTTATTTGATTCTTACTACCCTTTCTAAACAAAAACATCATTAAAGTTAAAAAGTAATAATTCAACAATAAATCAAAATAGAAGGCAGATTTGGGGATGGGGGGGGATAAACTGTGCTAAGGTTGAAATTTTCAGTATTGGATGCATGAGAACAGGCACATTTTCTAAGTACGTAATGAAGCAACCCAATTCAGGGTAGTAGTATCCACACAAGGAATGCTATTTTCTCACCTGGAAAATTCCTTTTCTTGCTTATTCTCTCCAGAACTCCCTCCTCCTTTCTTCTTTTGGTTTTCTTTGCTTATGACTATACTCATCATGATTGCGATGTGTTTGGAGAAAGAGAATGTGCTGATAAACCTCCTCATTTGGTTACAGACGCAAAACGGAATTACTGCAATTACATATAATAGTGGCAATATATTTTTAAAAGCCTCCCTGAAGCATCTGTTTTGAAACAATAATGAACATCACTCATGACTGAGATTAGCTGTTTTGCCTTATTTATGTTCCCCTATTTCCGAGAAACATTTCAGGAAAATATTTAAGGCGGAACAGTATAGACTTGCCATTGAAGTTTTGTGGCAAAACATGCAAGAAGCAGACTTAAAAACAGAGATTACAGTCACCTACTGAATTGCTCTAATTTCTTAATTAATTATTCCCACATGTAGAATTGAGGTCCTTAGGAAACGTGTAAGGAAGACACGAACTCTTTTTGTGCCAAAATAAGTGGTTGATCTTCAAGACTTCAGCACCGCTTGACAGAATAAAATCCCTCCCCATAAGCTCTACCCTGGAATCTGCTGTGTGCCAAGCACTTTTGAACTGTAAATCTCACTTACCTGCCTAGGTGGGTGCTGAGCTTTGCTGAAACTCTGCTCCTCTGATAGTGCCATGATGATTGTTCTAGAAAAGTGTAAGAGTTACAAATGTCTGGGTTTTGTGGCTTAGACTGCAAAATACTTTCAGGACAAAATCCAGATGTTTGTCCTCTAAAAATACATGTGCCTCTTACTTGACCTAAAGAACTATCTACTGACTCCTTATGTATGTCTATCAATCAACGCTGTTTTCTTCATTCTACATCAATTGATGGACACTTGTATCAGACATACTTTTCTGTAGAGAGGGTGCATACAATCAGCATATAAGCCTCAGAGTCTCTGCTTTTTATCTGATCCTGTATCACCAGAGTCACTATATTTTTAGACATCGTCATCTCATATTTTTAGACATTTTATAATTAGCACTTTACAATGACCGGAGACTTCTGGGAAACATGGATGATACTAAGCTATCACAGTCTGACCAGCTTCACATCCTTTATTTTGCACAACCAGATGTCACTGCAGCAGGCACGTGCATTATATATGTATTCATTTGTATATGTTTACAGTGAGTGCAGTATATGCTGATGGTATTGTTTTTCCATAAATAAGGACTTAGGCTCCTAAAGTGGCATTTAAATAGAATTAGAGACTTTCTGTCTCACTCATTCTTAACCTGTAATCACCAGTTAATGAATCCCGTTCAAATAATTTAACTTTAGAATTTCATGAGAAGCTTTGCAGTATTAAGTTATTCAGTTCATTTCAGACAGATGACAAAATGTTAGCTATAGCACTATTTAGTATTATAACTACTATCTTCTGAGGTACAGCACCTAAAGTATTGGAAATCAAGCCTTCAGAGGAAGAGCAGGTGAAGAAAGATACAATAAATACAATAAAATTGGACAGTGATTTATAAACAGCAAAATTTCAGTCACAAAATATTCATTAAAATGCAACAGGTGATTATATTCCTGTCCAACTCAAATGCATTTGTAGATCATGAGGAGAGTACTTGAGATCTGTTCTAGTGTTGGGTGTCTTGCAAGATTAGACCCATATGAGGTTGTCCTTAGAATTACCTTTTTTACTCATCACTAATCACTTCTACATCCTTTTCTTTCTTAGTCACTTTATTTGTTTCAAGGGGACTGATAGGGCCCTTACGGCAGTCTCACAATGATACTAATTAATTAATAATTGGTAGCAATTTGGGTGTGCTGAAGAGCTGACCTCAGATAATTCATGTATTGTGACATGATGTACTTTACAGTGCCAGCAGCAGAAACAGCAGGAGTGCCATCCTCCAGCTGCCAGGACTAATTATCAGCCGTTTGTCTTTTCCCTCAATGGCAGATTCTGTTTGTTTCCCAACAGTCAATTTAAAAGTCACTTTTAATATCATCATCAGCTAAAGAATACCTGGAAAAAAATGTGCTCACTTTTGACCAAGAAACTGCGGAATGAGTGGAATTCCCATGGTCACTTTTGTTAAATCAAACAGTGAATGGAAGGTAAAAAGCAGATGGAAAGTCTCTCAGAGAAAAATATAAAAACTATTATTGCTTTTGCTAACACAGCAACTTGAAACATAGAGTCCCTTCCTGATGCTTTTATATTATGTGATCAAGCCTATGACAAAGGACCACAGGCTATGTTCTCTATGAAAACTAATTCTGTGTAAGTCTTAGCGGGGATAAGGTGCTGAGAAAGCCATGTAGTCTTATGGAACAGTCCCAGTGTTTGTTGAAGTAGCAGGTAACTCACTGTTATGAATTCTCATCTCTCCTATTACTCAGGACACTCACAACATTAAAATCCCTTCTTAAAATTTCATCCTTCCTCTATAGTAAGGTGAAAAGGTTAATTCCCAAGGCACTAATCCTGTAAGGTGCTGGACTCTCTCAGCTCTCACTGACTTCAAAGCTAAATATTTGGTTCACATGAAAGCCTCTTTAATTCCCCATTACTGTAAGGTATACTTGTATACAACAGTGGGAGCAGTTGTCATTATAAATCAGACAGTTTATCAGGGGAGCTATTCTCCAGGGCAGAGCAGATTCTAACACACCACGACATACTTTATTTGTTAGCCTCAGTTCCACAGGAATTTTATTCAGGCAGACACCTCAAGGCATGCATCTTTTCAAAGTGTTTAGGCAGGAAGCAAAATTCAAATTAGATACACTTACGATGCAAATGCATTATTATTTAGTTCAAAACGACTGAGGCTCAGGAGTCGTAAATCCTGCCATAAAGAGATCTTTCAATTACCTTCTGTTCAGTGAATCGGAGAAGAGGAACCCTTTCCCTAGCTTTTTCATGCAGAACAAATCTGACTCCCAAACAAATATCAATCACCATAATACTCTATATTTTGGCCTCTATATAGAACTAACTCCAAGCTGGTTTATATGGGGTTTTCTTTTAAGATTGTGTCGAACCAAAACCTTACATCTTTAGTGTGACTGAAATCTGAACCCAGTCTTGAATGGCTCCTCCCTTTGTGAGCTGAGCCAAAACTCTAGAGGATGTTTGAAACATGGGGGCAGATCTAGATCTCATTTAAGATTTATTTTCTTTCCTTTGAAATGTCATTTCTCCCTCACCTCATCCCTGTCCTTCATTCCAAACATTCAAACTACAGTTAAAATGTATTACTGCTTTCTTCTGATGTTTCCCCAGCATTACGTTTTTTGGTGGTTCACATTTCCCTTCACCTCCTTGCTTGATGTTTGGCTTTTCTAACATTCATGTACTTATCCTCCTCCTTTTCTGTCCCAGCTGTGGTAGTCTGTTCTACATACCATCTGCCCATTCAGAATACTGCTGCCTTGGTCGTTATCCACTGTATTGACCATGGTATCCATCACAGGCACCTTGAGTCCTTTCATTAATTACTCTCGTTCTGCTGCATCAAATTCACACCTTATTCCCCTAAGGATGCCTTGAACTTCTTTCCCTTGTTTCTCTGGTTTTGTGTTATATTGATCACAGAATCACAGAACAGCCTCGGTTGGAAAAGACCTATAAGATCATCAAGTCCAGCCATTAACCTAACCCTACCAAGTCACCACTACACCATGTCCCTCAGCACCTCATCTACATGCTTCTTAAATACGTCTAGGGATCAGCTACACCAATCTGCTCCACAGGAGCCAAATTTTACATTGCCATCCTTGAGTTTTGCTGCACAAAACATTGGGAAATTTTTATGTCTGCTTCTTCTTTGATCTTCTCAACAGATGTAAAAGCAGACAAGCATATCTCTTGTAATTGCTCTTTAAAAGCATATGAACACCTCTGTCCATGGACAGTGCCTTGGCTGGGACCATCCCAGTAATTGTGAAGTGTTTGCAGTCAGCATAAGGCTTCAGTCAGTACAGTTCTTGACATGAATATCCATTCTCTAGAGTGTCTGCGGGAAACTTCAGTTTTCTCACTGCACAGTGATGATTATATAGGTGGTGGTTTCAAGCTTCTGTATGACACAAACTAAAGGAAAGAAATGTCTCCTTAGATACACAAAGCCATCCCAACAAAAATTCACAAAAAGCCTATTTCTCTGACATGCAGAAACTGTAGGCTGAAGTTCTAAGTTCCTTATATTTAAAAAAATCCTTAGGTCCATGTTTAAATATAATTTGAGGCCATATTTATAACAATACACATATTCCAGCAACATTTTATGAAAACATATATTGTATGTATATTCGACAGAACAACATTTAAATACATTTTCTCAGCAAAACTTGCTAGTAAAGTTCACATTCATCAAATTAAATATTTGGTTCACTCATCAAGTTAAATATTTGGTTGTATTCTAACTGTACACATGTATTTTCTCACAGAAGAAGTGAATTGCTATAATTTTTAGTGTATTTTAAACAGGAGTGCGCTTTTCAGAAATAACAGTGTGGCTGCAGTGCTAGCGAAAGGTGCCAAATAAATATCTTCAGAGGCTGCAATTTTCTATGGGTTTCATCTAGAGACTACTACTTTACATCGGCTGTTGTAGAAGAAATATAGGCCCTGTGATTAGGGAATAGGGGCATGTGTCAAGAGGTCAGGTTTCAATTCCCCACCCTACTGAACCTGCTGCTTCACCTCAGGCCAGGCACCTGATTGCTTTGTAACTCAGTTTGGCCAACCGTGAGGAGGGTTTAATCTTTCCTACCTACTCTGCAGAAAAGCTATAAGGCATATTTTACTGATGCTCATAAAGTGCGTTGCAATATTTGGCTTGAAAGCAAAGCATATCTCCTGTGGTGGTGTTATCCATTGAACTGGTACTACATTTGTAGTCATGGTACGAGTTCTCCAACACCACTAATAAAATTAAGTCCTGATGAGAAGAGTGGCTCCCATATTGTAACTTCCACATTTTTTTTTCTTTTCTGTTTCCTCTTTTCCTGTCAGTTCAGGTGATTATTTTTTAATATTTTTTGCTTTACTTTTTCCAAAATAAAACCACAAAGGTTCAAAAGCAAATAACGTACTTCTCAGACTACCTCTCTCACTTTCAAGCAAAAGAACAAATAAAAACCCCCAAACACACATGTGTTTTAATTGTGTGCATTTTAAATTATTTGTAAATTAGGCTTTATAAGTATGTATAGCAAATAAATACAATGGAAGCAACCACAGTGCCATAGCTTAAAAGATAATATCACTGGTTCTTGAGCTTGTGCAGGCCTGCTTAGGTCTTTATCTGTGATTCCACTATCTAAACAAGAGCTTATCTTTCCTTTGCTGTCCTTATCTTGTTCCTCAGTTGATTGTTTGCTAAGTATCTCAGTGAACAAGACTCAAATGAAAATGACTGTTAGTGTATAATTTGTTTGGATCAGATTAAATTGGAAAGAAGGTAAAAGTGAGAGACAGAGAAAGTAGAATGGACCTTACAAATGAGTAGCGGAGGTCAAAATGAATTAGCAAACATTATGCTTGAAGTTTTTTCTTCCTCTTGTCTGACTTTTCTGTGTACTTTTTGGAAGAGGATAACTGTAACAGCATGTCCAAAGGATATTCTTTAGGTTATGTGAATTTGAAACCTCTCTTATCACTGGAACATAAGAAAATGTCATGGGAAGAAAAAAGAATCTAACACAATTAAGGTTAACATAGTTAGCTCCCTTTGTCACACTGTTGCCTGCTGACAACTCTTCCAGTGGTTGCTATTACTTTCTGTTCTACTATGTATTTCTCATACTGATTAATTTTAACTGCTGTATCAGTGCAAGTCTTTGAAATTGATGCCACATGTCTCACAAGAAGGCTCAGAAATCTGACTGGGATGTGATTTGGAAGGGAGAAGCCAACCAGTCCTTTGTTGTTGTTTTGGTTTTGTGTTGCAATACCAGTATCTGAGATTTGGACTCTGTTTTGTTCAGAAGCAGCACTATCTCATGACTTTATTTCAAGTAGATAAGGTAATCAGAGGATGCCTGGGGAATGAAAAACCTTGCAGGACATCACGACTTGCCAAAGGCACAGCAGGCTAACAGAAGCAGGACCAGGATTCTGGAGATCTCTTGTGCTTCAGCAGCATCCATAAGCTGCTAGTATGTGCATCTTTCCTACTTCTCACTCTCTCCTCAGTTCCTCTTTACTTCACTCTCTCATAGATATCATTCCAGAGGAAAAAATTAGTTACCTAGTCAATGACCCTTCATTCTACCAGCTGGATAATTTTGTTATGGTATCCTTCTTCCATTCCTTCGGGCCTATTTTTTAATTAAGACAGACTTGTTGATTTAAAACCAGAAAACAAGCCACAACATCCCTACGTAACCTCACACCCTTGCGTAACCTCTTCTGATGGTACATTTCCTAAAATGTATGATTTCTTTTTATTTTTAATTTGTCAAGTTTCAGTTTTTAGATGTTGATCCTTGTTAAGAATTTGTCGGATAGATTAAAATCTCCCAACTAACTGGATGGTTTTGAATGGTCTTAAACTATTTTAGATAAATCACAAGTAATATTAAACAGCCCACAAAATGCCACCCTAAAGACTCTGAAAGGACCTCATCTGAAACTCCATGACAGTTAGTAGCCTGACATTTCCAACAGCACACCCTGATCATCTCTTTCGGATTTCAGTACCTACCAGAAAGCTCATTTCAGTAACAAGACTCCTTCTTTGTGAACTTTAAAAGTCAATAGCTCTCTCCTTAGCACTTTCCATGAGAAAATGACAGTCTATCCTTCTCCAAAATAGTATGGTTCACATTTGAACATGAATTTTACTTTTTCTTCCTTGTTTACTGTGACCCTCAGGCAGAAGATCTCAAAATGCTGGCAGGCAGGCTATTCCTACAGGGAATATTGTATCATATGAGAGTGTGTACATGGAGAAGAGCTTATCGTGTTGCAGTGGAGGACCAGTAAGTGTGCCTCTGAATCACCTCGGTGTTGACCAGCTTGTTCTGGCAGAAGGCTTGTGTCACTGCAGGAGAAGGAATATTGATAACTGTGCTGGGCAAATGAAGTTTGTTAGGAGGACAACACTACATGTGAATACTAGCCGGGGTGGATCAATTTCTGCCAAAACGTATTTTTCATGCAGACCAGGCTGTGGTCCTTTTACGCAAGTCTGACTTTCCCCATGGCAGCTCAGTGAATCTAATTTGGGGGGCCGCAGCCCCCGAAGGCTCCGGCAGGCCGGGGGGAGGCTGGCACCCCAGGAACTGCCAGGCTTCCCCTGACCCTGAAACCAATCATTATTCACTTGAAAGCCAGGCTTGCACAAACAAATATTTTGTGTAGCTGTTATGATTATTGTCAGTAACTGTCCCTATTGTTCAGGCGCAGGAATTCCTTTGGTCTCATAAATACTAAACCGAGTCCTCCCCTCCCCCCTTTAACTGTCAGATAATTACACAGTTGGCTTTAGAGTTTAACTTGTCAAAGGAGTTTCATTACTTTGTTCCTTTTGGGCAGCTTCCACTATTGTGCTTTCTGAACACTAAACAGAACCTATATTAACTGTCAGTTAATTACACACCGTTTTTCTTCAGTATTTACCAGTCAAAGGGGCAGGTAGGCTGCAATCCTATCATCTCAATCACTGTCTCTGCCTACAAAAGAATCAATAAAGATGAGTCACTTAGTGTCACCCAGTGTCTGATACTCAAAGCCACCCATTCCTAATTGCCTTTAGAGATGGATGATAATACAAACTTTGAAGTGATAATCAGCCTAATGAGTGGCCTTGCTGAGAGGGTAGATCATGTGTCAGAACAGTTTGCAGATGCTTACAGGCAAACAAAGCCAGCTTTCCTTTTAGAGCTGAGAGGACCATGGCAAGTCTGGTACCCAGAGCCCAGCACAATGGCAGAGACTGGAGCACAGCAGGACGCTGTAGCCTGCTGGTCACAACTGACTCCATCCATCTTGCTCTTTGCCTTTAATCAGCACAGTCAGAACAAGTCCTCCAGATCCCTGCATGTTTATGCTGGATGTTTAGGCAATAACTGTGTAAAAGATAAATTCTCTGATTCAGACTCATTGGATTTAAATAATAGTGATTGGACTTGATAGGTAATGGCCGGGGATCCCGGCTAAAACTACTGACTAAATGTAATTAAATACAATCGAGTGCAGTCAGCCAGGCAAAGGCAGAGACCATAAAAGGCTCATTCAGACAGCAATGAAAACAAACAACGTCAGCAACAAAAACAAAACCAGTGTTTGGTTTGCTAATAAGACCATGATCTGAGGCCTGATCTACACTCAGTTTTTGCACCCAACAATTTGACCAAATCAATAATTCGAAAAAAAGCAGCAACAAACAAACAAATAAACAGAAAGACAAATTAAAATGTAATAATCCCTTAGCCTGGATGTAGTTATATTATCATAAAGACATTTTCTTTTCAAAATAGTTAAACTGTCATAAATTCAGTGAAGTGTGAACAAACAGGCTATGACCATGTTTGTGCTAATGTGACTGTCTCAATATAAAAGGGTTGTTTTGATTTTACAATCCTTGACCAATTTAGCTAAATTTTGACAAGAGCTGACTGTGGACATGGCTCCAAAATAATCTCACACAAAGTCTGAGAATCTGAGGGATTACACCAATTTGATTTCAAAGTATAAATGAAATATATGAATGTGTATGAATGGACTGGTTAACATGTTTAGCAATTCGGATGTAATAATTTAAAACTATTTTTAGGACAAATACTGAAATCTGTATTCACTTTCTTAGTACTAGTTTTCAATGATTCACTGTGAGTCAGGGAGAGAAAGTTGGTGAAAAAGCTGAACAAACGAGTTCAGGATTTGACACTGCTTTAATAAGAAGCTGTCGGAGGTTTTAATATTTTGTAGTCAACTATTTTGCCTGTAAAACCTGTCGCTTAAATGAGGAATTATTGTGATAAACCAAATGAGAAATAGAAATTGTTATAAAAGCTAACTAACCTTTTGAAATGAAAAGCAAGATTATTCCTGCCTTTTAAAAAAACACAGAATGAGGCCTCTTTCTGACAAAACCAATCACATTTACATTTTTTAACAGGTTTTACATTTGCCTTACTTCCTATCTTCAAATCAGTGAGAAAAGTGCAATCTTTAGGATATGAATGGAATTATTTTTTGTAGTTCACGTATGAACAGAAACAGTAGATGAAAAGTTTTAGAGCTGTCTGATTGTATTGGAGTTTTCATTTTGAAGCAGCCTTCTTTAATAAGTGATGTCTAGTAATACTTGCTGTATATTCATATGGAAACTTCAAGCTCCCTGCTATAATTTATATCAGTAATGAGCCCAATCGAACACTACGTGAAACCAAATTCACAATAGGGAGTTAGTTTAGTTCTTTTGGTAAAGAACATGAGAAAGAAAATACTTTACTGAATTCATAAGAGTGTTGCAGAGGCAAGTATCCAGCAGTGGTCACAGGCTGCCAGTGATCACACAGCATACCTGAGGTTCCTGAATTCATGAAGCTGAAAGCACATATGACTGACTGCCAGCACTCTGCTCTCAACCTTGTGGTAGTCAAACTAACTCAGCTCTGCTGAGTTTCCTCATTGGCAGCTGTGAATGACACAAGAGTTTTTCACATATTGAGGCTGTGGGCTTGTTCCCTAAGGACCAACTGCCCCTTCATCTCTGCCCACAAAGCACCGCAGGGAACTGGTCTTCTCTAATAGTGCTGCCACAGAACTTTTGGGAAGTGGTTTTGAGCTGTGCAGGCACTTTACCTTCCTTCTTACCTGGGGAATCAGCTGGGAAAGACCACCCTGGCCATACTAAAGTAATATACTTCTCCAAGGTAAATTCTAACGCACAGTTATATTTCTCCTACAGATAATATTCCTTTAAAATCCTTTTAACTTACACATTTATAGTTCATATGATTCAAGTTAATTTTTAAGTAATAAAATTACTAACCATTTTTTTAAAATCACTGAATAACCCCACACACATATGCACTGGACTATATGCACACCATAGGTTCATTCTAATTTAGGTAAACACAAATGTATTCACAAGCACGCAAATCTAAAAACGCCCTTTCAAACACAAAATATTGCTATCATTACATAACTTATCACTTATAATCACATTCAAAATCTCCATCTGAGCTCTAAAGTGTGTTGGACAAAGGGAAAATTTACCTGTGGTCAGACTTATAGAACTGAAGTTGATAATTTGTGATTAGTTAATGGAAAAGTGCTGACATATGAATTACAGTTGCAAGATTAAGCACGTATGTTGCAGGCAACTATGGGTTGGAAATGAAAGGGTACAATGAATTGAATAAATGGGTTTGGTGATGCATGATAGCTGATACCCATTCAAGTAATCTTGATTTGAAATGTGGATTGTAGGTAGAGTTGTTAAAATCCATGTGACATGATACACTGCAAGGAATTTACTAACTTTTTTTTTAAAACAAAACAGGACTTTTATTGTATCTTTGAAATCCACTCAGTTAATACTAACCTCAGGGTATGAGTTTAATATTATTTTGATATCCCTTATTTGTATCTATCTATCGATATCTCCTATTATTGCATCTTATAGTCATAAAGAAGGGGGTTTTGATGCTCAGTTCTGTACAGGTAACAACCAAATAATCTATGTCTGAAAGATTTCCCTAGATATAAAGCTCCTGCTGGTCATGAGCAAGCCAATCTGATGGAAATATAAACCTACAGACAACGCAAGGTGATCTGGTTGACTAGGCAGCCACACAAGTGGTAATGACAGCACATGGGCGTAGGTTGCCAGTGTTGGCAACAGGTAGGACAGGTCTTTCAGCACCAGCCTGAACTTACATTACCTTAAGAGACGATGTAACTGCACCCTGAGTCAGAGTGCATTTGTTTCTTGTACTATGTAAGCAATCTGCTGGTGCTTTGCCAATAAGCAGACAAAGAAATACAATACAATAAATATGAACTTTTAATAAAAGAAATACTTTAATTTCGTGTTAGAGTGAGAGAAGAGCAGAAGAGAAAAAGACTGGAAAGCTTACAAAAAGATGCAAACTAAGTATGGCCTTGCTTTAAGCTTTTGGTTTACATATTGAGATTTACAGTGATTATGAGTTTAAGCCAGCATTTCCAAGCTCTTTTTCAAACAACTAGCTCTAAGTGTTTCACATATACCTCCAAATTTCCATAAATCTTTCCAGGACATGGAGCTAGTCACCTGCCAGTGGAAAGCAAGTATATCTTCAGGAAAACACAGCAAGGACAGTAAAACCTAGCAACATTATAAATAATGGAAACCACAGGAAGAAATTAAGGTTGTTAAAAATAGTTACTGGAGAAGAAATTTGGCCAAGACATGATGGTGTACAATCCTTTTCCCAATCTGTCCTATTAAAAAGTGCCATGAAACTGGTAATGACACACAGGAATGGGAATCTCCTTTTGTCTCATCTGAGACATATCTCCAGAGAAAGTAAGAAGCCTGTGTTTAAAATGGTTAGCCCTGTATTTATTCCCTCTGTGCCAGGGTAATTTTTACCAATGATTTTAGTTGGACCAGATCCTTACTGTTACTGAATAAATTACCAAACCCACTTCCTACTTTTCTTGGAAGTGTCTCTATTTCCCATATTCATCCAGACCAGCTCTTCCCTGAGCTGCAACTCTGTCAAGTCCTACAAAGTACTGTGGCAGGAGAGAACTCTAACTGCGGAACATTTTCTTTAGCACATGTTGTATGGTAGTATAATTTAAAGCAGATAAACTATATAGCAAAAGTCACAGTCACAAAACCAAATGTGGCTTTTGCAAAGTCTTTTCTAATTTTTTAAAGAAAACACAGTATATTATCGCTGTCATGTTAAAATGCAGCCCGATTCAGCACTGGGCTGTATTGCCTTCCCTCCCATTGACTTCAAAATGAATAAGCTCAGCCTGGGTATTTGAGAATTCATCGCTGCTAAGACATATTCTGGCAGGTCAACACAAGCATTATTCATAGGCCTCAATTCAGTCTGTCATCTGAAATGAAAGAGAGCCTTTCTTTAAAAAGCTAAAATCCATCTTTAATTTGTTATCCTAGTAACTGTATCAAAAACTGTTTTAAAATAAATACTGAAAATGAGAGCAAGCTGATGAGCAATTGAAACACAGTAAAATAGACCTGGAAGTAACTGCGGGGCCACCAAGTCCATGTTCCAGCTATTGCAGGCAACCAGCTCATACAATCTTTTTCATAAATATATCAAACTCTGTCTTAAAAGCAGCTAGTTTTATTTCTTCAGTTACTGCTATTGTACAGTTATTTGTATTTCTTCCAGTTTGAGTTACAGATTCATAGATTATACGCCAGAGGGGACCACTGTGATCATCAGGTTTGACTTCCTGTATAACATAATCTGTAGGATTGTCCTGGATTCATTTAAGAAGCCAGTGGTTTTGCAGCCATGAGGTTATTGGGGAAAGGGCACAAATGCCATAGCATCAGTGTTAGACTGATGGGATTAATCATCTCATGTTAACACACTGATTATCATATAGTAAAGGGAAATGTTTCAAAAGAATACTCCAGCCTGAAAAGTAAAGTGAAATCATTTGGACTTCCAGAGAGGTCATGGTTGAAATATTACAAAACTCTCTTTACTCAAAGCAGATGCTTATTAAGATTAATTTAGTGTGAAAAGTGAACCAGAATGCATATAAAAGACAATGCCTCCTCAATTATGTAATAGGACACCTCCTCATTACATTGTGTTCACTGAAGATGATGGTATTTTCCTAGGGGATGTATAACTACAGTTTGCCAAAGTCCCTCTCCCTCATTTTAGATTAAATATCAGACTGCAGAGCATGAAGCCAAGTGAACAGAAACAAGAGAACTCAAATAAACATCAATTTAAATGAAAAAGAAAAGGCCTGTTATATATGTTTTCTAAATACACATGTTCAAAATAGAAAGTTACAATGATGCCAGGATACAAATACAAAGAAAAAACACCAGCACTTAACATAAACAAAAATACCTCTTTGCTACATTTGTACATGGATTGAAATGAAACTCAATCTATAGGTGTAAATATTCATGTAACTTTCACGTAACTGGAACAACTTCTCTTTCTTGCCACCTTTTCTCTTTTTTTCCTGTCTCTTTCTGTGAGCTCCCTCCAGTGTTCTCAAGGAAGCATTGAATCATTTCATTTTGGTATATTCCATTTTTATTACGGGAAGTATAATGATAAGAAAGATTGCATTTATCTAACTTAAAATCATCTGCCTTGAAACTAGATGCTCAGTCTAAGCTGAAAGTCTAGTCTAAACTACGTTGTGAAAATAGGCACTGCAAGAAGATGATGCATCTCACCCACCACAGATGTCCCTTAGAATGACTGGCACACTGTCAAAAGGAATACTGGCTGTAGAGGTGGCTAGAGAATGAGTTGAGATTGTGTATAAACTTTGAGATTATTTAGAATTAAGAAGTACCAATTCCTTCCTTCTTTTCACTTTAGGGATTAACATGAAGAATTTCTGCTCTAAACTGGAGATTCATCAGTTGCAAAAGAGGCGACCAGGAAAGCCTGGACACTGACTCTCAGTCATCAACATGAAAAGAACAAGTTGGCTCTAGGATCCTATCAGGTAAGGTACATTCTGTATAGCAATAATGATGCCTTTGTACAAGTCTAAGCTGAAAGGCTAAAGGGATATGATTACACCCTGGCAGAAAGCATTCAGGGCACTGAACCCAGTACACTGTGGATATGCTAGCCTGCTTGGAGCCAGCTCAGGGATCTCTATACAGTGCTGCTATGCAGGCTGTAAACATGCCATATGTGTTCTAACACCTATTTACATCAAGTTTAACTCCTACTTCTACCAAGATAAGCAAGAATAGAGCACTGTATTTTCTATGCTTGTTCCACTGACTTTACGGAGTTACTAAATTGAGCTAATACAAATGAGAATAAAATTATTCTCGATAAGGCTAGCCTGCCTGGTTTATTTCTGCTGGTTTGGTTTTTGGGTCTGTTCACTGACAGAACAAACCAATATAAGCTGGAGTTGTTTCAGTCCCTTTCTTCCCCAAGCTGTTTGTTTCCGTCCCTTCCCTTGTACCCACACTAGTGCTTTGTGTAACTGGGCCATGAAAAAGTTCAGGGAGCTTAGCTGTAATAAAACTGGGCAAACGTTGTGAGAACATACACAAGTTTAAAGTCATAAGCAATAGAACTAAAGAGAACTTAATTTTGAGCACTCCAATGTTAATTAATTTGGTTTAAACTGGAGCTTTATTTATTGTGAAAGCCACTGTAACAAGCCACTGTACTGCTAATCTGCATGATATTCAGCAGATACGAGCCATTGCCTAACCTCAGAAATGTCAGCTATGCAATTACTCCAGTCTTTCGTGGGTTTGGCAAAGACTTTGTAGGATCTCTAGTGACGTATGCTGGGCCTGATTCAAATCCCAACAACGGAAATGTCTTTGATTTGGCTTATTGTTATTTCTGACCCTATAAATGTGGGGAGCACTCATGCATTAAGAAAGATAGTTTCTCTGACATATTGGTTGGTCATTGCAGTTAACATCAAACGAAACAGAATGAAAATCCCGGGTTGATTTTTCCTCTCTTGCTTTTAAAGCGCTCATAATAACATAAATTCAATGCCTGTCCAACCATTATGGTTTGTTATGTACACACCAGGATTTGAGTTTCTTATGAGAAAATTGAACAAAAATGGTCCCTATTTCACAACTACCTTTCTTATACCATTGTCTGTAAATAACTTGAGAAGCTCTTTCCTTTTCCTCTCCTCTTCTCCTTTAAAATAATTCTTTAAATAGGTTCTTTTTACATTTTAATTTTTATACCCTTTTTGCATTTGTGTTCTACTCATCCTCTTGTAAGGGCCACCCTACCATCACTTCTGCATGTTGTTAACATAGTGTCAATGGAAGATATCATTTAAATACAGATTCTCTTTAATGCAAGACATTAGCATGCTCTGTACTGTGTTCCATGACTGAAGTTCATCTTAATCTTTTATAACTGATTTTTTTTCTTCTCCATTTTTATTAAGAGGTTGGAATTTTAGAGAGTAGCTAGGTTGGTTTCACTCCTAAATCCATAAATCTTGAGAAATAAATTGAATCTGGACCATGTCATGGGGAACTTCTGTGTCTGTTCTGCTTTTCAGTCCTCCTAGGAGGATGGTTCTTGAAAAGTGTTTCTTTTCAACCTTTCTCCTACTATTTTCACAGTGGGCATATCAACTTTATTTTTCTTGAGGAAATTCTAAAGGATTTATTGCATATTTGCTTTTTGCTCTGCTCACTGCCAATATTACTTAGAGCCTGTGGGACAATGTGAACATCCCACATACATATACAATATTTATTGTATACATATTTTCAAGCCAAATCTTCTTGCATCCAACACAGTGGGCAGTGGTGTGTAAAATCCAGGCCTGTGTGGTTTGTGCTTATTGTATCCCATTTCTAAGGCCCCACAGACTGACAGCCACATATGTAGTTGTTAGGGATATTTATTCTCTTCGCTACCTGTATTAAATTATACTTGTAAGAACTCTGAATGAGTTGTGTTGACTGCTGCTCAATTTGTAAGTAAGTGTTTGTCTACTCAGGGAATCTTGTGAGCAGCAAACTAGGCTGTGAATGTACTAGGCACTAAACCAAGCTCTACTTGATGGATCTGCACATTCCTGCACTTAACCAGATCTGCCTCTTAACATTCATCAGTGCCACTCAGAGCATCCAAAGGGCTCACTTTGTCTTGAATGGATTATTGTCATGTCCATTTTCATAATTCTTAAAATTCAGCTACACGGAGTTGTGTCTGGCCTGCCCCATTCCTTCCAGTCCTGTATTTGTTTTACAAGTTCTTAATTTATTTTTTTTTGCAATACACTTTGCTCACAGTTTGAATTTATTATACGATTTGAATTTGTATAGACCTTAACTGCATCTCTTCTTCCACTTTCCATCTTTCCTCTAAGCCCATTGTATTTATTTTATCACTCTTAAATTACCATTCTTCTAAATGCCATCATTTGTCAGACAGCAGTACGTTAACCTATAGAATATGCAAGTCTGCAAGTATTGCAGGTCTAGCAGCAAAGAGACATGGGATTCTTGTATATGCAACACAGAGTTCGTCTGAGTATATGCTTAGCTATTTTTTTCAGGATTTTCAAAATCAGTGGTTTTGGAAGACCTGAACACATATTTCATTACATCTTTTTTCTTAAAAATACGTGTAACGTACATGCTACCCCTGGAGACCAAAACAAAACATTTTCAAGGCATATGAAAATTAACAGCTTTGGGTATTAACAATGCAACATACTCAGTTCTGCAGTAGTGTCATTACAGAATTCAGTAGACTGAACTTCTTTGTGTAAGTGCCAGCTGTATTCTCCTCCTGCAGAGCTTCACAGAAGAAACCATCCAGTCTGCAAGAGTCTAGGAGGGTATGGGAAGTTCTCAGAAGATACTTTGAATGAGCTAAAATCTCTTCAGCAAAATTTAAGACAAAGACCACTGTCTCTATTGACTTTCTATGGGCGTATATGCTGATTGTGGGAAACGAGTGCCATAGGTACTACTGGCCCTATTTGTTCTAATTATGACAGTCATAATGATGATATTTGGGTACCCAGCATCAGGGCAGAGTGAGGACCAGCTGCTTGCTGAGGGATAAGGAGTTGGTTGCAACACCACAGCTAGCAGAACAGGGCCTCACCAGTGGAGCCTGTCCTGTTGCCCCAGAATGAGGGGAGCTGGGCAACCAGGGGCATCTTCCATTCCATCCTTCAGGCTCCTTCCTGACATCAGCACACAGGGAGGCCAGAAGGGATGCCCCAGAGGAAACTGGTCAGGGACAGTCAAGGCTGTTGGTAAGCTCGGACACTCAGAACTCACTGAAATCAAGTGATACATAAATACTTTTAATAGGATCCAGATCTCCTTAGGCTCCTAACTACATCTGGGGAATCTGACCTAAGGCTTTGATACCAGGTTTCCTCTCAGCTACCATTGCTTTCCATTAGTCAGGTGCTATCCAAGTCAGATGAAAATCTGCTTAAAACACTAGCAGCACACAGAGTTATTAGTTGCACAAATATATTTGCTAACTACTGCTGCTGTTGGGTCAAGAAGCAGTAGTGATAACAACACCAAAAAACCCCTAATATACACTATACTGTAAGATTCAAAGCTTTGTAGGATAAGCACAGATCTGCAGGTTCACAGTTTGAGTTGTGAGTAAAGAACTGAAGATTTTACCCTCTGAAGTCTTCTGCTTTGGAAAATAACAGTTATTTTGTTGCATAGGTTAAGTACATAGCCCAAGTCATTATTTTAATAAAACTTTATCTATAATGTAATTTTTTTCTGATTGTTTGCTCTTAGCCCATATCCAGGGCTGAACTGTAGCAGTTGCTCTATCACCCAATGACCACTTCCCAGTCAGGAAGCAGAATCAGGAAAAAAGGCGGAATCCCCGTGGGTTGAAATGTAAAATGATTTTATGGAATAACAAAACTAATGTAAATACCAATGTAAAATGTACAAGTTTATACTAATCCTGGTCTTTACAAAGCAGTAGAAGGAGCAGAAAACCAAGAAGAAGAAGCCCCAGGAAGAGGAAGTTCCCACCCTCAGTAAAATCCCTCCTTTTATAATGAGCTTGATGTCAGTGGTGTGGGACACACCTGTGAGTCAGCTTAGGTCAGCTGCCCTGACTGAAACTCCCAGCTGACTCAGGGCTACTCATGGTCTGCCTGCCAAGGCTGGGCTGTGGGTCTGCTCCTGGGAAACCAGGACACCATTTCATCCCTTATCCCATACCATTTACTTCATGCCCAAGTTACTACTCCTCCCATTTCTCAATACATTTGCACACATGCATATACATATATATATATATATAGGTATTAGTCCTTTTAGTCCATGAGTTATTTTTCATAAAGTTCATTGGATTCATTTAGTCTAAAGCTACGAGTTCTATGTCATGAGAGTCCTTTAGGTAGGACAAAACGGTGTGATGTGTGTCTGGAGCTCTAATCCAGTATATTTGGTTCAGTTCATATTGACAAGTTGTCATGAAGTTGCTGATGTTGAGGCAGTCACTGGGTGCCATGTGCTGTGGTTCGTTCTTCATATAGAGGGTTCACTGTCATCTGGCTGTCTGGGATATGCATTCACCTGAAACCCACAATGCCTAGGAAAACTTGTGTCTCCTTTTTATTAGTCAGAGGAGACAATCGGAAAATGAAGTTGTCATTTTTTCCCCTGAATTTCTATTGTTAGACATCATATATACAGATATATTTTAAGGCAAAATTATATTTTACATGAGGAGTTTCTATCTTTTTGATTATTTTTGGTGTAAATTTTGGTGTGATAGTCTAGTTTTAAGAGGAATAACAGAACCTTGATGTTACTGCCAATTGAACTGGTTTCTAGAGGTCAGTATTTGTTGCCACAGACAATACAAGTTGCTTATAGCTGGCAGTTCATATCTTTCTTTCTACAAAACTTTGTTTAATTGTACACAGTGACCATATTTCCTTTGTACAGACTGTACTGTCTACCAATCCTACATTTAAACAGCTTAACAATTTAAACAGTCATCAAATACAGCTTCTCCCCTTTTGATTTTTCTTGATTACAAATGTGCACTGTAAGCAAATTGCCTTCCTTTTGATACTTTGTTCAGTTTGCAACACTGCCATCGCATAAAGAAAGTTACTGGGTTTATGCCAGAGAAAATATAAAGTGTAGAAAATGGATCCCATGTAGTTTTCTATTGTCTGTGCCAAGTTAGGACCTTTGTAGCTGGAGTGCACTGGAAGGGAAGACATCAAGGAGCTTTATCCCTTTTGTTTTCCTCTCACACAAAGGAAAAAGACAATTTTAGGAGTTACCCATGTCTGAGTGTAGATGAACTCCACCAGCCCCTCAAAATGGTAACACTGACTGATAATCACAAGGAAACATTGACTCCTTTTCATTGGCAGGTTTGCCCAGGACATTTTACTGGATGCTCCGTTAAGCGGGTACACCAAGACGTGATGATCAGTACACTGTACTCACACTGCACACAAAACTGTTGTAGTTTTCAAACTTCTAATTCCTCCTCTTCCAGACATGTTCCTGCTGAGGCACGACTGAGTGCACAGTGCATTCGTTTTTACAGATTTACCTCCATTGCTTGTGGCGGGACTGTAGTCCTTTGTGTGTGTTTTGGAATTTTACTCCAACCTTAAAATCTTAAATTTCAAGGTTAGTCTTTTTTAGCAATTACAGGAAGCTCCAGCCTGTACTATTGAAACCTACCTGCTCCAAAGTAAGCTTTAAACTTTCCAAACAGCGTGACTGGGGAAGTGCAAATAACTACTGAGTAGATGCAGTTACTGTATACAGGAAGCTAGGATCAAGTTCAAATAAAAGCTCTGGGCACCTGTTCTTAGCAACTGATTTTAAAGCAGTTGTAATCTTCAAAGCTATCTATTTATGCCTACAGCAGAGGCCCTGGGTATTATATACCTAATGAGTTAGAAGTTTGAGCAACCTTCTTTCACGTTGAAAAGGTACTTTAACTTTTTCCTTTGCCAGATTAACTGTTCAGACCATTTCTGACAGATGAGATCAGCTATATGGAATTTTAATATCATGTTTCTTTTAAAATGTGTCTCTGTTTATTTCTTTGTGCCCAAATGGAAGTTTTAAGACTGTTGAGGTTCAAAATTGGTTGTGTAATATTACTACTACTGTTGTGGGATGTTTTTCAGTATCTACTGGTCACATACATAAAGCACAAATAAATAAGTAAAAGTAGAAATAAAGACACGATCTTGTTTGCAAAGAATTTCCAGCTAAGGTCCTGATCCAGTAAACGGGTTATGTGCCTAAGGATATGTGCCATGTTCTATTGACCTCAATGGGAGTATTCATGGTATTCACAGTGCTTCAGTATGTATATAAATCTTTGCAAGTTGGGAGGTAAACTATAGTATGTCTGTTAACATTTACTTTGCTTTAATGAACTGTAGTTTTTTTTTTTCATCCAAAAATGTATAGAGTATTCCAGTTACTTTGAAGTACCTAAATTTCATTAGAAAATGAGTAAACTATAACAATAAAACTTCAACCAATAAGTTGTTTTTTCTAAAAGCAGGAAGGGAAGTTGAAGTTCAAAATTTCAAAATAACTTTCATATTTCTACAGTTTAAATGTAAAAAAGCAGCACTCTAATGGCAAAAAAAAAAAATAAAAAATCTGTAGATTCTTGTCCAATGGCCACTTAAATGGGAATACATCAAGGGAGTGTAAATGTTAGCTTCATGAAATGTTGGAACAAATTATATAGCTGAATATGCACAAAATCAGAGGCTAATTCTATGACCTACATTTTCAGGAGCATACTACCATGGGCCAAGCTGTGAATTTCTTATTTGTATTGGCAAGAAGTCACTTGTGCACGTGCCTGTGATGTAAAATGTTTGTGGAGTGAGGCACTGGTTATCGTAAGGATGGCAGAACCACAGCATATGAAAACTACCCTAACACACAGCACTGGTGAACATGTGTGAGAAGTGTCTTCAGGGAGTTTCAGACTGGGGGTATCAGTGTGATCAGGACATTCCTGGAACTTTAAGTGTGCTTACTTTGGTTTTGGTAATGCAAAGAAAAGGAAAACAACCAATTTTAGGAAACATATCTGAAAGTATCTGATTTACTACGTGTAAATTCCATAGAGCTTTATTAAATACATGCTTTGCTAAAGTATCTTTATACTGAATTTCTTCATCTTGAAAGAGCAAAGGCATTTGGCTCAAAGTTCAATCAAATGCTGCTGGCATTCCTGGAATGAAAAGTTTAATCTCATGCATTGTCCACTTCTTTAATACCTTAAATATATTTTCATGGTAAGTCCAGCACCGAGGACAGGGACTTAAAAGAGTCTATTCCTTTAATTAGAAATACATACCCGTATCACAATAAAAACACAGTTTTAAATAGAACAATAATAACAAAGTATGCATGAATACTAATCACAACATAACTATGAGGGAACCACTAATCTATAGCTAAGGCTGAGTTGATGAGAATTGAACTGAAAGCAGAGCAGTAACCAACAACCAATGCTGATACTCTGGAGTTAGGAAAAATAGCTGTGGTTGATTAAATTCCAGTCCGCTGGGGAGAGGCAGGATTTTGAAACTGTGTTCTTTGGAGACTGTCTCGGGGAACATGCTTCTGGTCAGTGAGAGCACAGATAAAAACTGCATGGGACCTGCTGGACCCCAGAGCATGATATGGCACGTATATATGTGTAAATATATATAACACCATCACTGGTTATTTGGTCAGAAGTCTTCCCCTCTGTGCCACGCGATTTCAGGCAGCTGGCCCGCTGCACACCACATGGTGATAAAGTCGCTTCAGTAACAAATGTCGTTTCACAAAGCTTGCTTCGGAATCAGTTCGGTTACAAAGAGTGCTGTACTGTAACCGCGTGGCACACCCTCCAGGTACCGGTGTGACCCTCTCCCGGGGGCGGACAGCAGCAGACCTCTGAGGTCAGCAGAGAAGACATCATTGCTGTAGGTTCCAGGTGTAAGAAGGTCGCTCCACTCGTACACCCCGGGGTACGTCACCAGGGGCACACACGTGTGGCCACCTCCTGGGGGATCTCCCCCAGCGCCAGTCCCACGTACCAGTGCAGATCTGCTAACACGTACCAATCAGCCCTAATTAACCTGTCTTTCCATGGCTGTGTTGCCAAGCTAAAAACCTGTCAGGCTACGTATAACAGCACCACCTGCCGACACCTGCCACGACACCATAGCGGGGTGGTCTCGGCGCTGAAGTTTAGCTGGAATATTAACTTTTACTCGGCCGAGTTGCTATTAGAAGGGAGGAGGCCGCAGCCAGTGCCGGGGAGCCGCGTACTGCCCTGCCCCAGCGCCCCGGGTCTCAGCCGACCCAAGCCGAGGGCAGACCGCTCTCCCCAACCGGAGCACCGGCTGCCCGCCGCTGTCCGGGCTCGGCCTGGCACTCCCCGCCGCGGCCCAGACGGGCTCCGCGGAGGCCGAGGGGGATCTTGGCCCCAGCACCTGCCGGCGGCAGTGGCCTGAAGCGGGAGCGCAGAGAAGGCAGCGCAGGCCCAGGCCTCCTGGCAGCCCTCCTGCCCGCAGGGCGGAACGCGCCGCGCGGGGCCGCGTTGCGCGGGGAGGAGTGCGCGGCGCACCGGCCCGGCCGGCGGCTGAGGGGCGGGCCGCCATGGCGGTGGACATCACCCATCTCTTCAAGGCCAGCGTGAAGACGGTGAAGACCCGCAACAAGGCGCTGGGGGTGGCGGCGGGGGACAGCGCCAAGGATGAGCTGCTCAAGCGGAGTGCTGCCCGCTCCAAGAGCGACTTCACCAGCCGGGCCCGGGAGGTGGTGAGTGCGGGCGGCGGGCACTCCCTCAGGGGGAGGACGAGCGGCAGCCGGGCCCGCCGGCGGCTTGCGCCCCGTCAGCGGCTCCGCCTGGGCGCCGCCGCGGGCAGCTCGGCCCATTCACCCCCGCCTCGGAGCGGGCCGCCGCGGGCAGCCCTTCCCCGGGGCCCGGGCCGAGAGAGCTGGGCCCGGAGTCGCCCGCAGACAGCGCCGGGGCAGCGCTTTCCCACAGGGCCGTGGGCTGGGAGAGCTGGGAGCCCGGCGGCTGATGTGGCGGCTGGGGAGGGCTCCGAGCCCGCCTGTCGCCCGCCTCCTCCCGGGCGGGTCAGGCAGGGCTGGCTGCGGCCCCGGCCTGCGGGGGCTGAGGCTGCTCGCCCTGCGGACCCGGGTTCCCTCCAGCCGGGGCCGCGGCCCCGCGAGCGTTCTCGCGGGTGTTTCCCGTGCCAGCTGCCATGTCACGGAACGCCTCCGTAGCACATGGGAGCGAGAGGGTTGGTAATGTTCCACTGCATGGGCTGTCTTTAGTATTGGTTTGGGTTTTTTTTGGCACGCACTGTGGCTGTAAAGTGACGATTTATGTAAATTACGTGTTAAAAGGTAATCTGAACATTTTAAGGTTTGAAAATGCAAGCTCAGAGCAGTTAAGGAATTGCAGAGCTGAAGGCTGACCAGGGTTAATAACAGCCCTTAGTTCACAGTCGTCCTGCAAAACAAATTTGTTGCAGAATGTTTTCTGCCATACTGAGTAAAAGGCAAGGAACAAAGTCTGATACCAAAGCAGGGTTTGAATGACACTTGTTTATAAGGTACTGGACCATATTTTGAAAAACTGAAAAAGTCTGCTCCTTACACTCTGTAAGTGTACAGTGCTTACAGAACGCATCGGCAAGTTTAGGACTAAACAAAGGGTGTACAAGTAGCCTTGTTCTGTCATTTTCTAACTTATGAATAATTTCATTTTTAAGCACAGATATTGATGTCACATTTATGTACTCATTGTACTCTTACCAGCTCTGAGAGTTCTTAAAAACTAGTCTGTTTTGTAACACTTGGTGTTTGATGTTCAGTAGCTCAGTGATTGCTTTGAGGCCTAAGCAGAGGGTGTCAGGTTGCATACCTGTTAAACACACATGTAATTATTAACCATTACAAAAAGCTGATTTAAGTGACTTGTCAACTGGGAGTTCTGTGGTAGGGATCTATCTGCAGTGATAAGACCAGTCCATAAAACTACATTCAAGCTCTTTGTTCATGAGATCTACCTTTTTTTCATGCCACTGCATTTCTGGGTTTTGACTAAAGATATTCCACATTCGGCAGTGTTAAAACAGGTTCCTTCAGTCTTACTCCAGAACAGGTCAGCCTTCTTAATTTTTAACACAATTTTTGTGCGTGTAAATTCCTAGGGTTCTAAAAAGGATTGAAATTTTATCACAGGACATCATGTTGACATTTATCTGCATCATCAACATAGCTGCAACTTTTGAATCTGCCATTCAGAACTCCAGCACTTGGGCTGATGCTGAGGGCAGGTTGTTACCCTGTAAGGGTTTAACACTAGACAGTGTTTGGATGATTTGCCAAAGTGTTTTACAGTTATTTGTGGTTGCAGAGGAAACAAGAGGAGATCTGAGGGTGTTTAGGTTCCATTCTAGATACTCTTACAGCCACAGACTTCTCTTCATTCCTTCCAAAGCTTTTTCCCATTGTCTCTGGTACTGTCACTGTCTGTACTTTGGTTCTTCCTTCTCAGTTTCAGTGTCTGTAGTCCAAATAATTTATAGACTCAGACTATGTTCACACCCACTTCTTCCTCCTTTCTAGTCTTTTCTCTCTCTTCCCTTCCTACCACCAACACTCCCTTGCTTTTGCTTCCTCACAGTTTTGTTTTTTTCTCAAGTTCTGTTGATACTCAAGCCTAGCCTCAGCTTCATCTTCTTCTCATTGCCCAGCCGTAGTCCTGTGCGGTGATGATGTGCTATAGCTACGTCCTTTTCCTCCTGCCTTAGTCCTTAGTTTCCCCCTCTTCACAACTACTATTTCCTGCTGACCCCAGTCTTCCACCTGAGCTCCTGTTCCTTTCTGAGTTTCCTTGGGGCACTGTCCAGGCAACAGAAAGAAGGAGGAAGACGTGGATAAAAGTTTCTTGTTTAATTGAAAGAGCTTCAAGTGAAGGCAACAGCTAATGTCAGTGTGGATGAGCTGAACTCTGAGGGGAAGAAAAAAGTAATTTTTGGAGAAGAAACTAAGGCTAAAAATGTGTTGCTGAAGCATGCCTGCACATGATTTCTATCAACATGCTGATCAGTGAGTAGGAGTGAGATGGACTGGCCTTGCTCTGCTCCTGTAACTCAGTTACATTTGTGACAGTGAGCCAACAACCTGCTGTACCAGACACCACCATTTTAGTGTGTGAATAAAACATTGAACCTGCAGCTAGGAGAATAACCTTTTAGTAAAATAAATTAAAATAATAATTGCTTGTTTTGGACAAATACAGTTTGAAAGCTGCTTTTCAGGCACGGTAAGTGCTAGGACTTGCTCACCTATCTGTGGGATCACACCCTCAGGCAGAAGTCAAACCAGGCTGATGTAGGTGATATTGTAACTTAATGAAAGGAAAGCCAAATGAGCATTTGCTTGGACCCAGGGTGTGACATTGGTCTTGAGACAAAATAATAGATGAGCTACAGCATTATGCAGGAGGAATAAAGTAAGAAAAGTCAATGTGAGGGACATGCTTTGGTGGTGAGTTGCCAGTGCTGGGTTGATGGTTGGACTTGATGGTCTTGGAGGTCTTTTCCAACCAGGGCTATTCTGTGATTCTGTGATTTGATTATGTACGTGTCAAACCCTCTTCCAAATACTTTGTTGTAGCCTCGCAATTAGAAATTTAGCTGCTTCTACCAAGACTATACAACTTAGCCTGCAAATGTAGTCTTTGATAAATGTGTTAAAGAATTAACATATTTGGCTTTTAAAAAGCTCCCCACAAGCTAGTCACTTCTTCCTTGTCTATGTACAGGTGGGGTTTTTTGTTTATTATTTAATCTGAGGAACATATCAAATGGTTAACTAGTGTTGTCTTTAAAACTTGTGAAAGATACTAGTCAGAATCCATATAGGCCAACAGTGGTGGCCCTGAATAACCTACACCTAGTCACCACTTTCATTATGCCTTATTTGGCTGCAGAATAAAATAGAATAGTTTCAGATGGAAGGGATCTACAGCTGTCATCCAGTCCAGCTGCCTGACCACTTCAGGGCTGACTACAAATTAAAGCATGTTATTAAGGGCACCGTTCAAATGCCTC
Organism: Podargus strigoides; assembly: GCA_028020825.1. NCBI lineage: Eukaryota > Metazoa > Chordata > Aves > Caprimulgiformes > Podargidae > Podargus > Podargus strigoides. The sequence goes on from CM051621.1 coordinate 13,946,999, forward strand.
TTAAACATTGACAAGCTTGGGGCATCGGCCTCTCTGGAAAGCCTGTCCCAGTGTCTGACCACCCTCTTGGTAAAAAAATGCTTCCTAATGTCCAGTCTGAACCTCCCCTGGTGCAGCTTCAAACCATTCCCACACGTCCTGTCACTGGATCCCAGGGAGAAGAGATCAGCACCTTCATCGTCACCATTTAATCTCAGGTAGCTGAAGAGAGCAATGAGGTCACCCCTCAGCCTCCTCTTCTCCAAACTAGACAAACCCAGAGGACACAGCTGAAGATCTCCATTTGACATGCTGAGGTGCTGGGATCTGAACCCCGAGCCCTGAATTAAGATTGACATATCGGTGGTTCCCACAGTCCTTCAAAAGGAGGGGATGAGTTTGCCTTTTGGCTTTCCTCCAAGGTACGTCTGGCCTTGCAGGGAAAGCCCTTGGGTAAACGAGTGCCAGGTGTCCTGCTTTGGGGATAAAAGCTGGGACCACTTGCAGGAAGGGTGGAGTGTCTGTCTGTGAGGTGGATGCACTTTGCAGAGTTTCCCTGTTGGGGAAGGACCTCCTGACTCTCCCTGCAGCTGAGCCCGGGGCAGGTTTGGCACTTACAAACGTGGGCTCTGTGGGAACAGTATGTGGCTGCCTCTGTCCTATGTTATCAGCCTCTTGGCTTGGTTGTCTCCCATCTCTTCTATGGGAGACTTTGTTGCTTTGTTTATTCCACCAGTTCTTGGTCCTGCTGCATCGTTCTTTGGGTCACTGGGGTTGATGTCTGTTATGTGTGATCTGTTTGACTTGTTTGTACCCCCAGCAATCACCCATGTACTGACCCTTCTGTGTACAATAGAATCTGGTTACTGGTTTGTTTTACTGCTGGCTGTGTCCTTTGTGCTAGGCCTAGTGATTGGCAAAACACATGCAGATATGGAAATACTGAAATACTTATACAGAGTCTATGTTCAGACCTACTGCTTTCAATGTTATCTTCTGGGTGGGTTTGCCCAGCTTCTTGCAGGTAGAGTTGTGCTGGCTTCACTTGCCCTCCAAGCCATGGGAGCAGCCGCTAGCCCTGGTCCAAACATGTGGCAGCACAGCTGGATGTGGGTGGGCGCTCAGCCCTGCCTGTGGCAGCCACACAGTTGTGGGGTCAGACTTCTCCTTTCTAGCTCATCCCGCAGAGGTTTTTTATCACATTATTAATGTGTTTGAGCACTTGACTGAGATATATTAAGCAATGTAACTCTGTCATATGTAGTGTATTTTCTTCCTCCTTTTTCCGCCCTGAAGGACTTCGAATGTTGCTGTAGAATCTGAGAACTATAGAAATGTTTACTTTTTTTTTTGTATTCTTCATAGACAGACTCTTAAGTGGTGTTTAAGAAGGGAGATTGAAAGTGCTTAGCATTTGAAGAAGCAGCTGGCAAAGTTGTAATAGTTCCTTATTTTCTGTTGAATTTCATTTTTCTTTCCTAAGAGAGCTCTGTGTCTGTGCAGTGGGCTTCTGTATTTATTGTAAAGTTTCATTGCACCTGACAGATACAGTTATAAAGTCCTGGTTTACATTCTCATTTAACATGATTTTTTAGGTGGATTGAAGTAGACAGAGAGAGTGTGGAATATAAGAGTATTGACTTGAATCAGTATTGTGTGGGGAAACTGGTTTAAAGATGGGAAGATACATTTTGTGTGCTCTTGGTATTTTGTGTTAGTTACAAAAATACTTCAACATTCTGTATTAATTTGTATTTTTTTCAAAGCTGACTGTTTTATGCTCAGGTGTACTGTGTTGCTGCAGTCTGTGGGGAGCTGATGAAGATTTTTGTATTGGAGACCAAGTTGGTAACACAAGGATGTTACGAGGTTATCTAAAACCATTATAATGTTAGGTGCAGAGACTGCTGTTGCATGTAATATTGTTTAACTGTGATAAAACTGATCCATCTGCCTATAGGTGCTCTTCTAAATCAAAGATGAATGTTATGGCCATGAACTTTTGAAAGGGTTTTCTTTGCTCCAGCATTGACCCATCACTGTTATTTAGTTTGGGTCTTTTTTGGTCTGTCAGCTTCGTTTTACAGCCATTAGGTTGTCTGATAAGTAATGAAAGATGACTGATGCTGTGTGTTTGGTGAATGTTTTTGGCATCTCTCCACCTGTTCACCAGTTACATATTGACTAGGACCAGGTAAAAAATGACTGTTGAGGTATTCCCTCCAAGAAAGCTACAGTAACAGTGACACACTCTCCATTGCATGCAGTTTATAAAAGACTGTTAGAATTCATTAGTTATATGTTAGTGGGTTTTGGTCAATTAAAACAAAAGCAGCGTTTTTTTTTTTTCATTTTTTTTTTTTTTCTTAGACTTTTACAGTGACACAGCTATTTAAAATGTAGTATATAGGGGTATTAAAGTATGCATTTCATCATACTCTTATAGGCTTATGTAGTTGTGGTGGGTTGATCCTGGCTGGACACGAGATGCCCACCAAAGCTGCTCTGTCGCTCCTCAGCTAGACAGGAGAGAGAAAATATAGTGAAAGGCTCATGAGCCAACATAAGGACAGGGAGAGATCGTTCATTAATTGCTATTGCTGGTGGGCTCAGCCTTGGCCAGCGGTGGGTCTGTGTTGAAGCCAACTGGCATTGGCTCTGTTGGACATACAGGAAGATTCTAGTAGATTCTCACAAAAGCTACCCCTGCAGCATTCCCACTGCTACCAAAACCTTGCTACACAAACGAAATAAATTAGATCTTTGGTATGGTATCAGATTTGAGATTAAGCTGAGTTAATGGGCTCGGTGACTGTAGAGCAAAAGTATTAAATTAAAAAAAATTGGGCTTGAAGTAAGTGCTCAGGGACGAACCTAAGCAGTTCATATGTAGCACAGGCCCAATTTGTGACACTTGTTAAGAGCTTTACCATGGTCTCAAACCTGCAGTTTTGGATATTTTAAAAGATTGTCAGTTTTCAAAGGTGTTTAAAGCTTGAAATTGTTTTAGGATATCTGGCTAGTTAAGCCTTTCTTGTTACTTTTTTATGGCAAGTATGAGCTATTGGGAATATCATCTGTCAAATATGCTTCTTTCTTAGTTATTTGAAAATATTGAAGGAATGAGAACTTACTATCACTGCTGGCTGTTCAATATGTGTTGGAGAAATGGAAGCAGGGCTGATACAGCCTATTAACAGAAATAAAGGTAAATTAATGGTCAAGCAGAATTTCATGGGGGGCTTGATTGCAGCCATGAATGAAATTTTGTGTTTTGCTAGGGAGATTCCCTTCTTCAATTAAAGTTTTGTGAAAAGCTGAAAAATGAAGTGCTGGAGCATGAATTCTTCAAAAGTAATACCAGACATATCTGAAAACATATCCTTGAGAATGGAAAATTTGAAAGGTTAAATGTTTCTAAGTCTTTAAATGCAAAATTTCAGAATGATCAAATGTCTGTGTTTGAAGCTGTTGAATCATAAGGATGCCAGATTCATAAGGCTACAACATCTGCTATTCATATAACTTCTGTGTATGGATTCTGTAGGATGATTAACTGATTCTTCAAAAAAGTTGGTATGATAGGCAAATATTCACATCAAAAATATGTTCGTCTGCTCTGTACAAATATGTAATGAGAAGCAAAAATCCCCGCATAAGCGTTGTCCCCAAAACTAGTTCTTGTGAAATCCAGAACAAGTGACATTGAATATAAATTTTGAGCAAACCTTTTAATTATAAGGCCACCTGACTTTTGTGGTGTACTGCTCTGGCTACACATAGGTTAGTGGTGGGGGTTTTTTTTTGTTGTTGTTTGTTTTTTTTTTTTTTTAAAATTTTACATACTCTGAGTAAAACAGCTTTATATGCATGTAAGTCCAATGTATCTCATTGTTTGGATGCAGCCCATGGGATAATTCAAAATAGCATTGCTATTGGAAGAGATGGAGAGTGATGTTTTGTCCTTGGTCCCAATCATAGGATCTTCCTGTGCATCTTTGCACAGTTTGGTATTGAGAGCATTCTTGTAGGAGAAGAAAGGAATAGGGTTGTTTGTATGTGGTGTTTACAATGACTTAATCTTTGCTACTGCCACTGCATTAATAAAGCCTAAAAAAAGCATGGGGAATGCCCAGAGCTGTAGCTGGCTCCCCCAAGTTGACTGTATAGGACCACCTTGAATAGCATGACATAGTTATTGACATAGCACAATTAAAAGTGAGTGGTTTTAAGCACGTATGCTTTCTGATCCCTTTCAGACTGTTCAGGATTGAAAAATTCCATATCCGAAAGTGGTACCGTTGAAGTCCATGGCAGAGTACAGGCAGTGCATCAAAGACTGCATGGTCACATAGTGACTTCTGTTGTAGTTGCATAGCTGATCCTAACCAGTCCTATGAGGGAAATGGCCAAAAGTGGTTAAAATGGTGTGCTTCAACGTTTTTGGTTTTATACTCAAACTAAAATATTCTAACCTGACTTACTAAGGTTAGTTTATACAATTCTTTTGACTCTAATGATTACATAAGAGTAACTCCCATGAGAGAATATTTAGATGCAAGTGAAACATGTATTGTTTATGGTATAGCCAATTATAGTCCTTATTAGAAATTAATGACTGTGCCAAATTTTGGACAGCAAGTGATATTTCAGTTCACTTCTTAACCTTTAATGAGGGGTAAATTCTAATAAATTGGGCCCGTAGCTGAGGTCATTAGAATTAATTCTGACTTCTCCCACATACAGTTATGAACAGTCACTTTTTCCCTCAAAGTTCACTGATGATACTGCATTTTGTACCTGTTTGCATGCATATGGGGTTTCCTCCCCCATCTTCTAGGCAGAAAATATTACTCTAAATTACACTTTTTCAAATGGGGAGTTACAGTGTACTGCTTTCTAGTATTTCAGATTTATCTCTTCCCCTCTGCAAATGATGGTTAACGTTAGTTTTTTATTATGAGCATTTATTGGTTTTACTTCTCATTTCCTTCATCCTTGTTAGAGAAGAAATGTAGCCTGAGAGATGGAAGGGAAAGAAGTTGATAACTTTAATTAATAGAGGAGAAACACATTAAAAGCCAGTTAAGGAAATAGCAGAGGGATGTTTTATTTTGGTTTTTAAAAAAAATATTTTTGGAGAGGAATGAAATGCTGACCTTGTTTAATGCAACAGGATTAAATGCCAAATCACTAATGTTCCCCATGTGATGCTTCTGGTTTTAGCAAAACTCACATCAGTAACAGTGGTGAGGGTATAGGTTGGCCTTGAGGGAAGAGTTATGAACTCTTACATTTTGGGAAATGTCTGTGCAAATGTCTGTCTTCCTCCCCTGCTTTGTTTGTTTGTTTTTGAGTACATTCTTAACTTCATGGGAATTATTTTCTGAATATAACTGAACAGCAGAATTGAAAGTTGGCTTGGGAGACAACTTTCCCTAGTTGCCTATTAGTCTTGTTTTGACTAACTGGACCTCATGTGGTGCTGAGGAGTCCAAAAGTATCGAAGGCTGCAGTTCCCATTTTGAGGACGTTGTCTTAGTCCTCACCACACCTCCTTCCAGGTTGGTTGTGGGAGGTTCTTTCCTGACTTGTTGGAGGAATTGTTGTATCATGTAGCTGGTTACTCTGAACTCTTTCCTGACTTTAGTTGTCCATTTAAACTGACACTTCTTGTGAGTTCTTCATTTGTCATCTTGCCACAAATAAGGATAAAATTTATGAAATTTGTAGTGGAAGTGGAAGAAAGCTGAGGTTTATCATATGTAGCCGCCTTCTTTTCTCAAACATAGGTTCCATTAGCATGACATCTGAAGGAGAAAGGCACGCTGGGGGCAGAGTGGTGGGTCCTGTAGCATCTGAAAAGACAAAGACAACAAAGTGAGCAGGCTTAGCTGGAGGAAAATAGAATAACATAGGTTGGAGAAGAGACAGGCTAACATGAGAGATAGATATATGGGTTAAAAAAAAAGAAAAAAGAATGAATACCAGGAAATGATACGGAGGTCATGATGGAATTGGAATACATCTAAATTGGAAAGAAAGGAAGGGAAATGGAAGAAGGAAGAGCGAGAATGAAACTTAATGCTTACAGGTTAGTGAATTTAATTGATGCAATTAATTTTGCTGTTTCTCTGAGTTCTTTATCAAAGATTTTGGAGCAAGAACAGCTCATTGTTTTGAGTACTTTGATACTCTGACATCTCTAGATGCTTTAGGCTCTATATTTATATTTTAAAAAATATAATCTTGTTTGGGACAGAAATGAACCAAAAAATAAGTAGACTCAAAAGAATATCAGTGCGATATATTAGAGATTCAGCTGTTGAGATTTTTTTCCAGGTCCTAGCAGTGAGGCCAAAATAAAGCTAATTTATCTGGACGTTAGTAACTTTAAGGTTCTGATTCTCTTCTTCCACTTCTTTCTTGAAAATAGGACAAGTTTGGTGGATAGTAGCCTGGAGAAGAACTTACCCATGACTCTTCCCAGGATCTTGCAGTTCTCTTTCTGTGTGCTTGGTGTATCCTGCTTGTTAAGTTAGGTAGAGAGGGGTGTTCTTAGACATTTGAAAAGTACTACTTTTGCTAGGTTGTGCTAAATCTAGACTTGGACTGAGGAGTTTTCTTCTCTATGACAGTTAACAAACAGCATTTCTGAGTCATCACACATGTTAATTGTTTTGAACTCCAAAGTGTATTGAAATATTAATAAAATGGGTAGATATTGTAATTTAGGATGCTTCACACGTGTTCAAAAAAGTTTAAACTCTGTTAATCTCAGGGAACAACTATTTCAAAGCATAAAGATTTTGCAATTTCTCACAAAAAGCATTGCTTTTAGTGAGTAGTACTGACGCTTGTGCTTTTGCTAATTGGGGCTGGTTTTGGTCATCAGGACTGGTTATTGCTGTAATGCTGCACTTATTCCTTGTGATTTTTGGTAATGAGCAGATTAAGTATTTGTGTGTTTCACTATAGACAAAAGGATATAATTTTTCAGTGAAAGATTATGTAATTATGTGCTCTGTCTTTGAAACTTCAGACTACTGTGCTTGAAAACATTTTTTGGATTGGCAAATATTAAAACCTGGTACGATAGCTTGAGCAGTGAAAGCAGTTAAAGAGTGAAAACTGGAGGTAGGAATTGTTTCCAGCAATTTTGGGAAAATGTTCTTTAGCTTTGAAAATATCGCAGTGTGATATAGTTGCATAGAATTTTAAATGATGGATACTTTCTTGAAAAAGTAAGTTTCCTGACTTCAGGATGTTGTGTCAAAGGTCTCTGTCTGCCAAAAAATGACATTTTATAGTGGTCAGGTACCAGCTGTGAGGTGTGTGTTCGTCCCTTTTTACGCTTTCATTCTGACTCTGCCTTCCCTTTTGATGGAGGGTGATGAGAGCAGTAGAAGAGCTGATGTACTGCATCTGCTCAAATTTAAATCTATTTGGTATCTGTAGGTATTGTCCAACATTTGAAAAACGAACAAAACAAAAACCAGACATGCTTAAATGTAATCCAGCTTCCTTTCAGTCTTTGCTTTTCCACTATTAATAGATTGCTTGACATTTCCCACTGGATAGTGCCTTTTTTGGTTGACTTTTAAACTTTTTTGTATGTGGATGTAATCTTCCTGAATCCAAATTAAATATTTAATTTCTGTACAAGATGCAACTGACTGGTGTTTCCCACCTCTCCATATCTCAGTTGGGTTTCAAGTGAATGTTGGTGGATGCTCTCTGAGGGTATTCAGAGCTCTTAAATGTTATGTTGGTCTGTGGTTGAAAATAAGAGGAGTCACAACTTTATTAGAGCTCTTGTATGGAGTAATATTCTAATTAGAATTCTAATATGGTTATTCAGTGATTTTTTTTTTTTTTTTTTTTTTTTTTTTTAATGGAAAAAACCCTAAATCCTCAAGAAAGAAATAATCTTGCTGGAGGACTTGCAAGAGTTTCTGAAATGAAAGACATATGAGGCCTGTCAGGTAAAAGAGGAGCTGAGAATGGAGCACCGAGTTGTTCATCAGCCCACCAGGAGTGCAGAGGGGACTCTTCACTCCGGCTCTGTGGTGGCAGCATGCTGGGGAGTGCAAAGTAACCAGAGTCCTGGCACAGTATTCAGAGAAGGGGAAAGTTGATTAAAGGAGCAGGAAGAGAAGCAAGTTTGTCAGCAATGTGTTGAAACGAATGTGTTCTACAGAGTATTGGTATTTTGGGGATTAAAACGTATTTCTGGAGTTCTGAGTTGTTTTAGAAGTGTTGTATCATCTGCTGGGTTTCAGATGGACACGTGTAAAATGCAGATGTAATTGCATCATATTTTATTTTCTTACCGTTTTCAGGTGGCTTGGATGTTCTTACAAAGTAGAAACAAGTTTGAATTCCCAGGCTTTTTGAGATTTTTTTTTTCTCTTAAAGACACACCAGCTTTCCTTTGAGAGTTTTTGGCTGAGTTAATGATCTCATTTTTATCTCCTACCTTACCTCCAGTTTAACAAGTTTTGGATTTTTTTCTTGCTTTTCCTCTTGCTCTTTCCTGGAAAAGAAGCAAAACATTGTGTGAGCTGCAGAGGAACATACTGCTTACTGTTATGACACACTTTATGTATAACATAAGGCATGTTATACTTTATCTGTCTTTTTTATAACTAGTTCACTTACATTAAAAATAAATGGTGATAGCAAACTGACATGTGAAAAACAAACATGTAATGGTGATGAAAACCACTTAATGATTAGTAAGGAAACAAATATTTATTGAAAATACAAATCATGTCTAAAGGCTCTAATGCTGACTTTTGAAAACACTACCATGTTGTAGTATTTGCAATACCATATGTCCTGTACAGTAGATATTGTTTAAAATTGCTTGGGAACTGGAGCTTGCAATTGTGAGCTTGGAATGTCCTGCAGATAATTAAGTTGTGGTCAGGCTTTAGAAAAATAAAAAGTTCTCGAACTATGATTTTATAAACATGCTACAATAACATTTCTTTATATTTAACAGTTTCTTATAGAAAGCTGATACTCTCACAAGGCATTGACTAAAGGTAAAACATCAAGAAAGAAAAAATATTAAATTAAAACTTCACTTAGGATGTTGACAGTTGGCTTCTAATATTAAACAGATGTGTGTGTTCCCGGGATATTCTTCTTTCTGAACCTTGTTGCGTACCCGTTTTCAAGTGACAACTACAAATTTTTGATTAATTTAAAGTTCTCCTTCAGTTGTCTTTGTTATATATTATTTTCTTAGGGTCGATTCAGCTGGACAGTGTGATGCGTCCTGTAGTTTCTGCTGTGATATTCCAGGGAAAGTGTTTCTTTATGTAGGCTCAAATTGAGGCATGGCTTATTCAACTATATAGAAAAAATATTACATATATACAAAGATTATTAGGCATGGTATTACCTTTGCATGTGTAAGCAGGGCATTTATGGATTCTGGTTGTGGATGTGGTAGGGCATAATTTGGCCTCTTTGGCTCCGAGTAAATACTGCTGATAGAAGTCAATACCAAAATGAAGAAACTCAAGTTTTTTTAAAGATCCAAGTTTAATGGAACATAGAGGGAATTATCAGTTAAAAGAAGAGTGCATAACACTATCAAAATGGCAAAATATGTCTAGTTCTGATGTCAACCTTTCTCAGATATATGGAAGCGGTCATGGTGGGAGGTTCTGGTTTTTACAGAAAAGAGCTACAAAAATGATTGAAAGTCTGAAAAAAATCTACTTTGTGGTGAGCAATTTTTTCATCCTATTTTGTTAGAGGACATGATCACGAGAAAAAATGTCTCCATTTTGTTTATGAATCTTATGAAATAAGCAAAAATAAGATACAGGGCTGGAAAAAGTATTAATTATTTGTGGTGGGATTTAGCTGATCCTTGATTTGGTATATTCTGCATTGCTTGAAATCTCTAAGTTAAATGCCTATATTCCAAAATACATAAATTACTCAACAAGTACTGCGGGAGTGAATGCATAGGGTTGGCTCAGGAATTCTTTTTTACATGTGGGACGCTGCTTCGTACCAAAGCAAAGAATTGGATACTGGTTTTCCAAATCCCAGACTGCTGCTCCAGTGACCTATGACTCTGATCAGTCTGACCTTAGACTGTGCAAATGTATGAATGTTCTGTCTTCAGTTTTAATAATAAATGAACTTAGAGGAAGCAACGTGTTAAAGTATTTCTAAAATAAAATAGCCATATTAGACTTAACAGGGTGCTTAATGTAGTTATCTACCACAGAACCTACTTACAGCAAACTAAGCGACCACTTCTTAATGTGTGGGTTTGTTGGTTATCTTTTTTCTGATTTCTTCACAAATTCCAGAGAATGCATGGATGTACAAAGACAGTTAAATGATTTTTTTTATTTTATTTTTTTTTTTAAAGACTGAAGGAGTCATTAACCAATGTGAGGTATTCATTGATTAAATAACACTACATTGCTGTAGTCTGCATACTGGCTCAATTTCACGTGTATGAATTGGATATGTCCTTTCTTTGTGTTTTAAAGATTTGTGTAAAGACACAATGATACACCCTAATGTGAGCGAGACTAGCTTATTGTAAGAATATACTTTATTTCTCTTAATGGTTGTTTCCAAGTCCTAAGAATTTTAGCTCTCTGTGGAACCCATTGAAGAATAGATGGGAAATACTTAGGAGCGCTCAGATACTCTTACTTATGGTTTTGAATATGATGTAAAGGAACATACGGAAAATACAGGAAGATATTTCTTAGAGAGAATCAAAATGTGAAGAAAAAAGGAAAAAATATCAAAGAGTTCATTAGTTGGTGTAAAATGTCACCTAGTGTAACTTCTTATGTCATATTTATTTTCTTCTGTATTGTGGCATACAGAATGCACAGTGCTGTGGTCTGGCTATTACTTTACCATTTCTTCACAATTTATTGTCTGAAAAATTACAGTCATTTCAGGAGTGGTTTGTGGGTTCCCATAATATACTTGAAATACGTATTATAGTTTTATTTTGTAGGGAAAATAAGACATGTACATTTTTTTAAAGAAAACTTTTTCTTACAATGAATGAAAAGAAGCCTTTTCTATATAGTTGTTAAATAAAGATCGATTCTTATTTTACTGAATTAAGGATATACACCCTATGTGAATTCTAATATGAATATTATTCCAATTTTAAAGAAATACATTTAAAAGCATACATTAGAGATATGGGAAGGAAGATAATAAAATATTATATAGATTTTATCTTTTGGGTAAATTTGTGTGCTTGTTTTTGACTCTAATAAGAATCAGAAGTTTATTTCAAACACCATTTTTAAAATTTGTTTATACTCATGCTTTTATGTTTAAAAAAGTGCTACTATTACAACAACCCATTGTTTGTTTGCAGGCATTTTATGGATTGAACCATTTTGAACAAACTAATTTGTATTAATTAATTCTTAAAATACTGTGGAAGAAATTTCTTTCATGGAGACTTGTAAATTGTAGCTGGAATTCTGCACAGCCTGTTGGTGATAGGCACGGTATTCTGTCAGGGCAGGCATAAGAATAACTGTTACTATTGTACATCTTTCTGCTGGGGCTTTGTGGTAGTTGGTTCTGACTTCAGGTTTTGTCCTTTACGTGGAGGACTTTGAAATGATACGAATAAATTGTTAATCATGGAAATTACATAAGATAACTTGCTTAAGTCTCTTTCATTAGCACAGTTGGTGACAGAGGGAGATTATATTAACATATTTCCTATTGTCCTAGGATATTAGTGGTGCTTAAATACTGAATCTCTGGCAAAATAACCCTCTAGGTGTCTGATCCTAGAAAGATAACTGTTTGACTGAGGCTGTTGCCAGCGGGATGTTTTTGTTCATTGAAGACTAATGTATTGTAACAAAAATACTTCTTTATTGGAATTTTATAAGCAAGAAGATTGTTGTAATGTGAATAAACTGAAACTATTGAATAGTAACTTGTTTGGATATAAGTTTTTCTACCTCTTTTAAGACTGCGAAGCAAACTATTATATTGGCTTCTGATCGCGTGGTGTGTTTTCCGCTTTAAACTGCTATTATGGTAGCTCTCAGTCCCTAAGTGAGAGCAGAGCTAGATATGCTTTGTGGAGCATTTGAGCTTTTAACTAAACAAGATATTTAAAGATGCAGGACGAAATCCTGGCTGTACTGAACCAGGCTGCACAGTTATAGTTGGTTTAATTGAAGAAAAGATTTTGCAAAAAATTCTTAGCAGAGTGGAAGCTTAACGTTCATTGTTTGTTCCACATTTTATCTTGTGAGTGAGAGCGAGGATGAAGGCACAAGTAAGAGAGTTCTGAAAAAGGAGTCGTCTTAAGTGCTTTTTAGGATTTTTTTTATTGAGGTATGTTCCTCTTTTTATTTTTTTTATTTTTAAGATGTGAGCTGAATTCGTTGGGACTATTCATACATTATTGAATTGGGTCCTAAGAGAGCATTCTCATAAACTTCTGACAAATGGGGAGGAATTATGAGTAAGGACATTTCTAATTTGTGTTATTAATTCATATTTCCAAAGATATTCTGTACCCTAAACCAAAATAATTCTACAAATATTTATGCATAACAGTTGTTGGGTAAAAATTGCAGTTTTTCAAAGAAGTGTAGTTTTGAAAATATGTACGAGTTGTAGCAATTAACCTACATGCACATTTATAATTCTAGAAAATGGACGGCGTATTATATTCAAAGACTGGATCTGATAGACCCAAATTGCTTAAAACATCAGGTATTGAAGATGTCCCCCTGGGACTTTGAGAAACCATTTAACAGATGAAAGTACATTTTGAAAAGTTTGACCTTACAGGCAATCATAAAATGAATCAAAACAGTTCTTTCCTCCCCTGAAATGTACAGAGCCCATCTGTATCTAATCCAGTAATTATAGACTGAGTTCAATTACCTTTTCAAACTTGGAGCAGACTGGAGACTAGGCAGTGAACAAATATAGGGGTTTGTCTAGACCTCAATTGACCACAGTCTAAAACTTGAATTTTTATCTAATTTTATTTTTAGCTTCGTTTGATAGTTTTTAAAGGATTTATTTTGTTACCTAGTTGCTACATAATGAAAGTTTTTACTTCTTGACCTAATGTTTATGGCTACATTGTTAGCCCAGTGACACTGTTAAACTGACACCAAGTCCTAAGAGTTTACTGGATAAATCATATTAAATGTAACAAAGTGGGTTATTGAGCCCTGTGGAGTCTTTAATATTGCTACAATGAAGCTATGGAAGAATCTGAACAAAATTACGTAATTTATTCTCTGTGCTCCTATCTGCATATTTAACGTGCAGTTTAAAAACAGAAAAGAACAACTTTAATGTTTTTTTCTCTTGTAGAAAAATGAACCCCAAGCCAACCTGACTGCAATATTGCCAGTAGTTGACACCGATTAGAAACTATGCTGAAAGTAGAATTTTTGGCTATTTTATTAATTTGTTTCCATTAGAGCAAACAGACTATCAATTCAGCCATACGGACAGTGTCAGAGAATACATACACAGCTACGAGTTGTAGGTTATCCCTTTGCCCACCAAGTTGAAGCCCACGCATCTTTGGTATTGTCCCACAAATGAAACAAATTACCTAATACACATCTTCCTGAGAAGTATCTTGTTCTGCATGCACTGACATAACATTACCAAATTATGTTCTTATTCCTTATATGACGGCTTATGTTCGACCTTCATGTGAAAAACGTTCTTTGCAAAGAAGCTGTGTGTAGTTTGCAGAAACCAGTGGCAGTGTGCAAGACTTTTATTGTTCCAACAGTGCATTTCCTACCTCTTTGGTAGCAGTGGAGGAGCAATGATTAAGGACAGAATAAACACTATATTTTTAACTCTTAATTGTGCAGTGTGCTTTTGATAGAATGGCGTCTCTTGGCAAGTGACGTCTATGATAATTGGTATGTTTAGTTTAACTTACTGATTCTTAATAGTAATCAGTATTTTGTAGCAGTTGCTGTAATTAGTTAAGAATGTGGTTCATGATGACTTCGAAGGCAACACATAGTTACTGAATAAGGCATACTGTTCCAAAGAGTAGTAAATTTGATGTGACAAGCAGGAATCTTTTGATGTTTAATTGGTTTTCCTTGTAACAGTTGAGGAAAAAACTGATCTAATGAAATGCTGTGTAACTGTAAAGGCAAGAGACCCAGGAGATTGCATTGATTCTTCTGAATTTATTTTGTCTCTATTTTATAATATGGGAAAACTTCTTCAGTATTTGTCTTCTGTTTGTGGGGTTTTTTTTTGTGTTTAGTAGTTTTCTGGATGAATGATAGTGTTCTGAAAAAGGTAATATGGAAATATATCAAATTATTTTCATAATTGTAATTTTAAAGCAAAACTTGTAATAGTATATGATGAGGATACATAGCAGGTTTTATTATGTAACATCAGTCTGGTTTATTTTCTTTCAAAAAAGGACTGTCATGCACTCAGAAGTCAGGAAATCCAGTCTTCAATTTCAGCCCTTCATCAAAATCCCGTTTACAAAAGCAATGAGAACTTCTTGTTTCCTCCCTGCCTTAATTCCACATCAGGAGCTAAGAAGACTTTGAGCTCTTCCTAATGGAGAATGTAATAGTCTGCTGTATAGTAATTTTTGTATTGTAGATTTATCATGGAAGCTTGGACCATACACTGCCTAAAAACATTGAGTGCTTCCAATAAGCCCCCCAGCACTTCTTTTCCCTCCTCTTTACTGCAATGGTCATAAGAAATAAACAATTCACCTGAAAACTCTAGGAAAGTTGATGCTGCCATTCAACACACCACCAGGCTTTGTAATTGAAAGTATGGATGGTTGATCTAAATTTTTGAATTTTTAATTTATGTAATAAAATTATGTTAGAGCTTCATAGGAAAAGGTACTACATCCAGGATGCTGAGTCTGTTACTTGTGCTCCATTTCATTTTATAGGGCTCCAGTGTTGCACAGAACTTCAGAAGTGAAAGCATTTTAGATCAACAGCTACAATGAGTATGTTCTGAGAGTAAGTGAAGGCAGTGCCTTTAGTCTGTAGGTTACCTGAGATGAGAAGTCTAGATTTTGCACTGTGGTTCTAGGTAATTTTAATTCTAAGGTGTAGTGACACTCCTCCTCTCACCCCAAATGCAAAGGCTACTAGCAGTAATTGTTAAAAATAATGCCTGCTATGATAGAGAAAAATGTTGTGTTAAAATAAAAATGGAAAAATGACTTTTGTAGTCTCTCTCAAGATTTTTCATGACCCTATCATGTTTGTTCCAAGTGAGGGTTAGTTGATATGGTTCCACCTTTTTGCTCATTAGCAAAAGGACTTTGTTTTGTGGCTGTCGCAAGATACTGCCAGATTTCAGTTAGGAAGTCACATTCAACTAGCACTGCCTAATAGATTTTGCTGCTGTGTGCATTGCATACACTTTGTTTGTAATGTAAAAGAAAAACAGTCAGTACTATTTTTTTATAAAAAAAAAAAACAAAACAACAAAAAAACAACCCTGTGTTTTCACTGTAATGGAAAGGGAAATTTTAAAAGTGAAAGTATTTGTCCTTTGTGCTTCAGTGCATATTTTTGTGTTGGCTGTTTACAAACCAGATTACTTAAGTCAGCTCTTAAAATTGTATGTACGTCCTCTTCCTTGGAGCACAGACCAGGCAGAGAGCACACATATCTTAACTGCCTTTGTTCAAGTAAATGCATTTAATTTTCCTTGTAGGATCATTTTTAAATCTAAAGGGAATATTAATTATATTGTAATCCCTGGATTTGACTTTGGAAAAAAAATAGTGGCTCTTCAGGAATCACCCCATTTTCTCCTGTTTTACTCATTTAAAAAGGCTAGCTTTCTTTTGCCTTCATTTGTTACTTCCAACTCTTTTGACAATGTGTGCTTTTATTTCTGGCTCTGTGTGTCGTATTTCATCATAATTCTCTGTTGAAATCTTGTTCTCACAATTGTAGCGTCACTGATTTCTTAGTGTTGGTATTTTCTTCTTTGTTTGCACTCCATTTGATTCCTTTGTTACTGTATTTGTTTCCTGATTTTTTTTTCTAACAGCACATATTACAGAATTAATAGTTGTTTCTTTATTTAAATAGTAAGAAAACTTTAACTGCAGGAAGGATAATTTGATTGCCCACAAGTATCTAGTCAGTTGTTTTACTTTCTTTCTGCAGCAGAAGACAGGCTTAGTCTTTTTGTTGCTGTCTTATTTGTCTTAAAAGAAAAGGAAAAGGGCACTCCATGTGAAGCTCTAGTCTGTGTAATTAATTTTTCCTTTTGTCTTTTTTCCCCTCTCTTGTCCAGTTCTTGCTTTTTTGACTTTTTCCTTTTCTTGGCTCCAATCATATCATTATGTTGTTAATGGCTACTAGCGAAGCAATAAAAAGATGCACGCAGTCCTTAAAGCTATGCTTTTTTATTTTCTTAAGTGCAAATTCCACAGATCAATTTGAATAAAAGAAAAATCATGTTGAGTTACTTAAACTTCATAAAAAGCCACAGTTCAGCTAATTTGATACAGTGCAACTAAAGAGAACTAAACAAAGTTACATTAGTGAAACTTTCTATTTAGAAAATGGGTTTTCTTTTCCTTCTCTGTTGTTCTATCATTAGTCATTTTTGTCTGTCTCTTCCATGCTTATTTATGCTGTAGGCATGTCAGACAGACACTTGAGTTGCTTATTGCAGAAACTATTTCAATCATTATGAAGGGGACTGAAGAACATTGAGGACAAAAAAAGAAAATATACCTTCAAGCAGGTTTAGATATCGTGGCTTTCAGTATCTGCACTGCTGCTGTGCAGTTATGTAGCTATACAGTGTGTTCAACAATAGGCCTTTCCACTGGTATTAGAGCTGCAGGCATTTGAAGTTTTTTCCCCACAGAAACACACAAAAATTATAATTTTAGGATGCTCCAGCTCTAATGCTGATGTGCCAAGGAGTAAAACGTGCTATTAAAAACATGAGGTCATGTTAACCCTCTCTTTGCTAGCATATATATATATATATGTAGCATGCAGTGTTTTGTTTAGGCAATTTCAAACACTTTCAAGGAGGATATTTTACATCCAAATAGATTTAATTTTTGGTTTGGGGAGTTTTTCTTCCCGCTATTAAGCAGTTTGCTTTTTTTTCATTTATTAATTACTCTAAATAAGAGTCCCATTCTTCCAAGTACATGCTAGCTCATGTCTCTGATATCTGTCTCACATTTGCACTGAAAATACATCCCGGCTAAAGCAATAATTATATCTTATGATGTTTGGGGTTTTTTCCTTCTTTACCTCAGACCATGCCCTTCTGCTGCAGTGGGGAGGTACCTCATGTTTACCTTTCTCTCTTCCCAAGTACATCATACCAGTGCATGGGCAGAATACTAAAATATTGATGAAATGTATTTCATTAATACTGACTCATCTGTAATGCAGAGCAGAACTGTGAAGCAGAGGTATGACATCTGTAAATTAGGTGTTTGTAACCCAAATGAAAACGAGAAAATGTAATATCACCTCTGTCCGTGACATGAGAGACTGTTCACAGAATTCATGTAATAGCTGTGAAACATTGGTGTGGCAAATTGCAGTGGTGTTTTACTCTAACCTTGAGTGAAAATTGTATGTGAACCAATATCCATCTTACAAGAGATACTTCTGTTTCTACATATGTGTATCTGCTGAAAGACATGTATTTTCTATACGCTTGTTTTGGTATTTCTCCCCACAACACAATAGCATTTAACCACTGCAGCCCAACCTGGGAAATCTAGTTACAGCAAAAGACACAGAGGTAACATGGATCTCTTCACAGAATCACAGAATGTTAGGGATTGGAAGGGACCTCAAAAGATCATCTAGTCCAATCCCCCTGCCAGAGCAGGAATACCTAGATCAGGTCACACAGGAACGCATCCAGGCGGGCCTTGAATGTCTCCAGAGAAGGAGACTCCACAACCTCTCTGGGCAGCCTGTTCCAGTGTTCTGTTACCCTCACTGTGAAGAAGTTCTTCCTCACATTTATGTGGAACCTCCTATGTGCCAGTTCGCACCCGTTGCCCCTTGTCCTATCATTGGATGTCACTGAGAAGAGCCTGGCTCCATCCTCATGACACCCTTTACATATTTATAAACATTAATAAGGTCTTCGCTTTGTTCAGGTTGGCGAGACACAATGAAACTGCTTGATGGACACTGAATCTTAACACAGAGCTTCTTAGTGACTCTTACAGCTTAATCTATGAACTCTTAGAGAGTTTGTACGTGTTTACTTGTGGACATGGTGATGTTTTAGTTACTTGATGGTTCCTTCTTGCCCTACATGCTGCAGCAATGCTCATATGTAGATGAGCAGAAAGTTGTGAAAAGTAAAGCCTCTATGAAAACTGTGACATCTTTGAAATGTTCACATGCCACAAGTTGTTGAAAAACCATGATATTGCCTATAAAATCTATCTTTAAAAAAAAAAAGGATGAGGGAAGCAGTCCCTGTTTTATTCTTTCTAGCAGATTGTTTCAAGTGAAATTTGAACTCAAATTCATTTTTCCAAAGTATTGTTTTAATAGATTTTGTCTTCTGAGGCTCCTCTGATTCATCAGTGTTTATAGAATAAGCACAATCTCTTTCCTCCCACTGGTAGTTAACATGATCTTATCTCAGTCTACTTAGGTGCTGGATAGCTGAAGCGTGCTCTTGCTGCAAACTGCTTGTGAACATAAATCTGTCAATAAATATGTGTCAGTGTATGGTTTACCATCTTGCTTCCTAAGATTGTCTCACAGCTGGCTGGGCACGCAGCAGTATTTATAGTCACCTAGTAATTTCAGAATGGAGACTCTGTTGCTTTCCTGACCAGCTATGAAGATAACTGGAGTTCACAGCCCTTTCTTCTTGGAGGCCCTTTGGAGTTGATTCCTGGCTGAAACCCCAGACTTGATGCAGCAGTATGTGGTAGGGGTATGTCTCAGTGCACATGCTGTTTCCTTCTATTTCACCCAACCCCTTTTCTTTCCTTCTCTTGTGTGTCTGTTCTAAGTTTTTGCTTTTGTTTTTTTGGTTTGTTTTTGTGTTCTCTCCCTATTTGCATATTGTGTATTTTCTTTTCTGTGGATGCATACCATTGAAAAGCTACCTACTACATCAAGTTGTGGCTTCCTATGAATTTGAGGCTTTGTAGAGATAGACATAATGCTTTCATAATTAATACGTTGCAGGGAGAGGTATCCTGTTACAGTAAACAGATGAGTTACCTAGGAGACAGGGAATAGGTTGTTGTATTTACAGGTGTCTTGTATGGCCTTGTAAAATTCACTTCATTGAGTGTCTTCTTTCCCATTTGTATTAGAAGCCAAGCTTTTGTATATCTGTGTGAGCATTAAGTTTGGCCGAGTCTGCTAGATCATTCTCCTTCACAATCTGGAGTAAGAGGAGGAGACCAGACGCTTATATCTCTCATGTTAGCATTGGTTAAGATGATGAATATTCTTATGTCTTACTACACAGTTGCTTAGCTTGTCTCAATCACACCCAAGTTTCTTTTCTGCAGACTAATAATAGTGACGTTGCAAGAGCAAGCATTGATTTGAGCCACTATGCTCCAGGTCCTAAATGTGTGCTGTTATGACATATTTTTGCCATTGCTGCTGAGGAATATTGCTAGACAGTTTTCATAAGTCTCTGTTTGAGGTGCTGGTAAGAGCAACATACAGTACGTTCAAGTGTCATTGGGCTTTGGATGCAGCAAATAGAAATTTTTCTTGGGAGGGTGCATGTGTGTGAAGTAGGGAGTGGGGGGAGGATAACGTGATTTACCTTTTCTGCAAGACAGAAGAAGGTTACTTTTCCAGGAAAAGTCACCTACATTCTTTGTTTGAGAGGTGACACTGGAGTGAGCTCATGTTAAAATGTTGCCCTTGTGTTATCCTTCGTTTTCTTGATGGTAAAAGTTAAAGCTGTTGTAAGTAGCACTTTGGTTTCTGTAGGTGAATGAAGAGCCAGGTTCAGGTTTTGCTCAGATGTCATTTTACAGGGGGATCTATGGACAAAAGTATTTAGAGTAAACCAGTGACACAGCAGATAGTAGTCTGGTTGAATTGATAGGGGCATCCTAGAACTGTTCATACTGTGGAGTAGAGAACATTGTTATTTTATGTATTGGCAACAAAAATTTACTCTTTTGAATCAGTGCCTTTGTAATGGCTGCCCTTTTATGTTCAGCTGTCCTCTTCCTTCTTTAAAAGACCCTTAGTCAAGGAGGTAAGGGCAGTGCCATACTGGAAACTCATCTCTTTATCACAGGCAGTGAGAAAAAAATTAAAGTTGTAAATTATGGGAAGCACTGTTTTTTCAGCAACGAGTAACGTGGCAGCTCACTGGTTTTCAAATCGCAAAGCGAGACAGTGAGTCACCCCAGGGAGAGGAGCTTCCTCAGGATGTCAAGGGTATGCTGTGGCCATTCTAGTGCTTAGATGTAGAGAATACTAGTGTGTTCTAGTACTGGCAATGTCAGAGCTGGTACGTGGGCTTGTTACTGTCTTTTTAGCAACTTGTGGCTTTTAAGCAGCTCTTTCTGTTCTTCGGTTGTATATCTGTTGTTGTGTAATAGATAGAATAATTGGGTTTAGAGTATAGAGTTCAGAGTTTAGTTTTCCAGTTGTAAATAAGGCTGACGTTTGGTTTTGTTCGGTTGGTTTTTTATTTGTGCTGTGTTTCTGTTTTTCTGATATGGTCTGATAATTTCTTGTTGATATGATTGAGGGAGGCATAGAAGAAGGCCTTATATACAGGTAATGTAACAGCTAGAAGTGCCACATGATAGTTTATCATAATACATAGGGAAATTAGAGAAGTGATCTATTAGGTTGTATTTCATTTGATAGAGATGCCTTCTGCTTTGCACATGTATATTTCTCACAGCTTCTGTTAAATTTATGTGACTCTTACATGTGTTCCCATAGGAAACTATTTCAATGTATAGCGATGTGAAAAATTTGCTAGGTTTTGGGCTATGATTTCTTGTTTAGATGTTACATTGTGAAGCATATCAGTGTTTCCTCATGTGAGCTTTTCCTTGCTTCTTGGAAATACAGCAGATGCTGGTATCTCTTAGCTCTTACTTAACTGAGCTATAAATATTTAATTATTTCAACTTTGAAGTTCTTTATGTATTATTGTTTTTGAGAGTCTACATGCTGGAATGTTTCATGCAACCTTGTGAATACTCTTAGCCTATAGGAAACAGTGTTTTTTTCTGAACATAACGTCATTTTTTTAGCTATGCTCACATATAAAAATGTTTCCTAGTTTGTGCTTTTTGTCTTAGCTGCTATTCCCAAACTTTTTATATGAACAACTCAAAAAGTTTTGTGCTGTCTTCTTGTTGGACTCACAATGTTTCTCATAATCGTTCTTAGCATTAAAAATGTTTCTTGTATCTAACTTCAGCTTCTTTAATCTGAAAAGTCCTTAACTTTTTTCTTACTGATTGACATCTATCTTGAGTAAAATTAAATACTCAAAACCTGAATGCTTTGTTCAAATTGGTTGAGTATGATTAAGTTGTAAGAAGTAGCCCATCAAGTAAAATCTTAGGACTGCATAGAAAGCTGTCTGTTGAATTAAAAAAAAACAAAAAACAGAAATCCAACTTTCATTTGCAATAGCAGTATTCTGATTTTCATTAAATAAATTATGTTTTACTCTATTTTGTTTAAACTCAAGATTAATTTCTATGGTTACAGCAGATATAAATCTCTAGATTGCTTTTAAAAGGGATTGTTTATTCAGAACCGGGTTGACAGTCTGTCCTTAAGAGAAGCTATTACTTAATTTTATTTTTCTAAGTTTAAATGCTTAAAAAATATTTGTAATGATACCCCAAAGGCATCATAAAAATTTAAAAATAATTATACTCTAAAATTACCAAAATTACAGGAAATGGACATTTAAAAAATCTTACTGTGATTCATGACTGAGAAAAAGTGAGAAAGGAAAAGTGCCTTACTTCACAACTTAAATTCTTGTCAGGGGTTTCTGCTTTCAAGTGATTAAAATATTTTTGAATTGTCAGCATTACTTGGATGCAAAAGAATAGCATTGATTTCCCTTTTAATTACAGCTAAAGCTTACTCCGCCCAAATTTTGCAAGCACTTTCTTGGGAGAAATTTCTATGTGACTATCTTCTGGAATTTTTTCAAGTAGAAATTATTCTCCTCTATAGTTGGAGGGGACCATTTTTTCCATAGGCCAAACCAGTTGGCAAATAGCCCTAGGTAGATCAAAACCAACATGAATAGCATTTTGTGGTGAACAAATGCAGGGGTCCAGAGACACTTTTTCATGCCACCTCATATGTTACCTTGGGAAGCTAATGGGTATTTGGTAGTTAATAGAAATATGAGAGAGCGATGTACTCTGAAGGAAGGGATTTTTCTCAGACATTATGGCTAGACTTCGGTCACATCAGAAGATTCTTGAGTGGGGACAAAGTAAGGTGCCTTCATTCTCAGTGATGCTTTTACGCCAGCTTGTTCTCTGATAAACCTCTTCCACCTTTGCTGTAGGGGGTGGAGAATCTGTCACGGTTTGCCTTAATTACCATTTTATAAGACACTTCTATTTCTTAGAAATGGGCAGGTGGAGGGAAAGGGGTAATATTAGCAGACTGGATTTCAGAAAGACTGTTCGTATCCCTGTCTGGTCCAAGAGCTTATTAAAAGGATTAACCTTTTTTGCCACTGTTGTTTTCCTCACCTCAGATTAGCCAAAATTTTTGCTCTTATAAGGACTAGTGGAGAAGATTTATTTTCCCCAGGGATGGAGGAGGTATTTTTTTTGTTTGGTTCTATTTCCTAGGTGCTATAATAGAGGAGTAGTAGCTCGCTCAGAAAAGCAGCAAAGCAGTCCATTTGAAGTGAGGTGGCACGGAAGAGATCGTTGTGCCCGATTAAAAAGCTTTGTTTAGATTTACCGAAGATGTGAATAGCCTCTATTGGTGTGTCACTCTGCATCAGCCATGTAAGGACTTACAGTGGCCAGGGCCCAGTCAGTTCCTAAGATTTAAGGCAGATGATCCAAGTCTTGGGGTTTCCTGTTAAATGGGGGTGGCGGGGGGTGCGGGCCTTTGTCTTATTTTTTCCTGCTGATACCATAAAGCACTTGGATGAAAATCTTAATGTGTACAGAATGAGCTTCTTTCCACTATATTTATTTATTTACTTTTGTGCTTGATCTATATGTGTTCTATAGATAAGGAATCAAACTTCTCATTTCCAACTGGGCAGTTTCTTGGTCCAGTCCACTATTTTAATAGGGGAGAAACTTATTTGGCATAAATGCTAGAGCAACCACTAAAGTAATGTTTTATCTGCATAATACAAATGAAGGTGCTGAAACACAATGAAAGGATTTTTGCGCTAAGAACGCTATTGTACCCATGATGAAAATCCAGAAAAATACTTGAACACTGAAACACAACAGAGCTTGTCCCGTTGGGTTGTATTTGACAGAGTGGTAGGATTTTGAGACAGAGTAAGTGCTGTGTCAGTTCGTGCTGCATCGGTGTATGGGTGTATTAGTGCAAATACACTGAAAATGTAGAACTCTGAATGAAAAGGGCCTTGCAGAGGAGCGTGGAACTGCAGCATGCATGAGGGGCTCCAGGCCGGCCGCGGCTTCAGCAGAGAGTGTCAGCACAGCCGATGCTGAGGCTTTACTGCGCTGGTGCCCCGTGGTGGCTTCCGCAGAGGCAGATTCAATTTAGTCCCGAAGTGAAGCACATGCATGTGTTACTCTCTCTGAATTGCACTGCAAAAACTTGGATTCTGAATTTCATAATGATGGCAAGACAGAGTAACCTTTTATTACTGTGTATCTGTTAAATGAGACTGGAAATCTGTTTATATCATCAGACATCTTTGAGTCAAGAAAACGTAGTACTAAATGAGTTCAGACTGTGAGAACCAGGGACAAGAAAAATATCTCTTACAGAAAGACACAAACAAAATTGAATGCAGTTACTGCAAGGTTGTAAATGGAGTGTTTTGAACAGCAATGGTAAAGGCCAATTATTGCAAATATGTATTTTGACCAATTTACTTTTATCTCTCCACCAAAACATTCCCACAATTGTTGTGGGGTTTATATTTTAGTCAGTGAGGTTTTGGATGATTGTGTAAAAATATAAACATTAAAGAAAGTTATGATTAGAGTTGGACAATAAACGAGAAAAAGAGAAATAGTAAGTTTTATTAAAGTCAGATGTTGCTTTTTTTATTGCAAGTATTTGTTGCCTCAGCGAATAAATGAAGACTGGTTACTAAAAACATTTAGCATGATGTTATATTGTAGAAAACCTACTGTTAATTTTTTATGGAGGTACTTTCACATTGACTCTCTACAGATGATTTTCAGAATACTTAATTGTGCTTCTGTACGTGCTGGTATTAAACCTGTGCGTTCCCACAAGACCTAAGAAAACAGTGGCAAAATTAATAATTAATTTTAAATTCTATGTGTATTGCGCTTTTCTGGTTCAGAACTGAAATTCAGTGCTTATAAATATCCTAGAAAATATTATTTTCTCTATAAATATCTGAAATAGAAAGCATTTAAATGGTTTTGAGAATATACAATAGACTTTAGGATAATTTCAATCTTTAAAAAAGAATTTAGTGGTTCAAAATAAGTTGTCTATACAGTTGGTGTTTGCTGTAAGTACCATACATGTTTTAAAACATACAGCAACCCCACCCCCCAAATAACACTCTAGTAAAACCTTCATCCACTGATAATACTGGATCCTTTCAGTCTTCATTGTGGTCAGTGGGGAACTGGAGCTTTCGAGCTCTTACATCCTAAATTGGCTTTACTTTTATTAGAAGAGTCTTGAATGTAAAATGGTTTGCACTGTGTCACAAAATTCCAAAAATAATCTCATTATCATGCACTTGATCAAATCTTATGTCAACTCTGTTTTTTTTTTTTCAGGAAAGCATGATAAGATGAAATGTGAGGCTTTTAGGCTGATAGTGAGTTATTTACAACTGAATTTTCCATGTTGTATAATAAAAAGTGAATAAAAAACATCAATATAACCAAGTGCATATCTAGAGTGCACTTTAGAGGCTAAGTATTTCAAATATGAACTGATAGTTGCAAAAATCAATGAGAGACAATTTTTGAACCATAGTCAGTATTTATAAATATAGGAATAAAGAGGGAATGAAAACCAAAAAATATTTCCTTTAAAAGCAAACTTTTTTCTTTACTGTGCAAGACAGTGCTTTTTTTACTTTATCCTTTTTGCCAGTTTGATATTAAGCAAAAGGAAACATTTCCTGCTCCAGACCAGGTGTTAGGAAATTGACTTTGCTTCTTACTGCAGTACAGAGGTTTCTTAATCAGTTTGTAAATGATTGTCGAATACTAATTCTGCAAAGAGGTTTTGTCTTCCAGTGTCCCATAATGACTAATGCAAATTCCTTAAAATTTTTACTTTGGTTTTACAAAAGAGTTTTATTTTAAATTAGAAGAATACTGATAATATTTCACATCTTATTTTAACAATCTCCTTTAAAGTTTTGTACCATCTTTATCTTGAAGAGTCAAAATGCTTCAGTCTTCGTTTGCATGGTTTTTTAATCAATTAATTCGATTTTGAATGCTCTTATCCCATGTACCACACATTTCATTAATACAACACCCCCATTCTTGGGTATGTCAATTCCTTTTCTCTGAGTGCAAGACTGCTAACAAAATGCAATTAAAATGTTTCCCTGCCCGTTGCTGTAACATATATGCTGATGTAAAGCAGAAACTGAACAAAGTCACAATTTGCCCGAGATTAGAGGTAGCCAGGCTGGCTGTCTCCTCGCCTCCTGCTACCCGCTTCCAGCACCAGGCCACCCCCACGCCTCAGTTTAGATATTATTTGCTCTTTTGGGTTTCAGATTACCAGGGCAATTGATCTGCGTGACCTATTTTAGAAACTTCCACGTTTGCTGGGGAAACCTAAACCAAATGTATCCCCTCAAGAGACAAATCAGCTGAAAACTGGCCAGTTGATAGTTGGAGGCAGCAGTGCTCCTCTGCAGTGAATTCTGGTAGGACAGCACCACCTCATGGTCTACGAGTAAGTCACCATCCAAACCCCTTTAAATAACAGTTTTCACACTACTAAATTCAGGGCTCCAGCTCTGAATTTAATCTTTGGTTTAATTTATTTGATTTAATCTTTGTCACCTGTCACTGTATCTATCAGGGAATTATAACATTTCATCTTTTGAAGGTTCCAGTTTCTGAAATGTAGAATCCAGGTACTAGTATTTAAAAAACAAAATCTTGTCTGTTCTTAGGCAGCATGCTGCAGGAGCCTGTGTGAATTCAATGGGCTGACAGCATAAATTATAACCTAGAAGGAAGCTGTGTGGGACCTGGCCTTTCATGCATTGTGTTTCTTAAAAGTTCATATCTCTGTCTAATCAAAGGTAGTTTGTACTGGAAAACTTCTCCATAGGAGTCATTTCTGTATCAAAACTTTTCTAACTTGTCTTTCCCAACTGTAACAGTTTACGTAAGAGTGCTAGCTCTTAATTTTAAGATTTATTTAATATAAATTTGGTTTCTGTTTTATTTGGGTTTTATTCCAGATTTCTGAAAATGCTTGCTTTCATTACATGCACTAACCATGGAAAATTGCCTTAAATTGCCTTTTTTTTTTTTTTTTTTAAATGTGGTTTAGACATTGGAAATAATATTTTTGTAATAGCAAATTTTTGTTCTTACATCAATTACTGTATCTGCTAGTACTGAGACTGTACTTCCTTTGATCAGAAGCATGCAGTCTCTAGTATATCACCTAATGTCTTATTGAAATTCTTAATTTCTTCTGAAATAGGCAGTGGATATATTTGGGTTCACTGTATGTTGGAACTGAAAACATGATAGGTGTTTAGATATTAATATTATAACAACCTGAAATTTTCTCCTCTTTACAGAGGGGATTGTAGAACGTAGTCACCTTTTCATGAATCTGTAGATGGAACCTATTTAGGTAGGACATTTGAAGATCAGGCTTTTTGGACATGTAAAATTAAATGTAAAGTCTTTTTTTTAATGGTTAATATGCTACTTCCATCAGCAGTGCTTGTCACTGCTGCTTTATCAACAGTAAATGCCATGTCTCTTATGACTTACAAGAGCCTTTCTGTTATGTTTGGGTTTTAAGTATTTTTAAAGTTTCCTTTAAAAAAAGTACATATTTTAAAAATTCGCAGTGGCAATATAGTGCAAAGTGTAACAGTCAATTTTATATGGTTAGTAAATAGTTGCTTTTTGTTCTGATGGAAAAGTAACCTTGATAAAGCACTATGTTTGTTCAATGAATATGACTATTCAGCACTGTCGAATTCTCTCCACAATGTGTCACGGGAACCTACTCCAGTCACTTTAATCGTAAACAATGCTGCTGCTTCTTGCAGTGGGTTAAACGTATGCAAATTGGAACCTACTGTTTCATGAGTGATCAATTCTTTGTTGGGGAGTGGAAAGAAATGTATGTATTGCTAAGATACTGAAGGAAGCGTGGTCAGTGACTTCGTTCTAAAGTATGTGCATCTTTTGAAGGTTCTGCTTTGGAGGGAATGCTTTGCTCTTTCTCTTCTTATTTAAAAATATAGCCTGCTCTAAAATCATAAGAAAAATTTCTAAATGGAGGAACATCTACTATTTCTAGTGAAGGGCCCAAGTATAAATAGAGCTGTGCATGCCACCTGTGGTAGCAGATGGCGGCCATTCACAGCTTCCTTTTGTGTTGGACCTGCATTATATGCAATATTTGCTTTTATGTTTTAATAAGAGTTGTTTAAAAAATCTGCAGTGGCAACAAAACAGATATATATATAGATAGATAGATATATGCATTAAAGAGGTAGGTTACAATGAAGATAAACTTTTTAAAGTGCAAATTGGAACCTAAAGTGACTTAAAAGGAGTTGCATTACAGGCTTTAATGTGAATTTATAGAGTGTTTTTTACTTGCATGATGCTTGCTGACACTTTCATTGCCACCCAGTGGAAAACCGCTGCTGCTTCACTGTAGAGAACCTATTGGTTTTTCATGATCAGAACTACACTTGGGAGTTATTAAATAACACCTGCAGTCTCCACCTTCGGCACCTGAGCTTAGAAAGTTATCGTGTTGAGTTTCTTAAGTTGTAACTAAATATATCTCCTTCCTCGGCAGATGCATCTTTTAGGAAGTTCCCGACTGATGCTATCCAGCTTCTGCTCTCCTTTGTGCTGATACAGGACTTTGTGGAGCTGGAATAAAAGAAACTGATTCCTTTTATTTGATCTTAAGCATTATTAACCCGCATATCCAGAAGAGTAATTTGGGGGGAAAAAAAAAAGTCATTTCAGTTTTTTGTTGTGTGGTATTGACCTTCAAGGGAGTGCTGGGGGAATGGGAAGAGAAGCGGGAGAGCCTGGAGTTTTGTAAGTGGTCTTGGTTGTCAGAAAGAACGTAACCCTCCGTATTCTGGTAGTAAACAGAAGCTCGAGAACATGCTGCTAGTATAATGATATAACTGATGTTGCCAATATTGGGAGGAAAGGTATTTTTTTCTCATGATTCTCATAAATGTCAGTTATATCTGGAAATTCAGTAGTGTTCTATCCCATAAGTTAAGTTTAGTCTTAATGTAGTGCGAGAGTGCTGCAACTATGAAAGTCATTTCTCTAAGCCCTCCTGTCCCTTCAGGGGAAAAAAGGAAATAATTTCATTATTTCAGGGTTGAAGGAGAGGCTTATTTCTCTGCTTCAGACTTTCAGAGAAGAAGAAAGCTAATTTCCAGAGACAGCGAATGGGAACCATGACAAGAGGCCAATACTCAGATATGTTTGTGCTTCATCTTCAGATTACTTTCATCTATCCTTTTGATGGCTGTGTCAACTGGTGCTATAATTGTTTTGAAAACAGGCATATATAGTAAATAGGAAGTTGCAGTTATGATAGATGGGTAAATGGAATGGAAAAAATGGATATGCTGAAATGCAAGTGGGATTTAAAATTGTTCTAGATCTACTTGAAAGATTAATTAGAGAAGATACAAAAAAATAGCCCAGAGGCAGTAAAAAGCAGTGGGGGAGTGAGAGACTGACTGGCCAAGAAAACTGTTGTGGAAGGGAAGACTTTGTAGAGATAAAATCAGGTTTGGCAAAATTCACAATGAGTTAACTAGTGGTATTAAAACCCCCCACTGTTAAAATGTTCTTCAACTATGTAAATAAAAAGAGAATTAGCAAAGAAGTGGATTTCTCATGCAGCTGGAGGTTAGATTAAGAGCAGTTTAGGCATGGTCTCCAGACTAAATTAATAAGGAAAAGCCATGGACCAGCAGAGTAAAAGTAAGATATGTACTGGGAACCAGAGCATGGAATTGGAAATTTGTGCAAAATCTTAGAACTTTAATGCAGTGAAATTGTGGTTATGGGATAATCTCTGGGTTGAGTTCAGGCACAGTGGGTTTGAGAAATCCTGAGTTCTGAAGGCATCTGTTTTTAATGAAAATACATAGAATTGAAGATGGTACTATTTGATCAGAGGGAAGAAAATTTAGTGCTTATAATGAAATCAGCAGAAGGAAACTGATAATGGCATCAGCAGGGCCTGACCCAGAAGCGGTCCGGAATTCACAAAAGATTTTAAGGAGAAAAAGATGAATAGAAAGCAAGACACGGTGCAGTATAATTTGCTATCTTACTAAAAATAGGATGTGCCCAACCAACTTGATGCTTTAAGAAAATCTGTGTTTTGTTAAGATGACCTGATGTCTGATGGTGAAGTGTCTGATAAAGTGCTAATAGGATGAATAAACAGAAGCAATGCTTCTGTGTTGAAACAAGTATGGGGCTGGAGAGAGGTTAATAGCAGAATTACTTTTTGCATTCCCCAAAATAAGAACAGTACTAATCAAGCTGAATTTTAAAATCAATCCCAGAGTAAGATGGATTGGTAAAATTTACTGATGAGGAAATGCTGAGGGGAAGGAGAGGGAGGAACATGGTACGTTACAACTGCTGAATGACTCTGGGGTCTGGAGTTGTGGGGGAAAAAGAAATTCAGCGATGGAATATGTATTTAGAGACCAAAACAAAGAATAAGTTTGAAATGAATCAATGAAAATGGTGGAAGACAAGATTTCCAGCTGAGTTAAAGTAACTAATACCACTGAATCCCCTTCTAGGCATCTGCATTGGAAAAGGATGGCTACAAGCTGGAGCAGATGTGAAGGAAAGTTATGAATTACCCAACTTCAGAATTCTTTTGTGAGAAGAAACTGAAGACTTTGGGTCATTTGGGGCTACAGAAGTTAGAGGGAGACAGGATCACTGACAGTAAACTCAAACATACATGTAGGGAAGCAGAGCTTTGAAGGGAAAGGTCTGTTTTGAAGCAAGAACAGATGAATAGAAGTTGATAATCAGTAAATCTGGAAATTTCATGATTCTTTTTTCTAAAAAGAGCAGAAGGATTCCAATAAAGCTATTGAATAGGAATAGGGAGATGCCTTATTACCTTTAAGCTGGAGCTTGATAACTTTGTAAAGAATGTATGGTGTGTCTCTGATAACTGTAGAATAATTGCAGGTTGACACTGGAGATACCTTCAAGATTTGTATTTGTATAATCGGGGATATTTTGTGTCTGCAGATTAAGCATTGTACACCCCCCACCCCACCCCCACACCCCCTCCCACCCCCCAAAAAAACCCCTGTTTTTTGGATAAAGTTCACATTCCCTGTTATGCTAGTGAGACCTTCGTTTCCATAAAAATTGTTTAATTTTGTTGATATGGTAATGACAAACTGAATTCAAAACTATGCCAGTAGTACACAGTAAGAAAAGGCAGAAGAGAAATAGCAGCAGTGCAGGATCGCAGAAGATGCTGTTAGAATTTGAGGGAAAGTAGAACAAGAAGTCTCACTTCTGATGCAAATCTTGGGAACTAAGAGCTTGATGTGAGTATGGGCATAATGGTGTCATTCTAAATTCATGAAAATAGCTTTACAAATGAAGGAGAGGCAAAGTGGGGTCAGTGCAATTCAAACACACGATGACAATTTTAGCCTAAATAGAATGCTCTTTGTGACTAGATGAATTAATTACTGTAAGACAGTGTTCTTGCTTGTCATTCTGATTCTTTCTGCTTGTTAATCACTCCTAAATTGTAGCTATTGCAGTAATATTAAGATTTATTACTTATAAAGTTTTGCTAGTCTCTTTTTTTAGTTTAGTGTTTGTTCACATATTAATGTAAATGTTTTGAAGTGTGTTTCTTATTTTACATTTCTACTCTTTGTTCTCTGTAGTACTTTCTTTCTGCCTATTAAGTGTTATTGTTCTACTGAAACACTGTATGACTGTTGCAAATGTTTTGCTTTCATAGTCAAGCTTAATTTACCTATTCAGCAAATTTCATTAAATACCAAGTCTGAGCTGAGAAGGAGATTAGTATATGAAAAATAAGTTCCAGTGGGGAGAAGGAACATCTGTAGAATGATTTAGCTTATTCTTTGTGCCTCATTGATCTTGTAATGACTTCAGTATTTCCCTTCTCACTGCTTATGACGGTGCTAACACACTTTAGTGCCTCCAGTAGATTCAAAGTTTCCTAACAGAACTCATTTTGCTATGAATGGGATGAAATTTCCCATCCTTTTAATCACATGGAAAACTTTGAACATGAAAACTGGGAAAATTCTTATCAATACAATGAGTTGTAGTAAAAGTGAAACAGAGCAAATAATAATAGGGAAATGTATGCATATTTATTTGCATGAGGAAACACTTATTTTTAGTTGTACGAATCACTGGGGTCTTACTAAGTACATTTTTTCCCTCTAACTTTTTTTCAAAGAGCTGCTGATCTTTGGAAAAAAATAATTAGGGGAATTAATCTTCTATTTATCCAGACTATTCCTAGTTCTTTCTCTGTGGTTTTTTTTTGTTTGTTTAATTACAAGGGACATTTGCATGAAAATAGGACATTAAGACTTGAACTACTTCTGATGCTTTTTCCCAGATACATGGAGTAAACTGCATTTATTGTATTTGTAAACTAAAACAACTGTTGTTTTGTAAATTTCCTTGCATGCTTTTTTACACTGAATTAATGAATATTTGAGAATATGCTTTAGAAAGGTTCCCCCTGCCTCCCCCTTGAAAATATGTACTGCTAATGTATACTATTCTCCTCTCTCCTCCTCTCCCCCATCTTACCTTCTTTAAGACCAGCCAAGGAAGTCATATTGGTAGTCATCTCGTTTCTGTGGCCAATTAAACTTGATTTCTATAGTTTCTCCATTCTCTAAGATAAAGAGCATCTTATGCTACACCAAGTCTTTTAAGCTGGACTAAAGTTTGCAAAAGTTCTTTCAGAGTTTTAGGACTGTTTTTATCTTTTCAAAGGATCTTTGTAAAGACTTTTAATAAAGAAAATCAAGTGGATTTATAGCAAAATGTATCTACAGTGAAATGGAAATCCAGCAATCAAAATCTGATAGGGATGTATGCTCTGGCAAAACTTACTAATGAATAGCAGATGTTAGATACTACTTTAGGCACTCCATTATGGCAAAAACAGAAAGGAAAGGGACAGCACCTTGCTCTACAAGTTATAATAACTGAACATGAATATTTATATCATGTCTCATCAGTAAAATGTTAAAACTTTCTTGCATGATCTTCTAAAATGAATTTATTTTCTAAAATGTACTTTAGGTTCTGGACTGGCACTTTAGATAATGTTTTGTGTTATTATTATCATGTTAAATATTTTTAACATTTAATATTGTAGTTATAATTAGTGATTAGTAGTGTTTAGTGTTTAGCTTATGCTTTTTCGATGAAGACATGTATTTTTACTACTTTTCTGAGTTGTACTTTCCTACAACAGATATCTTTTAGATTATTCTTATGTATTGACTGCTTGCAAAATATGAAACTCTACTATAAAAGGGTAAATTTTATGATTCTGTTTAATTACAGAATAAATCACAGAATGTTAGGGATGGGAAGGGACCTCAAAAGATCATCTAGTCCAATCCCCCTGCCAGAGCAGGAACACCTGGATCAGGTCACACAGGAACCCATCCAGGCGGGTTTTGAATGTCTCCAGAGGAGGAGACTCCACAACCTCTCTGGGCAGCCTGTTCCAGTGCTCTGTCACCCTCACTGTGAAGAAGTTCTTCCTCACATTTATGCGGAACCTCCTATGTTCCAGCTTGCACCCGTTGCCCCTTGTCCTGTCATTGGATGTCACTGAGAAGAGCCTGGCTCCATCTTCATGACACTCACCCTTTACATATTTATAGACATTAATGAGGTCACCCCTCAGTCTCCTCTTCTCCAAGCTAAAGAGACCCAGCTCCCTCAGCCTTTCCTCATAAGGGAGATGTTCCACTCCCTTAATCATCTTTGTGAATAATTCTACAAATTTGTGTTTGAAGTGTGGAATACTGAACTTTAAAAACAAAAGTGATCAGTTATCTGACTGAAGTTTAATTATGATTTTTATTCATTTAGGTTTCTCATATTGGAAAGCTGAAAGATTTTCTTCTGCAACACAGAAAGGATTACATTAATGCTTACAGGTAAGTGTGCATTGTGTTTAAATATATTTATTTATTTTCAGATTTAATAAAGTGAACTGCTTAAAAATCTATGGGCATAATGACAAAAACCAAAATGTAGATTGCTTATTAATTGTAAGCAACTTAAGCTGAAGAATAATGCTGTCACAGGAAGAAAGTGTCCTAAACAAAATGAAACTCAGAATTTGAAGAAGATTTCTGGCTCTTAGGAGTGAGTTCTGAAACAAAACAACTTGGCAGTCCAAGTCCAACACCTTTTAAGGACCTGCAGGGCAGGTTTCTGAAGTGATTCCTGAGAAGACAGAGTACTAGATGTACTAGTGATGATCCAGGTTTTCCCTTTCACTCTGTGGCACTAAACCTGCATGTTATCACTAAGTGTACAGTCAGTAGCATCAGTAAGTCCTAGAGGAGAATGATGTGAACTCTTCGGACTTCAAACTCTGAAATGTGAATTCCAGATGAAGAACCCCATTGAGAACATGGTGTGAGGGGACAGCAGCACAGGATTTGCTTTTCTGTGACAGAAAGTGTAGGCTTCTGTTCTGGTAGTTGTTATTATGTGGAGAAAGTTTTGATTCTCGTCAGCTATTGGGATATATTCAAAACTGCTTTAACTGCTGTATCTGCTTACTTGCCAAGTAGCTTTAATAGTAGGATTTTTAGAAGATTAAAACGCAAGTTTACAGGTTGATTGTAGTAAGAAAAAGTAATCTCCTATTCCTTAGGTTTGGTCTGTACTGGGGGAAGAGTCTTTCTGAGAAACAACTTCTAGGCCTGAAAGGGTCTGTCACAGTAATAGCAATACTGTACTGTCAGTGGTATCAAAATGTGCCCCTAAGTAAGTTGCCAGAAGATTTCTGGCACCTTTTTGTTTTTTTCTGTCTCCCTGAGATTTTAAAAGCAATATTTTGTTGTTTCAAAAATGAAACAAAAAAAAGAAGATCTTGGCATGTTTTATAGGCTTAAGGCCATGAGAGCTATTCATAGTCAGTGCTGGTAAAAATGAAGCTCAGGGGTGTGGGTGTCAATTCTGTGTGCAAGGTGTATGAGGAACAAGTACATGGTATGACTCACTCTGTGCTTTTCAATGCCTATTGGAATAGGTCATGAACAACACTAGGTGGAGCTACCAATTTCACACTGAAAAAACTGTTTTTACTGTGTGAAAACTTCATGAGAATGCATAAACTGAGAAACTGCCAGTAATTGCAGTAAGAACAGTCAGTAGTGGTTAAATTTTTGGTACAATTTGTATTTTATTCAATTTTATGCACATAACTGTTAAGTGATAAGAGGAGTAAAAATTTGTCTAAGCTCTTTTGGTTTCTAAAAGTTGTTTAGTGTCCTTTTTTTGTAAAATCTGTTCACTGAGAATTACCATTACAACTGGTTATTTTTCACATCCTCACAGACCTCAGGTATTAACTAAGGAGAGGAAAAAAGAAGTGTCATTTCCTCCAAATCTCATCTGTGATTGCAGTTGATGCTGTCCTTAATGGTCAAACTTAAAATAGTACTGTCAAATTCTGTACTACACTGTTAATGCTGTGGATGCAAGACGATCATAGCATCCGTGTTGTCAGTCTGAGTCTTAGCAAATGCCTCACTCATTCAAGACAACAGTTTTAATAACTTTTAAATACTTATAGCACCAGAGAGAGTTTTTAAACTATTTACACCTACTGAGGGAAGGACCAATAACTGTATGTACCATTGCTTTTATTTAACATTAGAGCCTTGCCTTAAGGAAAAATAAATTAATTATTTTTTTGCTGGCTTCATAGCCACTTTTCAAACTTACTGAAGCCCTTTGGGTATCATATTCATGATCAGTGACCACAGTGGCAGAGTATTTCATAAAAAATGTGCAGCTAAATCATTGCTGTTCCTGCAAATAGTAGCTGTCTCTGAGCTGTCACTTGTGATGTTGTTAACTGCAGCCTCTCTCCAAGAATCTTTGGAAAGAAGTGAGACTTGACAATCAAGAAATGCTTTAGGACATCTCAGAGTATTTGAAAATTAATTAGTTTCTATTGGAAAATGCTCTGACAAAAACAGCAATGGTAAACAGTATTTGGCTACTTGTTAATATCTGATCTATGATTTATCTCAAGAACTTCCTTTTTAGCTTTTTCAGGTAGGCTTATTAACCTTCAGAGTGGTGTTTAGAAAGCACATCTGGGGTGTAGTCCTTGAGGCAATGTATAAGAAAAATAACCAAAACTCTTCCTTAAAAAAACTGATAAATATTTAAAGTTTACTAGATAATCACAAAAGTAATTTTCAATTGATGAGTAAATACAGTAAACACCAGACATTCATATATTAAAAAATTATCCCTGCTAAATTGTGATCTTTAAGGACTTTCCTAGCAATGTTGTATTTGGCTAATGCATATCTGTAATGAGTTAGTGATGAACAGTACCTTAAAAAAGGAAAGCACCCCTTCCTGACATAAAGTCTGAATATCAGATGCTTATTCTTCTCTTGTAAGGGATATGAATACTTTCTCATTTATGTTGCCATAACAGAAAACTGAGTAGTGCCTTTCTTTTTTTCAGTTCTGTAGAGAATTAGCTGTAAGGGTAGATGGCTACTTTGTTCGTCTCCTTTTGGTCATAAACTGTTTCCAGCAGAAAAAGTTGAACACTTCCTGGAAAGGAGAAGGCAGGGACTCTTGGTTCCTGAAGATGTTAACAAGATGTGGATGCTTTTTTGGTTTTGCTTATTAAGGAAACTGATCATTCCTTTCAGATGAGGATTGTTACTTACCTTCCCATTTTTAGTGTATGACTGCTATACATTCTATACATTCTTCCTTTCAGTCCATTTGCTATAATGCATTCCTACATTGCTTGCTGCACTGAGATCCTATCTTCAGTCTTTGTTCACAAACAAAATATTAGACCATTTACCAACTTGTGCCTTCGCTTTTCATCACTGACACCTCCATGTTTTTGATCTCTGAACCACCAAGACAGTTTGTACGTTTGTGTTCAGCTAGTTCCTCGAACTATATTTTAGTGCTCTGCCACTAGGGAATTTGAAATGGTCCTCTTGGGATTGCTCCACAACCTCCAGTTTCTCTGAAGGATCTTTTAAGGTTTAGGCAGTTTAAAGACCAGTAGTTACTCCTAGTGTTTTAACCAGACATTGAAAAGGAATTGAGAGAATTCTAGATTTTGACCGCAGAACACCTCACACTTAAAAAGAAAATCTTTGAGAGAAGAGGTTTCCATGTGGGATTTGTAGACATCTTGTTTATTCTCTTTTGCAGCTGCAGAGATACTTACGTAGTTCATCAGTGTAGTGTAGATTGGTTCGAAGTAGAAATGATGCTTTTTTTGGAGTGGAAATGATGCTTTTCAGCTGGATGGGTGGCTTCTGATGTGTCTTCATTATGTGATTCCATGGTCCTTCTGTACACTTAAGTGTTTGAACATTTCATATATTGTTTATTGCAAATAATATATTTTGAAAAAAATTCTTAACAAATTATCTTTCTGTCTTAAAAAATAATGTTGGTGCCCAGTAATTATGCCTTTTGCACTAGTGTTTTATATACCTAGTAAAGCTAAAAAAAAAAGAAAAAAAGAAAAGAAAAGAAAAAAGGGCAATAAATCAGTTACAGGTTTGCCATCTAACAGAAAATCATTGAATGCTTACTCTATGTTTTGTGGAGAGTGTTCCCTCGGCTTAACCAATAAAAGAAATAGCCATTAAAGGATTCTAAAAATAGTGTCTTACTGTCTCCTGTAGAATGCCAGACTGCTTCCTTGTCTTGACTTAATTACATTTTTACAAGGAGCAAGACTTTGTTTTTTATACTAAGATAATAAAACATGTAGATGATCTGTCAGGACTTTCTTCATGGAGGAGTACATAGTATTTTCCTGTACTCCAGGGAATTATTTTCAAATTATTTGTCTTCTTTTTTGATTGTACTAAGTTCATATATCACATTTTAGAAATAGTAATTTTTCATAGCAGCATTCTGGAATTTCTCAGCAACATTTTACAGAGCTGAAAATGCTCAGGAATGCCTGCACTGCCTGTTGTAGGAGCTGAAGCTTCCCCACAGAGTTTCTACGTTGGATTTATGTCAGACAGCATTTGGATGAAAAACAGCAGTAAATTAAAATGCACAAAATATAATAAATAGTGTTTATATTTAGTAGTTAAATAAGAAATAAAATAAGTTAAAACATACGAGATGCCCAAAGGGAAGAAGTTAAATGTCTGCTGTATTTACAGCTAAGGTTATACATACATGTACATATGTGCATATACCTGCACACGTGTGTGTGTGAGCATTTATGTGTATGTTTGTAAGGCAATATCTGCAGGTGGTAAATTGGCCATATTTCTGCTAAAACAGTACGTATTGGTATTTTAGAACTGGTTTATTTCAGTTTATTGCTTCTCTCTCTTTTGTAATATGTTGGAGGACAACCAAGTTTTTCTGCTTGATTTGGTGTCCTTACTGAATCAGTAAGCACAAACTATTTTATGTACCATCAGAAAGAGTTACTAATTCCAAAAACTGGTTCCTCGTGCTTTGCCAGCAAAACAGGATCATAGAAAGGATAGGCTGGAAGGAGCATGGCTGACACATTCAAGAAGAGAATGACTAGGTCATTTTACCACCGTGATTTGCTTACTTTTAAATATTTCTTTCAGTGGAGATTCCATATCCTTCCTCTGCTTTTTCCTGTTTCCCTGTTGTGTTACTAACTTATTTTGGTTTCTCCTCAGTCTCTTCTAGCATCAACAATTACAGTGTATTTGTTTTTTATATGTGTTCTCTTTGACATTTGATTGTATTTTCCTCTCCTTTGGACACTGCCCCAGTTGGTGTTGCAGTGAGGTGCTGAAATGAAACAAAACTCTAGCTGAGGCCTTGCTCACAGCTAAGGCTATCAGAAAGATTGGCTTTCATTTGTAATGGATTATACTGCATTTATGCATCCCACACAAATGATGACCTTTTTTTGCAACAACATGTTGCTGTTATGTTAGGTTTATGACCCAATATGATGCCAGATGACTTTCTGAAGAACTGTTCCCTAATCAGTTGTTCCCCATTCTCTGTGGATTCAGATAATTGTTCCTGCTGCAACAGAGCCTCTAACCATTCCGTATTCAAATTCTTCATGTCACTTCTCCAAGTTGGCAGTATCATTTTGAATTGGAGTCTGGTTCTCTTGATACAGTTTTAGTTCACTTAGCTTTATGCCTCTGCAGATTTAGTAAGTGTATACTCCATTCTGCTGTCTGAGTTGTTAATGAAAGTATTGAATAGCATCAGATTTGGGAAAAGCCCCTGTGGAACACAACTGTGTCCTGTTTTGATATATAACTACTCCAAGTTCAGCTTTTCAGTTTCACATCCATATGATGCTTGTTTCTTCTAACTCAGTTATTCACTCGTAGCTTATGAGAATGTCATGTGAGATTGTAACAAAAGCCACACTAAAGAGAAGACATACTGCAGTGATTGCTTTTTATCTATCCCTAAGACCTGTTACTGCATCCCAGAAGTAGATTACACTGCATATGACTTATTCTTGATATGTTTTGGCTACTGGTTATCTTTTTATTCTTTGCTAAGCGCTTAAAAGTTGCTTGATGATTTGTTCCTGTGTTTTCCTAGGCTGAGTGGTCTACAAGTCCTCTGCTTTTTTTTTTTTTTCCCCCCTTAATCCTATTTTTTAAAGATAATTGCTACACTTCATCTTTTCATCAAACTAGCACTCATTCTCCCCTTGTTCTTGGCAGTGAGGATACATCCTTTCATTTGATGCATTTCCTATTTTAGGTGTTTCTCTTGGTAATATTTGCAGAGTAATCTCTTATTATTGACATCCCTTGCCAGTTGTGTCTTACCCTGCTCTTGACCCTTTTCTAATTGCGTTCCTTTAAACGTGTCAGTAGCAATCAGACCTAATTTGCACTTTCTGTATTCTGCTTTTTGTGTTTGAGCTCAATGAAGAGCTCAGGAAGTAGTTAAGTTGATCTCTTACTGCATTGCCTGCTCTTCCCTTTCAACAAGGGCAGAATTGCAAATTATCATTATGTCATTTCTATACAAAAACTGTCAGTTCACCTGAATTATTTGCTGTTCCTTTTTAGGTTTCCCTTTTCTATGCAATTTAACCTACTAATTTTTCTAGACTATGAAGTCTGTGTACTTGGTGGCCACTGTCTTTATCTTGCTATTCACCCACCTTCTTAAAAATCACAAATAGCCCAAGTTACCTTTGAGCCCAAGTTTCTCGTGAAGCTTTCTCCTATTGATTAGGATAAAAGTCTAGAAGAATTTATTTTAATCCTTTATCCCTTCTTTATCTGCATGCATTAGCTAATGTGTGTTTTGGCTAATTCTTCTGATTCCTTCTGAAAAACCTGGTTCATTTGACCTTTCTTGATTTAGTGATGTGTCAGTCCATTGCTATGATACTCCCACTGCACTTCTAAGCAAGTATTTGTATCTCTGACACAGGACACAGCTGGATAATTTTTTTGTTGTTGTTTGTTTGATTAGGGGTTTTTTGTGTGTGTTTTTCTTTTTTCCTTGGCCTGGTCTTTTTAAATTAATGGTTCTTTTTGCAGTAAGGCTAGAGGATGGTGAGTAGATGGATTTTCAGTGTAATCTCCATGTGCAGATTTACTGGGGAGTGCAGTGGGGGCTTCAGTACTTTGTTAGTACTAGTGGGCACCATTTGTGTTTTGACATAGTGGGATGTGGTGGTATGACTCCATTCTTGCCTTCCCAAGGAGGTTGGGTTTTGGGTATTCTTGCCTCCAAGTGACTGGACTAGCTCTTGTTCTAAAGTGCTGGTACCAGGCACTGTGTAAGCCCTTATAAAAGGAAAAGTATTGTTTCTTTTTTTTGCTGGATTAATCTGCATTTTGCTACCTTTGAAGCTGTGAAACTCCTATTTAAGAATTTGATCTACCATATTTTTGTATTTGCAACTATGAAAAGTAACTGAACAACTTGTTTTCCGATGTTAAAGCTGTTACAATTATCCTCAGTGTATCACTATATTACTACTGGTTACACTGTTAGTAAAAAAAAAAACCAACCGATGTCTGAGGCAGGTTTTTTCATATGTTTTTATAAGTGTGTTTTAAAAGAAAATTCTGTTTTGTATTTTGTAATCTTTATTTTACCCTGTAATGTTAAAATGTACCTTGAAAGCATAGAACTTTGCAAATACCACAAAGCTGGGCAGGGTACAAGAACTGAGGCATATGAAGACAATTACTTCAGACTCTGTTAAGTAACAGACCAGCCAGAACTTATTTTTGTAATCTGAAATAGAACAGTGAAGATTTTTTTTTTTTTTTTTTTTTTTCTTGCTTCATTAAGGGGCCATCATGAAGCTGTTACTCCATCCTCATTTTCCATCTGAATCTCTGTGCCCTAACATGCTGGAGTAACTCTCTAGGCGTGGATTACTGAACGGTGTCATGCATTATCCCATACCAGATGATCTTAATGGTCCCCTTCTCTCTGGGCCTGTATGGAGGCGGATGTAAGAATGGATTTTCTGGCTTTACACATGCTGAGGCCTTGCTTGTGCCACACATTAATAATAAAAAGCCCCATCTATACAAGCTGTGCAAAGAGAGTGGGGAAGAGATCTGTCTTAATGTATTTAACAATATGAGTTATCTCATATTGCATGTGCAGCTATCAATATGCCATCTTAACCAGGCTGTGGAAAACCTTTTCATCAGATGTCTAAAATCAGAGTATTTCAAATCTTTCATCATTCAGAAGCTGCTTTCTCGGAGTACAAATTAGAGTTACAGCTTAGAAGACTCCTGATTACAGTTGCGATAGGGATTTTGCTACACATTTATGAAACCCATCTGTCCATAGGACAGCAATTCAGCTAGTAAAATATAAATGGAAACACTATGTAGGGCTGCTTTTCTCTAGGCTACAAAAATAATTTTATAACATTTAGAATAGTTTTAACGAGGAAGGGGGAATCCTGATGTTTATATGTCAAATACACAACAGTGTTGGAAACAAGTAAAATACAGCATATGACTTCTAATTAGTTTGCCTTACTGTTTGCTGGCTAATCTGTGCTTGTGTACTAGCTGGTCAGTAAGCAGAAACTAATTTTCAAGCCAGATGAACCATGTGCTGCTTTTTTCATGTGCAGTCAGTCACATGTGATGGGAATGAGGACATTTTGGTATAATACTTAGAGTAATACTTAGAGTAAGCCTGAAACTTTGTGGAGGAGATTTAGGAGACCCACGCTGACAGTACATTGAAGATACAGGAAGGAGCTGGTGATTTGGTATGTGATGAGAGCTGATAAGGTGATATGAATTGGTTGTAGGCATTCCTGTGGCAGGGACTGCAGCAAACACAGGGAAAATTGTGCATTATTGCACTGAAGTATGTGAGAGAACACTAAGGGTATCAGGCTAGCTTTGCAAATTGAAGATGTCTTCATTTTACTTGTATTAGTGCATTAATATATTTGCATTACATATACTTTGAACAAGCGGGGAAGTTTTTGCATATAAATAAAAATCTAAATCAAAATGAGGTACGAGTTTAAGGTTTTCTTTCCTGTTTTAAAGGCAAATAGGCTGTGATGTGTGTATCATCAGGAAAACCAAGATGAACATCAGATAAACTGCTGTAGCAAAGTTCTATCATCCTGTCATCTCTGGCTGTGGAAACTGTTAAATACCTTCGTTTTATTGACAGGCCTCCATTTTCATTAATTTAGTAATAGAAAGATATATTAATCCTATTAGAAAATATAAAATACATAGTATATAATCTAAAACAGAAGAAACGGGAACAGATTTGAATAAATCTTATAATCAACTTGATAAATGTGCATTATTTTCCAATGTTTTTCTTTACTATGGTTTGAATACATAGTACAGCTACTTCAAAATTGAAGTTCAATATTTAGGATAATGAAAACATACATTTAAGTTAAATCAGTTCCAATTTTTTTAATACTTTCAACATTTGACCTGTTCCTTTATCCTGCTTGGTTTCATGTTTTTAGACTTGAAATATGCTTCACTGGAATAAGTACTGAGGGTAATGGTATATTTTCTAGTTGTGTTTTCTTCTTATCTGCTCAGTATTTGATTATGTACGAGATTATAGCATATGTTGCTTTTTCTACATCTTTTATTAGTCAAAAATGTTTTTTAAAACCTCTCAGCTTTATGGTAGTAGTGGCATTTTTATCAGTGATGGTTATTGTACTTTTGCTGTGAAAATCAGTGTTGCAGAAAAGCTTCTGTGGAGATGGTGACTAGGGATAAAGGTCTAAAATGTGCACTTGTAGATTTTATGTTGAAGGTTTCTTAAGTGACAGTTTGTCTTGTTTCTCAGCCATATTATGTCTGAGCATGTGAGGATGACAGATACAGAGCGTGATCAGATAGATCAAGATGCTCAGATATTTATGAGGACGTGTGCTGATGCCATTCACCAGCTGAGAACAGAAGGTAAACTGAGCAACTCTTAAATGTCTTTTTCTTAGTTATTGGTAAACGCTAATATAACGCTGATCATTAGATGGTGAATCTGAAATGCTTTTGGAAAGAGATTGGTAAAGTCTCATTGCCTTTTTGTTTGCATCTTGATTAGTACTGGACTTAATTTTCTTTAATGTTAGTGGAAGGAGATCTCAGAGCACAGAATTTTATTTCTTTGTTCAAATACACTAATTGGCAAGTGTAAAAAAGATAGTCTTAAATATTTACTACTTGGGTAGTAATTCAGCACTGTGGCACAGAGGCCTGAACCAAAGCTCACTAAATTCAAGCTCTTTTTAGCTTGTCCAGCTGCAAGGTGTTACAAGTATAATCTTTCCAAGTCTGAGATAATTAACTTCAACAGAATTCTGGTAAAGTAACAGCATTTTTGACAACTTGAATACAGGATCATACCTTTGCAATATTATCTTATGAAAGTTGAGAGAACTTCTGTTTTGCCATTTTCAAGTTGACTTGCTGTATGTGTGTTTTATCAATATGCCAAAGATTTTCATCAGCTTTGAAATGCCATCTAAACATAGTTGTAGCATTATTCAGAATCACTGAAAGTCAGTCATGCATGGGAACTACATAGTATCAAAATAAGAAATATTAATATATGTGAATTAAAAAGATGCTTGACATGATAAATCACAAAGATTTCCACATAATCTGTACACTGGAGAATTTAAAATGTTAGAAGTTCAATATTTTAAGCAAGTTAAATCTCTAGGTCTGTTTTGCTATGCTTAGCTTGGTGACATCTGTTCTTCTTTAGAAATTTGATTGACATAATATGACTCAGTGGCACATATAACAAATCAATAACATAAACATTCTAAGACACTGGTTGTTTCCACCTTTTGGCTTGTAATGATTTGCTGGTTTACAGAGTCTATATTTAAATATAGCTATGTTTAAAATAAATATTAATATATAGCATATGCACACTGTTAATAGGCTCTTGAATATAACTTGTGTATTAACTGAAAATGCAGACTTTTATGCAATTCAGTAAAAAGTTAAAAGATTGTGTTATATCTTTCTTTTGTATTTCAGCACACAAGGGTGTCCAGTCTGCTCAGGTAAAGGAGCACAGAACAGCTGTCTTGGACTTCGTTGAAGATTACTTAAAAAGTACT
This sequence comes from Podargus strigoides, assembly GCA_028020825.1. Taxonomy (NCBI): domain Eukaryota; kingdom Metazoa; phylum Chordata; class Aves; order Caprimulgiformes; family Podargidae; genus Podargus; species Podargus strigoides. The sequence goes on from CM051621.1 coordinate 13,991,338, forward strand.
TAATGTTTATTGAATGGTTAAAAATGAATTATTATATTTTCCAAGAAAGAAACCATGCTCTTCTAACCTGAAACTTTGTTTACTGCTGTCTTGAACAGGAGTGTGTAAGCTGTATTCTGAACAAAGAGCCATTAGAGTTAAGCGGGTGATAGATAAGAAGAGACTGTGAGTAGTGTCAAAAACATTCAACAAAACTATTATTCATGTTTAGATTCTAAGGAGATTGTTCTAATGGAAATCTTCTGCTGTCAGCAGGTGCATTCCAGGGCTCGTTTATACTTCTGATATGTGAAGTTAAATGTAAATGGCAGAGTGCCAACGTAGTGTTGTACTTGTCATTTATGTAAATGATTAAAGCACCAAATAAGTAAAATGTGGGTTAATTTGACTTCTATAAATGCAATAAAATATTTTTGAGTGTCCCATTTAATAATATTCCGCATGAAATAATTCAGAATGAAATCCTGCACATTGGTAATATGTCACAAAGATGCTATTTGGGATGCTGTCTGTTTAGGTACAGGAGACGTTCACTTCTCTCCTCTTTCTTTTTGTCTTTTTATTTTATTTTTTTTAAGCTACTATCTTTCTGCTAAAGCAAGTGATTATGTCGTGAATAAGTGTGACTTGAGCTGGTGGGTCTTCATGGCAAGTAGAGACATGATTAAAATAAAAATCTTAAATGTAACTTCTTAACTGAAACAAGAGAGTTTCTGCTTCCTGTCATGGCATATGTGAAGTGAAAATGTCTAGAAGTTAAAGATGATGTGCTTGCTGGCTTTTTTTTTTTAAATTTCAATCAAGTATCAAACCCCATACTTTATCAGTTTCTTTTTCTGCACATGCCCAGGTGTAAGAATGACGGGGAGAATGAACAGGCTTGCAGTTTATTTAATACCTGAAAGGCTTTCTGTGTCTTTTTAATCTGCATTATTTGAATTCTACACTTAAGTGCTGTTATGTACATTTTAATTTTAAAATAACAAATTCTAAAACATACACATAAATAAATAAATTCCTGAGTGTTTTTCTAAGACTTGATGCAGCTCTATCACTTTGGTGTTTGGCTCAGTGAGCTATTTACATTGTAACTAGAGATGTTTTCAAAAGTTCCGAAGTACATTTCATTCAGAGTGATTCAGCATGATGAAGTGCAGTTAGATTCACTCAAATATATCCTCATGAGACATAAAGAGTAGTACAAGCCAGGACCAAATAAACAAAATGCACTAAACCAGTTCTGAAATTTGGTAAGAAGTAATGAGTGAAAAGTAAGGCGTTGGTATTTTTGTAACTCGCATCACTTTTCAAAAAAACCATACAGAAACAAATGGTGTGATATTTTTCCTGTGTAAAAATACATAACCTTATCAGTATTCTTCACACTGAAGAACTTTAATGAAAGACAGCATGGTTCCTGCAGTTACAGAATTGGCTAACAAATACCTGCTCTTCTGTTTGTTGTACTCTTATTTTGTTGTTTTTTCATCTGAAATCTCAGGTTCAAGATTTCTCAGGTGACTAAACAGAGAACACAATTCAATTTGATGTATGCTAAACATGGAGCGATGAAAGAGCTATTGCAGAAGTTAGAATGCCACTTAAATAAAGACCCGTAAGGCATTAAAAAATAACCCAGACAATGCAGTCCTTTTATGTAATATTGGAGGATACCCTCATTGTCTTTCTTTACAGATGTAAGAACTGGAAAACAGATGTTGACCAGGTGGAGTCTGTGTGCATTCCAGAAGTGATATAATGGCTAATTTGTCATTTAAATTGGAATTAAATTTAAATAAGTCACAGGGCATAAACCACGCTTTATGGTGACTTGAAGAAAAATTGCCTTTTTTTATATGCCTTCAACTAGTTGATTTGTAATTTCCCCCAAGATTTCAGCAGACACTTTGTGTGATAGGAAGAACATGTTCCATCACTTGAAAGAACTAGGCATTCTTTAAATAGTGCATCCCAGGCATTTTGTTCATTTTTAATTGAAAACTTCGTACATTAGCATACTGTGCAAAGTAAGGACAGCAAACAATAAGGGAATACATTTATTTAAAAGTAAATTAATCCTAGTGCGGATCTTCTTTCCTGCAGTTTAGTCAAAATATGTGTGTATCAGACAATACTGAAAGGTTTGCAGGAGAAATATACTTCATCATGTTTCCTTTTATATTGATAAACATCCTAAGCTCTTCAACAAATTGCCTGAGTGTTATAATTTTCTTACATAAGTTGCCTTTATGTATTAACTCATATTTTTTGATTAAAAAGTTCTGCCAATTACATAGGAGTAGTTCCCCAGAATGAAAAGTTGAGCAACAGAAACGCAGGTTTTATGTTTATTGGTATTCAAAATTATATTTCATTTCAATTTTAAACTTCTTTTTTCCAGCAGAACATCTTGTGAATTATGTATGTAATTATTCAAATCCAGTTGGTATTTTTATTATCTGGGGAACTGGTGTTTTATTAGTATCAGAATTATTACTTGAACTGCACAGACATCCAGATAAGTCTTTTTTTCCTCATTATTAGGCAAATTGGGGAATTGAGAGGGAGAGAAGAAAAGTTCTTTTTTGTAAAATTACCAAAAGCCCAGTACTCGCTGGGTCAGTTTTTAGAACTGAGAAAGGTTCCCTGTTACTGTTTTTTATTGTTTAAATAACATAGTCACCCAGTGATGACTAATGCATTATATTCTGTTTTTCTCAGAATTTTCTAATTATGGGTTAGAATTTAAACACAATACAAAGAAGGAAAGGCACACAAAATGCAACACCTTCTGTTAAGCAGCAGGGGAAGATTGCAGATCATAATGAGATTAACTGTTGATTATATTTGAGAGGGTAGGTGGCACAGAAGGTGATTCAGCCCACTGCTTTTTGGTTTTTGTTCTTTAGCTTCTCTGACAGCATAATTGCTAAGCGTTTAACTGTCTACTACAGAGCAGTTACAGAATTCATTGTAGACAACAGTAAACCACAGTTTACTGGAAAAAATATGTTACCACTAATTTCAAACTTTTTTTTCATGCCACAGTTGAAATGTACTTGACAAGTAGTTAATATATAATCACTGAATATACTTCTCTTTTTTTGCATTGGCTTCGTATTAAAATTACGTAGCAGGGACTTAGCTGTAGTATGTGTCTGTCCACTGCATACATTTTTTCTTTTCCTTGCTTCTAAATAGTCTGTCGGGTCTTTTGGCAGACAAGGTAAGGATCACTTTCATCCTGGTTAAGCTATTCTTTAAGGTTAGTTAAATGAGAATACCTGTTTCAGGAAAAAGCTAGTTCTATTGTATTTTCTTAATTTTCCTTTATGATAATTGACAATATAAAGTAAAATTGTAATTATTACTTGAAAAAATAAAGTAGTGATGTTGGCTGATGCTACTAAAAAGAATTTCCAGTGTGACAAAATGTTGTTTGGTTGTTTTTTAAAAAATATGTATATTTTAATACACTGGATTTTTGAAAGGAAGTTTAATAAAATGTCTGTGTGTGGGTTTTGTTTTGGTTTTGGTTTTGCTTTAACCTTCAAAATTCTCCTCAACTCTGAACATGTAGTGTGTTTTGTTCAGGGATACTATTCATTCTTCAGTTTTATAATAGTATCTCAGTGAAAGTTGCTAAGTACATTTTGTGTCTCGAATGGGGAATCTTTAATGTGAAGTTTGCAAGAGTTAAAGTGTCAAATTTAATAATCTGTGGTTGTTCTCTTTTTAGAGAAATTCCACTGTGTAATACCAGTTAAATTATAGGCTTTTGTGCTTCTAGGTCCAGACTTGAACCTGAGTGGAGCAACATGTCCAAATCACGTCTTTCCCCTGAAAAATCTTCACAGAATTCTTTAGATGATTCTGAAGAAAAGCTTTCTGCTGAGGAAAGCAAAGGTAAGAATAAAACATAGTTATATTTTACCTTTTGTGGCAAGGCCTGTCTGGTCAATAGTACTTCCTTCACATTACGAGGGCCTATTCCTGCAAGTTGCACGTTTTCCATTTTCATCTTCCCTGAGCTGATCAGGCTTTTGTGAAGCACATTGTGAGACTGAGGAAGCAAAATCTTGAACTTTTTGACATGCTTTTTCCAACCAGCTAAAAAAGTCTTATGCCTTGCCAGATTCCTCATCCTCGTAATAAACTCTGTGAACTTTCCTTGTTATTTATTTTTATCAAAATCCATCTACTTGCATGTCTTCTGAGATATAATTTTTTTATTTTTTTTTTTTTCCCCCACATGCCTTTCACTGATGGCAAGGAATTGGAAAGTAGCTCAATGACTTTCTGGGAACATCTTCTAGTTTTTAAGCACAGAGACCTTGAGTTGGACACCTCTACAGTAGGAAGTCAAAGGTAGAATATGCTTATAGATGGGAGGTTACTGGCCAGTTCCAGTGGTTTTGGCAATGCTCTTCTGCCCAGCATTGAGTTTCCCTGCTGGAAGGATTGCATGTCATCTTTTGGTGGACAGGAGATTGCAGGAAGTCCAAAGCAGTGTCTCTGACCCCAGGGTCATTTCAGCTGGTGCTGTTCTTGACAGGACTTGTGGACATCGCTTCTGATTTCTCTGTGGCCTGCGTCTGAGGCTGGGGGATGTAAGGCCCTGCTCTTGGCTATTTTAGTCTGTCCTGGGATGTGTATGCTGGCAGAACTTTGTTGCAGAAGTGCCTTTTGGAGTACCACCACTAAGCACATAATTTCAGGTTGCATATCTAAAGAGAAATCTTGTTTCTGTGATTCTGGAGCTGCTTTCCCTGGCTTGAGTTCTCCTGCTTGTGCTGTCTAGAGCAGTCCATGGTACCCTGTAATTTACAGCCTGAAAATTATTTTTGGAGAGAAACAGAAACTGTATGAAATGTGACGTTAGGATAATACTTCATCAAGACGGAAGAAATGCACTGGTTGGCCATGTTATTCTGATAAGCAGTTATTGTTTCTGTGGCGATTTTATTAAGAGTAAAGTTGCTCTGGTTGGTGACTTTAGGGCCATACAAAGAGGGGATTCATGTGAATTGGGTACTCCATTTCTGGACGAAGACTAATACTGAATATCTCACAGTGTGCGAATGGTTTCATTTTCTGATATGGCATTGCTTATCTTCCAAACCAGTTTTCACTTCTGCAGCCCTATCAGTATGCTTCTATTTTTTTTTTTTTTTTCACTGACATAGAATTTATTGTAAAAAGTGAAGATTTTTATTATATGTTGTTTCTAGTGCTTGCTACATTTTTATAGTACGTATTAAGTGATGAAGCACACAGGCACATAAGATGAGTTTCACCTTAACACGTTATCAGTGGTTGGCAGCTGTGAGCTCGTGCCAGCAGAGAAGCAGCAGTGTAGTAGCATCTTCGTTGCCCTTTGCTTTTTCCTTGTTACTGAGTGTCTCCACAATCTCTGAAAGTGTGTACTCCCACCACATAGTGTCATTACAATTTTTAGCTCCAAAAATCTGTGCCGCACCATGGAAAACGCTGTTCTTCGGTTGCCTTGGACGCAGCAAACCACTGCAATTAACAGAAATGAAGCTTTGTTTCTGGCATGTTAATTTTGGTTGCTTCAGTTTTCACTTTTATTAGTTTATCCTTTAATTTTTTTATAAGAAAGTAGAGGTGTCATGTCATGTAAGTGATGCTGATGCAGTACTTATGAGGGATTGCTGACTAGGCTTTGAGAAACTACGAAACTTGTATATCAAAATAAATCTGGCTGAAACAGATTGTGAATGCACACAGCCTGTGATTCCTAATGTAAGTGTTGATTGCTGCTGCTACTTACAGAAACCAACCTTGTGACTTTGCTGGTAGGGGTTGTTGAAGCATGGGAATAGCATGAACGAGATGGCTGGGAAACAAGCAGCTCAGTTTAAATCTTGTAGCTTTTGATAATTTTTTTTTTTTTTTTTTTTTTACAAGTAACTCTGCAGGTTTTTAAGAAATTGGAGAAATTATCATGTTTATAAATAAACTGTTTCATCCTCAGGATGTTGCTGATTTAGAGAATGGTGATGGTATTTATGAATTAGCCATTATCAGCACACTTGGGTCCCTTGTGTAAATATCTCAGCTGTAAAATTAGTTCTTCTGAGAGCAGCTTGTGGTCCTGTCCTTAACCAAGGCTCTTCTGTGATTCTGTTAGGATGAAAAACTGAATCTCCTACTTGACGTGCTGAAGCACAACTCTGGGTTTTTTTTGTTGGTGTTTTTTGGCAGAAACCAAAGCAAAATGTGATTACTTTTGTTTTGAGGCAAAGCACCAGTTTACATTAGAATTATACTGGATGTAGGTATGGAAGGCAAATAGTTTCTCTGGAGATTGCTTTTATATGCTGACAGTATTTATTTGTATGCTACAAATTTGACATTTAGTTTATGGAAATAAAGGTAAATAATGAGTAGTTTTTAAACTGGACAACAAGCTTAGCAGCTGTCCCCTTCCAGCATGGAAAAAAGTTCAGAAGATTTGATCATTACTTTGTCCATCGTGCATTAACGACTTTTCGTTCTGCAGTGGAAATGTAGTTCAGATTTTGCTGGATGAATTGCAGAAAACCATTAATGTCAGCTCTGTGAAAGCTGCAGAACAACTTTCCCAGTAGCCAGAAAGGTACCACAGCAACAGGAGGAACCCTGGGGATATAGTGTTTCTCACTTACCTCTTACCATGAGTGTATTTGCTTATTAGCCATCACATTGGACACAGGTGCTGTTTTTTTGACAGTGCTGACAGTGCCTGAAAGTAATTGGTTCCTCTGGAATATATTTTATTTCTTGGCTCCATAAACTAATTATCTTATTTTCTTTGATTCCAGTAAATAATTCATTATAATTTTAATATAATGTAAATACATCGATTACCTAAACAAGTAAGTTTATTGTTTCTGTGAAACAGACTTGAAATACTGATCATACATCATGGAAAACAGAGTTGAATCCTTTCCAAATCATCTTTAAAGATATTATTGTTTCTTTTTCTAATTACTTGTAAGAAAGAACATCTATTTTGTTTGGGGGTTTTTGTTTGTTTTTTAATTTACTATATTCCTTTTTTGCATCGATCATTTGTAACATTGTCATTGTTTATATATCCTGGTTTGGTTGCTGGGAAGCAAAATATACATTTATAAAGGAGACATAAACAACAATACTCTTTTATAATATTTATTTTTCAAGAGTTTTCACAAATATTGTAATGAAGGATAAAGGGGAAAAATTCTGCTTGTAATCCTTTTCATATATTTATTTGTAAATAGGACTGTTCCTTTCAGAGGCTTCCCAAGGGAAGTCAGTATCTGAATGATGATTCATCAGTGCTGCTTATGCAATTGAAAAAAAAATGAGGTTTAGGAGGTTATAACAAAACAAACGAAAATATTTAAATACTTATAAATACCTTAAAAAAATTGTCTGGGATAAATAGAAAGTCTGAACTGTATGAAAAAGTAAAAAATAATTCTTTCTGTATTTTAATTTGCAACTGATAAGTCAAAGCAGGTTCAGCTTTGATCCATTGTGGGGTGGTACAGATCTCTTTTGAGAGAGCCAGTGGGGAGAAGGGAGGCCTTCTTAAGAGTGCAGCCTTATTGTTAGGATTTTAAACACTGATGCCTGAACAGCATCAGAAACAGTAGGTTCCTTTAGCATAGTTTCTTTTCTTTCCTGTTCTGACTTCTTTGTCTATAATCAGTAGTATATAATTAAGCCTAAAATTAAATCTTCCAGAAGGGAATGTCCCAGAAATAGCCCTTCAAGATCTTTTATGCCCAAGTTCTGCTAAGATTTATGCAGATGAGGAGCTTTAATCAAAGAGGAAGCACTATTGAAATCAGTGAAGCAGCCATGATGTGTACGGGTTGGTTTGTGGGATCGGATCCGATTCCTGTTACGCGCAGGAAGACCCCTTGCACAGCGTGCTGTAGGATTTGCACTGTAATAGGCAGTTTGAACAGCATGAGGAAATCAAGTTTGTCCTGTGAACTTTGCCCAAAATGTCTTTGAGATTCTGGTTTTACTTTTTCGAATGAGGAGCTGGTGGTTCTGTCACGTATTATTGGAAGATAAGAGTTTGCATATAAGACTGTAATTTTGAAAATTGTGTTTTCTTCTGTTAAAAGATAATTGCTACAGTATTTTGTGCCCTAACAAGTCTTAGTGCATTGTAAGTTGTTTTACATCCTTCACTGTCAATATATTTGTGCACCTTCCCATAGTTCACAAAATAAAACATGTAGACTTTTGTCCCAGTTTAGAAGTTCAAGGTTATTGGTGTTATTTGGTGCTTTAAATAGAAGGTAAATCTCAGTTAATGACAAATGAAATATAACAGTTTCATCAGCACTCTAAAATGGATGAAAAATGATCTTCATTTGAATATTTGGTGTCCTGCATTGTCTCAAGTGTTTGGTGGTTCTTTTACAGACAGGAATCTGCCTGATGTCCAAAGTAACCTTGGATTATGGGGGGATGGCAAAGGTGAAGATGAGCTGTCACCTGAAGAAATACAAATGGTAAGGGTATCTCATGTCTCACTGTCCATTTTACTATATTTTCTGCTGTATTCATATGTGTTAAAGTACAGATTCACCCGAATTGATTTTCAACTTTCATTTTATGCAGAATAATACCATAACAAGATATACCTTTTGCACATGGCATCCTGGTTCTTCTGGTAGCAGCTAATATTCAAAATTGCTACAAAATACTTACATGGAGCCATAAAATTCATAGCAACTGTTTTTCAACAACTGAAATTAACATAGTTTTTAAAAGTACAATTATGAATTGCTGTTTTAGTCAGGAAACAATAAAAGTCAAGGCAACATCAGAAAAAGCAATGTGAAAATAATGAAGTGGCTGGTTTTTACTTGGACTATTTCTAGAACACACCTTAAATGATTAGACTTTTAAAGTATAACTATGAAGTTCATTTTATTCCTTTTCATTTTTTTGGATTATCAAAATCAGGTTGTTTTACTAGAAGGAATAGCTACAAGCTTTCTGTCACAACAGAATCCCATGAATTTTACCTTTTCTGCATTTCCCCGATACCAGCACATTTATGTATTGTTTCATCCAATTCTGCTTACAGTCAGACTGATATAATACAAAATCTCTGACATAGGCATGATTGCTGACAACCTATCTGTTAGACTTTTTGATATTCCTGAAGTTTCTCATTTTGAACATGGCTCAAAATGCTCAGAAAAGCTCTCTACGTAAGTGCACGTTGCCTTGTTTTATGTAAAGAAAGGAAAACTGATTTATAACTAGCCAGTAGGTGTGCAGTTTTCCAAATGGTGAGCTTTAGGGAGGCAAAGGGCTGCTGCAGTAGGAATGTGTGAAGCTTCCTTGACACCTTTAACATCTGTTCCCAAACACAATATGCATCGCTCTTCCCATCAGAGATGAGTAAGTTGAGTGTAAATATGGTGTGGTTTGTCAAAGAGGAAAGGGACTTCAGAAGCTGCTCTTGATGCTCTCGTGTTGCTCTTGAGTGCCAGCCTGAATCCTAGAGGCTTACTCCAGTTTTCTGTTTTCTTTTTAAAGAGAATTCTTTATATATTTTCATTCTTCTGTGTTTAGGCACAATGTTAATAGCCCCCTTGCTGTAAGCTTCCAGAAGATCAGGAGGAAAAAAGCATCAGAGGTGGTGGCTCTGACAGGGCTTACTAATAACTGACTACTAAATGCTGGATTGCTTTTTGTAGGCCTCACACTGTAATTAAATTTTAAACATGTTATATTGCTTGCCGTGATACTTTGGGAATAAATGCATTTCTTTTTCATGAAATGCTTTTATACTTTTTAGAGTAAGGCCCCAGATGCCTCATGACTTAGATGAGTTGCCAAAGTCTGAGAGTCTTGTTCTATTTCTTTTATCAAGTCTGAAGAAAGATAGACATCTTAAAATGCTGATTTTTGCCCACTAAGGATCTGAATTTTTCCCTGGAATAAATTCTCTTTATTGATTTGTGAGGGGGAGTGATTCCAGGCCTAAGTAAGAGAAAAATCTATATTCATAGTTTAATGCTTTGAAGGATTTCTAGACTCCCAAATCTCCAAACCTGAACTGCTTCTTATTAGGCATTTGGACAGCCTGTCTTAGGGGAGAGCCAACAGACATTTTTAAAAAATCCATTATTATTCTTTACCTGTTTAGAGCTCTTCTGTGCTACACTTTTAGAAATTATTGTTATATATATTTTAAACTTTTACTGGCTGTTTTATACTCGTTTACTTCTGTTGTGCTTTCAGGAGTTGCACTTCTTGTGAAAAGGGGTATAAAAATAACACTCATGCTCTAAATTAAACAAAATTTTGGCTCAGACAGACTATAATGTGTCCTTATTCTTAGCTTACAAAGTTCTGCCTATAGTTTGCAAGAAAAGTTATTGTATGTAAGTGTCTTGATGTCAGTGGCTTTATTAGTAAAAGTTGGGTACTGTGTAATTTCACTCTGAATAGACTTTAAAGTCACTGGATCGATTATTCTAATTTTCAGGTAAATTTGGGTCCAAGGTGCAAATATAGGTGTAACTAGGAAATATTTTGAGTATTTGAATGTGCATTGTTTTTTTCACTGCTCACAGACATCCTTCATACCAACTTGGCAATATTTGATGACTTCATTGTGCTTTTAACTTGGGAGTCAAAGGATCTTTACAAACATGTAACAAACCCTCACATCTTTAAGTTAACACATCTCCTCTGCATTGTGTTTGCTGTTAATTGAAGTTAACTTCTACTTTTTGAACATTTGGTTTGTGAAGAGTGGACCAACTGCATTTAAGTTACTCAGAAAATCCAGTAGCTCTCAGAAGAGGGTTGGTTACAGTGTAGAAACTGCTTTGTTGGTTTTAAATTTGAATGTGTTGTGTCAAATCATACTTAACAATTCTCAATCGTGGTTCCATGATCCTTCCTGTGGGTAAAATAATGACTTAAAGCCCTATCATATTGCTACACCAGCAATTTCTATGAGGATTTTACCCACAGGAGAGAGCTTTACATTGTTCATAATGGTTTCAGGCTATTGTATGATTTGCACAATAAATTTCAGCGTATAACCCTGAGTACAGGTATATTAATGGGGTTTATATTTATTGTGAGCAGATGTCTTCTGGTTGCGTTGAGTGGGAAAAAAAAAAATCTAACTCTGCTGTTTGAGGTGTGAAAATACCTAATTTTCCCTGACTCTTTTTTGCTTGTTTTTGTCTTAAATTCAGGTACAGTACATATAATGAGATAACAGAAAAGAACTGTGAATATTTCTTCTATGCATTAAATTTTTGGACATATCTTAAGCAGTTTGTCACTTTATGCCATACTTTGGTAAGAGAATATTTCACTGTCATAAAAGAGGCTGCTTTAATAAGCCATAAATCACTGAGCTATACTGATCACTAGAGTTTGGTTTATGTTCCCATCATGTAACTCCCTTTATGACACACTGGTACATGATGCGTTCTGCGCTCTAACCTTTTGTTCAGCTGAGTGTTTTAGCATCAGCCATCATTTCAAATTGCAAAGATCATTTAGCAGTTTAAAAGGCAATCTGTGCCAGTGGAGGGTTTTAAATATCAAAGGGACTTTTTAAAGAATACTCTCTCAAGTGGATTTGTGCTATTTGTAAGGGATTAAAATCATTCACTGTTTCTTTATTGAAAAATTCCCTTCTAAATTAGTTATTACCTCAGTTTTACTAAGGCAGCAAATAAGGAATATTTCTGCAGAAATCCTTACAGCAGTCAGAAAAACAGTTACAGCTTGCTGGCCCCATTTAGTCACTTAAAGACCAAGAAGTTGACTCGGTGCTAAATCTCATGGCTGTATTTCATTGCTCTGTTCTTTGGTTTTGTTCTGAAGTGACTCTGCGAAAACCAGAGACATACAGTGGTGTGAACGTAAAGGAATGCAGTGATGAAACACCTTTAACCATCTGCCACTGTGAATTAAGTATCACTGTGTTAGTCAGTTGTGTTTTAACAAATGCTCTGCTCTGTAGGAGACACTACAGACAGCAGGGGCAATGACATTTGGATGTATTGCAAGACTGATACTTTTTTATTTAACAAAACCATTGGATGTTTAGGGTGGAAATCAGTGGGACCTCAGGGAGCTGGGCAGCATGTTCCTCTCTGTTCCCCCTCGACCGATGGGGCTGGACTCCATCCCCAAGGCCTCTACCCCACAGGGAGGGTGACAGTGCCCTATAGCTCTAAAATGTCATACTGTGAAGTCAGATGAGCAGCAGCGCTTGCTTAGAACTCCTGTGTGACCTGACCTAGGTGTTCCTGCTCTGGCAGGGGGATTGGACTAGATGATCTTTTGAGGTCCCTTCCAATCCCTTTCATTCTGTGATTCTGTGAACTGTGTGTGGGGGGAGGAGCAGGACAAATTCCTCAGTAGCTGCATTAGATCTTTCTCACTTCACCCTGAGTAGTATACACAGTTTTTCCTCTCCGTGTTAGTACTATGAAAGTACTTGATACGGCAGAAGTTTCAGTTGGAACATTCTGGATCATTTCAAGGCATGCATACGTCAGCATCTGGAGCAATGCGTATGGGGACTGGCACAAGCTGTATAAGGAAGGTCTTAAAAGACCTGGGATAGAGATGCTGGTGGCGTGATGGGGGCAAGGGTGGGCCACAGTGTGAGCCAAAGATTGTCACCAAACACAGCAGTACGATAATGTTAAATTTATGTACTCCTACAGACCGGCTCGGTGAAAGAAGCTATGGGTCAGATGAACTGCATGTCATATTATAGCCACTGATTTTCATGTTGCATCTTAATGATGAACTCCGGTGTTATTTAAACTACTTTGAAATACTAAGTGCTTCATTTTCAGCTATTTCAGTAGCACTGCTCTAAAAGCAAAACACCCATGGAACAGGCTGCCCAGAGAGGTTGTGGAGTCTCCTTCTCTGGAGACATTCAAAACCCACCTGGACATGTTCCTGTGTGACCTGATCTAGGTATTCCTGCTCTGGCAGGGGGGTTGGACTAGATGATCTTTTAAGGTCCCTTCCAATCCCTAACATTCTGTGATTCTGTGATTCTGTGATTTGCCCTTCAGTGATGTTACAGAGCCTCACTGTTACGATTCTCTGTGATTCAGACTTTCTTCCCCTCCTTCTTTTGCTTTTTGCACAAGGTGACAGTTGTTTTCATATACTTACTGTCTTCTCTGGGCAACACCACCTTTTCTTGCAAGCTTAAGCATGGGGTACGCGCTCAGAGCGCGAGCGATTCCTGTTGCACCGACTGAAAAGCAAGTCTGACCTACAAGCAGTGCCGCTCTGCTGGCGTTTTCATCTGTGACAACACACTGCTCTGTCTTAAAAGGAGTAACGAGACCTTGCGAGGTGGATGAGAGGACTGCTGCGCTTTTACTGCTAATGAAACTGTAACAGGATTGAATTATGCCAGAATCCCATGGTGTTATGTAGGCTCATTCACAATAAGGAGATTAACTGAACTAGAAGGGGCCTTGCTGTCTTGCACAGCTCCCATGCCAAGTTGTTTGCATTCTAAATCCCATTTTCTGGTATTCTCACTGCTGCATGCATCAGATTTGTCAGAAGCGTGTAGCAGGTAATGTTTTCAGTAGAAATGTGTACACTGTGTGCTGTTTCTGTATAACTGCATACACTAGTCTTTCCCAGCTTTGTGAGAAGTGCCAGGATCTACTCAGTTGTGTCCAGACCGCCAAGGTCCAGCTGTTACCGAGGCTCCAGCCATGTAGAGTTAATTGGCAGAATATCTTGAATAAGCTTCCCCTCCCTCCCCCAAAATGGGGCTTGTGACCCTTCCGACAGGAGGTGCTGTGCTGGAGCCTTTTGGCAGGGGCAGGGCACAGAGCTCCCATGGCAGGGTGGGCTGCGGGCCCTGCAGGCTTTAACCAGCTGTAGCTGCCGGGCAGACTGCGGCATGAACTCCTTTGGGTACCTTGAAAACCCCAGTTCAGTGTGTCTTAACAGGGTTTTTATAAAACACAGTCCTCGTGATGTGCTTCCAACAACCTCCACTACGACCTGGGATACCTTTCTCAGCTGTTTGGGCTGTGCAGATTTTGTTTCAGCAAATCGTGTCATCGTACTCGCTGTACGATCGCTTGTTCTGTAATGAATCCCAAAGGATCTGACAGTCAAGTGCATCTAAAAAGTCAAAGCTTATTTGCCTGTATCAAGTCTTGTGTTTATGCTTGTATTTTGAAAAATGTAGTGCTAAAAGTATATTTAAATGTTTTGTTGGTTACTTGTGAGTTTTAAATGGAAGAGGTCTGCTAGAATAACTAAAGCCAAAGCGTTTGTGAAGTACAGCTATCAAAGTATTTCATACTGTAGGAAATCTGAAAGCTCTTAGCTTCAAGCCATGGGCAGTGTGTGAATAATGTGAATGACAGTGCAGTGATACCATGAAAAGAACCATACGCTTTCACAAGCACAAAAGTTTTCCCTGCTCAAATTTCTAAAATAATTAAAAAATGACAAATTTCAGAGTAAACTCTTCAAGTTATTTTGGAATTTGTTTCATTACTGGGAGGACAGTGACAAGTGTCATAGTGAGTGGTTACAAATAAGCAGATCCATATTGTTCATTTAGGCCAGTACTGGTAATTCTTGAAGATCTTTTTAGTTGAGACAGAGTGCAATAGATGTAAATAGATTGCATGGAAGGGTGGAGGCTGAAGCAAGTTCCCTGGGCCCCTGGGTATGGGAACTCACGGGTGTGATTTCCTTCTTCCAGTTTGAACAGGAGAACCAGAGACTCGTTGGTGAAATGAATAACCTCTTTGATGAAGTCAGGTACGTTTCTCTGTTACTTGCCAGACTGCTGCGCGCACCGGTCCCATAGCCCGGGCAGCACCCCCGCACAGTGAGTGTCTGCAGGACACCTGGCTGCCTGAACTGCAGTGGTGTGGTAGGAGCAGGGATGAAATACAAGCACACAGGAAACAAACTGTACAAGTGTACACGTTGTGCTGTCTCACAATGTAAAGAATGGTTCCGAGTGATGCACAAACTATCCAAAATAGTACGGGTTAAATTTGGAAGGTTTATATTCTGTATCATTTAGACAAGTTGTAAAAGATCAAGTTTTCCATTCACACCATGTTGTCCGTTGCACATGCAAAGAGCAGAGGGGAGGAGCAGTCGATGCCCACGCAGAGCGGTGGTGCCGTTTGCTCCCCGCTTGCTGTGCAGAAAACCTGAATGGCCAACTCTGGCTGGGGTGTTACTTTTGGATTGTTAGTCCTGGGCAAGGGGGATTCCACATGTCACAGTAGTGTATATACCCATATGTCAAAATTAACTACTTAGGGTCCACCATGGGGGTTTTTAATGTTAGATGAAAGAAGGAAGATAGGTGAAGCCCTGGCAGTGGAGGCTGCCATCTGCGAATTCCCAGGTGGTGCCTTTCCCAGAGCTTCACTGTGGGCTGGTCGTCTTCCGACCAGGAATTATCGGCACGCAGATCAGAGGCCATTGCTGTGTAGCACCCACCCAACAGAACAGCCACGTGCCAGGCTGGAGTCTGCATCTGCAGCAGCAAGAAATGCTCACTCTGGTTTCTAATGAAGTGTTTCTGTTCTTTGCCAAGACAAATTGAAGGAAAAGTGGTGGAAATCTCCCGGTTACAAGAGATATTCACTGAAAAAGTCTTGCAACAGGTGAGTATGATTGAATCCTACAGCAGCAAACACAGCTTGAAGATTGTTCTGGGGGTTATTTTGGTTGTGGCTGCATGCAAGATGTGAACGTAAGATTAATGAATCTTTGATGCAAATGTGAAGGAAAATATTTTTGTTTGTTTTTTAAATGCAAAATCAAGATATTTACAGTTGTTACTTACCAGTGTGTACTGGGAATGGAAAATGCAACTTAAGTGTTAGAATGATCCCTCAGAATTAGTGTCCTGTTCAATGTGTTATTGAACAGCATCTTTTCTGGAAATGGTGGCACCTCCCCCAAAAGAGCTGGCAGAAATGAGACAGGTTTGATTTGACTCTCGATAAATGGGAGACTTCCTATTGATCTTGGTGGTCCCCATGCAGGCTCATAAAATCACTGGTAAAGAAACTTCAGGGTTTATACAACAAGGGATAATGGCTTTAAACTGGAAGAGGGTAGATTTAGATTGGATAATTTTTTACTGTGAGGGTGGTGAGGCACTGGCCCAGGTTGCCCAGGGAAGCTGTGGCTGCCCCCTCCCTGGCAGTGTTCAAGGCCAGGTTGGATGGGGCTTTGAGCACCCTGGTCTAGTAGGAGGCATCCTTGCCCATGGCAGCGGGGTTGGAACGAGATGATCTTTGAGGTGCCTTCCAACCCAAACCATTCTATGGCTCTACGATCATTGAAACTAAGATGTAAATAACACTAGATTTTATTTTTTGAGTTCTGCTTGTTCTCCAAGTCCTTGGAAGTATTTTTTTCCTGACATTCATCACTTGTTTTTCAATTTTATTTAACAGGAAACTGATATTGACAATATCCATCAATTAGTTGTGGGTGCAACAGAGAACATTAAAGAAGGCAATGAAGACATAAGAGAGGTAATGTCTCTAAGTTGTATTTTAAACTCACTTGTTTCTCTTGACTTGCAGTTGTACCCACGTGTGGCTTTGAACAGCACGTGGGAGCTCACCCACAGCACAGCTGCGGTGTTGGGGTGTCAGGGTGTCATTTTGGAGAAGTTGTACAAGCGGGCTGAGGCTCTCAGTCGTTTGCATTGCTTGTCGTGCTGACCATGATCTGAAGAGCTATACAGGTCTGCAGCGATCTACCTGGCCTCACGGGCTTTCTAAACATGAAGGGCACCTGGCACGCACTTAAGCACCCATGAAGTTTGCTTAAAAAAAGAAAAGGCAGGTGCTGAAATTGAAACTGGAGATAAATGTGGAGCATTAGCAGAAGAGTCTCTTGACCATGCTGAACACGTCTCATGCTCCTAGTAAACAAATCTATCCCATTGTCTTACTAAATAGAATGAAATGATGTTTTCTTCCAGGAACTGAGATTTCAATAAGAACAGAGTTCCTGAATTAGGCTACTGAGTAAATAGCTTGCTGCTTTTTTCCTCCGTCCTGAAAGCACACAGAATATGTAACTCAAGGATGAGGTACCTACTGCTCAGCTCTCCTGAGATGTGCATCAAACAGGGCAGGAAGCAAAGTTACCTCTGCTTCATTTTTCACATTTGTCGGCAGAACTAAGTCCCTGAACCACACTGAGAAACACTAGAGAAAGGTGATAAATATAAAACTTTGTTATCACATCAATGTTTGTATTTCATAAAAAAAGTCTATTCCAGGTGTAGATCTGAAAAATGAGAGAAAACCAGGTCCCCACTCTGTGCCAGTCTCAATTTTGGGAAAGAAAATCCCAGAAAAATACTTGCTACGCTGCTCCTTGCCCCGAGACTGAAATGTGTGACTGACAGTGCGACATCCCCCGCCAGAAATACCTGTGGGGTTTTTTTATTTGGATGATGTTTATTAGAACGAAGGCCTGATTATTTCTAATCACAGAATTTCACTTTTGAAACTTAAAACTAACCTTTAAGCCTGTATGTTTTGATGTAGTTCTTAATGTTTTGAGTATATTTCCATTGTGTAGGATCTCGGGATTTTGTTGTGGTGGTCTGGTTTGGTTTTGTTTTTAAATGGACAATTTTAAGCTTTTGAGAGAAACTTTAGTGTGATAAATCTAAAGAGGTACAGCCAACCTAAAATGAAGAGCAAGTTTTGTTCTTTCTCTTGTGGGAGGGATGGGTGAAGGCAGGAACACTCACCCTGCGCTGCTCCTGCTGCTGTGATGCTAACGGGGATAACCTTTTCCTCACAGGCCATCAAAAACAATGCTGGATTTAGAGTATGGATCCTGTTCTTCCTTGTGATGTGTTCATTTTCCTTGCTTTTCCTGGACTGGTATGATAATTAATTACACATGTAATAGTGTCTACCATGCTTTGTTTGTCCAACTTTTGCCATTCGTTTCAGTGGAGTGGGGTAGATGGCATACCTGTATACTTTATGCTTTTTTTCATACTGCTACGATGGAAATATTTCCCAATAAATAAGCATGTGTATATGTCCATTAATGCAGAGGGAGCTGATAGCATTTATTTTAAATCCCTTTATCGAATATAAACCCACACTTAATCCTGCAAATAATACAGAAACCTTTGAAAGAGCTGGTAAGAAACCTACAAGCTGGAGCAGAGCTAACAGAAGGAAAAAAAAAGATGATGGTTTTATTGTAGTCACCCACACATCTGTGCTGTTCTATGTCCAGCTCTGGTGTGCAGACCAGACCAAGAGAAAACTGTTACTGTGCAGAAGCATCTACACTGTCTCAGGCTTTTATTTAATCATACCACTTCAGTACACAGTGATCATTTTGCACATGTATGACCTCTACTTCTAATCCTTTGCAACTACTCGAGTCAGAGATCGGGCTGATTTAATAGTAATAATAACCATGATCAGAAGTCAACGGAAGAGCTTTACTTCTAGGTGAAAAGCGAGAATACAACTCAAAGAGACTGTGCAGTGCATCAGATGTTCTGGGGTGTCAAAACAAACCCAAAGGATATGCAATATTAAAGCCAAACACCTCAACTGGGAGCAAATTATTAACTAAAAAAGGTCTCAAGCCTAACTGTAGATAAGAATCAATAACCCCCCCCATGTTAAAATAGAGGAAAAAATGGTTTTGACTTCAAGTATAAGTAATCTGTTTCTCCTAGACTGTAAAGCTTAGTATTTTTAAATGTTTATTGTTATGAGAGAAAGAAATAAGTTGTTTCTCATCAGTATTTACTTGTGCAGTAAAGTTTTTATTGTCCTAAATTTAAGGGGAAGAGATGCATCATGAGTCATCTCTATGTAGGACAGTCTTGGGGAACTGATCTTTCCATCTTGTGAAATCTGAATGTCCTCTCTAAATATGTTGATATGAAATGTATGTTTTGCTATCTCTTTTCTGAAATGTATATTTCTATAGATTATATGCAACAAGCAGCATCCTCAGCCTTATTCTTTACTCTGCACAGAGTGAAAATGTCAAAAGTTACACGTGAATTGACTACATTCAGTAAAGCATCCGCCGGTTAGAAAACACACACATGGTACATTTTGAATATCTTAACATAAGCTTGAAATTTTTAAATGCAAAGAAAGATTTGGCACATAATTTATTGCTTTTTATGCATTCCACATACCTTAATGACTTAATAAAAAGCCTTTTACAGATATCCTGTGTAATGCATATTTCATGTCAAACCTCAAGAATTAATAATTTTTTTTTAATTGGATTGGTAAGAAAGGTTGTTGAGAAATCAGTTCTACTGGAGAAAAATAAAAGTAGAGCTGACCATGTTTGTTCTACTACAGAGCCTGAGAAACAGCCCAGACTGATCTTTTTCCTTCATTTTTGTATGGTCTCTACCAAATAGGATATGGAACTTTTGACATGTCCACTGCACCTTGTCCCTCGAGGTACATGAACAGAAAGGTGACTTGCTTGCTTGCCCAGATGCTGCACACACTTATTTTGTCCGTAAATTAAAGTCTTTTTGGTAATATATATTTGAGATTTATAATAAAAATGAAAACGTGGTTTCACACAAAGAATAGATAAGTTTGTAATTACAATGGAACTTTAACGTGCATCCACAATACTACGTTCTTCTACATCTTTTCCCCTCCCAAGCCATACATAAACAGTTCTACTCTTCACACTGTTTCACATGTAGCTTTAAAACAGTTGTGTTACCTAATATGCTATCGTTTCACTTGTGATGCTCTGTGTTTTGCAAAGTATCAAACTGCAAACCATACATAAACTGAAAGGCCTTTCTAATTAATAAAAAGGGAAAAATGTTAATATAACAAAAGAGAAAATTTAGACATATTACTCCTTCAGTTGTACCCAACAAATGACACAGTGGACTACATCTACTGTGAATGGGCTTTCTGCCTCTTCTGTATGATCAAAAAACAAAGTTTCTCACCAGAACATCCTGATCTGTGTATTTTTAGACTATCCTCAACATCCATCACTACAACTGTCTGCGTTTTTCCATCATGTCTACCTAGTTTGTGTTTCGGTGCACATCCTTACCAAGATGCTAAAGCCACAGTGGAAATGCAGTTAAATCCTGTCCACAGCAATAATAAAACATTGAGCATGCCTTGTTGCAGAGAACTTCATTATCACTTACAAAGAAACAACAGTAAAGAAAATGTAAGAAAAATGCTACCTGACAGTTTCTTTCTCCATACAAGTCATTACATTATGCTCCTTACATCAATGCTGACTATCAGTCTTATTAATAGAGCTTTCAGCTAAACAAGAGATCACTCTAGTTATGGCTGGGGTGTTTCAGTTTGCAAAATGATGAAGAATAAAAAAATTAATAAATAAAGTATCAGTTCAGACAAAAGAACCCATGATTTCTCTAAGGTCCAAGCCCTGAAAATCCAGTGAAGAAATCTGTCAGTATCCAATAAACTGCAAGAACATATCTACCATTGGAATATTTTTTTTTTAACATTGAAAATGGTGTCAAAGCTCTAAAGCAATGCTGATATGCACCTTGTTTTATGCCCATGAATGTTCTGCAGCAAGATTTTGTTTTTGTTTTTTTTTGCAAAGCAGTATCAGCAAACAGAAGCAATTGCACCATAAACATGAGTAACCTCTAAGTTATCCATAATTATATTTAATGAAAAGTTCCTTAAAGTCCCTTAGTTACCTTCAAATGACATAGTGTTAATAATTAGCTGATCGTACTAAGCTGATTTCTCAGCAGCTTCAGTCTCCTGTTCAGATAATTTCTCTTCCGACAGTACCGTCATCCACGGGGACACGGAGCGCGTGATGGTTTGTTTGGCCAGATTGTAGTGGTTTATGACCGTGTAAAATTTCCCTCGAGCGCTGGAGTCTTGTTCAGAGTAGTAGTTTTCTAACCCAGCTGGAATGCATTGATTGTTCTGAAAGGAAAAAAAAATCCATCACTTAGATTACAGCTACGGTCCCATACACACCAAAAGGAGCTTAGGTGGGGTTTCTTTCCCTTTTGGTCTAAGCCAACATTCACCTCCTGTGAGTCAAGATGTGCCATACAGCAATTATCTTTGTCCCTGCAACCCCTAAACTACTGCATTTGCCAGGAAGACCAATCTGGGTTTACATGCCAGAATAATTAACATACAAAGGAACATGCTTGCCTAAAATTATTTTTAAAAATACTGAATCTCAAGTACCAGCCCTATTTTGCTGTTTTTTCCTCCCCACCTAGTTCCAACTGTTTGGTTTACACTTACAGATGTCTGCAGCCTACCGTTAGATCCGCTTCAGGCACTTTAATGTGGTGTTTTCAGGCTGAGGGACAGAAATCAAGGCAGATACACTGGTGCCAAGGTATGAACAGTTTTATAGCCCAGCAAATAAGACATACAGGGAAAACATCGTGGGTGGCCAAGCTTATGTGCAAGTGTGTACACACATACAAAATACTTCACTCTTGATTGTCAGAAAGATGTAGGCAACAGCAGGCTTTTAAAAAGCCATCTTTAGCTGTGGGACTTCACTGTTTAATTTCCCAGAAATGTAAAAGCACTACACAGAAACTGCTAGAGTTCAGTACTAAGTAGGATCCAAACTTTGCTCTCATCTTAAAAACCAAAGTGACAGTGCACGTGCAGTGCATTAGGCAGCAGGTATCATCCAGCAACTGTGCCAGTGACGGTGCTGTAACAGCCTACAAAGCAGCTACTTGTGCTGAAAGAAAAATGATGTAGACGTATCCTTTGATTCCCCAGGTTTTGCTCCAGAAGATCCTCTGCCACAGCTGCCAGTCCAGGCGGTCTTGCCCCATACCTCAGAGAGTTAGGGCTGTCATTTGGGCAATGGAATTGACCCTCTAAAATACAAGCTATGAGTAGCTGCAGCTTGAGGAAAAATAAGTTTAATCATTTCTACTCTGTTTTAAAAAGAAATAGGCTGTTTGGTCTTCCCACTTCCAGCACTGGAGACTAAAATTTATAATACTGCAGCACAGCAAGTTTGAACTGCTCCCGTCCTCACAGAACTTGGCAAACCAAACTTAATATTGGAAATTTCTGAGCACAAAGCCACATTCAAAATGTCATGGTTTTTAGGACCAGATGCTATCATCTCAAATGTGCCCACATTTACTTTTGGGTTGACTCGTGTCCTTGTCAAAAAAAAAAAAAAGGTGCCATCAATAAACACCAGTCACAACAGTTCAAATAGTTTAAATCGAAGCAGAAAATGACTGGGGGAAAGATCCAGCAGTCCTGGCTTAATATAAATATTGCATCCTAAAAATGTTAGAGTGAAAAAAAATGAGAAGGTATGAAAGAAAAAAGCCAGACTTGCCAAAACAACAGGCCTACAGGTAGTCTCACAAACCTGCCAATGAACACTGGGGGTAGATGTGACTGCCAAAAGAAGGCTCGCTGTCACAAGCCTAACAGTCCTCTCTAACCTGCTCCTGTGTGTGTCAGACTGGCAGCAGTGCTCCCTGTCACACCCACCCCAGGTCGGTTCCTTTGTTCTCTTTTGTTAAAGTAGCAGCCAGGGCAAATCTTCCCTCGAAGTTTTATTTGAAGTAGCACTACCAAGCAGATGGGATTTAACCCTCTCTAAGCAGACACTTCTGCATACTCAGCATTGTTTAAGTCAACAGAGGCTTCCCCATGGTCATAATCAACATCTATGCCAGCTGCAAGACCGAGACCTAGATTTAAAACAAAAGTAATCCAGGACAACTCTGGAATAGAGCTATTCAATATGCATCTTCACCTACATCAGCCGTGCCACCTTCTGGAAGTACTACTCATGCATTATCTGGCATAACTGACACTACTTCTGATGTGATAAAGTGACTAAGAAGTACGTAGATGCAGATATCTTTGTAGTGATTATTTCACCTAGTCATGGGATGCAGTCACAATTCTAAATATTTAAAACGGGGGAAGGAACACGATCCATTGATTGAATGAAACCTGCCAAGGAAATTAAAGCAAATATAATTATTAATGCTGAAGACAAGCCAAGATTACTGCCAGTCTACAAAAAATGGCAGAGAATCTTCTGTTGGTTTTAGAAGCAATTTGCTTTTTAACAGGCAAAATGACTCAGTAATGTTATTTTTTGTAGTCACAAACATGCACAACATCTGACAGAAAAGCCTAAATAAACACACAGCAGAGTTTTCATCTTGCCTGTATTTTTGCTCCTGGGATTTCATGCTTCCAGAAGAGATGGGAAAAAACCCTGCTTTTACTCATTGCTCCTTGTGTACTGCCCAAGGACAGCCCCTTTGCTTAGCTCCTAATCAAGCTGTGCAGCACTCAGGAGCAACTCAGCGATGGAAACTGGTGCTGATTCTCATCCTGCTTGTCCGAGACCTTCAGCTTATGCAGAACATCTCTCTCCATCCTTTGTATCTGTTTCCATGGTTCCCAGGTGAGAGAAGTAATAAGGAACGCCACGAGGAGAAACTGGGATGCTCTGGAGTGAGTTGCCAGTCTCTTGTTTCTTTCACAACCCTTCTATTTCAGGAATTAGTTATGGGTTAATGCCTTTGATGCCACAGAAAATCCTAGTTGCCAGTCTGTATCTGGCTGTATGAAGTGACTCCTTTTGTTCCTTTGACATAAAGACCTTGGTGGTAATCACTTATAAATAGCATCTTCTGTCACATTAACTTTGCTGGGTCAGTAATTCCAAACTTAATAGATGTTGTCTTTGATGCACTGAAATGACTTTGTTTTACTGTCTGTGAGTCTGACAGAATGCAGGTGCCCTGGCAAGGAAAGCTAGAGGGTAACAGATGCAATATGGAGCACACTGAAGCCCTGAAGAAATTCCTCCAGGATGTAAGTGCACTCAGGTCTTTGAGGAAGACTCCAACTGAGTCTCACCAACAGCCAGTACAGAGTGTTTCAGAGGAGTGACCTGAAACAGTGTCAGGGCTGTGTGGAAGCTCGAGCGAGCACAAAACTGAGGCTCAAGCCGTTTAAGACTGTGATGCAAAGGAAAATAAGGACCTTTTTAAGCACACCTTCAAGCCCTGGATGCGTAGGACAGCAGAAAGGCTGAAAACACTGAAACCTTTGGAACTGCTCCATGTATGAGCGCATCAAAGCGGAGAAGAGCCTGAGTCTGACTCACAGCTGCGGTAGCTCAGCCTTTATGCAGAGATTCCCATGGTACCAGGCTTCCTCAAGCAGGGGAAACCTTTGCCCTTAACCAGGCAATCACATCAGCATCCAAAGCCTGGGGACATCCAGGCAGGAGAACATTGTTGAGTCCACCTGAAGCACAACGCCAGTCCACAAAGACATCAGTCACAAGGTGACAGACTTCTTCATCTCCCTTAGAACATCTGTGCCAAGCTATGCCATGATATATTATATGCTCTCCCCAAAAAAGATACAAAAGCAATAAATACAAATTCTTATCAACACTGGTATTTTCAGGCCTTGTGTCATTTGCTAACGTGTTTATCCTGTAAAACTCTACAGGATCAAAGATGCTGTGTCTCCTGGCATTATGCCATCAAGCAGCTAGGGAACAGCTTCCACAAAACCCAACACAGGGAAAGTAATAGTAACGCCGCCCCTGTGTCTGGTCTGCACCTTAAAAACAAAGCGTGAGCTACAGGACGTTCTGCCCAGCTTCTGTTTCAAACACAGGGCCCTCAGGAGAGAAACCCAACCAGACTTCTGTTCACAGTGCAACTGGAATACAGCTAAGACACTGTTCTCCCCTCACATGTTTGTGACACTAGGAAGAAAAGACAGAAGAACCTCGAAGGCTGCAACTCAAAGGAAGGGACAACACGGTATGAAAGGAAGCAGAAGCAGCAGACTGTTACTTATGACAGGAGCACGTAACTGGCCATTCCTGTCAAGTCCGGATCACATCAAGACAGGCTCGGTAGGAACACACAGTCCATACTCCAAATTGCTCAAAGTCAAGAGAAAGCTTAGGGAAAAAAAAAGGCTATTGTCCCATGAGACAGGAGCACAGTGGGGTTTCAGTGCTTGTCTGAGACAACACAAAAAACCAACAGCAGAACCAAAAGCTGGATCTCCTGAGTTACAGCCAGTATTCCAGCCACAGTATCTTTTGCCCTTGAACCAGGGGAAAGCAGTAACCTAAACCTGAATGCTTGGAGCCAAGTTAATCCAGCAGGGCATCACTGACTGTAACTTTGGTTGAGGCTCTTGTAAGGTATTTATGTGCCTGAAGTGACAGAATCAAAAGTCCTGAACAGGATTGTCAAGGACTGCCGAGGCCGCCATTCCTTCTTAAATCCTTCTGAAGATCATACTAGGTACCCATTTGCTTCACTGCATGACTAAATATTCTTAAAAAATTGGAGGAAAGAATCACTGCTACTCTTCTTATCTAATTACAGCCAAGTTCAACCCTGCTAAATTGAGGGCATTCAATTTAGAATGAATTCTCAACAACTGAGAAATCAATGTTACCTTTCTGACTTTCAGCCCAGGTCAGGGCTGAGGAGCCAGCATTACCACCTTGTAGGAATGAAGTGAGCCCCAGCCTCCCTTTTGGTTAGCACCAGTATTTTTTCCAATAAATGTGTTTTCCCTTTTTTTGGCATCACTTCTGGCCTGTGGCAGTAGGCCTTGGAGGTCACTGTTCTAGAACAAGAAGTTCTTTCTACAAAAATAATCTTAAGGCAACTCCGCTGCTTTTAATGAGAACATCACTCCACTGTTTCTTTGACACATATTCCAGAGGCATTTTTTTTCCTCCACGTTTTATCACATTCTCTTCTTCCTTAAGACACATGAATCTGGAGGAACATGCAACATTACACCGTATGACGCAGTAAGCGAGGGCTTTGTCCAGACAACTACAGAGAGTTGGTTTGAGGGACTCTGGTGTTGGGACTTTTCTGTATTTTCAGTGTTTAAAGCATCAGCAAGATAACGGTATTATGAAAACTGTGCAATAGTACAAACTCAATTATAAATTAGGCAGAAAGAAACATAGCAGGAAGCACGCTAACCTATGGAAACAAACACAAATTTGTATGTAATACAGCATGACTTAAAGTTGTGCAGAAAACAGCACAGAGAATATCACACACTCTCCTATTTTTCTAGAATGTGTACGTAATTTACCTTGAAAACAAATCCTTCTGGACAGGTATGATCATACTTGTAAACCTTGTAGACTACCAGAAATACAACACACGTTAAGAACGCGAGGGCAAAAAGGACCAGCACGGTTACCTGTAAAGAAAAACAAAACACGCTTACGTTAGTAATGCACTGCCTTTTATATTGCTGGTTGTTACTGGAGGCGGCAGAAGCTAGCTACGAATGCACTTTACAGTAAAATCAAGCAAAGGATAAAAACAGCTGCTTAATTATTGAGGGAGAAGAAGGAAGCAGCACATAAGTGCTTCTGCCTGCCCCTTCTCGGGGAAGGCGGTGGATGATCTGGTCAGTGGCCCATTGCCTCTGGACTGCAAGGCTTTTTTGGCTGCGTTTTGGTTCAGTGCACATATGAAGCCAGGACAAGTCAAGGTAGCTTGGGTCTGCTGCTTTTTCAGTATTTGGATGATGTGTCAGTCTAGTTTATGTCAGCTGATAAGCATGTTTTGTTTTCCCTGAGCCTGTCCAAGAATGGAGTCAGGTGACAGTAAGTTAGCACAGGTGTCATCCAGATAATACAAAGGTGACTCGAGCAGGGAAAGGAGAAAGTGAGGTCTGCCCTCTCTTGTTAGGATGAGAGTTTGTTGCAGCTGCTATGACTGTATGGATAGTTACCCCAGTAGTCTGCATGCTTGGTTGCTCAATGCTCCTTAATTCATAGGTTGAAATAGTACTTCATCACACAGAGGCTGTACAGGAATAGTTCACTACCAGATCCATAAGGGAATACACCATGTTCAGCACAGGGCTAGCCTTGAGCAGTTCTGCTGCACCTCTTTCCACACTGCCCACAGAGAAGCCATTACAGACTGCATTACATGGCACTGACTTTTCACCATGTCCTTAAACACCTCTCTGGTCCTGAATTTGGGGTGGAGGAAAATCCCAAGACATACCTTAAATTCAATCTGAAATTGGTGTCAATATCAAGCTAACCTTTCCCAGGAACAAACCTTGAGCAGCTGGGGACCAGCAGCCTTTTACGTGAGACTGGAGACAGAACTACCCCTAGAATTACCTCATCCATTAACAAGAGAAAGCACAAGATTTTGGCCGAGCAGTTACACTGCAGAGCTCCCTAATTCAGAACCATTTTTGTGGAAGGTGTGAGCTGAGCAAAAAGCATTCATTACCTGGGACAGTGTCCCAGATGAGTGTTTTTATTATTCTAAAGCTTCTCCTGATAGACAAATGAGTAGCTCAAGATTACAGAGTAAGAACGGTTGAGCTTTTTTTTCATCATTAGAAAGAAGTCAGCATGTGCTACAGCATAACAAACAGTAACAAACAAACAAGATTGTGATTAATTAATTAAAATGAAATATAATATTATCTAAATTTTAAAGGAAGACAAGTAAACCAGCTATACACACCCACTGAGAACTTGGGCACATCATGGTCAATTATGCAAACAAGAATAATCTGGTATTTGAGAAAGCAACAAAAAAAAATTGTAGCCTCGCCTCTTGGTAGAAAAGCCCATCACACACTCCCTTTATGATAAACCCCAGAACTAACAGGATTTGCAACACTGCAAACTGTTGGTGGCAGCAGGAGCAGTACATGGAAGGACTGAGACAAACTTTTAGGGACTTCTACTGCCGGGGAAGCAAACATCCCCATGGGCAGACAAAAGCGAGTGCTAAATTTCCTGGCTTAAACAAGGCTGGTGAGCAAGCATCGTGTGCTGCTTCTGTAAGGATTTCTGATAGAAAATAGGGAAAAAAAGGAGAGCCAGAGGAGAGGCAGGGAGAACTGTAGATCCGAAAGTAATTTAGTAGAAGAAATGTAGATATTAATGTAACAGTGACAATCAAAATGAGACATGGAGCAAAGGACCTTTCTGGTTAATAGCAGTATCTTCAGTTTCTGAGAACAGCCACTGGATTACAGGGGGGGGGGGGAAAAAAGGCATATTCTTAATCATCCTACAAAAATCTCACACGGACATCCAGTTTCAAATCCAATTAGTCTTTCCCCAAGTTTATTATTCATTTGCATACAAAAAGGGTTACATGGGTAGACCACTCTGTCTTGCCAACCTCATATTTTCTGCTCACATCTCTGATGTCTCAGTATGTCCTGCATGAACCCAAGAGACAAAGCATGTTTTCCTCTCTGGCCATTCTCTGTGGCCCAGTTTAATAACAAACAACATAACCCCTCCATGTTCCTCGCCAAGCTGTGCCCATCTCAGCCGTTCTCAGATGTTTTTCATCAGGCCTCTCCCTTTTTTCTTCTACGGCTGTTTGAAGCCTCTCCCTGTGTTTCCTCAGCTGTCCCACCCACAGACATGTAAAAGGCCCTTCACGCTCTGGCTTGGCCCAAACCTTCCATCCCACTTCCAGTGTCTTCCCCTCCCTACAACTGTAACAAGCCTTATTCTCTATTCTCCCCAGAAAATTCTCCTTGCACTCCAGACTCTAAAAAAAGGCTGCCTTTCTCCGCTGAGCTCCAGCTGCTGCTGGGCAGGGTGGGAAGATGAGGAACCAGAAAGGAGGGAGCACTCCTCACCCAGCCCAGCAGCTCCACAACACACATGGCCCACTCCAAGCCCCAGGTTATGGGTCATTCACTTCCCACTGACTCAAAGTGTATTTTATACCATTCCTTTTGCTCTGATGGTCACTGTTCTTTCCCTTAGAGAAGAAATGGAAAAGAAAGACTAGAAAGTGGGGATAGAAAAGAGAAATCCAGATGGGATTATTGCTGAGGCTCCCTGTGCCCTACAAGATACATTCCACACATCCTTCAAGAAAGGCTGCTCTCTCTAGGAGCACAGGCCTGTGACATGGGACACAGACACTGAGCAGAACAATTGCTATGGTACAGACAGCTCACGTTTGTCCCCTGCACAGATAGGAGTAAACAGTTTAAAATGCTTTGAAAAATATTCTCAAATCTCAAAGCATTTTAACCATATTCCCTGGCCATCCAACTAGGCCAGGAATAGTAGAATTATAACATTATTTCCTAGTTGTAACCATTTTGACATCCAGAATGAGGCCTCAGGAACACACTGTAAAGCTAACCAGCTATTTTGTAGTTGAGACCAAATATTAGACAATGGAAAAATATTTGTATTTCCACAGTCACTGCAGAACCACTCTCTCCAAGGCTCTGAAACTGTTTTGGAAAGTAATTACGTTTTTTGAAAGAGGTCAAAAGCCCAGTGCTGTGTGGATTGCTGGAGCCTGGCAAGTTACAGAGCCACAGCCTCGGGGATGATTTGCTGAGACATGAAGCATTTACCCATTTCAGCAACCTACGAGGGGCTGTGGGTTCTCACTGCTCTTACAAGTCACGTCCAGCATGATTCTTCCATTGCCACACAGTAAGGCACTGGGAAGAGCTCTCAGGGCTCCTGGTTCACAATTCTCATGGACCGTTTCTCTCTCACTGACTGTATTTCCTAATGTTACTAATTTTGGTATTAACATGTAAATTTTTACTCTCATTATCTCAAATAATTTGCAGTCACACTCCATTTGCAAATCCCTAATCAAGTAAGCTCTTGTCTTCTTCCTAGTAGAAGAGATGCTCCCTCCTCTTACTATCCTTCACGGTATGAGTAACTTCTATTTAAGTAAAGGACAGTTACACATGCTAACAACACAGACGGAAAGAAATCTATCACCGAATTCCAAGGTGATCCAAATCACCTGTTAATCCAATGCATCCTTCTCTTCCTTCTAAGAGCCATTTTCCTTCACTCTCATAATAACCCACCACCAAAGGGCCACAATCGTCAGATTCCCAGGTTCACATCTGAACCTGAGACAGTCAGCTTCTCTCCCCTGCCAGTAACACGCTGCAACCCTACCTACCTCCTGAGCCCTCTCCTCCCAGATGCCTTTCAGAAATAAAAGCACAGAAAGAGGGAGGTGACAAGCAGCTTTTTAAACCACAAGCACTACCAAAGCTGTCATTCTATTGCTTTCTTCCACAGCAATTTTGCACACTCACTATAAACTAAAGTTATTCCCTTTTTCCCACCGAAGCACTAGCAGCAACTTGCCCTCTTCCTCTCTTCAAGGTAGGAAAGGATGCAATATATGAGCAAGTACCACTCCCCCTCTTCTAGAAGGAAATGTTGACTCTCTTCTCCTTGTGGTAGCCAGCTGCCTGAGTGCAGGACCCCACACAGTGGAAACAGACATCTTTTGAATTACTATGTACAACCTGCCGAACTTCAAGGTGCCTGTCATACCACGAGTGATGGGCTTTTAAAATACTTTTTATGAAATAACAACAAGATAGCACAAACAACAGTTTCTTTAAACTAGGAACACAAAGTGTGGTTTTGTTTTCATCTTGAGAGTGTCCTTTAAAGTTGGTTTTAAGGGGATCTGGCAGCAAAACCAAGTGAACAGAAAAGATGAAAAGATATTATGTATGTGGCAGGTTTTTGAATAGATTGTAAGTGAAGTGCAGAAGGACAGTGTCTAGCCAGAAGCCATTACAATAATCGAAATGAGAGATGACTAATGAATGAACCCACAGCAAAAAAGAAATGTCTTCAGTCTCTCTGAGCATTCAGCCAAACAATGAAACTCACCAGATCTGACAGCTACAGTAACATGTAAACAGCTTGTGATAAGGCCTTACCATCAAGATCTCCTAGATCTTCCCTGTCAGTCCATCCCGCTTTGCCACAGCTGCAGAATGCTGCAAGCTGTATTTTCTCTGCCTGGCTACTGCAGTCTCCTCGTTCCTCACTTCGCTAACATTTATGGCACTCCCTTTTTAATCAAGGCAGAATATTACAGCAAAATTCATCAATTGCACCAATTGTGCCTTCTTCCCTTCACACCCTTTCCTGGCTCCTGTCCCTTTCTGAACAAATTACAAGGCACGCACAAGTCTGCCCCTTATGCTCCTCTTCACTCTGTCCCCTTCCATTTTGTCTGTATCCCACTGTCCCACTAAAGCCCGAGTGCCATCTGTTTTCCCTCTGCCTTCACCTGCATCTTTCTCGACATGCCTCCTCCTCTTTCAGCATACAAACCCACCTAGAAGCATTCCCGTTATTACAAGAAGTGGAACTAAAGTGGAACTAACAAGACACACAGTAACTTTCACTGCTCAGTCACCAGCACTTGGTCACATTTCATCTCTGCTCTGCAGCTATGCATTATCTATTTCCATTGCAGCCTCTTGGGAGCACAACTTTCATTTCTGAGTTGTCTGTGAAGTGCTAGGCACAGACTTGGTGCTAGCACCTAACAAAAAAGAGTGAAGACACACATTTATGAAGCACCTTTCATTTGAAGTGATTTACAACCAATTTATGCTTTGCTCACCAGTGAAATGCAAAGCCCTCTGGGATGAAACACAGCAACTCTCTACAACCATTAAGGACAGGAAATTAAGATTATTGCTATCCAATTTAAACTACGAGAGAATTTTAGGCAGGCAGACTGTAATTACAATAGATGGCGTCTGGCTACATCCCACAGACTAAAATTTGTAAAACATCACATTGGCTTCCCTGTAAATGGCTGTGACCTCCATTTCACCTCTCTCTACTAAAATCCTGCAATCTCCAGCTGCACAATGCCCTCTACCAGCACATTAGAGAACACTGAAATCAGCTCTCCACTTCCCCTAACATTCCTGCTTTTTCAAAATTATATTATGGTTTTCTATTATCTGGGCCTGTCCCTAGAAGTTTACATGAAAAATGCATCTGAAACAATGCACTTGAGGATTAAGAAATGTTCAATTTGAAGGCAATTGCAGCATGAAAGAAAAAAAAAAAAAAATCACATTCATCATGCAACATTTGACTCCATTTACAGAGCAATCCAAATTACATAAGACAACTTGGTACAATTTCCCATACTTGCTATGGGAATATAGATCCATATACAAGACTCTCAGTGACTCAAAAAACAACCAGGTGCCTCATTTCAGAGGAGTATTTCTAATGTCACGTCGTGTTTAACTATATGACCAGCATCTATCTATTAAACTCAACTTCTTCACCAGAACATTCCCACCAAACCTTGAAGGGGATGGTAGTGTTGGGGTAGACTGTACAGAAAAAGCAGGAGAAACCAAAAGACTGACCTTCTCGAACAGAGAGGACAAAGAGGAAGAGAGAACTGGCTTGGTTGCTTACCTGGAGCTGACTGTGAGAATGGCAGACAGATTCATGAAGGACAGTAACTGAAAAGAAGCTACAGACCCAGTGCTTATGAACAGCAACAGTGCAAGACAACAGAACCAGCTTGCAAGGGAGTCAATTAATAACACCTGAGGGAGATATTGTTAGACAAAAACAGGCTAACAAGGCAGTGTCCTTGGGACTCCATCCCTGTGGCTTAACAAAAACAAACAAAAAAATAGTGGCCTTGAGCATCTAGCACTGTGGCTTAACACAGCTGTTCATGACAGTGTTCCCATCATCTTCCATCACACAGCACCATGTATTAGCTCCTTGACTACAGAGATCTGAGGAAGCAGTTCAAGAAACCCTTGTGCCCCTGAGATAAGAACGTTGTTACCTTCCCAAACAAACCCAGAAGATGTTACTGAGGCCAGGAGAAATGCTGGAAAAGGTTCCTACAGAGAGGAACTGCTATGCAAGTATTACATCTGGAGAGACCCAAAACATCTTCTGTGTCACCAGTGTCTCTGGTTCTGCTCCAAGAAAAGGATTTCTAATGGACACGATAACAGAGGACACCTGATTCAGAGCAGGGGAGCTGCTGTTAGGCATCTGCTTTACTTAAATCTTCCAGCTCTGACTGTAAAACAATTCCTTTTAGCCAGAAATTTAGCAGAAAGATTGTCAATGTCATATCAGGGTATTATCAAACATTTTTTTAAAAACAAAAATGACAGCTGCCATGCAGTGCCTTTACTTACATCAATTGTTTTAAAATAGCAGTTACATTGAAAGAGGAATCTCCTTTATTTTTCTTGCTTGAAGTAATGGGAGAAAAATTCAAAGCCTGCCAAACACTTATACTTGTGAGCAACTTTAATCCTGTGAGTACTTCTGAAAAAAACAGAACTACTCATGGCAGTAAGAACCTGTCACTCTTCCAGCACTAAGTGACAGACACAGAATATACTTAAGGAAGTGATATCCTGGTACAGGAATCATCTGGCATCTCATGCACCTAACAGACTTTTTAGGTGGGAACACAGAGCTATTCAACACACAGAGTAATCACACAGAAACCAAGAAGTATTTTCCTTGTGTCTGATTATTTTTGCAGCAATAATCATCATTGGTATTACTAAGAACAGGTAAAGTCTTGAGGCAGAAATATATTTTAAAGGATGTCCCTTTAAGACAGATCAGAAATGAAATACTTAAATATAAGTTGCATACATTTCTTTCAGTCTTAAAATGACCAGGTAAAACTGTGAGAACTGATTTTGAACGGATGTCTTGATTCCTCTTCCATAACCTCATGCAGACATTTCAACAACTGCTTGCCACATGATAGTACATGACTTGCACCACATGGTCTTTCCACAGAAATAAGATTGAGGCTTTGCCTCTGCAGTTAGATGTGCGTAGAGATGTCAAGGATAAAGTCTGAAGAACTGAACTGCCTTGGAAGAGAACCAAATGGTTTAAGGCATACCACAGCTTGGGTTTATTTAAGGGCTTGAAATTTATTGGGAAACATAAGTGTTTGCTTTCAAAATACTTCTGAATATTCTTTTTCAGGTTTCCCCAAAGACAGGAAAAAATCTCATGTTTTGATACAACAGTTAGTTTTCGAAATTGGTGCGTTTGTGCACAACTGTCAATTGTAGCCCAGTTCAACGGGTGCCAGAACAGACATCCCACTATAAAATCCAACTGGAGTTTGTAAAAACACTGCTCTGTCAATGGGGAGGCAAAGGTTTGGCCTTGGGTAACTGATATCATCAATTTTCTCCTGCAATAGCTTCCTCCTATGTCCTGATTCATAAGACCCCTTTGAAATGACACTACCAGCCTTCTTCTGCTGTTCTGTACAGCAGACAATTCACAGGAGAGAACAACCTGCCTCATTCAAAGTTGCTTTCCAAATGTGAAGGACCAACTCCCCACACCAGCCTACACTGTTGAAAAAACAAAAGCAAGACTTCTATTTCTCAGTTAAAAATCATCTCCAGTGAAAAATCACATCTTCCTTGGGGCGGTTAGTGCCATGAAACTAAACTAAGACAATAGAGTTCTTGGAATCAGGAAGTCTTCACTATCTTCTGACAGATTCTGATTTGAATTCAGAATGTGGCTTCATACAGGAAAATTATACTTGCAGTTTTCTTTGTAAAGATTATCAGCTCTGTTGTAATAACTGTGGTAATGTGGATTGAATGTAGAAAATACATTTTATAATTTCTTATTCACCCAGCTACTAAAATACCAAATGATCTACATGACATACGCACATGCTGGACTTGCTTCATTTGTTATAATGTATAATTTCTCAAGAAGAACAGCTTTAAATGATCTGCACTGCTGAATCCCAAAAATGCAATCTGTTTTGTCCTTATTTAAGAAGTACATCTTAGAATACACATGTGAATTATTTGTAAATATGACCAACTGGCTTTTTTTATTTTTAGCACAACATTTGGGCTGTGCCTTGTGGCAAGCTTATGCGTCGGTGATGTACAATATTAAAGTCATTAGAACGGCATCTGAAGCTTTTTTCAGGAACACAAGCCAAAGTCAATATCCCACCAGTTAAATAATGCATTTCATAATTATAGCAAATATTTAATTTTCAAACAAATATCCTTTTGCTCTCTCAGAATCAACAGCAGCAGTTAACGTGATGGTTCACAATTAATAAGGACCCAGGAGAAAACCTCACACAATCGGTACTTTTCATCTACATATTTATGAAATTTTATCAATTATTCATGTAATATTTACTACTGGGAGTGGTGAATATGACAATCAACCCTGCTGGAGAACCAGTCAGTTCTCTATAAATTGTTGCAAGCAGCATAATTCAATTCTAAATCTGTTATATAGAGATTAAGGGACATTTTTAGGACCCAAATGTTCTGCATGAAACTCTTGTTTTCAATTAACTGAACCACAATTTTCCTAATTGATCAACCCCCACACTCTTCTTTAGAAGCCCAGACTCACAGCCACAGTGTGAATCACCCTTTAATTCCCAAGAGATACTAAATCTTCCTGAAACCTCTCTCTGATGCAGTAGTTACCTAGCAGCAAAACCTAGCAACCCTGTAGTATGAAATTAATCCCAGTGATCCTCATAAAGTAATATCTAAAAGACATTTTATTTAAGTATGCCATCCAAAGGTATATAAAAATGCAATGCAAAAAACACTCAGGCTAACTGTTCAGCTATACAAATTAGAAGACTGCCTAACAGCACGACAAGCTATTTATGTGCTGTTCAGCGAGGTCTCATTTGCTGAGCTCTCCCAACAAAGACAGAAAGAAGCCAGATCTACAAAGAGATGCACAAAACATTCAGATGTGACTAAGACAGTAAAAACCCTTCCTTAACTACAGTTCAACGTTTGAGCGAGAAACCCCGTAGTCCCTACAGCTAGTGGATGAGTGCAAAATTCCTCAGGTACAGCTTCTGCTCAATTACTTGGAGTCAAAGTCCTCACAGGGTACTCAAACTAAACACTTTCTCCCCTTTCTCTTCTACAATGTAGCAGTCATTTTCAGATCACCGTAGTGTGACCAGGAATGGCTGAAGACTCCACCAGGTGACCTGTACTTAACCTATTTACCCTGACAACACTCCACAAAGTTCCTTTGCAAATGTAGCCTAAAGCATCTAACTCCTCCTTGAGCCTTCACTTTGTTTAGCATGCTCTCATTCCACAGAGAGCTGGATATACAATTCTGAAGGTAGGCTGGGACCTGGGCAGCTTTTAGAACCACTGCTCAGGCACAGCTCCGGTATTTCATTCTTTAAATTACAAAACTAGAATATCTGGGTGTGCCCCAAAACTCCTATCATGCAAACAGAGGTTAGAAGTGTGCAATATAAAGAGAATCTACATCCTTAGTGAAATTCTGTGGTTTTCCCTCATATTAAACATTAGGCTTTCCAAACCTATTTGTCCTTGTGCACAGAACAGTCTGGTTGCCTACTGTTCAAAAATGCTTTGGCACCTTTGGGTAAGATGCCAAATTAACAGCACTGAAAAGCTATAGTCTTCCTTTGTTAAGAGAATAGGTAGGAAAGCACAAGCTTATCAGCCAACTTCCCTGCTTGGTTTTACTTTCACAGAGCAGGAAGACCTATCCACCAGTGAGAAGGGGGAAATGTCATTCAGTCCTTGCTCCAGTTAAGCTCTCAGCTTTCCTGGGGGACTAGTAAAAGGAGTAATAGGGGTGTGGACTCTAAGGAGTAAATCTGAGTCAGATTCCTAGTGAACTGCCATCTGCCAGTAACAGTCATCCCCAAGCTGTAAGATACAATTGGACCAGGGAAACTGATAGCAAAGAACTTTGGTATACATCCCCGAGCTGCCAAGTCATACATTTAACTATAAAAAAAAGCATAATGGACTATGACAGTGCTTTTAAGAGAACAGTTTGGCCACAGTGAAAAATAAGCCAAAAAGAAAACAAATACTCTTGTGGTTCTTGTCCTTCAGCACTACCAGGAGCTTTATCTATGACATGAGAGCTACCTGTGTGCAGCCCACAAACACCCTGGCCAGCCACGTTCTGAAACCCACATGCTGACAGAAGTGCCTTCTGAATTCCATCAGCCAGTGAAGGATTACAAACAATAATGCTGCAAGATTTGCTTTTGCTTCTAATTGCTAAATACTGAACTATTATAACATTGAATTTATTTTTCTCATGTCCAGCTATACCCACAGCAGCCACTCAGTAATAGCCAGTTTTGACTATGATCAGCAATTGATTTTAAGCTCTTCTGTGAGCACAACCAAGTCATTAGCATCTTCAGATAGCACTGCTTACCTTAAATCTTTCTGAAACCCCTTCAGTGATGCTGATTGTGAATTCAGCTATTTTAGGAGTACGGAACTTTCCCTTCTTGCGATCAGGTTCATATTCTGTTTTTGTTTTGACCACAACCTTTAAAAAAAAATAAAAATATCAAAAAGCTGTCAGCTGAAACTAGCCACAGGTATCTTATTTATTCATTAACTCTTCTGCTATCTGCTTTTTTCCCTTACTTTGTGTAATTCTTCGGAAGCTGTAAGCTTTTAGTTATTTTTCCTGTCATAGCAACGATCAACAAAATTATCTCTCAAAGTGGTTCTGAGGGACCTACAAGAAGATTCATAATGCAAATACTTCACAGACATTCAGTTTTTCTCAGCTGTGGTGGTACTGTGCTGCTATACTAGGCAAGCATCTCCCTGGTTCAAATTCAAATCATGAAGCTTCCCACTTCTCCACTTTCTGGAGATCCCCTTAATGGGACTTTAAACTGGAGACAGTAAGATGAGACGATTATTGAGATGTGCCTATAGAAATCCAGCAGATGATGATAATGCCACCAGTAGCTGTGTTCTTTGATGGCAGGATTCTGAGTTTAAAAGAAGTGAAATGACCCATCTAGTTGCTATTCACTGTGTGCTGAACTATATAGCTCTTGGCACTCATTTTTAACATCGAACTTTTGAATTATCAGCTGCAAGCAGCAAGATGCACACAATCCCTTGTGTTAATGAGATTTCTTGAAACACCAAAGGCTCTTCAACTTCAGTTTATTCCTTGCTATGAGCTACTGCCCCAAGCTACACAATTTAGCACCTTACCTGTATTCCTAAAATACTCATTACGTCAGTCATATCTCTAGCGCTCTCCTAGGCATTCTAATTGTACAAAATTTTCACATACCTAACCTATTTGCCTCATTTTTGTCTTCTACAATTTCTCAGGATTTTTTTCAAAGTATCTCTCTCAAGATAGGGTGCAGTTTATTGCACTGACAGTGCTACTGATATTTGCACAATTTCGTCCATTGTTCCAAAAAATATATAGACTCCTTTAGATTTTTAGAACCAGATTCTATCTTTAGAGCAGCCCATGGTATCAATAGCAACTACATTATTCTGCAATTAAGACTGTGACACTTGCAGGTAACCAGGTGCTGAAATTAAACTTTGGGTTCCCCTCTCCTCACTTCCCTGAAATGGTACCTAGAAAGTGTAACTGTATCTAGACTCCATATCACAAAGCTTATTAGGCACTTTTGCAGCATTACACACATATGCGCAGGACATAGGTTTAGAAACTACCTGTTCTCAGCTATACTTAATAAGGTAACAATTATTAACTCTTTAACTTTACAACTGCCCAACAGCATCATGGAAGTAAACTGTGAAGATTTTCGGAATGCTTTTTAACATTTTACTTCCCTTCCTCCCCTTTACGTTGCATAATTTCAGGCAACTCAAATCACATTCAGCTGACACTGAACGTACAGTTCTATCTGCTTGGTTATGTAATGTCTTCTTTTGTTTAACATACATAAATGTGAATTTAAATCAGTTCATCCCTTTAATTTAGAAGCTGTCAAAAATCACCAAATTCTGAGTGCTGTAGTCACTACTCTTCAAGAAGTTATGCTTCACTGCCATACTGGAGCCTTGTAAGTGAATAAGCAGCATAGATGTATGAAGTATGTACTCCTATTCATTATACACGGGTGTCTCCACGCTTCAGAATTTGATCTGTGTGGCAATCTTGACTTAATACTGTTTCTTTTCTTCACATTAGTTGGTCTACTACTGCCTTTGAGTCTGTAGCAACCAGTAAAGACACACTGACATGACTAACCAGAGAGTTAAAGAATGAAGCCAGTAGGACCAATAAATACATGCTTTTATTTTTTCAGCTCTATGTCTGCAAAAGGAACAGAAAGCTAATATACAAATTAACAATGGAAAGAGGAGAAGAGCCAATCAACTATGCCTTTATTTAAGCTTCCAGTCTAGTTCTACATTTGCTTTCATTCAAGGCAAATGTCATGAAGGTGGGAGGAGTTCTGCCCCATTCCACAAGAAGCAATCAAGCTGGCACAGAACCTCCTGAGTTCACTACAGGGGCTCTGCTCAGGTGAAACCAATTACCATACAGGTCCCTAGTTCAGACTTCTGCTTAGCAGTGCAGTAACATAACAAATTCCTTTCGATGTTGGTCCTTGGTAATCGGTTATATCCAGTCACCAGTTGGCAGGCGTATCAGACACAGTAAGACTTAACTTGTTTTAAAGCCTTAGGGTGCAATTTTGTCCTCAGTTACAAGATTTACACCCATGTAACTGAGGGCAGAAAATGGACCCTCAGGCTCTCTAACAGCTGTTGTGGCTTATTGCATTTATGCCTGCCAACTGGTCGCCACACACAACACAGAACAATGTTGACAGCAATTAAAATGGAGGCCACAAATTCATTGGTATTGCCTACAAGCAACACACTACCAAGGCAAATTTCACAAGCTGAAATTCTTTACCCCAAGATACGATTACATTAATTTTTTTGAGCTATGGGGAATGTATGGCTATTAGTTTATGTAGGAGTAGAACTGAGCTTGTGGAGGACACAATGCCAAAAATAAAAATCAGCATGAAGATATTACAGACCATTTCCCAGTTAAATTTTGTATTTTTCAAAGACTGTAAAGCTTTTTTTGCCACATCATATGTGAGAAATGTGCATGTAAGCATCCTACCAAAACACAACACTGAAAAACAGAATACTGAAATATCTGAAAAAGTATCCTACTACTGTATGCTCACCTGTAGTAACACTTAACTGAATTCTTTATTGTGAGAACAAATGTATTTACTGGCTAACACATCACCTTCACAAATCCTTAGTAATCGAGCCATGTAATGAGGAATCCAGGATGCACATTTCCCTTCCAACCCATGTGCAGCATGTTGGACTGCCCCCATCCAGCTACAGAGCATTTGAATCACCTAATTGAAGGGGTTTTAACAAATAAGTTGCCAAGGAGAAAACACAGTGGCCTGTTCTTATCTTATTATTTCAGCTTGTCTGGGGCTAGCATTAATTTCGTACTGAAGCATGGAAGGAACATGGTAGTTCTTTCTCTCTGTGGCCAGCCTGCCCATGTACATCTTGCAGAGACATAAAGCAGAGCTTTATTCCCCCATTAGGGGGGCTTTTTCTGAACAGAGGAAAATTCCTGTTGTTCACGGAGAATATACGGTACCTGCCATATACAAAAAAGAAAGCTACAGAATAGGAAGGGTTATGACAATACAGAAGCTGGTAGTTGG
Source organism: Podargus strigoides (assembly GCA_028020825.1). Lineage (NCBI taxonomy): Eukaryota > Metazoa > Chordata > Aves > Caprimulgiformes > Podargidae > Podargus > Podargus strigoides. The sequence continues at coordinate 14,031,833 of CM051621.1, forward strand.
ATGTATATTTCACACAGCAACACTGAAACCTATATATGCCTATTGCTAATATTCTTAATGCATATCACTACTACTGGCTTTTCATTAGCTTAACTGTTAGTATTTCCCCCAGAAGGAACGAGCATGCCTCAAAACACCCCTTATCTCTTGACATTTCTAAGATGTCCATCACACGTAACCTATTCTTTTGTTGTTTGCCCGAGATTTGGGTGTGATTCTCCAGGGTGGAAACTAAAGCCTACTGTACCTTATCAGGAGGTGGGAACTGGAGCTGATTGACATCCAGGGGTGTGATCAGGGGGATGGTGTCAAATCCATCCTCCAAGAGGGGCTGCTTTGTGCTCTTCTCGCTGAAATTATTCCCCAGTTTCACCATTCTTCCCGGATAGAGGGGTTTTCTGCTGGCACACACAGGCACACACGCCCAGAAACGCAACATGTCAGACCCCCGGGATGCACCACACCTCTCCCCAGCTCCGGGGGACCCCAAATGTCTCACAGCGAGAAAAAAAATTACGAGTTGGTCTTTGTGACTCGGTTGCATTTTGGCAAGCAAGCACAACGGGCAGCGCTTTTATTGACAAAGTTAAAAAAATGAAATAAAATTTAAAAACCCAGAAGCACCTCAAAACCCCCGGCACGGCAGCCTGACCGAGGCGGTGCCTCGCTGCACGGCCCCGGTGCGGCATCGCCCCTCAGCCCGCGGGAACAGGGGGCTCCGGGGCTGCCCCCGGCCCCAGCGCCGCATGCCCCCGCCCGCCCAGCCCCGGCTCCGGCTCCCCCCCGCTGCCTGCGCCCCGCAGCGGGCCCTGCCCGCCGGGCACCCCGCGGCCTTCTCCCGCCGCGCCCCGCCATGGCGCTGCCGGCCTCCCCTCACAGGGGCGACGTCCACCCGCCGCGGCTCCCGGCCCTGCCGCAGGGACAGCGAGGCGTGAGGCAGCGGCCCCGCCACTCACCGCCGCGGTTCCCGGCCCTTCCTCGGGGGGCGGCGAGGCGTCGTTCCGCCGGGGCCCGCGCAGCAATGGCGGAGCGGGGGGCGAGGCGGCGGCTGTCCCTCCGCGGGGTGACTCTGGGCTGTGGCGCAGCCGCCGCCTGGCTGAGGGCAGCTCTGGAGCAGCAGCAGCACAAAGGGGCCCGCGGGGATGAGGCGGGCGGCTCCCCCCAGCCGGCGACTGGCGCAGCGGCAGCAGGTGGAGGAGCGGCGGTGGCGGTGGAGGCGGGGGACACGGGACGCACCGCCCTCCGCGCCCCTCCCCTGCCGAGCCCCGCGGTACGGTACGGGGCGGTACGGTACGGCGCGGTGCGGGGGCCGGGGGCTGCCCGTGCCCTGCGCTAGCGGCTCCCGCGGCGGGCGGCCCCTGGCTGTGCGGTGGGGGCTTCCCGGCCGGGCTGCCCCCGCCCCAGGGGAGCGCCGGCGGGGCCAGGCTCGGTACCTCAGGCGGGGAAGCTGCGCTACGCGAGGCGGCGGTGGGAAGGGGCCCGCCGGGGGGTGTCACCGGTCGGCTGGCTTCGCCCCAGCCGTCCCTGCGGGCAGAGGAGGGCCGCGCTGCCCGGGCGGTGGGGGACGCGAGTGCCGGAGCCCGCGTGCTGCAGAGCTTCGCAGCCCGGCCGCGAGAGGACATCTTACGGTCCCCGTCTGTCTTAAAAACAAATTAAATCGAGTGATTCATGTTCACTGTGCTGCCTCCTACGAGCCAGGGCAGCCCGCATGCCCCGCAGGTGCGTGTTTTCCCGGCCTGGGGAGGGAGAGCCGCTGCGGGCGGCGCAACAAGTGCCGGGGGGCGGGCAGCTGCCGGGCGAGGGGCGGCGGAGGGGCTCAGCCCGGGTGATGGCATGGGCAGCCCTGCTCTCCCTGCCACGCTTCGGGCGAGCACGAATTGCAGACAAAATACTGCAAAGTATTAAAAATTAAATTGTATTCGGGAGCTTGAAAGTGACTGCAGTTCTTATCTGAAATTTTCTTTTCCCCAGAGCATCACCGTGTTAGTTCATTCTGCCGTTCAGACGAGGTTTTTCTCGGTGCCACAGGGGGCAGGGATGAAGGTTTGGTTGTGCCTGGGATTCAGCTGTCAGTCTGCAGAAATATTTAACAGTGCTGGTGCGAATGTGAACTGCAGATCAAAGTCAAACCACGCTGGTCACAGCTTCTCCTCTCCGGGGAACTGGCACGTTACAGACATGGCTGTCCTGCTTTGCTTTTAAAGGCAGCAGGCACTGGTCATCGAGGCTGAATTCGGGCTTATTCTAAAATGCACAAGGTCATCATATGTGTAGAGAATACCGGAGGTATTTCAGCGGTCAGCCCTCCCACACACAAGTCAGAATTTCATGTCTTTAATGGTAATTTTAGGCTTTTCTATGCAGACCGTAGCAAAACTAAGGGTTGGGCTGTTTTTTTTTTTTCAAATCTCAAAAAAACCACCCTACCCTGCTTATTTTTGTGAGTATCGTTTTTAATCTAAGAATTCTATTTTGTCTGAAAATCATGTTAGCCATCTACATCCTTTTTTGGCTCTTGTGCAAGCTCTTCAGTGGGTGTTAAGAGTGCAAATGAAACCCAAGTTTGATGACAGTCGCTAGAGAAAGTCCTGTTGGATCCACCAGAGTCGTGTTTTCACGCACTTCACATAGGAGAATCTCAGCCAGTCTGGCACAGAGTTAATGAAAGAAAGGTACTCAAGACTCTTTAATACCCTATTGCTGTAAAAATAAATCTCAATCTCACAGTTTAAAATGGTATTATTTTTCTGTTGCTCTTCTCTTAAAGATGCTCTGGTTCCTGTCGTCTCCCCTTTTTTCTCTTTCATAAATAATTGATCTTTTTTTCTCCTTTCTTTCTCAGAGGGCACAGTACAATGGATTTTCCTTCACTAGCTTTGTTTTTTCTGTCATAAACATCATTGATAATGCTAGTGTCGTCAGCAGTTCTGGGAAGTACAGCTTAATTAGTTAAACTGCTGGCTGGATAACTACCTTTGCAGCAGCCAAATAAACATACTGGAAGATGAGAATGGTCAGTGGGCTAATATTTTTAAAACATTCTCAGCAGAAAAGATGACTTCAAATATAGAACAAAGTACTCCCAAACCAGCACAGAACCAAGGTAGAAATTAATTGTTGTCCCCATCAATACTGAGCAAGCAGGTCTGACTTTGTTGTTGTTGCACACCAAATAGAGAAGGGGAGGACTCTAAAATAACGAATTTACCTGTGAGTGTTATAACGGCAGCAGCATTTATATACCTCCCAATGCCTTACTTTTGCATCCTTACATGCTCAGAGCATATTGACCCATGTGTCTGGCAGATATGGCAGGCACTCAGTCATTAGCTCTCAATACATACTGATTTCTTATGTGGTTTGTTCCAGTTGTCCAATCCAAAATGCATTACATCTCTCTTTTTTCTGAGGTCAGTGATCTGTGATGCTGGAGGTGCAGATTCCCTTCCTGGCTGTGGCATAAAGCAAGTCATGTCTCTGACTATGGATCTTCTTGTCTATCTCATTTATTTCTCCCATCAGTGTTTAGTTCTGAGTAAATAAAGTGTAAAATAAACTTGTCTTACTTGAGCAACGTTTCATAAATCATACTTGGATGTATCAAGCAGAAATAATATGCTATTCATTTTATATAGAAAATTGCACCTGTAAGTGGAAGTGAAAGGGTTTCTCAAAAAACAAGAAGCACTTTAATTACTCAATTTTTGCAATACTCTTGCCTTACAAGCAAGTGTTCTTGAACAGATGAATAACCCACGGATGGATGAGTGTAATCCATTCATTTGTGTGTGAAGCCAAAATCATTCAGAATCCAAATGACATCAGAAGTCCAAGTGATGATCCAAAGTATATTTGCCAGTATACTACAGGGTGCCAAAGGAACAAGGCAAATGGTTTAACAAATTGACTGACTAGGTCCTTTAATCTCCAGCTTCTGTGATTTTATATTTGAGCCCTTCTGTTGGCTGAAGATGGTCAAAAGCAATGAGCAGTTGTGTACTAAGTGTGTGCCTGAGGAAGTATCAGTATCAGACTGAGATGAATGGATGTAAATTCCCCCATTGACTGGTGAGGCATTTTTTCCGGTTATTGAGCATATTCACAGGGTGCTCTGTTTTAGTGTCTTGTAGAGAAAAGGAGAGTTTTGGATAGCCTGTCTATGGTGTAAGTTACTCCTCTCTGTGGCACTGTGCATTTATTTAATGGTAATCTGCCTTTTATGAACTTATGCTAACTGGACATAGTCTTATCCAGTTCTCTAGTTTTACAGAAAAATCCTTACATAGCATTTGGTTAAGCAACTAGATACTGCATTGTTGCCACTCAGTGCTACTACAAATACTTGGCATACTGTTTTTCATTTTAAGTTCATTTCACCCTATATACTATAACAGAAAAAAGATAAATGTTTGTGTGTGCATGTGCATACACACACACACACACACACAAATATCCGTCACTAAGCAGTGTCTTTATTTCCCAGGTGTGTGAAATGAGCAGCTACAAGGATTTAATCTCTGATATCAAATAACCAACCATAGTTTGTTCCTGATGGTTTTAGAAGAAAGAATGAGGTAACTTACTTAGAAAACTGGCATGCTTCCTGCTCAGAAGTTGCTGCCTTAAGGATGCAAAAAAGGTACATATTAACATAAAGAATATTTGAAAAGAAATGTGTCTTCAAAACTAGCACAGCTCTTTCCTGCAGGGCTCCTGCTGTACGTCATTTTGCTATGGTTATTCGGGGGGTTGTAAATTTGGGGAAAGGACTGTCCTCCTCTGTACTTTCTACGGAGTAACTCAAGTTTCAGTTCCAGGTGCTTAACAAATAACACACATCCTTGCTGAGGCACTTAAGTGTCATGGCCAGCAATCTTTATCTAATGTTAGTGGTCTCTGAGGAAACACAATAGCTCAGTGTGGGTTTTGACTGGTATGTAGGCAAGAGAAAAAGCAGCCAACGCACGGAATTGATGACCTAGCAGCTAGTCTCATTAAGTCAGATTGTACCCTGATTTACTTACTCTGAAACCTTAATGGTCTCAGTGAGGTTAGAATTCACTGTGTGTACCATCAGCCTAACTCTGAAAGCAGAAAATTTGAACTACCATCAAGCAGATGTAGTTCTTCCTAATGAGCTAACTAATGGAGGGGGAAAAAAAAAAAGGAAGTAATGCTAAGCTTGTGTCTACTGGCACTTGGTCCAGGAAATGATACAGAAGTCTTCCTTAAATAACAGTAGGCCTATGTCTCACAAAAGCTGGAGAAAGACCAATTGCATAGGACAGCCTGTGTTTCAACCTAAACTGAGAACACATGCCAAGTCCTGACTTTGTGGCAGAAGTATGAGGAATAAAGTCACACACTCTCTACATATGGAAATGAAGGAAATACTGTAAAAGGGTAAGTGCCATAGGCTAGACTTCCGATTCATCACAGGCAAAAGCACTAGAAGGGTTTTTTTCCTGCAAAATACTTTTTCTAAAAATGAGGACAAAAATTGTGACCATTAACCTATTATTTGTAATTTGATGATGCTTTATTCTGGTTGGCCACATGTCTTTTTCATTGTGGGTTGTAGTTTATTGACACCATCAACTGAAATGGCTCTTCTGGAGCCATTACAATTTGTTGTGTTAGTGCAGCTGAAAACACTTCAACATACCATGTGTCACGCTTTGTCAAGTTAACAGTTGATGTTTCCAAATCAGGATTAGGAACAGTGCTGATGCAGTGCGATGCAGCAATTGCTTGTGCAACATAAGCATTCATGAAAAGGGACAAACTCTGCTGAAGTAAAGAAGAACTACCTATTGTTTGTCAGGTGTCCCAGCAGTTTATTTCCCCTAAAGCATGAAGTGGTCCATCGCTTTGGAATCTGAGGTTACTTACAAATACCAAAGGAAGAACAGAACTCTCATAGAAATGCCCATGAACAACTAGTCCATTTTAACAAGCCAACAATCATCAGAAATTATATTAAACAGCAATAGAGAAACACAGATTAAGTGATGTACCAAAGGAGATGCAAGAAATGCATGGCAAAGTCAGACAGGTAGAGTCAGCTGCATGGCTACTTGCACATGATACAACCAGGAGCTCACCTCACCAGATAGTGCTGTGGTTTATACAGCTCCCTTAGTCTATCTCCCTGCACAGTAAGTTCACACCAGGACAGCCATGAAGCTAAAACTGAACGTTCTCTTTAGGATTTTATTCTCTGATTTGTATATATGATAGGCTTGTGTGTGAATGACTCCAGAACTGTTACATTCATGCTGAAATGGATAATGGATAAGCAGATAGTGAACCTGTGCATGAACAGAAGTGATACCTTCTTGGTGACAGAAAACAGCAATATGAAAAAATGGTGATTTTCAGTTACTGCCTGTTACTGTCAGATTTGTAGAAATGCCAAATGTCAATAAAGGTATTGGAAGAATGCATATCTGTTATTTCCAAAATCACTGCAAAGAAGGAGATCAAATTCTTCTTTGACTGGGGAAAATTGAGAAATGGTCACTGGAAAGCTGTGAAATTCTTTAAAACATCAAACAATTCTTCAGGCCTGACTTCCTGATGTCAATCATCCTAAATTCATCTGTAGACATCTAAGTAAGATTTTTTCAGAAGGAAAGCAATCCACACATTGGAGTAACACTGAGCCAGAGGCACTCGGATTCTCAAGAGCAGCAAATGGTGAAGCAAACAGCGGTAGACCCACGTAAAATACAGCACAGTAAAAGCCAGAAGGATTGCTCCAAGAGTCCATGCTCTGAGTTCACAGATGCAGCAGCAAGGATACATCATGCTGCGAGGCAGATTATGCACCGTACCTCCTCACACCGTCTGCAGACCTGCAGATTCATCTTTTAGTGAAGAGAAGCTGCCAAAATAGAGCCGGGCAGATGAGTGCTCTGAGTCTGGGGGAGAGAGGGAGAGGCAGCACTGACAGACGAGTTGTTCTCCAGGCCTCTTGCTGTTCCTAGCTACCAGACCCACTTCTGGGGCAGTGAGGGGACAGTCCTGCCAATGAGAAGGCACAGCTCTGGCAGAGGGATGTGAGGACACAGAAGTGGTGGGACATACTTCAAGGCAAGGAAGCACTGCTTTAGGGCTAAAGTGATCTTTTACTGATCTCTTCTCAGGTTAATCCTGCTTATGATTTAAACAGTCATTTAGATGGCTAAAGTTAGCAGATTTAGGAAAGCACAATAATGTTTTGGCTACTATACAAATGGATTTTAAACAGCATCTAAGTAACACAAGGTCATGCAGATACTGAAACAGTCCTCTCTTTAGAGTATTACATGAATTTAAAGGATAAGATCAATTTCAACAGAAGATTGAGTTAACTGCTGAGCCATTTATTTAAAACAAAAAGTGCATAAACAAAGCTTTCACCAGGAATGCTGGGGTGTGATCCTAGACTTCTCTTTGGCCTTGAACCACTTCAGATTAATTGGTTTGGAGCCAAAGGAGGTGCATAATATAATATCACAATTTATATTTAGGAAAACTCATTAGAAATGAAAAAGTTATGTAACTCCTCAGAGAAAGCAAAAGAAATATAGGACAAATTATACTCAAATGCTGCAGTTAAGTTATTTTAACAGCCGAGTAGCTTTAAAAAAAAACTTGTTAGGACAAAATCCTACATAGCATGGGGAAAAAAAGCTTTTACATCTTACTGTAATTAGAAACTCATCAGGTTAATGGGGCAATTTTTCAACAGCTGCCATGTAAGTTTTTGCACATGGCATTGATCTTGCTGTATTTCAGTTTGCAAACAGAACTTGTCCAGAGGAGAAAAAAACCCAACCAATCAGGCATTTTCTAATGTACATGTAAATTCAAAGCCCTGTATCTTTGTATCTATGCTTTTTCATTCAATTTGTACTTGTGATAGAATTCTAAGAAGATTTCACTTTCACTTCAGCATCCACTGACTGATATTGCCAGAAGCAGTAAGTGATTTTGGGGTGCCTCGGTCTTTCGGAGGGAAACTGAAAGGCTTCAAGAAAGCAAAGGGAAAGGAGCCATGTAGTCAAGAGCCACTCTTAAATTTAGCACTTAAAATCTGAGGCATGGGAAATTAATAATCACTATTGATAATTTAGGTCATCACTTTAAAAAAGTTGTTCGATATTTAGATATATGATGAGAAGGAATACTGAAATGAGTGGAAAGGGATGCAGCATAATGGGAAAAGTTTTCCGAAACAGCCAAATGACAGAGGAGCCCAAATCTGTAGGGATTTCATTTTTTGAATATGGCAGTTTTCATACATGTTGTTTTGTGGCTCCTAAATATGTTTCTTATTTACAAAGATATCTAAATGTCAAAAGACAAAGGGTGGGATTTACAATATAGCTGTTCACTCCACATGATTAACAAGTGAAAGACAAGAGGGAGCCTCCAAAGCCAGTAATGAATGAGACAGCTACCTTTACTGAAAGGAGGAATTATTTTTTTTAGGAAGTAATGAATTATTAGAATTGGGTTCCCAGACTGCAGCAGCTCTTCACTGAAAGTAATTATTTTTTTTTTTAAGCTTTAAATATGGTGCACAGAAAAACAGAACTGCAAACAGAGATGTCACTAAACAGTAAGGTACTGTGTTTACTATTATATTAATATTTTTCAGGGTAGGTGGAACAAGGCAATGAAGTGAACAGAAGTATTTCCATTGGAAGGAACCTACAATGATCATCGAGTCCAACTGCCTGACCACTTCAGGGCTGACCAAAAGTTAAAGCATGTTATTAAGGGCATTGTCCAAATGCCTCAAACACTGACAGGCTTGGGGCATCGGCCTCTCTGGGAAGCCTGTTCCAGTGTCTGACCACCCTCTTGGTAAAGAAATGCTTCCTAATGTCCAGTCTGAACCTCCCCTGGTGCAGCGTTGAACCACGCCCATGCAAAACAGAGTAACTCAAGGAATGAAGTAAAACCGTGTAACTAATTAGGTATCATCAGAAAGGTACTCTTCACTTAAAAATGTATTGCTATTAACATATAATATTATTAGTTTTATATTCTGGCTGGAAAGGGTTTTACATGTGCAAGTCTTGCCTGCTATTAAGAACTGTAAAAGCAAAACCTCATTCACAGCTTATGGGAACTGCGTATCACACTCATTTGTAAGATTAGAGTTTTATCATGGCTTTAAAGCAGCAGCTTTTTTCCTGCCCTGGTAACCCATTTTGCATTGCTTTAAACTGACAGTCCATGCAAGAGAAGATACTTTGAAAAACTATGACAAAAAGTTGTAGCAAGCAGTATCAGTAGTAACTTCAAAGAAATAGTATTAACCCTACAGGAGCTGGTTGCTACAGGAGTAATTTCTGCTTTGTTAGCTGAAAAAATGAAAACTAAGACCAGATACTTCCAGGCAGCACAGATGTTGACTAGCACAGGATTGCTGGTACTTCACAGCAAGAGATCTAAGAACTTAAAAATTCCTACTTGTATTTGGTAAAATATGCAGCATTGTCGCCACTATATTTGAATCACTTATTCCATGGTACTTTAGGAAACTGTAACTGAGAGCATTGAGAACCCTGGATGCCAAGAAATCTAAACCCAGTACTTAGGAATTTTAATCAATCAAATCTCTAAACTCACATTTAAAAATGAATTGGTCAAAATGAAAATGCAGTGAAAAATAGAAAATAAAAATGACAAGCGAAGAACAATTCCAGAAAGATAGAGTTCCCACAGAGCGTTGAAGTACAGCAGCTGATGAAATCTGCCAAACACATGCAGGACTCCCCATAAATTTGGTTCTTGAATCAGTGTCTTCAGTCAGAACTGGCAGTAAAGGCTCCCCCAGTTGCCTTGTGGGAACAGAAGGGGAGCGAGAACTCCTTGAATGCTCAGCTAAGGGCAGGCTGTGGAGAGCAAATGTTAGATTCCTTTGCCCGAGGAGATTATGAGCAACTGTACCAAGCAGCTTCCAAAAATACTTCTTGTCTTCAAAGCACTGGACAAAGATGAACTAACAATTCCTTGCTCTATTTCCCATTATAGACAAAGCTGCATTCTAAAAGAAAAGCACATCAGGCCTCAGGCTTGAGAGACAGAAAAGAACAATTTTTCAAGAGCGTTGGGATGGCCAGGCTGATTCACAGTAGTAGTTTAGTGACAATCTCCAGGTTATGATCCCTACAGAGAAGTCCAAAGTGGTGTATTTTAATACCCTCCTGACTGCCTAACTGCATTTTGTTCAGCTGAACTCAATCCAACTGGCTCTTAACAAAAAAAAAGAATTTGGAGATGGTCATAAGATGATAAAGCAACAGCTCACTGGCCACAGAGAGGAGCAGATGGATATTTTTGTGATGTCTCAGTAGTCTGTTCTTGTTTTCATCTGTCTCCGGTTATTGTACATAGATGTCGACTACTGGAAAGTCAAAGAGGAGTGCTGCATAAGGAAATATTCAGCAAAGACAAGGAAGTATCTATCACTTCTACTAAAGGAGGACATGAGCCGTAAAAGAGCTATCCTGTCTGTTCTGCCATTCTAGTCCTACTGTGCAGCTATGGATATTATAAATCATCCTAGGAGAAGCAGCAGCAGGACTGGTGGCTTTCTCCCCACTGCAGGGGAATAACTTTGAATCCACACAGACATTTTTATTAAGCTAGATCATACCGAGCTTCAGTAAGTCTAAGTCTCTAATACTTGCTTTTGGGGAAAAGTTGTGATCTTAATTTGTCGAGGCTTTTAATTACTTTCTTGCTCAAGACATTTTTCTAGAGGATTGGGATATTAACTCAGGGATTTTCAGAGAAAGTTTAAGCCTGTTCAAAGCATGATTTTTGCTCAGGCTACAACTGTGTCAGCCTGAGACATGATATTTTTAGAAAAAAACAGTATCATAATGCCCACAGAACACCACAGTGCAATGGTAGCTCCATTTGTATAAAGACATCTCATCCTGATTAAGCTTATTCTTCCTCTCATTTAGGAAAAACTACAGTTATGTCAAGCATAAATAATGATAATGACTACAAATGGATAGCAAGTACCCATTTTCTTCTCACCAACCCAGCATACATGGTATACAACATATACAAACTCTAAAGAACACCAATGTCCAGCTCTGCTGGAAACTGAAAGCCACCTTTTAAAGATGTTTTTACATATGTCTGTGGGTACCTGTATATAGGGAGGTACAAGGAGGGATAAGGAGCCTGAATATCCATGTCCAGTGTACATAACTCATTTAGATTACTTTAAAAAAAATCCACAGGTACCAAGACACTGATAGTACCAAAATATTAAAAATATTTGGAAAGTAATTGATGTCTTCAGAATACTTGATTCAAGTTGTTTTTGAATATTTTTGGGGAACAGTATTTTAACAGATCTCTGCTACAAAACCGCCCATTAGTAAAGCAATTGACAGTCAGTTCTGGTAGAGATAAGTACTTAAAATACTTGTGATAAATAGGTGTAATACTTGTGGTTATCTGCTGCTATCTCAGCAAACACAAAAAGCAATATGCTTTCAAAGAGTAACTAACATGTAAATGAACACTTTTGCATTTAGTTAAGATTCACTTGGAAAAATACTACTGAAGGGAGCTGAAAATGCTATAGCAGTCAAATCCCTGTGGAAGCAAGAGGGAGGTGCACATCTTGTTTCAGTTTAGGCAGTCTACTGGTTTTCCAGCAGTGGCACAGGTAGTAACAACATGGCAGGACTAGTTACAGCGATAACAGCCCTCACCACAAATGGTAAAGCAGTGACATGTCGTTAGGTTGTAAAGCTGAAGCACTGACAAAGTCATACTATTTGAATCATAGCACTTTATAAATACCTTCATTGCTGCCAGACCTGTAAGTAGGTTGAAAAGCAGTGGTAGTGTTTGATCTGCATCTGTTACTAACCTGTACAGCCAAAATCACAAAGCCAAACATCACAACTCCTTATCAAGACATCCTTGGAAATTACATGTAAGGACCAAAATCCATACTTTTCACTTTACTGTTAGATTTTAGGTTTCGTATATTTTTTTAAGAGAATATTTGCTTCTTCTTTCCACTTTCAGATTCTTTTTTTCTTGATTTTTGACCTATTCTCCTCCCATTCTGGGGAGGGCACAGCTAAGCAATTTCAATCTTGCAATTTCCAAACACTCATACTTTCATTATTCTGGACACAGACAACTTCTCACTGCCTGTGCTGTGAGTGGTTTCTGTGATCCCTGCCCTCTCAGTCTGACTACATGCCACTGTGCAATACTTGCCAGAAGTAGATAACAACCCAGTTAACACATTATCGCTTCCTAACATAAATGAATGAAGTTTATCACGACTGATAAAGCCACAGTCTGCTTACCTAGGATGTGCAGTGAGAAGGTGCTCCAGGCCAAGTAAAGGACTCGGCAGGAACCGCAGTGGAGCAGGGGACCATCCCCTCTCTAACCCGGGCTTTCACTGCCACCCGGTGGACACAGTGGCACTGAACCCGACCTGCTAGTGATGCTGCATCAGAGACTTTTGGCCCAGTGGATTTACAGGAGCAAACACATTGCTTAACTTGAACTCGTGGAGGAAGAAGGGGGAGATAAAGGACACAACCCACATATTCAGAAATAATGCGAGTATATCCTAAAGCATCATGGATATAACTTACAAATAATAGCTACAAAATATCTTGAAATGCTTTCTGTCTTCTGATTTCTAGGCACTTAAAATGCATCAGGCTTTCCTTGCAATACCAAGGGCTAAGCCCTTTTAATGGTAGGTTTTACCTAATCACATCTTCAGAGAGAAGAACCTGTGAGAACAGCAAATAGCACAAAGCTTACAATTAAGCTGCTGAACAGTGGTTATATTAATGGTGCTTGACAAAGCTTCCCTGTTTAAAACAAAACTTTCCAAAGTGATAACTCTCTGATGATTCCACTACAGCCAGGTTACTAAGAAAGACAAATGATATATGCAGGACAGTCAGAGCGCTCAAGATGCTCATCCATATTGCAGTCCACGTATGAGAGCACACCTTATCAGAAACACATCACGCAGTATCATTTTATGTCCTAGTCTTTGATTATTATTTAGTATTTTGTCACACTAGGGTTCTCCTAAGCACTTAAAAAATACAAAACGTGACATCAAAGCTGCAAGAAAGAAAAACAGAAGTTCCAGATGCAAACACAAAGTGGAAGTACTTGGCTCATAAACACTAATTGTATAATGACACTTGCATTAGGACTTCAGTCAAAAGCATCCTTTAGGGTTATCGCTTCTTGGCTATGGAAAAATCCAATGTAACTTGCTCCTAGATATTTAAAAGCCACATTTTATTTGGAAACAGAAAATTATTTCCAGCTGGGCCCAATCAGGATTCCTGTTTTCCCCATGTGCCAATGTAATCATTTGGATTCAGAGCTCAACAACTTATATTCCTGACAAACATTTGGATTACCAGAAGAGTCACTTACTAGCCAGTGGGAGAAGAACAAAATACACGTTTCTTCCTATTTGACTTATCCCTGGATGATTCCAGAAGCCTTCCAGGCACCTAGCAAGGATCCTTGGTGCCCTAAGGCCCCAGTGGGCATCCTTCTGCATAAGAAATGAGAAAGGCAGAAAAGCTTTTAATATCAAAACCTTTTTGGTCAATGTCCTGTTTCTGGTGGCTCTGAAACTCATGATTACAACAGAAATAATTTATCAGGCTCCATGATTATGTTCTCCACTTCAGGCTGTAAGATAACTGCTCTGAAGCAAACATGGCGTAATCTAATCTACTTTACCGTAACAGCAGCTGAACTAAGCTTTGACAGTGATTTCTTTTTGTGTGCTCAATTCCTAAACTCAAACTGAAGTTTGAGCTCAAGAGGGTGCAGACTACAATGAATGAAACCAAAGGCAACATTCATATGAATGTTAATGAAGTGAAATTCTCAAGCTTCAGGCAACTTCAAGCTTTCTGCAAGTCAGACAGATCTGCATTACACGAGAACTCAGTGTAACATTATGATACTCTCACAAGTACAAAAGGTTGTATTTTCCAGTACCTGATTCCCCTGTGACCCAGCTTTTAAAATCATGATTATGAAAGGTTTTGGGAAGTGAAAAGAGTGTATGGAAAAACAGTGCAAATTGTTTGCTTAACAGCATTTGCTTTTAGAGCACGTCCAGAAGTGTTAAAAATATGCTTCAAATGACAGGAGTGATTCATGACTAGACAGCTGCTGAGAGAGACATCACCGACAGGAGAGAGAGGGAGAGAGCATGTGTGAGAGAAGGAGAGAGATTTGACATGCAAATTACTTGGAGAAAAAGAAATTAAATACCTTTTCTTCTCAGCTTTAGAATTTAGGAATGATTTTAATGACTTTTGAGTTGAAACAAAGTTGTAGCATCTCCTGAAGCTGTCAGAACTTCAGTGCCCCTCAGACCCGTTTCACAGGCTGCAGCCATTACTCAGCTGATGTGCTGACTGTCTGCTGTCGCTCTCTGGGCAGGAAGAGGCAATATTCCTTTGTCCATTTGGTGTTTTGCGGTATTAAGAAACTGACTGCTGAATTTCCTGTCAATGCCTGACTTCATAAATAATGCAATTCTTACATAGGTGTCAATCTTTAGACAAAACACTTCATAAATTTGGTTGGAAATAAGTCCCTGCTCAACAAGTAGAAGGGATACTTTCCCCAGTCTGGATCCATGGAACAAATTCAGGAAGCGATTGGTTGAAATCCAAATCTGAAAGTAATGACAAAACCATTTAACACTTGAGTTTGAACTTTGATGTTGCAGTGATATCCAGAGTTCCCCCTCTAAACAATATTATGTCAGAAGTGCTCACCTCTGGTCTACACCTGCAGCCCCACTGCTTTTCCCTATCCATTTAGCAGGATCTGGTAGCACAGCCCCCAGCCTGCGGACACAGGGCTTTACTGTAACAGACTGCCTCTAAACAGCAACCTTCACTGATTTTCTGCACTGCTGTTGCTAATTTCATATATGCTTACAGTGGTATGATGTTCCCTGGAAGCCCAAGCTTAAATTTCGGTGTTTGTCAAAACTAGTCAGCCTTAATCTTAGCCTTTTCATGACTCCACGTATACATGCCTGCTGCATGATTCAGTGCTTATGGTGGTTCTGTATAATTTTTCCTGAAATACTGTGCCTTACATTTTGTGCATGGCAAGTGCAATGCCGAGGGCTTTTATTCTGAAGTGGAAGTAAAACACAGGAAAATCAGCTAGAACTCTCTGTACCTAAATTTACAAATTTTCAGCCACTTCCAAAATAAGCATGTCATGCATTCATATATTTGCACTGAAAAACCTAAGCTGATTTTAGAAAACCAGTATGATTAAATCATAGGCAAATTTGTGTCGACCACCTCCTTTTTAGAAGGGGCTATTTTAGCTTTCTTTGTTTCACCAGAATACCGATTATCTATTTGAAATACACTAACTGAATAGACTTCCCATTGAGGTTAGTGTATTCTAGCATTGTAATAAAGGTTATGAAAAGATGTCCGAGCACCAGCTGGCCTTCCTTTGATCCTCTCCATTCTTGTGATGATACATTTTCACACTTAAGATGATTCCCTTCTACCTCAAAGGCTGAGAGCTGCTTTGGTCCTTACAAATATTAACTGCAATCACAATGACCTATCTTTCTGGTTCCAGTCATCTGTTTAATATAGAGTGGAAGGTCAGAACTACATTAAAGGAGCCTGAAAGGCTTTATTTCCGTATACTGCCCCCTGCAGAGCTTCACAAAAAGCTGGCAGACTTGTAGTTCATGCATGCACGCTCCTCAGCACTGCATTGTGCACTTGTATTAATGGGCTTTTGTAACCTTCCAGGAAAAATTCCCTCACCAAGAGAACAAAACTGTTGTCAGATCTGAACACACATGTGAATATCAACTACAAAAAAAAAAAAAAAAAAAAAAAAAAGAAAATATATATTTAAACAGTAGGGGTACTCTCTTTAGGAAAAAAGCATGTCCGAGTCACTCGCTTGTGTCTTCACTAGGCTGTTTTAAAGGTAACTTTTATCTGTTTGCTAGGATGGAGACTTAATAACAGAGGTGGAAACCAACTGTTTAGAGAAGGCAAATTCAATAATAGATGTCAGTAAGGATTAATGAATAAGGCTATGGACCAGAAAGCACAAGCCTGTGCGTACCAATACAAAGAAATCTATTTGCAGCACAGTGGAGCACAGGTCACTTTGAAGTCATTAGCATACTGAATTACAAAATAGCTGCATCTAAGGCCCTTCCGTTGTCATCAGAACACATTTCCCAAGCCATCACATTTTCCTCCTTAAGTCTACCTATAAAGAACATGTTTGCTTGTTTTCCTTTCTATGGAGTCTTTTATACAAGCAACATCTATGTTTCTTGCCATGTTTGTCTTACATAGTGCTTCTCAAACAAGCTCTTTAGAAAGAAATCTGAATATCCAAAATCCCAGAGCACATTCCAAAACACGGAGACTGGAGATTTTCAGAGTTTTACAACTATGTAGGGGACTGTTTACCTATATGCCTCTACATTTTTCATGGCTGAGCTTGAATATGTTAACCTCTGGTCTGGATTATGAGGGTGGGTAAGTGGCATGAAGTGAGCAGCAAGAATTGAATGCAGCTGTCCACCTATGAATGGAGCTACCCACAGTGGGGAGGACAATGGAGGAAAGAAAAAAGTGGATTCCAGAAGCAAATGGCCTATGGGGCCAGTTCCACTTGCTTCACTGATTTTGTCTTAAATTTGGCTTGCTCTTGTATGTGCCACTTAGATGTTTTGAGAAGACTTCATGTGTAGCAATTACTTCCCTATAAAATTATCAAGAGAAGTTTAAACCTATTTAAACTTGCTGAAGAAGCCATGGAAACAAAGCACGAGTGCTCTGCTCTAAAGCCCAGGCTCTGAATTCAAGAAGCTGCAAAACATCGCGTAGGCCAGGTTTAAAAAAAAAGAGTAGGAGAGAATGCAGATGAAGTCTCAGACCACAAAAAAACTGTGTGTGCTCAATGGCAATGGGCAATAAACAAGTGGTACGTCCTTCCTAGTGAAGTTCTCCTTCCTTATACAACTTTTTATTTTCAGTTGTTACTAACTTACTACAAAAGTCTCAAGCAGAAGATTTTATTTTTTGAAGGGGGAATTATTTGAACTTAGATTTAATCATATGATGTATCATTTTCCTATGCACACACAAAACATACCCACATAAAAATGGCAGGTTAAATTTTGTATAAGTTTAATGCACTTAAATCACCTAAAAACCACAGTAATACCTTCAAAAGTTTAAACACTACTATAATTCTTTTTTTCTTTCATATTATGTGGGAGTAAAATGAGAGATACCTCTGCATTGAACAAACCCAAACTAAGCCCTGAGCAGTCACCTGCATCTTCTGGAAACAGAAGTGATTCAAGTTTGCAAGATGAACTGAACAGCAGCTCTGAACTGCAGGACAGTTATTCTAATAAACAACAGTTAGCAGTCGTTCGATTTTACTATGCCAGGCTGATTAACATCATCTTCCCCAAAACAAACTTTTTTTTTTTTTAAACAGCATGCTGTCTACATTGCTTGTAATGGCACTTCAGCAGTGCCTGCTACGAGCCAACTGATGAGATGCTTATTCATATCCCTCAGCATGCTGGCTATGTATATTTATGAGCAATAGCTGTCTATGGCTGGGCCTCTGCTGCTTGTGAAATACTATTGGCTCAGTAATTATGTCACAGTTTCCACCTGTTCTTCAAAGCCACAGAGTAGCTGCTCTTTTCCAACTGTGCCAGCTTTATGGCAGCATTAGGGCTATCAGACCATATTTGCTATTCCCACTCATCCTCTTCATTATGGACCTGCAGGTTGGCTTAGGAAATTATTTGGATACAAAAAAAGATTTCTTTCAAGGTAATTTTCTACAGAGGTCTCACTGAGAAAAGCACTAGACAATACTACATTGACATGACATACTATATTTGATTTTGAAAACACAAAAGCAAAATGCATCTTGCAGTCAGGCAGTGATATTCTTACTGCTGGGGGCTGCAGGGATGGGGCTTCTTAATCCAAAACTTCTTACTCCATACATAAAAATTCATTCCCTTCCATTTGACTCCATCTATCTACTCATCTTTTGAATTTTCTGTCTTGCTCAGCTTTTCCTTAAAGCCAGCTAGAAATAACAGTTCTTAGTGCTTCTGCCTGGTGCTGCAACTCCTGCTTTGTCTGGTTCCAGCTGCACTAACTCAGATGGACTGCTTCCTCCTACCAGTGGTTCTCTCTACTTTCTTCTCAAAGATGCCGCATTGCAACATGGTGTTTGATCAAACTCCCCAAACTGCAAACAGTATTCACAATCTGGTAGCAGGTTTGAGAACCTTCATGGTTTTGATGTGGAACACTCAGAAAGAAAATACCGCTAAGCAAGAGAAATTATCCTTTGTGCAACGTGGCTGGCCTCTCGTCACAAAGCACTTGATACCTAGCCATCTAGTCTCTATGCTTACAAGCATCTCAAGATGCCATTTTCACTTTAAGATGGTTTTCAGCAACAACACATTCCTCAAAACAAAGCCTACAGACCTCCAATATTCTGTTAGAAGAGCACAAAGGTTGCAGCATGGTCTGTTTTAAACCTATCCTGTACTGACTCCACCAAAATACAACAGAAAAAGCAAAACTGTTGCAGAACCAGAGGCAACAAAGTAGTTACGAGGTTCACAAATTGCAGATCTGTCCTTTCCAAGCAGTAGAAGCCTTGTGAGAACAGAATCAAATTTCTATTTTCTCTTGGGATAAGTAAATATAAAAATGGTTTCTGACGAGGGGAAAGCTGCAGGGCTAGTGACTGGCAGATACCCGCATTTTGCCTCAGGCACAAGTGCAAGGAAAGCAGAGAGCGGGCATGAACCATAATACAGGGATTGTTGAACAGTATGTGGATTGCTTCCACAAAGATCTGCAGTGTTCACCAGCAAATAATGTAAAAGAAAATGACTGAGAGAACAACGAAGGGTTCAAATATACAAAGTGTTCCCTGCCTAATACTACATGGGACTGTGTTCTGCTCGCCTACATGCCATTTTTAAAATTAGGCACTGCAAAAGCTTCTTTGTTTTGACTTCACTGGCTGGAAAAATATAGATGTTTTAGAGTTTTCTAGTACACATGCACTATAAGAAAAGGTGAAAAAAATTCCCAATTTGCTCTCCAGTGTATTAAGTGGTCTGCCAATGTTGTGAAAAAAAGGTTTTTTGTAACATTAAATGACAACTGAGAAATTTGTATCTTTCAAGGCTTACACATATAGTGTAATGTTTTTAAGGAGTGCTATGCTCTGGCCAGCAGTTTTATCTTTGCCATTTCAACTGAGGTTGAGAGCAGTTAAAAACAAGAAGGTACAGGGCCCAAGTAAAGGAATAGAAGCCACAAATTGCAATGCGTGATGTTAACACAATAATAAACTGAGCAACTAGTTTTGAATTCCTGGGAGGGGAAAAAAAAAAAAAGTGGTGAGCACTTCAAAAATATTAAAAAATACTGTATTTTCCTGACTCTGAACTTCCACAGAATGCAAGCAGTGGGCCTGTGGTCTACATTCCTGTTCTAGCAAAACTAATTCTTGTTACCAAAAACCAGACAGTCATAATAGATCCAAATCTTTGGGATACAAATCACAGAATCACACAATGTTAGGGGTTGGAAGGGACCTAGAAATGACAATGTATTTTCTAATACCAGAAAAGTGTGACATTACATGTTAATTACCAGACAGTTCTAGCTATTAGTTCTATACGAACATGATTTTTTCAGCAGAGGAACTGCAGTGTTCTTAAAATAGCAGTGATGCTAGATCTTGTTAGCTGTTGCAAAACACTGAAATCTACTTCTCAGCCTACAAACATTGGGACGACTCATAGGAAATAAGTATCAAACAGATTTCCCAGCCTGCAAATGAACTTTAGAAAAAAGGTTATTACAAGGGTATTTGCACTTCAGAAACTACAGTATCTAAGGAAAGTTTTAGCATGAGTCTTGACAACACACTCCAACTTTTGGATGGGTTGGAAAAAGTTAGGCCAGTGAAACTCACGTGACTGTAGGAAGCAGTCTGCAATGCAGCAACAGATCTGTACTGAAATTGAATGCAACCATTCAAAGCACCAAAGCAGAAAAGGGCCTCTAAGCAAACTTTCTATTCTGTACCAGTCTATTCATTCCATTAATTATCCAATGTTTTACACTAGTTCACTGAAATGCAAGACAATCCACTGGTGTATGGACAGCACTTATTTTACAGTGCAGCTCTTCCTGCGGTGGTATCCCCATTAGCATTGTAAACATATCTGGAATAGATATATTTCTGTTATTGAAAATCTTCCATAAAAAGATGAAACTCATTGAGCAATTAAGGCAATGTAAAACAACTGCCCTTTATTCACATTTCCTCATCTTGGTATTCATTGTACAAATCTGCTGTGCAAAATAGTTTATAAAATACTAAAAAAGCTTTTATTGTAAAAAAATAAAGTTTCTAGATATACAGTTACTTTGCACTATCACAAATATTGTCCAGTATTTAACATTTAAATTTAATATCACAATACTCAAGTCATGTAAACCAATTATCCTACTGGTAAGAAAGCCACTACTGAAACTCAGGCTCACTAGGGATTTGTTAAGTGCTTACCTCTTTTCATATCTATGCCCTTACACAACTCATGACCCATACTTGGAATTGAACCCATATCATGAAATGAGGCATTGGGCCAGCCTTTCCTCCATTATCAGGTAAAAAATACCAAGTTAAATGGCAAATTTAGTAAATGGTAAATTTTAGTAAATCATGGCAACACAGGAGCTACACAGTGCAGTCACAGAACAACAAAGGTCCCCAAAACTAGCTCTGAACTTTGCTGAGAAGCAGTGTAAAGGCAGCCTACACTGGGTTCTGGCATATGTATCTTGGTTTCTACCAGTATCCAAGCAAACTTAAAACTAGCTCTCATGTCTCTATGCTGCAGTGCAATTGCAATCACTTTAGCATGAAATGCCTCTAAGAAATTTTGATACAGTCACCTGAGCCCTCATTGCTCCAATTCACTTTCATTCTGCAAGGTCTTCATAGCTAAACCCCAGAGGGTCATGCTGGAGAAGAACGGTCCTTCATTGTTCTTGTATGCAGCAGATGATGTTCGACTGCCTAGCGGATCACTACAATGACTGTCCAAGCTAACCATAGAGGAACGAGTCATGGGAATATTATCAGGCTGCAAGGGTTCTTCTGCAGAAGAAACATCTACATCTGCATAAGCATATGGTGGTGGTGGAGTTTGCTGTGTCTGAGCTTTTGAGAGTTTAGCAGAATCCACATTCAGCTTCTGTTGGTTCGCTGAGTCATGGTGCTGAATCATCGATCGCAACTTACAGTAAGAATCTGCGGAACTATCAAATTCAGTTGAATTTGCAGTTGGACGAATAGGAAATTTAACGGACACTGGTAATAATGTAACAGACATTTCTTGGCCAAAAGAGTCAGAACTCTGAGATTTGTCAAGGTCAGAAGTTTCAATCCCTTGAGCAAATTCATCTAGCGTGCTCGGACCTTCATCGGTGGCTTTACAGTGCATTTTCTTGTGCCGCCGGAGAACAGCAGAGCGAGTGAAGCATTTGTTACAAGTTTCACAGGTATAGGGTTTTTCTCCTGTATGAGTCCTCACATGTCTACGCAGGTCTCCAGAGCCTGCAAAACATTTCCCTACAGGACAGAAGTGATAGATTAAGATTTTGTTCTTAACCCAAGTGCATAAACATGTTTTAATTAGAGCAAATATCAAGTGATAAGGTATGGTATGTCCCAGTCCTGGTACTTTGTTTATCTAGAACAGGTTCAAACAAGTTCCATCTATTTTTACAATTCAATGATTTGTTTCTTCTTCTTGATCTCATTTTCTAACTTGTGTTTCCCACTGCTTTAGTTTTTGTCTCCAGAGACAGGACTATCCATCAGTATTTCAAAGCTGTGAGTGCTCTCAGTTTGTGTGAAACTTCGTGGAGGAAAAAAAAAAATTAAAATAATCAATTTAATTTGTCTGACTAGGAAAACAGTATGCTGACAAGCTTCTAAGTATATTTTTCCAGTGAGAACTCCATCCCAGAAAGTAATGGTCTGTTCATTAGTAAGGAACTGTTCTTAAAGAGCTGACAAAGTCAGCTTTTTTGTTAACTTTGAGCTAACATAATACAGCAGCCATTTTTATATTGCAGCCAGACAATGTGTCAAAACTAATTTTTTATTGCTGTAAATATTAGAATACAATAACATATTCAACTGTTTGCCTATTTTCAGAGCCACAGGCTCAAATAAATTCAGTTACCGCACTGCAAAGAAAAATGTGTCTGAGGCTGAACCAAGGCAAAGTGCAGAAGAACAAGCACAACAAAAGAGCATTAATTTCCAGAACTGCTATGAGATTCAGACACCTCACATTCTTTAGGACAGTAGAAATAAGCTGGTACTTATTTGTGAATTTATCTCATTTTACCTAGATTAAATACTATTTTATTGTGTGTGGACAGATACTAACTAAAATGAACTGTATTATCTGAAAGCCTAGTAAAACTGCAGTTGCAATTTTCAGCATCATACTTTCCATTCCACTGCCCAGATTTCTCTTCAGAAAATCCATTATACAGTAAGATTACAAATTACTGGAGTAATACATGTGAATTTTTTGCATAATGCTAATGATTTCTTAATGCTTGATCAGATGCTCTTTGCACAATTTGCCTTCTCAGTACAAGATGCCTTAGCTAAAATGAAAAGAAAGACCACTACAAAAATAAGATAAAAATAAGACTATTTTAATGACAGCAACACAAATGTTTGTTTATACTTTCATATCCTGCATGTCTATATTTCCTCCCTCTGATGCAAGACAGTATTAGCTTTTCTTGTGCCTCAAGACATTACAAGTAAAACATACTGCAGTGGGACATTATCATATGGAGCTACCCTCCTCCAAAGCTGATTCCTCAGAATATGAATGAAATTACACCAAAATAGCATTGAAGGGCAGAAAAGGAAGTAGTATGCAGGATGCTAACTAACATATGAGATACCAATGCAGTTTCTAAGAACTGTTATACAAGAATGAATCATTGGTCAAAGAGCGATTTTTCAAACCACCTGGAAGTATGACCTGGCTAGTAGATTTTGAAAACTGGTGTTGTCTGATATGAAGCATTCATCAAGTTTTGATTTTATTCCAGAGGCTGAAGCAAAGTAGCAAAAGGTTGTTATCATCAACTCTATGGATGAATGCAGTTAAATCCAAACAGTATTCAACTGGGAGGAGATAAAAAAAAAAAAAAAAAAGAAAAAAGGGGAAAAAAGAGATTCCATTGATAGCCAAGTGATGCCAAGCCTAGCTTTCCATCAGAAAGGACTACACTGAAAACAATTTTTGAAGCAGCAAGTATCAGTATAGCATCAGTACTTCTCTAACAAACATGTACACACCTAACTTTGATTTCTCTTATTTCCTACCTCTAGCCTTCAAACTGAAATTCACTTTGGAACTTATTCACAACAGCTAAACAGGTTTAATACACCCAATGAAAGACTATGAAGTCTGCAAGACAGATTTTGTAAAAAACTTTCGCAACACGGTATTTAAATGTAAAATCATTTTGGTTAATTGTTATTCTGCTGACACAGGAACTTTTACTTATCATTTAAAAAGCGGAGACACAACCAAGCTCTACAGAGTAAAGCTTACCACATGCTGAACAGCTGTACGGTCTCTCTCCGGTATGCCTAATTCTGTGCTTCACTAATTTTCGTTGCATGTTGAATGACTTCCCACATTCATCACAGGTGAATACTTTATCTGCTGTATGGGTCTTTTTGTGCTCCTTTAAATTACTGAAGTTACTGAATCCTATAAAAATATGACAGATACCGAGATTAAAATGACTCCTCACATTTCAATCAAAAAACCTCAGAGGCAGAAACTTTGGTTCTTGCATACCTCTGCCACAGATATCACACAGATGAGGCTTTTCTCCAGAATGAATAATAATATGACGCTGAACATCACCAGAAGCAGCAAATCTGTAACAGAATGCAGAAACCCAATTACTGTCTTTATAAGCTCCTTATTCTCCTAAACTGAGTATCACGTTGAAATCAGCTATAATGAATGCCTGATGTTCTGAACAAAGATTAAAATGTAAAACTCGTATACCTAAATGGATGCATTTGAGAAAAACATTTTGAAGCTGGCAATGTCCAATTAAATATATGCCAGAAAAAATAAAAGCCAAAAACCACCACCCTTTTCACCATTAATGTTACTAATTTATTCTGCATTTAACTTAGTAAAAGTATGAATACTACTGCTGAATTAGTGTATTTTCTGTCACCTGTTAGCAGAAAGCAGAAATATTTAATGCTTTCCTTCAAGTTATCAAGTTTCCCATACTTCACAATTTCCATAAAATGTAAAAAAAAAATGACATGTCCAAATAATGAAAAAAACTGTGAGCGAAAGGTATTAAACCACATGATTTATTGTGACTCACACTGTTCAAGATACACACAACACTATATCCTTAACTAAAGATACCAATATATAAAAAATAAAGACCACAGACTATATATCTGATGACATGTTTATCTTGAGACTTGCAACAAGACACTTAGAGACTTATGTATTTTAATCCCATGAGTACACATTTAAACCCAATGTCTTTGAAACAATGTTGAGCAGCATGCTGCCTTAGCACTTGGCCCTTGGTTAATCATGAAGATTAAAGAAAACATCAACAAGTTTTATCGTGTTAACGTTACCGAGATAAGCAATTCTACCCACCTTTTCCCACAGATTTCACAAATGTATGGCTTTTCACCAGAGTGTCGACGTAAGTGTGTCTGGAGATTACCTGCCTGAAGGGACAGTAATTTAAACATTTAAATTCAGTTAGCCTGTTGTATACAGATGAAAAGACAATTGATGAGAACTATGAGACCGGCTTTTTATTCCTCATTCTAAGGCAGTGAAGACTGTAAAGCATGTACAAACTCAAGCATTCTTATCTAGTAAAGAAACCATGTACTTCCAGATCAACTTGTTTATGCATACAATTATATAGTGAGAAGAAGAAAAAAAAAAAAAAAAAAGAAGCCTGGAATGAAATACTAATGAAAAAAAAAGACCCATAGTTAAAACCAGATCAAATTATAAATGAATATAACACTATCTAGATTGCAGTGAAGAAGAAAACTTAGTAGTAATATGTTAGCCTCATTTTCCCTGTCCTACAAATGAAATATTGTTACATGAGGATGTCTGAATTTACCTATCAGGAGGTTAAAAAAAAAAGAATAGGGTAAATATTTTTTAATCCATAAGTGCCAAGTGCTGCAAACCTATAAATATTTTTATCAAAAGAAAACCGAACAGGGAGTACAAAAAGAAACAAATGGGATTACTGGTAACTAATTTTTATTACATCTCTTTCCCCTCCCAATCCTGTAAAAATCATGCTAGTCTAGCAGGCAAACTAGATGACAACTAGCCAAAACCATCTTACTCATTCCAACTTATTTTTATTTATTTGTTGTTGTTTAAAGCCACTGGTGCTTCTGAATGGCTAACCCACTGAGCCTAGTTCTCAAAGCAGAAGATTGCAACTCCTCTATCCAGACTAGCTGTGTCATAGTAAGACTACAAAAATATGACCCGTCAGTAATTTCTTCCAACTCCTTTAGATAATAAACCACCCATGATGATCAATCACTGTAATCAGAGCTTATAATACACCAGAACTGAAGTACTGCAGACACACAGTACACAGAGGACAATGTTAAATGGATCACCATTTGAACCCTGAGAGAGCTTTCTTTAACCCCTGTAGAGACAATAGCATGACTGAACCACTGTTCTCTCAGGCCAAACCTCATAATACTGAAATCTATTCAAAGAGAGGCATTAGGCACCTATTTCTGAGGAAGGGGAAGACTACACTGACTTCTCCATGGAGTAATTTGTGCTTTGCAAAGACAAGGGATTTTATGCAGAGGAGCACTTGAGAGAAGCATACAAAAGACAGAACCTTTACGTCCGTCTATCCAACAAAACAAACCATATCATAGGCATTTGAAAGGTATTCTGGATAGAGACAGAGGGTGAATTTGAAGTGCAACAATTATTCTGAAACAGTTCCCATACAGGTGTTTTCAGTCGATAATAAAAATTTTGCAGGCAGTAGCAAGTAAATCCATTTCTTTATTCCAAGCCTACGTCATTTCCTCCTAATAAGGGCAAAAGCTTGTTAACTGTGCTGAGACAAAAAAAGGTAAAAATATCAGGAACTTGTATTCTTTCTAAGCTTTTAAGATGGTGCACAACCTTGGTTAAGGCATAATATGCCATCCCAGTGAAAATGCATAAAAGGACTTAGGCTAGCATTTTGGTAAAAGAAAAAAATGCTCAGAAGAATCCTTTGACTGATACTGGTTGTATGCCACTCCTCACAGATTTGGAGACTAGAGAAATATGCTAGACTTAGTCCATTTGTAACTGGCATGCTTTTGAAGTGAAGGAACTAATGCATATAGTCCCTCAAAAGCAGCTCTGCTCAGGAGGTAAAACATGATATCCTGGACCACCAGCCAGAGAAGGACCACATCGCAACCAGCTGCATACAGGTACTAAAGGAAGTACAAAAGTAACCTTTTCCTCCAAAAATTAAAGACATTTATGGTTACTTGTTCCAGACTATGAGTTCCTATGTCAATTTTCACCCCTTTCTTCATTTTCCGTTTCAGATTCCAATGCATGGAACATCAGTTACATCCAGCAGGAGCAGACATACTACCAGGCACAACAACTGTGCTGTCTCAAAAGCAGAGAACATGAAGGCTTCAATAAGAAAAGTGTTACTATGCCTGTGCCTGCAGACTGAGAAGATAAAGAATAAGATCAGAGATGGTCTTTTTAAGCAAAAAGTAGATAGTCATGGTATTTGCATCTTACTTTCTGGTAGGTGGAGTCTTACGTATTTGCACAATTCAAAAGCAAGTACCTCGGAAGTAAGCAAGTTCCCTTCTATGACCAGAGAAAGCACTGCAGCACACAAGCTGAATGCTGTGGCTCCTGTTCTGGACATGCAGGTATTGCCCATCAATATGTATCTACCTATACCTTCAGGCAACTGGGGAGGGAATGTATTTAGCAGTGTTTAATTAAAAGGCAGAAATTTCCAGTTTTGTTGGGGTTTCTGTTGGTTTGTTTTCACTTCAAGAGGAACAATGTATGTTGCAGGAAGAATCCGTCATGCCTATCACATACTCTGAATGTGTGAAGCTTTTTTGTTCCCTCTTCCCCCACAGTAACAGTACAGAACACTGCACCACTTGCCAGAAGTACTTTTAATGGAATTTGGAAATATCCGCATTTTTTCTTTTAATAACTAGAAGTTCAGCCATCAAAATTAATGAAACTACACTTTCTTTGCCTAATAAGCAGACCTAGTTTTGCTCCAATGGCTTGATAAGCATGATGAAACAGTATTGCTCACTGGGTGCAGTGTTATATTCATATTCAGTGATAGAGTGGATGATGCAACTGCATCAGATTCATGGGTTAAAGAAGTGTCACTGGTAGACTACAAAACTGGAGCATGAGAAGTACAAGCACGGGCAGGTGGGTAGCAAAGACCACATAATTCTAATCCTTAAACCATAAGAAAGACCAAAGTTATTAAACAATTATTATTTAATCTTAGTATATAAAATCATGCACCTGTCTACTGTCTCCTGTACTTAGCTGCACATATTCTAACTAAGAAAATAGAAAAGAAACAGACATTTTTGAAACATCAGACAACTATGCAGCAAATTTGTAGAAATACAACCGAATTGTTGTACCCAGAACAGTAATCAAGCATTGGAAGACAAAATTAAGACAGCTAAAGCTTAGGCCCTGTATGTAAGTAGGGAACTTCACAAGAGGGTTTTTTTAAATCCTAGCTGAGTTTTGTCACTTCAGACAGACTGTGCTGTTGTTCTTCACAGAAGGAAACTCACTCAAAAAAAATCTGCTTAATAATTTATGCCATTTAGGAAGATGAAACTGTATCACGAATACATCATTATATAAAATTCTAACCTGTATTTTTTTTCAGACACTGTAAAAATGCTGTTCACAACATATCCCTAGGCATAAGGCACAAGCAGTTTGAAAACCAATGTTCTCTGTACTTCAAATGTAGTTGTGGCTCTGTACAGTTAAACATTCATTTGAAGGCAAAATACATAACACATCTACTGAGAGCAGACAGAATCAAAGGTAGAAAACGTATCAAAGAATCTAAAACATTTAAGATGTTATTTTCAAATAAGACATTTTAATGTTTTATCCTTTAAGTCAAGTCTTTGAACAAAAAATATCTAAGCTATAGACTTAAAAACAAATTTATTTTTAGAAACAACTCATAGGAGCATTTCATTTTCAAATGTGAGTACCGTAATATAAAATATTCCCACCTGTGAGAAGTGTTTCCCACAAATGTTACATTCAAAAGGTTTCTCACCTAAAAGGAGAAGAAACAGAACACACAACTTCTAATAGTTGCAATAAATACAAATGTTTTAAATTGGTATGCTTCCTTTTAAAACATGTAATGTAAAAACATCCCCAAAAGGACACTTACCCATATATTTAAGAGGAAATTCAAGAAGGAAGTACAGCATTTACCATTAATCTTGCAAGGCAGACTTGCTCAGAAACAGAATTTATCTTTCAAAACAAGTAAGTAGAAGAGTTTTGATATGAAAGGGAGTGCTTTGTAATTTTTAAATGCTCTTTTTCCCAAATGAAAAGGGTACCATACCTCCAGGAAGAACAGAATAGATGACAAGGTCCTACAACAACAGCAGCAGCAGCTATGGGAAGTGCAACCTGTTTTGCTTCTCATACACACAAAGGCCCACTCTTAAAATGAATAAGGAATGCAGAGAAGCCAATTGGGACTCCATTTTCCCTGTTCAATGTGTACCATACATCTCTGATCAGCATGGAGCCATTCACTTCCAGCAAATAAATATTTGCCTTCAAACTGTCATCCTAGATAAGAGAATCTGATAATTAACCCAAGTATTTTGCTCCAAAATTCTGAATTCATACATATAAAACTGGTATACCTGAATCTCCAGAAACATATGAGCAGCTTTCGTAAAAAACTAGTGCAGCCCACTTTAGCTTTTCAAAATAACTTGACTCTCAAACTAGAATGTGACAGTATAATACTTCAATTATCTAGCTGTCAATTTGAGACAAGTATCTTTTTCTAATCACTTTTCGACTTTTTTTACAGTATTTCATAAAGGTAATTTTTTTTTCCCTGTGTAGTTCTTTGTTTCCTAGTTTTTACACGGATGATAATAATCTCTGCATGTTCTATAATTTTTAAAACTATAACAATGCTCAAATACCACAGAGTTCGATGACAGTCAGACTTCTAATAATATTTTCATTAGTCTAACGGTACTTTAAAGGGACATATATAATCTGGCCCACAGGTACAGGGAAGCAAAATAATTAGTGTAAAAATCCTTGTGATTTTGAATGCAAGTATTTCCAAAAGAAAAAGATCTTACACGGTGTTTCATCTTGCTGCAGATTCAAAATCTGTCTAAAGGTTTTTATTTGGTTATTTATTTACAAATTACTGATTTTAAAGAACACCTCTTAGCTATTTCTAGCCTTGTCTTCCAGCAAGTATTCTCTGCATCAGTATTCTTCCTTCATTCTTGGTGTTATCAGCAACATCTGCAATGTCCAGGTGTTGAGAGGTTCCATGCTGCCAAATACAGGTGATGTTCTTTCAATGTATTTCTGGATCGAGGACTAAATGCAATCCTCTCGGATTTTAAAGCACAGAGTAAACAGTCACGTGGCTTCACAGATAGCAAATCCTGTAGTTATTCTGAAAACTTGAGCCTAAATCTACTTTTTCTACTTAATG
Source organism: Podargus strigoides (assembly GCA_028020825.1). NCBI lineage: Eukaryota > Metazoa > Chordata > Aves > Caprimulgiformes > Podargidae > Podargus > Podargus strigoides. The sequence goes on from CM051621.1 coordinate 14,061,871, forward strand.
AAGAATGGAAATCTTACGGTGGTTTCAAGAAAGCTATTATTCAACTAATGATGAAAATTAAGAAACTTGTAACTCAACTATAAAGAGCACTGAGGCTTGATTTTTTTATGGCTCTAAATTTGCAAAGCACTAAGAATTCTGGTACTGACAATACAAATATAAATGAAACTCACAGGGAGCCAGATCTGTGGCAACTGGGAAGGCTTCTGAGAACTGTAAAAGCATCAAGGTCATTTGAAACTGAGAATAAAGACACTAGCAGCAATTTCTGTAGAAATTACTTACACCAAAAAAAAAAAAAGCTTAGTGTTGACACAAAGACTATTAACTGAACAGAAACACACTCTGAAATAACTAGAGAGGGAAGAAGGGAATTGGAGGCTCATATTTCTCAAAGCTATTGTTGTAGGCTTCATGCAGCCACATTATAACTGTACTGATGTAGAAAAAGTTGGAATTTTTTCACCCCCATTCTAAAGATAAAAGAAAAAAAAGTTTTGTTTGAAAAGAAACATCAAATTAGTTTTTGGAAAATAATTCTGCACCTGCATAAAACTCCAAACCACCGGGCATATCAAGTAGCCTATTCCAAGAATGAATTCTAGCAGAAATACTGAATTACTAATACTGTTCTAGCATTTCTCAGGTCAAGTTAGGCTAATTGCTTTTTAGGGTGTATTAGTAAGAGTGCAGCTAGTAAGCTGAAAATGATTCTTCTCTACCTGTCACTGCTGAGACCACATCTGGAGCCTTAAGAAGAGAAGGCAAACAGAAAATCTTACTGCTGTCTACATGTAATGGGAAGACAGATAGTGATAGGACAAGAGGTGACAGACAAGTTAGATAATGAGAAATTCCAATTAAATATAGGAAAATAATCTTTTACCCCATGAAGGTGGTCAAACACTGGAACTGGTTGCCTGGAGAGGTTGTGGAATCTCTGTCCTTGGAGATATCCAAAATTTGACTACATGAGGTCATGAGCAAAACAAGCCAATCTAATTTTATGTGCCTTGAGCAGAGGATTGGCCTAGATGACCTCCAGAGGTCCATTCTAATCTAAATCATTTTATCACTGTCATTACATTCCAAACCAAAAAACCTTATTCAAGAACACTAATCTTCTCAAAAGTCACAGCTGGGTCAACAGCAAGAGAAAAAATTTGAGGAAAAGTAGTAACTGAACTACAATTAAGACAATGCTTAAACATATATCCAGGGAACTTTACTTTTGAACCCTTGGGCTGCCTTGTGTTTTCTATCTTGTGTTACATTCTTGTTCAACACTCTGCAAGAATTGATCGAGTACACAGTAGTGGGATCAAAGCAGTGGTGTCAGATCCAGAGGAGAAAGTCATCAAGGCAGAAGCAGTGTTCCTGAAGAGATCACAAAGGTGAGAAGCAGGACCCACTAAGGCATGGAACGCTGGCAACTTACTCAAGCAAAGCTCAGAATGAAAAGGCTGAGGATCAACAGTGTATTACATGACAGTGTAACTCTGCTCCTGCTTTATTCCATCCTGCCAAGAATTCTTTCCACAGGGTTAGGTTGTTTGCTTGGGGTTTTCTTTTTTGAGATGTTTCCTGAAAATATTTTTAAAACAACCCCAAAACACTGGATGTTCCTGGACAGGTAAGGACTATATAAGAGAGATACACTTGCTTCCTTTTTTTCAGACAGGACAATCTAATAAAAAACAAATTATAACATTCAGTCAAGTCAAAATCAATCTTAAAGTCAATGCAGTAAGCTCTGTTTAGATATTCCTTTAAATATCCGCTAGCAATACAATTAAGACAGCTAGACAACCCAATACTAGATGATCTTTTGAGGTCCCTTCCAATCCCTAACATTCTGTGATTCTGTGACTTGTGTTGAACACAGTATGTCTGTCCCTCACACAGACAACTCATCAATGCAGCCATGTTAACCTGTAAATACTTTAGTAGTCCCTGCTCTTCAGGGACAGAGAATTTCACTTGTGCTTTTTCTCAACAACCAGGCCACCAAAGCACTTGTGTTAAAAGAGTTGTCATTTGTAGGTTAAAACCTAGCTTGCCAGTGTGAAAGGTTCATTTTAGTAATTTCACCTCTTCAGCAAAACCAGGTTTGGAGGACTTTCAGTCAGCACTATAATACTTCAATTCTTGCTAACCCTTTTGTTCAGTTCTAGAAAATGAATGTTTTTAAATACAGTTGATTAGCTAGCAACTTGCTATGCTTTCTGAAGCAACAAATGAATAGAAATGGCTTCAAGCATATGCTTAAATTACTTAACTACCAGTATACCTAACATTAATGATACAGACGTGCCCTGTATCTTCAGCTGCAGATCCTTCCTATATTAACATCCTATTCACTATCCACTGCAATTTTCAAAGTACTCTTTTTGCACTAGTTGGATATTTAAAAACAAATTAACACAACCCAAAAATAATAGTCATATTCTTGCCCCAATTTTTCCATCCTTTGATGTGCTGCTTATTTTTTAAACTTATGCTCTTGAACTTTGTCAATTTAGCATGTTTATAGAAGAATGTTAATGTCATATTAATCAGCAATTTGGTCTGGAATTTTCTGAAACCTATTGTAAGAACATAGTGTATGAAAGGCAGCATGGAATTCCTGAATCAAATGTATACTCAGACTACTAGAGGAGGACAACAACAACAAAGTCAAGTCTAGGATCACTTTTCTTATACAGTGTATAAAAGCTAGTTCGTATCAGGCAGAGTTGCAGAATATGAAACAATATCTAACAGAGCTTAAATTGAGTGTAATCATGTGTAAATACACAGACCAGAAGTAAGAATAAAGAAATGAACTTCAACACACAAATAACCTTGCAAAGCTACTGCAACCCTTTCCATTTCCTACACTTGTAAGCATTTGCTAGCCATGCTACATCCAAAGGAAAAAAAAACCCAACCACTTGTATCAGGGGCTACAGTCTCTTTCTTCTATAAAGCTTAGTACCCAGTCCACTCCCCTGACCTTTAAGTTACAATACATTAGAAGAAGCAAACTAAACCCTGAACCTCATGTTTTAAATGGTTTAGCAGACTCAGAAACATACAAGAATTGTCTATTACTCATGCAGCACTTCTTAAAAAACAAGTAGTTTAATGGGCACCAAGACTCACAAAAACCAGATTTCTTTCAATGATTGAGATGTCTAAGGAAGTGCAAATTTAACAGGTTTCTTGTAGTTAGGGTCTCTCTCTGACACAGATTCTCCATCACAAACTCAAGTTACCGACTTCAGACTCTCTCCCTCACTTGGGACTTCTCTAGACGCTCTAGCTTCTATCTGATCACCTATTTCCCTGAAATTGCTAAGATATTGAAATATACCTGTTGATGTTAGCTCAAATCAGATAACAGATTAAAAAAAATACAAGGCAAAGAGATCTAGGTAAGAGATGTGCAACTCCTTCATAGCAGACCAAATTAAAAAAAAAAAAAAAAATAGTAATGTGAACATACTGAAGTAGTCAAAGATACCTAGTGAAAATTTCAGGACGGTAATGCAAATTGTTTCTATTTTCAGGTTCTGAAAAGATTTTTCTGCTAATAAGATAGAAAAATAAAGGATCAATTAACAAAAGAAATTAATGTATGTTAAGAGGGACTTATATTTGCTGTCAAAGTACTGATACATGTATGTTCATTTGCAAAGTGATATTTGACAAGATTGAGAGATGCATTTGTATATTTAATACAGGGAAAAAGAAAGGCAAAAAAATATTCAACAGCTTACTCAGAACTAATGCCATCTCTATGAAAAGTTGTTCAAACTAGGAAAAGAGTAGAAATATGCTCTATATTAGTTTATACAGGTTAAAAAGAAATTACCACCAAGCCATAAGCACTTCTATCTTACAGTGAATACATGATCAGAGAGAACTGAGGTTGTCTAGATACCTGTAGTATCATCTTCTATCCATTTACACTTTCATTGTTATCTCATTCAGACTTCTGGGCCATCTGACAAACTGACTAGAAATGTCTCTTCTAAATGCAAGACAAAGAAATTTTCACCGAAATATCACACAACATTCTTTTAAAGAAGCCTAAAAAATAAATACAAAGGAGAAATCTTTACTAAAACTCTCAGCTAAACTCAATCTTACAGTCTTATTTCTGTACAATTATTCATTTAAAAAAAAAAAAACAAAACACAACCCAAAACCACAACCTTTTAAAAGTAGACCTTTAACCAGCACCTCTACATCAAGAGATACTGCAAGACATTCTCTTTAATTGAAATATTTAGTCTGCAGACCAAGTTATTGATAACTGTACCTGTATGAGACCTTTTATGGAGCTCCAAATTGCTTGGATGTTTGAAAGCCTTCCCACATAATTCACAAGTGTATTGCCTCTGCGACTGAAGAGTCTGTGATTGCCCTTCTTGATCCAAAGGACCCTGAGACCTTTCAGTTTCAACAGTCTGTTCAAAATTCTCAGAATTCACTAAATCTTCAGCTACTTTTTCATCAGTAACTCTAACATTTGTCACATCCATGGTACTTTCATTTACAGGTTCAATCACTCCTGTTATTCTACTGTCATCTCTTTTAGGCTCAGGTGGCTGCTCTGCAGATTTCTGAGATCTTAGGAAATTTAACTTTTTGAGGTGTATTGCCTTTTTCAGCCGCATCTGTTTGGTGGGCTGCATAAGCGTGCTTTCTGCATCTTGGTCAGGAGCAGCTTCGTTCACAGACTGAACCAGAAAGTTTGATGGTAAATGATCAGAGGTTTCCAGAATACACTCAGAGTGATTGACAGTACAAGAATTATTCTCTACTGTGTTTATTTCTGGAGATGTGTTGTAAGAAAAGGATTGTTCTGCTCCTCTCTCATGATTAGAGCAAGCATTTTGCTTATAGAACTGTTTACTGTAGAAGTTGCGTAGTTTATAATAGTAATTTGGTTGTTTAAATGGAAGTTCAGTGCAGCTGCCATCTAAGGATTCTTGTGGTTGTTTCTGTACATCACCTGAGGGTGCATGAAGATTAACAGACTGTGGTGCATGGGAATGGTGGTCAGCCAAGACTTTGTTAGCTTGTGTGTCAGATGAGCATTCATGCAATAGGTTTGTTCCATAACTGTCATTGGCACAGCTAGCATCTGTAGTCAAAGTATTCTGCAGCGAAAATACACTGTTACAAGGCATGCTAGCTGTTTGCTCTACAGCTGTAGAAGATTTTAAAAAGGTGTGGCAAATGTTCAGCACATTTTGCACTTGGAGACACTGTGCAATATCCAGCATAGCTTGTACATTGTCCTGGCTAAGATCCAGGTGAGAGGTGTACATGAAGTCCAAGATCTGGCCTATGCCACCTACATTTTTAATGTCCAAGTGAAAGACATCATTCTTCTGGCCTGAAGAATTCTGGAAAAGGGTCCTGGTAAAAGAAGGCAAACATTCAAACACAAACAGTTCACAAACACTTTTATAAAAAGATACACATACACCTCACACAGAGCACCTGGTATGAAGCAACAATTTACGCTGTATGGTCACATCTACATCACTGTGTTTTTGCAGATGAACATCTCAAAACTGCTCAATTAGTTGTCTTATATGTTAGTCCTACACTACTACATTTGAAGTATAAATCAAGGCAAATGATCCTTTATGTAACTTTAATTTTCCATTTTTTAATGTTGTGAAATCACACTCTATACTTGTAGTTTCCTATCCACTGTTCATGTATCCTACTATGCTCCTTGTAAACAGTTACCTTTTCATATAGAAATACTGAATGCAGAATCCATTATGTGAGGCACCATAAGCATGTAAGGATAAAGAAAATGCCAAACTCAAACAGTACAGTAGTTCGCTATGTATATCTAGAAAATACATTAGGATGGCCGTAGTTTTTAATTTGATTAAATACTTGATACAGATTTATCTCTTAACAATTTAACTTTTCCCCTTACACTCCAACAGTTACTTAGTCTGCAACTACCAGGAAAAAAAATACCCTTCTCAGAGAAAACCTCGACCAACAGCATTTAGCTCACTTTTTAATAGAGAAATTTTCTATCACATACCTGAAATATTGACTGAAAGCAGCCAATACATTTTTGTGTGCTTTGAAGCAGACACCTTTTACCACCAGCATGCAGTCACAGAGAAGACCCTGAATGCGCTGTTCATGTAGCTGCTGGAGAAGATGACAACTATGGCTAGCAACAGTGTCCATGCTAGAATGTCACTTAAATTACCTACAATGAAATAAAATGCTATGATTAATTTTAAACATTAAATTGCAAAATTAATTTAGAATATGAAGAGCATTTTTACAATTTGTTCTAGCTCCTAAAGGAAACAGACTTCAGTTTACACCTGCAATGTGAGCTCCAACGACATTTGCTAATTAAAGATATCACAGTATTGCTCACCAGTAGAAATACAGCAATAAACATAGGAAATATTGATCTTAATCAAGTTTTGCTTACGACATAGACCTTCCGCAAGAATGTGCTAATGGCGCTGCTGATAAACTGAACTCCATAACCACCAAAAAAAAAAGGCAATTTAGACAACTCCTACAAGAATTAGATTCCAAGGCAAAAACACATCACACCTACAAAATTAATAGGATTTGTAGAGGAAAACTTGAGTCCCTTCACCCTTTTCAGTTTAAAGGGAGAGCACTGCAGTAGCATTATTTGTTGCTGTTGTAGCCAAGCACATTTCCCACGCAGATCTGATTCATTAGACAAGTTAGCATGGTAATTTTTTTTTATTTAATACAATGTAAAGTTTCTTTTTTAAAAAAACACTTCTGTGAACAGGTCGAAGGGAAAACAAGTAATATTCCTACACAACACATTTACATTCAATTCTATACTTCCTTTTCTGGAAGAAAGATTAAACTCTTCCCTTGTGCACTTGTAAATACAAAAGGAAAATTCTATTAGGACAATTAGAACTTCTAGTTTTCTAACTAACAAATGAAGCAGGAAGAACACCTTGGATTAAACATGAGAAGAAAGTAGTTGCCTCCATTCTCAATTCTGAGTGCTGAAGGCTCCACATTTTAACTTATTGTTACTCTACGATTCACTGCCTCCTGTTGTATTAAGGTAGGCTACTATATTCTTTTTTTTTTCTATTTATTATCATACTTTTTACCAGTAAAGAAACCACATCTGTTTGCCCGTTAACAGCTTTCACTGTGTACATCTCCCAGCACAGCACCTTGCAAGCACTTTTAACACCCTCTGAATTCAGTCTCTCCGCCATCAGGCGCCGGTCCCCCCACAGAACAGACAGACACGCTAAGCTGCTGCCGAGCAAGAGGAACCCCAGCAACACAGCCGCAATTTATGACTAAACTGCCATTTCACGTTCCCCTCAGCCTCGCCCAGCTGCAGCTCGGGCCCAGGGCGCTGCTCGGGGACGGGGACAGCAGGAGGATTCGCCTCACAGGACAAGCCCGGGCACCGCGGAGAAGGTGGGCTCTTCCCCGAGAGCAGGCGGGAAGGCGGCATCGCGGGGGCCGGTAGCGGGCTCGGAGCAGCCGCTACCGTAGGGGGACGGGGCTGAGGACGGGCCGAGCGCCAGCCGCCGCGGCGGGAAGATAGGGCCGCGGCAGCAACCCAGCCCTCACAGCAAGGGGAACGCGGCGCGGCAGAGGCGGGTAGAGTGGCCGCGGGGCAGGAGCCGGCCCTGCTCGCCCAGCCCAGTGCTTACCGCCAGCGGCCGCCTCCCAGCTCCATCACCGCGCGGCCGCCCAGCGGCAGCCCCGACCCCACCACCGGCCTCAGGCCACCGCTTCCGCTTCGCTTTCTTCCGCTTCCGGGGCGGGGCGGGGCGGGGCGGCAAGGGCCGCGCAGGCGCAGAGCGGCGGCGAGTGGCGGGAAGGAGGGAGGGGGGAGGGCGGTAGGGGTGCATGTGCCGCGCGTGGCGGCCAGTGGAGGCGGCCAGTTGAGGCGTGGGGGGACAGGTAAGGGCCAGGGGGAACGGGGTGAGGCGGCACGGCAGCAGCTCTGCCGTCGCCGAGGAGCGGGGGTGGCTGGGGGCGACGGGCAGGCCGGCCTTCCCGCACCGTGCGGCCGGGCCCCGCCCCGCCCCGGCGGCTCCCGCACAGCGGCGCCGCTCGCCTGGACCCGGCAGAGAGCGGGGCCGAAAGGTGGCGGCGAGAAGTGGAGGGGGACCGTGAGCCGTGGCCTGCCAAGCGCATCGGCATGGGGCGGGAGGGTGGGGGGGTTACTGGTTTGGAAGCTACCAGTTTGGGGGTTACCAGTTTGGGGGTTACGGGTTTACCTTGTACGGGGGGAAATGAGTTTTTCCTCCTGAACTTTTGCACGTGGAAATCAAGCTGCTTAAACTTGCTGTTGGTGGATGCACAGTTGGGTTTCTCTTCGGCCATCCAAGTGGTGTAAATGTCAAATCTCCTGACGTTTCTAGGGCTGTGCTCGTGTGGGGAGGAAGAAAATCGTGCCCAGTTGACAGCAGCTGCTGACCACTCACCAACATGGTGGTTTTCACGTGCAATGCGTGTGGAGAATCTGTGAAGAAAGCACAAGTTGAAAAACACGTGAACATCTGCAGGAACTGTCAGTGCCTCTCTTGCATGGATTGTGGCAAGGACTTCTGGTAGGTGACAGATGAGAAGCAGTCTTGCTCTCTCTGCAGCAGTTGTCACAAATACCACATTTTCCTGCGGTATACTGGAATGAAACTTGGCAATTTCTGGATAATTCATATTTGTATTTTAAAACTGTACACGTTTTAATATTATTTCGAGCTTAATCATCCAAGTTTGAACCACAAGGACAACTAAACCACACAGTAAACAGAGTTGCAATTTCTTTTTACAGTTATAAGTGACAGTGCTTTCAGCTTCTGATCATCAGCTGTTACTCATGCTACTGCAGAGAGAGTGAGATTGGCGATAACATCAAAAATTCTGAATTTGCAAGTCAGAAATCTTCACTGAAAGCTGTGGCATGACCAAAATGTCAGCAGTCTTATAAGCATGTACTTCAGGCTCATTGAATCTTACTCATATAAGCATTGACAGTATTAAGGTTTTAATGATAGATCCTATTATCTATTATTTTAATTTGTTGATTACATAAGTCTTGCGTGGTTTGAAGAACTAAAACGCTTTAGTGAACAACAGTTAAAAATCTCCTATGTTCAGGGGTGATGATTATAAGGAACACGTGAAGTGCGTAAGTGAAGACCAGAAATATGGTGGAAAAGATTTTGAAGCCAAAACTAACAAAGGAGATGCTAAACAACAGGAGTGGATTCAGGTAAGGTTTGCACTATACACAGATATGATAAATAACTATTGTTTATAATTGTTAAAGACACAAGAGAGGCTATACTGGATCAAACGAGAGATCTATTTTTCCCAGCATCCACAGCTTTCTTCTGGCAGTTCCTTGGTGGGTCTATTGTTTATCCTGTTAAGAAGCACACCTTCTGTTTGTTTTGAATCTCTTACTTGTTTGATTTGGTGTTCCCTTAGTTCTTGCTTACAAAGAGGCAGATCATTGTCCACCTTCTTCATGCTGCATACACTTTTGTGGACCTCTTTCAGGCATGCTTCCCCATCTCGTCATCTCTGTTCCAGGCTGAAAAACCCTATCCTGCTCTCATATGTAAACTATATCTTCCCAGTTCTACTGTATCCTTGTGAAATGAGGTGACAGGAACTACATACACTGTTCAAGATAAGGATGAACCACAGATTTACTCTGTGTCATAATGATGTTTTCTGTGTCATTCTTTATTTTTTTCTTACTGTTTTTTGTCAGATGATCTGCTTTTTTGGTTTTTTGACTGCTGCTTATCATTGTGCTGGCATTTTCATGAAGTCAGCTATTTTAACCCTGAGATCTTGTGTATAAGCTCCAGTGACCAACTTAAAGCCTGTCATTTTAGATGTGAAATTAGGATTGCTTTTCCTATGCATGCTGTTTTATGTGAATTTGTGTTGAATTTAATTCACCTTTTTATTACCTAGTCACTCTTTCTCTTAAGATCTCTCTGGAATTCTTCACAGTCCTCATCCTGAATAGCTTCATATCATCAGGATTAATGATTCTTGAAGCTGGCACTGCTGCCAAAAGAAATGCATGCTGAACTGTGGCCTCAAAGTTAGCCTGATTTTCCACAATTAGCTCCAGAAGTTTGCAAAACCCAATCAGTTAACAATTGTTTTTCTTAATACAGGTCTCTTTCATGTTGCAAGAATCCCCTATGTGATGCAGTTACATTACTTTTAAATATTTTTATTACAGGTTGTAACTTGTACATCAGAAAGCACTGGTGAGCAGTCCTGCTTGCCTCTGCTTACTATATAGGTATAAATATTTATATAGATAACTTTGATGCATCTTAGGATCTATGATAAGACTAAATGATAGTGTTTTTCTCATGCGTACTGAACAGTTTTTTCAAGCAGGCTGTGGGTAGTGGGTGATTTCTGTCCAGTGTGTTTCTGACTTGTATACTTAGCATGTATCATTTGATCCTTATGCAGCTTTGCTGATTTAATTCTGGTTTTCTTAATTTAGAAAATTCATGAAGTAATGAAGAAGCCAAACATAAGCCCTAAAGTGCGGAACATTCTGGAGCAAATGCGTGTCTTTGATAACATTCCAAGAAAAAAAGTAAAGTTTCAGGTATGTTTTAATAGAAATTTGTAGTAATCCATGCAGTGAGCTTGAGAATAGACTTTTTCGTGTGTGCCACTCTCTTTTAACAAAGGTGGGACTGATTGCTTGTTTGGGCATTGGTAAATAGATGGTGTATATCTGAGTTTCAGATAGGTAGTGTTTGTAAAGTACATCTCCTTGCTTAAAAGGACTCTCTGTGTGCCATTTTCATAAGGTATTAAGCTAGAGCCTCACCATTGAAGCTTCATGTCCATCTGTAGGCTTGGCAATTTTTTAATACCTTTTTTTCTATTTGCAATTTCTATTGAATGTCCAAATTCTTAGACATATTTTTAAAGGATTCTTATTTCTGTGACTTTGTTTTTTCCTGGTAGCGGTAAGATACTGTTTTGAGAGTTTTCCTGTTGTTCAGTATTCTGACAGAATCTCCCTTACTGCATTGCTTCACTAAACTTTGCATCACAGCCAAAGCAAATTCCAAATGTTTCATGTGGTATCAGTAAAGAATTACCGAGAAGCTGGACATTTTTTTTTCCTCTCTCTGTTCTGTGCCTCAGATTGTGAGGCTGACAGAAGATCATGATTGCTTCCAAAGCGTTCAAATAGAACCTAATTGAGCTGTGATGAAGTAGCTGGTAGCAAGCTGAAGAATACTTTTCTACAAAATGAGTGTTGTAAGCAGGGAAGGTGATATTGTCAAGCAGCCTCTTTCTTTTTGGTAATACATGTTGCAGTGAAAGATCAAATATTTTTGCAGTTCATTGTTCCAATTTACTAATGCAGCTTTCCTAGGATTTTCATTGCAATGCAAAAATCTTTGTTACATTTTACTTAGAATTCCACATTCCTGAAAGTTGATCTGTTGCTGGTAGTGTGAGCATATTGTAAGTAGAAATTTACTGCTTTGTTTTCGTTTTCGGCAGGAACTCCCTGCAATAGACCCAACAACTTCCAAATATTTGCATTGAGATATCTGCTGAATTTTTTTACCTTTCTGTAGTAAACTAAAGTATCCATTCAGGAGCATGACCATCTGTCCAGTACACAAATAAATAAATAAGAACAGATCCTTAATATTTTAACTCATTTGATCAGTCAGAAGGTTTGGTAGGACATTAACATAACTAGCTGTATTCAAAAGCTTGAGGATTATGTTTTCTATATATTTACCTCTTCTGGATTACTATTGGTGAGGCAATTGAGAGGTATGGTACAGCCTTGTAACAGTATGCAGGCATTATGCAAAACAATTTAGCATGGAGGTTTAAGACATTCATAGAGAGTAAATATCTAGCCAGATCTTAATCAGAAGTGATTAGATTCTTCAATGAAAAATAAAACCAAGAACCAAATATATTAATTTATACTAAGTATTTTATTATATATATTATGTATATTATATATATAACCATATTAATTATACTATAATAATATAGTAATTAAGAAAAAAATCTGAGATGCACTTTTTCAGTTATTGTTGTTTTTTTTCCTGTACAGAATTGGATGAAGAACAGTTTGAAAATTACTGACAGCACTTTGCAAGACCAGGTGTGGGATATTTTCTCTGAAGCAACCAGAAATGTAAGTTAAGTTAGGGGTACAACATCATACAACAGGAATGCAGTCAGAAATGCTAGAAGGAAAACCTTTCAGGCTCCCTTTGTAGATGTTAGCAGAAACATTGTCTCCTATTGTTAAAATGGATTATGTTATAATGTAATACTCCTAGACCAAATTGGAACATACTGTTGCTGAAGTAGTTGGGCATACTGGGCAGGTTGTGATTAAAAACTTGGACACGGTGACATAAGGAAAGGAAAAAACACTACCATTATCTTTGGCTCCAGTCTTTTACCACATGCTAAGAATGAATAAAATGTCTTTCCAGAACTTTATTGGCCTGAAATTTCTGTGTATTGGAGTGAGAAATTCACAGCACCTAGTTTACCTATTTTATTACTGGAGAGAGGGGAGATACTCCAGTTTGTGGTGTGGTTTTCTCATGCTTCTGTGCCCAAATTGTGGACCCACACTGACCTTTTTTCTCAGTGCCTAATTTTTTGCTACTTCAGTACTAGCATGTTTTGGTAGGGTGTTGTTTTGATTGTTTATATCCATTACTGCTACTAGAAAGCTGTTACTGAAATTTACTTCTCTGTTGAAGTAAAGATTGCTCTCCCCCTCCCCCCAGCTGGTTTTGAGGATGAGTGCAGGCACAGCTTTGACATTAATCCCTTGTCGATCATGCTTCATGTTCCTGATTTGCTGATTGCAGTTAAACCTATTTGTAATTTTTCTGAAGAATCCAAATATAAGAGCTGAGAAGGAAAGAAATACACTTTTTTTTTAAGGATGTGAACATAACAAACTCTGGGCACTGAATTTCATGTACATGGTCTTGCTGGAACATTAATTCTGAGTTGATAGAACTTCACTAAAGTTATAAGCAGTTCCATCTTGATTTAAACTGATTTAAAAAAAAAATTAATCTTGAATCTGAACAATTATTTTATTTAAACACAAGTAAACAATTGAATACAATTGAAAAACATAGAATATAGCATTAAAGTATGTAACAACTTGCTTGCTCAGATTGTTTCAGTATACCTTTAAGAGTTCTTAAAAACAACTCAAGATATTCTTTGTTATACGTACCTTGAAGTGTATGTAGTCAAAGGAAGTTCTTAAGTGGAATTCAAATTGAGTTGAAATTAGTCTTTACAAAACCACGTTGGTATTAAGTTGCTTGTATTCTTTTTCTAAATAGCCACATTAACATTTCAATAATTGTGTTTCACTTGTAATTTTTAAAATTAAAGTTTAACTTAAATATAAAAATATTCATTAATATATTAATTCTTTGACAAGAAAATTATTATAAGCCCAGGAACATTAAAAGAAAACCAAATATGTTAAGGTGAGAAAAGTACAATTAAAGCAACCAGCACTGCCTTTGTTGACATCATGCAATAATAGCTTGTTGTCCCAGACATATCCCAAAACAGGGAACTGGATGGCAAAGCTACGATTTTTACTCAAGAGCTGTGTATTTGGGCATAGGTTCTGTATCTTGGTGTAATATGCTGCATTTTTGTCTGTGTAAATAAAAAAGTTGTCTCTCCCTTAACTTACGCTTAGCAAATACGTTAAAAAACACCTAGACAATTATTTTAAATAGAAATTATGTATGTTGTAAAATAAAATTTCTTCTGTTATGTTAAGGTATTAGCATTTAGGCTGCTAACTTAAAAGAAGAATCACACACTATTTAGTGCTGTGTCTTGGGTAACTGGTGTCACCACATTAGCAATTTAATTGAATTCAGGATATTAGTGTTCTTCATGAATGATGTCATAGAGAAAATTTGCAATGTCAAAAAAGGCATGTAAAAATTGTAATAATCTGTCTTTCAACAAAAGATTTCAAGTGAAAAAGAACAAGCCAAACCACAAGAGAAGGAAGAGGGGCAGTCTGCAGAAACTGTGGAAGAAACAATGGCAGAAGAAAATGGAACTACACATCACAAAATTGAGAAGAAAAAGAATAAAAGAGAACGAAAAGAAGAGAGACAAAAGAACAAAAAGAAGGAGAAAAAAGACCTAAAATTAGAAAACCAGTCAGAAGTAAAAAAGAGTAAGAAGTCCAAAAAAGGAAAGGAGAGCTTGGAGGATGAACTTGAAATAAATGGAAACGGCCATCAGAGTGAAATAGAAGAGGAAGCAAATGTTAAGAAACGTAAACATAAACGTGCAGAAGGTATCCATCCTATGCCTTATATTCTTGTTTGTTTTCAAGATGCTTTTTCTCAGTGCCTTAAAGATCAATAATCTACTTAAGTAGGATTTTTTAAGTAGTAATTTATATATGCAAATTAGATTATTTTTTAAAACACTCCTTTTATAAAATCTGAAGCTCTTAGCAAATATAATCTCATGATACAAGAACAGAAACTTCAAGTCACATCAGAACTTTTGTTCTAGTTTTATAATTTTTTGCATATGTTTGTTTAATTCCATCTCTAGAGGAACCTCAAGTCAGAACAAAGAGAATGAAAACTGAAAGTATTTCAGAAGACATGGAAACAGAAAACACCAATGGCAATGAAGAAAGTGTGGGAACAGATAAAGGTATTCTTAAAGGAGGAGTTGAGATAGTTACAAAGCTATTCTGCAAAAGACCTATTGCAGAATATAAAACAGTGCTTTTGCCGCAAGCTATGAAATAAATTGTACCTCGGTGTACATATACATATGTATATTCAGTATACATATCTGTTCCAGAGTAAGTAGCTGTGCTGCACTTAACCCTTGATGCTCAATTACTTCTCTCAGTCATTGCTTCTGCTGTGCTGGCAATCTTTGGCTACACTTGCATTCATTGGGTGGTGAGGAATCTAGCATGTTTGTTTCACCACAGCAGGTCTCTTCCCTGCTGCCACGCACATTAGCCAACAAAGAGGAAAAAGGGTAACAGCTCTCTTAAATCTCTTTCTATCTCTTATATCCTCATTTTTGCTCAGTGAGTCATAAACTGGGACTTCAGCTGTGTTTGACCTTAGTTTATGCTTAGATAAACCTACTTATGCCTATCATCCAACACACTATTACCATTGGGGAATGTGTCTTACTTGAACATATATTTATTTGGAAACTACCAATTAATGACCTCTGAACTGGGTACTGTGTGAAATTCACTGCCTGTGCTTTAAGGGTGATGAGACAAGATCTTCCAAACTGTTCCTCTATTTTGTAAGAGCTGCTGCCTAATAGCTGAAGCACAGAAGTAAAGTAAAAGCAATGCTGACCCTAGCTGTTGAAGTAGTATGTTGGTTCTTCATGTCTCTCTTATAATCTTCAGAAACAGCCTACCAGACTTTATCCTTGTTGGGTCAGTAAGATAACAATGAACTGCTGTGGTAGCTGAAGTGGTTCTACAGTTAGGAGATTGAAGGCTGGTTCCTACTAGAGAAGATGACTTGGGAATACCTAATTTTACTAATTAAGTTGTACACCTAATTATTTTCTAGGTAAATTCAACTGGAAGGGAACCATCAAAGCTGTTCTGAAACAGGCTCCAGACAATGAAATTTCAATGAAAAAACTAAGAAAAAAGGTAGTGTACAATATGTTTTTTTAAATATCCTTTGGTTTTGTGAATTTCTTTCTGTAGTGCTTAAGTTCATAAAATCCTGCCCCAGATAAGCAAAAAAGTTTGATACTATTTAACAGAACATCAATTGACACAAATTCAACTGACAGACATGTTCTTTATTGCTCACTGGACTACAGAAAAAATTCAGTGTTAATTCTGGAAAGGAATAATAGCATAATAGATGTCATGATACTTTTAATACAGTAACATGAATGCATTACTGCTTAAAGTTTAAATTATCTTTACTAACTCAAAACTGTTCCTCTGTTTTTGTACAGGTCATAGCTCAGTACTACGCAGTAGCTGGTGAACATCACAAATCAGAAGAGGATATTCTGGTCATCTTTAATAAGAAAGTGAATAACAATCCCAAATTTAAAGTTCTAAAGGACAAAGTTAAACTCCTGAAATAAGAGTTCGCATACTTTTTATAACCTTTGCATTTTCATCTTGCAGACTGAGTCAAATTCTTCTGTCAGCTGTACAGATATCGTGCATTGGTTTCAATTTAAATTGTGTACGTACGAGCAGAATTTAACTTTTAAGACTGGATTCCTCCTCTTTTTCTAGATTTATCACAGAACATTTTCAGATATTTTATTTTTTGATTTTTATGGAAAATGTATATTTTTTGGTACAAGTTTTAAGAAGCATTGAAAATAATTCCTGTCTACTGTATTAAAATTCTTCTAGTAATGGATATAATTTATAGGCATGACTGTTCTATCAGACCTGGGTTGTGTGGCTTTTTGCAGAAACTATTCTAAGAGCAAATAGGATTTTCATATTCAGAAACCCACCATGGAATAAATATTTTGTTAGGCTAAAATTCTAAATCCCCTTTACGTACTGTAACTAGTATATTCAGGCTCTAATAACCTGTTACTTTTGTGTTGTAAAATGCGTAAGTAAAGTGTCTGTCAAGTTTATGTATGTAATATTGCACATTCAGTGAAAACCTAAAGGCTGAATTACCTGTATACGCATAGCTACTGAATGTTTGAATTCGTAATGGAACCAACTTCAATATAAGTGGTCAAATGAACTAAAAATTGACCAATGAAATAAGTTACTTTAAAATACCACCTTAAATATAATAGATCTTGCTAGTTTGCATAATAAATCCACATATTATACAAAATCTGTTACATTGTAGTCACTGAAACAACTGAGGCGGGCCAGAAATTTTACACATATGCAAGAGACAGGGTTGTGTGGGGAAGTTAGTTGAAGTTTATAGGGTTGTAATCAAATGCAAAATACTTCCAGACAGGGAGTTTCCTACCATGAAGTAATCTGTTAAAAACCAGTGGTAGAAAGCCAGTTAAAATTTCTTGCAGTAGATGGTATGTTTTGGAAAATTGCATAGTGATTTGAAGAACAAAGACTTTTATAAAACTTCATAATTAAATTATCTGAATTTGTAAAAGTATTGAATATATTAAAAGTATAAATGTGAAAAAATGAACTGGTACACTAGGTCCAGCTTTTCTGAGTACGTGTTCATCTTGTTTATTATAAAATTTTTAATAAAAATACCTAATAAGTTTAAGATCTCCTCAGTGTTTGTTCATATTTATGAAAATTGTTTTGTAGATAAATAGAATAAAATTTATTTACAGACATGGAGAAACTTTGAGAAGTTCTTTGAACGCTTTAAAAACCTTAAATTTCTTTTTGCTTGTTTGTTTTTTAATTTAGTAAAGGACATACAAAACAATAAGTCCTTGTCAGTGAAACTGACAGTGCTTACAGTGCTTTTAATCTTTTCACTGTATTTGTTTTACAACAAATATTGTTACATTAAGATCCTAAATAGTTTTGTTACAGTAATTGTTACAGGTTCAGGTTTGGGGTTTTTTTTCCATTTAGAATTCATTCTCTTATACTTTTCATCTTCACAGAATCACAGAATGTTAGGGATTGGAAGAGACCTCAAAAGATCATCTAGTCCAATCCCCCTGCCAGAGCAGGAATACCTAGACCAGGTCACACAGGAACACATCCAGGCGGGTTTTGAATGTCTCCAGATAAGGAGACTCCACAACCTCTCTGGGCAGTCTGTTCCAGTGCTCTGTCACCCTCACTGTGAAGAAGTTCTTCCTCACATTTATGCAGAACCTCCTATGTTCCAGCTTGCACCCGTTAGCCCTTGTCCTATCATTGGATGTCACTGAGAAGAGCCTGGCTCCATCCTCATGACACTCACCCTTTACATATTTATAGCCATTAATGAGGTCACCCCTCAGTCTCCTCTTCTCCAAGCTAAAGAGACCCAGCTCCCTCAGCCTTTCCTCATAAGGGAGATGTTCCACTCCATCATCTTTGTGGCTCTGTGCTGGACTCTCTCAAGCAGTCCCCTGTCCTTCTTGAACTGGTGGGCCCAGAACTGGACACAATACTCCAGATGCGGCCTCACCAGGGCAGAGTAGAGGGGGAGGAGAACCTCTCTCGACCTACTAACCACACTCCTTCTCATACACCCCAGGATACCATTGGCCTTCTTGGCCACAAGGGCATGTTGCTGGCTCATGGTCATCCTGCTGTCCACCAGGACCCCCAGGTCCCTTTCCCCTACACTGCTCTCCAGCAGGTCAGTCCCCAACTTATACTGGCACATGGGGTTGTTCTTACCCAGATGCAGGACTCTACACTTGCCCTTGTTATATTTCATTAAATTTCTCTCCACCCAACTCTCCAGCCTGTCCAGGTCTCTCTGAATGGCAGCACAGCCTTCTGGTGTGTCAGCCACTCCTCCCAGTTTGGTGTCATCAGCAAACTTGCTGACAGAGCACTCTATTCCCTCATCCAAATCATTGATGAATATATTGAATAGTACTGGTTCCAGTACCGACCCCTGAGGGACTCCACTAGTCACAGGCCTCCAACTAGACCCTGTCCCATTGACCACAACTCTCTGGCTTCTTTCCTTCAGCCAGTTCACAATCCACCTCACTATCCGATCATCCAGACCACACTTCCTCAGTTTAGCTGCGAGGATGCTGTGGGAGACTGTGTCAAATGCTTTACTGAAATCAAGACAGACCACATCCACTGCTTTACCATCATCTGTCCACCGGGTTATGTCCTCATAAAAGGCTATCAGGTTGGTCAAGCAAGACTTCCCCTTGGTGAAGCCATGTTGACTGCCCTTAATAATCCTCTTATCCTTGACATGCCTAGAGACAGCACTAAGGATAAGTTGTTCCATCACCTTTCCAGGGATGGAGGTGAGGCTGACCAGTCTATAATTACCCGGGTCTTCCTTCTTGACCTTTTTGAAGACTGGAGTGACATTTGCTTTCCTCTAGTCCTCAGGCACCTCTCCCGTTCCCCACGACTTAACAAAGATGATGGAGAGTGGCCTAGCAACGAAATCTGCCAGCTCCCTCAGCACCCGCAGGTGCATGCCATCAGGACCCATGGATTTATGGATGTTCAGGCTGCTTAACTGATCCCTAACCCAGTCCTTACCAACCAGGACAAACTTCTCCCCTATCCTGACTTCCTCTGGAGCCTCAGGGGTCCTGGGCTCCTCAGGACAGCCTCCAGCAGTATAGGCAGAGGCAAAGTAGGCAATTAGTAACTCTGCCTTCTTTTTATGCTCTGTCACCAGGGCACCCACCTCATTCACCCGTGGGCCTACATTGCCTCTAGTGTTAGTTTTATCTGCAATGTATTTGAAGAAGCCCTTTCTGTTGTCCTTGATCTTTCTTGCAAGGTTTAATTCCAAGGAGGCCTTGGCTTTCCTAGTTGCTGCCCTGCATCCTCTGACAACAGACTTATATTCCTCCCAAGTGGCCAATCTTCTATTGTTGTTGACCACATGTGTTTGACACATGCATAGAAACTACATTTGCTGAATTTTTGCTGATGATACTCTAAGTTCTTGTGATGACAGCAGTGGTTATGGGTGCAGTCAGCAGCTGCTACAGTTGTGGCAGCTAATTCTGTGCTGTGTCTTCATCCTCTTCTCCCTGCCCTCAAACTAGGATCTAACCTCTCTTTCTGTCCTACACTTCAAAACACCAGTCCCACGTCCACAAGCCAGTTCAGTGGTAATCATTTCAGAGGGAGGCATAATCCTTTGCATGTAGTTCAGAATATTTCACGAAGACAGGAAACCAGTAAAATCTACATAATTTCTGTTTGGTGATTAATCAGCACATTTACCGGTATATTGTAAATCCCATGGATGTACTGCAATGAAGTACCTTGGATCTTCTTTTGTTTTTAAGGGCAGGGGTGTGTGTGTACAACCTTAAGATTTACCAAACACAAGAGGGCAACAGTATCAATTTACCTGATTGCATTCTGAGAGCATGTAATGTTTAAAAATTATTATTCCAGATGGTAGAACAGCAAGGCACAACCCACAGTGGTAATGTGGAAACTTGCTGAGCACCTGCTTGCAGTTTACTTTATATGTCCCTTAAGCATTATTATCTGATCCCAGCTTCTAGGTCTAAATATTAATTTGTCTGAACAGCTCTTAAGTCCTCATTTGAGTGACTTTGGGGTCTGTCACCTTCAAGAACAAATGACAGGACTGGCACCCCTCCGTCCATGCATGTACTGGAAGAAGGTTGTACATCTGCTGATTGCAAGACTGCCATCCCTCCATTTTGTGCTTTGATCATGAAAATTGACTACTGCAAGCCATTGCTATTGACGCCAAGTTTGATGCCCACAGAAATTTAACTGACATGATCCACAACTGACATTTTAAATTCATTTGACAACAGGCACATGATGAACCAGAAAGTTCATAATCTTTGATCTCGGTCAAGTGAGACCTTATAGTGGCCTTCGGTACCTGAAGGGAGCTACAGGAAAGCTGGAGAGGGACTTCATACAAGAGCATGTAGTGATAGGATGAGGGGTAATGGCTTTAAACTGGAAGAAGGTAGATTTACAGTAGATACTAGGAGGAAATTCTTGACTGTGAGGGTGGTGAGACACTAGCCCAGGTTGCCCAGAGAAGCTGTGGCTGCCCCCTCCCTGGAAGTGTTCAAGGCCAGGTTGGATGGGGCTTTGAGCAACCTGGTCTAGTGGGAGGTGTCCCTGCCCATGGCAGGGGGGTTGGAAGTAGATGATCTTTAAGATCCCTTCCAACCTAAACCATTCTATGATTCTATGATTAGGATTATGCACAGAGAGTAAAGTTATGGGTGCCTTCATTGAGCACACTACTGACCTTCTGTTCAAAAACATATATAAAGTACAGAATATTTAAAAGTATGTTATGACAGTACTAAGTAGCCCTTTATTTTATCCCTTTATCTGACAGAACAGCTGTGTTATTGGACTTTTAACAGCATGCCAGTGTACTGGGTTTGTATTGCCATAGAGGACTTTATCTACAGAACCACTGATTTAATTTATCATAGCAGTTTGTCATGAAGCCATCAAAACCACATCTGAGTAACGAGTTCAGTTGTGTACATGGGGAGATCCAGCAAAATCTAGCATGCATCACACTCATATCGTAAAAAACCCAAACAAAACCAAACCCAAGAGCGAACCACAGATCAGTGATCTGTTGCAGACACTCAAAATGAATATGACTGGCTTACAACATTTCCATTTTTTACTCTGATATCTTTTTAATACTAGCAGGCCTTATCTTTTGGTACATGAATTGCTGTGCAGCTCAGATAACATCAATATTATGCAGGTTATTAAAATAAGACTTAAATGTTAAGTGTTTGAACATTAAACAAACAAATCCAAGGACCTGCAGCACCTCTTCAAGTTCTTTAGACCAGGTATTTTTAAAGCATCATCACCTTTCTCACTACTTTTTTTCCTGTGCTTTCAGGACAAAGGGGCATTGCTGAATATTGATTCTGCAGTGTGGCAGAATCATGCGGCTGATGGACATGCACCTTTTGTTGTGTTTTTCTGATTGGCAGTTAACCAACAGTAATATTCAGAAAGGGACTTTACTGTCTTGCAGCTGCCACTCTAGATTCCAAGGAAAAGAGAGGAAGCCCTTCCAAACTTTTGCAGAGGCAGAAAAGATATTGTAAAATCACGTAAATTACAAAAAGGAGATAAGGTATCACAAGTGTCAATTCTATTTTTGTGCATTTCCTAGTTTAGCTGCATGAATTTATACCGTTAAAGTTAGTATTTTAATATAGTTTGTACAGATCTCAATAAACGAGAATGTAAATAGAGTTCTGATTATACTAGGAAAAGCTGGGTATTTGTTATAGTATGAAAAAGTCATATTGTTTACTTTGTGACTACATATTTTACACTTGCTCTGTTTCAAATTGAGATGTGAAAACAGATAAGATCAATGTGAAATATTTACAGTTGTCCAGTATTCACTCAGTACTGTAACCACAGAAATGTATTTGTCTTAACATGGCTCAGGGGACTGAAAAACTAGTGCAAGAGAATGCTTGTATAAAGCTTCACTTCGCATTTAATACAAATTGACAAAATCATGCAGAATTTTTTATTTTCCACAAATTATACGTTTAGCAGTCATTATTAATGTTAACAATAAATTGATGAGAAACCAACAGATAATAGTAACATAGCATTACAAAATGTTCCAGAATCTGTTTGTTTTGTTGATTTTCTAAACAATATAAAGTATCTCCATAATAAAATATGTCTTATTGCTAAAATTTTCCTTTCTAAAATAGTGTCTTGGAAAATGAGTGTCTTGGTGGCCAACAGGGGTGGGCAGTAGTATAGTAAATTAGAAAATTGTGTAAAGCTAGTGGCTTTCTTTGTAAGTATAGCATCAGCATTTAAGTGGACTTTAATCACTGAAAGAAAAAAGCTTCAAAGGACAGCTACTTATTTGTGCTCAGCCCTCCACTGCACTAGTGCATTAGAGTAGTTCATTCTTCTTTCTCCCAGTGAAAACCAGTCCTCGCACCTGGTGCTATAATCCCATTGCATCAGTACAATGTAGTCAGATCCTGACATGAGTAGTGGCTTATAGCTGACGAGCACAGCATACAGAGATCTAATACATGATTTCACTTGGAAACTTTTAAAGCTGTAACATTCACCCTTATTAAGGGAATAAGAGAGCAAATATTAAACTTTTTGTGTGAGATAAGCAAAAAAAGGCATATTGTTCTATACATTGAGCTGTATTCACAGGTTACAAGATATCTCAGTCCATATAGTCAACATTTATCCCTTTCTTCTCTCAATTTAGCTTTTAAGGAGAAAAAAAAAAAAAAAAAAAAAAAAAGAATAAGTCCTCTAAGTTTCTTTTCTGCTCTGTCAGCCAAGAAAAGCAGCATATTATGTTTCCCATTAGTACTTTTACAGGAAGTGTTATTTTATATTGAATTCTAAATTTCACTTGGACTGGAGGAAGTTTTAGTAGTAACTTTTCTTTGCACTTGTTAAGATACAACTCCATTCACACCTGTAAACTACTGCTTTACTTTGCACTTGTTGAGATATAATTTCTTTTGCACCGCTAACCTCATGCTTTTATGCTCTGACAGGGTAAGGGCTGAAAAACCTTCAAGGTTTTTGCTTAGATTGGACTTTTTTTCTGCAAGACTGCAGATCACAGAGCTTAGTCCTTTCCCAAATATATCTTAATTTTTTATGTATCCCTCCTTTAAAAATTTATTCTAGAAGACTTAGAATTGTCCAGTCTTAAACAGAGACTGTGTATCTTGCCCTCCTCATTAGATGTTTTGCATAGAAACTGCCCTTGCTGCTTAACTCCATTATCTGAGTTACAGCAAAGTAAAATAACTGACTTCCTATAGAAGTAGTTTTGCAGTTCCTGAAATCACTTGAAACTAACGGAATACCAGAAATCTCTATGCCTACCCATTAAACTACTATTCTCAGTGGAATGCATTACTACTAAATTAGTATCAAAATCCTAACCCAGGCCTGACTACAGAGTCAAACTTAACTTTCTCATGTATTTGTTTTATTAGAAAAAAGGTGCTTTTAAACATACTGAGATCTTCCTCTCAGGCAGCATGATACACATCTGAAAGTATTCAGGTCACCAAATCTCATTTAAGTAACAAACTGAATGAAAAATAACACCAGAACTCCGCCTGCATTGCAAATGGCTCAGAACATGTGATTGTTACTCCTTCGCTCTGTTCTCTGCAGTAGCCATGTAATGAACTCTTGTGATCCAGCCATTAATGTATAAATACAATGCATGAAGTGCACTTTTACACATCGATGTTCTACCCTTCTACTGGCTTTTGATTCTTGATGACAAGAAGGAATTCAAGGAGGAATGTACAGCTATTGACACTGTATAGTATCCATGACAAAAGCTAATGTTTTTCATGGCTGATACAGGACTAGAATTTTCTTCTAGGCTTTTCTTTCTTACTATTAAAGCAAGTGCTTCACTTAATGAAGCCAATACTTTGTGCCTGCATTTCTGCCTTGTACTTCTAAATCAATTGCCCGTATAAAAGCTTTTACTGAATTGTACAGACATCTCTTACACTTGGAACACTTCATTGATTTTTTTTCCATCTATCCATTCTACCATTTACTATAAGACATTTTACGGACTGTCTGTGCCTACATTTCCTTTCTTACATCATAAAATATGTTCCTTTCTTGCTACTACAGTACTGTCTCCCTATTCTACCTTTGAAAGTTCAGCTTTTTTGGTGAACTTTCAGAACTTAAGTGGTTTCATAGCTTTGGATAAGTTTTCTATGAGAAAAAAAAAAAAAAAGAACTCAGACTTTGTTCCATGTTCTTAAAGACCTGGTCATGTTAAGCAGATTACCCAAAAGAGTAACAGGAAATGCACAACCACCCTCCAGCTAAAATTTCAAATTGAGATACTGCTGAATTTAGTCTTCATACCTGCAAACATCTTTCTCCCTTCTTTTCTCTCTGACAGTATAGCACTCTGTTGGTGCTCCCTCTAACTCTGTTGTCCTATTACAATACCAGCTCAATTTATATGAAAAATCGACCCTACAGGATACATAAGTGGTAATGGACTGTGAAGGACAATGGTAAAGAAAATCTGCTTATAAACCTGAATGAAGTGTGTAAGAGCTTTGTGTTGTGCTTTTATTTTTTTCAGGACTCCAAAGAAAAATTATCCAGGAAAACAGCATGAGCTGAATTCCACACTATATACATCAGTGAGATGTTCCCATGCTGAACACATTATGAATGTTATCTGTATTTTCCAATCTTGTAACAGGAAGGTCCATGTGCCCACGAAGCTTTGTCCCTGCTTGATTACAGCAGTCAAATCACAGGTAGTGGGGACACCGGACCATCTCCAAAACAATAGTTAATATGCTACCACAGCCTAAAAAAATGCTAACCTTGATCAATACAGAAATAAAGCGTCATGCCTAACAAGAGCAATACTCCCATATAACAAACATCTGATGAGTAATAAACTTGAATGTCCATTCCCATAACTGATACACAGTCTTTCCTGTCTGAATTAGATCTGTGATCTTCATTATTCAAAAATAACCCCGCCAAATTTCTAAATGCCCTAAGTATGAAATTCCTGTTACACTGTTACAGATGCATGGTTGCACAGTCTTTTTCCTCAGTAAGGAAATCAGTTTCAGTAATTCCCAAGCATTCCCTTTCCCACCCTTCCACATCTGGCCATTTGTTTTTGCCTCTCTGCCACCCCCTGCATTTTTGCAGGCTTTTAAAACCAGATCAAATCCTCAAACTGGGAGGTATTATATACCACTACTGGGGATTGAGTAGTCAAGAACAATTACAGCCAGAGTACTGCTGCCAAGTGCTTTGTATCATTAAACTGTAGTCTTAGGAAAACATTTTGAGAGCCATTGTACTCCCTAAGAAAGTACACATAGTTAAATGAAACTAAAATCAAGAAATGACTTAGGAGAGAGAGTAGGAAGATTTACTTAGCAACTTCTAGGAAAATGGTTTATCCAGATTTATTTCATAGGTTTTGTTTACACATTTGAAGATCCAAGAAACATTCTTCTCATCTTATGTTCTTAATGCTGATTATAGCAAAAGGCACCTGTCAAACATTGAAGCTCCCTAACATTCTTAATCAGGATAACTGAGGGTGTTAAAATGTTCTTCCATCAAATAGATACTTCAGATTAAAGTCATGTTCTGGACCAGCTACTTTTTTTGAAATTTGCAGACAACTTTCAAGGTGAAGAATAACAGAATAACATAAATCAGATGACATTATGTGGTCCATTCTTTTTCTGTTCTCTTTGATGCCCTCTTCACCTTTTTAACTGCCTTTATATCTTCTGCTTTCTTTTCCTTCATGAAGTTCAAATGCTTGCATGCCTATATATAGTGCATTGTCGGTATCAAACACAGTATTATATGTATTGTTTCCTTCCTAAAGGGTCAGTTCAGGGCTGCACTGTAATTCAATACTCGCATGAGAATTCAACTTGAGTTCAATAGTGTGTATATGTACAACGTTCAGATTTGACTTGAGTTTTAACCTTCAGTTGCTGCTCAGATCTGCATTAAGTTATTCATACCAAGTGCTTTCAAGTCCTTTGGTGATTTTTTCCCATTGTACTGAATTTAAAATAATTAAAGGAATGCTAGATGAAAGCAAGAGAACTGTAGTATTATTTCAAGGCTTTTTTCTTACCTGGATGACTGAGACAATGCATATACTTTTTCACTCAGTGTAATGCTTTACTCCAAGAACAATATTCAGAAAGGACTGAGAATCTCTACCCATCTGATCCTTTTACTCCTGGCAGTGGATGAGCAGCAGATTACAACTCACTTCATTATTTCTTAATTCATGAACAGAAAGCACAGAGTATATTGTACAATCATTCCTCAAAATGAAGAATATGCACACGCTATAGCCAACCCCCTTCAGCTGAAAACTAACACAGGGAGAGAGGAGCCAGCCTTACTTAGACAGGAAATGAAGAAAATTCCAACCAGGTCTTTTGTGAACAGACAATATTTGGGCTAATTTGGCTATTGACTTCTGTAATGAGGAAAAGGTTATGAATATTTGCTAGAATACTAGAAAACTAATTTGACTTTCTAAAAGTGAGAATTTAACTAATAGGCCTAATTCCCAGTGTGTGTGTTGTTAAGAGTTACCTGAAAATCATAAAACCAACAAATCAGTAAATGGCAAATAGCATGCAACAAGAAAATGAATTTTAAAATACCCAACTAGATTGCAAAATTCAGCTTTCATTTATAACTGCAAAACCTGAACATTTAAAAAAATTCAAATCACTTACAAAGCATTATTTTCTATTTAAAAGAGCACAAAGTTGTTGAAGTCAGGTTTTGAAAATATGTGAAGAATTCACATTATGCGAGAAACCAGGAATACATTTAGCAAAAAAATTGCTGCAAACTCTACCCTTTGTACATTTCCGTCACAGAATCTTCAAATTCACAAATTCATTTCACAGATTGTTAAGTAAATTTATCAGATCAAGCACTACATTTAAAAATACCTCCTAACATTTCTGCAGGGACTCTTAAACTTTTACTTGCAAGAATTAATTATCTGTAACAGGCCCGTTGTTAGATGCTTTCTTAATTATGCTGTTCATCTTGTAGCAGTCACAGTTCAGCTCCTGATTGCTATCTACTCTTTGACAGATTAATAATTTCTGAATCAGAGAAGCTCTGTGAAAAGATCACAGAAAACATCTCAGCTCTACAAACACTGAACATGAGCGGTCTCGGTTAAGATCAATAGTGAGTCAGGGAAGGGAAGCTCTTATTTCAGCTCTTTGCACAATACCTACTCTGAGGGTAAACAGGAGTCTTCAGTTTAGCAACACGAACAGATCTTAACCTTTTCAAGCATACATATTTATTTAATTACTACTTTTAAATCAAAGATATTTCCCATGAATAGCTTTTGCAAAAAAAGTAGATGAAGATTTCCTTTGTTTCTTATTTGAATTGCTAGCATGAAAGTGAAGGCTGAGGTAATCATTTCACTCAAAGGAAATAAAACAAAGAAACCTCTATTTCATTGCTAAGAAAGCAGAGCTCAGAGGCTCCCACGAGCTGTTAACTTCAAAATATTCAACTGAACTAACTAAAAAATAATCACCGTAGTCACTAAGGACTATGATGGGGTTGGCCCTTGTGTGTGACATAGTCTGAGGCCGGGAAAACAATTTCTACGCACTATGACATGGCTCACATGAAATTTCACGAAAGGCCTAGCTTTCTGCAGAAAAAAAAATAGTAAAATTGTTCCATTCATGCATCTTTTAGGCTGAATTTACTCAAAACTCAATACAAAGTAATAAAGAATAACCAGAACCCTTGCTTCCCTTGTCCCTAGAACCTCACTCATCTGTAAAACAGATGACAGGATATTTAGGAAAATGTAGTCATTTTTTCCTGATAAATTACTGTTAGCAGCCTCTTTGCCGAAAAGATAACACCTCCAGGTAGATTATACAACATAGGATATTTACATATCAGGTTAAATGACAAATGAAGAGCCAATGCGAGGTTTTTTTGTTCTAATTGTAGGATCATGGAATCACAGAATCACGGAACATTCAGAGTTGGAAGGGACCTCCAGAGATCATCCAGTCCAACTCCCCTGCTTAAAAGCAGGATCCCCTAGAGCACATCACAGATTAAGCCAAACATCACAGAACTAAACCAATCTATTTTATCATTTAGGTTTTTTTAACTTTTATCTAGTTTATCTTGTAAGTGGGGTTATTATTTTCAGTTACGAGTTGCCGTATCCTGTATTACAACATTCCTATGGTTCCTGACACCTCTCAGAGCTTTGTATTTGACTCCTGTTCCATCTAAACCACTGCTCTGTCACAAAAATTGAATTTTTTTCCAAACATCTGTCCTCAAGAGCATCTAGTTTGCAAAATGTGACGACAAAAATCACAGAATAGCCTTGGTTGGAAGAGACCTCTAAGAACATCAAGTCCAACCATTAGCACTGCCAATTCACCTCCACACCATGTCCCTCAGCACCTCGTTAGTTTTCCCGTTTTTCTTAGTTGTTTTGACAAAAGCGTCCCCACTCCGGCACTGGGATTTCATCACACTATTTACTATTTCCAGTGGGGATGGGTGTGTTTTACGATACTGTTGATTTATAGTGTATTAACAGGGTCATCACTCGCTGTAGCGGTGCTAGGGTGGCGCCCAGCGCCCTCGCCCCGCTCCGGCCCCGGCCCGCCGCGGGAACCGGCCGCTCAGACTCGCTTTCCCACTGATCACGGGCTCGGCAAGCCTCCGACCAGCGACAGCGGCGGGACCCCGAAGGAAGCCACGTCTGCCCCGTTCCGCCGCCACCCCGGTCCCTCTGCCCCCACACACGGGGCCGCCGCCCCTCACGCCAACGGCCGTAACGGCCGCCGCTCTTCCCGCCCCCGCCCTGGCGTCACTGCCGGAGCGGCCCAAGATGGCGGCCGGCGTCAGCGATGGGGACCTAGTGCCGAGGCTCAGGCGCCCTTTGCAGCGAGAGGCAGAGCCCCGCGACCCGCTGCTGCCGCAGCCGCCTTTCGGGGGCGGCGGGACGGCCGGTGGGTGGTGCTGGGGACGCGGGCCTGGGGCGCGGAGACCTCCGGGAGGGAAGCGGAGCGGAGTGGAGCGAGGCTCTGTTAGGCGGGCGGTGTGTGACAGAGATGCCCGGCGGGAGCGGGGAAGGGACGGACCCTGCTCACGGCAGGAGTGAGGGGGCTCCTCGGGTAAATACACGGGCGCGTTGCCGCCGGTGTGATGCTGCTTGCTTGCAGCCGGCTGAGCTTCCCCCAGGGGTCTGCCAGGTCCTAACAGCGAGGTGGGTGCGAAAAGGGAGGCGTGAGTTGTGTCAAAGACTTGCAACCGCGGATTTCTTGATGGGGATAAAATACTTAAACGCTCCAGACTCAAGCTCCAGTAGACGAGGAAGAATTTAGGAAATAAGAAATAAAAATGCCTGTAAAGTCCGGCAGAGCTGTCAGTGCACTGAGCTGGTGACATGCGTGTGGAGGGGGCAGCGTCCCTCACACTGCTGGAGGCACACAGGCCACTGCCAGCTTCTAGTGAGAAAGTCCAAAATATGAAACGTCAAAGGCACCTTTGACACCTTTTTTGACAGTGTGCATAAGTATTGAGTGTGTTAGTTGGTTACTGGTGTGCACAAAAACGTCCTTTCTAATCTGCTCGCTCTGTTGTCTTGCTTTGTCTAAAACAATATATGGTGATGAGGGGAAAAAAGAAAAGATGCTTTTCTGCACAATGATGGTTTTACCTGGGGAAGGTGTGCAGTGTGAATCAAGCTAGCTCCTGAAACTGAGGTTGAAAATCTCTTGTGAAGTAACTGCAGTTGAGTAAAAAAAAAAAAATTATGCTTGAAATTGGTTTGCAAATATTAAAATTAACAAAAAGGATACAAATAAATTAGTAATCAGAAACATCAACCTGACTTTCTATGTGCTAGATTAATAAAAATGCTTTAATAACACCAGAAGGTTTTTAATTTGTTGAATAACCCTTTCATAATCTAGTCAGCTGTTAATTTCCTAAAAAGGTACACAAACACAGTATGTGCTGATTGTTACTGCTTTATCACTTCATCAAAGGGTACCTTGCTTAGTCTGTTTTATTTCAGGAAATGTGCAGAGCTTTTTAGAATACTTCCTCTGTAATACAAAGTGTATTATACGGAGTATAATAATCTCCAAAGATAAATGAATTAAAAGGATAAAGCATCATGTTTTACGTAACTATAATCGTACTCCATTTAATGACCGGCTTTAAAGCTATAATTATGTACTTATTTACAGAAGAATCTACAGCTGTAGAGAAGAAGAGGAAGCCTCTTACCAGACTGAATATTCATTCTGCATTCTGGATTTTGGCATCGATTGCTGTGACATACTACTTTGATTTTTTTAAAACTGTTAAAGAAACTGTTCAAGCAGATAGGTAAGGTACATTTTCCTACAAAGAAAGTTGTGTTTTCATCTTACAATCATATTCAGTTTTTTACATCTGAATGCTGTCTTTTAAATCTTGAATAAACAAGATCTACAGTAGGAATAGAGAGAGCTGGAACTGTTCAGCCTGGAGAAGAGAAGGCTTTGGGGGATCTTATCAACGCATATAAGTACCTGAAGGGAGGGTGCAAAGAGGAGGGAGCCAGGCTGTTTTCTTTGGTGCTCAGTGACAGGACCAGAGGCAGTGGGCACAAACTGACACACAGGAGGTTCCCTCTGAACATCAGGAAACACTTTTTCACTGGGAGGGTGACCGAGCACTGGCACAGGTTGCCCAGGGAGGTCATGGAGTCTCCATCCTTGGAGATACTCAAAAGCCATCTGTACATGGTCCTGAGTAACTGGCTCTAGGTGACCCTGCTTGAGCAGGGGATTGGACCAGATGACCGCTTAAGTCATTATGATTGAACTAATTTTTAAGTAAATACAATGCTTAAAATTTTACTATAATTATTTTTTTTCTTCAGCCTCTACTGAGCCATCTGTGTAAAATTTCTTCTAATAGCAGGATGTTTTAATACTGTACAATCAAGTTTACACTTAAGTACAAGAAATCGCTGCCTGTTTTGTGGAAAGTGTTGAGGTTTTGATTTTATTTTAATCAGAAGCTGAAATTAAACTTTAAACATCAAGATGAATTTCTCTAGATTTCTTGAGTAGACCAGTAAAAGATTAGTGAAATAATACCTATGAAATAATTTTTAGTTCTATTCTGTTTCTTTTCTATTAAATTATTTTCAATGGAATTGATGGAATTTAAGTATTTTTAGATAGCTTCACCTGGAAATGCTTTTAAAACTGTCATTGTATCAATATGTGGAAGCTGAACAGGACCTCACTCTGTGCTGTGAGGTTCTCTGGAGCTGCTCTTCCAGGCTGGTCTAGATACACCCTATATCCAGTTGTCTGTGGATACAAACTCATGACTCCGGGATGTGATTAAAGTTTTGAGTGGTCCCATCTGCTTCCTGCAGGAACTTGTCTTCTTTGCTTGTTTAGGTAGAGTATGGCGACTGCTCTCGTAATACAGATTTCTTAATTGGTAGTACTGAGGTACCAAAATAGCATACGATATTAGCTGTTACCATGCCAGAGCAAATGTTACATGAATAGGAAGATCCTTGATTACTCTTTGTAATTTAGTAATCAAACTATGGTAATAAGAATTGACTGTTTAAAATTTTTATTTGCTAAATATGCACATTCAGAGAAGTATAAGATTTTATTAAAGTGCACCTTCCTAGAATCATAGAATCACCATGGTTGGAAAGGACCTCTAGGATCATCAAGTCCAACCTTTATCCCATCATCTCCCTAACCATTAGACCATGGCCTCCCAAGTTGTCTTTCCCATCTTACTCTTGAAGTATGTCCTCAAAGAGGCTCAAAAATGCATCTTCCTAAATAATCACATGCCCTGTGTTTTCTTGATTCTGAGTTTGAAATCCTGGATTTCTCTGGTTTTCTTCAGCTGCTATAAAGAAAAATCTCCATGCTTTTTGTCTGTTAAATTTGAGAGCTCATAACCTTGAAACCTTATTAAAGCTTTCTGCAATGTTTGTTGCACAAAAATCAGCAGGCTAATTTATAGTGAGAAGCACAGTTGCAGTGGAGCCTATTTGATTTCATTACTTAACAAATTATTTTTGGTGTGGTAGTATAGTAGATCACTGACAAGGTCTGTTGCATTGCATTTTCAAAATATTTTAGGGAAAAATGAATGACAGGAGTGATGCATTGCAAAATTAAACTCAAGTAGTCATGTATATTAGACAGCTTTAGAGGGGCAGAAGTGTTTTGTAAAAGTAATTTAAGAAAAAAACAACAGGATCTGTAAGCTGATCTCTCTAATTAACATATATTGTCTGTTCTGTCTCTAGACTAGAATGAAGATTAATGTGTGAACTGCAATACGACTGTGTTTAACATGCTTTCTCCCTGCAGTTGGTGGTTTGCTGCTGGCAGTTTTTTGTTGGCTGCATGTTTATCTGTTGCCTTTTACTGCATACTTTATCTCGAGTGGTATTGTGGAATTGTGGACTACGATGCACAGTATCCAGCACTGATACCTATCACAACAGCTACCTTTATTGCAGCAGCAGTTTGGTGAGTTCAAATATTATGTACACAAGCTTCTGCTAAACCTGCGCAAGTCTGACGGTGTTAATGGGCTCATTTTATAAAAGGTGTAATTTTTAAAATTCTGCTAAATGTATTGGTGACAATACCAGTTCTGCATAGCATAATTTCTTCTACTTTCAACATTCATTCACAAAGCAAGAGTTGCAACTGCTGAAACTTATGTTAAGTATACCTGTGGATGTACTGGATCATTTCTGTCTTGAAAATTTATGGGTCCTTAGCTTTGTTAGTGTAAATTGCTCACCTCTGACAACTACTTGTGAGGTTTACAAATTAAGACAAAGGTGTATTCTCTAACTGAGAAAAAATTCTGCGTGATCAGTTTCTAATATGGAGTTATTCATTATCAAACGATCTATAAATAGCAAACATATACTGAAATTTATACTTTTAACTATTGTTATATGAGCTTTAAGAGTTTATATCTTCCCAGAGAATGGACTTTTAATAAGAGCTAGTTTATTTGTGAGATCAGAATTGAGCAAAAGTGCATATGAATGAAAAAGTGATATATGTGTGTCAGTATATTTATTTGTGCTCTGCATAAAAGCCGTTTCTCTCTTGAAGTTTAGATGTTGTATCTGAATAATGTCAGTCAGTATTTGTTGCAATGCTGGGGAAAAAAAGGAAAACTGAACATAAAGGTTCCCTATAGTTTAGAATTAGTCAAATTTATAATCCTTGTAATTCAGCTGTTGTTTTCCCCCCTTTCTTGTCAGTTAAATCTGCTTGGCTGGAAGTACAAATGAAGGCTTTTCTCAGTTGCCATGTGTGCCCATGGAAAAATCAAGAGTAGTTAATTTTCAGGTGCTTCATATACAGAGATTCTGAAAGTAAAAGGTTTTTTTACCCTGGATGAGACTGAGTGGACTTGCTCAGTGTAAAATCTGCAGCAGCTGCTGAAGTTCTAGGATGAGTTATCAGTAAATAAACAGTAAACCCAGCTATCAGTAAGTAGGTGCTGGAGTCTTTTCCTTTTGTTTTCTCTCAAGTCATAAAGAAACAAGTATTTTCCTAGACTGAGTAATTTAAATCTCCTTTCCTCTTGTGCCATGTTTTCTTTGTGTGGCTGGTATTTGCACAGTATGACAATTGACCATACCGAAAACTTCTTGCTTTTATTCCCAGTTTCAACATTGCCTTGTGGCCTGTCTGGTCGTTTATGACACCTTTGTTGCTCTTCATTCAGTTTATGGGTGTTGTGATGCTTGTGTCACTCCTGGGCTAAGTCCTTCAGGTAAATAATTGAATTTTTTAAACTATTTATCTTGTTGCATGAGCTGTTTTGTTAGACATTCAAGGATTGTAGGACCATTTAAGGATTCCTCCTGTATGATTTGTGTATGCTTTTAGAATACTGACATTTTGTGGCATATCGAGTAACAGGAGAACATTCAAGCGTCCTAAGGGGAAGAATATCCTTTTTCTCTAAGATTCTGTTCTAGACAGTGAAAAGAAGTGATCAGTGAGAATGGATGGTTTTGGGGAGTACAGGCCAAATACCTGCAGCTTTTACCCAGACTTATTAGTGAAGTTGCTTGTCCTGATAGTAAAGGAGAGAAGCTATTAACAACCATGTGCAACTATCTTCTCTCTTTTTTTTTTTTTAATTCAAATTTTTTGTCTTATCTTTAAGTATGCTGTTGTCATTTTCTGTGATGAACAATCTAGATCAACCTGCCATCAGGAAAACTGCTGGATATCAGTTGTTCTTTGTTCTTCCTGAAAAACAAGCTTTCAAAGGCAAACCCAGACATTTCTGTGATTCTATGTTTGACTTGAAAAATTCATTCTCAATAACTGCCACATTGAAAAGGGGTTCTTGCATCTTTTGTTAAGGCTATACTATTCAAGTGAATCCTGTGAAATTGAAAAAGCTTAAGGAAGACATCAAAGACTGCACAGTAAATAGGGTAAGGGATGTGTCACAGATGTCTACATCATTCAGTGAAGCAACTCCTTCAGCAGGTTTGTTTGCTGTACTTCTCAGGGGAATGTGCAGAAGCCTGTTTGGTTTTGCTTGCCCTCAGAAATCCTTTCCCTTGAGGAAGTCCCTCAGCATTTCTGAGTGAATGAGAAGAAGAATGAGACCGGTGCTAGATTTTGGGTGTAGCCGCTTGTAGGGCCAGAGTTGTAGGCAAAAAATATTTAATGGATGGGACAGTGAAACATAGCTTTTGTTTGCATAAACAAACTGAAATTAGTGTTGCGTTTCCCCCATTTTCTAGATATCAAGAAACCAGATTTTTTTTAAGCAGATAATTAACTTAGGTCAGACTCTGACAACACCGGTAGACTTATGAAAAATACTTCCTTCAGAACCTCTTTGCTGTATGATGGGAACTTCAGTTACACTGGTTAATGCAAACTTCTTCAAATCATGTTTGTTCGTTCTGTCATGAGCTATGTTCTGTCTGAGCATGGGAAGGATGTGGGGAGCGGACACGTTTCAGTGTGTTAGAGCTGATTGTATTATCAGACTAAAACAACCATTCTGCATTAATTTATACTTGGAAAGTAAAAAGAGGTACAGATATCCTAAACAGCTGAACCTTATGAAAACATTCTGGTTGTCTATATGAAGAGCCAAGTAAATTCTGCATAATAGAATTTATTAATTCTGTATTAGGCCAAATAATTATTGGCCTCATAATTAAGGCTGAATTATTACTTGGTGATGCAAAATCATTAACTAATCAATATCGAATTAGTGCAAGGTACAGCTTGTGCAGTATATACCACCTTACAGCATTTTTAAAGTTGGAATTGTTTTTTCTTTTGTTTCAGCTTCATGCGAAGGACTCCATATAACTGTTATCCTGCCAAGTGGGTGTCACTGTTGTTACATTCCAGTACTTCTATTATTTCTAATACTGCTTGTTTGCTCTAACTGGTACCATAATTCTTTGACTACGCAATTTACAAATCAAATGGACATAACCATAGGTCAACCAGTGGCTGGGAAAAAGCAATGGGTTAGTGAATAATTAAAAGATAGGAATGTTTTACCTCTTATATCAACATAAAGCATTTCATCACTGCTTTGTAAAGCTGTCTATGTTTAGTCCATATACGGGGCTAATCTGTAGGGGTTGCTCTGTGACCCGATGACCCCTCCCTGGCTGAGAAGGGGAATCAGGTTAAAAAGGGAGAAGCCCCGTGGGTTAAAATTGAAATCGTAGGTAACACAGGAGACGTTTCTTGATCTATTAAATTTCCAATGTTATTTGTGTTATCATATAGGAAATATTTTATTACCTAATCTCTTGACTTCAGATATGCTAGCGTTTGGAAAAAGATACGGATTGGGTAAGGACCTAGAAAGCTGGTTGATGTTTACATCATTGTTAATTTGGCAGTGCCACCAGTGAAACAAATAAATTCTACTTGTGCTGATACAGTTTGTCCACAGCCAAAGACAGATGATCAAGCTATGAATAACCAGCAATATAATAAACAATATTAATACTACACAAGAAATTAAGAGCACAAAGTAAATACTTCTGATGTACACACTATTTTTGGGTATTCGGGATGTTTTTCCTCTGTAAATTGAGTTCTCATTCTTAGCAGTGCCTGTTAATGAAGTTGTAATTTTTCTTCCTTGGCAATAAAGAAGCTGATATTAACTTAAATGCCGTTAGTCATACACAGTTGGGAAAATAAAATAACACTGCCTGTTCACCTTGGCTGAGACAGATAGTTAAGTATCTGGAAATCTGGGCAGCATCTGGTTTCTGGACCATTCTATATAGATCCTTGTGTTACTTTCATACCCACACCTTTTAGAAGACAGGAGAATGTGGAAGCTGGGTATTGAAAATTGTTAAAATTTGCTTTATGTGACTGTTGCCTGAAGTCTGGACTGTTAGAGGAGACTGTGTTTTTCATTCTGACTTCCAAATTCGCACCATTGCTGAATACACTGTACAAGAAATGTTTAGTAATGAAAAAGATAGACATTGTCTTAAGCTGCTCCTGTTGGCTGAGGAACAAAGTTGCTGTCAGTATGCAATCCAAAGGATCAGGCAAACCAAAATACACCCTTCACTGCTGTTAAGTAGCTTGTAGAGTAAGTTAATAGCTTGATTTGTTTAAACGTAATGTTTAAATTTTCCAAAACCAGTTGTACTTCACATCTTTGAAGGGCAAGTTGCTTATCTTCTGGTATTCATCTTTTAACAAATTTTAACAATTTTATGTCTGCATACACAGGTACATTTGAGTGACTTTGTTTATGATGTTATTTAAAATGCACTGTTGCTCAGGGATGGTAATTATCACTGTATTTTTATTTGTCATCTATATAAATGCTCTAGGTGTTTTAAGTTGCTTTGTACTCTTGAACTAAAATTACTATTTGCTAAATGATTTTTCAGATTTATTCTTCTGGTCATCTTAATAAACTTTGTATAAAAGTGATCAATTATGGTTCAGTACTAGTTGTTTAACAGTCTTGGGGACTCTCAGCCCATTGTTTTGCCTAGAAAACAGATGTTCATGTACATTTTAAATACTGTACTTGCTTTGGAGTATGTTTGTCTTTCCTGACCTCTGGGCTGGGTTTATTGAAGGTGTAGTACCATGCTGTGTACCTTCGAGGAGCTGTTTGTCCTCTGACTACTTTGCTGTCTTTTCTGAAAATCCCAGGTAGACATACTCACTGTCCAGAAGTCCTGCGAAGTCTTTCAGTAACAGTTAGGAGTCTCCAGTGCAATACTCCTTCAGTTACGTGCTCAAAAGGAAATAGTGGCAAGTCTGATAAGAACTTGAAATGATGTTTGCTGTAATTAGCAACCTGCCACTTCCAGTTCTGTGAACTTAGGGCAAAACATTTGAAAGAGATATCTTAATAGCTTCCTGAAAACAATTGTCAGGCAGTCAAAATCCTGACTTCTACCAAAGCTTGAATGTGTTAGCTGGCTGCAGAGCACTGCAGGAATTTTCTGTATCCATTTACATTAATTTCACTTGAAGAGAACGTGTAGCAGCACCAAAGAGCTTTTTTTCACAGGTGACAATGGATGCTCTGGAGTAATCTTGAAATAAAATAGTCCAGACAGTGAAGATTATCACAGTTATCCTTAGAAGCTCTGTAAAATGAAAGCACCTTCCTTAGTTGTTCTTTAAATGTGATGTTACATAAGGTAAGAAGTAGGACTTGGCATTTCCATAAACTTACGACAGGGATGGCTGTAGCTTGGAGCTAGAGGTGGATGAAGCCTTAACTGTTCGACTAGTCATGCTTTTTATTTGTACTGCTGTTGTGGGCCAGACAGAAGCATAGGGCTAGCTTCCAGTTAACTGCAGTTTTCAAAAGGAAAGTTTGTAAATGGCTTAAAATACCCATTTCTCGAGAGCAGGCCAAAATCAATAAAGGACATGAGCTACTGCTTTGTTGTGCTTACCTAAACGGGGTGGTATGGAATTCACTCATTTCACGCTTCTGCCATTTTGTTCTCCTTCCCTGCTCTTCAAGAGGAATGTGAACTTCAGAAATTTACATATAAATTCAGAGATGTCCTTTGGTACTTAAGAAGAAAACCCTTTTTACTAATTTCTGGCTTCATAAGCAAAAAACCCTAAAACCTCTGTGAGTTTCTCCAGTGGAAGTGGAGTAAAATTGACGTTCTCTTTTAATTTCTCCCGTTTCGTTGTTTTTAATGTAGCTGAATTAGTGGCTTAATTTCACATGAGACATAAGTCACTCGCTGTGAAAAACAAGGCTGTGGATGGTCAATATACTCCCAACAGGTACAGGGTAAAAATAGACCTGTCTGGCCAGAACAGGGACCAGGCTACTGTGGTGTTTAGCCTCCGAGCCATGGCCAGGAACCTGAGTACCTAGAATTAAAAGACTTTGTACTGTATGCAAACAAAATAGCATTTAAAATATGTAATGTTTTACACTGGGCTAAATACCTCTCCACCCCTATAGGCAACCAACTGGTGCTCCAAATCTTGAGGCTCAAACACATCGACGTTATGTGACCATAGGTCACAGTTACAACTAGGCAGTTAAATAAAAAGGTCAGGGCTTAAAACGTGTTTAAAAAATGGGAAAATTAGTAAATAAATGGACTAAATCCTGCAGAAGTCTGTGCTACTTTGGGCTCGGTAGTTGCTACTGCAGCTGGGTACCACTGTCACTCTGTTGTCCGAAGGGGACGTACTAGAGGTAGGGCGAGCGGCTGCCTTGGAGAGGTGGCTCCCGAAGAGCGGGGTCACTCCCTACCCATGGAAGTGCCACCTGCCCGAAGGAAGGTGGAGTGTGGGGTGCGGAGCACGGAACCGTGGCGGCTGACCCCGTTGGGAAGGAGCCGCATGACCGGCTGTGGGCTCCCTGCGCCCCCTCCTCGTTTTCCCCGGGCATCCCCGCCCCCGGGACCCCCGCGGCCCCCGCCCGCTGCGGCAGGCACGGCCACGCCGGCGGTGCCGCTCCGCCCCCGGCCGCCCATGGGGGACGGGCCTTGGGGCGCCCCCGGGGAAGCGGGGCCGCCTGCTCGCAGCACCTGGCCTGCGGTGTGGGAGATGGAGAAAGCCGGCGGTTCCCCCTCCCTGGGCGGCAGCTACCCGCAGAAAAACGCCGAGATCCTCAGCAGCCAGTACGGCATCAACCTCTTCCTGGCCGGGCTGCTGCTCACCTTCGCCTGGGCTGTGCATGCCGTGGGCATCAGCAAGAGCCACCTGCTCTCCTACCTCATCACACTGATGCTCATCCAGCTGCTGTGGATGCTGTGGTACCTCTGCAGGAGCTGCACGCAGAGGAGGCTGATCCGCGACAAGGACACGCATGCCGGCGCCCGCTGGCTGAAGTGTAAGTACCGGCCGGTGGCACACAGGGTGGTACCACGCATGGGACATCCGTGCCATCACCCACCTCTGCTACCACTTCATTATCCTGGTACTGATGAACTTAACACACAGGCAGTGCGCTCTAAAGCAAATATATGCATAAGCTGAACATACTAGGAGATTGTATGGGAAAGCTGTTTGCTAAACATCCTCACTTTCCAGCCTACCATTTACAGTACTGAAAGCTCCAGCACCTTTTTTCCCTTACCAGACTGGTTTGGTGACACTTGAAAAATAAAATATAGCTAAGGGAAGAGGCAATTTCGTTGATGTCATCCAAGTGTCTTGGAGGAACTATCACCTTTTCCAGGCAATATAATGCAACATACTTTGTGCTAGTACCAGTCAGAAAGGTCCTCAGGTGCTCTCTATACCAGTGTGTATCAGAGGTCCCTATTTCTGTGTGTGCAGTGATGCCTTAGAAACATCCCAAGTTAGACAGAAGAGGACAAAATCCCTGGCCAGATCAGTTTGTAGATCAGTACATAAATCATCTAAGCAGGAAAGCTAAAGCTAGCATCAGCTTTTAGGAAAAGTCTGTAAGTTTGCCAGGGTAGTGTTGGGATGTGATGGCCCTTGTCTGCAGAGTCAGGTGCATACTGGA
The DNA here is from genome assembly GCA_028020825.1 of Podargus strigoides. NCBI lineage: Eukaryota > Metazoa > Chordata > Aves > Caprimulgiformes > Podargidae > Podargus > Podargus strigoides. The sequence continues at coordinate 14,102,258 of CM051621.1, forward strand.
GTAAGGATATGAAGGTTTATTGAGAAAAGGTGGTTCGGAATCACATCACAAAGTCATAGTGACAGGAATACTGTTTCTAGGTGCCAAGAAAAAGAAACAGCCCATGTCAGCACTGTGTAGAGTAATAGGCAAGCCCAGTTTTACCGACCTCTTTTTCACTCTCAGCACTGTCAATGATAGGTTGGAAAGCAGGTATGTAAAGTGGAGTGCTCTAAGACAGCTTTTCCATAAAATATTTCTGTCCTGCTGGCAATGAGACAACAGTTAATTATCACAGCAGCAAATGAAATATCTAAATGAAAATCCCAAGAACACACAAAACTGGATTATTTTGAAAACTAAGGTTGTGTTGTGGAAGTTTAACTTGTTCTCAGTCTCGGTGATTGTGTGCCTTTTATTTCCTTTGCAAGTGTAAACAGTTGTGCTGTATGAGTTGCCCAGGGAAAATATATTTTTTTTTAATGTCTAACATACAGCTGTGGTCTGTAGACTCTTTCCTGAAATGTATGGAGTTTATGTACCAACTGTTCAGTTGTTCTCCTTGATTATTCACTGTTTTCCAAACCAATACTCAACTCTCAGGCATTTTTCATTTATTAGCTTACGTGGCTTACAACCTCCTGAAATTCATTAATGCAATGCTTAATTTGATCCTATCTTGGACCAAGCTATGCTTTTGTTACTTAGAAGGTAGCTTTCTCCTTCTAAGTATGGAATAAATACTGCTTAACATGGGTAAGTACAGCAGGACCCCCTGCCCTTTTCTTTTGGCACAGCATTCACAGCATTTCATTTGTCCTACAGGATATAAGGAGTCACAGAAACTTAGAAATAAGATACTGGAGTGAACTACTAGGTTACCTTATCCATTTCTTTCACCAGCACAGGATGGCTCTTTGTACTAGCTTCTCAAGTGGTGCAGCTTCCACCGCTTCTCTTGGATGTCTAGGCTGCAATTCAATAAATTCGCCCTTAGGGAAAGACCTACACTTCCCTATTCTTAGGAGTTTCTTGTAGTTACAACAAGCCTGTACAAGTCCTTTATCCTCTGTTGGTAAAAGAAAACTTATTTGAGCTAAGGAAAAACTCAGGTGGCAACTCCTCTGCCAAGAGCCCCCTTGCCCTCCTCTGCATCAATGGTTTTGTCGTAGAAATCTTTTATCTGAAAGACTAAAAGTCCAAAAAGGAGGAGGGGGGAAGGACAATTTTTCATTAAGTCTTTCCACAGAAAGCTTTCTGCAATTTTTGACTAGCTCTATCAGCTGCTTTTGAAGAATGGTTCCTTGCTCTTATTGTTAGAGAAAATGTCCATGTATCAACCAGTATAAAATGAATGTATTTTCATGATTCCCTTCAAACTGTCAATGTCAGTTTAGTAAAAGTGGTAGTAACTGGCTACTTAGAGCATTTTGCTATGACGAATGTTGAAAAATGATAACTTAAAAACCTTCTGTAACTGAGTCCTCACACACAGTTAACAACGCTAGAAGGACAAATAGTTTAAAAGAATTGCTCACAAAAGGTTTCCTAGAGCATTTTTGCAACTATGTGAACCCTAGAGCACAGTTGTCTTCCCACTTGTGTGGTAGACCAAGAACCACTCTTAGAGTCTGAATGTGGGAAAAGTTTCAGGGAGGGCTTTATCTTGGATAAGGTACAGTTATCCTGACCCAAATAATTACAGGGACATTTAGGAAATCCTTTCCTTGACTTATTCCAAATGTTATTCCCCCTTCCCTTCCCCTTCCGTCTTCCCATTTCTTCTAGTTAACAAGTCCCCTGCGATCCTATTCTGCTGAGCCACTCTTATGAGTAATGGAAGCAAGGATGCAGAACTTTTACACTATAAAATACATTTCCACCCATTTTGCTCTGTCAGTGCTACTTCACTAAAGCAGTTCCTCAGGGCTTGATCCTGCACCATGAATTAATTGGAAAATTACCTTACTAGTGTCACAAATGGGGAATTAAATACCTTTCTAAAATACCCTGTAAAGTCAACATAAGCGTAACAATTCACTGCAGAGTAATTGTGGAAGATTTTTGTAATCTTTTTGCTTCAGAAGATGGCATTTTCCTTCTTATTGAAACACTTACAATACATAGTAAGTCACCTTTGACATCTTTCAGACAAAGAGTGAAACAGGCTGAGTTTCCTGTATACTTTCTAAATAGACCACAAATCACAGAATCAACCATGGAATAATTTAGGTAGGAAGGGACCTCTGGAGGTCATCTAGTCCAACACCTGGCTAAGAGCAGGTCCAATTACCCCAGGTAAAGTTATTTCAGAAGAACTAACAATTCTAATTTATTTTAGAATAATTTTAATTCTTTAAATAAGGAAGGAAACTTATTACTCAATCTCAAGAGTAGACTAGAGTGATGCATTTTATGGTGCCATTTACTTTTATACATAATGTCAGCACTAGTGATGTTATTTCCTCTATAAGGAATTACAAAGAAAGATAGAGATACCCATGCTGATCTGTATCGTAAGGTCCAGTTAAGATCCATAGATACATTTTTAACTAGTCTTAATTCAAATAAACCCAATCTAAATCCAGTGGAAACCTGTTTGAATAAGACAGAAAAAACCCCCCAACAACAAGCAAATGAAGACTTTAGAGTTTGGTTCAGTATTGCCAGTTGTGCTTAGCCATACAGGTACAAAACTAATAATAATATACATTGTGTTACCATAAAGCTTTCCAGATTAGGTTTGTAACACACATTTACATTACAGAAAGAAAAAATAAACTAAATGAGGGGAAACATATTTTGGAAGCTTTTTAGAATACAAAATATATATTTAGAGAAATGTATTAGGGTTTTTTTTGTATGTGTTTGAAAATAGTAAATACTGAAATGAAATCTCTGGTTCCTTTCTAGGAGAACAAACCATTCAGCTCATTGTAGTTCTGGTCTCTGAGTTAAGGCGTACCCTCCCGAAGCACAGGGAAGGCATACCAAGTGATTGTGTTACTTCCACCGTTGAGCTCTTGGGCCAGGAGACTGTAACATGATTGTTCAGCTCCCTGGAATTGTATAGTTTGCTGTGTGGCTGTATAGAGTGTTAATTCATGCACTGTATGGCCGCTTCAGTGCTACCGTTACTTGAGAGGCTGCTCTTGCAAGGAGCTGGGAGCCATCTGCAAGGGGCTGAGTGTCTCCAGGCCCTGGCCATTGCTGGCTGGCTCCTCTACACTGGCCATGCAAAGTGTGTACGGGGATGTGCTTCAGTAATAATATATTGGGCAGGGACTTTCACAAATTAGAGGGACTTATTACATGGAGTCAATTCTCTTCACAAACATCAATTTACCTATATTTCCCTAAACAAGGCCATGGATATTGATAGACTTTTATTTCCCTAAACAGATTTTAGCATATTGGTACAGATTGTCTCTAGACACACTAACTGTACATTGATGTTTTCTAATATCTTTTTCATTTGTAGGTGGGATTACATTATTTGCAGTGATTACTTTAATTCTGGACTCTTTTAAAATTGGATATTATATTGATTTTTCAAACTGTTTATCACCAACTGAAGGCATTTTTCCTGTTACACATGCTGTCCACACCATCTTACAGGTAAAAGTCACTGGTTGCAGTTTTATATTATACCTGTATTTCTTACAAAAACATCATTTCTCTTATCATCATCGATGAATTTTACACTAATTTAATTTCTAAGCATGTCGCAGGATACTTTTGAGGGCTAAATTCTTGTGCATGCATATCCTTTCTATGTGTAAATTCAGGCTTTACAACCTGAAATTGCTCAGCCGTAAAACTTACATGGGTTCAAAACAGAAACAATAAAAAAATGCTCTCCTATAGTGGAAGTTGCATGATTTTTTTAGTTCAGGTTACATATATAACTTTCAGAATTTTCAGGCTGAAATGAGCAGCTTGGCTAAAGACAATTCACTTATTTCTATACATAGGACTTGCCACACTAAGTTCAATTCAATCTGTCTATCCTGATGTCCTGTTGTGGTTAGGGGTGGAGGCCTGATACTTCAAAGGGACAAAACCCTTCCCATGTATTTAACTTGTTACAAGATACTTGCATATCTTTCCTACACCAAAAGAACATGAATTTTCCTTCTAGAAGCATTTGGGTATGCTTATCAGTGACTGCACAGTAGCAGACATAGTCAATGACTGAGGTAAAATATTCCAGCTGTGTGTTTATTGTAAGGCTTTGGGTCTATACTGTATGGTGGTATTCCATAGCTGATTGTTCATCACTTGAATCCCTCAGAGCCCCTGTCAGCAGATTTGTAGGGAAGAAGGAAAGATAAAGCCTCTCACCTAAGATACTCAGTTCTAGCCATGTCATTTAATGCACTTTCCAAGATGATTAAGTCATTCAGAAAGAAAAGATTTTCCTAGCAGTTGAGGTTGCATGTAATTGAGCATCTGAACAACCTATGTTTTTCTGCTTTCTGTAACAAAAGAAAAAGCATTGAAATTTAAGCAGCAGCTCTGACCTCTTCTTTTTCTCTGAGAGTGAAATTCTGATTTTGTTGAAGTAATCTTAATTTCACATTCTTGTAATATCCACTCTCCACATCTCACTACTTCTTTGCTTTATCCCTGCAAAAAATCCAAATAAATTAAACCTTTTTTCCCAGCTGATCTGCATGTAGCACTTTTCATTGCATCCAGTGACTCTGAGCTGACGAGGCTTCCAGCTACCCTGAACTGGAGTGTGGAACAAACAGTGTATAATAATGCTGAACAAAGGGAACAAGAATTCTAATTTAAACTTTACATCACCCAATGTTGCTGAATTTATCATCTACTTAGCTTAAAATAATGAAATCTAGAATGTTAGCTTGAGCAATTAAAGAAAAAGTTAAAGTAATTTACCAGATGCCTCTTACCTAAGACAAATCTTCTCATGTCCTTGAAATACAGGATGAAATTACAGCAGACAGCATTGCTAATTATGTGTCATCTAAAAACCTAAGGATTTGTTTTCTACAGAATATGTGTCAGATTCTGTTGTATTTTACTCTCATGAGGCATCCTGATATGTGCCATTAAGTTAATAAATATATACATACTGCAGCCATGCAAGCAAATAACTAAGACATCCCTGCCCTTCCAAGACAGGCTGTGCATTACGCTCTTTCACAGGCAGAAGTCCCTTTGAGTCAATAAGTTCTCTGTGAGCAAAAATTGGATTTTATGCTATTTATTTACCTTACTGACTTTTCCCTTCCTATTTGCCCCCACTTTCTTGATTCTAATGTCTGAACAGATCTTCGAAACACGTTTCTTAAGTTTTGAAGAATGCTTTCACATCTGCTAGGTTTTACTGCATCTGTGCCAGAATGGGAAACTGCATATATCATTAGATGAGACTAGTGCTGATTTCAATTTGACTTCAGTTGAAACCTCCACATCTTGTAGTCTCTACACGGGCGTTTTACAGTGGTCTCACATCCTTTTGATAAACGCTTAATTAGAGGGATGAATGAACATATTATTGCTGGGTGGTGTAGGTGACCCACAGAGAGCTGCATTTTCATAGCTTTTTCAAAAATCAGATACTGAATGTCTCAGACAATGCCAGCTGTGGTTTAGGGTGCCTATGTCAGTGGGCACAGTGGTAAAATGGACTTCCAGTTACTGTAATTGATGAAGAAGAACCCAAAGTTCTTTGCACTTTCCAGACCGTTTCTGGAACACCAAACCAGGCAAGTTTCTAAGAGAAACTTTTGGGACCGTTTCTCTCCTGGTAGTTTACCTACTGCCAAGTTGAGTCTCCTAGGAGCTATTCTGAGTAAACAGGACTCCCAGTTTCACCCTAAGATCCCTGCGGAATATTGGTATCGTTCTCCTTGCACTTATCAGCACTTGGAATTGGTTTTGTATCAGCAACAATCTGTATCCTGAGGTCTCTGTTATCCTCCCACAAACAGATTGCCACTTTTAATGCTTCTTTCCCCTTTACTTGCTGACTCAACACTATTATGTCTCTCTTATTTTCCATCTTGAGCTTTCTGCACCATACTTGAGCTCAAGTGCATGTGTTCCTAATGCAGTTGTCTCTCTGACTGATAGTACAATCTTTTCTCTTGCTTTCTGGGTGTCCGTTGTTTGTTTTATTAATCAAGTCTGGCATCCTTTCACATATCTCTGTCCCTCCCTAGCATTTCATACATTTAATATATTATTCAAACTTAGCATCACCACACCCTGCGGCCATTATACTGCTGTCCACAGCTGGTTAACTTTGCAGTAAAAGCCTCCAGATACAGACACAAGATATGTTTGGTGAGTCATACTGAGACTTTCTACTGTTGAGCCATTGACTTTGCATAGAAGAAATCATACCAGACAGGTTCTGGGTGAACATGAGAGGAAATCATAAGTTATTTCACATGTGTGGAGATGGAACTACTTCAGTTTAAATCATCAGAGGATTTAATCATCAGTGTTTCAGTGTGTAGTTGCACTTTCATTTTTGAGTGTCATACATGCTCATCAGTGTAATGACATCTCTCTGTATTCCTTTCATTTAGGTCCACTTTCTTTGGTGTCATGCAAAGGATATTATCCAGTCTTTCAAAACACTTGAAAGGTAAAGTGGATCTGATCCTCATCTGGCATGCTAATAGGTATAGGTCTGTACAGTGCTTTAACACCTGCAGTTTTACTGTATGAGGGATGCTAAAAAAATTGAGTTTGATTCTCCTCTTAATTGTGTTAATATAAATAAAAAGTAACTCCATTTACCCAAGTGAGAGGACAATTGTTAGTCTGAACTGAATTATTTTTTTAATTTAAACTGTACTTATATTTTCTAATATACAATAGTCACAGAATAAGTATATTTTTATCATGAGAGAGGGAAATGGTCAATGATACCACAGTGTCACCTGCTTTTTTTTCCGAGGAAGGAAGCACCATACATGTGACCTAGGACTATGCACTGTATTATGTTTTCTTTATTTAGCTACTGAAAAGGAATCTGCATCAGCAACCTGCAGTCAGTGCAATATATCTGAGGTATTTTGTATTGATTTTTATGGAAAGCAGCTTTTGGAACTAGATGCAGACATTCAAACTCACTGGGAAATACAACCTTCCCAGTGGTATCCCATATAACCAAAGCAGAAAGGGTTGTGCACATTTTTGACACCAGAACTTGGTTCTTGCAGTGTAACTGATGCGTCCCCTGAACAGCTGAATACAGACATTTCTCATAGAACTGAAGACTAGTCTTTGAGGCAGCAGAGCCAGTTCTGATGTATTTTTTTGGTTTTGTGAGAACGTGGATTAATGTAGATTACTCTATCTGTACATAGAACTTAAATAAATAAACATGGTAACTTTTAAAATACTCATCTCGAATTATCAATGAGCTGACCGGTTTCTATAGGAAGTAAAAGAAATTTGCTCAGAAATGTCATTTATGGAGAATGCTCTCCATTTGTTGTGTTCTCTTGGGTAAGTGTTCAAGCCTCATACCAATGGGGAGAGTGATCACAGGAGGCTTGCAATGTCAGCTGGTGAAATCAGTTCTATTTATAAGTAGACTTTTAAAAACCCAAACCATTTTATGATTCCATGAACAGCTAACAGCAGCATGCTATTAATGGTTTAATACATTAAGCCAGTATGATTCTATGAAATTTTGCAAGTCTCATATTCATTGTTCTCCACTGAAGAACATCTTTAGAGAGATCAGTTATGATTTTATTTACCCTGCACTGACAACTAAATAGTGTTATGTAGCATGTCTACAAAAAGTTAATCCATTTTATTTAACACATACGGAGGTATACTCTGATAGATTCCTTCAATTTAACTTATTTTCTAGGTTTGGGGTTATCCATTCCGTGTTCACAAATTTACTCCTGTGGACAAATGGAGTGTTAACAGAGTCAAAACATCAACTGAATGAGCATAAGGAAAGATTAATCACGCTTGGTTTTGGGAACATAACAATAGGTAAGTGAAAGAGTTGGTACATTTTGGAATTCCAGCTCTAGCACGCTCTCATACAAATTAGTCTGTCACTGTAGGATGAAGCCGGGTCATTCCTGACTACGTCAGGATAGTCATTCCCGGGCAAGTGGTAATGAGCTGATACATAGTCAGTTCAGATCATAACTAAAATGTTATATGATCATTATCATTATCATATATGTGCTTCAGGCCATAGTTTTCTGTTTACTCATCTCCACTTTGGATGAGGTCCAAAAGAAAAATAAATTCCAGAAGTTCCAAACAAGCAGATTTAAAAAAACATTTTATTTGAGGAAAAAAATCACTGAGGAACCCCTTTATTAGTAAATCATAGAAGTAAATTGAACATAGCAGTGTTAAAACCAGAGTGTACTATTTTGTAAGTTATTCATAGCAAAACAAGCGTGGATAATCCGGCAGATCTTTCCCAGGAGAGTGGTTACACATGGCGTGTGGTCCTATGGGATTCAGTGGAATGGCTCAGAGCGATAGGGGTTATCCATTAGTGCTGCTTTACAAGGCAAGGATTTTGCTCTGGGTGGTTCTTTTTTTATAACAAACCATTTTCTCCATTGGTAAGATGATGCAAGTTATAGTCAACAAACATTGAGTATAACTGCTGGGGATGATAACTGCTTTCAAAGGCCACTGAAGCATAGGAAAATGAGGAGTGCTTAACTTTAAAGAGAAAATAAAAATTCTCAGCAGATATAAGTAATTTTCTTCCCATGAAAATTTATTGATACATCTGATAAGTGTTGATGGTGTTCACAAAGGAAAAGACAGCTTTTGAAGAGGAAAATATATGTTTTCCCACCCGGTGGATTCAATGGTGCCTATATCCTAAAAACTCCCAATTTTACATCTACAAAGCCAGAATTATTACTCAATTCTGAATAGTCAGAAATATCACCTGAAACAAAGGGGGGTGAAGTAGTGATCCACAAGACAAGTTTGGCATTAAGATACAATCCACTGCAAGAGCAATTTTTTTTTTCATCTCTTAACAGTGTGTGCTTGAGACAAAACAATCCCAACTCTCCTCTCCTCTCCTCTCCTCTCCTCTCCTCTCCTCTCCTCTCCTCTCCTCTCCTCTCCTCTCCTCTCCTCTCCTCTCCTCTCCTCTCCTCTCCTCTCCTCTCCTCTCCTCTCCTCTCCTCTCCTCTCCTCTCCTCTCTCCTCTCCTCTCCTCTCCTCTCCCCTCTCCTCTCCTCTCCTCTCCTCTCCTCTCCTCTCCTCTCCTCTCCTCTCCTCTCCTCTCCTCTCCTCTCCTCTCCTCTCCTTCTCCTTCTCCTTCTCCTTCTCCTTCTCCTTCTCCTTCTCCTTCTCCTTCTCCTTCTCCTTCTCCTTCTCCTTCTCCTTCTCCTTCTCCTTCTCCTTCTCCTTCTCCTTCTCCTTCTCCTTCTCCTTCTCCTTCTCCTTCTCCTTCTCCTTCTCCTTCTCCTTCTCCTTCTCCTTCTCCTTCTCCTTCTCCTTCTCCTTCTCCTTCTCCTTCTCCTTCTCCTTCTCCTTCTCCTTCTCCTTCTCCTTCTCCTTCTCCTTCTCCTTCTCCTTCTCCTTCTCCTTCTCCTTCTCCTCTCCCTCTCTGCCCTCCCTCTCCTCTCCCTTTCCCCTCCTCTCTTCTCTCTCCTCCTCTCTCCTCTCCTCCTCCCCTCAAATTATAGAAAACAAAACAAAACAAATCTTTCAGGCACAAACCATGCTAGTGCAAATACCTGATAAAAATGAGAGTAGAGCTGAGTCCTTTCCTTGTTAATCTTGTTACTGATCTGATCCACAGATCCCTGGGCTTCTATAAAAGCCTTCTAAGCTGAAAGGCTGAGGACTCAAAGCCCTTGGGATCCGGATTTTCATGTTATAAAAAAGTATTTTTACCAAGACCCTGCTTGTTTGGTGCACTTTAGTGCAGTGTTTGGTCATGATGTGATTATTGCTCAGTGGCTGAGCGGTGAAGTCAGCGATCATACTTCAGTGCAAAATCTCTGTTAGGTTATACTTCAATGACAAGATCTCTTTTAGGTGGCTAACTGGGTGGCGTGATGTGTTGTTTGACTGAAATCTTACCTTTTATGTTTTATTATTTTATTTATGTTCTATTTATTCACTTAATATGAGAAATCCGTATAATGCACATAACTAATCTCTCCGTCTCCTTTAGTTTTAGATGATCATGCACCTCAATGCAATTGCACAACAACAACTCTCTGTTCAATATTTTCTCAAGGAATATATTACCTATACCCCTTTAACATAGAGTACCACATCCTAGCATCCACGATGCTGTATGTCCTGTGGAAGAACATTGGACGCAAAGTCGAACACCATCAGCAACACAAAACTCCATTCAAATTCCACGGCATAACTATTGGAATGGTTTTTGGACTAATTGTGTTGACTAGCACAATAGCCATAGTTGTTGTGTATTTAATTCAGATCGGACGTTCAAAGATCAAAAGCGAGTTAGCACTTACTATGTTTTACTTGCATGCTATCTTTGTATTGGCTCTCATGTGTACAGCTGGAATTGTTGCCCTTCTAATCTACAGACTGGAAGACAGATCATTGGATAATTCAAAAAATCCCGCTCGAAAACTTGATGCAGAGCTGCTGGTGGGCACAGCTGCAGGGTCCTGGCTGCTCTCCTGGGGCTCGATCCTTGCCATTATCTGTGCCCAAGCTCATCCAAAATACACGTGGTATAACCTGCCCTACTCTGTCCTGGTTATTATTGAGAAATATATTCAGAACCTCTTTATCATTGAATCTATACATCGTGAACAGGAAAAGGTGAATGACGATATTAAAACTCTTCGAATAGTGACTATATCTCGGGGGAGCACATTATCACTTACCCCCTCGTACAAAGAGATTTACAATGGCAGAGCTGCTCATGACAACGGGGAGGTACCTTGCCTGTTTAAGGGCAGTATCTGTGGGAGAGAAAATGATGGTGGTGGTGCCAAAGAAGAAATGAGTCAGGATAAGAGTTCAGTCCTGCATTCAGCCTCAGATTTCTCATTTTACAGTAGAAACTCAGTTACTAACAACAAGAGGAGAATTTTGAAGAACATCGCTGCATTTCTGTTCCTGTGCAACCTTTCGGTAAGACATTTTGAACATAATTCACAAGTTAATACCTAAAAGCTTCCTAACCTTTCAAGCCTGATAAGTATATTAAAATTACATGGTTCTATAGTTTGTAGCAAGTAAATTTTACTTCTTCTGGAAGAATAAGTGAATATGCCTTTGGGGAACAAAGTTTATTTAAACATGGAGTCTGGGAGCCTAGGCTAAACATAAACTGTAGCATCAGTGGAAGCTGAGACCCTCTTCCACCAGTTTGCCCCAATAGCAATAGGGAAGGGTTTCTTAGGGATTTCTGAAACCAGTTTGCAGTTCGGTGGTGTCACAGTCATTAAGTGTCTCGTATCACTGGTGGTGATCACTGGCCTTGTGTTCTTTCCTTGCAGCTGTGGATACCACCAGCATTCGGGTGCCGCCCAGAATATGACAATGGACTAGAAGAAATAGTTTTTGGCTTTGAACCCTGGATAATTGTTGTGAACCTCGCGATGCCTTTTTCTATTTTCTATCGGATGCATTCAGCTGCCTCACTCTTTGAGGTCAATTGTAAAACATAGATCATATATGGTCCCTCAGTGAACAATTGATTGAATAATTAATTAAATAAATAACAGTTGAATGAGTGGATGAATGAATGAGTGAACATGGCAATAGCTGCTCAATAAATAGCAGATGAAAAAAATTTTTTTAAAAGAAGGGACCATAGCTAATAGCGTGTAATTTTTTTTTATTGTTCTTCCACATGTTTTGTTCTATATGTGGTGTTATTGTATAGATATACTTTTCAGAATCATATTAGTGTTAATATGATTAGCACTACGTAGTAAAGTTAATTCAATCTAATTAATCTTTGTTTTAGTCCTCTGGGATTTGGCCTCTACATAATTTGTATTGCTTTGTTTTCTTTCATTGTGGCTTGTGAAAGAGGTTTTAAAAAAAAAAAATCTGTATGATTTAGGAGGAAAAATCCCAGGAACAGCTAAACTGAGTGATGCTCATGAATCACAAAGATAATATGAAAACTCCAACTTAATTCTCTTAATTCCTGGCTATGTTTTTATAGTAAAACCTGAAAACATTTCCTGTTTAGTTGGGATGTGGGAATTATTTTAAACTTCCTAAATACTGATTAAAATCAATATATAATTATTATTTTCTTAACTATATAGAAAAAATCCAGGTAAACAATATATATGGTTAGGTATCATGCTGTATATAATTTCTTCTTATAAAATATATTTCTATTAATGCATCCCCCTTGTCTTGTACTTACTATCTGACATAACTGAGAAATAAAGTTAATCCTTTTACTTAATTCTTTACTCATACATTGTTTTAAGAGACAAAAATAGTCTTATAGCTTATGTTTAGGTATATATGTTCCTATGCCAGAATGGTACATTTTCCCTGTACAATTTTTTATGAGCTGCTAATTGTAGTTCAGCCTCCTGGTTGGAAGATAATCATGTCTTCATACAGGGATGCTGTAAAGTATAGCTGATGCCTCTAGAAATCTGGAGGACCCTTGGCTGAGGATTTTACAAGCGTGGTTTATAAGCTGTTAGAACATAATCTCAAATATCTAGTATACTTATTTGCCTGAATTCTCACAGAAAGCAGTGAAAAGTTGGGTGCCTGAATGTTCTTAGAATCTGGACTTGTAAGACTGAAAGACTGGAGCAATGACTAGACTACTAAAAGAGAGCAACAGATCAATTATTGGATAACCCTCAATTACTAATGATTTAGTCCTAAATCTGGTGGGTCAGGGGCTGCGAAATTTCTGCCTCTAGCTCCCAAAAGGACAGTTGTACTTTTAAGCACAGCTGCCATCACCATCTGCCTGGAAGCAGTCATATGTCTGCATGGGAGAGGTCTGAGACAGATTTCAGCTTTGTCTGCGCTCACACAGCAGAGCAAAAAATTGGGCTTTGTACCACTAGATGGCAATCGCAGATCATTCGATAAATTACCCGATTGCTGCTAGGAGTTGCTGGACAGCGTCATTAATCTTCAATTCTGTTTTGCGGTACACCCAGCCACTTACCTGCTGCAAACCCCAGACCAGGTAAAGCAACTTTCGTCTCAGGTGAAGTCTGGATGAGATGACCCACCACCGAGGCTGTGCATGAGAACCTCTATGTTCCTGCAAAGCGATTTCAGTTTGGTTTTGAGTGGTTTTTAAAAGAGTCACCGCCGGATCGCATTGCTGTAATCTCTGCCTTTCTCTAGGGCTGACTGTCATGCTCTTTTATCAAATCTCTATTAGTTCTTACATTCACTCCAGACACTAACATTTTCTGTCTTTCCCTTGAACAGAGTAGCTTTATCTTGCCACCTTCCATGCAAATACCAGCTCTGATCACTTCACTTGGTTGTGTCTCAGACTGGTTCCATTTTAAGTAGAGTGAATAGGACCATCCAGATAATCAAATAAAGCTCTAATCTTCCTTCCAAGTCAACTCTTGGACCAAGTCTCCGGCTAATTCTGGTATAAAAAAGAAATCATTTCACTAGGTAAGCCCGCCAATTCCACTTTAAGTGCTCATAAAGATGGCTGGAGGAAGGCTGTTTCTTCTTCCTCCCCTTCTGTGGGATGGGTCCCAGGTCATTCTCCAGCTAGAACTGTTGCTCTTTAACTGATTCTCAGCATTTGTGGTCAGCCAAAGCAGAGGTAGCTAATGCCTAGGGCCAAGAAGGGGCGACATACTCCATTAGAAACACTTACTACACATTTAGAAGTTTCAAAACTAAATAACACCCTTAGTTAGATTTAATCTGCAACTACTTAGCATGTTTTTGTTTCTTAATGATACTATTGAAATAATTTCATTTGTCCACAATATTAAATTGATTTTTAGTGCTGAAACTGAAGTTTATTCAGAAAAGTGAATTAAGGCAGCACTCTGGCAGTGAGCAAATGCTTTAAACATGCTAATGGGCAAGTTCTGCTCTGAGCTGCACTGATGAAACCCTGTTGACTTAAATAATTCTGTTTCAGGGAACCAGAGACTATGTTTTGGTCTGAGCAGCTTAAGAGGTTTTCACGACAGGACTTCTCTCAACAAATATTGTTTTATCCAAATGCAGAATATTTTATGGAAGCAGAGCTTAGTTTAATTACTCTTGAAGTAATGGTGGGTCATGAAGTTCTGAACATTTTAAAAACACAGATTTTTGAGAAACGTAGATTTTCGTATCAGGAACAATAATCACCTTGTTTAACATAGTTTGACCTCTAGCTCTCTGATCGATTTTAAACCTGGGCTTTCTCAAACTTTCCCCCCCCACCCCCCTCACATATATTGACAATACTAATTTATCACAGGTTTTAAAATATAAAAAATAGCATGAAGTTACGCTATTTCTGCCTACTTATCTGCTCAAGCATGTGACAGGAGGCAGGAAAGCTGGCTTATCCTAAAGGGAGGTCTAACAGCTGTTCATTGTTCTGTTCCTGAGGTGCCTCTAGGGGACAGTTTGCCTACCCTTAGAGTGGTCTTTGAGACCAATTTAATATTATTTAAAAAGAGTCGGTTTGGGTCTTTTTGTTTTGTTTTGTTTTGGGTTTTTTTAAGGGAATTGCTTTAGTCAACTCCAAAATGCACTTGATACATAAAGGATTCTGTTTTTTTGCTGCATGATCTTAATCAGAAAGCTGTTCTCTGATGTTCAACATATCCTTCTGGTAGACCTTCCACTCCCTTCCTCCCTAGAAAATTTTATTTATTCAATAATATATGCTTGGGTAGAATTTAAACTCATATATGTACAGGAATTAAGGCAGCAAAGGTGCAAAAAGATTTCTACAATCCTCAAACATTTGCCTGAAGAGTCAAACTTGCATGAGCATAGATTTTGTCAAGTGTTTTTCAGTGTCAGTGACACTAACCCTAAGGTGGAAGAAGGTAGAGGTGTCATGATCAAGTATTTCTAAAAGAACAGAATTCCCTTTACTAATATTTCTCAATACTTTGAATTTCCTCTTTTAATCACTTAAAAAGTTTCAATGACCATTTTGATCATTTTAGAAATACTCCTGTGTTGCATGGCCCACTTGTTGTCCATAGTCTTTGAGTGGACTATGTCAGTGCAGAGAAGTAGATGGCTCCAGAGAACAGCAGAGAGGGAAATTATCCAAGTAATTTAAGTACATGCTTCTTTCCACTCACTAGGAAATTTAAGGTCCCTATGAGGATAATTAGTTCATTAAAAAAAACCACAAAAAAACCAAACAAACCCGCCCCCCCAAACCAGTTACTATCTCTTCCATTGAGCAGCATGTAATAAATCCTTCAAGATCTAATCTGCTCTTTCCTAAGTAGGGACACATGGTATATCCTGATTGTGTCATTCTGCCTTTTCCTGAAAAAGCTCTGAACAAAGCAGGATTTGATTAAAAAGAAAATGGAAGATACAGTGGTTTTGTCAACTTGTTGTCTTGACAAGATTAAGATATGCTTAGAAATCACATTTTCAAGAATAAAGAGACAAAGTCTTATTAAAAGGAAAGTTCTTCAGAGCTTTCTCTACGGTGAGGTTTCTGGACACTAGTAGACTGTGGATTTACAAACAGTGCTTTCATTTTTGCATTTAACACCACTTCCTCACTTGTATCTAAGTAAGCCTGTGGTGGCCCTGCTGAAGTTTTAGCAATGGCAGGTCAGAAAGCCTGGCAAAACTAATGAATGCTACTTGAATGTTATTTATTCTCTGTGTGACCTGACAGTACACAAAACACAGGTTGAATGGAGATACGAGTATCCACGTGTAGTGATGTACAAATACCCTTAAATGATTCATTTCTGGATCCTGAAAAAGGAGTCTGTGGACACCACTGACCATATTTTATATGAAGTATTATCAAAATAAAATGTGCACTCATTAATTGCACCTAAAATCCATAAAATAAAAAGATCCCCAAACTTCAAGATTTTAATACAAATTTTAGTTTTTAATTTTCCTACCTCACTCTGATTAGAGATGATGTATGTACAGCTGGCTCATTGGATCACTTATTCCCTGGGAACTCTTGTTCCCAAGGATTTGGCCTCATTCTGTGCATGCATGAATAAAATGAGATTTGGATTTAAACAGAATTGAAGCAGCTGCAATTGTTAACAGGAACCTTAAAAAACAGGGTCAGCTCTATTAGCTTTAAAGGATGAATTTGATCTTGAGGTTGATGACAGTGGGAAATCTCACTTTAATGTTGAAAGTCAGTGGTTAGAGTACTTTTTTGTTTTTTAATTAGGAGGTGTGTTATGTCCCATAATATTCATTTGGCTGACATTTAAAGCAAAACTTGCCGTTTTCTATAGCATGTCTCCTGTCTTCCTCTGCTACTATACTGCACCTAAGAACTAAGTTTCATTCCAATAAATATGTCCTTTGGTAAAATCTTTATCAACACATTTTTGAATTCTTTCCAGAAGCAAATGGACCAGAATTCAGGCCTAAGAATACATTATCAAAGAAAGATACGTGCAGTGCGTGGAAGTTTGTGAAAGAACAGTGATGGCAGGAAAACCAGTTGCCATCTCTCCTTCATTTCCAACAAATACAATTTATTATCTTTACACAACATTTTCTATCAAAACGTGCACAAGCAGTGGGTACTTCTTGTTTATTTTCCAATAAGTCTTTGCTTCAATGTCACTGCAACATACCTGGAATTAAAAGCTAGTTTGTGAAATGCACACATAGATCCATGAATTCCAGGGAACTACATCAGCATTTTAATCAAAGCAGAATGAAAAACAGCTCCTGCCCACACAGCCAGGATTATCAAGGATACTGTAACTTCGTTTTTCTAATTTATTCTGTAATCAAATATTTATCAGGCTTAACTGAAGATCAGAATGCTTTTTAAAAATGCATGGAAACAATTAATAACATATCTATGGCTAAGTCTGCACTTGGTGTTTGGTTCAGACTTGAGTCCATCATCTTCTGAATTTAGTAATTTCGCCTTTAACAGGCAATGACCTGTGTAGGAAGGCAGCAACTAACAGCTATGAGACAGGAAGGAATAGCTTCATAACAACATCTTCATGGTAGCTGGTTATATGACGCCCTTCTTTGCTGCTCCTTTTCCAGGTATGAGGAGCACTCCAGGTGGGATTTTCCACCACTGCCTGCTTAAATCAAATAGATTCATTACCAAAAAATACTTTAATAAGTATAATAAATAAATACTTTAATAAGCCAAACATACTTTTGAAAACATTCTTGAGTCCCTTTCCAAGCATCAGAGTGTCTTTCTTCTCTCCAAACCTTTCATTTTCCTTTCTTTGTACATCATTTTGGAAAACCTTTCCAGAGTCAAGAACCAAAACTTCACTATATCAAGAAGAGAGGACTCTGCCTGCATTTGAAATCAGCTCTGCATGTAGCTGTGGCACCGACACCCAACCTGTGAGATGTGGCTGTCAAGTACAGGTACGACCTGACGGCGTAAGCTAGTCTGCATACCCTGAAGTGGGGACCCAACACTGCGACAACAGAAATTAGTGGGGCATAATTAGTAGATTAAATGACCCAAGGAAAGAAACTATTTCTGTGTTATTTGGTCCAAGCAGAAATAAGTGCCAAACTTTTGTGCAACTATAATTCTCATGATTATCTTTTGTGTTTGGATAGAGCTACAGCTAAAATAAAATAGCCCATTCCTTCTCAGGCCACAAATCTCAGTTAATAGTACTAAAAGGAACTGCATTAGCTAGTCATTTTTAACTAAAAAGGCCATGGCAGCAACAATAAGTGGTTGAAAATTATTCTAAAATTAAAATACATATCCAGAGCTGGATTTCATTATTGCAGGTAATTAGTGCAATCAGTACAGCATGTGTGCAACAGACAATTCACAAATATCGGGTAATTTGATCTGCGATATCTTCTTTGATGAAAGCAGCTAGACAATATTTCAATTGATAGTTTCTGTCCTTGGCTTTGTTTTCTGTTCTGACATTTGGGAACCCGCCACTCCCTACAGTAACACTTTTTGTCTCAGATCAATACATATTTTGTGTCCCATGAAGACTGGCCTGTGTACAGTTACCTCTGCTGAATCCCCAAGGCAAAAATAGTCTTTTAACATAGCTTGAAAGTTAATATATACAACAGTCTTCTGATTGGCCAACACTGCCAATATAATATACAGAAAATCTCTCTAGGCAGAGTTATTGGTTTACCAGCACGAGCATCACTGCAACAGACTGTTGGCTCCTGGTATCATGGCCACTGCTGAGGTCTTACTGTGACTTTTAACAGAAGCCTTCCCTGTGAGGGGTGCAGAGCTGTGCCACTACTCAAACAAACCCCAGACAGACCAATTCACCAGGACTGATCAGATCTTGGGCTTCCTGGTGTGATGCTGTCAAGGTCCTGTCTCCTCTCTTTTCAAAGGTGATTTTTGTTCCAAGGCTGCATGCCACACCACTCCGCTGTGGCTATGAGTTTTTGCTGAATTTGGGGTATTTCCCTTGATTTATTGGAGCATACGCTTTTCGATCTGTATGCTTCCTCCTCTGATCTGCAGTGTGTCAGCCAAAAGAATGGGGGTCATGAAGACATAACAGGGGGTGCTTGATGCTCTCTGCACTTGAAAAAGTGCATATTTCTTCTTTGACCCTCCTTATGTGTGTTGCAGAAGGAAAAAACAAGAGCATGACAACTCTAGACACACAGTAGGATGAAACGCCGCTGCTCAGCATGCAGAAGGCTGCCCATGATTCAGAATAAACAGCGATTGCTGTCCCACAGCTGGACAGAAGAATACACTTCATTTTTTCTTTGCACCTCCAGTACAACTCTTGTGTCAGCAGACTGATGTCTTCATCAGCTCTTCCTCTGTGTTCTGTAGCAGCACAGCACTAATAGTCCAGAGGATTATTGCAATAATACTGTATTTAATAGAGAACTTTCTAATCCCTCTTGCTGATATTCTACTATGGAGATGAATGAGCCCTCTTGATTCTAAAGGAGCATTTTATTTTAAGTCTTACTTAAGACAAAAAAAAAAAAAAGGCAGAGCTAAGTAAAAGTAGTAATTTACTGCTGTTTATCTCAAAGTGACAAAGTTGCTCTCTCTTATCACTAGTGTTTAAAAATTTGAAACTGGAATTCTTCCCTCAAATACAAAATCTATCCCTGGACCTATACAACTCTTAAAAATACAGATCAAAAAAACCCCTATCAATCAGCTCTAACTGTTGACATACTTGTAAAATTACATTGCACTGTAGTTTTCTGTTCAGTATTTGCAACAGGCTGTCCTGCGAGGACAGAGCTGTCCCACACTGCCAGCGGAGCAGGTGAGATTTGGGGGTCCTTCTTCCCAGCCCCATTCTCTTCCATCCAAAAGCTGCCTTTTGGGAGGAGGCAAGCCAAATGGTGAGTTACTGTCCAACCCTAGGAGACATCATCTGTGTTCCTTGAGAGGCTGTGACGCAGCTGCTGACTTCTGTCTTCCGAGTCTCCTTTTTCTATCAGACTTAAAAGTCACAGTGGCATCTGTTTTCATTATAGAAATTATTGTTTGTTTGACTCCATGAAGGATCTGTTTTTCCTGTTCATTTTGTGGAAGACAATCTCACACTAAGTTAATGGACAGAGTAAAATCCTAAGATGAACGATGTTGATTGCAAGTGATCCAATAAAAATCAGTAACTAAAAAATCCTGTAATTTACACATTCAATAAAAGATTCATAGGTCCTGTTAATGTACAGTGTGTTAGAGAAACAGAGAAATCAGCACACTGAAAAGAAATTAGTTTTCAAACTATTTCATATGGCAAATTGTTATACTATTTAGGCCAGAGACAAAATTACAGCATCATCTTTGGGAATTAAGCCCACCTGATTTTTATTTGCAGTTTGGTAGTATAATTGGCAAAAGACAAAATAAAAAACTTGGAATGTTCAGTATTGGAACATTACAATCTCTTTTTTCATCTTGATAAATTTCCTAGGACAGATGTTGATCTGGGATGTAGTCATGCACACCCAGAGAATACGAACAACATACTCAAGTGGCACCATTGTACAAATCAGAGGGGTTTTTATTTTTTTTCTTTATCTAGCTTCAAATGTCACTGATCTTTAGTAGTTTTTAAGCATGTGAGCTCTTGCTATATTAAAAAGAATGATACTAATTTTTAGTGTATAATTATGAATATCCAAAAATACAAGATAATAGGTTGTAAGATAAAAGCCACAAAATGTACTAAGACAGTCCACCAGGGAATCATACTTACAAAAATCCTGTTCCCTTTGCTTTTCATCTTGGCTAGCATTCATCTTTCAACTCTTACCATCGGTTTAAATGAAGCCAGCCACAGTATGAATTACAACAAACAAAGGGAAAATTTGTGGAAATCGCTTCTGGTAGCATCAATTACTTCATGATTTCATCCAGAGAGTGATCAACAGCTGATGTGGGAACTGTACGGCACTCATTACAGAGGAAAAAGCAACTGGGAGAACTGCTCAGTCTGTTATATATGGTTAATTAATACTATCCATCACAGTCCCAAGTCAACAAAAACTTAAATAGGTTTTAAGGCCAGGAGGCATAACTGTAACCATCTAAAATGACTTTTCCCACAACACGGACTGCAGAAGCTGTTTGGTACCGTCCAAATCAAGCCAGCGCTGGGGGGTGAGCTGATGCACAGTCTAAGAAATGCATTTAGTCTTGGCTTTCAGACTGCAAATGACAGCAAATCTATTACAACCCAAAATCAATTGCATCAGCCATTAATCATCCTCACTGTAAAAACATGTGCCTTACCTCTACCATGATTTCTCATAGATTCAGTTTCTAGCCACTGCAGTTTTTATAACCCTACCTGAAAGATTAAAAGTCATCTATTATCAGAAAACTTTTCCCTCTGTAGGACATGGCCAGCTGTTTCTGACCCTCCGGGTGCCCCCTGCTCAGCTAAGGAAGTTCCCCAGACATAACTCCTGCAATGCTTTTCTGATCATATTCCAATTGCTCACATTTATTTTTATTTGAAATACAAACAGCAGAACCCAACCTAGTCTGCGAGGATTCTTCTGTTCTGAATGAGTTGATGATACCAGTTCTCTCCCTTCCTTCCTTCCTCCCTCAATATTTTCACGTCTATATATACAGCTGCGCCTTTGTCCATCCCTGTGCATTTCAGCTTCAGTGAGTAAAGCTGATGGACCTTAAGCATACGTTCAACCGTGCTCCTAAATATAACTCCACTTGAGCATACTTCCACAGTTAAGAACATGTCCAGCTACTTCGCTAAATTGGCCTAATGTACAGTGACTTCCAGCCTCCTCCACCTCTCCCACTACCTCTTCTTGCCTGTTTTAGAGCCTAACCGTAACGGGAGGTTTTTGATGGGATACCTTTATAGCCTAAACCTCAGTGGTACATCTCTGTCTAGATGTTATAACTTCCTTTTGGCATTAATTATTTTTTGTCTTTTTACATCCAGTATCTCTTAGATGAGAGAATGTGTGCATTTCAGAGTGCTGTCTATTTTAAAATAGATATCATTTATTTAGGAGAACAGTGGGCCTGTATATTTTGAAATGGAAATAGAATATGTGGCAATGAAGGGAAAGAGCTAGTAAAACAGACATTTCTAATATCAGGAACTGAAAAGGTTTTTTTTCCTCAGAACGGTTGCAATAGCAGTTAAATTCCATTACTTCCAATCTGCCAGCTGTGAGAGAGAAGTGCAATTTTAACAGGTGAATAAAAAAAACCCCAAGATAAAGCTCTGAAGGAAAAGCACAAAAGCCATTACAAAGATTTCAAAATGGAAAAAACCCACCCCAAATCTCTCAGCAAGCGACAGCTGTGGTTTTAATAGACTTCTCTTAAAACAAGATTTATATGCAAACTGCCTACAGAAAGTAAAAAAAAAAAAAAGGATGCTAATAACTTATAAGTGTTAAATGTTTTTATCGCAGACTCACAAAATGTTTATGGCAATGGGTGGAATATTATAACATACCATAAATGTCTCCACGATTGCTGCTCTGGCCTGGTGCTTCTACGAATGATCTGGTACAAGCACTGCAGCAGAGCTGTTGTCCTGCTGCCCACTCCTGCTCCACCTCTTCCCAACTCACTGGAGTCTATGAGCGTCTCATATGCCACCCCATCACAAACCAGTATTTTTTTCTACTACCACTGACAATATTCCTCATCTCCTAATGCATTCCCGTGACTTGAAAGAAAGTTTTGAGTGTGCTTGAAAAATGTTGTGTCAACGTTGAAGACTGTACCACCAGTGCATCTATAGGTCCAGGTGTGCCTCTGCCTGACAAAACTCCCCCCACTCAATGACAGGTCTTTTTCCATAGGTATCTCTGGTGAGCAATGTCAGTTCACACTGGCTGAAATTCAAGAACACTTGCTAAACATGAAAGAGGTGGGAGAGGATATTATATCCTCTAAATTCTGAGTTATGCAGGAGCCAGCCAGCCAAATGCAACACTTGGCCCGTAAACGAGTTACTTTGGAAACTCCTCTCTACTTTGTGTCCACCTCTTGCAGACAGTAGTGTAGAGAGCCTAGTAAAATTTCATTCTTCAGATGTCTGACAAGTAAGCTCTCACAATTTTTGTTTCAATGGGTTAAGGAGCCTTTCCAGGCTGCTTGCACCGCCTCTCTGCCTGACTACCCCCCCCGAGCAGAGCTGGCAGGGATAACGCGGGCTTGCACCTCTGCTGCTCTCAGCCACAGCCCAGTGTCTTCACTTCCAACGCTGTGCTGGTTTGTACCAAGCCACCCGCATGTGCGTGGAGCTGCTGAGTTGTGGGCAGGCTGTTATTATTGGGCTACTATTATTATTAAGCAGACAGACACGGATACATATGTTTATTTAAATAGTTAATGCATACTGACAGCATGCATGTAAATACATACAAGCATAGAGATACTGTGTTATAGATGCAATTTGTGCTGATGGATTTGCATTTATATGCACACACCTCTACAATGATGAAACAATGAATATAAGCTAAACGAGAAAATCAGATCAGTGTTTTTTTACATAAAATATCCACATTTCTGGACCTGCAGCTTCAACAGGCACATGCACAAGAAATTGTGCAATTCGGTCCTTCATTTATACAAAACTCTGGAGGGATTTCAGAGCCGTGCAGATGAGGTGCTGAGGGACATGGGGTAGTGGTGACTTGGCAGTGCTGGGTTAATGATTGGACTTGATGATCTTAGAGGTCTTTTCCAGCCAAGGCTATTCTATGATTCTATGATTCTAAATTGTAGGAGGCATTGCTTAGGAAAGCAGAGTTTGTGCAAGCAACACATTGCCTCAGCACCACAGCTTTAGTCATGCTGTTTAGAATTCAGTGGTAACAAAAGCTAAATTCTCCATCCAATATTAAATATAATGCTGCTTAAATGTGGAAAAGTAGTGCCAATTTCTTAAGCGACAGCTAAAGTGAAGCTCCATTTTTTCTTGTGACAGTTTTAGAAAATTGCCTGAAAGGTTCCAGTTTATTTATTTATTTATTTTTTACTCTTTATTTAGTAACTCTAACACTTAATCTTCCTTCACGTCCCTGCAGATCCAGCAAGGCACAGTGAGCTTTGTCCATCCCCATCTGCCTGGGGAACAGCTGGGAGGCTCCCAAACAGAGGCTCTCTCAGCCCTTTTAGTGCCAGAACAGGCTGTGGAATCCAGCCTGGCTTTTAAAAAAAAATTATTAGGTTTGGAAAAACTAAATCCGTAATATTTTTAATAACAAAAATTACTAAAGCATGTTCTCTGAAACACAGGCATGACACGAGTGCACGGCATCCCCACCAGCACGGCATTCCCACCTCTGCCGCTCGGGGTCGGACCCCCTTTCCAGCTGCGCTGGCGCCCCACCGAGCGGAGCGATGCATCCCATAACCGAGCTGAAAAGAGACAGAATCGGACGCCGTTTCCCGGTGTCTCGCCCGTGACACAGCGCAGCCGTCCAGCAGAACCTTTTGGAACCGTGACCGATGTAGGCTGCGGTTCCCATCCCTGTGGAAGAAGCCCAGCCCGTCCCGCTCCCCCCGGCAGCTCTCAGCCCCGCCGGCTGCCACCGAGAGCCCGGGCGGGCTGTGGCCGCGCCAGCCCCGCCAGCCCCGCTCCCCGCGGGGGCAGGGGGGGCATCTCCCCGCTCCTGGCGGCAGGACCGCGCTCACCCCTCCCGCTGCGCGAACCCGCTGCAAAAAGCCGGTGGTGGCTGCAGAAAACTGCGAGGATGACCCGAGCTCGGGGGGGAGGGAAGGAGCCTCTCGAGGCGTCCGCCCCCGCCGCGCCCTCCCGTCCCCTTCCCCGCTGCCCGGCGGCCCGGACGGGGCGTCCCTGCCGGCGGAGCATGCTCAGAGGCGGCGGGGGCGGGAGGGCCGGCCCGGGAGCGGGCGCGGGGGCGGGCAGAGCCGGCAGCCCGGGCGGGAGCCGCGGAGCGCGGAGCGGGTGCGGAGCGGGTGCCCCGCGCAAGGGTGCGCGCCGAGCCGCGGAGCGGTGAGCCCGAGGAGAGGAGCGCTGGGCGGGGAGCGCAAGCGAGGGGGCGCGGAGCGGGTGCCCCCGGCGGGGGCTGCGGGGCGGAGAGCCCGAGCGGGGCACACGCCGAGCGGCGGGGCGGGGGCGGCGGAGCGCGGGCCAGGGCGCGGGGCAGCGGCAGGGGTGGCGGCGGGGCGGGGGGGCAGCGGCCCCATGGGGCCGGGCGGCGGGGCGGCGCGGGCTGCTCGGCGTGTCCCGGCCGCCGCCGCCCCGCCGCCGGCGGGAGCCGCCAGCCATGGTGCGGGGCGGCCGGAGCCCGGTGCTGCCGGCGGCGGTGGCGGGTCCCCCCGGCGGGGCGCGGGATGCGGCGGGCGCCCCCGGGGCGGCGCAGGTGGCGGCGGGCAGCCTGCTGGCGCTGCTCATCCTCTGGACGCTCTTCGGGAACGTGCTGGTGTGCGCGGCCATCGTCCGCTACCGGCACCTGCGGAGCAAGGTCACCAACATCTTCATCGTGTCCCTGGCTGTCTCGGACCTGCTGGTGGCTCTGCTGGTCATGCCCTGGAAGGCAGTGGCTGAGGTGGCCGGGTACTGGCCCTTCGGGGCTTTCTGCAACGTCTGGGTGGCCTTTGATATCATGTGCTCCACGGCCTCCATCCTCAACCTCTGTGTGATCAGTGTGGACAGGTACTGGGCCATTTCCAGCCCGTTCCGCTACGAGAGGAAGATGACCCAGCGGCTGGCTCTGGTGATGATCGGCGTGGCGTGGGCTTTGTCTGTGCTTATCTCCTTCATCCCTGTCCAGCTCAACTGGCACAAAGGTGGGGATGTTGTTGCTGCTGGTGATATTGGAGATGGATTTGGTGCTGGCTGGGCAGCAGCAGGGGCTGTCACCACCTGGGCAGAAGACGTGGGCACCACATGGGTGGCACTGGCAGCAATGAGACCCTCTGATGGGACCTCTGGCAGCAATGATACCCTCACTGGACCGTCAGAGAGCTGCGACTCCAGCCTCAACAGGACTTATGCCATTTCTTCCTCATTGATCAGTTTTTATATCCCGGTGGCTATCATGATAGTCACCTACACTCGAATCTACCGCATTGCCCAAGTGCAGATTCGTCGGATCTCTTCCCTGGAGAGGGCAGCTGAGCACGCGCAGAGCTGCCGGAGCAGCCACATCGACTGCCACCATCACACAAGCCTCAAGTCCTCCATCAGGAAAGAGACCAAGGTGTTGAAGACTCTCTCCGTCATAATGGGCGTCTTTGTCTGCTGCTGGTTGCCATTCTTCATCTTGAACTGCATGGTTCCCTTCTGCGAGAGCCCACCCAGTGACCCCCATGCTGGCCTTCCCTGTGTCAGTGAGACCACCTTTAATATCTTCGTCTGGTTCGGTTGGGCCAATTCCTCTCTCAACCCCATCATCTATGCCTTCAATGCTGACTTTAGAAAGGTCTTCTCCAACCTCCTGGGATGTGGTCAGTTTTGCTCTAGTACTGCAGTGGAGACTGTTAATATAAGCAACGAGCTTATCTCTTACAACCAGGACACCCTTTTCCATAAGGAGATAGCGACTGCTTATGTTAACATGATCCCAAACGTGGTTGACTCTGAGGAAAATCGCGAGGACCCTTTTGACAGGATGACCCAGATCTTCCCTGACCATGAGATTGCCACTGACTCTGTCTGTGAGCTGGACTGTGAGGGGGAGATTTCTCTAGGCAAAATAACACCTTTCACTCCAAATGGTTTACATTAAATTGCATCTTGCCCTGGTCCGTTCTTCTTGGATGATACAACAAAATATGAGCACTGAGTGGAAAAACCTGCTTGATTTTGTGCTATAGTTTGGTCAGTCACTTCATGCTAAACTCACTTGTACGTACGTGTAGCACTTTGCAGGATGTAGGCACTGTCACGCAGAGGCTGGCAGCACAAACTTAACTCAGCACTTCCCCAGGCTGAGAGAGGACCAGGCAGTCGTGCTGATTAGCTGTGGTGAGGTGTTGTGGTATAATTACAGTCAGTTCATCTTTATAACGTGTTTGCAAATGAAAGGTGCCATTGTCAGTGCTAAGTATTACAACTTCTAAAATCAGGGACAGATGTGGCTGGTATAGACGTTCAATAGAAAAAAAAAAATAAGCTGTTTGTTCAGATCTCATGTTTCTTTTTTTCTGTTGTTTTTTGGTTGATTGGTTGGGGTTTTTTTGTTGCTGTTGGTTTTTTTAAAGATATAAATAGTGAGGTGGTGATTTGGATGATTATTTAAATGTGTGTTTCTGCCAAAACA
The DNA here is from genome assembly GCA_028020825.1 of Podargus strigoides. Taxonomy (NCBI): domain Eukaryota; kingdom Metazoa; phylum Chordata; class Aves; order Caprimulgiformes; family Podargidae; genus Podargus; species Podargus strigoides. Next base: position 14,129,123 of record CM051621.1, read on the forward strand.
GTTTGTGTGAAATCCATGTTCTCCTAGGCGGCATTGTTGCCTGTGATACCCTTGCCATGTTCCCAGATGAATAAATAAAAGTTACATTGATCAAGGGGTTATTATCTTTCATTTATCACCCTGAAAGGTTCACAACAAGTATTCAAACTTTAACATTTCTATTTGAATGGTTAGAATGACTAACAGCTAAACCCTATTATTTTAAAAGCAAAATGGTCTGTATAGAAAACACAATTTTCGAATAAAAGCAAGGCTCATAGGAATGATTGACTTAAATGAACTCTTTTATATGTCTCTACTTACAGCCAGATATATGCCTATTTTTATTTAGCATTATAACTGATGCTATCCCTCTCTACAGCTAAGAATAGCAAGTATACATACCTACAAGCCATTAAAACTTCCCACTTAATTCTATACTTGAACTTACTTTTTAAAGATGCTATTGATGAGAAGAGTTTGGTGACAGAATTAGGAGCTGAATGTGTCTAAAAACAATAATTATGTTTGAAAGTGATGTTATTAATCAGCATTCCCCAGTGTAGACATGAGAGAACTCATTCAAACCAAGAGAAGAAAAAAAATGGTGTTGATGTGTTTTTGTAGTTATTTACTTATTATCTGGAACTTAAATATACTTTAAATGCTTTGACTCTACAAAAAGGTTTTAAAGCAGTCTTTAAAGTTGTAAAAGAGTATTTTAAGCTCTGCTTCTATTGAAACATTGACATCAAGTGGGACATTTTATTTAGAAACTTTTGTAAGCTTTCAGCTCGGAAATTGAAAGTGATCTTATCTCCACGACAAATGATCAAAGGTAGTAAAAACAATGCCAATATTTATGTCAAGTTTTGGCTCAGAAAGTGAACAATGTTTGAATTCATTTACCCTTTGAAAATACCTGTGCCACGATCTGAGCAAACTCAAATGGAATCGTAGTGCGGATTCAGTAGCACTCCCTCCTGATGGCCCTGACCTGGGGTGTCCCCCCCCATCCTGCCTAACTGGGAACTAGAGGCCCTTATATGATGTATGGGGGAAAAGTAAGATCTGCACTAGGCAGCATGCTTCAGGGGAAGTCATTAAGCAGTTGCTGGGATTGGTGAATGTTACGCGTTTAGGATTGAGCCTTTTTGGAAGTCACGCCCCTAATACTGGTTTGGGGATTGTCATACCTCCCCTTGGGATATGGGGTGGAAGAAGAGTGGGAGGAATATGAATGAAATTCCTTTGTGATTGCCTCTGCTGCAGTCTGGTTTTGTCTGCAAGCAACGTTTTGTGTGTGCTATTTTTGATATTAATTGGTTATATTGTCATTTTGGATTATCTTTTCAACTGCTTGTCACTGAAGATTGACATCTACCTGAGCGTTTTCTTTGCTACTGATATGAAATCTCAGTGTAATATCCCTTTACAGCTGTCCCCAGAAAAGGGTTCTGTGACTGTGTCTTAGGAAAGCTTGAAAAACAGAAATCTCATGCCCAGAGCCAGGTTCAGCCTACTAATGGCTTGACACTGAGGGTGAGTATGTTGTTTGTCTACTAAAGCAATCGTATGCTGCCAGGAGTTAACCATAGTTCTAGCTCTGCTGGTTAGAGAAACTTGCCCTGAGTAAAATCATTTTCCCAAATAAAAACGAAGGAAACTGCTTTTGGTGGTGTGATGATGAATTATTCCAACGAGAATTTAGATTTTTGCATTTTCTAGTTACTGCTCAAGTTTTGAGGCTAGTACAGCATGTTAAACTTTCTGGATCTGTGCAAAAGGCCTATGATACATAGAGGCAAGAGGTGCAAGCAGCTGGTGCTGATTCCAGCTCCCAGGGCAACACCTATATTTTGTCCAATTTTGTCCGTATTATATCAGAAAAAGCCCAGGGAAGTGGGGAAGGGAAAACGTGATCTCTTCATTAGCACCTGCGTGGCAGCAGGCTTGGCAGTCTGATGCTGCGTGTTACACCCTGCTCCAGCAGCAGTACAGAGCAGCAGAACAGTTTCAGTAGTAACAGCGAGGAGGGAGTTCCCCCACCTCCCCAAGAAGCCTTTCCTGTTCAAAATAATCCCTGTGCTGGTGGTGCAACAGTTCCCTCAGATCCAGTTCCCTGTAGGTGTGGTGGAGGGGTAGATGTATATAAGAAGATGCTGGTGCAGCCCCTTGACAGGTGTTTTTCTCCTCATCGAGGCTTTACCTCGACATCTCCATCAGTGAGTTTATATAACAACTTTGCATAGAATATTAGAAACAGGCTTATTTTGTCTCTGACCTGAAGGAAGGCAGATTTTAACTTGCCCTTAGAATTTGGGAGCATAATTAGGACAGTACAGAAAACTGGCCAAACTGCCACTTTTCATTACTAATTTTTACTGTGTGACTTCAGCTGGTAAATGATTTCTGATGGTGTCTCTACGATGTAATCTCTTCCTTTGTAATATGTACCTGTCAGGGGGCTCCATCCTTTGCAACCCAGGAGCATCAGAAAGGGAACATACCTGCTTCGAAAGACAGAGAGAAGGTACATTTTTGCTAGAAGCACAGGACCTGAAAGAAAACCTTTTTTTTCTTTTTTTGTCTTATAACCTAGGGACAATTTGTTGCTAGTGTATTCAGAATTAGTAAGATAAACTTTTTAAAGAAATGTGTATCTTGCCTCGAACTATAAAAAGGAGCAGACTGTTTTAATGCAAACATCCCCAAAAAGGCTTTTTAAACTGGTTTCTCTCAGATGAAACTGCTGCCCTACTTTTTGAATGGTTTCCCTATTAAGGACTAATGCATCTGCCTAGACGTAGAGCAGAGTTCACTGGAAGTGCAAGTAGGTTTTTATAATCCTCATATCCTGGTAGTGTCACTCTGGAACTCATCTGTGCCAATGGTTTCGTGCCTCCTATCAACATGTTTTCTTCTGTGAAAGTCACCTTGCTCCTGTCATGCGTTTTAGTCCCTAATTAAGCATGATCACTTATTGCTAGCTCAAGTTTTTTTGTGGTTCGTTTGGTCTTTTTTTTTCTTTTTTTTTGTCTTTTGTACTTGAATGATTTGAATATGCAGTGCAATTTGGCTTTAAGTCATCGTTACTTAGTCTAGTCCTGAGTGATGGCTGATCTTCAAGGTCCCAGATTATTTTCAGTTTCTATTTTGTGTTATTGTTTAGAAATCTTGCCTTGCAATATGTGTCACTGTTAAATTACCTCTGAGACAGCCAAATCTTCTGTTACACGTTATTCTGTTAGTCCTGAATAACTCCATACCAAAGGAGGGTCAGTATATCAGTAGTCTGTATGTTTTTCTGTCTGAGTTAACTAATGACAGAGGAGTTTATTTTAGTGAAAGAACAGAACATGTGAAGGTATCTTAGTTCATTTTTAAAAAGCTGGGACACAGAGGACATGCAAGTACAGTGTTTTATGTAAAATGCTGCAAACGCCATGAAGACCCTTTCACTATTCAAACCCTCAAAGAGCTTTTAACAGCACTGGCTTTAACAAGGAGTGGTGGGTTGCATAGTATTGTGTTTTGTTTGGTTTTTTTCCAAGCTAAAGACGTATTGATGACTCTCAGAGGTGAACAGAAACAAAACATTTTTCAAAGGGAGACAAATTACTGCAATAATTTTTGGTAAGTTTGGTACTTTGTCCCTTTGCTTTCATTGTGTTTTTACTTTCGCTAGCCACATCTGGTGTGTCTCTGCAGGGAGGCTCCCTACTAACTCCTGTATTTTTGTAACATGTAACAAAATAAGGCTTCAAAAGTAGGAAGGCTTCTTGCAGAAATAACGCTAAGTACAATCTTACACCATTTGGGAGTCAATCATGTATAAACTTGTCATTCAAGAGACTGACAAGACTGGAGGCAGTGTCCAGAACGTGCATCAGACTGGAGGTCTGAGAGGTCACAAGTCCTTCAGCTGGTTCTGTGTGCCAAAATTGCCACTCTTAACAAGGAGGACATTTTCATCACTGTCATGCAGAAGGCAGGGTATACACCTATGTCAGTGTTAATAATTATGCAGAGATTTTTCTTTCCTCTGAGGCCATCTTTGCTACTGTTTAATTGAATTCATCAGATCTTCAAAATTACTCGGTGCCTATTTAAATCAGTAGAAGACCCCAGTGATGGATGTGGGCTTGGGTCACAGAGCAATGCAATTATTTCTCCTGTCTTCTTATGAGTATTACTGCTGGTATTCTCTGCTAGTGGATGACGATGTGTTAAAGTTGGCATGCTGAACAAAATATTTCACCAGGTGATATGCAGAAGTAATTTTTTTATTCAGATTTACTTACTTGTTTTCAAACTTCAGAAGAGTTTCCAAACTTTCCAGGAGCTTCTCAAAGTCCACACAGAGCATCTCCACTTCGGTCGTATCTCAGATCAGCAACAGTTGGTTGCATGACATTTTTAGTGCCCTGATAACTATATAATGCACTATGATTTTATGAACAGAATTGTGCCTCTGTAAATTTAAGATGATGTTTTCAAAAGTGAAGGTGTACTTTTGGTCTAAAAGCACAGATGTGCACAAAAATAAATACCTATAAGTGAGGATATTTCCATTATTAATGGGTCACCAAAGATGTGCCTCTTTCTTCAGCCTTTTGTTTATTGTAGCAGTGGTAAGATTGCAGTGATCAATAATGGGATTAGGGGTGTAAAGAGTGGAAATACAAACAATATTATCATCTGAAGCAGATGATGGATTGTTTCTTTCAGGTAGCCTGCTGGCTCTCCCAGGATAGTTTAGTATAACAGAAAATTTACAAGAGCATTTTATCTTGTTATATGTCTAAATCCATTCTCAGTTGTGACAGGAGATAATGTTCAGTAAGATTTATAGGGGACAGATAGCTGTTTAAGGAGGCTAAACATTTTTATGGACTTAATTTATATCACAGTCACATTTCTGAGGTTTGCAAAATGCAATACAGAAACTATAGAAAAAATAATTAAAAATTCCAGTCCATGAAAAAAATTCTTCCTTTGATTTATTCCCTACTGTTAACAACAAACATGTTTGTATCTTGTACTGCACTCTCATTGTTGCCTGAAGAAGCTGGAATGCTCTGAACCTGCTACTGGTAACTTGCGGATTCATGTTAGGAGGAAGGTCTGAAGGCAGCAATGTGTACAGATAGGTTCAGTTTGCATGAAATAGGGCTAGTGTGAGCCAGCCCGTGCAGGGGACTGCGTGGCAGTGAGCCATTCCTGCAATGTGCAAACACCTCAGCCTCAACCACAAACGCTGAATCCCTAGACCTTGCCTGCGTGGTAGACCACTTGCTCCCAAGGTGGATGCTCATAATCTGCATGTAATGCTCAGTAAATATGAGCTTTTTAACAACTGCTCTGACTTTTGTTTACTGCATGAAAGAGAAACCAGACTTCTCTTTTTTGAGGTTATGCCTTGAAAAAAGTGATTGCAAATGACATGTGGTTGGTGTAGCCTCTCCAGTTTAGCTGTTGCCTGGCTGATGCTTGAACGGATGTGGCTACGAAAGCTGCTTGGGGTTTCAGTATCTCAGCTGCACTTATGTTGTAGTTTAGGGGCCTGATATTGAGTGGAAGAAATCATAAATTCATATAGTTTTTCCAGAGCCCCTGAGGAGCACTGCAAAACACATTCTGGTGGTTGCATAGCAGAGATGAGCCTCGACCTAAACTTGGTTGCTTCTGAGGACATCCGGGAAGTCTGGTCTGCAGTTTGCCTGCTGCAGTTTTGAAAATGTACCATGAGTAAAATATTAACAAGGAAGTTCAGTATGCCCTCTTTTACCCTCTGACCTCATTTTTCCAATCTGAAAGGTTTTTAGTAAGATTGAAAATCTACATTTCTAGCCTTTGGCCTTGACCTTTTGCTTTCTCCGCGAACTTTATATAATTAGTCTCCTTTGGTGAACAGAAGCTCCTGGCATGGAGTTAGCTGCTTGAGTACCTCATCGTCACCAAATCTGGAACTACCTCAAGCTACACTTAAATCACATTATGTCTTGAGCCCAAAGGGAGTCTTTTAGATCTTTTTTTGTTTGGTTCTTTTTTCCTAAGCAACAACATTTCCCTCCTCAACACAAGATTATTCACTAGAAACATAATTTAGAGGACAAGCGTAAATAGACTTTTTTTAAAGCTCTTAGGGATTTTGCTTGATTATACAAAATGAGAATGGATCAGTATTAGGCATAGAGATAAACAGAGTTTTTTTCTACAAGAGGTTTAATTTTTGGCTTTTTATAGAAATAAAAGCTGGATGTTTTCATTGTGAAGAGTATATGCATTTGATTTTATACACTTACGTGCGTACATGTTTTCTTTTATATATATGTATATACACACAAATATATTTCATCATATTTACAGGGTAATTACATATATTTCTCTCTCTATAAATACAAATTATGCAAATTCATCCAGAAGGAAGCTAGTCAGATCTTAACTTTTTACTATTATTCTTTCATTACGACAGTCAAATACAAGTACACAATCTTCCCAGATGTTCAAAAGGTGTTTTTGCTGTTTAGAGTAGAGAATCTTTGATAATCCAAACTTGAATTATACAGTGAGAGGGAGTGTACAAAATTCTCTCTCTCAACTATTTTATATTCAAAGCATTTTTATAATGGTTTGCTAATTGATTGAGGCAGATAACAGAAGAGATGATTTAGAAGTACCTCTTGGATGTCTCTCAACAACAGACTTTAAACAACGGCTTTTATCTTTCCTGTTTGGTGAAACAGAGGTGCAGACTTCTTGATAGCATGCAAAGAGTTTCTGCTTCATCAGAAGCTAAAATGTATTGCATAACTTTTCAAAACATCCAATTTAGGTAACATAGTGTCTGAATTTTAAATGCCATCTTAGATAGTAGTCTTTTCTGTATTAAAAAACTACTTTGATAATTGAAATAATGTCCTTCTCTTAAAAATAATATTTACATAGGGTTGGAGTGTCATAGGTCAAATGGAATAGAAAAGTGCAAATTGGAGGAGCAGCTCAGAAGCACTGAACAAAGTAGGCAAGATTGAATGTCCTGGCAATAGCAGAGCTATGTCTCAGGACAGGGAAGAAAATAGTTTGGTAGGAAGCAGGGAGAGAATTTTAGGGAGGAATGAGAGAAACCAGCTGAGGGACCAAGAAGCCATAAATTTGGTGGCAGTTGAAGAAGGCAAGGGACCCGGAGGAATCAATATGGTCCCAAGTGTCTGAGGCAGGGGTGGTAACAGAAGTCAGTAGGTTTCGGAGTGAGTGGGCATAAGGGAACTGGAAGGAGTCAGGGTAGGGTCTGGGCAGTGAGCGCTCCTAAGGTCTTGTGGGGCTCTGGGAGGCCATACAGAGATAGGTGAGAATGGACAACTCACCTACCCATTCCCCTCCCAGGATCCACAGACTCTCCGGCTGTGTGCAATCCCCTCCTACCACTTCTGGATAACTTCAATATTGCCACTTCATTTTTTATTAAACAGGTACGACTCAAGTGTCGGTCTACTTTGCAGCAGATGAACAGCTGTCGTATTTCTTCCATTGTGTTAAAGCTTGGAAAAGAACTTCCATGCAACACACTACATCATCCTGCAAGGAATACTTAGTCAAGGAGTGGGGAGCAAAGAGGGCTTTGAGATCATCTTCCTGCTGTGCTGTGTAGTGCTGTTTTTGCTGTGTGAAGATAGGGCATTTTACAGATTTGTCCTAGTTCTGCTGGACTGCTAGAAGCAAGTCTGTCTGCCAGAAACTTTCTGAAGGTGCCTAGTTCCATTTGAAATCTCTGGTAGAATGGCCTTCAGTCTTTCAGTACTATGATTTCTTTAATCTGTGCAAATCAGGTATTGAACATAGTCAAAATCTGCTGCTATATATTGAATGCATATATTCATTGTGAAAAGCCAATCTCCTGTGGTGACCTGTAATGTGACATTATGGAGTTGACTCTTAGTGACTCAAGCCCAAATCTGCCAATGTGCAAGTACAAAAGATGCGGGGGTTCTGCTTTCTGTTAAATACAAGTATTAGCAATACTTTTTCAAATACAAGGGTACCAATTTCTACTATGTGTTTGCCTATTGAGTACAGATACTTCAATACAGGGATGTGACAGTTGGAAATGAGCTTCAGAGACAGAAAGCTTAACTTCATAAATAAATATTTACGTATCATGTAATATCTAACAGGAAAATATTCAGTTCTATACTATACAAGATTTACATCTTTGCAGAATGCTTCTCTTCTTTTTTTAACCTTTTAGTGGCTTCTGTCAGGATATCCAGGTGATGGTAACAGCCTGCAGAGATCTGCAGAGTAAAATCCAACATTTAAATGTTTTGCTTATGTACTGTTTGGATGAGAAGTGATAATATCTTTGCTTGAACATATTCACTGTGTTAGCACAAAGACCTGCACCAGGTAAAGCTCCGCATCTCATACCTGCACTCCCTCTGGTTCTATGCATACCACAGCCTTGGCCCAATGGTGCTCCAGGTTTGAGAAGGGGAAACAGTGCCCTTGGTCACACTGTAGCTCAGCAGCTCTCCTTGGAGGTTGCAAAAGCTTAATCTCTGTTTTCAGCAGGCTCTCTAACCACTAGGCTATGATACACATTGCAAATACTTTCCTTACTGGCTACGTTTCTGAGTCAGGCTAAGTGACAGGCTCTGAGTGCGCTCACTACATCAAGCAAGTGGCAGCAGTGCAGGAATACCCAGTTTCCAGGTGCCATCCCTCCACAGTTGGTGGTAGGGTGTCTCACCAAAAATGAAGACCAGTGGGGTGTATGTGATGGCACGGCTTTAGGCACTTGAAGATGATACTGGCTTAAAAATCAGCTGGGCGTGGAAGTGGGGATTTTTTGAAGACTCTTGTCCTAAACTTAGGCACCTGAATTCCACGTAAATGGAAATATAAGCATTTTAATACCTTCTACGTTACAGATGTATTTACTTAAGTATGCCTGTACGTTTTGCAATAGATCTGGATCCCAGCCGGACGGTCTTTGAAATGCAACATAAAAGTGTGTAAACTGAATGACTTTGCAAGCACAGATTAAGCAGGATCACCCCTTCTTCCTTGTGAGCATCACCTGGTTCAGCGTCTGCTTTATATTCTCTCACTGTGACCTGAAGAAAACCCCTGGCCCCCCATACTACTGCATCCATTCATGTACAGGGACTATTAAAACACCCCAGGGCAGGATTTTGCAGGACTGGGACCAGTGGATGTAAAACGAGGACCATCCTGTGCGATGTGCCCTTCAGCTCGGGCTGTCTGGAGAACGGCTTGTGCTACATCTATGCCTCTTTGCACATTCAGGCAGCCTCAGGGAGGCTAAAAGATGCCCTTAACTTCACATTTCTGGGTTGAGAGCTTTATTTTGTGTCTCAAAGAGGCACAGTTGACTTCCAGTTGCTTTTTTAGAAGATGATATGCTTCAGTGCCTTGTGTATAAAAGCAAATGTGATGAATTCAGTGATGGCAGCAATACAAACTTTATAACTTTAATCTACTAGGACAGATCATTCAGTGGTGAAGATGATTTCAAAGAGATGACTTTGCCATTCTAAAATTGTCTTTCTTGTTGTCTCTCCTCTCCTTAATTTCCTGGCATATTAGCTGGAGCACTGGAGAAAGTTGTTTGCTACAGGAGGAAAAGTTATTTTCTATTTGGTTTGATATAATAAATTGTCCTAAAAGTGTCTGATAGTCTCCTTAGGGAGCTGTTAATCAATAGCTGGAGGAAACCTACTTTCCAGATTTTTCCTCTAGCCAAGATCTCAGCTTTCTTCTTTCTGGGCTCCCTTTGTCTTTCCAAGATGACTGCCTCTTTTTGGGAACCCTGCTTTTCTGCACCACCTTTGCTTACCAGGACCCCAGGCACCACACAGTCTATCTGCAGAAGCACATTTTGTGATCAGCCTCCTAATTGGTGACTGCTCATACCTCTTTATTACTGGAGGATTCAGGATGTGCCACTTCAGCCCAGGTTTTATCAAAATTTACCTGTCTATATTGATCAATGGATCAATGAAATCCATTGAGCAACCTATGCAAGACAGACTGTTGTACTCCCACTGCACAAAGTTCTTTCCATAAGAAGAAGTGGAGGAAGAGCACTGAAAAGCATCTTAAATGTCTCTTGTCAGACTTTTAACAAGCCCTAATGTGGGCATGGAAAAGTGTTAGATAAGTGTTAGATTTAACTTCTTCCACAGTTGAGAATGTTTATGTCCTATTTACTGGTCTAGTATTGAAGGTATTTGAAAATGACCCTGGAGCAGGGAGGGAAGTTGCTGAGATCTTCAGGAAGATATTGCACTGAAAACCCAGAAGAAAGGAACTGTCACACCTGGTAAGATGTGTGCACGGTTTGTCTAACCCTTTCAAATACTGCAGCTTAAAATGAAGGCATTTCCTTTTCTGTAGCTGTTCCTTGTTAAACTGTGCTTAAAACACTGGTGTCTGAGGCATGATACTTTGTACTCCATCCTTGATTTTTGTTGTCACTGACTGTTATAAATCTTGAGAAAACTATAATATTGTATGTTTAACTGATACGATGAACAGTCAAACTTCTGGGAACAAAAGCCCTTCTTCAGATCTGAAGTATTTTGCCTCTAGCTGATGAAGCAAAGTACATGTGCTTGAAAGTCTCTTTGATGTCATAGAGGATAATAAAAGATATTACAACCTGCTACAAATAGTGCTGTCCTTGTAGTCTTGACGAGCAGTAATCGCTCTGCAATTTTAAATAACTTTAGATATTACTGAGGATTGTGTAAATATCCAGCTTGGTCTTAGAAGTTCACTACAGTTCCAGTTTCAAATCTGATGTCAGTGTTTGAAAAATTGGTTCCTGTGATCATCTTTTGATTTGCTGAGTCTCTGTTTCATCTCATGCCTCCTTATTTCTTGTATCACATGGCAAAGAGAACAAAAACTCCCAGTCTAGTTTATTTATGAGCTTATATGCTTTTAAGGTAAATGGTTCCAAACTTTTCAGTTACACTTTACAGGGGAGTTGTTCATGACCCTTACAGTTCTTGTGCAGAACCTCTGCCCTACTACAGTTCTGCCTCCCTAGTTTATGTAAAGTAGCCACTGCAGGCCTGATTCAGAACTGAATTATGGCACTTTTACACCATCTTAATGCATGGTCTCAGTAAGAGCATGGGTGTAAATTTGCGATAGATTGATAGGAATCATTATTTGATAACAAAACAGCAGGAAGAAAAGCAAAAGAAAAAAAAAAAAGGGCAGGGAGCGTGGTTCAGATGAAGTTTGACTCACTGATGCAACTCAAAGAGATGTTTGATGGAGAATCGTCTTTTTCTTCCAGGTATTTTCAATCTCATGGAAAAGTTTTGAGAGTAACTCTTGCCCTGTGCAGATCTGGGAAAACATCTAAGTTATTTTTTAAATTATACATCTGAGGAGTGGCAGGCCTGATAAAAGAAACTGACTCAAGTTTTACTTAACATTCCCATACATCATTAACTATTTGAGTCAGTGCTGTGCAGATAACATGGCATTAAAAAATCTTCTTCAGCCAGTGTTCTTTCCTTGCCTGGAGGATTATAGCTACTTTCATGTGCAGGGTTTAGTAGGGGGAAAAAAAAAAGAGTATTAGGCTGAGGAAGCAACTCAAATGTTTTTAAGTGACAGAATGTGCTGTAGACAGTGTCGTATGGGAGCCCCAGTCCTGCATTTGTGGGTGTGTGAGTGGTAGTAATGGCAGGAGCCATATGTGTATGGCAGGAGCGAAGGAGTGGGGCTGCATGTAAAGGCCAACTGTTGTTTTTCTTCCCACAATTAAAAAGCAGAAGCCTATTTATTTCAGTGTTAAAATTTGGAGGTAACTACAACAAAGGAGTAAGGGACGCATCCTGCACTAGTAGGAGTAACTGAGTAGTTTTGTAACTGCGTGGGTTTGTCATTTTTATATCATTCTTAGGACAAATCTGATTCTAAAGCTGATGATGTATAATGAAAGCAGACTTGTCATGCATTGACAGATTTTGAAGTGCAGCTGACAGCCAAGATCTGATGAGTGTAGAAGTTCACTAAGTTTGATTCTCCCCCTTTGCAACCTAAAACAGCTCAGACTCCAAACAAGAAATTGAAATGTGTGGATTCAAGTCAAAATATTTCACTCAGATGCATTTAAAGTAATTTGTATTTCTCCAACTGATTGCCAAATTGTTAGGAAATTCTATCAGCAATATTTTATTTCCCCTAGCTCTTTTCCTCGCCCACAAAAAACCTAAGTTAAAGACAAGGCTGCAAGGTGCAGTTTAACAGAATTATCATTACATTATCTGTAGAAAGCAAACAAACCCACATCCATATTAAGACTCTGCAACTTGTGCTACATAAACAATTCTGACATCAAATTTAGTATTGTGTTCATAAGATTTTCAGTGGCCAGCTCACCCAGCTACATTAAATCTGCCTTTGAAGATGCAGAGCCAACTTTGATAAATATAACAAAAATATGATCAGCTTCTGGCTATGAATTCTGTGGTGTTAATGTAGCTATTTACAGCCAGAGCTGCACATCTCATCTGAAAATCAGCTCTTCTGCACTGGCTCTGGCTGGGGTGGAGTTAATTTTTTTCATGGCAGCCTGTGTGGTCGTGTGTTTTAGGTTTGTGACTAAAGCAATGCAGATAGCACACTCGTGTTCTAGCTTTTGCTGAAGAGTGTTTGCACAGCATCAAGCACCTCTCACTCTGCCCTGCCACTGGGGATGTGCAAGAGCTTGGGAGGGGATGCAGCCGGGCAGATGGCCTGAACTAACCAAACTGATATTTCGTTCCATATAATGTCATGCTTACCAACAAACCAGAGAGGAGTGAGGTGAGGTAGGTTAGTCACATTTTGGTCAAGAACTGGCTGGACATCAGTCTACACAAGGGAGGGGGTGAGTGATTGCCTTTGCATCACTTGTTTTTAATTCCTTCCATCCTTTGCTTATTAAACTATTTTTATCTTGACTCATGAGTTTTTTCACTGTTGCTCTTCCTTTTCTCTCTCCCCATCCCACTAGGGGACAGTTTTATTTCTGCTTCTAGATCATTGCATGACCTGTTAGTGTAAAATCATCCCAGTGCCTCATCGACTTCAGTGTAAGGTCACCAAAACCAACACTGTCCTCATGGGCCTTGTTTATTTCACTGTGCTGACCAGTGTAACCTTTTACTGTGGATGCTTTTAAAGACAAAGCAGAGGAAAAGATGAAGTTTTTGCTTACAAAACTGAGAAAAAGTTACAATGAAAGCAGTAGCAATAGGAGACAATTACAGTATACCTTTGCTGACAGACACAGGCTGTTAAAAATTAAAGAAGAAAGCTGAAAGGAAATCCATTAGGGCTGGACTGGAGCTGCAATTGCAGCTGGGTGGAACGGTCCCAAGCCTAGGCAGCTCTTTGGCATCAGTGGGGCTTGCAGGACTACCCTCCACCCCCATGCCCGGGCACAGGCAGCTCAGATGGGGGCAGGCAGGGCACATGGTCTCCAACCATGAGCTGCTGGGACTTGTTCCCTGTGGGTTCTTTGTGGGCAATAATGGTGCCTGCCACTTTCCTGCTTATACCACAGGATAGCTAACGTTAGCCCAGTGGCCTGCCAGACCTGGAAACTTGCCTTAAAAAGAGAAAAAAAAAAAAGAGAAGGGGAAGAGCTGATGGCTGCCTGGTGCCTTCTGTAGGTGGAAACAGCAAGATGAAGGTCGACTGATTTGAAGAATTTGCTGTTTGCATGGATGATACGATGAAATTCAATTTTTTGAATATGCCCCAAATTTATGGGTGATTATTATGTCTATAATGATGCAGACATTTGTCTGAGTATTACCTTCAATCATGCACTGAGAGATGCTTATGCCAGTGGAATTACCATTACTGTTATAAAAAGTAATCTTTTATCTTTTTCTTCCAGCAACTTACCACTCTGTTAAGCTACATTTGTTCTTATTTAGAAGCTATTTTTCAGATACCCAAAAAGCAGACAAATTTCCAGGTAATGCTTGTCTTTCTGGTTTTACTGATCACCTGATGATACCTTTGTGGTTCCCCTGCCTGTTGGTCACTCTGTAGCCATCAGTGTGGGTGAGTTTACAGAACAGTAGAGGAGGTAAAGTGCATGTGTTTTAGTGTAGTGCCAGGGGCAGAGGTGACCTGGTGTGAGCAGAGTTGGACATCCTATGCAATCACGCAGCTTCACAGTGAAGTGCAAACAGGGTAGACTACATGCACCTTATATATGTCTGGTAAATCCCACTCCAGTTATCAATAGAGCACTAAGAAGCATCCAGTCAGGATAGAAAAAACTCATTAGTTTTTCATTCATGCCAACTTTTTCAGGATTCTACAGAAAAGAAACAGTCATGTTCCATGGCAAGAACTTCTGAAAAAATGGAAGTGATTGTAGAATTTCACTCTCAAGTTGAGGTTTGCAAACACTCTTGAACAGAGAATCAGAGAACATAGGTTTGGGTTGGAAGGGACCTTAAAGCTCATCAAGTTCCAACCCCCCTGCCATGGGCAGGGACACCTCCCACTAGACCGAGTTGCTCAAAGCCCCATCTAACCTGGCCTTGAACACTTCCAGGGAGGGGGCAGCTTCTCTGGGCACCTTGTTCAAGTGTCTCACCACCCTCATGGTAAAGAATTTCTTCCTAATATCTAATCTAAATCTTCTACACTCTTTCAGTTTAAAGACATTGCCATTGCATTGGTCATTTTACAGGAACGCCATCACACTGACCTTGGTCCTGTGCCTGCAGGCGTGGCTAATGTTCAGGACAGCAAAGGGCTGTCTGTAGCTTGCAGGATCAGTATGATTCTTCTCCGTAATGTATCTTCAATGTAAATTAGTGATGTACCTGTAGAGAGTGAGGGTTGGTGAAGCAGTGTTGGAGGCAGGAGGGGGGAGTGGGAGAGGAGGCAAGAAACTAAGAAAGAAACTGATCAAGTAGTAATCAAAAATTAGTATTATTTTCCTTCAAAGAGAATAAAAGTAAACTCTCCCTCTGCGCAGTTAGCAAGGAAATATGTTAACAGTTATCACAGCTATGTGGAAAAGGGAGATTAACATGTTGTCTTTGAGTCTCTCAGATTCCTCCTGGGGCTCTGCACCCTTTTTTATCATTATAGCCACCCTTCTTTTATTCCGGTTAAGAATAAAATGCTCATTGGGCTTTTTACATTTATGTCAGAATGGTTCCTCTCCTTTTCTTCCATGATGGCAAATGCCTTGCCCGTATTCTCTGTTTTGCTCCCTGCTGCATATCTCACTGGCCTGACCTGTGCTTTGCAGCTCCTGAGCTAAGCAGAGCTGCAATTTGGAGTCTAGTGAAGAGCTCTTTCCACTCATGCTTGTCAAATTAAAAGTCATTTTTGGAGTGCTGAACTTGGGAACTTTGGCATTTACTTTCTCTCTTGTTTCTTCGCTAGTGCAAAATGAGCCATCTCCTACCACTTGACGATCACAAAGAATTAAGGCAACCGTTTTCTTTTAGGGATCTCAAGTACAGTATGAAAATCATGGTGAATGAAGGATGGCTCTTCTCGGCCTAAAAATGCAGCATTGTGCTTGAAGAGATGGCTTTGCCCCGTGGCTGGTCACTGGGGCATTGGCTGTTATTTTAGAAGGTACATGGAACTGTCTAAGAAAAGCAATTTTATTGTCGGTGGGCTTTGTTTCATACAGGAATCTGTGTAGCCAGTAGAAACTTTTTAGGGGTCAGCAAATAGGAAAGCATTGACAAGTGTGAACTTGGAAACCTTTTTCTTCTGTTTTCCTACTCCACATTTGGCAAAAATGTAACCAGAAAGTTGTGTAACATTTTACTGAGAGATAGGGATGCTAAACAAGCATTGTCCCCAAAAAGTGGGGAAATCAGACCTGTTACCAAGATGCATGAACTCATCACGGTTCTCTGCAGTGAGAAATGAGAAACTGCTCATCAGGAGCGGTCCTTGGCTTGTCCCAAGTCCCACACTCTGCCTGGGAAGTTTTTGGGAATCTGCGAGTTGCATGGGCCAAAAATAAGCCAGGGACCGTGTCCTGGTTCCCCAGGAACACAACCATGGGCCAGCCATGGCAGGCAGGCCATGAGTAACCCTGAGTCAGCTGGCAGATTCAGTCAAGGCAGCTGCCCCAAGCTGACTCACAGGTGTGTCCCATAGCACTGACATCAAGCTCATTATAAAAGGAGGGAGTTCAATGAGGGTGGAGTTCTTTTTCCTGGGTCTCCTCTTTCTTGGCCTTCTGCTCCTGCTGGTGATCCTAAGGACCAGGCTGAGCATAACCTTGTATTCTTTATGTTGGTGATTGTATTAGTTTTGTTATTTCATTAAATCTGTTTCCGCTTCAACCCACAGGTTTTTTCCCTTTTTCCCCTGATTCCCCCTCCCATCTGGGGATGGGGTATCAGGTGGTAGAAAAACTGCTACAGTTTAGCCCTGGGTACAGGCTAAAGGCAGACAGACCTCTATAATGATTTAATGCTGTAGACGACTGTAAGGTTAGAGTGCCCAGGTATGTTCCCTTTTGATTTACAGGCTCAGACTTAACCATCAGAGATCATAAGGAACACTACTATTTTTCGGATCATCTTGTCTCACCAAGATGGGTGCCATTACTCTGTGCACCTTCGGTTGCCACACCTGGTTCCCCAGCCTTCATGGGGTTTGCAGGGGGAGCATCTCTGAAAGCAGCAAGTGGCTGTTTGCCCCAGGAGTTTAAATATAACCTGCTACTCTCCCGGAGTGAAGAGAGATACAGAGTAAGGGAGATGTTTATCTCCTTTGCTGACTTGAATCTTCTCTGGAGTGATCTGAAGGGTAGTTTCTAATACACAATAAATTTTGCTTTAGTTTGTCATTTTAATAATGGTCTTGGGCCAAACTTCAGCATTTACCATATTTTACACTTTTTTTTTTTTAAGTGTGGGGAGTGTAATAATGTTGAATTTAATCCTGAAGGACAAGAGAATGATCCCAAAACTGACTTGTGCCGTATTATGTAGTAATAGGGTGTGCTTTGGGAGTTGAATTCAAATCTTTGTAGGTAAGAAGTTGTGGAACTTAATGCACATTGACTACATGCTATAAAATGTCTTATGAACTGATAGAAAAACATGTTTTTCTCTGGCAGCTATAATATTACAATTAAATTGGTTCTACATAGCTGTCTGTTACAGCTGATGTATCTTGGAAATGGAGGTATGAGTTTATTACAGGTGGTTCAGAGCCTGTGTGTATGTTTATCCAATGCATACCTTAATTTTTAAAAAGGCTTTAGCTGTGAAATACTTGAATGCTGGCTTTCCAGGAACTTGGGACCAGCACTCAGGACCAGGTTCCCAGAGTTTGGTGTGGGGCTGTGTGGAGTTAAATAGGGGTCAGGACTTAGTTGATTTACTCCCAGGAATACCAGTAAATAAATGGCTTCAGCCACTCCTGTCCTCCCAGATAAACTATTTACAAATAGTGCACACAGTCATCTGAAGCTGGAGCCCAAGACATGATCAGGGCCTGAAAGCACTTGTAAATAAGAAAATTTTACAATGACTAAATCTTCTACAACAAAATGCTATCTTTAATCTGCTTTAAGATTATAAGCACAGAATAAAAGATTTGATTTTTTTTCAATTTTGAAGTGACTTAAGCAAAACTTAAAAGTCATTTTCTGTGGCCGTAGAAGAGGGAAGGAAAAGGGATTGAGTTTTAAATACAGGTTTATTGGGCCTAATCCCACAAATTTCAACTCTATTAGCTAGACATGTCCACTTATTCTGAACTACTACACTCAAATATTTTACTTATTCTTATTTATTGGTGCTTAGTAAAAATCATAGTGATTGATAGAAAATGGATTTTGCTAGCTGTGAAAACAATCCGAATTATTCCATTGCTGAATGGTTTTAAAAGCACATTTAGATAAATGTCATAAGTAGGAGTGTTTTTTTTTTTTTCCTAAAAAGCACAAAACTGTGCACTGAATAGTCTGATAATCTGTGCTTATGGCAATAATTACCATTGCACTTTGATGTCTGCCTTTGACAGAATCAACAGAGACTGATTAAGAATCAACAGAAAGATCTAGGAAGCAAACAACTGGAGTCTAAATAAAGTCTATACTTATTTGAAGAAAGCAGCGCATGGAAACAATAATTTATATTTATACCATCTTTTCTGACTGGAAGGATCTGCAAACGTTGTACAAATTAAGTGTTTTTCAAAACATAAAACATGCTATTTGTACATTACCATCAGAAGAAACCATATATGTAGATTGGTTGTATGCTATGAATAGCAGTAATAACATTTATGCAGCATCTCTAGCCATGAAACAAGTACTAATTGAAGTAAATTGCAAAGGGGAAAAATGGAGTAATGGCTGTGTTTTCTTAATCATTGCCTTTCACACTGTTAGCTATGCTCGAAGATAAAACCTGGGTTAGCTGCCCCTAGAGTAGCATTAGGCAATGCGCTGAAGGTACAGGTATCTTGATTCTGCATGTATGTAAAATGAAATAATACAGAAATATTTACAAAAGGCACTTCTGATAATCTCTGCTGCTGACAAGTTGTGACAGCTAAAATCTTCTGCTGTGCTCTGTGCAGCTCTTGTGTTTCCACCTCCATCCCCTGCTTATGCCTGCCTGGGGGCTGCTGGAGTGCAGGAGAGGCTGGAGCCAGGCATCCCTTCTCCCAGCTCATGTCACTGGGGCTGGGCTGAAGGTGTCAGGTCATGGGGAAAGCTCCTGCTTGGATTGGAATGGGATGGGAGCTCCTATAGCATCTGTTCAAGCATGGGAATGGCTCTAGCTCATGTGAGATCTAGTGAGCAATAATCAGTGTGTCTCTGTGGGTTTTATCTTTTGATACCAACATGCATTTCAATATGAATCCCTGAAAAGGGGCTGTACCTCTTGAAGTGCTGGGGTCTGAACCCCGAGCCCTGAATTAAGGTTGACATATTGGTGGTTCCCATGGTCCTTTAAAAGGAGGGGATGAGTTTGCCTTTTGGCTTTCCTCCAAGGTGCGACCGGCCTTGTAAGGAAAGCCCTTGGGTAAACAAGCCCCAGGTGCCCTGCATTGGGTAAATGAGTGCCAGGTGCCCTGCTTTGGGCATAAAAGCTGGGACCACTTTCAGGAAGGGTGGACTGTCTGTCTGTGAGGTGGATGCACTTTGCAGAGTTTCCCTGTTGGGGAAGGACCTCCTGACTCTCCCTGCAACTGGGCCCTGGTCAGGTTTGGTGCTTGTGAATCTGGGCTTTGTGAGAACAACATGTGGCTTCCTCTCCCCTATGTTACCTGTCTATTGGCTTGGCTGTCTCCCATCTCTACCATGGGAGACTTCATTGCTTTGTTTGTCCCACTGATTGTTGGCCGTGCTGTATCGTTCCTGGGGTCACTGGGGTTGATGTCTGTTATGTGTGATCTGATTGACTTGTTTGTACCCCCAGCGATCACCCATATACTGACTTTCTTCTGTGCAATAGAATCTGGTTACTGGTTTGTTTTACTGCTGGCTGTGTCCTTTGTGCTCGGCCTAGTAATTGGCAAAACTCCTCTTCAGTTGTATGCTTGCTTACGCTTTGAATCATAGAATAGCCTTGGTTGGAAAAGACCTTGAAGATCATCAAGTCCAACCATTAACCCAGTGTTGCCAATTCACCACTACCCCATGTCCCTCAGCACTTCATCTACAGGTCTCTTAAATACCTCCAGGGGTGGGGACTTACTACACAATGAGGCAGTTTTAAGGAAAAAAAAAAAAAAAAGGCTCACTTTCACCTGGTGGGGCTCATCTTGGCTGCCCTATAGCCTCCCCAGGACACAGTTTGGGTAGCAGGTAGTAGGCAGGCTGCTGCCTTTGTGGATGTCTCTCAGTTCCTTGGCAAGCCTGTAAGTTTTTTTTCTCCTATGAGCATCCTTTATCATCAGGAGAGTTTCAGTATTTCACATCTCAGCATAAAATTTACATTTCTTCGTGGGAGTGTAAAAGACCAGGATTTTATTGCTATTATAGTGACATAAACCCAGGGCCAATGTATGCAAACTTACATAGACACAATATCAGTCAGAGTCTCATGAGAATTTAGATTATTTTTACTTTAGGAAAATACTATTTTTTTATCTTGTTGATCTAAAATTTAATTATGTGACCGTGGAAACAAAGCCCTGCATCCAGCCCTGATTTCAGCTGGGGAAATACTTTTGGTGGGAAGCAATATAACACTATAATTCACTTATCACCATGGTATCCAGATATTACTTACTTTTCTCAGTCTTCTTGCAAACTGTACACGTTTCTCAGCTATGCAGCCTGATATTCCTCACAAAAAGTGCTTAGAAATGTGATTCTGGCAACCCTGGTATCTTTGAAAAAAGAGTCAATATCATGATAGATAGGGAAAGAATAATTTAGATAGTTCATAAGTTCATTTCTCCTCTTGTCTCTCATATCTTTCTATTTAAAATTAATTTGTGTAACCTGTAAAATAGGAAGGTGATCATTAGATTACTGAGCAGCTGGACAGGAATTTGAGGCAGATTTGATCTCTGCATGAACCTTGTTGCAAAAAAACTGGCACTTGAGTTTACTTCCTTAAAGATCAGCTCAAACCATAATATTTTTAAATTATTTTGAATAATTTGAAGGAGATGGATTTCAAAATCTCTCTGCTTGCAGCACCAGGGCCAGACCTTTTCCCAGTGCTCAAAGGAGCCCTTGTTCAAAGGTGCTCATGGCCCAGCTCACCATACTCATTTCATGTCAAAATCTAACCACTTTTCTTATTGCTCCAATGCATTCCAAGGTCTCTTGAGCAGCCTGTCCTTTTGTTGGTCTCTGGTGTCAGTCTGTGAGCAGTGGATGAAGAGGGTGCAAGAAGTGGGACTGGGGCTCTGGGTGGGAGGGAACAATTTTAAAACTAGCCCTTATTTTTCTTATACTGGCAGAAGAATGGCTTTATAATTTATGAGCATTAAAACTCGGGGCACTGCCCTAATTTTAGGGGTACATTTCATTTCTCTGTTTTTGCTCTGCTATCAAAGTTGTTTGGAGTTTTTTTTCTGATGTTCATTGGTCATTCAGGTATTTTAGCAGCTGGCAAAGTGCCACTCCTGAGGGAAGATAGCTCTTAATATTCACCACATTCATCGACATGAGGTCTTTTTAGACTGCCCTCATAGGTAGAGAAGGATCCTATGGACAAGAGGATTTTACTGGCTGGTAGGTTGCTGTATAATAGAGATGCTGTAATAGGAGGTTGCTCTGCCTGTGATAGCTGACACCCCCCTGCTCTTCTCCCTTCCCTGGTATGCCCAGTGTTCACTGGTATTTCCAGGACTCTGCTTGATGCTCTTATTCCTCCTCTGGGCTGTGGATGCTGCCAGCATAGCCACTTCTCTCCCTCCAGCTGTAAGTGTTCATTCAAAGCCTGTTACAGAAGTACTTCTGAATGCCTAAAACCCCAGCTAAATTCTCTGTGGCAAGAGTCAGCAGCTCCATTGACCTCAGCAACATTGTGAACACTTCTAAATGGTCAAGACTATGAGCATAAATCAGATACTCCAGAAAGAGTGCTGTGTTTGACAAGCAAGAGATGATGGTGGCTACCCAGGGCTCCTCCAGCCGCTGTGGAGAATGAGTTTGTGTGTGATGTGGCTGGCTGTAGGGTGATCCAGGTCAGGTGGTCCCACAGGAGATGCTGCATGGCTGACTTGGTCACAAACATATGAGCTCCTGAGCCAGCACAGCCTTGCTGCCAGTGAGGTGACATGACCCAAGGATGGGAGCTAAGTTTTAACTGCCCAGGAGTGAGACACTGGCCATGAAGTGTGGACTGGCCACAACTGCATGGCAAAATACTTTTTATAACAGTAATAATGGACAGTACAGAGAGAGAGAAGGCCCCTTCCATCCCCAGGGTCACTGGTATTGAAGTGGATTCTGGCTCTGAATGTCATTAACAATTGAGCATGTAATTATATGCCTTCATGAGCAGTTTCTAGACTCTGAGAGCAGATTATGGTTGGATTTACCTGGGAAAAAGCAGGTTAGGAATCTTAGAGGTCCCCTTGCTCCCTGTTTGTGTGTCCTGGTGAGGTGCTATACTCCCAGTTAAGAGTGGGGGCAGAACCATGCACAGTTCTCTCTGCCTCAAGCCACTACTGCTACAGAGCAGGCTGTATTACATTTGGTTTTATCCTTCTCCTCAGAAGCACTATGATTTACTTTGTCTGCACAGCTAGTTTCCCTGCCTCCTCTCAGCCTCATCTGACAACTTTTGTAAGGGAAAGAGTCGTCAGATCCCCCCTGCCTCCAAATACCTTCTCTGTCGTGAGAAAAACACCTTGAGAAGATGATGAGCAGAGATGAGAGTAGCTCATCAGGAGTTCCACTGCTCTGCTCTCAGAGGAAGACGAGCAGGGTTTGCAGATGGGTCCCTGAGTTTTCCTGGCCTCCCTGCAGGCACATTTCACCATTTCCTACCACAACAGCTCTCCTATAAGCACAACTCCACCGCTTTCCGTGTGGTGCTAGCCAGCAGCACAGTGATGCCTGAGATGCTGAGAGAGGTGATGGGCTCAGCCCTGATACAGACATACAACTATTACTGAGTTGGCGTAAGCATTCCTTTGAAAGGTAGTCTTTAAAGCATACTTTACAGGATGTCTCTCTTCCAAAAGATAGCTATTTAAGGTAAAGCACTATGTAACTACTGGAAGTAGATAGTCAGCTATTCAAAGTTGATTACTTTTCTGCTAATGAAAGGACTAACATTCTGCAACTGTGCAGCATATGTTTATTGTGGAGCAGATATTGGGATTTGGAATAGATATTGAAGACACTCCATTTTCTGTTTATTTTCAGCATGATATTTGTTGTTTGAGTGTATATTATCATGGCTCATTTGGGAAGATTAAACTTGAGCCTACCAAGTTCCTAGCACACAGCAAGGTGCTGTGAAAGTTCTCAGTGGTTGGTGGTAGAGTTTGCTCCTGCATTTAACCCCACTGCCTGAACGAGGAGCACATTTATGGTACCCACTGGTCCCGTCCAGATGACACAGACTGGAGTCTTCCACTCCATAATATCAACACAAATTGCTGCTGCCACTAAAATTGAGCCAAGAGAATAAAATAGTTTAGCAGCAATTCTGTTGCTTTCTATTTTTTTTTTCACATGGCTTTAAAACACAGTGTAATTGAGTGTTGTGGCATTTCTATGTTGTAAGGTTGAGATTTAATTACTAGAGACTTTCCAGATCGATATGTTCAGCATTTTAAATTTTAGATGCTAATTAAAACGTTTTTCCTATTCCCATTGATTTCCTTTCTTTGGCTTTTTCCATCACAGTCAAGAGGAACACTGTTAAACCCTGTCTCTGTGGCTAACGTATGGAGGAGAGTGGCTGGCTGCATTTGAAGCAGAGTTAGCTACAAGTGACACCATCAGGATGGCTGTGGCTAACTTCCTCTGATGCTCTGTAAAACAATTTCAGGATAAACTAAGTTCTGAGCAAGGGAAAAAATTATCATCACTACAGTCTGCTCCCACTAGAGACAAATATATGGATAAATAGGAGAGAGGCTTTTCTGGGTGGTCACTCAAAAATTCAACAATTATTTCTTGTATCTGATCAGTTAAGAAAATTGTGCTGAAAGGCTTTGATTATAGGGGGAGGGGAAGAGAAAAGGATGAAAGATTAAAGGGGCTGAAACACAGGTTATTCCACATGGAGTTTTAGAAACATATGTGTCTGATCTGTGGCTTGAGAGTTGTCTGTTTGTGGCTCCCTCCCTGCCGGGGCCATGGGGATTCGGAGACACTTCAAAGCGTAAGAGAAATTGTCATTATGCTCCTGCTTGCTATGTGGTTTCTGGCTGTTCATAGTCTTGTTGTGATACTGTTGGCTTTATCCTGCCTTGTACCATATTACCAACGATTTACTATAGAAGTTTGAAACCGTGAGCCTCAGAAGAGTGTTGTACAAGGCTGTGCAAAATCCATGGCAGCCACCTAGTGCCTCATCAGAGAGGGACTAATTGCATCTAAACCATCTTTGTACAATTTATTCCTTGGCATAACCCAGAGAAGAACCTTCTCCAGCTCCCACACCTGTCTCTACTGTCACGCTATCTTTACTGCTATAAAAAAATTCAAATTATGGTTGCACCCCACTTGTTCTTGTTGCATCCAGCCAGAACACAGCCTGTGCCCTCCCATCCTGCCGCAGCCTCTTACACATACAGGTTGTCTCATTGTGGTGGGTTTCTTCACACTGAGCCCTGGTTCTTTCATTCTTTCTTCAGAGGCTGATGGCTGCCAGCACCACAAAACCTATGTGGGGGTTTCATTTCACATCAGCGTGGCTTTGTTTTGTGACCTGTCAGACTGAACTACACCTCGTTGTAGACCCTGAGTAGTGGTTCAAACACACCTTGTGGTCTTGAAGTCTGAGTGAAAAATGTGTAAATTGCAATTCTCATCAAAAGCCTGCAGGACTCAGTCCTGGAAAACACTGTCTGCGCCAACGATGCACAAGCTGACTGAATGAAGAAAACAATAAGGGAGAGACAGTACAAGGAGAGGGCAGGGACTGTGTGAGGAGTGAAGGTGCTGTGGGAATTGTGCTTAAAAGAAGAAGCTGAGACTAGGCAAAAGGATGTTCTCAATGGTTTAGTGTCATTTTGAAATGGAGTCAACAAGTTGACTGAATAATTTGATTTATTTTCCTCCATGTCCTTAGCGGTTTCCTGAACACATCTGTGAGGAGCAGAGATTTTGACCGGGTCAGGCAGACTGTGAGCACTGGAAAGCTGTTTGGCCAGTTCAAACATGGAGAACAGTTCCAGTTTGTGTTTTTTTAAAAAAAAAAAAAAAAAAAAAAAAAAAGGATTTTTCTTTGAGAAATGAAATTATAAATTGTTTTACTGTACCTGAACCATCTAGTCATGTGTAAACCTAGGCTTTAGCTCTCAAAGCCCAAAGACTCTGAACCTATGTTATCACACACATTTTTTTTCCTACAAACAATGAGCTAGTGTATATAAAAAGATGCAGGCATCACTAGATTAATATAACTCCCCATTCTATTGCCAATATAAACTAAACAATACAGAAAGAACTTCACTATTTCAGTATTAACAAGATCATAAAAATTCATGAGGCTTTCAAAGCTGGTAGTTAAGCTGTGTGAGAATTTCTGAATATGCTTTATATAGGACTGGACTGAAAATAACTCATGAAAACTTATTTTCAGTGACTTTTTAAGCTGCTCTAAGTTCAGCAAGAGCTATGATGTGCAGCCTATTATTATTTGGCCTTACATTTGCACAGACAGTTGCATGAAAGTACACTATAGTTATTACAAATTTTGCATCAATAACTGGGAATGAATGTCATGCTTGACCAACCTGATAGCCTACTATGAGGACATAACTAGATGTATTGATGAGGGGAGGGCAGTCAATGTAGTCTACCTTGACTTCAACAAGGCTTTTGACACTGTCTCCCATGGCATCCTCACAACCAAACTTAACAAGTGTGGACTGGATGATGGGGCAGTGAGATGGATCAGGAACTGGCTGAAGGACAGAGCCCAGAGAGTAGTGGTCAGTGGGGCAGTCTGGCTGGAGGCCTGTGACTATTGGTGTCCCCAGGGGTCAGTACTGGGTCCAGCCCTATTCAATATATTCATTAATGACCTGGATGAGGGGACAGAGTGTATCCTCAGCAAGTTTGCTGATGACACCAAACTGGGAGGAGTGGCTGACACGCCAGAGGGCTGTGCTGCCATCCAGTGGGACCTGGACAGGCTGGAGACCTGGGCAGGGAGAAACTTAATGAAATTCAACAAGAGCAAGTGTAGAGTCCTGCATCTGGGGAAGAACAACCCCATGGATCAGTCCAGGCTGGGGGCTGAGCTGCTGGAGAGCAGCTCTGGGGAAAAGGACCTATGGGTCCTGGTAGACAATAGGCTGACCATGAGCCAGCAATGTGCCCTCATGGCCAAGAAGGCCAATGGTATCCTGGGGTGCATTAAGAGGAGTGTGGCCAGCAGGGCAAGGGAGGTTCTCCTTCTTCTCTACTCTGCCCTGGTGAGGCCTCATCTGGAGTACTGTGTCCAGTTCTGGGCTCCCCAGTTCAAGAGGGACATGGAGCTACTGGAAAGAGTCCAGCGCAGAGCTGTTAAGATGATGAAGGGATTGAAGCATCTCCCATATGAGGAGAGGCTGAGGGAGCTGGGTCTGTTTAGCTTGGTGGAGAGGAGCCTGAGGGGGATCTCATTAATGCTTATAAATATCTCAAGGGCAGGTGTCAGGAAGATGGGGCCAGACTCCTCTGGGTGGTGTCCAGTGACAGGACAAGGGGCAATGGGCACAAACTGGAACACAGAAGGTTCAATCTTAACATAAGAAAATACTTACTGTGAGGGTGACAGAGCACTGGAACTGCCCAGAGAGGTTGTGGAGTCTCCATCTCTGGAGACATTTAAAACCCATCTGGATGTGTTCCTGTGTGATCTACGCCAGGATCCTGCTCTAGCAGAGGGGTTGGACTAGGTGATCTTTGGAGGTCCCTTCCAACCCCTACCAGTTGGTGGTTCTGTGATTCTGTAATGTAGAAAAATTTAAACCAGCAGGGAGCTGCAATCCCTCTTCACTAATTGGGCACAGTTGCACTTATAATTCAAGGACTAGAACTATTCCAATGGCACTTTATAGAACTTCTCCTTTCTAACTAAAGAAAGTAAATCACTAAACTCTTGACAGATACATAAATAATTCGATTTAAAAATCTGTGAACTGGTCTGGAAAAATGCTTCTGTTTGTGCAATTTAATAAAGTCATACTTAATACAAAATATGCAAGGAAATATAGTTTACTGGACTTTATGGCTTATTCAGAATATGGAAATTTATTTTTTTAAAACCTTTTAGGGCACATAAAGTTGTATTTTTACATATATATAAGCATATATGTATAAAAAACTCTGCATATGAAATACATATATAATTATTCCCCTAGTGTGCATATGATTTCCATTATTCTGGGAACAGATCTGGTAACAATGCAGTTATTACAATGACAGGCCATTTTTGTATACGTTCTCTGTTTTGAATAAAAAGATCTCTGCACTTGTAATTTTGGAAATTAATCACATAGCTGCACTATTAACCCAAGAGCAAGACTTTTCTTGAGTCCGAGTTGCACATTTTTCTGTGTATAACTATTATTTGAATATCTTGTGGAAGAAACACCTGGAAACAGCAATTATCTGAAAATAACTATTAAAAAAAATCAACTACCATCATAACAACAGAATGCATTTAAATTCATGAGCATTCCTCATGCTCTACTGAATGTATACAAAGGATAACTGACTAATATCTCGCTGTCTAATGTATGTTTTGCCTTCTGTTTTGCATAGGGGTACATCTGATGCAGAGCCATTAGTCACTACAGTGACAGAACTGTATTTGCTCCACCAAATAAAAATGAGATCTAACCAAACTGGTATAAAATTGCAGTGTCATTGTCAGTGGACTGTCACACCTGAAGATAAGCAAACTTTTGACCATTGCACATTTATTTTATTTTTTTTCAAGCAGTGATTTTTCCTTGAGCTAGAAATGTTTTAGTGTTTTTACTATGTGTTAAGTCTAATGTGCTAAGGATGCACCTTAGGTCAGAGGGTCAGCTGGCAGAGTCTGGCTGGTCAGAGCTTGGCATTTAGCTGCTAGTTCTGCTTCTCACATCCTCTTCACAGTTTGTTTTTTGTCTGAGAAGCTGTTGGAAATATCAGCAAAATGCAGTGAGGTAGAGTGGTGCTGCTCCTTCTCCCAATGTGTGGAGGGAGCTTTGCAGCCCCCAAAGCTGTCCTGCAGGTGTGGTGTGAGCTGACTCCTTCCAGGACAGGAGGAGCTGGAAGAAGAGGGACTCTTCCAGCCTCAACACCTTTGTGGACCTTTATGACATTTGTTCCTGTGCTGCTTCATTTTTTAATTTATTTTTCTTATAGCCCTCAGGTAAATCCAGCTGAGAAAACCATTGACTTTGACAGGGGTTGTGAAGATGTTATCAAATAAGGTATTAAATAAACAGAATGTGAGGTTGTGTTTTGGTTTTATAATGCAAGAGAATCTGATCTCCCAGGTGTCTGTGGCTTAGAAAGAGGCAAGGGTTGGAGTTCTTTTGCTATGGAAGACATATATAGATGAAGGGACCACCAAAAAAATACAGAATAGAGCAACAAAAGGTCATAGAGCAGATTAAGCATTTATAATGTATCGGCTCAGTAAGTTGTAAGGTTTTTGTCCTTCAAGTAACTGTTAAAGGACTAAACTGAGAACTTCTGCCAGGCTGAGGGAGACAGCCTGGATCTCAGCTCTGCCGCCAGCCGTGACAGTGTGTAGGAACTCGGTCCAACCCAATCAGTTGTCAAGAGGGCAGATTGCGTGCTGGTCAAGTTGTGCATGTAGGTCAGATGAAATATTACAGATAAACGCCCAGGGCAAATCTGTTAATTGTACTAATTCCTACAGAGTAGTTTCTTAAAGCAGAAAGCAATTTGTAGAGGCAGTTTTAATTTCACTCTTCTTAGGTGGTAGCAGTAGTATTCTGGTTAGCTCCATAATAGATCTATAGGACCACAGAAGAGGGAGATTGGTAATATCCACTGTATCTGCTGTTTACTGAACAAACACCCAGTCCTGCTAATTTTTAACCTTCTGACTAGCCCTCATTTATGTTGGTAATCAATCATTTTCACACCGCCGCAAGCATTTATGTGAATATTCAATGCTGTGTAAGAGTTTTGAGTGAAATCCTGACCTGCAATGGAAGGGAAGGGTAAAAAGCCAATTAGCTGCCTTCAGGATAATGCCCACCATTACCTGCCTCAGATCCCATCTACACCACTTAGTGGTAAAACCTCTCCAGGAACTATGGCCTGGAACTCCAGAGCCGTATGGCTTTTATATTTGACTATTTTATCATTTCTGTTTTGAACATGAAGTAGGAGCAGCCTAAAAGACATCTCATTATCATATGAGCCTGGAAAGAGCTTTCTACTGTTGGTCTGGTAGAGTTGCTCATGGTATAATTGATCAAAAGTGGTCATCAAATAGGTGTCTATGATCTAATACTGTGTACAGAAGAAAGTATTGTTTACATCTTTCATTTGAAAGAAAAAATAAATACCTTTGCCTTCAAAATCTTAATTTTGAAGTAGTCTTGAGCAGTTTAATGACAGTAAAGCAAGTATGATGTGTTACAATTTTCTGTCACTTCTAAATTTAAAAAAAAAAATTGTCTTAGAGCTGTGAACAATTTTGCATTCCAGAGTGATCATCTCTTCAGCACCACCTACATCCCACGTGCCAACATCACCCACTTCATTTGGACTCCATTTCTTCAAGCCGTTAGTTTGGACGGCAAAGCTGACCCCATTTGGCAAAACAGTTTGAGAATATCTAAGAAACCTACTTATTAGGCTTTTTAAATTTTAAATAATCGAAACCAGCTGTCCTAGTTCATAGGAAATACACAAGCTTGCCAGACATGCTGATTCTCCTCCTACTATTGCTGAATTGTTAATATTTTTTCTGTCTCACTAACACTCATTTCTGATGCTTATTAGCCAAGGCTGTGAGCAATCAGAAGAGGCTGTACCATATAACAGCTCTGCAAAATTGAGTTAATAAAATGTAGCGAAGCTCTTAAAAGAGCAAAGAAAACTTAGCACAGAATTTCCCAATGATTATTACTAGGCATAATGTTCTAATTTTCATCTGAAAAGCTCTCTTGTATGGAGAAAACTTAGGGTTTGGTTGTTGGGTTTTTTGAAACAATTCTTAAGTGTCTGATTTATTTATTTATTGGGTAGTGCTGGGATTTCCTCACTTCTATTGTATTTTGAGTCAGCTCATAGTGCTCACTACAACCTGTGAGAATTATGACAGCATGTCTGAGCAATGATCCAGATAGAGCATTGTCTTCTCTCCATAAATGACCTGTACATCTCAAAAGAAGGTGAAAGAGTTATCTAATGGTCAATTACAGGCTACTCAGCTCCTTAGAGAAATTTCTTATTTCCTATTAGCTGTACCTTTTGCCTTTTTTATTCCTGTTGCCTAATTTAAATTTGAAAGTTAGCATAAATTTAAATATCTAATCCTATAAAAATTCATTAATTCTAATTTGTGCCAATGGGTTCTACAGCTTTAGTTATGCATTTTTGAATTTTTCTACTTTTAAATTTATTTTTAGTTGCTTATTGAATAGGTCTTATGTCTTGTACTGTAAAAACAAGCCATCCATCTGTCTTGCATCCTGTTATCCTCAGCCAAGTTTCTTAACTTTTTAAACTCTTGTTTTCCATTAGAATACGTCAAATAATTATCACCTGTCTCCTCCTATGCCCCTTTTTAGAGAGGAGGACCAGATTTGTAGTATTACATTTTTCTTTTCATGTCCTTTGCAATCCCTCTGGCCCTTTGTTTTCTTTGGTTACTGTTACAAAGTGAGCAGTGCTTTTGTCATTAGCTTGAAGTGATACCTGAGATGCCTTCCTATATGTTTTATACTAATTAAATCAACACTAGCCATGTCTAAGCCACTTGGACGATTTCTCAGACAAAGTTCTCACCTCTTGGCAGCTGCTTGGTCACAAACTCCCTTTCTCTTCCACCTCCCTCATGGTTGCAGCATTCATGCCCTCTCTAAACTCTACAAAACAAATTTAATAGTGAAGCCATACCTGTCTGCAGAAGGGTGACTGGTTGCACGGTGTCATCCTTTCGTTCTTCTGAGAGGTGACAACCCTTTCTGTCTCTTTCACTTCTCAGTTGATTAAAATATTGTTTATAGTGACATGCTGGCATGCCTCATCCTGGAGCATGCCAGCATGAGAGGCAACGCACAGCCCATGGTGGGGGAAGGTGGGGATGGAGGAGCAAAAGGAAGGGAGGGGGTGGCAATGAGACCTCCCCACCAAAAGGCTGAGAGCCTCTGGTGTACAAAATACATCAGAGTTCCACTAGATACTGGAAAAGCATATTTTGCTTAGCTCATATTGAGTACTATGCTAATACATCCTGCTTCTTGAGGGTCGTCAATACGAACTTGTTCTGTAGTTGAACGAAAAGAGTTTTAATGTTTTCCTTTGATGCCTCAAAAGAAAACCCCACAATTACTGTTAAAAATAAGTCTTCTATTAATAAATTCCTCTTGAAGCCTATTTGACGAAAGGAAATTGGTTCTCTTACTACAAGATGGCACTTATTTTAGCATCAGTGTCCAGAACTGGAGCCACCATGAGAAGGATTTCCCCCAGCTTTGCATCAAGGTTTGGTGCCATCAAGGGCAATGAAGCTGGTGAAGGGTCTGCGGCTGAGGGAATTGGGGTTGTTTAATCTGGAGAAAAGGAGGCTGAGGGGAGACCTCATTGCTCTCTACAACTCCCTGAAAGGAGGGTGTAGTGAGGCGGGGGTCGATCTCTGCTCCAGGGTAACAGTGATAGGGCAAGGGGTAATGGCCTCAGGTTGTGCCAGGGGAGGTTTAGACTGGATATTAGGAAAAATTCCTTCACTGAAAGGGTTGTCAGGCACTGGCACAGGCTGCCCAGAGCAGTGGTGGAGTCCCCATCCCTGGAGGGATTTAAGAGATGTGTAGATGAGGTGCTGAGGGACATGGGGCAGTGGGGAATTGGCAGTGTTAGGTTAAGGGTTGGACTTTATCTTAGATGTCTCTTCCAACCAAGGCTATTCTGTGATTCCTGTGCTGTGCAATAAGCACGTGAAAATCTCTTGTTGAATGTTGATTATTCAGATGATCAGTCTATCACAGCTCAGTGAGTGTATTGATTAGGAAGATAAGGCTTCAGCCAGTCAGTTATGTCTAACCTTGGTTTATTGCAGTGTTGTGTTAAAGCAATATATAATTTCTTATATTAGCCATTAACCTCACACTTGTTTAACAAAATATAGTTCCAGAGAATTTAGAAAAACTCCATTCTTTTTCCTTTGAGGAAAGTAAATTATATCATACTATCGATATAATGAAATTTTATATATTTTAATATATAATACACACACATAAACATACGTAACTTTTATATGTATAAAATATAAGTAATTTTTAAAAATATATATTTATATATATGTATTAGCATAGTAGTCTCCACCTAGCAGTTTACAAAAGTGCAAAAATAAAAATCTAAGGCTGGCCAAAAAAAAGAGACAGCCTCGCTAGACAACTTTTCCAAACCAAAGATCATGCAAACTTTAGCTAAGTTTATTAATGCAAGTATCTGAGCACCGTTAATGTCTAGTTCACAACTTGACATAATGGCAGAATTTCTTTAACGTGTAAGAATAAAAGCTGCTGAACAAGTCTCCCTCTATATATACACAGCTGTATATATAGTCTGTAGAGTTTAATTCAAAAGGATGAAACTGTATGAAATTTGGATTTAAGTGATTAAATCTTGAAAACTCATCTTTGAAAGTATCAGCCTCTAGAGAAAATTGTATTTATGGTTTTTATAATCTTTGCCATTGCATTTAGCCTGACTGATTTAACTGAGGGAAACGAGAAAATGAAACAAAAAGCAATGTCTGTGTGGCAGCAAGCAGATTATCTCCTACCCTTACAAGATCGTGCTCTTAATATGTTGTGTTTTGGGTGTCTGACAGTTATATTTTTGCCTTTTGGGAATTATCTTAAAACAACCAGCAACTCCAGCAGTCTCATGCTTGGTATTCTGGCATATAAACCAGACTATTAGTGCTCCCACTTAAATAAAAAAAACCCAACAAACCACCAACCAACAAACCAAGCCCCTGCCTCCCAACTCAGAAGAAAAGCATCAGATCAGTGCTTTTGCAGCATCTGAGTAATTATATTGTTTTCTCAGACTGAGAAAGCAAGCCACTGCTTTACTATCTAAAGAAGATAAAAACGTGCCAGGTTTCCTAAGCTTAGAACTCCTTTATGTATACCATGCCTTTCTTGGGTACATTTGTATGGTTGAAGCCACTGGAAGACATTTCTCTTGACTTTGCTAATCACTGGATAAAAGTCTCCTGAGAGCTTTTCTTCTATGCTTTTTAAAAATTGAAATCATAGCTTTAAAAGAATTGGACAGTAGAGCAGCTTTAGCAGGAACATCTCAATAAAGAGCTCGAACACCCACTGCCTGTGTTTCTCTTAGGTCATGGAAAAAGCAAGGTTAATGCAGCTTAGCTTGCAAAGAAGAGGGCTGTAGTGACTCAGGTTATGCATGATTGCTTATTGAGCTATAACAACTTGATTAGGAATCCAAGTATCAGGCCTTTGCCATGAAATTCACATTTTCACAGGGCTCACTCCCAAATAAATTCACTTACAGAGAGAATTAAGAATGGACCCAAACCTGAATTCTTTAACAGCTTGAATATTTACATTAACAAACCTACTTCATAGTTTGGGCCTATACAGTTGAGGCTTTTTGATTGTATCTGAACTCTATTTTCCGGAGTCAGGATGAAAAAAAAGACTGCAGGTGTTTCCTAAGAATGCTTTACTCAGATTTGTTCTTCCTGCTGGGTGAGGTGATTGGAACTCAAACAGTTTACATGGTGATTTCTGTATGCAAAAGCACATAAAAATAGACAAAGGAAAGAAAGCAAATTTCATAGAGCTGGTTTTGGTGTGTGTGTTGGGTTTTTTTTCTTTTTTTTCTTTTTTTTTTTTTCATTTTACTCTGAAGATGAAAATTGTCCCATATGGCCCAAACTACTCATATCTTCCCCCACTGTAAAGCAGATCCTTGTGGAGTGAAAATTGGCTTCAGAACCTGAAATGTGAAATTCAATCTTTTATACATATTTCAGATCTCAAGTTTTGCATATCTTTGTAGCAGAAATAGTCACTTGACTGAATTTCTCATCAGAAGGTAGAGTTTTCGCAACTCAAAGTCATCCACTGTAAATGACAACTTTCTGCAAAAAAGCCTCATGAGATTCAACAATTCTTATACACAGTTATTACTACTACTAGCCAGTTTTAATCATCAACCTCTCACTGCCGTCTGTATTTTTATTTCTAAAGCCCAATATAAACGTATGAAAGAATGAAGTGTGGAAACTGATTTGAGAAGCAAAATGTAAATAATGCTAAAAAAAAATAAATACAGTTTCAGGGATGATTTTCTTGCCTATAACTCCCAGCCACCCAACTGTAGAGTCCACACTGATTCGGGTCATTCAGACATAGGATTGTGCAGTCTTATACTGGGACACAGAAAAACCCAGGAAGCTGTACAACGAAACATGTACAGCTGTAGAGATTCAGATTTACCCAGAACAAAATCTACATCATTTTAGTTTAATTCCAAAGGTTTATTTTGCAATCACTGTGCATGGACATAGTTGATCACACACACATAACCTGCTTGCGGCACTCGTACAAACACCATCACACAGTACCTCGCCCCAGTGTCACAGACAGGAAAAGAGAATGTGGCACCATGCAACACTCACAGACAAACACATGGGCTGCAGACAATTTGATATGTTCAACAAGAAAAAACAAATGACAAATTGCTGATATTTTCCATTTTGTCCTCTCATTGCTGGAGAAGCTATAGCAGCATAACAACGGAAAAAACATTACTGAACAACTTGAAGAACAACACAAAACTCTTGTTAGGACCAGAGATGAGAAAGTTAATGCAGTACTGGCACATCTGAAGTTTCCTCAGAAACTTCTACAACCCAAGGCAGAGGAGACGTGCAACCACTGTCCCATCGCATACTGGCTCTGCAGCAGCCACACAGAACTTGTCTATCTGCAGTGTGCCTATCTCAGGTAAGGCAAGAGATGGGCAAACATACCCCCCTTGTTGTTAATGCTGTACAAGCCCCTGAGCAGTGACAGGAAATTCTATTGAGCCATCTCTTTACCAACACATTCAGAACTGGGCTCAAATGCAACTGTAAGCAACTCTAAAATGATTTTATCGTGTTGCAGAAGTCCAATACAACTGCCATATCAGGCCAACATGATATTTTATTGAAGTGACCCAACGGCAACGTTATCAATAAGTAATGCCTGTAATGTACATTAATGAACAGCACTAATAAGATTCTCCTTATTCTAATCGTAATAATGGTTCCAAATCTTGCCATCTTGACTCAAATCAGATCACATCATACCATGTTAGTAGCCCTAACTGCAAAGTAAGGTAATGAGAGGGTCTGAATTGGCCAGTCTTGCCCTGCAGGCAGAAGAGGAAGAATTTTTTTCTGAAATTGTCTGGAGGGGTGGCATTCAAACTCATTTTTTACATAGCCATTCACTTAGCAAGTCTTATATAACCCGTGGAATAGGAAACTAAAGCCACTGAAAGATGATGTGCTCATTTGCTATATATATAATTTTACAAGTGGTCATTAGAAAACATTTTTCTTCAGTTTTCTCCATAGTATTTGATTAGCTTCCATCTGTGATTATCAGTTGGTATAATAATAATAATTCACTCAGTTTCTTAACAGTAGCACCAATATCATAAATCTGATTTTTCATCCTTTATTCTCTTGCTTATATATATCTTCATTTTCTTACTTGCAGCTGTACCTCTATCCCAATAAAATAGCATAAATTCTGGCATAAAGGCTCACATCAATTTTCTTTCTGTTACCCAGTAGTGAAATTGCCCTATTAGGTGGGTCAGCTTATAATGTGTGCAGTAAATATGCCTCATATAAATAAATCACAGTATAAAACCATATACATAATTTAGTAGTAAAAGCAGAACATTAGGATCTCTGATTTTAATTTACAGTGTAATTTACATAAAAATAAACAGCTTATCATTCAGGGAAATCTGAAAAAAACTAATATTGGAAATTGTGCATATATATAAAAATATAAATATTAATATTAATCTATATTACTCTATTTGGAATCTATATATTCAGATATGTCTGTACATATTTGAATATATATACTTTTTTTCCCCAAAAAAATGTTCCAAATTTATGAACTTCTGGATCAGTAAATATAACTTGTGGAAGCAGCTGGCTCTACCTACATGCTTGCACTTGCTTCTTGTACCTTACTCCTAACTGAGAGCAACTCTAAGACTTTCTGACTTCGCATATAAAACAGCTAACTAGTTAATTTAAAAGTGCTTATTACCTCCTCAGCATCCAGGTACCTAGAAGGATCAAGAAAAACTATTATCAAAATTACAAACTGAAAAGATGATATTTATGAAAAAAAAAAGTCCCACTTGGGAGGGAATGGATCACCTAACTCCCAACACCCTGCTAAGTCTTTCTATCAAGAAATTAAGCAGACTCAGAGGACAGTTTTACAAAATACTAAATAGCTTAGAAACATATTAACATGAACTAGGCCTGGAGCTTCAGAATCTAATGCCCAAATGAAAATAAGTATTTAAATAAGAAATAGGCACCCAAATTCCTTTGGAGAGATCTGAGTGTTAAGAACTGACATTTATTGGGTTTCAGGGAAATTTTGGCTCCTAAGACTTATGTTAAAAGGAACTTGGAAAAAAAAAAAAGAAAAAAGAAAAAACCAATCAAAAAACCCCCAACCCTTGGAACACTTGGTGTTTGATTTTTTTTTTTAATGCTACACCCTACATGTACCATTAGAGTTCCCTCACTTTACCATGAGGTTTAGTTTTCTTTTCATATTAAAGCTTCTATAGCTATTCTTAAAAAATAAAATTAAATATATATATTTCCACAGAAAGGCAGTGCCAGCAAACCCAGAAACTAGAGGCAACACTTAACAGTTGATCAGGATTTGCAAGAGAGACAAGGAAACCCATCACACCCGGAGCTCCCCATTTGTGCGAAGGTGGGAGATGTTCAGACAACACAACTGAAAACCAAAACAGCTGGAAAAGGAATGGGAGGTCAGGGGAGTGTCGCGAGTCTTCTTTCAAGTCCTCAGTTCTCACGTACAACTTGAATGACATATTGGAAACGTGGAGAAATGCAAGCCGGTACCATTTCAGGTTTGCATGCATTGATTCTTAGCAGGCTCCTGCTGGGATCTCTTCCCTTTTCCCTGCCCCTTCCTCCCTGGCAGCTGCATGCACACCCCCCCGTGAACAGAGGGGTGCTGAGCCAGCTGCTGCTTACAGCCCCGGCTCCTCACCGCCGCTTCATTTCTCCAAGTCTATATTCCTCACCTCACTCTCTGCAGCACCTGTTTCACAGATGCCAAATAAAACACTGGCTCTTATTTTTTTATTCAGCTGCTACTACTCTTGCCTCTCATTTCCTCAACCATCATCCCTTCTGCTAACAAATTCACCCATACTCACTTAAAACATATTCAAGGGGGAAGCAGTTCATGCTGTCACATAGAAAATACAAGTTGTGCACTGCTATAAACGTACCGGATGAAAAGAGCACGTTTTCCCCTGTCCCCTGAAAAAGCATCCTGGCTTTACACAATCCCTTTTTTGGTTTCCCCATTGTCCACCGAAGATGTGAAGTTTGATTCTTGTTCTGCACTCGATTTCCTCTCCCCCGGGTAGTGGTTCATTTCTTGCATTTCTAAGGATACTTTATTCCGTTTGGCAAATGCCTGGCTGATCTCATGAAATGTCTTATTTTTTGTTTCAGGCAGGACAAAAAACAGGTAGGCAGCTCCCGCAAAGCAGATGGCAGCAAACACTAGGAAACAGTAGGTCTGTAAACCACTCTGTGAATAGAAAACAAAGGAGATGGTCAATACAAAAGGGACAAAATTCAGAAGAAAAGCAACATCAGGAATGGTTTGAAAGAAAAAACAGGTGGTGTGGAGCAATTTTTAACTGAGTACAGTAATTGCTGGCATTCATTGCAAGTCAGAGTGCTCAGAAGTTCATAAAAATGCATGAATCGTTAGTTCTTCTAACACTGCCTGTGGCCCATGGATGGAAAAGCAGGTTCCTGGCAGAGGCGTGCAGATCTGCAATCTGGGCGACGCTGGGAGACACCAGACTGAGTTGAGGCACCGCGGGTGTGAGGAGAGCAGGTGGTGGCAGGGCTCCAGCGACGTGCACGGCTTAACCGAGCCTTGCACCGCCACGGTATTTCTAGAAATGAGGCAGATGTTTCACCGGGTTGTTCTGCATACTGCCTCGCCTTTTCTACGTACACAAAACGAGGCACGCTTTTGGAATACTGTGCACCTGTACACAACACATGGGAAACCTGCCATAGCCAGGGGCATCTGCATCACAGTAGTTACAAGCTTTGAGATTTGCAAAACAAACAAGGAAAAAAACCCAAATGGCAGACATTTGTATCATTTCTAAGATTATGGGAGCTTACAGCAGGAAGAAATCCACAAAATGCACTGCTTTCATGCTAGAAACCCATGTAAGAATTAACCAAAAAATCAAGTACAGCCTGTATTTGAGTGTTTTGGATTTTACTTCACTGCAAAAAAAAAAAAGAGTATAGACACAAAGAAGTTAATTTATAAGCTGATTATAAAGGCTCCAACCAACTAGTAAGAGTTGCTCTTCACTGAAATGTGTTTCTTGCCTAGTGATTATTAGATCATTTAATAGCTTTCAGTTACGTTTCAACAGTACAATTTTGATAAACATTTGATAATTATAATATTGCCAGCTGTGCTTTGTTGAACGAGGAAGAGGTTTGGTACCATGGCTCCAGTGAAGCCACTGCCAGCCTTTGAAGAACCCTCCCATCCTCCTCTATTGATTTACCTCACTCTGTGTCCTGAAACCAAATGTCCAATGAACACATATTTCTGACTTGTTTTTATTAACAAGGCTGAATGAAACCAAAAGGGGTGTCTCCAGCTCCAAAACGAAGGTGATCTTTTTCCATGGTGCCTTGTGTGAGGTCGTGAGTAGCGAACATAAGGAGAGACACAACATCCCAGGTGTTGCAAGGTAGAGGGTACCTCAAGGAAATCGCTCAGGATAGAGGAAGAAGATATTGCTTCCTATATATATATACATATTTACAAATGCTATTAATGGTACGTATCTGAAACAATTAAGACAGAGCTAGACAATGATGTAACCCTGACTTTCCACATTTTTCTAATGCACTCCCATCATCATTAATTAAACCAGTCCCACACTGCAGGCTGGTTAAGGTCTCTGCTTTGGGGGCTCAGGGCGTACACAATTCCTAAGACTACTTGTATGCTTCACTTGCTCAGTATACATCATATATGGTGTGGAAGAACAACGCAAATTCATGTGTGGAACAAGAAAGAAAAAAAACAACCCTCTTCTGCAGCTGTTTTTAGTGCCATGGCTGACTGCCAACCTGCCTGGTCACAATGTTTTCTGTGGATAATTCATTACCTAGTTAAGCCCTTCAACTCCTGTCTATAACAGGAAAAGCTGGAAAGTGCATTCTCTGATTTTGACTATGGACTCTTGAGATCATTAACATTTTTTTTGTTAACTGCTAGAAGCATGAACTCCTGAGCAATCTAGCAATCACAAGACAAAGAGCACGGGTGGTGGTGGTGGGGAATATTCCAGCATGGGAACAGATATGACGTTCAAGCTTATACAGAAGCAGAAGCAAATGGATTTAGTAGACAGGAAAAAATAATTTCACAGTGGCTCATAAATCATCCTGTTATGTTAAGAATTCAAATTTTGCATCTGGATCTTCTGCATTTGAAATTGTTGTTCCGCCAAATGGTAGAGCTCCAACCTGGAATCAAGTTTTTCCCTTTTTAAAACCTTCGCTGAACTAAATCTTCTCTGTGATGAAAACAAACCGTTAATGCGTAGTATGAATAAGCCGGACAAGATGCCACATGTTGCCTGCATCTCTTGGTGATGCAGCCACAACTTTGTCCCACCTTTCTTATTCTTGTTCATTTCTTTGCTGTCCACGACCTAAATGAGCATTGATTATCTTCTTTGATTCATGTCTCCTTAAACCTTTTCTAATTCAACTGAAGGCTCTCATGAGTGCATATTTTATTTGCAATTATTTTACATAATTTGCATTTATTGGTAATACTTGCTCTCCTTAATTTCTGCAGATCCCTTTAGAAGTAGCCCCCAACAACCTCTAACTGAAGTTCCCCAGGGAATAAGCTAAAAATTAAATTTTTGTTATCAAACCTACAAATGGGATTGCGGGAAGAGATCAAGACTTTGCACACCTTGTGTCCAGCAGGATTAGCACAATGGAGCCCTAATCCCCAGACAGAAACATGCAGGGTGATTACAAAACACCCTCTTCTCATCAGCTAGTCTTCAGTGGTAGTATTTCCTTAAAGCTGGTTATTATTTTGCACACAAAGACAAACATTCATATTCATAAGCCTTGTGTAACTCATTCAGAGTTCAACTCATATAACCCAAACCTGCATTTGGCACAGAAGAATGTGTGAATTAAATTACTCTTATAAGCACAAAACCACCTACCTGTCCCGCAGACTGACAAAGGATATAGGGCAGAAGGGGTAATGGCCTCAAGTAGTGCTAGAGGAGGTTTAGATTGAATATTAGGAAAAATTTCTTTTCACCAAAAGGGTTATCAAGCACTGGCACAGGCTGCCCAGGGCAGTGGTGGAATCCCCATCCCTGGAGGTATTTAAGAGATGTGTAGATGCAGTGCTGATGGACATGGGGTAGTGGTGAATTGGCAGTGCTGGGTTAACAGTTGGACTTGAAGATCTCAGAGGTCTCTTCCAACCAAGGCTATTCTATGATTCTCTGATAAAGCAGAACGAAAAAGTTAAATCCCAAATCCTAACTCAATAGCAACCCTTAGTGGGATACGGGTGGGGTATTGCTCAGCCTAGATGTTTAATTCATTTTTATCCATTTCTGATGTATTCTGAATTGCCTGGTGCTGGAGAAAAGATCTGAGGAGTGGAACAGTTATTAGATTGGCCACAGCATATCTGATGTGCCCACCCAGGGATCCAGAAGGTAGGATAATGTGCTGGGAAACGGGTAAATAAAGGGTAAATGCTGAGTTATCGAATGATGGCTACTGCAGAAAAGGTACTGATAGATTTTACAAGAAAATGGATCTGTGTCTTTGTTTCATGAAATTACTATACATATTATATTATATTATATTATATTATATTATATTATATTATATTATATTATATTATATTATATTATATTATATTATATTATATTATATTATATATTATGTATTACACCCATAAAGCCTGTATCTCTCATTTACTCTCTGACATCTGTAATCTCCAAATCCATAGTCACTCTCTGTTGTTTTACTCCTTCCAACTTGCTAGTGGCAAGACACCTATAAAGACTGTGCAGCTGCTACTCTATAACTAAAACTGTAGAGTTTTGATTATGTTGGGCTGGGAGTGAAAAAATGAGGAAGAACTTCAGTTAAAGTCTTTGGTGGCAAAGCACAGATACTCTGCAACTTCTGTGTATTTGGCCCCACAGAGACGGTGTCAAGATCCTTTACTGACATGTGCGTTCTCAATGATACGAGAATAACAACATATATGATAAAATTTGAAAAGGTAAGTATTTTTCTATACTTTGTGACATCATTTCGTTAGCTACATGGGATAGGAGCCTCAGTGTTCAAAAAGTGAATACTTGTATCCACCTGAAGAGTGGTTTGACTCTTAGTAAAAAACACCATATCCGAACAGCTGGAGGGGAGGGTTAAAAGAGGAAGGGAAGGGTGAGGTAAGAAGCAAAAGCAAGCCAATTTTGAATGGAAGTTCTAACTAAATACAGAATAAATTCAAGGAAAGAATGTGGTTTCTGTTACTTCTCAGCTTTCCCACGTAAGGATGGGTTACTTCCTTACACTCGGCTCCTAGCAGCAGCAGCAGCATCAACTCTGGCCACGCAGGAGGCATTGAGCCAGACCCATCCATATCTCCCCCTCACATCTACTCAGGCAAGTATCTTCAGACTGCCTGCATGTACTGCTCAGGTTCAGAACCTGATGCTG
Organism: Podargus strigoides; assembly: GCA_028020825.1. Taxonomy (NCBI): domain Eukaryota; kingdom Metazoa; phylum Chordata; class Aves; order Caprimulgiformes; family Podargidae; genus Podargus; species Podargus strigoides. The sequence goes on from CM051621.1 coordinate 14,171,098, forward strand.
CCTTCACAAAGGTGCTTCTCCTCCTCCAACACCAGACAGGCTTGCCAGAGCTAGGAACACATTTCTTTAGCCATACTCAAAGCCAGGCTTTTACATACAAGGTTAGAAACTGCAAGGTTAGAAGGAAGACAGAACAAAGCACTAGAACAGTTGGTGCTGCATAGCTGTTTTCTCCTAACATTTATTCAGTCCTGCATGAACATCCAAGGTTCAAAGTTGCCCAAAGTTTCAGGTGGTTTCCTAAATAACAACAGCTCTATCTCTTGATAGGCTCATAGTTCAGAGTCAAAGTCAGATACACAGGTGACAGTCCTTGAATGGCCAGGCTTTCTGTGGGTGTCTGAAGGTCACCTGCCCTCCCAGGTGAACAGCAGACACACTTACTGATGCAATCTCCCAAGAAAAGCACCTTAGATACCTACAGCCTGTTCCTAGTTAGTCAGTAGGCTAATAAAACCTCTCCAAAGCAGGATTTGCATTGGATTTTTCAAGGCTGGTGAGGGCTATTGCCATACAGGTTATTTAAAAGTTAAGAACAAACTTTTAAATGCCTCACCTTCTATTTTCATACCAGCTTTCTAAGGAGGCTATTTAAAACACAGCATTTGGTAAAATGTCCTGCCAGCTCAATCCTGAATTACTCATTTTTATCTTCGCTTTTCTGCAGCTGATCAAGGCTCTGTATTTGTCAAAAAAAGGAAAACCAGGAAATGATTCACCTAAGACACACAGGCAATTACCACCAAAAAAAAAAAAAATCAAAGTCAAAGGACTCTGGAAATTCCCCCAAATCAGCTCCCAGGTGTGGCAAGCAATCAAACTTGACTTTGAGGATGAGATGTAGCTGCATAAGTGAAGTGTTTATGTAACTAGGTGCAGCCCAGCCACATTTTCTTAAGCAAAGAGATTAACAAACATATTCCCAGCTTGTGTAGGGCTCCTGTACACATTAGGCAGAAGGTACGGGCATTTCCTCTACCTTCCTTTAAAAAAAAAAAAGTAAACAAAACTTAATTTTTACCATTATGAACAGACTTAATGTGCCCAAAATAAATGAGCAAAAAACCATTAACAATTTGCCAGTTCTAAAGTCTGCTAGCTGAGAACAATATTCCTGCTAATAGCTTATATGCTGTGAACACCATAGTCTGGACAAATATAAAAGTAGTTGAGCAGAACATTATCATGTGCTATTTATTGAAGGCTGCTCACTGACTTAACTCATTCTGTAGCAGAGGTTAAATTCTAACCAGGACTGTGATACTGAAAACAAGAACATAGATATTCTAGGGCAGATACAGCAAAATAAATGAGCAAATGAACAAACTCTGAATCAGATTTAGCCAGCTTAATAAATTAATATTTTTAAAACAGAGCTTTTGGCTCTTCCTAGCAAATGCCAAAATGTGATTCTAAATTCCCACCTTGCAATGTCACAGCTCCTTGGCACTGGCACTGAGTGTTTGCATTTGGAAGTTGACATGAAGATTAGAGTCATGAGATGGGAGTCAAACGATTTTGAAGTGATGAGGTCAAATGGTCAAATGGTAATAGATGTCTTACTAAAATGATCCACAGCAAAACAGTTATTCATGTAGACATTTGACTTACTTTGTTTCAAATTGATATAACCCACTGAAACAAATGGATGAGAGAGTTTGTGTCCTTTACCCCTTTCCTTCTTCAGTTTCAGACATAATTTAAGGTTCTGCGGAAGGTGCAAGACAATGAAGAAGGACAGAGCACTAAAATATAATGCATGAAACATATTTCCTAAGTAAAAAATAGAGATATTTTCAGACATGAGCTACAATTTCAACCCCAACCCTCACACATTCACTATCTCCTCATAAAAAAGTTAACTTATCCTTGTATTTTGTACTTGAAGTGGGTTGCTTCTAATTATGAGCATTTTTTCCTCATATCTAGCCTTCTAATTGTCTATATTTCATTTTCTCATAATTGAGAGGAACACTAGCCATTTCCCTTAATACAGGTGCACTGTAGTTACTTTAAACATCAGGTGTATTTGCAGAAGCTTAAACATGCTTGGCTGTGGGAATCTATGTGCCTTCTGTGCACACCTTTGTTACTGAAATTCTTGTACTGCATAATAGAAAAAGTTGAGAGGTATTATTACACAGTAAGGAAACAATAAGGAGAACCAAAAGACAGTCTTGCTGGGTAAATGAATCTTGATGCATGAGAAGGAAAAACCCAAGTGTAAAAATAAGGAAGAAACAGAGCAGAAGTGCAGGAGAGCCTCCAATAACAAGTATAATGACTCAGAAGTATTATTTCACAGACAGAAATAAATTAGTTCCTGAAAGGGGGAAAATAACCACTTATGTACCTTTTTACATCTCACTAGTAAGTAATGTGAGTGAAGGCTACAAGCCTTGTAGCACCTGTATCCCATGTGACACTGAGCTCTACCTGGATCACAGATGCAAGCAGGTTATTTTTCAAGACACTTTAACTAGTCTGAAAATAAAAGAAAATAAAAGTTTACCCTATTTCTAGCTAGTGACAATTTGTACTTTACTTCTTTCAGATGCCTTCTACCCTAATGTAAGTAGAAAGCTTATATGAAGAAGACACATGAAAATTGAAAGAGTCTCTGAGTTCCTCACTTAAAAACCCAGCTAGTAAAAGCACTCACTCTCTGGGGGACATAATGTCCACTCACTATCTGTTCTCCTTTCCTGTCATCTCAGCATCTGCCTCTGCCTCTCAGCATCTGGCAACCAAAGCACCAACCCTGACCTCCTGCTCCAGGGCACAAGAATCAGACCTCCACCCACCACCTCAGAAACTGCGCACAACCTGACTATGATGGGCTGCAATGAGCTGCACATCTACAGCTATGTCTTCATTTTATTGCCCTTATGAAGAAAGGTTAGGCAAACATCAGCACTCAACACCAAGGATTTCTTCATGGAAAAGGTGTTTCCCAGCCACAACTACAGAGGATATAGGCAGCTTTTCACACTAAGCATTTAAAATTGAACTTCTGTCACACACTCTATTTTTTATATAATATTTGTATTCGCCTTTGCTCATGCTCTTACACTGTTCTTTGTTTTAATTTTTTCAGAACAAAGACATTAATAGGATTTTTAAAGGTTTTCCTGATGTTTGCTATGGCTCAGAATTCGCTAACACCCTGTGGGCTGAACCTTCCTATGAAAACACACACCATTGTGGGAGGGACATTGATGGGGTGTGACAGGACAGCCTCAAAACTTTTCATCAGTTTCTCAGATATCATTGAAGCCTGCCCCAAATCTAATGACTTGTTCATCCATCATAAAAAGCACATCATTTTCCATTGCTAGTGAACCGGACAGGAATTACAGAGGTCATTTTTGTCAGTTGCTTGGTTCCCTAGCCCAAGGAGCCAGGCACCTATCTATGAATTCACCATTTTACACAAGTCTTCACTAAGGTGAGAGTGTTCATCTCTGGAACCTATAACACAATATACACCTCGCTTTATCAACATGCCCCAATTTCCAATTACAGGGAAACAATGGAAAAAAAAGAAAAGATGATGCATGATAGAGGTAACTATTATGACTTTGTAAAATCAAAGGGTTTTTTATAACTGGACAAAACATTCAAACTGCACAGTGACATTGTTAGTCCCTGCAAAAATGAGCTATTCTACACCATTGCTGTGCCAGAGAACTGCAACACATCTTGCAGCTTATCACCGTAATTGCCTCAGTCTTGCTGCAAAAATGCTGCAAGGGAACGACTCCTCTGTATCCCTTTTTGGGATAACACAAGTTTCTCCCATGGCAGAAGTAAAAGATGGGAAAAAACCTGCAGTCCTCAGGGACTGTATGTAGGCCTGGCAAGACAAAAAAGTGGTTCCTCCCATTTCTCAAGGAATCTCATTTAAGTAATTTATTTTTCCTAGGAAATCAGATTAGCAATTCAGTTCTTTGTCATTTAGATAGGGAGCTACATCATTTCATAGTACAACAATGTAGAGAGATCTGAAGACATCCATCGATCACTTCCCCAACACTTCTAATGATTTCAAAACTCTCTTTCCTTGCTGTAGATGTGTAGCCCCATGGTGCCAAATGTAAAAGTCAAACCCCGGCCAAGAGTAAAATCAGCTTTCCACTTGGTGGTCCTGTAACCATAACTGGGTATTCCTCAGCGATCCCTGCTTATTGGAGACATGGGCATTAGGAGGAAAGTCCAAAGATGAGTTGTGCTAGAAAATTACTGATGGGAAAGATGGAAAAGGAAGGCTCTGGGTGGTCAGTTTTGGTTGCTGAGATGGATCAGCCAGCCAGAGGTATCCCCTCGCTGAAGCACACTCATCAGACTGAAGGCCAGTTGAATGAGGATGGCACAGGGGCTACTAAAGAAGGCTACAAAACAGAGGCAAACATCAGCTCAGCCAGCTTCTATCACCATAACCCAGGGAGAGGGGGGATGAGTGTGGGGCAATGGGGTGAGCAGCAGGCACAGGGAACACGAGAGATGTTTTGAGAAGCAAGTACAAAACCCCAAGAATATTCATGATGGATAAAAACGACTAATTTCCTTATTTCCTCTCTGGCTTACATCTGTCTTAGTGGGAAAGTGCGTTATTCGACAATGTAGTTTAGTATACACATGCTAAGATTTTGATAAAATACATAGCAATTTAAGTTATTTCTTGAATACGCACTGAATATACAGTGTGACTGACACCAAAAAAAGTCTCTGCACAGTCTTCTAGAAGGAGAAATTATTATGACAGAGACTTCTGAAGAAATCTGCTATATTGTCCTGCAGTCTAATACTAATTTACCACGTGAACTTTAAGTGCCTCATAACAATCTAATGGCACAAACAGAAATATGAAAGAAGAATGCATCAGCATGTAATGAAATCAATTTCTAATTATTAATGCTAAGTAATTCTTTGCATTTACACAATGCTTTACAAAAAATAAACAGCACCTTTTTCTATATAACAATTTAAGGTCCTCTACACCATCAGATTAGAAAGTGTTCCTGCAAATGTACTGTTACTGGAGAGTAGCAGCTTAACATAAGACTGTTCTATTGCACCAGAGGTTTTCAAGCCTTTTAGATTATGCTTTTCTGCTGCTGTAGTTTGTTGTCCCCTCCACCTGCTTCAACTCATTTCACCTATTTCCACATATACATAGACTCTAATTTCTTATTTACCAAGTGTCTCTGCTCTTCACACTCCAGCACCTCCTCAGCATACCAATTTCTACCAGCTATCACTCACTCTCTAAAATAGATTTTCAAACCACAAGCTCCAGCATAGTTGCACAGGGCCTCAGATTTTGTTTCCAGCACCATAAAATAAACCAGAAAATCTAAGGAGGTGATGCCAAACAATATCCACAAGTAACAATTTTAAGTCTGGCTAAATTAGTAAGTGTGAGCCTATATCCATTTGTGTATCTACACAGTTAGAAAATTTGGGTTTTGTTCATCAGAGTGCTTTGGAAATAGTTGCTGTTCATACATGTGCCTGTGAGAAAGAGAAAGCAGGAGGCTTATGGACAAGTAGGCTTATTTGTTTTATATGTTATTTAGCCATTCATTATTCTTCTGTGTAAGAAGTTCTTCATTAAACCAAGGACTGGAATAAATATCCTGTGGGATTATGAACTCCATACAGTTTGTGAGTGACTTACAGAAACTGCACTGCCTGAAATACATTCACGACTCTTCAGTCAACAATTAAAAATACATCAAAACCCCCAGTCTGTTCTGCTCAACAGAAGACTAAACAAACAAAAAATTGCAAGAAGTGAAGTATCTGATGGCTGAAGGATGAAATTAAATTTAAAACAGAAATAGATGCAATTTTGAACTCATCAATACCTCCTCATTGAGAAGTATAAAATCATAGAATCATAGAATTCTTTGGGTTGAAAGGGATCTTTAGTCCAACCCCCCTGCAATGAGCAGGGATATCTTCAACTAGATCAGGTTGCTCAGAGCCCTGTTCAACCTGAACGTGAATGTTTCCAGGGATGGGGCTTCTACCACCTCTCTGGGCAACCTGTGCCAGTGTTCCATCACCTTCATTGTAAAAAATTTTTTCCTTTTATCTAGCCTAAATCTATCCTCTTTTAGTTTAAAACTATTACACATTGTCCTATCATTACAGGCCCTGCTAAAAACATTGTCCCCATCTTTCTTATTGGCCCCCTTTAAGTACTGAAAGGCCATAATAAGGAAAGGCCCTGAGCCTTCTCTTGTCCAGGCTGAACAACCTCAACTCTCAGCCTTTCCTCAGAGGAGAGGTGTTATATCCCTCTGATCGTTTTGGTGGCCCTCCTCTGGACTCGCTCCAAAAGGTCCACTTCATTCCTGTGCTAAGGTCTCCAGAGCTGCACACAGTACTGCAGGTGGGGTCTCATCAGAGTGGAGCAAAGGGGGAGAACCACCTCCCTCCCTTGACCTGCTGGCCATGCTTCTTTTGATGCAGCCCAGGATACAGTTGGCCTTCTGGGCTGCAAGTGCAGATTGCTGGCTCATGCCCAGCTTTTCATCCACCAAGCCCTTCTCTGTAAGGCTGCTCTCAATCCCTTCATCTCCCATCCTGTATTGATACTGGGGGTTGCCCCAACCTAGATGCAGGAATTTGCACTTGGCCTTGTTGAACCTCATAAAGTTCACATGGGCTCACTTCTCGAGCTTGTCCAGATCCCATCCATCAGACGTGTCAGCCGCACCTCTCAGCTTGGTGTCATCTGCAAACTTGCTAAGGGTGCACTCAATCCCACTGTCTATGTCATCAATGAAGACACTAAAAAGTACTAGTCCCAATTCGGACCCCTGAGGGACACCACTTGTCGCTGATCTCCATCTCGACATTGAGCTCTTGACCACTACCATATAGATGTGACCATCCAACCCATTTCTTATCCGTCAAACAGTCCACCCATCAAATCCATCTCTCTCTGATTTAAAGAGAAGGATATTGTGGGAGACCGTGCCAAAGGCCTTACAGAAGTCCAGATAGACGACATCCATAGCTCTTCCCTTGTCTACTGATGTACTTACTCCATCATAGAAGGCCACTTGGTTGGTCAAGCAAGACTTGCCATTGGTGAAGCCATCCTGGCTGTCTGTCATCTCCCTGTCCTCCATGTGCCTTAATATAGCTTCCAGGAAGACCTGTTCCATGATTTTCCCAGGTACAGAGGTGAGGCTGACAGGTCAGTAGTTCCCAGGATCCTCTTTTCTACCCCTTTTAAAAATGGGTGCAATGTTTCCCTTTTTACAGTCACTGGGTACTTCACCTACTGCCATGACTTTTCAAATATCATGGAGTGGCTTGGCAACTACATCAGCCAAGTCCCTCGGGGATCTGGGATGGATCTCATCAGGTCCCATAGACTTACATATATTCAGGTTCCTCTGAAGCATTGGAAACCTTCAGTGGCAACTGAGTACTGTACATGTGAGACACACTCAAGAGCAATTAGGAAATACTAATGCAGAAGCAAGTGATATTTGATAGCTTGTACCTTAAACCAGACAAGAATATATAGGTTCTTCTGGTCATATTTGTGGTTTTGGGTTTTGTTTTTGTTTTTTTGTTTTTTTGTTTTTTTTTTTTGTAATGAGTCACTACTGCCAACGGGAAAATTATCTGTTTCCTCTTATTATCCATAAAAGAAGGAATACATGAAATAGTAACAAGCTTACAGAAGGATGACTAATGTAACCTCAAAGGCCTTTAGGTTAGAGATTCCTGAAATTTCTGTGAATGCTTGATTCTTGCCCAAGCTGTTTCAAAATTCAAAAGGTTTTCTCTGATGTGTCAGAGAAGTTTAACACTTGCTGATCCTTTTGAACTGAAGAAGCTAAGTGATCTTTTCTCCCTCCTCAGTTGTTCAGAGTAGCCTTTCCTTTCTCAAATCTTTTCTCCAGACAGAATATTTTTAGGTTCGCTTTCTTTCACTCCAAGTCCATTGCAATTTCCTCTTATTTTTTTCTGCATTTTTCAAGATCATTTAGCCCAAAGCATCATTACAGTTCCTACTATGCCGTCACCATTTCCAATGAAAGGAGTAATTGCAGTTGTCTTTTACTTTTTTTTTTTTTGAGTTTGGATTCTCCTACCACCACAACCTGCAGCAGCTCTTTTTGCAGTGACACTGATGTATCAGTAACAAAAAAAAGAAAAGCTTAAAGGAGCCACATGCTATATGTACACTTAATGAGACTCTTCCTGCTCCGAATGCTTCAAAATGTCAATAAATTCATAGAAACACAGTAACATAGATGCCAGCCAGTCCATTCCCATTACTAAGGCAGCCTCAGTTCTTGACAAACATCTGTCTGCCTGTCTTTTATAGATCTCCAGTAACGGACACGCTACATTTTCTCCACACATCATTACACAGCTACACTGTTCTCATGATTAAAAGGTTTCCTAATATCCTTCTTGATGCAGTTATCTGAAAAATATAACATGCATTCTCTCTGCTTCATCCCTCTTCTGGCTGGTGAAATCAGTGAACAGAAACAGGCCTGGACCCAAGATAAATAAAGAATGGGGAAGCAACTGTGAGTGGGTCTGGCATGCCTGGAAACTTTCTAAACTAAGCTGGGTATCAAAGCATCTCCCTCCTACAGCTGTTATCGGAACTAACTCTTTGAGATGCTCAGTTACTGCAGAGGACCTTGTGATGGACTTCAATAAATGTAAACTTCATATTCACTGTGAATTTATTCAATAAAATAATTCATTTGAATGGAATTTGATAAAAAGGTTTTATTATGCTTCATGAAGTTTGCAAAAGCCTGAAAAGCAAGGCTCCGTTCACGTCTGACAAGGCAGCAAAAGCCCCCTGGGATGGGGACACGTGCAGCTGAGAAACTGGAGTCTCTGACTGCTATCACTATCCAGCTCTGACCAAATGGGCAGGCTGCTGGACACGGTACAGACAGCAAAAAATAGCATCCTTTTTTAAAAAACACATACTACAGTCTCTAAGTGCTTTATTCTTTCTGTATAATCACCACTAAAAGGAGTATCCCACCACCACTGCCATGACCTGACTTTTTGAATGTGTGGTCTCATCTACCATTGAGTACCTTGTGCTCAGTCTTGCAGATTAAGGCATGACATCAGCATCTGGCAGCTCTGCCCTTGATTACATTAATAACATTCCTAAGGACATACTACTGGACCAGTAAACACTACTACCTGTGAAGCTGGGTCCAAGTGCCCTCTTGAAAGTGAAACACGCTGTTTCCAGATGAGCAGGGATGTAAATCTAAGTTTCTCACATTTCAACACCCTCTTCTGAGAGAAGAGGTTTAGGTGCAAATGCAGTCCCAGTCTGGTCTAGGGTGTGGAGAAGCATGGAGGGATAAAGCATTGTTGCTGGAGATTGTGTAGTGCTATTACAAAAAGGGAACTGAAGGCACCAATATTGCTCCTAAAGTATCCGTATTTAGTAATCAAGCAGCTCTGTGCAGGAAAATAGCTTTGCGTGTTTTCCAGACTGACACCCTTCCCACTGACAGTGATGAAGATGCTCTTAACTGAATTTGACCCTAAAGAATACTTATTCTCATGTCTACTACACAAACATTCATGCTTTCATAGCATGGAGTCATTTTGCAGGAAAGAAATTTAAGATTTGGTATCTGTCAGGCTCTACCTGTTGGAACAACAGTCAGCAAACTTAAGGCACATAATCTATTGGGAAAAACAGAAGCCACATAACCACCACTGTAATTAGTCTGATTTTAAAAGGCCTGCAGGTGCAAGTGTAGATGAAAAAAGCATATTGCTAGGAAGAAAGCGCATAGAACACAACAAAGAGACCTTAAATTCTCCTTTATGCTGCCCACAAACAGGTATGCTTTTGCTCCCCGCGTAAAAACCTTGCTTCTTTTTTCAATTCTCTTTATGAATTCTAGTCAAAGGCTAATTGTTATCATGTATTAAGCTTCTTAGCAACCTGAAGGGTTTATAAAATAGCTACAAGGTAATTATTGCAAAGAGTGCTTCAGTCTAGCCATGCAGATGAACACATTACACATATTGAAATACCTGGAATTACTCACTAAAACTTACTCACCAAAACAACAACCAAAAAAATTAAAAATATGTTCTTCTTCCCCCTAGAATTTCCACTGGTAAAAATAAATTATGGAATGAAGCACTAATCATTCTGCTAGTGCTATCCATTCTAATCAGTGGATTTAACCTGAAAAACTGACATATTCAGGTTTATTATCATGAGCTGTGATTTAGTTATATATCACCAGTAATGAGATGAGAACAGAGACAGAACTGAAGCATTTAAAGAGGAAACCTACAGTGACAAGGAAGACCTCTATGTCTTAAAAAACTGAAAAATACAATAAACGACAGAAACCAGACATGAATTGAACAATCAATACTGGATATTTTAGGTTCGGATCTCTCAAAGGCAGATGAATGCACATTGATAGCCTTATGAATGCAAACTGCTTTAAATCAAATATTGGAATTAAGAGCATAAGTCTTCCTAAGAACAAGGACACAACATACCTATTTACATATGACAATATGCTCAATAAGCTTTTCATCAGTTCACACCAAGTTTGAATCTTTCTAAATGGCTATTTTGGTTAGCCCCCAAAAATTTGAGATTCAAAACCAATTACAATGCATTAATAGTATAAAGTGTATAGTATAAAGTATAGTACATAATGGAAAGGCAAAATAAAAAGAATTGACGTTGTAATTATTTCACATAAAGCAGTTTAATTCCTTCAAGCTTACATGAGCATTATTATAACTTCAGGCAAATCTTCCCAAGTGGCCAAATTGCTTTTTTACTATTACATGCTTGACTCAGTGAGAGCTGTCACACCCTGTGGCTCCATTCTGATGAGATGTTCCCTATGCCACCTCTCACAGGGTGTGAAGCAGGAGGGGTCATTTATGGTCTACTATGACCTTGTGACATGCAAGTGCCATGCGAAGAAGCAAGATGTGAGAGTCAGAGGAGAGGGCAGAGGGCTGAAGGGTTTACTCAACTTACTCCAAACACTCATTGATGGATATTTTGTAGGACGAAAAATGTGGAGACTTGGTATCCAAATAACAGAGCATTACAACCCAGCTCTAGTACCTGGGGGAGCACTGAAATGCTTTGAAAGAAGGGGTCACCATGTCTTTATGAACAGTTTCATGCATTTCTGGTCTACTGACTTGGATACCTTCTCAAAGCTCTGTCGCTTCACAGCTCACTGATCAGAAAAGGTGCCTTCATTCTCAAGTGACAGCAACGGGAAAGAGATACTGTTAAGCGTCACTCAAGGTGACATGTCTGACATTTCACAAGGTCCAGCTCTCTGTTAAACACAAGTCTGAAATGCCTTCAGACCTAAAAGCAGATCTTTTGTAATTCCTCTGTATATTCTAAGATCCCATGCAATAACAATTCTGCAATTATTGTATTTCGCACTAAAAAAAGATTTTTAAAAATGCATTTTTTTAACACCTACTATCAGGCACCTCCTAGTATTCACACAATATCAAGTGTACTTGTGAATTCAGTATAGTACCAGTTGTCATTTTAACCTCAGTTCTGATTCTTCACAGAAATAAATTTCTCAAATGGGCAGTGATGAGGGCTGGAATAGTAGCCACGTTTTTATTTTTTTGTAATTTGTCAAAAATTGGTTTGTATACTAGCTTCTCAATCTCATTCATACATTTTAACATATGACTCAAGCCAGTGTTTAACTCTATTACATGTACCTACAGATGGCTGAGAGGAAAAAATCTAGGCATTCAAACTAGTTAATTGGTGACATTTGGAAAACTAACTACCAGTAGATTTTTTTAGTAACTTTAAAGTTAACATATTTGTTTCCCAAAGGTTTGGGATAATTTTGTAGCAGACTAAAAAAAATGACTGTTGTCTCTCAAGCAATCAGATTAGTATTTAAATACAGAGAAGGGATTATGCATTCATTCTGTGAAGACATTTTAAACTTTTTTTTTTTTCTGTTTTAAAATAACAAAAATGAACCAGGGAGAAGCTATTCCCTTTCTGTAAAGAAACAGGTGACTCAAGCTGAATTTTGAGAATAAGGTTGACTGAAATAGGAAAAAAGTGAAAGTTAGGGAGTGGGAGGATATCATAGTTCGGTCTTGTGAAAAAGCCTTAAAAATCAAAGTCTGAGTAACACTGCTTTCATCTCTAGGTGCAAACTCTAAGCTCTTTCTCTTTATTACTTTTCTCTTTATTACAAAAACCCTGCAAGGTGGAAATATAATTTATTTTCATTAAAACTAAACTGGTGATTTCGTAAACACACAACAGGAAATTTTTACGACACAAAATGATAAATTCCTCAAGGCGACCACAAACTTCACATGGATGCATACTAAATCACTCAAAAAGCTTTAATATGCATATAAAAAGTTAGAGAATGTAGTTCGCCTTTTTATTTGAATTTTCTGAGGGCTTTTTTAAAGAGTTCCCACCAGGTGACCTGTCAGGTAGGATTAGCAGGACAAGAAGGAAGGTTATGTTAACAGGAGAGCCCTGAGTCGCATGAATTCAGATCCAGTGGACACCCAGAGCTCAGATAACTCCTCAATTTTGTGCAGGAAGCAGAAACCACAATTTTGGAGAAATGTGATTATTCCTTAAATGTCTCTAGATAATTTAAAAACAAAGGTATTCTGATTATACATCCCTAGATTTGAGACATCATTCCCTGCCACCTGCCCAGCCACCACAGAGGCAGGTGTTGAGACTGCTGGTGCCTGGCCAGCCAGGGTGGCAGGCAATCTACAATGCTGCTTGAGTAGTCAGTCCCCACCTTCCTGGAGGAACAGTTATCAAACCACACATAAACATCCACTTGCTGGATGAGCTCATTGCTGCCTCCTGGACCATACTGATGCTGACGGCTAAGGTCAGGTTTGCAAAAACACAAGGGAATTGTCAAGTTCTTTCTGTCATTCGGTAGATGTTCTATTGACCTCAGTGGGAAAAGAATGTCTGTACCTGCTTTTGAAAATCTCACCTTCAATGTCTAAGCTGGCAAGTCCTTACTGTGAGCTGTGAAACTGATCACAGAATCACAGAATGTTAGGGTGAGGCACAAACAGCAGTAACACCTCCTTGCCTGTTATTCAAATCTCAGAGACGATTTGAAGGGTAGTCCAAAATCTCCTGGTTGTGAGGACCTGCCAGTAGCCTAAAGGGCTTGCTCCCCTCTGTGCCCTTTCCCTGCCCCTAGTATTTTCCTCTGTGTATTTAAAAAAAAAAAGCAAGTAGGACTTCCTTATTTTGTGCTGTAGTTGTGAGTTTCACACTTAAAACTGTTATCAGTGGAGCAGGATGTCTCTTTAAAGAGTGGACATGGTCAGCAAGGGGAGTGATCAGCTCTGCTTCAGCTCCTGAGATAGAGAATCAGCTCCTGTGTGAGCTCCAGAGACTGCAGACACTCATTGGGGAGGTTCAGGAAAAGGACCACAGTGCGGTTTTAAATGAGAAGCTGCTTGAAGCCTCTTTGCCAGAGACAAGGACACATCAACAGTGATGAAATGTTCTTAGGAATCAGAGAGGAAAAAAGCTGTTCTATGTTGAACATTGAATTTTCTTTTTTTTTTTTTGAATTATTTTTTAAAAAAACAACAAACAAAACCCACAAACTTATCAGGTTAAAATATAAACACCAGTTGTCAGACAGCTCTTTATGAAACTGGGCTCTGTCCTCCATGCAACTAGTTCAGCCAAGGAAATAAAGCAATCCACTAAAAGCGAAGCTTATGGGAGCCTAGGGAAGCTGGGACAGGAACAAATTCATCCATGCAGCAAGAAGGAAGCAGCTGAAGAAGATAAAAGCCTGACAGAAATGACTGGGGAAAAAAAGGGAGCCATGAAGCCAAGCTTAGACAGAGAGAAGAGAGCATCATTAGTCTCATTCCCCAATGAGACTAATAGGATTCTCAAAGCATAGGGCAAACCAGAAGATAGGTGGCCTAAAGGCTGAAGAAAAAGGCAGTGACAATCACAGTCAGTGGCTGTGAACTCTGGACACAGCCATCAGACTGCACTGCCAATGCACTACCGTGGGGAATTTGCCATATAGGACGGTCCACAGTTACAGCAATTTTTCTTTTGCAAGGCAATTTTCTCTAAGACATTCAAACAAGGAGATATGTGGGTAGCACAACCGAACTGTATCACAGACACAGTGGGAATTTCATCCATTTCAATAAAATACATTTATTATTACCTGAAAATTATTATTCAAACAACATATGCTACACTATATCATCCAATGTCAAGGCTGTTGAGTACCTGAATGAAAGGGAAGAGCAGTCCAACTGCGAAGTTGGAGAGCCAGTTGACTGTCCCAGCTATCATGAACGCGGCCGGTCTCTGAGACTGCTGGAAAAACTCTCCAGTGAGGACAAATGGAATCCCACCTGAAACAGGACCCAAAAAATCAGTGGTTTTAGTAAACTTCCTCTGCCAACAGCTGTTTCACTTACAAAGATGAAGGTGCTCTGTGCTGCACATCTCAGTGCCTAGCGCTGCTCTACAGCTCTCTGCTCAGGTGTACACAGGGGCTTCTGAGCCAGTAAAATGTGATTTGCCAAAATTGTTCTTTAGGGAAGCGTGACACTTCACTCTTTCACACCACCGCATCTCCTGTTTTACGTGCTAAAATCCTCGAAATTCTGAAAATTCAGAAATATTCCAAAATACTTTTAGACCTTAACAGCTGGAAAGACAGCTCCAAAGAGATTAAATAGTAATTTTGGATAACTATTACCCACTTTATTTTAGCAATAAAATGCAAAACATTTGCTTTTCTGCAAGCATAATTTTAATTGATGCTTATTTAATACATTCCCTTACCAGATATACTGTTGGCACTTCTGGCAAGGTCTACTTTTCCCATCAGTCATGGACTCTGACCTCTGTACTAACAAGCTCAGTTGAATACCATGTTTGTCACTCGTGTTTCTTTCCACTTAGACACTGGACCATTTTGTACAGCACTGGCATATTGCTGGCCTGACAATACCCTCGGGGAATAGCTGTCTAGTAGCTGAAAGTCTCAGTTTATGATCTTTGGCTTCCTTCATTCCAATAGGATATTTCAATAGAAATATTTCTATTTTTATAGAATAAAACATGGATTGCATTTGCTGATTGGCTACATTTTTAGTTAATGTTGCACATTAGACATGTATCTACTTGCAGAATTACTTCACCACAGTTTGAAAAACTGTAAACCTAGTAACATCAGACAGGTTTTCAGTATTCTCATGCTACCAATTTCTTCCTTTAGGTCCTCATGCCTGGCAGTATCATCAGCATCGCTTAGCTTTGTGGGTGAGATCCATGTATGCACACACTCTGGAAGTTGTTTCTCTGCTTTAAGCATTTAATGAGTTAGTGTGAGCAATCAAAAAGCATATTAATGGACACACTTCCTCTCACAAACCTCTACAACCATCCTGACTTCCAAAATATACACACATTGAGATAAAAACACCACCAAAGACTTAACTGTCCACTGTATCTTCTCCATGCATGTCTTTGCTTGATCTATGTGCTTATCTTTTGCACTACCCTTACTCTCGCACAGCTGTGAATTCATCTGTAAGTACTTTATAGTGACACACTGTCATGTAGCCCCTTGTGCTCAATGGCACTACACTTAAAACACGTGCACAGAAGCTGTCCTATGCACAGTATGAGAGAGGAACTTGTAAACACATAACAGGCCATGCAGATGACACACGGTATCGGATATTCCTCCATTCCAGATCTCTCAGATTCAGAGCCCATGACTATGTGCATAAAAGAAAGGCAACATGATGCAGCAAATGGCTATATATGTCAGTAGGCATTACTCTGCATCATCAGCAAATGTGGCTTCTTGTGAGAACATATCCACAATTGTAGCAATGGCTTCAACTGAACTTTACACCCCAAAGACAGTCAGTATAAATTACACGCAAAAAAGTACAGAGAAAATAAATTTATTTACTACTATTTACTATTTTTTACATGAGAAACTGAGATATGGACAGTTTAGGCCATCCAAACCCCAGCTCACTGTCTTTCTACAAGCCATATATAGTTTTTGAATTCTGTGACTAAAAAAAGTGACCACTCCCAATAGCACTTTGAACTTGTAGAATAAACAGCTGAACAGGCAGAACTTAATGAAATTCAAGCAACATGTGATCTATCAATCCTTGGTGGCTTCCAGTGCCTATTGTATCATACACTTGGGATTTGGGTTCAAATCCTAAGATATGGCAGGCAAAATAACACTCACATCTGTTCTGTCAGCATCTGTTTCAGGTTTCAAATGCCATAAGAGGCAATGATTTGCCAGGGCACTTGCCCGTTGGAGAGAGGAACTGAAGGACTGCAAACATAGAAATCATGTAAGATGATTTATTTATGATCATTTATTCTGTCATGCCTTTGCTGTAGGACAATCTACAGAGGTGTTGCTGTTCTTGTCAGTATAATAAAAAATGCTGTTTGAGACCCATTTGGGAAAATACACATTGTATAAGAGAAGAAAAAAGCCAGTGGCAAAAAAAAAAAAAAAAAAGACAAAAAAAGAAGTACAAAAAGGACAGAAACATATCAGAAAGCATAAATGTTATGGAAATAAAAATGCATGAGCACTGTCTCGGAAAAAGGTTCCTTGAAATTCAAATGTAATTTCTAGTTACATATTAATCATCACTAAAATTTATTATTAGTCACACTTGCCACAAAAGTTCTTCAATCTAATTTGAAAAATAATCAAGTAATCTAGTGATGATAAAAATAGTATTTTGCAACGTCTAAAAAAAAAAATAAAAAATTAGCAGCTCCTCTGAGCTCTTTCAAATATTCTGTAGAGGAATGAAAAAGGAGGCACACAAACCTCCAGATCTTCTCATGGCCTAAGTAAGCATCTCAAAACAGAGAAAGTTTCTGTAGAAGGATGACTTAAGAGAAATCATATGGAGGAATCGAGGAGCCTGAAAAGCAATAGGTAAGTTATGTGAAGGACAGGCCAGGTCTATAAATATGAGAAACCAAACGAAGGCAGGTCATTGCTGTATATTGCTATATCCCTGGAAGAGCAGAGACTTGACCTTACTGGGATGCAGAGCAGGGGATGTGAACGCCTGCCAAGAGCCATACCACTGCGAAGAACATAGACCACAACAGAGTGAAGTGAAAAAGAAATTTGGGCAAGCTGAAGGAAAAACCTAAAGCCTTAATACACAAACAGTGAAGGCACCTGAGATCAGCTGAACCTATAGACCCAAGAGTCCATTCTCAGTCAGTTCAAGGTGTCAGAAGTGTGCTCAAGGACCTCTTTTCTCCTTGAACTTGCTTTCTTTGAGACACAAATCTGGGTGCATGGGGTTGAAGGAAGCTGTAGTATGCTGTGACTAGGTCAGTTTGGATCTGGGACACAGAGAGCACAATATTATGGCATCTCACCAACCATTCCTTACAGTCTCCTTTCAAGGTCAGCTATATAATCACTAGTCCAGATCACAGAATCACAGTATGGTGGAGGTTAGAAGGGACCTCTGGAGATCATCTAATCCAACTCCTCTGCCAAAGCAGGTTCACCTAGAGCAGGTCACACAGGATCATGACCAGGTGGGTTTCGAATATCTCCAGCAAAGGAGACTCCACAACCTCTCTGAGCAGCCTGCTCCAGTGCTCTGTCACCCTCAAAGTAAAGACATTTTTCCACAAAATAGCTTCTTATAAATTCTGGCATGAATTTAAAGTCTGATCCATAGTCATTGTAATACTCCAGTTAATTCAGCTATGAAAGTGAAATGTGTGGTTCTTCCTGATTCATCAATAGCAAAACTTCATTTCCTTTAAGTAGTATTTCTTTCTATTCAACAGGAAAATGGTTCCCTACTGGTGTTGTGCCAATCACTAGGCCTAGCACAAAGGACGCAGCCAGGAGCAAAACAATTCAGTAACCAGATTCTATTGCACAGAAGAAAGTCAGTATGTGGGTGATCGCTGGGGGTACAAACAAGTCAAACAGATTACACATAACAGACATCAACCCCAGCGACCCCAGGAACGATACAGCACGGCCAACAATCAGTGGGGCAAACAAATCAATGAAGTCTCCCATGGCAGAGATGGGAGACAGCCAAGTCAATAGGCTGATAATATAGGATAGAAGTAGCCACATATTGTTCCCCCACGAAGCCCACATTTGCAAATGCCAAACCTGACTGGGGCCCAGTTGCAGGGAGAATCAGGAGGTCCTTCCCCAACAGGGAAACTCTGCAAAGTGCATCCACCTCACAGATAAGCACTTCACCCTTCCTGCAAGTGGTCCCAGCTTTTATGCCCAAAGCAGGACACCTGGCACTCATTTACCCAATGCAGGGCACCTGGGGCTTGTTTACCCAAGGGCTTTCCTTACAAGGCCAGCTGCACCTTGGAGGAAAGCCAAAAGGCAAACATCCTCTCCTTTTAAAGGACCATGGGAACCACCCATGTGTCAACCTTATTCTGGGCTCAGGGTTCAGACCCCAGCACTTCAACAGGCCTGTGTTCAAACGTGGATGCTTAAGAACCACAGCCAAAAGCAGTCCAATCAAACCACTGTATTTTTTTTAAACAGTTTTTAAACATTTTGTCATGGGTTTTGCAACTTTAATATGTGTTTGAACGTGGGTGAAAATTTCACAAAAAAAAGCTAACTGATGTTCTTTCTCATGAGGGATGAACCTGGCATTAGCATTTCCCCTGGAAGGCTTTACACACAATTTTCAGTGAAACAGCTTTATTTTAGCTTTGATCATAAAACCAAAAATGTACATTAGGATTTCCTGTAGGAGTTTTTCAGGAAGGTAGCTTCTGAACATGAATTTAAAGAGACAATGCATTGACCACAATAATTATAGTGATTAATTTCTCATACTTCATTCTTTTCAGCACTGCAGTGAACATAATGGAAGAAGCTCTTAACATACTGCAGTGCCATTACAGAGAGATTGTTATACCTGTTAGCATGCTACATCTATTGGAAACTACAAATCTCTTATTGCAGAACTTGAACATCAATGGGCTGTTTAATGAAAACAGATTAAGCCCACATGACACAATTAGACATGCAACAATATTTCTGTATCTGTGTATTTTATTCATTTCCCTCCATAATTACACTTAGATTCAATGTCATGTGCTGGTAAACATCCAGAATCTCAAGAGCCTTTTATACATGAAGTTGGAATGCTAGAACAGAAATAATATTCTTGGTATACATGCTACAGATTTTCAAATATACATTTAAATTTGCATAAGTATCAACATGTTTTCTTACAAAAAATCCAGTACACATATTTACTGTTTTGTTCAGTGAGAAGTTACAAATAAATACTGCTTAGCAGAAATTACTTGATTCAGTGCAAAAATCTGAATACTGAAAACATGAAAAAGGCAGGAAAATACCGAGATCCACATTATGTCTTTATCCAGTACCTAACCAGGAGTTAAGTAATGGCTATATATATGATTTATGAAATGAGACTGTTAAAAGAATAAATGCCTAAAACAAATCAGGGAGATTTATTACATTGATAAATCGCCTCTAAAGGTGATGGAAACTTTGTGCCCAAGAACCAGTACAGAGAAAGGAATTCATTCCCTGAGCCAGCAGCTCATCTTTCCATACACACTCAAGACAAAACTCTGTGCATTCAGGCAGTGGCTCCAGGGCTTCCAGCCCCACCAGGAGGACCACCCCTGGCCACACATCGAGTGGCTTCCTGCACGACTCAGCACTCCAAATTCTACCTGTACAGGAAGGAGTCTGGAAGTTTTGAGAGCCCTGATTAAGGCAAGAGCTCCCAGACCTTCCAACTCCATGCTTTGAGAGAAGGAGCCTTCAAAGTGAGATGTTTCAAGAAAACAGACAAGTATTTTGCAACAGTGTTCTCTTTTGGAAAAAAAAAATATATATGTTTGTGCAGCTCTATACAAGATCAAGCAAAACAGCTTGTGACTGCAAGGCATGTGGAGAAGACTGATTCATAGGGTTGGGAGAAAAAGTATTGTCTCAATGAAAGGCTTCAGTACTTGCAATTCAAGGGGCAAAAGACAACACTAGAGGGCAGCTGTGGGAGAGAAGCAATGGAAATGAGACAAAGATCCTGGAAGAAAACTGCTGAAAAAACAACCCAATACTCTTCAGTGAGAGCAAAAGACTGTTAGTTTCTACCCAGACCTTAGCTAGTAAAAAACCAACTTATAAACCTCAACCAACCAACCCTCCAAAAAACCCTCACCAAACCCCATGGGAAAATATACTGCAGGATTACTGCCAGTGAAGGATGAACGCAAAAAGTGCCAACTGTAACACCAAATTAGAAAATATAATGGTAAAACCCAATTATTAACAGCCTAGTTTTTAATACAATGTTGTGTGGAAAGGCGTTTTGCATTGATTAACTGGCCTTTGCTTTACAGAATCGCCTTGGTTGGACGAGACCTCTAAGATCATCTATAAAACCTGCTACTGTTACAGCATATAGAAAGCCAGTTAAGGAGGAATTCTAAACTATGTTGGTGCAAGGTCACCCACACCATTCAATGTAAAAAAATAAACCAAGCAATGATGTAGAACAAAAATATTGATATACTCTGTTGTAACACCATTAGTTAAAATGTTAATTCTTGATTCTCAGGTAATTCACACTAAAGCAGTTGACATAAACCAGCAAGGCTACTAGATAATGAGGAAACCACACAATTTTCTTTCTACATCCATTTAGGGAACTATTTCTAAAGCAGATATGACATGTAATTTTGTAATGCAAAAGAGATAAGAATAACCTTATCTGAACCATCTGATAATTTCTTCTTCAGTGAAATTCTCCCCCTCTTGAATAATAATTAGTGCATTTTCCTATAATTTTTAGTTCCATAAGGCAGTGCTCTCAAGCAGAATTTTATGAGCATTTACTGACTGAATCATTTTTCTCTGAAAATTTGTTTAATGAAGGCAAATACTTGCTACATAACTGATGAACTCCAATAATTTCATTACTTTTAGGATACTGTTCTTTACACGGGTTATAGCAACTCATTTAAAATACAGCTGTTTCCTGGAAGTCTAACTAATATCTTCAACTTTTTAATAACTTTCCTTTTTTTGCTTTTTTTATTGTAATAGAGACCAGCAGTCCAGTCATAGGCCGTTCTGCCAACTGCTGTACAGATCCAATACATCTTGTTTTGCTGTTTCAGTAACACTTTCAATCTGGTGGGGTATTTTGTGATTTATTTTCTTTTGCTTGTTATTGTTGTTTGATTATTTTGTGTTGGCTTTTTTTTTCCTCCCATAAAAAATGAACAACAACATTAAATTTCTACTGTGGTACTTAGCAATATTTTTTTTTCTTCACCATTATAATTCTGCATCACTATTGAAGAATAAAATACAATTAAAAATATACTCAACTTTTAACTATATGTAAATAGTCTTTTAAACATTTCTGCTATATTTTCAGATTCACTTTATCATATCAGAACCCTAATTGTAGCCTGACTTTCTGTTCTTCTATTTGAACATGAAGAAAAAAATTCTTTACTGAGGTATGACTAAGAGTCTTTATGATATAATTAATTTTGTAATTATTCTCAATAACAATGATGATCAGACACTGATTAACATAACTACTGTTAAAATTACATTATTAATGATCTCAATGGCGAGATGAATGATAAAAGTTTTCATTTTAACAGAAGCACAGAAGTGTCCCTTACATTTTCATCCACTATACAGATGGCAGTATCATGGAAATAC
Organism: Podargus strigoides; assembly: GCA_028020825.1. Taxonomy (NCBI): domain Eukaryota; kingdom Metazoa; phylum Chordata; class Aves; order Caprimulgiformes; family Podargidae; genus Podargus; species Podargus strigoides. The sequence goes on from CM051621.1 coordinate 14,192,952, forward strand.
CCGAATTAAAGAGTCACAAGTGTGATCAGTCCTAAGTAAGTGATATATTCATCCAGACACATCACTACGACAGGACTAAAACTAGAAAAAAACCCAACCCCTATCTAGTCTTGTCTTATTACTTCTACAATAATCTACTGAAAGAAATACAAAGTCATCAGACACGATTTCTTTGTCAGGAATTTAGGTTGACAGCCCATTAGCACAAAATGCTGCTGGTTGTGAACCTGTGCAAGCTAAAAGTGGTGAAAACAAAGTATGGCATGTCAGACTTTCCTCATGAAATATTTTGACAAACAAATTAACCACAGTAGCAGTGCACAATTATGCCATTTGAGAGCTGCATTCATCCTGAAGGACCCCAAGAGTAAAAATAGTGGACCAAATTTTCAGAGAAGCTGGGCCCCTCAGTTCAAGAAGGACAGGGAACTGCTTGAGAGAGTCCAGTGCAGAGCCACAAAGATGATGAAGGGGGTGGAACATCTCCCTTATGAGGAAAGGCTGAGGGAGATGGGTCTCTTTAGCTTGGAGAAGAGGAGACTGAGGGGTGACCTCATTAATGTTTATAAATATGTAAAGGGTGAGTGTCATGAGGATGGAGCCAGGCTCTTCTCAGTGACATCCAGTGATAGGACAAGGGGCAATGGGTGCAAGCTGGAACATAAGAGGCTCTGCATAAATGTGAGGAAGAACTTCTTCACAGTGAGGGTAACAGAACACTGGAACAGGCTGCCCAGAGAGGCTGTGGAGTCTCCTTCTCTGGAGACATTCAAAACCCGCCTGGACATGTTCCTGTGTGACCTGACCTAGGTGTTCCTGCTCTGGCAGGGGAATTGGACTAGATGATCTTTTGAGGTCCCTTCCAATCCCTAACATTCTGTGATTCTGTGACAGATCTCTGCCTGTCCTCCTCCTCCTGTTTATGATGGAAACAGACCATGTCTTCACTGTTTATAATTTCTGTAAACTGTTGAAGTCTTTAGGACAATATGCCAGTGATAAAAGAATTTGGCTGCTGCTCCAGGATGGCAGACAGGGTTTGGAGTGCAGCAGATGTAGAAATAAAGAATGTAGGACAATAAAAATATTTTATTTTCCTTACTGTGTCTGATAACCAAAATAGATATAACAAATAGCAGTATCTGTTTGCTACCTATCAGAAAGGAAAATGAAGAGAGGGCCAGGTGCCCTTTGACTATAAGTACCAGCTTGAAGAAAACCAGTCTTGCTCTAATGAAACATATAAACCTTCTTTCTCATGAAATTCAGAAAGAAGTCACCAAAGCTGTAGCTGAGTGTTCCCAAAAAAGTGGTTTCTGGAGTAGGACAGAAAACATCTGGACATTCAATGGGAACAACTGCTTACTTGGTAAAACTGACACCATCAGACTGCCCTTGTCCATGCAATTGACCTTCTGACCTAGTTTTTCCCCTGAAAGTCTCTTGTTGCTGTTTAAGTTTTCTACATAGTAGGCTGGCTATCAAGAAACACTGTCTAGACCCTAGAGCAACTTTCATTGCAACTTAAAACTAGTAAACATTTGCATTTAAATGCTAGCCATGGAACTTAGCCAAAAATAGATGAGATGAACTTAGAACTTTTGTTTGCTATGCATTATGCCTGGGCACAAGGAAAATAATGTATTTTTATTGTCTTATGTTCGTTAGTTCTACATCTACTATTCTATATATTATATTATTATTATATTACATTATATATTATATTATTATATTATATTATACTATTCTATATATATTATATTATATATATTAATATTCTATAAATATTTTATAGTAATTCACAGAAGAAACAGTAAGTTTTTTCACTAGGCTTCTGTATCCAGTCCTCATTAATCTAAATAATGTACCTAAGCCACACAGCTTTTGACTAAATTAATTTTTCATTGTTACTTGATGCTCTAAAAGACACGGGTGCATTTTTCCAGCAGTAAATTTCTTAAGTGTTGGATTTGTGAGCCATCAGCAAGTAATTAATGAAAAAGGAAAACATGCTAGTTCAGGTAAGAGGAGTGCTCTCAAGTGTTAAAGCATTCGCATTTTGAAAGCTTCAATTAAGATAATTTGTAAAATCTATTGTTGAAGGGATAAAGAGTGTAAGTTTTCCTGCTGCTAAGAACTCCATGTGTCATCTCTAGCAACTCCTTTATCCAACAAATATGGTTACTACAGGTTCATTTTTCTTTAGAACTTCCACTAATTATAAAGAATTGAAATCACTTCTGTAACAGAACTGTAAAAAGCTACACATTTATTCTATGCTGCTCTCTAATGAGAGAAGTATCCAAATAAAACATAAAACAGGTATTAATCCCAAAATATATGTTGAATTACACTGTATTTAATATATTCAAAGGGCATTTTATCTTCTGGCCCAAAAAGTTCAATGAAGATGGAGCCAGACTGAAAGCAATTCTAGTTTTACTTCGTAACAGCTCAAAACCTCAGTATGTTCACTGAAAGGCAAGAAAAAGACACATTCTCATGAGAAGCCCTTAAACTTTCCATCCTTTAATCTCCTTGATTTAGTAGAAGTAGTTGAAAATACTGCTGTAGAGCAGGCAGAAGCTTTTTGCATTGCTAGAGAAAACCAGAGAAGAAAAGGTAAATTGGATCACCTGCTGCTGTGCTGCACAGCTCACACAAATTAAAGCAATGGGTGGTGGGTGGCAGCTGGGGGGCTAAAATGCCCACCCTAAGACTACTTGTGTTGGATGGATGGTAGCCTGCAGCAATGGAGTGGCACAATGGGGCAGCAAAACTGAGACTGGTATGTATTCCATAACAACTATGTATCTCCAGGTTATTATGAGTTCCTGAACTGAATTGTAACTCATGTTTGGAATATTTAACTACTTTTAGTGCATCATGTTTTAAATCTACTGTTGTGCACACAAAAGCTTTACAACTATTAACAAACCAAACCTTTTCTTAAATACCCAGGAAAACTAAAAGGTTATTTTTGCAAACACATCCTTCTTATCTGATGTGGGAACTATTTGACATTATCAAAGGACGCTTATCTGCTGGAGACTGTAAAGGCTTCTAGTTTACAGAATAAAAGACATTTTGAAAATTAACCTCAACTTTCAAATCTACCACTTTTTAATTAAATATATAGCAACACGGGTTTATTTGTTTCTTTTTAACAGGATACACTTTTCTAGTACAAAGCAAAGTTTTTATCCACTCAAGCAAGCACCAAACTTTTTCTATAGTGTACTAAAAGAATGCCTTCATGGGAGGCCACAAGCATTAAGAATTCTTACATCCCACTCTAAATGGAGAAGCTAACACAGCATCACACAAAGCTTCTGTAAGTGCCTATTTCAGGCAATAATACTGATGCTGCTTTCACTTTTATGTCTACATGTGTGCTATCACACCTTTGTGTTTCACATCCAAGAGAAGATTTTTTTTTTTCTTCCCTGATGGCATTTTAGATTGAACAAACCTCATGACTTTCAAAGTGACCCCTTTATCACAACCGCTCTGCTGTCAATACAGCTGCATGTTGGCATTCAGAGTAAGAGCACAGGCTGATTTAAACTTTAAATATCAAAATATCTTTGATACACCTCAGGGCACAGCAATGATTTCCTCTGAGTTTTCTTTTGTTTACTTCATAATGTCAATTTAACACATGCTGAATATACTCTTATCATGTTTCTATTGTTTCTGTATTCAGCTGTGCTAGGAAAGACTTCACTCACCATTAACCATGACAAGGACTATAAAACTCAATCATAAGACAGAACTCTCAAAAAGATACAAAAAGTGAAACATTTTTCTGAAATGGTCTGGTTTGTCAACGTTCCTTAGCTGGGTCTGAAAATGCAATCGCTATAAAAAGCAACAGTCGAAAAATGAAGATCTCACTACCATAAAATTACTATTTCTTCAAATTCCATCAGAGAGTGAATTTTATCAATTTCACTTTTCTGTGATGAGCGTATGAGTGGAAACATACCACTGATCTAATTTTGTCATCCTTATGCATACTGAATAGGAACTTATTTTAAAAGTAGGAACTGAAGCAAAATCACACTGACGCACGTTTGATCCCATACACACTAAATTCAACCTTACAAAAACTCTGCTGAAGTCAGCAGGACTTCTTCTGAAGGGAAGTGCTACTCATCCACAGAAATACCTACAGGATTTGGGATCAGAATAACTACTTGCAAGACATTACACAGCATAAGACAGTAAAGTCAGATGCCCTGAAACCACTGTGTAAGGATTAACCAGAGACTCCTGCTTTCTTCTCACCGTAGTGCCACTGATTTAAAAATAGCAGCTATTGATGTAAATTAAGTCATGGGCTACATGCTCTACACACTGACCAGCTAGCAAATCCTCTCTCAGAACACGCTCATCTTTGCAGACATGTAGGCTTTTTGACAAATGGAAAAAAAAAAAAAAAAAAAAAAAAAGACAGACTTTATACAGAGGATCAAGCATTTCACTTGGAGATAAAGGAACCCAGGATCAGATTGGATCATCTGGTTCAACTCTAATCCTCGGCTGTTTCAGGCAGTATTTCATACAGTCCTTTTAGAAATTTATAAAACTCGTGTGTTTAATTTATTCTTTTGTTATTTCCATTGAGAAATTGATACAGAACTCAGCTCCTCCAGTGGTTAAGAGTTTTCTTCCAATTTCTACTCTAAAATTATTCATGGCTAGCTAGCACCTACGTTTAGGTTTTTGTTGTTATTTTCTGCAGCAACGTTTACATTCAGGTTCTTCACTCTTCTTAGTGTTATTCTCCCTTCTGCCCATGTATTTAGAAACAGAAATCCTATTCTCAGTCTTTTTTGTTTGACACTATAAAGATATTCTGTATCTTTTAATATAAAAATCTACCTTCTTTACCTTCACAGCAGTCCTTCTTTGCAGCCTTCCTGACAAACTGCTGCATGAGTAGTTTTGTGCCCTAACATTCAGTTCTAAGTCTTCATCTCAAAAATGATGCCAAGACACATGACAACACAATGAGCATTTTTCACATTACAATACAGAAAGACAATGCATTAAGTATCTAAGAAAATACGTAAAAGAATGTGCATATAGAGTGTTAATATAAAACAATCTTTCAAATGACTTAGAGAAAATATAAACAGCTGTGGAGTTTTCCACGTGACAGAGATATCATTCTTATATCCTCCCGTACCTAACTGGCATTTTCAGACATCCTTAAATCCTCACCCTGTTCCTGAGTTTCTAAGCCTTTTTTTCTCTCCAACTGCCTGCAGTTATACATGTCCTATTACCAGAAATGGCTAAACTGTGAAAGGTGAAGTGAGATTTCAAACAAATCACTAATCTCAAACTTGAAGTGCTACCAAAATAACACAAATTTCTTGCACAAAGATGGGTGCAGTTATGACAACCAAGCAATGGATATAAAAGTAACTCCTCAGATTTCTGGAACTTCCCCTCGTGTTGCTGCTTGTTGTAATAAAACCTGATTGGTTTCCTTCCAGAGGACTCCAAGGAACTTCTAGGCAATGTTCCCTGGAAGAGGGAACGTTACCACACGCCTGTGTGGGCACATGTGTGCTGACCTCCCTCTCAGGTACAGTGGTCAAAGGGCAACACACTTGTGCTACAGAAACACCTTTTACAAGTCTTACTGCAACAACAGGGTCTTGGGGTATTTGTATTTATTCCCAGTGTTAAAGCACGTCTAGTGCTTCAGTTCACTGTGTTTCCAGATCCACCAAATATGCAAAGGTTTGATTCAAGAGAGAAAATTTTTCAATTTTTGAGAGAAAGTAATAAAGGAATGATTACTTCAAAGCCAGGAATATTATAAAACAGTCCACCTTCTCCCATCCTTTCATTTAGTTAAAGACAGGCATCACACCTAACATCCCCCACCATGGTTTCCTTTCCCCTCTGTGCAGCATTGCCTCCTCCATAGAAAATGGAGGATAGAACTAACTGAATAGAGGGACATTACACTTGAGCAGATTATTCTAAGGAAGAAATACTAATTAAATCTCTTCATGCATAGATAATGCATGGAATTGCTTTATGCCAAGTTTCCAAAGTTCTCAGGGTCTCACTGTATCTTCATCATGCTTATTTACATTGTGAAGGTTATGTAGAAGGCCATACTAATATTGCTGTAATCCCCAACTGGGGGGATTTTTCCCTATGTGTTCCACCATCTACAGTGAAATATGTTACCTACAGCGAAAGAGCCATTCTCTGGTTCAGAGAATGAACATTTAATTGTTTTATACAAATTCAAACAGCATCAAAAACAAAGACTGAAAGACTCATCACAGAATACACGACAGTCTCCCTCACAGGTGGGGCCACATCCCTGCAGGTAAATAAGAAAACTGTCCCTGAATTGAACACACTCTGGGTCAGCTGCTTTTGTTGTTGGTTTTTGGTTTGGTTTTTTAAACTATTTGGCTGGTCGATAAAAGAGGTCAACCTCCAGCAGCTTTATAAAACTATCTCCACCTAATGCACACACATGCATATAGATATTTTTCAATTCACTCAGTAAAATCAAAAATCACTTGTTTGCACAGCAACTGATGTAAAGGCACAATGGATGAACTGGGAATTCAAATAGACATATAAAAATAAGCAGAACGTACACTTTTTCTATTTAAGTCAGATTTCAGTGTGGTTTTCCTGAAAGAGACATAGATTCTGCAAGCACAGTTCAACATAATTCAATGTCCCCGAAGAGACAGCCACAGAGGTTTAATTCAGAAAGTAAGGATAACTGCTTTTAGCTTTTCCTTTTTCCTTAAATAATATCTAGGACAAGGTGAAAGAAGGAAGATGTTTCACATATACCTAAGCCCATCTAACACTACTCAAATTTCCAAGGAGCTGCACATTATTTACTTACCCAGTAAAGGCACTCAAAATCAATGTATTTGCTCATGACACCTAACCTGAACAGCATGCCTTGTGGAGATACTGAAAATGTTCTCTTGCTATTTTTCTTTGTTTTCTCTATTGATTATTTTTTGTTTGTTGTCTCCTTAGGAACCAGAACCAATCCCCTCAGTCCCTTCTGTTTACTCTTTACTGGATGGCACTTCTTCAGCTGAAATCTGCCATATTTATTTCAGCCAAATGTGTGATGAAGAGAAACACCTCCACGAAGCTTCTGCCTTTTTCTTGAGGTGAAAATGTAAAATTATTTACTAACATGTCCCCACAATCAAAAGTAATATTGGAAAGCAGTATGTTTCTCTGCAACCAAATACCTTCACTTGTATATAATTAACCAAATAGGCACAATGAAGCAACTCTCTGGAGCACTGTGGCTCCCTAATCTAGAAAACAATAAGTGATTCTTGAAGGGTATTTTTCTTTCAGATCATAGATTGACTATCTTGAACATAAAGGTCCCTTTCATTTTTAGTAAATGCATGAGAGCTCTCTGCTGCTTGTCTTTTTTTTGAGAAAAATGATGTACAAAATCACATGCATGTCTGAACGTACCTGTTGTTAGCATTACTACTTCAGTCCCTAGCAATGTGCCTGAAAAACATCTGCAAGCTGAAAAGCTGAATTCAGAAAAATGAAACAAATAAAAAAGCCCCACAGTTTATAGTAACAGCTGATCCTAGTTGTAAAGGAGCAGATGGGACTCATCCATATGCTATCAGAAAGTGGTAGACCACACAACATCTAAGCTATCTAAAAAGTATCAGATGCTCTAACAAGAGAGAAAATATTGTGTTTTTAAAGGCAATTTTATGCTCTAGCAAGTTATAGCAGTATTTTTATAAGATCAGTTCCTCATGTTATTTACTCTTTCCAGATAGGGTAATTCTTCCAAGTACCAATAGCTCAATGAACATAAACTGAATTCATCCTAGATGAAGATCTGTATCTGCAGAATCATTACAAACCATGTAAGACTTACTCTGAAGAATGCTGAAATGCTCTAAACAACTACTGGAGAAATTATATCAGATACTGAGCATTAGTAATACCATAACAATAGTACCTGTTTAACCAATAGAAACAAATGACACTCACAACTCCTACAAATGGCTAGAAACACTGAGAATCTGCAACTTAGTAATAAAGAATATGCATCCATTTTCTTGGGGAAAAACCCTTTTACTGACCAGAAAGGTGGTAAAGTTATTCCTAAACTTCAGTCTTGCCTCAGTAAACTACCAAAGAATACTAGATATTGAAGTCTGAATTAGCATTTTCCTGCTAAAGTGGTGTCATTAAATATCACTGAGAAGAAAGCAATAAAAAATAGTCATTCAGTCCAGCATATCTATGGTGATACGGTAAAAGTCTACAAGATCACAAGAAACTTGAAGAGGAAAGAAGAGGATCAGCTGTTCCATTTTTTTCAATGCAAGACCTAAAGGGCATCACACAAAGCATAACAAAGGATGTGTTTATGAGAGGTGGTAGACATGTAATTTTCTTTGCCAAAGGATGATATAATTTTCCACAGTTTTAGATAAAGAATGAACAAATCCATGGAAGACTATGGAAATCTTAGAAACTATGTCTCAGGAAGACCCTAAGATGAAAAAAATGTCTGCTGGTAATGTTTCCTTTGTTCAGAAAAACACCTCCCCAAAATGCTCTCTTCTCATTCATCCATCTTAAAACACGGCTAATAATGGAAGTTGCTTTCATATTCTGAAAGAGAATGTCTCCCAGTTAAGAAGCAGCAATGTAGTTCAGATCTTCTAAGCCCCACTAAACAGAAGAGAGAAGTTTCACTGAAGATAAATCTAGCCCCATGAAAGTCAGCTAAAATATTAATATTTATTTACAGAAGAATCAGAATACGATTCTTTGCAACTCCTTCTCAACAGCTGAAGTGTCAATTATCAACATTTTTATAAAAAGCAATTCAATGCTACTGAGATAGTCCCACTCTTGTCAAGTATTACAAATGCTTGAACACACACAGGAAAGGTACAAGTAAGCAATATCAAACAAAAGCTGTTTGTCTTGCACGTGTTTGCAGACACTTTGCTTCGAAAAGAGTTCCAAGTACAACAGAAAATTCTGAATAGCATCAGTGAAGGGAACAAAGCCAAATGAAGAAACCTTGAATCCACTCTGAAGAATGGTGAGGTCAAGGAGAAATGTAGAGGGTTTATCTTCATATGCTGAAAATACAGCACGTAAGAAAATATTGATCTGCAAGTTCTAAAACTCAGTGGAACATGGGAAAAATGGAAAACATTACGTTTCAACAGAGTTTTTTAGAAAAAACAAAGATGTTGCAAGTAGCTGCACTTCAATTGTTTGAGCTACTTACAATACTGGAAGGAAAGTTTTCAAGAAGTTTCAAGTCAATATTTGACTTTCCTTAGGTATTCAAAATGCAAGAGCAGTTCTATTCCATAGAATTCTTCTTTCAAAAAAAAGAAAAATAAAATCTTAGTCTAAGAAACACACATCAGCAATGTTAGGGATTTAGCTGAACCTGAGATTTGTCCTTACAGAAGGACAAAGGGATTGCAAGATTTTTTTGCAGGATTTGCCTTGCAAGAAGAGTTGGAGGTGAAGGAGGAGAGCAGTGTTCATAGGCTACCTACAGTCCAACATCAGGTGCGTTAATGACTCTGGTCAAGCCTGTTTGACTCTGTCTTCATCAACTACCATATGCAAAGGAATAAGCACAGAGATTAGTGACGAACTATTTTCCTGGAAGCAAGGAAAAAAGGAATATTTTGGTCTTCTCCCCATTCTCCTCTAAAGCCGTATAGTTTTTCCTCAGCTTTTCCAAAAGAGGACCCACAGATTTACTGCAATGTTTCACTAGAGTCACACAAAACATCAGCAACTTTTTCTTTCCCCAAATAAACCACAATCAGTTAATTAGATCACTTCAGAGGTGAAGATGTACAAACAGTTGATTAATGTTTAATGTCAAACTCTTCATAAAGAAAAAGAGGCAATAAATGGTACATGAAAAAACCTGAGAACTTGGGGGAATAGAAGTATTACTTTCAGCTTTACAGCAGAACACCTGTGAAAAAACTCCTAAAAAGCAGCTGATTTTTTGCCTCTTTGTGGAGAACAGTTTGTGAGAGAATCTTTGCAAATTTAAGCTCTGTTTTGAAATCTTATTCTGTACATGAATTGAATTTGGATTAAATGACTTTTTATCTATCTGATAATAATTTTTGTTAACGTTTCATTATTTGACAACTGCAGGATCCGATTCTGATGAAGTATCTAAAGGCTAGAGCAACACTCTTCAGAGAAATAGTACACTCAGGCAAGTATTTGCATATTATGCATATCTATCAAAATGTGTTTTCCAAAGATATGATGCAATTAGAATCACAGGATAAACTAGGTTGGACGGGACTTCTGGAGTTCAGCCTCTGTTCAAAGCAGGGCCAGTTGCTTATGAACTTGTCCAGCTGAGTTTTGAATAGCTCCAGGGATGGACATTTCATGGCCTCTTTGAGCAACATCTCCCAGTGCTTAACTACTCTTCAGTGTAAAATTTTTTCTCTTCTATCCAGTAAGAACTGCCTTTGCTGAGACTTGACTTGTGTTCTTGTCCTTTCATTCTACACTTCTGAGAAAGTTCTGGCTTTATTACTTTCTTATGCCTTAAACATGTTATTTATTAAAGAAAATGAAATACAAAAATTATAGCCTGTGAATACTGGATTGTGTATAAAGTAGTATCCACCTCTAAGTAACCAAAACGAGGCTGGGGAGATAGCTCTGATAAAGTCATTGCAACCTACAAAAACAGTTACCTGAGGGCACTGAATTTGAAATGCATGCCATCAGTAGAGAACTGCCAGACAAGAAGCAGCTCCACTATCAGGACATCTATCTTTTCCATCAGCTTCCTAAAGAGAGTATGTGTAAACCTGCTTGCATGACACTTCTCTATTTTTGGAATGAAAGAGAAGAAAGGAACCACACACAACTCACCCCTTCCTCCCCTTCCACCAGTGTCACATTTGCCTGGAAGTGAACTGCTAACACAAGCATTGATAAATTAAACACTCAGCTTCCAGTCTGAGAGCTTTTTATAGATTTACAAAATCATAGTGATCCTAGAACAATGGCCAACATTTCAATTTGGTATTCATTGTAATTTTAGTACTAGTTCTCAATTAAGCTGACAGTGAAGCAGGAATGCATGTGTACACATGTTTTTATCATGCATGTTGCTATCATCCTTTATTGTCTTAGACTCCTTGTGGTCTTCAGATAAGGGTAAAGTGAAGTTTCCTACAAGCAATTTGTTAACACAGTGCCAGTGCAAATATACTTGTGCTTTGATCTATAAAGAAAAGTGAAAAAATATAGACATACCTGGTCCAATGCAGAATGATGCAATGATTGCAAGGATGCAAAATATACTGAGGTAAGGAAGCCAATACACAGTTTTCTGGGTAGATAAAAAAAAAATAATGTTAACTATACTGTACATATCACCAACATAAAAAAAAACCCTCCACAGATAATAGATAGTGTTTTCCACAATTCTATCTCTGTTTCAGGATCTAGTCTAGGATAACTTTAGAAAATCATGGTATTTCTCTAGAACTTTATTAGATGATTTTTATTAAATGTGTCTTGGTCTCTGTGGAATCCCTGTAGAGAAAAACTAGACAAGCTCTTGCACCATAGAAGTCACAACTCTGAAAATTTACAACTTCTTGTGCTAAAGTTCAAGTCAACCTGGAAAAAGAGTTTTTCTTTCCATTGAACTGATTCGGTGCCTCCAGCCTCCTCAGGTATTTCAGTCATGTTTAAAAAGGACAGCTATGATGGCCCATAGAGCTTTAAAGTTCACCAGTTAAAGGCTGGGCTGAGGTCTAGACACAACAGGCTGCCTTTCAGTAGGACAGCTGTATCTGAACCTTAGCAATGCATACGAAAGCAACAGTCCAGGGATTTTTAGCCATAATCTGATTTTGCAGACAAGGAGGGCCATGTGTGCAAACAACAGGTACAGGGTAAAAAGAACAAGCTACAAATAGTTCTTTAAGGGAATTGTAAATGGAATTATGTATTTTCTTCACAAGGCAATCTTTTTTTTTTTCTACGTCAAAGTAGATTTTTCTTTATTCAGACCTCTAAATGATAGGAACTTGAAAAACCACAAGCAACTTCCATTGAGTTTTCAGGACACTGATTCTTAATCATATACATGAATGCTTGACAATAATAATGTTAGAAGGGAAAAAACCCATGGATTCCCATTCCTTTCTCTCTCTCATCAGTTTTGTTTTGTTTCTAATGGCAAAGTGTGAAAGCCATTTTTATTAGAATTTTGCTGGGTTTGCACAGTTGGTTAAGATATGTATAACTGTAGTATCACAAAATATCACCTTGATCATCACTGTAAAATATACTTTGCTAAAATAGGTAATCATTTATTTCAGTGTTTAATAAAGACCCCCATTTTCCAATGCTTTTTCTCTTCCAGTCTGGGTTATTCCTTTAGTTATATGGAAAGCACACTAATGGTCTCCTAGGCATTAACATTAACCAAAAGACTTATAGATCTATCAAAATTAAACATTTTGGAGTTCTTGTCTGAAATCAGATCCACGGTCTCTAAAGGCACTGTGAGAGAGAAGGTGCAAAAACAGAGTAGATGCAAATTCCCCAGAGGTCAAGCCTATTTGTACCCCTGGTCTTTTGCTCAAAGCAATACCTAATCTCTAACACTTAAACTGAGACACTTCTGAAAGGAACTAAAACTGGGGCACTCAAACTTCAGAGATTTACGACAGCTGAAGGTCCTCACGAATCAGAACAGGCTTTGAAAGATTTCAAATATAAGTTTTTACTGTTTACTTGCAATAGCATCTCTTCTGGAGAGCTGTCTTCAGTTGCCATGATGGGTATGTGAAGCAAAGCTTTATTGTGCTATACATACAGGTAAGTCAAATAAAACTTTGCAATGGTGTGGCATACACCTTCTAGTCAGACTCTCTTCAACCAAGAAACAAGATTTGAAAGTCAAATTAACAGCAAGACACAGGAATTAACAACAGCAGAAAAACCATTTGATGAAAGACCACCCAAAGCCATGCCATTGCAGACAGTTTTGCATCTCAGGAGCCCTCAGGAACAGAAAGAAACTGCATTGTTATGAAAATGGAAGCTAAACAAGGAAAAATGACTCAGGGCCAGTATTTAGACTGGTTTAATAATCCTCCCCTGACCATCTGAAATACCTGGGGAACTGGCTGCTAATATCATCTGAGAACTTAAGTGCAGATGTTCCACAAAGGCTAAGTTTTTATATTTTCAATAAAAACAAAAAAAGTAAATTGAAAGAAACAGCAAACATGGAAAGTTTTCACTACTTTAAAATAGGCAAAAGAGAGAGTAAAAATAAGTAGTGACTGTAGCGTTACCTGTAAAGTCAGAGAGACAGTAAGTACTGCAAAGAAGACAATCATCAACCCAAAACCTCCGATGAGAAGAGGCCTGCGTCCGAGCCGTTCAATAACTAAGCCCTGGAAAACAGAAGTGGCATTTGACTTTCTTGATCATAGAATCACTTTGGTTTGAAAAGACCTGTAAGATCAAGTCCAGCTGTTAACCCAGCACTGCCAAGTCACCACTAAATCATGTCCCTAAGTACCACATCTAAATCTTTCAAATACCTCCAGATGCTGAATCAATCATTTCCCTGCTAGAGCAGAACCACAGTGAAGAGATTCTTGAACAGCTGTAACATGGAACTGTCTTTTCTTTGCTAGTCTAACTCATTAGAATAGGCTAATATATACTTTATGTCATAACATCTAATATACTATTCCTGTTGATAACTGCTATAATTGCTAATTCCAAGTGACTGACTTAGGAGAAGGATTAAACAATATCATGAAGCTTGAAATGTATCACTTCAAGTAACGTGATGTCAGAATCACACAACTTTTTGCCGCGTCATTATTTACCAGAGAGTGAAATCCCTCTTTCACATCTCCCTCGAGCAAAAGATAAAATGAGCAACTAAAATGAAATCTGGAGCAAGACCTTTAATTCTGGGAGATGACTCACACCATGCCACAGTGAGCATCTAGAAGAAATGTGTTAAAGGAAAGTACAAAGTCACGCAGGGAAGAACACCTTGTGTGGCAAGTGCTTCTCCTACAGCATCAGGTTCACCAGCAGATTTTGGGACAAGCTTCAAAACACACTGACCCTGTACCCTGCTAAATTGGACTTCCACACTTGAGATGTGTACTGTGATGCTGCAGAACACAGAAAGCTGCTCTGATGTGAGCTTTAGCATTCTTTATTCCTTTAAATGAGGAAATACACTCATTTTGACAGTTTGCACAGCTTCTATAATTGAATTTATTTCAGAGCCATGTTTAAAATAGACTGCACTGATGTTATTAACATTTCACACTGTGCTCACAGGGTCCAAATGTTCCAAAACTGCAACTGTTGCACCGTCAAAACCTCTACAAGATGCCAAATATTTTCCGCTATGATTAATGAATCCATCCTGCAAACACATGTGGACACACATACACTTAAACCAAGAGACGTTTTTTATGGCTTGTGAGAAGCATCACATGTGCTTGTAAAGACATGGATGGATCTGTGGCTTTGCTGGTCAGGAGGCAATGCAGAAGCATCCCAGGACCCACTGGGAGCCAATTCACATCATAAAAGCCTCTCAGGAGGCATCATATTTCATCAAGGCCAAAAAGACTTTTTGAACCATTTAAGTGCACAGACACCTCAACATAGGTCAGGTCACACAGGAACGCATCCAGTCGGGTTTTGAATGTCTCCAGAGAAGGAGACTCCACAAGCTCTCTGGGCAGCCTGCTGCTCTGGCAGGGGGATTGGACTAGATGATCTTTTGAGGTCCCTTCCAATCCCTAACGTTCTGTGATTCTGTGTTAACTTCATTTTTAGTTACGATCATACAAAACCAAAACTTGTTAACTTGCAAAACCCCACGAAGATGCTTATGACTCATACAAAGTAGAAGATGATTCATCAGTTTTCAAGTATTTATAGTTCTGAATGCTCCAATGCTATGCGTTGGTAACTGTCACCTACTGAAGACTTATAACAAGTCAAAATATACTATATGGTAGAGTAAATGAAATAATAAGAAATAAGTATATGCTCAAGCACAGTCAAAAAAAAAAGAATCTTACAACCGTTTTCTGTGATAGCATACTGAGTTATTTGCCAAATTGTGTAGGCTGATACTTGTTTATGTGTGATCATAAACACGCATTTGTAGAATCCTATACCCAGTCACGGTAATTAACACAGTTGAAATTACTGAAAATGTGTAAAAAAATATTGCAACCAAAATTCTCTCAACAATGGTGATAATAAGGCAACTGTTATGCAAACTAAGTTAACAGTTCACACAACTTACTTTTGTCTGGCAGGAAACACTTGTGAATAAAGTTAAAAAAGCAAATGTCAACCTTTTCTCCTGAGTCAGCTGCAGATATTGGGGCTGACATAACAAAAGCAGAGTGCATTAAAAAGGATCAGACAAGCTTCTCTGGATAAAAATGAATGTATAAGCCAGTTCTACAGCCCAAATAGGAGGTCACGGAATACTAATCCCTACTTATTTCCTGGCCCTAAACTATACTAAGAAAACGCTATTAGATTTTCTTCATGTCTCAGCTCTGTAAAGAAGTTTGATCTATATGCTAATGTCAAGAGTAGCCACACTTTTTTCTCTCATATATTTTGGATTTAAGTCTGAGTAAGACTATATATCTAGGTTCAGACTTAATGGGACAAGCTAACTCTGTGTTATTTTCATTTTAAATAGCAGGATTAAAGTGGATAATCGTATTTATATTGCTGTCAGGTCTATTTATGACACAATGTGTGTTATCTTGCATCCAGGAAGGAAAAAGAGAGGAACAAAAGATTGAGGGTTATAAATTATTTTTTTAATCCATATTTTTATGTATATCCATTTGCCTACTGTATGGACTATACAGTTGTAAAACACAGAAACAGGTTTTTTTATTTAAGTACTTAAACTGGAATTTAGAGGCCTAGCACTAAGTTTGACCACAGAAGCCCAAGCCTTAAATAAATCTGTGCCTTCCCTGGCTCTCACATCAGTTTGCCTGTATCTGTGTTAATGCCATGACAGGGTAAGATCCTACACATCTTCTATAGGTACCAGGCTAGGGATTACTATGAGCAAAGGGTGGAATACTGCTAAATTTCTAAGCTCAGCCTGAACTATTTTGCAGTAAAACATCCTTAAATCAGCTTCACTTGGCAGTGAAATTTTCCTTTCACTAAAGAGGGTCTCCATACTCAATGCCTGCTGGACCGGCATGGCCAGTCTACTCAGGGATTCACTCTAGCTGGCCACTTTCACTTCACCAGTGCCTGGGAACAGCCCTTACATAAAACCCCAATTACTTTATCCTTATTGCATCCCTTCAGTAAAAGGCAGATTTTTTGAAACAAAGCTCCTTCTGTTGATGCTTCGTTAAAAGCACTAAGTTTTGTCTTGTGTCAGGTACGTGTTCTAAAAACTAGACTAGATCTTGACCTTGATCTATGACAGATTACCATGGCTGATACTTTATTTTCTAATGGTGGTATTAAAATGCCCTGATGTTGATTGTGTTGAATAGACTGGGGGGGGAAATTACTCAACTCTCTTTTTTTTTTTTCCCTTCCCCAAATACTCAAAAGCAGGAGATATGTCTTTAAAACTTTCAGTTTCTGACTATATCCTGCTGAAGGATTTGTACTAAACAAACAGCCTCTAACCCACTATGTCTTGGGTCTTAGGAGTGGTGTTGTAAGGTAGACCTTCATAAGGGGACTTTGTCTCCCAGAAGGCACTACATCGCTACTTCAACACATGTAATCTTTGTCTATCCAAAAGTTCTAGTGTTATAAAATGAAGAAACAATGTCATTATCTAAAAGTGATCCCATTGACTACTTGTACATTAAGGCAGAATGCATTAACACTGTCACACTCTGCAATACACCCTGCAGTGAAAATGTGCCCACATGCACTCCAGCCACTGACAAATACCATATCCTGGGAAGCTGCTTGGTCAGTATCTCTCTTCTACCGCTGCTTCTTTCTGATTACATTATGCCCAATACAATGACATAAATCTGAATATTTTTCCACTCACAAATTTGCTCAATAAAGATTGCACACATTTATATTTGAGATCTTAAATGAGGATGAATTTATGACTAGAGAGTAACTAGTGACTCCCTGCATCTAGAAGAAGTCAGTATCTTATATTCCAAATGAATCACCAAGTGTTTTTTTAGATTTCACTTATTAGACATACTTAGCAGTGCTTTCATAGGACTGAGCAAAGCACATGTAAATCATCTAAAAATTAATGCAACCGAGATTTTATATTGGCAAAATAAATTAGCATGGTAGGCAATTTTTGGAAGCCAACTGTTTGCTCATGTAGGCAACTATTTATGGCTTCTTAAAATTATAGATGATGAGCTGCATAAATATTTCGCTTGGATAAAATTACGGGTCTTTGATGCCAGATAACTTTTCCCCTCAAATCACTATGCAGTAGCATATCCACTAAAGGCTGTTTTTTCACCTCACAATTTATTAGTTCAAATGAGGCTTTCATAATGGTGATCAATGAAAATCCCAGAAATCTTGTGAGATGATGGCAGTATCTGAGAGTGCTGGACCTGGGCAGATGGAGCACCTATCTCCTGTTACACAAGAAGAAGGAAGAGAGGGTCTTGCTTCCATCCCCTCCAAAACACTAGGATGCATTATTAACCGACCAAACAGTCTGACAGCAGCTGGAGGAGAGTAAGGTGATAAGAACAGTCAAACAGATCTGCTCAGTGCAGATCGGTGTGACGTCTTTCACTGTCAGGGAGGAGGCTGAGTTGGTAGAAAGAAAATGAAAAACATGATAGATTTTGACTTCAGTAAGCCTTCTGACACAGTTCCACAGGACATTTTCTATTTGTACATACAATTTATTCCTTCCCATAGCGTGGTACTGGGTGCCTTTCCCTTCTGAATTTCATCTTACCGATTTCAAGCCACACATCCAATTTCTTATGATCTTTCACAGTTCTTGCAAATACTTTTGAGTTTCTCCCTTTGGAGAGTTTGAATGGCATAGTTGATTATAAAAGGCTCCTTGTTACCTCTCCCATATTATTAACGGATACTTTTATGATTGATTGTCCCAGGACAAACCAGAACAGAATCCCTTTTGATATTTATTTGTATGACAGTGAAGTGTTGCTGGCTACTCTCTGACAATAGTTTTGCAGTTAGCTGAGGATCCACACTATTATTCCATCCAGCCTACACCTACTGTATCTTATATTCTCAAATCTCAACATGACGGACTTTTTCATACAATATTTATGAAAAACTGTGAAATTCACTGCTTCAGGATGCTGTGGGTTTTAAAAACATACAAAAGTTGAAAAGTAACAAGACAAATTCAAAGAAAAAATCCTATTCAGCCTATTAAGGGCCAAGATTTCACCTTCTAATTCTGATACTCCTTGAGCAACAGCTTGTCAGGGTGGGGGGAACAAAAGGGGGAAATGCTATGTTTGCCCCATTCTTGCACTCTCCATACAGCCTATTGGGAATTATGGGTAGGTGAAGGTTGATTCTGATCTAATACTAACAATGTCACATGGGACTGCATTAAAAAGACTTACTAAACATTAGATTATGGCAAAAATTCCAAAGAACCCTTGAGACTGAAGTATTTGTCACCCGATTTTTTCCACTTGCTATGACTGGCTGTCACTGGAACATATTTCTTCCTGTTCTGACCCCAGTAGAGCCACAGAGTTTCAGTGGAGATACCTTGCAATACCCTCTGGATACCATGGAGGAAATGTGTCAGGGATGAGGACATCTACTGAAGTGTCTGGAATACCCTTGTCCTAAGACGTGCCACGCCCTAAGCAGGGAATCCCTTCTTGTATGTTAAGATTTATTAAGATTAAAAGAAACACAGAACAAGTCTAAGGGACCTTTCTCACAACATCCCAAAGCAGAATAACATCATCTCACCTTAGAAAGCTGGATTCCTCGACTTCTGTGTGATACTGCAAAGGATTTCCTATATTCTTCTGTGGTCTGCTACTGAATTGTATTTTAAATCATTCCAGACTCTGTCACAGGCTTTGGAAAGCACATAAATAACACCTTGATGCATCACCTTACGGGAAATGCTTAAGGCATAATCCTCTCAATATGGTCATAGCTAGTCTCTTTCCGTGAACATTATATAAAGACCAAATGTGGTGCCACAGATGGCAAAATTGGACGTGGGATGCTTAATTTGAATAACATTCCCTTTTATTCTATGCTGGTTTCATGGAGGTGGGGAGGGAGGACTCTTTTCACATGTTTACTTCTGTCTCCCCTTCCATTCAGCCTGTTGCCTTGTCAAGTAACGGCATTGGCAAATTGTTCTTTCTGTCCACTAAGAGTAAGACATAACTAAATTAAACTAACCTCAGTTACTAAAAAATACAAAAAATCCACAGTAACCTACCTTACTAAAGAATAACTAAGTCTGTGAAGTCCTCTTACTGTAGAATTTAAAGAACAGACTTCTAATAAACACGTATTTGCCAAGGAATTATTTAGGTATACTCCATCTTTCTTCAAAGCACAGCATCAGGTTAGATAACTTACTGCTGCAACACGTCTATGAGTAGGAAATCTATTCAGTATTTCACTCCAGAGGATACCAAAGTTCTTCAGAAGCAAAGTGAAATTAATGGCTCTCTCATTGAAAAGTAACTTGTCTAGCCAGTCCTCTAAACTTATTCTGTGTTCAGTACAACAGGTGGAGAAGTCTACAACTAACTAAAACATATACAGAGAGTTTATGCTGTCTTCCCAGAGAGAAGCCAGGGCGCCCTGCAGTGCTACAACACAGATATTTCACGAAGTAGACTAGGAACTGATAGTGTAAGCAGGAGCTGCAGTCAAATTACATGAATGAAAGGAAAATGATGCTATACATTTAATTTTTCAATGTCTTGTTTATGTGGCTTTTGCTCGAGGAAGAAGGACAGAGCTGTAGGCAAAGCATGCTACTAGCAGGCATATCAAGTGATCTGAGGCAATACAGAGCTATAAAAAGGATGGGATGTTGTTTGCCTTTCCTCAAGGACCAGATCAACATTATTACTATTATGCTGCTGCTCCTAGGAGACATGTTAAAGGGAAACTTCCAAATTTTTCCACACTTTGAATCATATTTCATCTCTTAAATATTCTTTTGCTTCTCTATGAAATGTATCTATTTCAATCTTTTCCTTTAGCATTCATATGGGGCTCACCAATGGATGAATCCCACGTATTCTAACCAAGGCACAGAGACTCATGACCGCCTAACATGCATAATGATCAGAGATGGTACATGATTTCATGGTGGACCTCTCCAATAGCTGTTTAATTTACAAGGAAAAAACTCTACTTTATTACTGATAGGAATACCTACTAAAATCCTGGAATTTGCTGTTAGTAAAATCTGCTTTCTGCTAGCAAGCACAATATATTAAAAAAAAAAAAACAGGAAAGAAAATTAAGTTCTCGCTTTCTCCTGCTTCTTGCCTTCTTCCTTCTGAGTAGTACGTAAGACATATGCGCCTGACTTAATATTTAATGCTGTCAAATACAGTAAAAAAAAGGCAAAAAGAACAGCTGAGAGGTTGAGAGTGGGAGGAAATCCCTCACTCTTAGTTCTAGGCATGACAAAAATTTAGAGGAATTTACTTGTAGAAATGAGAAGCTGCAAAACCTTCATAGAATGGTTTGGGTTGGAAGGGACTTTAGGATTATCTAGTTTCAACCCTCCTGCCATGGGCAGGAACACCAAAAGAAACCCAAATTCATGATGTTGTTGCTTTAAACAGCAGCAATGAAGATTACTGAAATAAAATTAAGGCTACAAAGCAGCATTTCTCCTGAAGTGAAAGAGCAAATTCAAAGGGAGCAGAGATATCAATACATCAGCACTTCCCAAGGCACAGCAAGTAGCTTAAACAGAAAAAGTATTAAAATCACTCCTCTTGGGCGTAAAAACAGTTACCATACACGGCAGGAACCAAAGCAGACACATCCACCTAATAAAATGTGAACTGTGTGCTCTGAATAAGCCCCAAAAATTGATAGCACAAAAGGAACTGAAAAGATGACAGTCCTTATTTATAGAATGGCTTTAATATCATGGAATCATCTCCATGTAATTTTCATCTGTTTCCACAAAAAAAGAGGTGTACTCTTCACTTAAATCACTGGTAGAGTTATTATTATTATTTTTACGTATATCTTAAACAAAGAAGCACTTCTGCAGTATCACAAAGAAGAAATGGTAAGAGGTAGGGATTTCCATACTTCACTATTTCCACCTGTTTAAAGAATGTCTAATTCTAAAAAAAAAAAAAAAAAAAGATGGTTTATCCAAAAATAGATTTGTGGAAATTTACAAAGATCAGAAGAAGTTCTTTGTGACATCTGAGAGTCCTTATGTCCTAGACTATAAGAAAATATACTTGATAGCTGGATTTAGTTTAACATTTTATAGGTCATAAGCAGTTGCTCTGCCACTGGAAAGGATTTTTTTGCTGAAATCATTCTTCTGACATTTAAAAATGCTTGTCTGGTGTGCCCAGTACTATGAAGATACAGTTGGAATAGAATATATGAAGATAAGGAAAAATTCTAACGAAGAAAGGAGTATTTACTTGCTTACAACTTTCCATTCCAAAGACCTCTCCCATTGTTTCTTACTTATTGCAGAGCAGACAGGAATGTATGTCCTTTACCAATTAACGGTGTATTCACCTACTAAAACTTTCAGTTTAAGTTTGTTAATTTAGTATATTTTTTTTTCCTAGTCAACTTTTCTATTCTGAAATACGAAAGAAAAAAAAATGTGCACGGATATTTTTTTATATTAAAATCTTTCTCTCAGTCCTGTGCATAGCAAAGGTACCCAACCTACTCAGGAGCTCCCGTGTTATGAAAGGATGCCTGCTTGCCCTTGGTGAATGAGAGAGCAGAATGTAACACAACATGGGACAACCTTGTTCTAGTGCACTGGCTTACTTTTCCAACAAGTTGGGTTACAAACATTTACTCCTACATTTTTAAATGGCTGAAGAATTTTCCTCACTCTTTGTAAGCTGCTATAGAAAACGTGTTACTAAAACATGCCCAGTAAGCCATAGGGCTGTTTCTGTGATCCACACTGAACATACCTCGCTGCACTATGCTTGAGCCTTCTCCAGCAACTCTGCCTACTTCCCATCAGGCACACGAGAAGACTCTGAGATGTGAATAAACTGTTACCCGGTAAAATCATTCCACCAGGTGAGATTATTTATGAGTTATCACTTAATATACTTTGGGCCTTGCTGTTCCAGCCTTCGTCCTCTTCACTCATACAAAGCACCACAGAATATATCAACTTTTTATGCTCCTTTTATGCAACTAAAACTAGAGAGCATCTTCTTAAAAAAAAAAATCCCAAGCCACAAAATTTGGTTTAGGATTAAACCTAGAAATAATATTTTCAATTGCTTTATCAACCATTACACTTACTCCTCAATATACTATTCTGTTTATATTTTAACTTGTATAAGGAAATAAAATCAGTAATTTAAATATCAAGCATGTTAATGGATTTTTATAACCATACTTACAGAAAAAACAGCAGCCAGAGTCTCAACAGCACCAGTACTTAGAGTAACATAGGGGATTGTTTCATGATTGATCCCAGCTTCACTAAAGATATTGTTTGTGTAGTACCAGATCTGTATAAGAAAGAAGAAAATGAGTTATTAATCATTATGGCTTGAACTACAATATACCAGTACTCAGTTCAAGCATCTGATCTGCGAGAAACCAGACTTGTTAAAACACTGAGCACTCCCAAATGACTGAGGGCTGGGCAGAACATCAAATCAAGGAAAGGTGCAAATTTCAGGTGGATTAGTCACAACACTGCTGTACTTCTGCTTGCAGACCCAGGCAGAATTACAAGCAGCTTTAACTCAATTTAGCTTAATTCACTTTAGAAGTAAATCAAAGTAGCTCACTTTAGGGCTGAACAAGAGGATACACAAATAGGTTTCATGTGGCTGAGCCACACTGCTTAAAAAGTAGATTTGAGTGGCTTTATGGAATACTTCAATGGCATGCAGCAACAGAGGAAAGAAGGGGAAAGTTCTGAGAGGCATTGCAGAAACTGCTCCTTTTCAGACAGAAGGTGTGAGATTTATCTCACTTTAACCTCACTATAGCATGGACATCTGCAGCTAAGCCATCACCCTCATCTCTCTATTATCAACAGAAAGAAAAGATACTTTTAGAGTGAGAGTCACTTGGTGAAAAGTAAACAGCTATTTTTAGGATGAAATGAATCATAGGCTAGAAGGAGCTGTCATTAATGGACAGAAACGCAGGGAGCAGAGGGTTACAGCTGAGAGGAAGACTTGTGTGTTTGGTCAGTGAAACCATACCCAGTGGTGACAATATATAGTGGTAATACTTCAAAATAACAAGTTTGGTAAGTATCAGAGCCCCATTCACATCATAAAGTCTGAAGACTATATGATATTTATGTTGTTGGGCTCAAGGTGACAACCAAGAACTAGCCAAAGATCTTGGCTGCAAAAGGCATGCAACAAGGAGAGACTGCCCTGGAGACAGAAAAGATAACTGATTTACTAGAGAAGATGAAATACAACTGATTATCAGAAGAAAATACAAGTTCTAAACCACAGCTGATTGCCTGTGACAACAAAATGGAAAGCCAGAGATAATGGCACTAAACATAAAAGTAGCAGTGATTTTTTATTTTTTTTTCATACACTGTCCATGTGACAAGCCCTAACAGGGTGAGCACTGCTAAAAAGGCTTGTCTGATGAATGAAAGTATTTTGATCGCATGAGGAAAACCCTGTTGCCCGCCAGCATATTATGCACACGCTACATCTGTTGATCAAGCTACTAACTCAGGAGCTTTGTAAAAAACCAAGTAACTCTAAACTCCCAACTCGCTCTTCAACAAAGCTGCTTGTTCCAGATCAAAGAAGAAAATCCAACTAATCTTACATAAACCAAAAGTAAAACAAAATACCAAGAACTAAAAAGTCATCCGTATCACCTTACAGATAAAGAAAAGCTGACTTAAGACTTTTATGCCTACTGCTGGCATGAGTGGCAGTAACACAGCTAGATCAAAAATCTGGCAAAGATAGAACGAGGTTCACTGAGTTATCAGTCTCCACAGCAGCACAAAAATAAATAAGGGTAAAAATTTACAAGATGTACACATTTGAAAAATAAAAGTGAATTTTACAAAATGAATTAAACAAGAAAATATATTCAACTAGGATACTACTCAGACAAAGTTACTAGGCTAATGGTGATCACTCTACTTTCATTGAAGTTATTTTTCTAACATGGTTTTTGTTAGCTGATTATTTGGGCTAAAAGTTTTGGAACAAAAAGGCTGTGGAAAATGGAGCAGAAGGTCCAAAAACCCAGACATAACTGCTGGCTAGTCCAAATCAACTCAGGAACATCTGACTTCCAACGTTGATGGCGTGCTTCACATGCCAAAGCAAAATTTCATCCCTTTGGTCAGTTGAACAGCTGCCACAAGGAACAGCTGTATCTCTGCAGTCTGAGTTCTGAGAGTTTGGAAACATTTTAGCATTCTTGTCTGTACATTACAGTTAGTTATATGAAAGTTGTTTTCTTTTCTTATCATAAGCTTCTACTCCTATAAGTTCTTACCTTAAAGTGCCATGTGGTATATGTTATCAGTGGTGTTCCCAAACATTTTCACACCAGGGATTTTGACACTTCACACTTTTCTCATCCAGCTCCCTACATACATTTCCTCCTAAAAAATTCAACTCTTCAACAGCAAAATAAAGCAACAACAAGAAAACCAAAACAAAAAACAAACAAAAAAAAGGGGCAACACCACAGCCATTTACTGTGTTGCATACTGGATGCATACTGCATACTCATCCCTTCCCACACTACCTGACGCCAGGGGTCTTCTCTATAGCAAGAGCGAAGCACACACTCTGGTAGGTTTTTTGCATACTGAAAACATGCCTTGCTGTGTGGCCCCTCATCCCCCGCGTGATTTCTTGCCATTTGAGATACAGTCCCTGCCTTAAGGACAGACCCCACAGAAGCCTAGGGATCCCACTTGGGAACGACTCTCAAAGCAATACGCAGTGCAGTATATTTCTTGATATGAAAAAGGATGAAGTTCACCAGTGAGAACTTCATTGTTGTTTTGTGTCTTCTTTAGAACTGAGATATAATGGTGGAAGATAAACAAATTCATTATGTATGATATATATCATGGATAAATTTTAAGAGATCAAAAAGAGTAATACAGATTCATTTATTTATGTCAACTTAGGTCAGACTGTCTGGCATTTCATTATAATTGAATACATTAATATGATCAGGGCTTCACAGTGACTTCTGGCCCATGTGGAAACCAACAAATGTACTGCTTTTAAGCAAAAGTAATTTTTATTGTAAAGTAAAATCCTTATAAGGAAGCAAGTGTTCTCAGATACCAGCAGGATGATTATAGAAGTCTGCCAGTTGGTAATTTCCCCTGAGAGCAACCTGAGACTCACGCCTGAAAAAAGTCCAACTTTCCCATCTGCCCTGCCCAGATGGCAGTTGTAGAAAAGACCAGACTGACTAACAGGGCACTACAGACAAAGCCAACAATGGGAGCTCTGAGTTAGAAGGAAGCATTCGCAGCCAGTTACACCTTGCTGATGCTGGCTGACACCCAAGCTAGCTCAGATGCAGCCAGGCAAACCAAGACCCAGGTTCAGCAATATCTATCACACCTGTATCTGCCTCTGATCTCTGAGCTTCTGGCAACTACAGCAAGATCAGCCAGGAGAGCCATCCAGAAGAGACAAGGAATTGAAACCTGGTCTCTTTATCAAGTGGTCCAACTACTTCTCTTGGCCTCTTTTATCACTTGCTTGTTTTTCTGGATGAACTATTTAAAAAATCAATTTCAGAATGCAAATTTTGTGTGAACAATTTGTTTTCATGTTTAGTGGCATTATACAGGAGGAGAAACTAAGTAATAATAAAAAAAAAGGCAAGGCTTAAACCAGCCAACTTGATACCCAAGTTTCCTGACAAAAATAGTTTTTCTAACTGTTTTGCAGAATATTACTCACAAAGTGGCCACATAATGACACTTCAAAACAACTGTGGTATTCATTTTGGACTGGACATGTCTTACTATCCCCCCATGCCCCTACTCAAGCTATGAGAGTCTGGCTTTCTGCCATAGAATACTGGACAATTTCTATCATCTATTAAACATCCTCTAAGCCACAAAACTCTTACCTTTCCCCTGAAAATTTAGCCATGGCATTTTTTTTTTTTTTAAAGGCAATGTGCTTCATTATTTTAACAGTCTGTTTCTTACTAAATGTGTCAGTTTATTTCACTTATGCATTGACAGATCTTAGAAAGACTGGATGACAAGATAATTCCATTTCTTTTCTTAAAAAATTATCCACAAAGAGGAACAAAATAGCCTATCATTAAAACTGAAATCCTACAATTAGGAGACAACACCACCCATACAAACATTTTTATAGTTCACTCTACAGTATGAAAAAAATCTTGCTTCATCCTAGTATTTCATTAAAAACTTCTAGATACTAGACTTCTAATTGCAATTATCTTTCAAATGGTCTTGGACAAATTACTTTGTATAGGAGCTTTAAAGCTATAGAGATACCTGAAATAAGCTTGAACTAGCTGTCCTGGGTATCAAAAGCACTTACACTTATCAGTGATTAGCCCTGGAGGAAAAGACTCGCTGCAGTGTGCTGTAATGCACAAAGCTACAGTGAGAGCTCTTTTCAGCAGTGACAATTCTGCTTTTAATATATAAAAACAATTAACACCTTTAACTATGACAAAAACCCCTTTCACTTTGAAGCGCTTCATGAGAACGTTTGTGTTGTGCAATGTAAAGCATCTAACCCAGACGTCACAAGCTGCAGCAAGGGAAGGTCTGGCCGGATATAAAGAAAATGCTTTTTGCAGCGTAAGTGGTGGAAACACCTGGCACAGGTTGCCCAGGAAGGCTGTGGACTTCTCAACCTTGGAGATATTTAAAACTCAAGTGCACAAAGCCCTCAGTAGCCTGATTCAATCCTGGAGTCATTCCTGCTTTGGGCAGTGGTTTGACCAGATGACCTCCAAAGATCCCTTCCAGTCTAAACTGTCCTGTGACCCTCTCCTAGCTGATGCAATAGCCTTAGACAGATGGAAATGGAGATTTTGATATCTGTTAGCCTGAGACGCATTAATGGTCAGCAGGATTTCTCACTGTTGCCTATTTTGTGTCTTTTTTCCTCTTTTGCTCCATTTTCCAAGAAAGGCATATTCTTCAAATTATACGAAACAACAACAAAAATCAAACAGCCAATGCAACCTCTTAAAATCACTTACATGAACTTTTGCTGACTTCTGTAAGTACAGAACTGAATTAATCCAAGCAAGAAATGTCTACTGAAAAGACTAAGTTTACCTAACATGAAAAACATGGGGCATATCAGCCAGATCTTAACTGACCAGAAACAGAGAATCTGAGTAGCAGAAGCTTCACACTCTCCTTGCTGATCTGTGCTACCTTTTCACATATTCCTTCCAAGTTAACACAACATGGCTTCCCTTCATTTATTTTTTTTTTTGTTTAAAAAATTCCCCAAATGATACAGCTTCCATGGATCTTCCCACATGCTGGTATGACAAATCATTACTAATGAGCAACAGCCAAAACCAGGAAGTCATAGAGGTTGCTGAACAAGAACAAACCTTGTATTAAAGAGAAAGAAAGGAGAACCCGAGGAGATGCCATGACCTGAAGAAGGACACTTACAGCATTTAGCCCACAGAGCTGGTAGCAGCCCATTGTGATGACCACGGTAATGACCTGCCATCGCACAGCGCGGGTTCTCAGGAGCTGAAGTATCGACACCAACTTGGTGTTTCTTTGGACTCGAGACTCTGCCAAAACTTCTTCTACTTCTTGAGACACATCATCTTTCCCAAGGAAGGTCTGAAATGCTACAAAGAAAGGGCATGTACTTTAGGCCAGACATTTGACACTATGTGTGTTTGTAACAGATTTGTTTCATAGAAACGTGTGACACAAAGAGAGACATACATGGGCCACAACTTCATTATTCTTCTGCCAACAATATCATTCTGCTCTGGGCATCATCTGGCTGATTCCCACAATTGGTCTCAGAAACTGCAACAAGCATATAAATTATTTGGCACCCTACCAGATCTCTACTTACATTATTTCATATATAACATAGCCTAGGGTCCAGTGAAGAATCAGACTGTGTAATGTGAAAAAAAAAAAGCTTTAATAGCAAAGCAGTTATGAACATTATTTGACTTGGCTACTTTTGCAGCCTAACAATATAGCAGACTCCATTGCTGGAGACAGAATGGAGAAGTAATAATATGTAAAAACCTATGTCAGTCTGGTAAACCAAGAAAAGGCAGACATTTGAAAGGAATATCTATTACTCTTCATATTACCTCTAGTTCTTACTAGCATATAGACAAGAATTCACTTTGTCAAGATGATTAATATTAGAAAGAATTACCCAGAAAAGTTAAAGACTTTCTGTTTGTCAACGCTGGACACACAGGAGCGAATTTACCCAGCAAATGTAAGCAAACAACCTCCCTCATCTCCCCAGGAAAACATATCATTTAGTATTATATTATTGCATATTGATGACTGAGATATCCTTCCACTGTGAATAACAACAACTTTCCATCCCACACCTCCTCCAAGAGCTACTACAAACAGATACCTCCCAATGGAGATGGTGTATCCCCACCAACCTGTTTTACAGATACTGTATATGCTGATGATACACACAATCACAATCTTATGAACATACCCCAGGGGTTGGCTTTTTAAGAGATGTTTAAAATGCACATCATCTTGGAATGACTGCAGAGAAACAATTACATTACACATACCCCTGCAGCAAGGCTCTGCGACCCAGTAGGATGCTAACTCTAAAACCAACCCTTAACACAGCAGGTCACTTAAAATAGTTATTTTTATTAAGTGAATAAGCTGATTTAGTTCTCCTAAGAGCCAAACCCACACCTCTTATGCACAGCTTTGCATGGTACCTCCTATAAATAAAGGACCTTCAAATTTTTCAGTAAGTATACATTCTTTTGGATCACAGAACGGACCTGGATGGTCAAGAAAGCCAGAGACACTGACTAGTCATGGTTAAAATGCCTGGACTCCATTTAGATTTTGAAGTTATGAAATTTAAATTTACCCAGTAAGTAAAAAGGCCAAGTAGTGGCATTTCAATGTTGTGAGGAATAGGTCACTCAAATGAACCAGTGACCTCCCCAGATCATCCCTCTCTGCCCCTTTGGCAAATGTGTAAGGCTGCACACTCTGCCTGGCTCCCCGTACGGCACCGTGGGGAAATAACGTAAGCTCTGGGCCAAGATTTTCAGAGGCAGTTAGCACTTCTACTGCATTTTAACAGGCTCTGCGTGACTCTCTTTAACAAGAAGGATGCTTTTCTAAGGGATGAACACTGACCACCTCTGGATGTTGAGTCAATTCATAACATTGGATATCAGAATAAATGAATTTCTCTCTTGGGAGAAGAGAGGTCAGAATTTTTAAATCCTTCAGAAATAGCATGAGATTTATCTTTTCACACAGGCCTTGCAATCAGAAATGAGTTAACAAATTTGAACCTCAAAACCCACAATTTAAGCTGCTGAGTTTTGTCCTTCTGCCACTGACCACTTATTATCAAATGACACACTAAATGCTTGTTAACACGAGTGTGATGCATTTAAAGGCTATGATAAGAAATGTAACATTAGAATATGTCTTACGGTCAACATCTCACATTTAAGTTACACTTTCCTTGGTATTATTAGAGCACTGATAAAGAAAAATTCAGATAAAGATGAGAACAACCAGATGTATATTACCATACTGTTTGAAAATATTCTCTCAGATTTTTTTAAGCGTCTGGTTTATCAGTGTGAATTAGGTCAGTGCACAGTTTTCTTTATTTTTCCTGTCCTTAGAATTCTTGGCATTCCTGTAGGGCACACAAGTCAAAAATACAGGTGCAGTCAAGTAAAAAGAAAGCAATCTGTCTTCTGCACAAGGGAGCTTGCTACATTTCTAGAGGGGCTAGGAAGTAAAAAACTGCAATTACCAAAATTACCAAGTACAAGACAAGAAAAATAGACACCTGCTTTCTTTTTCTTCCCTCCCTGGTATTAGGATCAGAGATGTAAATGCCACCAGGAAACTTTGACAGATTCTTAAAGTTACCAACAAGTCAAGAAATGCCAAGAAAACGCTATGCTAGACACACATAGTTTTGAGTAGACAACATTCAGTCATTTTCCTGCTACTCAACACATCTTTAAGTTTCTTCCATCAACAGTTTTTCAGTACAGTAAGAATCACAATTTTATACATAATTAATGTAAAAATAAATTCTGTATTAGCAGGGAGACAGAAAAACTCAAAGGTCTTTCGATGTGTGATGTTCCATTCTATTCATTTTACATTTTAAACCCCTCATTATTGGCACTGAGAAGCACAGCAGTCGTTCTTTTCCCTGCTGCAATGACTCAGTGCCCTCCGTGACTGGCTGCTTCTCTCTGTAGGGTAGTCTTATTTTCATGTCACGCTTACAACGATCTCAGGAGTTACAGTTCTGGAAACTTTTAGAGCTTTCCCAGATTTCTTTTTAATTCCCTTGGATCGGAAGGTCCTAGGCACTCAGCTTTCAAAAGCTGGTACACTGCTTTTATAAATAGCAAAAGAATTCAATGGTTCCAGTCAAGGATAAAGGAGCTAGGAAAACCTTCCATTTACACCCCTAGCTTTTATTCGTCTCAGCTAAGCGAAGGTGAAACACTTGGGAGCCGTTCAAAAATCTGAACGAAACCAGGTCAGTACTATCTTTAAAACCAACCAAACCTTTAAATTAACAGAAGTTGGACACTCAAGAACTCAACTACACGGGGAATTACCAATTCTTTTTCCACTGTAGTACCTCCACAACTGTTCAAAGAACTCAGTTGTTATTATAATGACTGAACTAGCATGTAAACATTGAGAAGACATTTAAAACTATCAAAATGCTATTGTGTGCTTTACGGAAAAAAGCCAGCCCCTGACAAGAGGATGCGAAAAAAAAAAAAAAAAGAGAGAAGTGGTCACAGGTAATAGTTTGGGCAACAGGTCCTTTAAAAAATAATTTAAATAAAGAAGCTGCACGAGTATCATTGACATCTGTTTCCCACAGATGCATTCACTTTCACTTCACTTATGATTAAGTATATTAAACCCACTGTCTTTAACAAAAAGCTTTGTCTAAGCTCTGCTTAAACAGCATCTTCTTTGGCCACTGTGGGAGCCAGAACACTGGGCTCGATGGACCTAGTCAGGCATCTCCTATTAATGCTGGCTGCTGTTCTTCACCCAACTTCAACGCTTTTGAATCAGACTTGTTGTAATTTCCCTGTAGTAACTTTCTGTCAACACAAAAATACTCAGCAAAATAAAAAACCAGTGTTTTCATATACCACTAGCTTTATTACTGAATAGCCAGAAGAATAATTTAGTTGTACCTTGCTAGAAGAGATTTAAACAGCTATTTAAATCTAGCAAAATATCAATTAACTACTAGGACGTAGCACAGCAAAGTTTAAGAATAAGGCTCAAATTTGCTATTCCAGTTCAGTAAAGATAACTGCAAGCAAACGGCTTAGGCTTTTCCTGTGTCACCTCCTTCTCCTTGTAAGTAAAGAAACACATAGATCTTCTGTAAATTATCATCCTGTTTGGGATTACGTCTTTACCTGTACTTACATCTGGTTTCACAGACCATCAATACAAAATAGGCCTGCTCAGGTCTAGCCTGAAACTAGCCAAGATGTACAGGTAAAACAAAATATCCACGTGCCACCCTAAAATAACACAAGAATTGGTAAACTGAGTTGTAGCAAAGGTCCCGTGAACCCAGTATCCCTTGTCAAGGACAGGACACTTAGGAAAAAATTACAAATAAGATAGACATACAACAATCACTCCAGTTTTTGGTAGTCAGCGACCATCTGAGATGGAGCCTCTATCATAAACCAGTAAGTCTAGTAGTCATGGCTGTCTACTCCTTTCCTAAGCATAGATTATAATTCTTAGACACATGCAAGAAGCACAGATAAGCAGAAAGAATTTAAATCTACACTTCTTGTTATACCTGTTTTAACGCTTCTTTCATAACCACGGGAGTTTTAATGCATGACTGAACATACTAGATGAACGGATTTTCTATGTCACCAACAGATGTTACCGTGACATTTTATCTGAGTTATTTGAGCCTTAAGACATAACAATATTCTTGTTCTTCGGCAAGCTGGGATGCCAGTTGAATTCCATTATTGATTTACATGACCTCCTACTGTAGCTGCATCAAAAACACGGATTTGCTTCTTATAACAGTACTCTTCAAAAGAGATACATCAACTTTTCAACTGAAAATGTTTATAACCAATGTTGTTAGTCATAAAAATGTTCCATTTTATCACACTACTACTACTGTTTTTATTTATATTGCATCAATGCCACAGTCACAGATCTACAGGTCCACTTAGCATGCAACTAATAGACAACTAATGTCAAATTCCTGTCTCACTATCCTAGAGCTTGGATGGCAAACAGCCTGATGTAATCCCAGGAGTAGGTTTTTCTTTTTTCTTCCCATTTCTGTCCCTGTTACCCTTCATTCCCAGTGCTCTCTAGCAACTCAATAATGATCTCCTTCCAAAGTCCTTCTCCTCAACCATTTAAATACCCAGTTCTACTCTGCTGTCTGGTAAGCATTATCAAGAAGGATCACACCAGTTAAATGCCAGGCATTTTTCACCCTTCTGTTCTTAACAAGAGAGGAGAATGTTAGTTATGGGACCTGGGAGGGGAGCTGGGATGGTTCTACCCTCTCCCTGTTACCAGACTTTTAGTTTCTTGAGCAAAGCAGGTTTACAGATTGTGCTGTTGGTCCAGTCAACAACACACAAATCTGCTCTCTCATGTTCAGCAGTGAGAC
Organism: Podargus strigoides; assembly: GCA_028020825.1. NCBI lineage: Eukaryota > Metazoa > Chordata > Aves > Caprimulgiformes > Podargidae > Podargus > Podargus strigoides. Next base: position 14,226,182 of record CM051621.1, read on the forward strand.
AGGAATACAGGAGACAGTTCAGCTCCTGCTGGTGTTCAGGGAGTCAGCTACCTGGAGGATGGTGACCTCAAGGAGGACAAGCAGAGCTCGGCTGTTAGCACCGCTTTAGGCAGCAAACTGCACGTCAGCCATGGTGTCCAAACGGCTGATCAGCCAGACATCAGTTCAGCCACCCATAGTCTGCACCGTCTGCACTGTTAGAAAGGGGAAAGCAGGGACCCAGGCAGATTCCTGTTAGTGGAGTTCGGGAGACATCACTCATCTGAGGCACCACTACCTCTGTGCTCACAGAGCAGCTTCTCTTGTGGTGCTGTGGTTTATGTTTGCACATAATGCCCACCTGCTCTAACCTCATCTCTTCTCTTTTTCATCACTTACACAACGTAATTTGGTCCTTTTCCCTCTTTCAGTCTCTTATTTGCCACTTAAAGGCATCATGCTCTTTTATGCCTCTGCCAGAAAGATAGAATGAGGCTGCTTGTATTTTGGTAGTTATAATCTGGTTATCTCCTGAAGGTAGAAGAAAAGGAGGGGATGAAAGCAGGAGCAGAACTTTGTGGCAACTTAATGACCTACATTATCCTATTGGATTTTTTATTGCTCTAAAACAATTAGGAAGATTAATGTTGCCATGTCTATTCTAGAAGCTTTGACATGCATGTATATTTTAGAGTATTTTTATAAAGACTAATGTAGTCATTTGCCTTAAATACAGCAGACCTTTTACAAATTTATCCAACAAGATATAATCCACAGTGAAATGTATATTTGCATGAATAGCCTTGATCCACTAGAAGAAAGAAAAAGGATTTAGTCAGAAGAAAGACTTGTACTTTTCTGATATTAATATGCAGATTTAACCTAAGAGGCAAATAATTCAAAAGCATTACTGTAGTCATCATTAAAATGGAGAATACTGCATTGTCATTACATGGCTTACAAGCAGTAGGTTTTTTTAATAATCCGCAAACTTCTCTGGTCTCCCTAATACTCAGGCTTTTCCTCCCCATTTCTGCAGATAATGCCAACATCCAGATGATTTTTTTTTTTTTATTGTTGAATCACAGTTATACACTCTCCTATCCTGCAAATCCCATCCCCCACTTGCTTTTGTTATTCCACTGCATTACTCCAGATATCTGAGACTTGGATCCTGCCTAAATCTGGATTTCTCTGTGTGCCCTGGGGTGGGGAGGAGAGCTCCAAACCCCCACACTGGTATAACATCACAGGTGTCCTCTGCCTTGTCATTCCATGCATTAACCAAACTCCTTCCTCACCTACCCCCATGCTGAACAGAGACCCAAAGATACTCTCACTTGAAAAATCTACATGAGGAAAGAGGGCATTACAAAGAATGTGCAGTGTTAAGAAAATTACTTGTGTTCATAACATGCTTCATAATGAGGCATGTAGATACTTAAGAGCACAAAGGTATAAAATGATATGATCTATGCTGCCTTACAGGTGGATTTTATGGATTACAAACTCCAAAATTACGTTTAAGAATCTTTATCTATTTTGCAGCTGATACCCTACAGGCTACCCTACATGTGCAACAAGGTGGCCAATTCTGGAAGCATGGCTGCTTGATAGGCAAGGAATGGAAGGGAAATTCAGAGGGATATATACACCTCACTGTCCTATGGGCCTTTGCAAATCTCTGTCTGGAATCCTCGGTCCCTAGCTGTTTCGAAAGCTCTGTAGACTACACTCAAAATGAGCTTCACTCTGCACTACAACATATGTCAGTATTAAATTTTTATTTTTGAATTAATCAGGTCCAAAAGCTTCTATCGATAAGCAGTTACTTTGAAAAGTTTTTTTTTATCAACCTCCTCTTTTTTTCTCAGTGTCTAAATCCATAGTCTTTAAGGTGGGTCATGAAAGCCACCTTCATGTAATCGGCATGCCAGTTGCTAAAGCTCATTTCCCTTCAACTACCAAGTTAAGATGTGGGTAACTTTGCTCTTCTTATGTCTTCTACTCCAAAATCCATCTCCAATGCTTCTAGATTTCAGCTTCCAAATCATTTTCAGAACATGTATGCTGAAAACAACCCAGACTGCAGTTAGCCCGTTACTGGCAACAGTAAATGGTGTGAACTTCAAGGCAGGTGGTGTTATTTTACTGCCAATTTTTTACAATTTTTAAACTCTACCTATGAGAGGCCCAGCCTCACTGTCAGTGCTGAAGTTTCCAGGTACTGTGGCAGTATTTCCAATAGATCCCTATAACAAGTGTTACATTGTGCAACAGCATTGATGCAGACTTTTTGCCAGCCTTAGCTCCGGAAACACATTTACAGTTTTATCAGGTAGAAGTGAGCCAGTGTAAACTTGGCACCCAAAGGCATTTCTTCCCAGCCCTGCCACAGTGCTGCAGAAGTTACGACCCAGCAGCCAGCCCCAAACTGCTCACTGCTGCATCCCTGCTGGGTGCTCTGACCATGACTGACAGGCAAGCCCTTTCCTTCGTGGTCCCTGAAAAAGCTGTTCTCTGCCTCACCAAATCTCTGCTGACTCTGTAAAGCTAAAGAACTCTCCCCAAAGCCTTGTTGCTTTTGCTCTAGCCTTTTTTTTTTAAAAAAAAACAAACACTACTGTAACTTTAAACATTTGAGGCTTCAACATCTACAAAATTCTTCATTCAACACCAAAACGTGACAACATGGGAGCCTCTTTGTTAGTGTGAAATTTCTGTTTCAGAGGTTTCAGGGGGCTGATCAGAAGAAAAAAGGGCAGTTTTTCATTTCATAGTAGAAGAAACAGGATAGTGAGTTGCATTAATTTCATGCTAAAAGATTAAACGTAAGTTTCAGGGGCTGATTCACACTTTGCAAGTAATGTTGCAAGCAAATAGTCAGCAACTGAAAATATTAAGGGTTATATTCAAATGATGTTTTTAGGAACAATTTTTTAAAGCACAGCTATGTTCTGCAAACATTTTGGTATTATAATCAGACTCCTTCATTCTTTGAACCCTCCTATTTTTAATGTGTCCCTATAATAAGCAAAACCAAATTTTCAGCATTCTCTCAGCCATAATGTGATGATATATTGGAACGTACAACTGACCATAGTACAGCAGCTGTGATCACACCAACAAATTCTTTTATACACCTAAAGTAAGAACAAAGTATTCTGGTCTCTGTCTGTGAAAACGAAGCAAGCTATATGGAAGCACTGACAATTTTCAATTAAGTAAGAGTATGAGGTTTTTATTAGATCTACAAAGGTTATTGAGTTACAGAAGCACAGGTTCAAATACTACTGAACAAAACCCAGCAACAGAATCGGTGTTTTTGTTAGCCAAACTGAAAAGACTGTAGATAAGAGAGACTCATGATGACTGAAACCACCTTTCACTCCTCAATGAACCCTGCATATAGTGGCAGACGCACAACAGCAGGATAATTTGATTAGGTTGGTGTCACCATGCATAGGTTAGTTGCAGAAGTCAATTTATAAAAAAAAAAATAAATCAAAGCAACAGTTATATTTACACACATGACAGACAAAAAAAGGTGAAGGAAAAATAATTGCCAAAAGAATCTGTCCTATTTGAATATTCTGATTTTACTGCAATATCTAAATTACTTTCCAGATGGCATCCTGACAATAAGCACCTTTTGTTGCAAGAAAGTAACTCATCATACCTTTTTCTGCCTTGCTCGTGTTATGTTTTTCAAGTAGGAGGTAACGAGGACTTTCAGGAAGAAAAGGCAGAATCACGACTTGTATCAGTGAAGGAACAATGATTGCTCCAAATAAGTAAGGCCACCGAGATTCCTGCAAATGGATGCAAACATGAGTCAGTAATACTCTTCCAGTGATACTAGGAAGAAAAACAGCTTTGATGGGAAACACTCTAACTTTTAATCATTGAACACATTGTGTTAGTGAACAGAGTGATGTCTTCTGCCTGAGCTTAGTAACAAATATATATTTTACAAGTCAGTCCCATTCATAGTAGTGTCACTCATTAGCTTTAAGAAACAGTACAACAGTATTTTCATACAGTTACATATACCCGCATGTTGTCTCTTAGTCTAATCTAATTTATCTAAATATATATATATATACACACACACACATATATACTTGGCTCAGTCCTCTAATTGTCATAGTATGGGTAAAATCCCAGTAACACTTCAGCCAAGCTGCAGTTTAGCAGAGTTTTGTGGCTCCTAGTGTAATGCAGGCAGTGACTGTTCAGCATTTCACAGCTGCTGGGAATGAACCAAGCTGGGCTGAGGTCTCACCACAAACCTCTTTTACTTGGTGAAACACATCTGCCCTACAGGTAGAACACCAACACACAGTCAGGCAATTTTAATTTCCATTCAGAAAAGAAGATATACACAGTTCAACGCAATTAAAGACAGCCATATAATTTAACAGCAAACAAGATATCTGGCTAACTGAAGTGAGGTTATCTTTATGAATGCTTTCTCTTGCAGCCATTGATTCCACCTCTTAAGCTGGCTTCCATACCAATTTAAGCATAAGAAATGGGTTTCATGTATCCTCCTGCCCAAAATCACGGGACCTTAAAGACGACCTTTGGTTTTATGGTAGCGTAACTAAAAATAACACATTATACAATAACACATTAAGGACTTGATTACCTTAAAGGTCTTCTCCAACCAAAATGATTCTATGATTCTTTGCTGTTTCCCACTCTGAATTAGCTAACCTGTCTCAGATGTTCAAAAGAAACACTGACAGCCTTGATCCCAACCCCATGAAATAGAAAGTGTCATGCAAGTGATCTCCTGGAAGTCTCCAGAAAGGACCTGAACCACAAGAGCCATCTGCAGCATCTCTACCAATGCAAAGCACTGATCACTGCCCTTTGGCAACTCCTCCATATAGAAGCCGGGCAGTTTTAACCTGCCAGAGACCCACTGCAGTGTAGGTGAAAAGCACAAGGTCCTGCACTATCCAACATTATTTATATGAATCTATTACTAGCTGATTTCAGATACAACTTGACTTTGATATTTTTCTTTGAAGTCCACTGAAACAGTTGTTAACATCCTCAAATATAGTCATTACTTAAAAACAGCTATAGAGGGTGACCCGAGCAAAGCTCTTTCAGGAAAAGACTGGGAAAGGCAGCTGAGAGTTCATTGAGATCTCTGGGCTTACTCTCAAGACAGGCTACTTTCAAGGACCTGAAGGAGAAAGGTGCCAGCAGTATTATTTTCTCCTGCAAAATGGCTCTTGATCTGTCCATGTTTTTTAGGATGCCTTCTGCTCCAACTGAATGCCAAGAGGAAACTTTTTACTCATTTTCTCCAAGTTCAGCATTCATCTATTTAATTCAATGGTTTCTAATTTGAGACTTGGTTCTTAATCGAAAAGCCTGCTGAGACTACTTCTCAGGCATCATGTCTAGCACATTTTCAAAGCTTGGCTAGATCAAAAGCAGATTTGGCTGTATCGTGGCTGATTGAGAGGCACCAGGGTGTGGATCCCACCCCTCCATCAGAACAAATTCATCCATTCAGAGCCCACATTTTCCTAAACAGGGTTGTATACATTTCCCCCCCCCCCCCCCAGTATAATTTTCCACAGTTAAATCAAAGGCCAAAAGCCCTCAAACTACTTTCTGTTGATAGATTTATTTCACATTCTCTCATTTCAACAATGCAACTGCTAAAATACAATTTATTCCTCACTATGGTGGGATGTAATCCAAGCCTCGAGCCTGAACTGGAGCCTGAGATAACTTAGTAATATAGAACATAGAATATGCAGGATATCTCTTAATGAAACTTTTCACCTGCCCTTTAAGTGACAGTTTGTTGTTCTTTTTTAAATCTCCTGGAATGGTAAAACAACTTGAGAAAGGGATATTTTGAAACAATTTAAAGCTTAAGGTTATCAGTCTTCCTTAGAGCTTCCATTACCATGAGAACTTTAAGATCCTATTCCTTCATTCTGAATTTTATTTTTTTTTTAAATGAAGTTGAGTGAGAATTTTACTTAATACAGAAGAGTGGTTAACAATCTGTTTATAAACCAATGAGCCTCGTTCTAATTTTAAAAAAATAGATACATTTTTGTAAAGAATAACTTACGAAAACAACCAACACAACCCAGTTCAGATCAGTACAGATCAGTTTTAGTCTATGTCTGCATGAAAGAAATGGCTGGTTTCAGGCAGTGTCTTTTTTTTTTTTTTAATTTTTGTTTAATCTCTACTATTATTTCCTATAAATATACTTGCTATGCACCATATAAAAAAAGTTTATAGGGTGTTAGAACTTTTTACAATACTTCTAGATAAAAATCTTACTCTTGATCAGCACATCATATTTCCTGTAGGTTTTTTCCCACAATGCCAAAGACACTTTTTACAGGGGATGGGGAAGTCTCTCCTGTATATTGCTGCTGTTAACATTCTGCTAACCTACAGAGACTTGGCATAAGCTTTCACCCCTCAAAGTCTGCCATAGTGTATCATTTTTAAGTTGATCACATTTCTCAGATAACTCTTCTGAAAATGTTATTTTGAAAAAGCCATGAATGAGACTGAACTTCTGAACTTACCCTTTGCAATAAATAACAGACCCTGACAGCATCATTAAAAGCCCTTTATTTTCACCACATAAAACACTGCACTTCTATGAAAGATTTCGGGTTTACTTTTTACTATGCTAACTTTTAAAACCTTAAAGTAAAAAAATCATAAATATGCTCCCACTTGCCATTGCTGCTCTGAGTTGATCAGTAAGTCACTGAAGTCAATGAAAACTTGTCCATCCACTTCAAAAGTTTTCAGATGATGACTATTCAATGCTATAGAACATGTATTCTGCTTGCTTTTCTCTTAATTTACATAATTCATGTTCAAATCCTTCATCCTACTGCAGAAAATAAATAGAAGGACTAAAATGAGCTTAAAAGGTCCATACTTTTTATGGTCTGAAACTATAAAATACAAATTGCTGAAACCCAAGCTAAATTAGACTGTATAAAGAGAATTAAAAGAAGCAGGGAAAAGAGGGGTTCCCTAACCTTTTTAAGAAGGACCAGGACAAGATATAAACTGGGACGATGCTCAGAAGCAATAATAAGATAAAGGCAGAAGAGAGCGTTGGCATGACTTAGAAGATAAATTAACACTTCACCTCAGTTGTCATCAGTACAGAGAAGCACACAGGCACTACTGAGAGAAATGAAAACAATCACGTTCCATTTTATCTCAGGAAAAACTTAAAAGAGCATTAAATATTTTAATTACAGGGGACCTGACTCATCACCTACTCAGAATTGGTACAAATAACATGTCAAGACGGTAAGATTTTAAAATTAAACTGTCACATTATGGATATTTGCTTAGGCTGGAGCATGAAAAACCCAGCTTTAATCTATTTACAAAGGACAGTTAAATAGTAGAGCAAGTCTGACAACCACAGACTCATTCAACAGTTGATATAATAAAGTGCAAAGCTGTAGAAATACAAGGTCGGGGGAAAAAAAAAAAGGACATTGATAAAGCACGACATGAATCTATCAACTACAAATTAGACAAGATTAAATTATACTGGAATACAGTAAAGCAAATGTTACCATGCCAGAGATTTATCAGATAAAGTGCAGAAAACAGAACTTACTGTAATAATTAAAAGGTGAAAAAGAAACTGGCACGGGGAAAATGTCAACAGGCACTGCTGAAAGCTGAACTGTGGATCCATATGAAGTTCAATGACCTATTTAAGCACTGGTTACATTTAATATTTTCCTCATTAGGAAGACTTTGATAAAATTTGAAGACACTTTCAACACAGAAAAGGCCAAGAATATGCACATATACATATATATTTTTAAAGGGAGAACTAAATCATTGACAAGGTCATACAATGGAGGTGGGAAGTGCTTTACTGTCCTGTACCTGGGCACTCATTTTTGGAAAGATCTAGTGAGGCCAATTAAGTATTCCAATACAAGATGTATGACAGGATTAAAAAGAGTGAGTAAGGACATACACGACTGCCACAGGCTCTACTCTGTCTCTTTCTCTAAATACAAAGCATAATCTGGACATGCATCGCACTCCCCGTTCTCAAGTGAGTAACAACCATGACAAGAGTCAGGTTCCTTGTTTGCTCTCTGCCTCAAGTTTAGTTTTCTCAGTTGTAGAAACACCCACATCCAGCTAAGCATCCTTGACCCCAACTACCCCAGGGCACACTTCCCACATACAGAATCATAGAAGAGCCTTGGTCGGAAAAGACCTCTAAGATCATCAAGTCCAACATCAACCCAGCACTGCCAATTCAACACTAAACCATGTCCCTCATCACCTTAGCACCCCCCTCTAAGGATGGGGACTCCACCACTGTCCTGGGCAGTCTGTTACCCTTTTAGTGAAGAAATTTTTCCTGATACTCAGTCTAAACCTCCCCTGGCACAACTTGAGGCCATTACCCCTCATCCTAGATCACTGTTACCCGGGAGAAGAGATTGACCCCCGCCTCACTACACCCTCCTTTCAAGTAGTTGTAAAGAGCAATAACCTGCCTCCTGTCCATCCCCAAGCCATGGGGGAATTACTGCCCCCCAAACACCTCCTCCTAGAAAGCAGGGCTGCATGCATGGCAGCACAGGGCACTGCCCAGTGGACTCCAGCCCTACTCTGCATCCCAGCATAACAGCCACACTGCCTCACAGAGCTATCCAGGGCTCATTTAGCTTTACTGCTTGATACTAGCAGGAGATTTTGTCAAAATAAATACTCTCTCTTTTTCTCATTCGGTGCACAGGATGAATGGCGATCTCTCAGTAAGCACGTCTATTTACCAGTCCCTATTCCAAACGCCTTTAAATATTAATTCTGGAATTAATTCCTTGGGGGGGGGGGGGGGGGGGGGGCAGAGAATGGGGTGTATGATGAGTTTACTACAGCACTGAACACTTCATAAACAGCAATTATTTTTTTGTATAATACTTTTCTCACGTAAAATGACATTACTTATTTCATATGTGGGGCGCAAAGAGACAATCCAGTGCAAGATACTCAAAATGTCCAGGGACTAGTGATTTGGCAGTCTCTTCTTTTGCATGTTCCTATAAGAAGCAGGAACACATTTAAAACTAGTTCAGCAAAATATAATCACACACACACAGAGACAAAAAGAATTACATCTAGTATAATTTCTCAGTGCCCTGAAGCATCTTGCCTTGCCTCCCGCTGCAGCCCCAGGAGGACTCAGGTCTCTGGGGTTTTCTGTGTCACATCTGCCAGCCCTACAGGGACATCCAAGGTACCCTAGGGCATCAAAATGATACTATATGCTTATATTCAAGCAATTGAATCTTATCCTCTTTAGTAGAGAGTTGGCACAAAAACATCAGAAATATTCTGTTTGCCACACACACACACAAAAAAATCATATCCCTGCTCAGAACACAGTGAACAAACTTACTCGTGTGTGCAAAGCTGAGAAGGCCACTCAAGTCTGGCACTTCTCTGTTAATCTATTACTGTGTCAAATAAAATACTTGCTAAAGGACAACCTCACTGGACTGGGGCCAAGGACTGAAAAAGCATTGAGATGGAACCAATTTCTTAGCATTAGAATTGCCCTTTCTTCCTTGAGTCAAGGGTATGGCACAGTGGGGATGATCATGGGGCAGCTGAGAAATGAATGCCTTCTGTACTTCCAGCTTCATACCAGCTACTCACATAATGTACAGGACAACTACCTTCCTCTTGCCACTCCAAACACAGCTCTACAATCTCCTCTGCCTGCAGAGGAGGGCACTAACCTCCCTGTTTAACAGCTGCATCCCTGGTGGATACAGCTTTCTCTTTGCATGACCATTCCTGTAACCCACTTCTGTCAAAATACGTTTTAATAACAGAGTCACAAATTGTTTACCTTCTCATTTAAAACAGAGGCAACCCTGACAGTATGAGTCTTTCACCTCTGTTCTGCACCCACGTGGATATTTATTTTTATATGTCACTACTACAGACATAGCTCTGACAACAAGATTACTCAAGTCTCAGTGTCTTCCCAGCTATTAAACAGTCCAGAATGTTACCAGACTTAAGGCTGTACAGTCGTAACGTAAAATTGACAGAAGTCAACAGGAGGTTTTTGTTACTGAATAAACCACCTTTGGGTGAGGACTTAAAATGGGACTTGAAAGTGGTTGGTATCCAAATCCCATGACCGTCTTTCACTAAATTGTATGTTAGCTCATGTTGTACATATTGAGTGGGAAAACTGAAGTGTCTGTTACAAGTTCCCAAGATGCTTTTTGGTCCAACTTTTTACTAGAGTAACAACTAATTTTTTACTGAATACTTAATTTGTCTTCACTGCTTATTCCCTTCTGCAGAAATAAAAATTTCTGAGAAAAGCAATGGGAAATGGCAAGCTTCAAAAGGGGATTATTATCAGAAGCCAGCATATATACTTGAACTTCTTTAGAAAGAAATATTAGACGCATATTGGAGATATGCAAAATTTCAGACAAAATTCCTTTCAGCAATGCAGGTTAACTTCCATAAATAACATAATATAAAATAGCACATTAAAATAATAGTAAATTAAAATAATTGAACAGGATAGGATTCAGTTGCTCAAACATAAGCATATATTATCATTTTGATGCCGTAGGGTACCTCAGATGTCCCTTGGCAGATGCGACACAACTTCAGAGACCTGCATCCTCCTGGGGTTGGGGCAGGAGGCAAAGCAAAATGCTTCAGGGGATCCAGTAATTACATTAGACGCAGTTCTTTTTTTGTGTGACTCTATTTTGCCAAACTAAAGTCATAAAGGTTAGACTAAGGTACATCAAAGTTAAGGGAAAAAACCACACATAAAAAACCCCAAAGCACATTTGTTTTTAAAACATCTGAAACAGTTGAACACTTAATCTTGACAATTTTTTTTAATGGTGACATCTGTTTTAGGTTTAAAAAAAATCTCATTTTAATTTGACATTTACTTTAAGTTAAAAAATTCCTTCAAAACACTAATCACGAATACACCTCCTGATTTTTCTTTTTGCCAACCGTTTCAAAAGCAAACTAAGAAACACAAGTCTAGAAAATACACCCTACTACTCAATACAATGACTGCATGCTACTCTGTGATTCCTGACCAATTTACCACAGCATTAATACCCAATTTGTAAAGGACAAATTAACATACTAGAACATGAATTTGCAATAATGGGTGATTTTTACAAAGGACAATGGAAATTAAAACTGAAGTGTGAATCATTTGGAACCTTCAAAAAGGTTTAAATGGTGGTTATCTCCCCAGCATGTGAAGCACACTGGGAAGGAAGTTGCAAGTCAAATAATTTTAGATTTATTGCTTAATAACAGATTTGTAAATATTACCAGATACTCAAGCACTAAGGAAACAGGCAAATTCCATCTAAAAGGTTTACTTGCTCATAAACTTCTGAAGTAGAGTCCAATTAACACAGGATAAGATGAGGTTCGTAGACAGATACTACCTGTTATTAGGCCCACTAGAAAAGTGAAAAAGGCCAACAAAGAAGCAAAAAGTCAAATAAATACACAGACAATACAAACAATTGCTGTAAGGTTAGTTACGTGTGTTAACTAAGCTTCAGTGGATCAAGAGAAAACAGTCTGACAAATTACCAGCAACTGCTTTCAACTTCCACGGTATTTTGAAATCTTTCTTTACTTCAGACCTGCTTAAGGACATCTTTCCATGAAAGCTTGTCTACTTACTGCATTTCCAACTGATTTAATTAAACAGAGCACTGCCACAAAGAAACCTTATCTTCTCAAGACTTAGGTGGGCACTGTTTCAACTGTCTATGAGAAAGGAGTCCTCACTAAGGATAAGCTTTCATCCAAACTTTAGATGCTCTGCCATTAAGCCTGTTGCTCAGTAGCAAGTCTAAAAATAAATAAATATCTCTCTTCTATAACCACACTCCCACTTCCACATTCAGACAAAGTCTCTCCTGCAGGATGTCCTCCTTCTCAAATGCAAAATTGCAACATTTGAATATTACATATGGCTAATCAGCCATATGTTGTTCCTGTAACTTCAGGAATTGAACTCTCACAGCACTTTAATGGACTGAAACGCAGTTTTGCAAATATGAAGACTCACAGCTGTTTTCTCATACATTACTTAATGAGTTCTCCATAGAAAAGGAATGAATTGATGTCACCTTTGTGTCTATCTGGGGGAAACAATAGAACATTGATTTATAATCTCCAGTAAATACATAATCACAGCTGGTTCACAGTAGATATAATATAAATACCTCATTTAATGTCTCCATTACAAATATATCAACACCGATGACATTCCACCAACAGGGTCGGTATATCCGAGCAGACCTTCTCTTCCCATGGGTACTATTGACCTATGAATACGCAACAACCCAGAGGGTCCTGGTAGTGTTGCGTACCCTGTGCATCTCTAGCTTGGTGGCTGCCTGGCAGCTTCCCTTGGCTGTATCAACTACTGGGTGAGGGGACCTCCAAGCCCTGATCAGAAACTCGCAGCTTGTAATTAAGTGCAAACACCTTGATAACTAACATGGACACTGCTTCAGCAATAAGAAACTCTGTTCTTTATGTGTTACTGTGAAAAGACAAAGGAAATTTCCCATTGCTAGATAAACAAGGAACCCAGAGAATACTTTAAAAAGGACTGCCATCTTCAAAATCACTACCTCAAGCAATTCTTAATTGGCTAGGTACCAGTCTACAGGAAGCACAGGCAGATTTCCATCCAGATACACAATCAATTCAGGCTCAGAAAGGCATACGAACACCTGCTGAAATCAATGATTATCTGAATAAGCACTGAAATGTTTTCTTGTTCCGTTTCTGCTTCTTTTTTTTTTTTTTTTTTTTAGATTGTATTTAGAAGTTACTTTCTTTGTAAGGGTGTTTTTCTGAGCTATTCTTAGCAGATACCATCCCCTTATGGATTTGAGCAGCCATTTACAAGCATCAATGTGTCCCCTGTATCCTCAGCAGAAGTTTTAAAACACTCTTCTGGGAAGGCTCTAGCCTTTATTTCAGAGTTTTGCATTGTACTACAGAAACACTGTACAAGCTGAGCAGTCCAGAGGAATGGCAGGGACCAGGATAACTTGGAGCCACCTTTTGCAAGTCTGTCTCAATGGCAGAGCATTTACCGGAGTACTTGGAGCCACCTCCTCAAACTCTTGCTCCAAACTTAGGCAACTCCTGATCAAAAGAAAAAAAAAAAAATGGGACCAGAACTGATGAGCTAAATTCCTAGTTTATTTTTCCCAAGTTCTACACTAATTTTTGCTCTTAAGATCTTACTAAGAACTAGATATTTTATACAAGAATAGGCTCCACAAAGCAGCATGTTTCTGATGATATAAACTCTCACTGAAATGAACAGGACTATTCATGTATTTGGGCATATGACTTAAAGTCTTTGAGCTCAGGTTTAAGAGCTTTAGGAACTCACTCTTCAAAAGTTCAACATGAATACACTGAGATCTTGCACTGTAAATTGTTATGTACAATTATGCACACAGTGTCCATTGCCTCTGATTCTGTCCTTAGGCACCACTGAAAAGTCAGGCTCTGTCTTCTTTACACCTTCCCTTCAGCTATTTATATACCTTGATAAGATCCCCCTGCACTGAGCCTTCTCCAGGCTGAACAGTCCCAGCTCTCTCAGCCTTTCCTCAGTGCTCCAGTCCCTTCAGCATCTTACTGGTCCCTCTCTGGACTCTCTCCAGTCTGTCCCCGTCTCCCTTATACTGGGAGCCCAGAACTGGCAACACCATCCCAAGTGAGGCCTCACCAGTGCTGAGTAGAGGGGAAGGATCACCTCCCTGCTGGCAGTACTCCTCCAAATGCAGCCCAGGAACCCATTAGCCACAAGGGCCTACTGATGGCTAACGTTCAACTTGGTGTCCACCAAGACCCCAGGTCCTTTTCTGTCAAATTGCTTTCCAGTTGGGTGGCCCCCAGCATATACCAGTGCCTGGGGTTCTTCCTTCCCAGGTGCAGGACTCTGCACTTCTCCTTGCTAAACTTCATGAAGTTCCTGTCACTCACTTTCCCAGCCTGCGGAGGTCATGCTACCATCCAGAGGGACCCTCTGGCATATCAGCTACATCTCCTAGTTTGGCGTCTTCTGAAAACTTGCCGAGGGTGCACTCTGCACCATCATCCAGGTCATTAATGAAGATACTGAGCAGGATTGGACTCAGTATTGACCCCTGGCGTACATCACTAGTTACTGGCCTCCATTAGACTTTGCTTCACTTCATTATATTTCTAGAATATAAGTAGGCAGAATCGAGATGTTATGTTTTTCTATTCTACACAGCCAGATGTTTGAAATCATCGCAAATAGGACACTGGGAATTAGAGTGATTCTGGAAAACACTGAACTAGTGGATGTTTTGTCCTACTCTAATGGAAGCTACAAACACTTTTATATTCTGTAAACAGCATGCATCCATGAGGCATAAGCTGCTTTCATTTCCAAGATACTTCACACAGTTGCAGGAGTTCACCTGTATAAGTTCTCTGTCTCTTACTGTCACAAGAGCTCTTGGTTCCTTATCCTGAAATAAACTCTCACTCATATTTTGAAAGATAAATATCTTTAACTATAGTCACTATCATGGCTCAAGGGGAAGATAAATGTATAGAACAGAAGAGCTCAGAGAAAAACATGAGGAAACTGGTCAAGTCATACTTGTGTTACCATGCTAACGTGTAAGATTCATCTCAAGAGCATCTCCAACAGACCATTTTGCCATTGGTGTCCACCTGCAGGCTGCAGGTCCCAAGAGTAATTCTGAATTGCTTTCTTTTCTCATCTATAACTTACTGACAGTTTTTAAGGAATCTTTGCATCTGAGTCAAGAGTCTTAGGAAGATAGATCAGTTTAAAAAAAAAAAAAACCAAAAAAAACCACAGGAGAAAAAATACACTAAAAATGAAGCTTTGACAAGTAAGATCAAAGCCTTCAACTGCACAGGCTGTACAACTACCTACTCCATCACTGTCTATTTTAGTGCAAGTGAAGGAGTATTTCTTTTAAAAGAACTTGGTAAAGCAAAATGAAAACCTCCTATATAAACTTTGCTAAATACACAACTATCTATCACTTCAAATATGTAACTTTTAAGAGGTCCTGCAAAGAAAGATACTTTTACACAGCTTCTACAGCAGTTGTTAACTCGATTTTAAAAAAGTAAAACAAACAAAAATCACAACTATTCCTTAGCAAGGTCCACTTGTGTAAAGAAGAACTAACTTGAAATGGACTCAACACAGAGGTCTTTCCTTAGACACTGTACTATATGTCTACTATGAAGTTCATTAGTTCTTTCCCAAATTTAGCTCATTTTGCCGTAGAAATTGATACTTATATCAACAAAATAATTTCTTTGCTAAAATAATCAGCTGGGGGGGGGAAAGACAGTTTGGCCAGTATCATCATGTGCCACAGACCTATTTCCCATTAACTACTTTTTTAAAAACAGGTAATCTCTAGCCAGATATGTAATAAAGTTGCTCAAATTCCTCAAAACAATGGAATGTAAAACTGTAATACATGTTGTTTCAATGACAAAGACAACATCCAATTAATAAAGTTCATAACCCTAACCACTTACACAACAGCTTTGCAAAGTGACAAATACCAAATGTATTTAAATAAAGATCGAGGAAAATCTAGACAAAGGCAGTATGGCACTTAAAGACAAATTCTGAGCCTTCTTTGGTGAACTTTTTGTTTTGCATTATCCATAAGAGCTGCCGAGCCTCAACCCAGCCTTTTCTCTTCAAGAAGCCACATCTCATCTCTGATCATCGCAGCTCCCTTCTGTACCTTACATTGCTCTATTTCAGTCTTTTTAAGGCAGGATGACCAAAAGTGCCTGTAACATTCAAGAGATGGACACATCAGGAATTTTACAGTTTTTCTATTTGCTCTACATTTGGGTTTTTTTCTTCTGGAAACACCTACAGTAGCAATAGGGATTATTCAGAAAGTGCTGCTCTCACAAGCCTTAGCATGCAAGCAAAGCAAGGCTTTTAGCATGACATACTATCCACTATGAAACACTGCAATATAGTTAGATAAGCTTGTGGGTGCATGACCTAGAAACACTTGAATAGTATAAAATAGGGCTACTGAATTAAACAAAATCTATTTTGCCATTGGCCTAACTATGGCAAATAGCTGTTTTGGGTCAGAGAAGCCACCAGAGCCAGCCAGACACTGTGGGCAACTCCAGGGAAACAACTACAGCTCATGTACAACTACAACTACAGCTTACGTGCCATGGGAAATGGGTCTACAAGCAGAAGTCTGAGGAAGAAACGGCAAGAGGCAATAATTCCAGTTTTATCTATCCTGAATACACATACACACTGTGAAACATTTTTTTCTCCCCCTTCTTACATCTGTACATGGATGAAAGAGATACTGAGGCTCAATGTATAAAAAAAAAATAAATTATCAATACAGTAACAGCAGAAAATGTATTCATAAACTAAATCCTTTATCATTTACAAAAAGATTAAAGACTACCTTCATTAAATAAGCTGAAGCAATGGAAGAGATAGCCTGGTGGCCTATAACATTTAAAAAATATTAGCATCCTAAGGAAACCTTCAGAGTGGGACATCAGCTTACATGCAGGAAGAACTAGATGAGCTAGTTTCAGATAGATACCTGAGGATACATGGAATATGCCAGAATCAGGCTAGATAATATTCCCCGGAGATGGTAAGTGTAAATTGACAATGCACAGGCCCTTGCTTTGCAGGGAACAACCTGTCAGAAAAATGGGGTGGGTGATTTAATTGCAAAATCATTGAAACAGAGAGAATGGAAACACCTGATGGACAGCATTTGAGGAAGTGACAGATCTGAAACACTTTCTCCTTATCTTAAATATCTGTTTTCTCCTTCAGTCAGATATGTGGAAAGCTGCACATGCTATGCAACCGAAAATACCCCAAATTAAATAACCTCGTAGCCAGTAGCAATAACTCAGTGCCCACATTATGGCAGATAACTTGATGCTGGCCCACAGGAGTGCAGTCATGTTGTCATCTGCAGTTGCCATGGCTTCCTGAAGAACTAATGGCTCAGGCTTACAGAAGACTAAAACAAGATGCTAGCACACAAAAACGAGCACGCTACCTTCAGCAGTCAGGGTGGTGGAGAGAAGGTGGTCACCAGCACAAAGTCATCGTGCTCCACCAGCCAGCTTTACTACCGTGTAAATTCCCAAGCCTCAACAGAGACATAGTAGATGTGGTTTCCTATAGATGATGACCTACAAGCATCAGAATCTTGATTAAAAAGTATTCCTAGGATTTGTTGGCTGGGAGGGAATTAAAACAGAGAAAATAAAGTACGAATATCAAACCACAGCAGCAGAGGACCATTGTCATGACTACAGCTTTTTATTCTTTGGATAATCACTCTTGGTAAGCATTGCACACTAAAGGAACACCTTCTTCAGACTCAATACGCTAAAATTAGTACCTCTGGAGACAAATAGAATAAAAGCTTATACATTCAGAACCTGAAAGAATGCCTGTATTTAAGTTTTACAGTATCTTTTTTTTTTTTTTTTTTTTTTTTTTTATCTGCTCTTTTACAGTATCATTTTAAAATTGGATGTCACAGTATTCGGCAAGTAAGTCAATATGGTTTGACATATTTCAGTCAAAATATTTCCAGGAAAACCAGGAAATAAGTATTTCATATAATTCTATTTTTAAAAGTATCATTTTATCTGGGTTATTCATATAATCTCCTTCTCCTGGGTTCAAATTTAAAACCAGAATTATTACAGAGAAAGGTACCTAGGATGAGAAAGAGAATAAAGATCTTGTTTTACTAGATGATATGAAGCCTAACCTGAAATACAAAGATTACAAGTGACAGGGGGAGGAGAAAGGCAGCACGCAGTAGTAGGTGGGGAAAAAAAAAAACCAAAACAAACAGAAAGATATGAAGGGATAAATAACAGTTGACCAAAAGAATAAAGAGAATAGGTTGATAGAACTGTCACACAAAGGCTTTAGAAGGAAATGAGAAGACTGTCAACCCTCAGCACTTCCAGTAGAAAGCTTGGGAAGGCTGAAGGAACAAGAAACAGCCAACAGGCCTTAAGATAGTGACACAGCCACAGCTGACCATTGCCCCCCAGCACTGAACCGGGGGCTGCCCGCATGCCTCCTGCTTCACCTGGGCTGGTCTTCATAAATAAAAGATTGATAAAAATATCACTTTGGGGCTGCTTAATCTACTTGGCACAAAAAGCAGTAAGGACTACCCTGCGCATGACAGGGCAGGTGGAGCTAGATGATCTTTAAGGTCCCTTCCAATCCAAACCATTCTATGATTCTATGTCTCTATGACTTTCTGAATTGCTAATTAGGCTATTACAGGCTTGTAAGGCTACGCCCCACAGCCTATGTAAACTCTTCTGTTTCCTTGTGGAGAGACTTCTACAGAACCATTGAAGGCAACAACCTGACATAACCCAGATAAATGCTTCAAGCTCCAATTTAAAAGTTAAAATTTCTGCTCAAGCTACTTCAGCCAGGAGTCTCTTCCAAACATCACTCTGAATTTCAGCATGCAATTACTCACAGAACATTTATAAAAAGTTATTCTTGTAGCAATATTGCTACTTGAGATTAAGCCACTCTTTTCCTTCTGCAGTTCTTCTTTCTTATGTTAACAGAGTGCAGTCAGTTCCTCTCCCTCACCTCCACTGACTTGGCCACACAGGCAATGTTGCTGTCATCTCCTCACAAGACAGGACCTCGGCATGCCTGCAGCCCTCCTCATGTCCATTCCTGTCACAGTCTCTTTCAGCAAGATGCCCAACTCGGTCTTTGTCCCTCCTTTCTTCAAAGCCATCACTGCCTAGACACTATGGTTAATAACCTCTTAGATATTTGCTCAGTTATAAGTAATAGATACATGAATGAGCTCAGGAGAACATTGTTACAAAACCATGACAGAAGACTAGTATTTGTAACTAGTATTATTTACAATCAATTCTGATAGAAACGAGCAACCAACCACACAGCTACAAAACAAAAAATAAATATATTCCTGTGCAGTTTTATGTCACTATCATTAAAAAGCCAGACATTGTTAGAGAAACTCAACAAAGGTGTTTTTCCACGTGCTAGTGCAAGCAGTTGTGCAGAACTGGCAACAAGCTCCTACTGATGACAACTTTCCTGTCTATTTGCTTGTAACAATTTATGAATTTTACAAAGGCAGAATTATACCACAGATAGATTGGCATATTACAGAATGGCTTAAGTATAACGTAAATGACCTCAGGCTTCTGAGGAAAGCAAGAGTTTGCTTTGCAGTTGTGGCTGAAATCAATAAGACACCGTGAATGCACAGCTGCCTCCAAAATATGGTGGCTGTGGATCTGGAACACTGGCCTCACTTCAAATGCAACAAAGATTTCTCCAACAAAAGGGAGGGGAAAAAAAAATAAATATTGGAATGATTTGATAAGAAGCTTTTATATCATTAGTGAACAGAAGTCATGCCATCAAACAGACAAGCCTACAACTAAAAACCAGCCTGCAAAAGTTTTGGACCTACTTTTGAATGTGAACAAAGTGACAGAAATTTGAGCAAGATGGCTGTGGAGGAGAGAGGGGAAAGTCTTGCAAGGATTAAAGAACTCAGGAGGAGGAGAGTATGTTTGGTGCCTCCCAGTGTCAACAGAAGTGAACTCATCACACATCCTCTCCACAGGAATGTCCTTTAGGAATGACTGCTGTTCCTGGTGCAAAACTCCCACTGACTTCAATGGGAAACCAGGAAAGAAAACCTTGGCTTGACTGAAACCAACAGAAATTTTGACAAAGCCTTCAAAGAATAAGACTGCACTAGGGAATCGTATTTCAAACAGCCTGAGGTTTCCCCTCAGTGCTAAATTTTATTAATGTATTAAAAGGAAAACACACCCACATACTCACTATAAAATTCAAGTCGGCTCTAATAATTTTACTGAAAATACGCTAATTCACACCCGCCAAAACTTCGCTCCTTCTACATGCTGATGTTACCCAACTTGAAAAGAGCTAATTCTACAGAAAAAGTGCATTTCTTCTTAAATAAATTAATGATTATCTTGAATGGTATAATATTAATCAACTGCATAATTGTTTTGCCAATTACTAGGCCTAGTACAAAGGACGCAGCCAGCAGTAGAATGAACCAGTAACCAGATTCTATTGCACACAGAAGGGTCAGTACATGGGTGATCGCTGGGGGTACAAACAAGTCAAACAGATCACACATAACAGACATCAACCCCAAGAATGACACAGTGGAATAAACAAAGCAACAAAGTCTCCCATAGAAGAGATGGGAGACAACCAAGCCAAGATCCTGATAACATAGGACAGAAGCAAACTCATGCTGTTCCCACAGAGCCTGCATTCACAAGTACCAAACCTGACTGGGGCCCAGTTGCAAAGAGAGTTGGGAAGTCCTTCCCCAACAGGGAAACTCTGCAAAGTGCATCCACCTCACAGATAGACACCCCACCCTTCCTGCAAGTGGTCCCAGCTTTTATGCCCAAAGCAGGACACCTGGCACTCATTTACCCAATGCAGGGCACCTGGGGCTTGTTTACCCAAGGGCTTTCCTTACAAGGTGGGCCATACCTTGGAGGAAAACCAAAAGGCAAACTCATCCCCTCCTTTTAAAGGACTGTGGGAATCAATCTTAATTCAGGGCTCTGAGTTCAAACCCCAGCACTTCAATAATAAAACAGGTTGTAGAAGCAGAATCATAACCTACACAATTTGAGAGTAGAAGGGAGAAATAAAAAGAGCAAGAGTGAGCTGAAACCAAGGAATAAGTATTTCCTATTCAAAATATCCCAAAGACCTAACAGGGAAACAAGAATTTTCATCACACCTCACCTTTTAAACTGTATGCATGTTTCAAAAAGAAAAAATTTTAGAAATCTACTACATAAGAGCCTACGTATATTCTAAGCAGTCAGATCTGCCTCTTGACATTTAATACACTTGTTTGTAACAGACTAGCTTTCAAAGCAAGAGAAGGGACATCTGTAGAAGCCACACAATGACGGTCACTGAAAGCCATTTTAAACTTTTTCCTAAAATTTGTTGCTTTGGCGAGAGGGGCGTAATCTGTCTGTCAATAAAGGGTAAGTTGAATCAAACCAATTGCCTTCAGGAGAGCTGAAGAGGGTAAGTGAGCCCAAGGACAAAGGTGTGTAATGGGAGAGCCAGTCAGACAAAAATAAAAATGTCAAGGAGGATGGTATCGTATATTTGCAAAGGAGCTGAATTTGGACGGACATGGGAGGACAAGCTCTCCTCACTTTTCAACCGTTTACTACTTTCGCTGGCTGTCAGAAGGGATTCTCAGCTGAAGTTTCACTGAGAGAGGACTGCTGCAGACATTTCCTCCACACCACTTCGAAGATTCATCTCTGGATGAAAAGTATTTCCAAGTGCCAGCCTGAATAAATCTCAACTTCATTTATTCAGAGTAATGACGACATCCAGTGGCCACCAAGTTAATCTCAGCCTACGACAGCAAGATAACCTCTTATATCAGGACACAATCTCTTTCCATAAATGTATACATTAACTCTGCTCTTCCACCTCATAGTCTAAAATTAAGACGGCATTACAAGGAACATTATAATCATTGAGCAGGAGTCTTCCTATTGAGGTCCTCATATGAACTCTAATCAGGCCTTCTCAGTTCTATCTGACATTGAAAAATTATACATGAAAAATGCAAAAACTCTTAAGCACTTCCATGGTACTCAAAGAAACTGGAAACAAGTAAAAATAAACGTAAATCAAGAAAGGGGGGTGGGAAAACCTGCATATGCACACACACACGCCACTCAAGCTGTTAAAACTGCTTGCCACATCTACCAAACTCAGTCACACATATACACTTTTGAAAGACATGGAAGAAACCACTTCTCAAAGTACTTCAAAACAAAACAGAAGTTTCTGATTTCCACTTTTGTAAGGAATTCAGTCAAAACATGAAAAAGAAACACAAAGCATGCTTGTGTTCTTTCACACAAAACACTGGATAAATACTTACTTGCCCAAATATTTCTGGCAGCCCCAAAACTTGACCAGTGAAAACACCAATACAGATGAAAATCGCTGTGACCTGACCCAATGAACCACGGATTTCCTTAGGAGATATTTCACTCAAATACATGGGAAGGGCACTCAGAGAAATGCCTACAAAGGAAGGAAGAAACCATATATGAAGTCAAATCTCCTTTTCATTATGCCAGGCACAAAACAAACATCTATC
Organism: Podargus strigoides; assembly: GCA_028020825.1. Classification (NCBI taxonomy): domain Eukaryota; kingdom Metazoa; phylum Chordata; class Aves; order Caprimulgiformes; family Podargidae; genus Podargus; species Podargus strigoides. The sequence continues at coordinate 14,248,549 of CM051621.1, forward strand.
AAGAGAAGTCTGAGCACTAATCTGCTCACAAGACTGGCATAAAAACATGCAAAGAACAGAATTCTACCTATTCACAGATAACATGAATTATCTTCTCTGCATGTCTAATTACTCTTGCACCATTTAATAACCATGGGATTGATTATCTGTTACAGCCCTACAGTGATGTGCGCAGGCTGCTATTTGATGGGAAGCACCAAAGGTTACTCAGAGCTAAGAATCACCAGGAGAATGGATTTTATGTTTTAAATTTGCTCATCCCAAGGCAAGCAAAATCATGTTAGCACTAGTTCAGGTAAGGAAAAAACCCTCCAATGTGTCAGGCAGAGAGAGCAGACATTGTCAGATGAAATATTTTTACTGTAAACGGTATTAGCAGATGTTCCTCTCAACACAGGCTTACAGCTGCAATGAACTCTTAATAGCAGGCATAAAATAAGGGCAAGAATGCAGCTCAAAGCCAGGAGAAAACAAATGCACAACCCTGGATAGTACACTGGCAATATTTACACAGCTCCAGAAGTTTGGTCACTTGGTGGTAATCTGAGACAAAAATTAGCAGTCGGCACCAAAATTACCCCTGAACTACACATTGCAAGTGATGGATACATTCACTTTCAAACAACCACAGTTTGTGCTTATTAACAACATAACCAAAGCTTGCCAGAAAGGGGGCTCACTGATGCAAAAGTCAAAGCACTTTCCATTGTTTAGAGTCACATAATTACACCGAGAGTGTAAAACCATCTTAATTCACCAAGTCTGACTCCACATTAGGTAAATATTTCTCACTATCTAGTGATCAGTGAAGGTGCTGAGAACCTCCCTGCTAGCTTCAAGACTATTCTGGTGCAGCAGTGCCTCCACGATTTACTTTTAAACCGGGAAGACCATGTTGCTAGGAGCAAATGATGATGTAACAAACCTTTCACTTAATCCTACTGGTATTAGCACAGGATCCAACAACTTCTAAACACAAAGCAGAAAGCAGCTTTAATAAACAGACTGCACCTTCCTAGCCAAAGGATTTTCATGGCATGAAGACAGATACACTATACCAAGGCTGGAGGAGGAAAGAGGGAGGAACAACCAGGGTGGACAGCAGCAGAGAGCATCCATTCCGGTGTCTTTGCCAAACATCAGATTCTCCAACCCTTGGTCTGCCTCTTTAATGTAAAGTAAGATCTAACTGGGGGAAAGAAGAAAGATTATGCATGGCACAAGCATTTCAGATATGTACAGTGTGATAAAAGCTTACCTGCATCAACACCCATTATAATGCGGCCCAGTATGAGCATTTCAAATGACCCCGCCAATAATGAGAGGGACATCAACAACGCAGCTGTCACAGCAAACACATTATTGAGTAGCAACGTACATTTCCTAAAAGGAAAATACATTTTATGTAGATATCAGCATCAAGACAGTTAAATCTAGTCATATTCAAAGCACACTAGGCTATTACTCTTAAATACCCGTAAATAAAAACAAGAAGTGCCTAACAAACACTGACTCTTAGATGCTGTGTAGAGTTTCAAAACACAATACTACACCCAGATGGATACAGTTCCAAATCTATACCAGAGCTTTAAAATAAAACTTATCACAGTTAACTAAAGAGCTGTACTACAAACACATGACAATTAGCCACCCTGTACATCCTAAGAACCCAAGTGCCATGCCTGAGACTCTGTATATGAATATAAACAAGCGTACTCTGGGTAAATGTAAAGTATGTAGGAATCAGAGAATGTACTTCAAATAGCAATAAGCTGATACAACTACAGGCATTTTTATGCTACATACAGTTTTTGCTATTTTGAGAACTTTCCAACACTGACATATTTATGTCATTATAACTCATCCTTAAACTTGTGATATTAAAAACATACATTGAGGAAAACTACTTACTACTTGTAGAGTTAGAACACTTGGGCTCACATGAGTGATAAAAATCAACCTTTTTCCAAAAATTATTGAAATTAACCAAAATATTGATTTATATATCTTTTTTCAACTTTTAAAATAATTTCATTCTACAGCAGTGAAATAAAACATGAAAAAAATTTTTTTTCAAAGAAAATAGATATTCTTTATGGAAAATTACTACTTTGTTTAAAAATATTTTTAAAAGCACAAAAACATATTTTAAAAATTTCAAAACATCTTAATTTGTCATTCATACTACACTAACAGTTGCATTTCTTATAGTTTTCATCTTTTATAACTTTCTGCTCAAGTTTGAGGGACACGTTAGATCAAAAATTATTCGTAAGTCTCATCACTTCTGCAGAAGGAAGACCTTATAAAAGAAATTATACATAGGATTTCACAGGCCTTTGACAGTCATTTTCAAACACTGACTGTCCAAGGTCTCATTTCCTGAACACACAGAAGAAGAAAGGTTAAAGGTATAACACCAGTAGCTCTGCTGCATTGATTATCTATTGAAAGATGAAGCAGAAAACCCACCTAGAACTCAGAGAATCACTGCTGCCTTATACATATCTCTCCACAAATACAGATTTAAGTGGCTTTTTGCTAAATTGCAGCCTGCAGGTGAATGGCTGGAGAAGCCATTATCATCAGGTTCAGCCTTGCGAGCGACTAAAAAGTCTCTTACAATTCCCAGGCAGAGTTCCAGGGATATCTGCTGCAGATGTGGTGGCTTCTCTACAGCACACCACAATGAGCAGCCTGGTCTAGTGGGAGTTGTCCCTGCCCATGGCAGGGGGGTTGGAACTAGATGATCTTCAAGGTCCTTTCCAACCCAAACCATTCTATGATTCTATGACTTAACTGACCAAGAATAATCAAATGAAACAGAATTTACAATCAAGGAAAAGCCAAAGGAGCAGTTAAGATGAATGCCATAATGTGGGTTTTTTTTTTCCATGCACTTCTAAAAATAGGTAAATTACAAATTACCCTTAAAATTCTCTTTGGAAGACTGTATGAAACAGAAATTTGACAGAAATACCTAGTTAGTACCTGCAGTAAAAATGCAAACACACACCAGCACAAACACTTCTAAAATACTCCCGTTTCCTATGGTCAAAACTTGGTCAAATACTGCACTGCAAAGAGCAGGGAAGGTGTCCCCAAGCTTGGGGAAGACCATACACAAACTTCACCCTAGTTCAGTTCTCCAAACTGTATTTTAAGCTGACACAAGGCAGAAAAAAAAAAAACAAAAAAATTTTTATAATTATGACAAATGCTGTTGGGAAGCAAATGAGACATGTTGATAGCTTTATTTGTGTACAGTCAGATACTCAGCAGACTCGTGAAAGAAGAATCTGCCAATCCTTTGTGAAATCTTTCCTATTTTATGGTATTTTCCTTTCACACTCTTGACAATTCAGCCTCCTTGACATCTCAACCCACTGCCCACTCAGAGCAAATGGCTTCTGTGACTCAAGTGATGCACAGTAAGGCCAGAGAGAAAGGTACTAATTTTACTTCTGGAAATTCAGAACTCTTAGAAATAAGTCTTCATAATTTGAAGATGTTTAAATTTGCATTTTGGTGATGAGGATTTAAAAAAAAAAAAAAAGAAAGAAAAAAAGGTAAAGCCTTCTTGAGACACCAGGTGAGAAACTGCTTTAGCAATTGTAAGTTTTCCAATACACTTACCGTCCAAAAAACTTCACAATTGGGGTAACAATAATGGCACCCACAAGGCCACCAATGGCAAAAATAGAAACAGTTATAGACCACAGAAGAGTCAGTGTACTTTCATCTACTGAGAAGCCATATCTTCTTTCCCAAGTTTCATTGTAAAACTTCTTGATATGCTGAAAGAAGATAAATAATAACAACACATGTAAAAATCACTCCTAAAGAACACAACTGACAGAAACAGAATTTAAAAATAAAACCAGTAGCTTGCTTGCAGGAATCACCCTTGCTCTTCTGTCTTTCTCCTCAAAAAAAATGGGCCCTCACTTCTAGATGCAATTGCAATACAGACTAACTAAACATGTCAAAACACATATACGTTTAACTACATGCAAGTCATAAACAAGGTGGGGAAAAAAACACAGGTAGATGTGAATGTCAAAGAGGCTCATAAAAGAGAAACTCCTATAAAGCAAGGATGTCACCATTGAGGTTGTCAGTACAACATTAACAACAGTGTGTTTTTTTAGCCTTACTGTGTACACATATGTAAACATTTCAGCCCGAACTGGGGCTAAGGGCTCAGACATAGAACCATTGCATGGCTGAGGTCGGAAGGACCTCTGGAGGCCATCTTGTCCCACCCCCCTGCTCAAGCAAGGCCACCTACAGCCAACTGCCCAGGGCTGTGCCTGGAGGTATTTGGGTATCTCTAAGGTGGGAGATGCCACAATGTGATGCCACCCACACCTGGCACCACACTGCACATCAGCTGAGCTCCGCTCACTGCGCACATACATGCTCCTAACCTCAGGAGGTGATGTACCATGTCCTAGTGTAACAGCTTTTTGGACAAGCCCAGCAAAGCTGCACTGCCTAGCTTTTGCCATGACTTTTGAAAAAAAAAGAACATGCACAAATACTGAAATGCTAACTACCATTAGTCAATCAATTTGTTGAGTCACTGACCATTACTCAGAGTCTTACATTAAGAAATAGTTTTAGTGCTTTTTAATGGATCTATAGTGCAAATAACTTAGAGGAGGGAAGAGGAGGCTCCAGTTGCAGGTAGAGATGACAATGTCTTGGAGAAATTGGTGAACTGGCAGAAGTGCAAAGGTAGCAAAGTCTTCACTAGTCTATTTTTCCCAAAGGGCCAGTATTGTCAAAGTGAGTGATTCTACAAATTCTTTAGCATAACACTGGGGCGGGGGGAGAAAAAGAGTGAATTGGAAACAATTAGCATTCATGGAGTAAGGGGAGAAGGGATGCTGTGCCACACCTGGCAGCCATACAAAATCAAGCACCTACTAAGGCAAGTAATGAAAGATAACATTTTTCTCCCAAGGAATTCACAGCCAAGACAATTAGCTGTTAGAGGAGGGAGGCAAGAGCTGACAGCTGTTAGTTTGATACTGATGGGGAGAAAAAAATACCAGTTAAAAAGTTGAAAATCAGTTTAAAAGCTAGTTGTTCAACACCATTAAAATTAAGAATCTCAAATCACTTTTATAAGTATGTTATAGCTTCTCTCCTTCAAATCTACATAAGCTGCTTTGTGAACGAAGTTCAGGCTGCTAAACATGGTAAGTAATTCCTTTTCAGTAATAAAAGATCTATCAAACACGAAATCAGACACCTAAGGTCCTGATACGAATCCAGCTGCCAGACAAGCTGGGTCCTTTAAGAAATGAAAACCTGAGATGTATCTGCTAACTCTTCAGCTACCCCGAGACCTACACTTTTCTCCTACGGCAGCTTAATTTCCTTAAGAGCCTCCAGCAAGGGCCCTTCCAGAGGATCTTCTGAAAGTCCAAGTGCCTCTTGAATCTCTGGAGAACTCTGAAAGATGCCCAAGTCACAGTTCTTCTTTGCAAAAGCCATGCCAGCTCTTCCCAAAATTCTCACTTTTCTACTACAGCTTCTGCTAGTTTGTCAGGTACAAATAATTAATTCGTAGTATATATGTTCCAAGGTTTCCCCTTAAAAACTACTTTTTTCTTAAAGTCACATAACTCTCTCAATCTCTCTGTTACTGAGGCTGTTTAAAAAGAAGCTGAACTGTGATACGAAGACCGTATCTTGAGTTATTTTTTTTGGTCTTGAACAATTGTTTTTTGGCAACCTGACATAAAATCATCACTAATTTTATCCCATACCTCTAGTAACATTTCAGCTTCTCCAATACATCACCTATAAAGAAGGTTCCGGCATGGGACCTCCCCATACTTTTCCAATCCAAAACATTAATTCAGGTTTCTCGCTCTGTCCTTATATTTTCTGAACATCCTTTTCCAGCTTCATCTATCGGCCTTATATCCCCAAGCCCTCTGGCTGGATGTTTTTTGTGCCTGCTAAAAGTACCCAAGCTCCAGGACTAGCTCACGTTTTTTAGCCTTCAGTGTACCAGTATTTATATACTTTTTCTGCTTTCCTCACATGAGCACAACTGCAGGGTTTTGAAGGATACCTTCTAACAACTTCCTTCCCTGATGTTTAATTGCACCAAAGTTTCTTCATCTTTCTAAAAGGTAAAGATGTCATAACTCCATCATAACATTTTTACTCTTACTTGCAGAGACACAGCCTATTTACTTTCTTTTTAGTCAAGCTGCCTCATTTTTATGCTGTTACCATTTTGAAACAAAGCAAAGCTCTGATGCCACCGTGATTTAGTCTAGAGAAAAGGAAACTGAGAGGAGACCTTATTGCTCTCTACAAATACCTAAAAGGAGGTTGTAGTGAGGCTGGTGTTGGTCTCTTCTCCCAAATTACTAATGATAGGATGAGAGGAAATGGCCTCAAGTTGCATCAGGGGAAGTTTAGATTGGATATTAGGAAGAAGTCCTTTACTGAGAAGGTGGTTAGGCACTGGAACAGGCTGCCCAGAGAGGTGGTCGAGTCGCCATCCCTGGAGGTGTTTAAAAAATGAGTGGATGAAGCACTTGAGGCCATGGTCTAGTGGTTAGGGAGATGATGGGATAAAGGCTGGACTTGATGATCCTGGAGGTCCTTTCCAACCATAGTGATTCTATGATTCTATGATGTCTGATGCTCTGGCAAGGACACAGGACCAGGTGTTCACTACTGTCGAAGGGCACAGCACATTTGTGTAACACTCTCACCTGTCACCGCTCCACAACAAGCTGTGCAGTATCGCAAAGTTTAATCTTGGCACTTTTCCCTACTTTCTTCTCAGATTTCCTCCAGCACGTCATAGGTACGACATTATCCTGGGGCAGCACTCAGCAGGATAAGCCTAACACCACATTTTCCCCTGTTCAAACTAGGAATTTCAAACTTTAGATATTCCAGCCTTGGACACATAGACTATTCAATTTGAGGACTTTATTTAGTTTGAAACACCACCTCTGCACCTAAGAAAGATGGAGTTAGAACATACCACTTACTGTCTTCCTTCTATCAGGTTTCTAATAGATCTCTTGTGGCCTGAATTAAAAGGAGGACAGGGATATTTCTCCCATCTTATCTTACATGTTTTTACATAAACAGACAGAAAAAAAAAAACAACACAAAAGAAAAAAAAAGTCTATTTGTTGCTCGGTCCATTTAGATGAATCTCACATTAACCTTCCAAACCAATCTGCCATTAGATCAGGTAATACATCTTTCTTTAATGCCAATATTCAGATTATATTTAGATTCAGATATCTTCTTGTTTATTTGAAGTTCATTTCTGATAGTAATGAATACTAAGACAAAACATTTTTAGAACACTATTAGCATTTCTTGCTAATGCTAATGGCTAAAAATAGTTGCAAATTATTCTCCCTTTGTGTTACGACTCATTTTCTCAGCATAGCTTTGTTATTTACCAGGAGACACCAAGTAATTGCAAATATTCAAGAAAAGAAAGAAAGTACAAACTACAACCCTCAGCAGTAACAGATAAATGTGCTGGGAGGTACATCACCTGTCTCTGGATTCCCACTGCCAATAAATGGGAAGCTACAGGTTATGAAGAGTTGCACATGAAGCAAACCAAACCTGATTCAATTAGTCCACTGGATTTGAATCTATTAAATGTTATGGAAAGACTCCTTGGGATTTTAATCAGTTATCTCAACAATGCCAACAGCATAAACCTATATACAAAAATTTTAGCCCCTAACCAAAGCCTGCAAGGAACGGTAGCTGACTGATACCAGTATCTCATATTGTGCTGCCTCAGTTCATTAAGGTAGTAGTGCTGGGGTGGGAAATAGAAGTGGAATATAAGGGATATATCTTTTTAATATATATACACATAAGAGATATATTTTAAATATAAGGGAAATACTTTCCTTGTCTCTTTAACTGTAAATAACTTACATCAAGGGAAGAGATGCACTGGTCTTTAGAGAAGAAAAACAACCTTACCCATAGTGATGAGGGTCACACACACAATGACAGCTATGGAACTGGCTGACACAGCAGGCTATACATTTTTGTAATAGTCTTGCTTTCCCCAAATCACCTCTAGAATGCATGCAGAGCTGCAGCTGCCTGCAGGAAGGGGGCAAGCACTGCACAGCAGTAAGTAGCAGAGACTTCGCTTCCTGCACAGAGCACAAAGCACGCCATTGTTCTACAGACTTCGCCCACAACTGGTCCATGGAATGAACTGCGGAAATTCAGCTCAGAAAAAACACAGAATCAACTTGTATTCAATAAAAGCTTTTGTCTTTCTACTGCCAAATGCTCCCATACATTTTTAACAAATTCTGGTAACTCTTTGAATAAGACCATGGAGACTTCTAATTCTGGGTTTCTCATGTGGTCAAGCATTGTGTGCAGGGGAAGCACACCAGCGATGGGCACTGCTCTTTCCCACAGAAAGGTAGGGGACTGAGAGGGAAGCAACTGCTGCTCTGAGCAGAGTTGTTGCAGTTTATTCCTCCCTTGCAACAAAGAACAAGTTGGACTGACTCTACCTGACAAGATGACCTGCAGTAAAGTTCACCACTGAGAACTGCAGGGGTATTCCCCAGCATTTTGATGAGCTGTCACAACTTTCAGCACCAAAAAGAAATTTACACAAGAATTTACAAACAGTTCTTCAATGCTTCAGTCTTAAATGAACCTCCCCCCCACAGCTCAGTCATTGTGCTGATGTGTTCAGTTCCAGGATTCTGGAAATATCCCATGGCTTAGTTAACAGGCATTACCAAGCATTTTTTCAACACCTCTCAAAGCATCATACTGCCCTTCTCTAAGATGGGAGGACTTCAGGCATCAAAAGGAATTATGTAGAAGTAAATAGGGGCAGAAGATATCCAACATCCTACAGAGAGATGCTGATACAATGCAGGCTGTAAACTGCACATAAACTGAAGAGTTACTTGTCCTACCAAGTTTACAAATGAAACTCATCTTAAAGCTTTTAGGAATTACTGCATTCCCAATATAACCTCTTATAAGAGTGCTGTTTATCTACAGCTTAAAAACTGCTCCCCTTTGGTTTTCCTCAGTCACATCACATCAGTATTCTGAAAGGGTCACCTTGCAGCAGATTGATTTGGGGACATACGGAGGAAAACAGATGGAGCAAAGGTTCCTTTTCTTGTGCTGCAAGAAGCACAGCTTTGGTGTGACCTGCTCCTTCCCACCACAGCAAGGAGCAGAGCCCAGACTCTTCCCTTCAACCTGGTCACTGCAGCTGTGGGAATGGGGACAGGAAGATGACCTGTCCTAGGCAAACAGATGACAGAGATTAATCCTGGGGCTAGAGAGAGAACCAGAGGCCACACTGACATTTTATTCTTGAACTACACAGCTGTGCATTTCCTGTATGACTCCTTAGTCCCAGCTAATGTGTGGTTTAACATAAATAAGACAGACACGAAGTTCTCAATCAAACACTGAAATACCATGCTGGAAAAAGAGACTTCAGGCATACCTGTCAACAGCATGACCAAAACCATCATCAGCTGGGTGTCCAGTTTCAGTCCAAAAGCAACAGTAAAGATTTCAAGCAAAAATGGACAATCCTGGAAGAATTACTAACGACAATGCCTGGAATTTAGCAGTTGTCATGGTATGATTGCAACTTCAACCTCCCCACCTGCACTCTGGTCACCACGATAATCTATCACACAGTTCAAACCTCAGTGTCTGAGTGCTGGCAAACAGTCCATCCTATCATCCTTCCTTTCCTTCACACTTGCAGAACATGACAGGAGAGCTCGGATTACCAGGACAGCCCATCACTAAAACAGTGCTTAAAAGCTTAGAAACCGGATCATTCTCACTCTCTGCTGACAGCACCAAGTCAATGCAGGAAGGATGTCTACCATCAGGACAGACAATACCACTTCTCACAGAATTTCACGTTCATGCTTATTTCTTCTAAGCCACATTTATCTTCTGATGACTGCAAGGTAAAGTGATGCCTAAACATGTCATGCTAGAATAAATATCCAATTTGTCCAACCCTCTATACAAAAAGTATCAGAAACTTTGAGAAAATTCCTAGATGTTATGAAGGGGGGAACTAAAACTTCCTACAGGCTGAGTCTCTTCCTAGTCCTTTGGATCATCAGTTTACCAAATAAAATACACATATGCAACATAAGATTTTTTTTGTTGTTGTTTATTTAATTATTTGCATAAATATTGCATCCATGTTTAACATGACCAACCTGTCTAGATGGAAACCTAGCCACACATTTTAATAAGAGAGTTCCATAAAAGAAAGAGCTTAGCTTTGGAAAGGAACTATTTTGAAATGGAATTTCAGCAGTTAGTTCCCAAAATTTGCTAGCTGCTTTTCCAAAACAGTGTGCCTTGCAATTCCACTGAACTGCTTACTGCTGTGCTTGACTGAATTAAGCGGATCTCTAGACAACCAGCATAAAGTGATCAGATTTCTATTTGTGATAACTCATATTTTAATGAAAATCTCCCCAAATATTGTACATGGATTTCATAGTACTCTATTAATCAAATCTATTCCATATGTTGCAGCCAACAAATGGTCAACACAGCAGTTTCAAACTCAGAACCAAACAAGGCATCACCATGAAATGCAGAAGAGCCCTATTATTTAAGAGGAAGCCAGAGACATTATTTATAATATTGGTACTGTGGGAATGAAATGTTATGCAACCCTCCAGGACCAAACGATGTGAATAGAAGTTGCTGAACATGTGCACAGAGGTACCAAATACTCACTAGTCAGAAAGACAGACTATTAAAAATACCTTATCACATAAAAGGGTGCAAGAAGATTCAGTATTAGTCTGGTCTTGGGGAGAATGAGAAGCAAACGATGTGTACCCACTCACCTCAACTGCAGCGTTTATTTTCCTGATAGCTAGTGAATTCACGTGAAAACCTCACGGACAGCAGAACGCAGTTTAGCCTCTTCTACTGCATCCGGAGGATTATAAAAGCAGGGTGCTGAGGAGCGCACACTAGGTGGACAAGGCTGCCCTCTACTGACACTAAATTCCAGTGTTGTCAGTCACTTACCACCGCAGGAGCGTTCACCACAGAGAGATTGTAACCATAAAGGAAAGACGACCCAAAAGCACCAGTTAAAGAGGCTACGATAAGACTCCCAGACCAGTTCTGAAAAACAAAGAAAAGATATAGCCATCGTTAGTATACTTTAAATTAACGTACCTCAGGTTTTAAACGCTTCTTAAGCTATCTTGCATAGCTCCTGCAGAACAGTGGCCTGAAACACTTCCACTTGCTGCAATTTGAGGAACAGTAAATTTGAAGTGACAGCATCTCAGTTAACATTTACCAAGGCATAAGTGAACATGTGAACTTCTTTCAACCTCACAGATTTTTGCTGCAAGCATCCCATCAGCCCCCACACCAAAAAGTAAAATGCTGGAGAAGTATACTCCCAAAGGAAACTGTTGGCAACATACCATTAACACAACAAAGCAACCAGTAGGGTGTATTTGCTGCAGCAGGTCTGTAGGTAGACCCGACAGGTGAAAGCCTGGGAGATGGTGTGCCTCCCATAAGTATACGGATTAGTGGAACTGTGACCCCCAAAAAACCAAAATTATGTCTACAAAGTAGGTTTAGTAACCCAAATCCAAGTTTACACACACACGCACTCCAGTGGAGATGCCATTTGTCCATTTTCCCCAACAACACACCAGTAACTTCCCCTTTTCAGCTCTCTCCCCTCTATCCCCATCATCCTGTTTTTAGCTAACAATTTCTTCTTCCACATCAGCTGTTGAATAAAAGGTAGGACTGCTTAGATACTGGACTTTCAGTCAGTTCATGTGAGAAATTCTGCATTTCAGAGTCCTTTCCATCTTCCCTAGTATTACATTCTGCTGCTCCCACTGGATTACAGAGAGCGGCAGAAGTGACCATTGCCATTCCCAAGAGACATTAGTGTCTTGGTCAATTGTGAATGTTATTTTGTAGATCATAGTAGACAACTTACATTTCTTGACTTCTGAATACATTACAGTGGATGGCTTTTTAACGTGTTTTGAATTTTTTTTTAAAAAAAATAATCTCCACTAAGAATCTAGAATTTCAGGCACAGACCACTACTGTTCTATGCCCAGCCTCATCACTCACTGATGCCTCAATCCTTTCAAAAGGAGAAAGACCTGCTTCAGCAGGCCTAATAAACTCAGCTTCAGCTATATCACTTACAGCAGACACAGTAGGTTGATGAGTCAATACATTCTGTTAACTACACAAAGCTGTATGTTCGCTTTGGAAAATCATAGAATCATTTAGGTTCAAAAAGATCTTTAAGGTCCAACTGTCAACCCAACACTGCCAAGTCACCACTAAACCATGTCCCTCAGCACCTCATCTACACATCTTTAAAACACCTCCAGGGATGGGGACTCCACCACTGCCCTGGGCAGCCTGTTGTGCTTGACAACCCTTTCAGTGAAGAATTTTTTCCAGTCTAAACCTCCCCCAGCACAACTAACAAAGATTTGGAGCATGAACTAGGTCTGTGTAGCTAGCACATGGCATGGCAGCAGTGACGATGCACCGGAACGAGCTACAGCAGCCTCAGGAGAGGTGTGGCTGGGCAAGTGACACACCGCATTGTTAGCACGTGCCAGAGCTCGCATTTCCACACCATCATTACAGACTCGTTTTGATCCATGATGAAGCGATGAGATGCCCATGTGCCAGGGCAGGGACAGCAGCATACAGCACAGCATGCATGGGGTCTGCCACGCTCCGCAGCTGCCACTCCTAAGGGCTCAAGAAAATGCTCTGTGGGACTGCCAAGCATTTTTAACTTCTTCCACATGATGTAGGAACTTCTTAAGAGATTACACAGTTCATTAAGCAGCCTGTTTTCAGTCAGGTCAGGAGGAAGTGTACAGGGGGGAAAAAGCCCCGTGAAAGAAATATATCCTGTTGAGCTCATCACGTAAGCCAAACACAATTTCTTATTATTAGCCAGCTTCTTAAAATGAACCTGCCATACACACACAAAGCTTTGCACCATTACTTTGGTAGCAAGAAGTAGAAATTTTGACACAAGGTTTTATTTAGCATGTGGTGATAACACCTCATATTAGCTGCCCATTATTTCTCTACTATGAGCAAGCATTCCTATGCTTTGGAGAGATTGCTGCTACTCTGAACTAAGGACACCGAGAGGAATATTCTTGGAATTCTACCAGGCTGCTCCCAATGGGTTCACAAATGATAAGTACGAGTTCACAAGTGCTGTGTGGTAATCTTGATACAATATTGCTAAAGGGCTCCGCTCCAACAGTGTTAGAGCCATCACAAAAATCCTGCAACCAAAATTATTCAGATAATATAGCCTTGCAATTATTAAAAACTCCAGCGAACACTTAAACCTTTCAGGCAAATTATATACGTGTGAGGCAAGTGGAACATACTGCAGGACAACCCACAGAAATGCTGCCAAAGTAGAAAACCCCCTGTCTACTTTGTTTTCAAGTGTTGCAAATAGCCAGGTTTAGAGCCTACTTCAATAGCAAGAAATTTTCAAGCACACAGCCTGCTGCAGAAAACCTCAGACTCAGTCGATAAAGAGCTTTACAGTTCTTGGAACACGAACTTCAATTTCTCCATGACCTGTCTACTCACACACTATTTTAAATATTTGCTCAGGCTTCAACAACACCAGATAAAAGCGCAATGAAGCAAGAACGCAAAAAAAAAAGGGGGAAAAAAAAAAATCAAACTGTTGCTCAGAAAAATATTAACCCTGTGGCAATTTTAACAAAAGGAAAGGAAAAACATACTCCAAACAATGTGTTCTACAATGTCAGGGAAACAAGAAGGCAGCCACGCCTCCCTCATAGGTGTTCCTTGACTTCCTTGCCATCCATGTGCTCATGCGTCGCTGCGCCAGCACAAGGGCAGGTAGGTGTGACTGTCACCACAGCAATAAGTGTGCAGCCAGTTCACAGCAAAGACCTGAGCACTGCCTCCTTGTGAAAGCCACATTTCTGGTCCTGCCACAGACCACAGGGCACCGTGCTCCCATAGATGCTCCTCACACCTCCTGTCCTTGTCCAGCGCAGCAGCTGTGCCAGCTACAGTGAGCCTTACATTGTCTCTTTTTCAAACGTGTGCCAGTTTGCATTTCAGCTACCAACACACGACGCAGCAGATTGTGTTCGGTTAGTTAGTTACAATCCCCTTCTCAGGTAAACACACCTGTAAGCGTACACAAGGAAGGTTTAACACTCTTACATGGGTACTGCAGCGGCTTTCTACTGACCTGAGGGACCTGTGTTCGGGAGCACCTTACTCGATACCCTTCACCAGGTCCAGTTTTAAGAACCCCCCGAGCACTCCGGAGCTCGGGGCGCCGCCGTGCCCGCCGCCAGCCGAGCAGGTCCGCCCGCTGGCACCCGGTGCTTCCTCGGGGCTGCGGGGGGAGAAGGGAAACCCCCGTCCCGCTCTCCCCGGGTCTGCCCTTGCCCCAGGACCCACCGCCGCGGGTGCTGCTTCACCGCCTCGTCCCGCTCTCCCCATGCGGGCGCCCACCCGCTCCGGGCGCTGCCCTCCGCCCGTCCTCTGAGTGCCGGCCGGGCGGCCGCGGTATTTTTAGCCCTGTCCCCGCCGCCGGCCTCTGCTGCACCGCCACCACCAACTTTCCCGGCGGGGAAGGGCTCTGCGCCGCCGCTCTGCGACCCCAGCTCTGCCTGGGGGAGCACCGGGGAGGCACTCGGGCTGCGACAACCACCGCGCACCGGCCTCGCCCTGCCTCCCTCCCCACGGCCGGGGAAGGACTGGAATGCCCCCCAGCTCCGGCTGATCCTCCCCGGGGCGCGGGCAGCGCAGGCCGAGCTCCCCGCCCCGCAGCCGGGCACCCACCGCTCGCACAGTGCCGCTCAGCTCCCACACCGAGCGCCGCCCCGCGCTACTTACGCTCCTGCCTGCGCGGCGGCGGCTGTGGCGGACGCCCCCCCCCCTCCGCCGGCGCCACCAGCGTGGCCGCCTCGGGCCCCGCCGCACGGTCCATGCCGCAGCCGCACGTGCGCAGCGGCCGCGCATCTCCGCCCGGCAGCGCGGGGCGCAGCGGGGGCGCAGCCGCGGGAGGGGGGTGGGGAGGGCCGTGCCCGGGCGGGAGGCGGTGGCTGCCGGGCGGGGAGAGCTCCAGCGGCCGGCGCGGGGGCTGCGGGCAGGGCTGGGGGAGCTCCCGCTCCTGTATCTGCGGCTGGCAGGGAACTGAAGGAGCGGTGCGTGCCCGGCGCCCGCCGGGTGCTTTCTCGCAGGCCTGTTCCCCCAGCAGGGATTTACCCGGTCGTGCAGGGAAATGTCACGGGTGGGGGTCCAGGACAGCGCCCAGCCCCACAGGGGCCGGGGGAGCACGGCTGGCCGGGGCTGCCTGTCTGCCTGTCAGACGCGAAGCGTTTCCCCGTGCGGCCGAGGCTGGAAGGTGAGGATACCGCCGGACTCGTGGCCAATGAAGATGTTAACCACGGATGTTTCCACAGCCCCGGGAGGTGTAGATCTGACACGCCACAGCACTGAGGTGTAACACATGGGGATTAGCCATACTCCCCGAGCAAGATAAAAGCTTTCGGGTATTACTTTTGAAGGTACCTGTTTGCAAACATGGGGATTTCGAGCTGCTGAGAGTTAAACTACACCTCGTAGGTGGCAGTGGATGAGTATTAAGTGCATCTGGGAGCTATTCCCAGGTGGCTGCAGTTAATACTGTTGTAAATCTGTGCTGTTTCCACTTCTGACATGCTGCATACCCCACAACTAGCTTAGAGCTCTCAAAGACACCGTGAGGAATGCCATCAGGTTTGAAGGCAGTTTCTGGTGCAGCAGCTTTGAAGTGTCTTTGGCTCAGATCAAGCTGAGCAGTGTTTGAATAGAAAGACGGATGCTACTCATTAACATGTAAAATTATTGTACGTGTTGAGGAACACCAGCAGAGACAGATGATCCAGACATCACCTATAATCTCCTTGAATGGTCGTAAGCAGTAAAAAAGTCAAGTTAGGAGAACTGAGCTTCTAAAATTCATGGAGTGTATTTGAGATGAATCAGACACCTGTGTTTTACGTAGTTGCATTTTAAATATCACAGTGCAGGTAGTTCAGTTCATACACAAATACAAATAATATGGCTGCATGTGATTAACACGTACATAATTTCTCACCTTAACACACATATTTTTTGACCTTTTACAATTGCCATTAGTAAGTTACATGCACTAAATATATGCTGCTCCCTGCACCCCTCAAACTTTCATCCTGGCAGCTTCCCTGTGCTCGCATCTCCATGTTCCCATGGAAAGAAGCATCAGTTTGCACATCTTGTACATGTCATATTGGAAGGGGAAGAACATACAGCTTTGCAGATTCTTGTAGAAGAAAGGTATCAGACATGAAATCAAAGCTTTTTTCCACCGAATACATCCTCCCAAAATGTTGTTTTGAAGGCACAGAAACTGTCCTCCAAAATGTTACCACTGTCCTCAGTGACTGAGTCCTTCCTGTAAAAGTGAGGCTTTAACCTTTCCTAAAGGTACATAATCCCAGAATGGTTTGCCTAAACAGTTTTTTGGCTAGTTCAAAATCGGGTATACAAACAAACAGAAATACAGAAAAAAAATAGAGGCCTGTGATGTGACTGCAAAGTAACTCTATTAGCAGTCCAGGTACCAAGGGGAGAAAGGAAAGAGCAGCATTCCTGTGTTTGGGACACTGAGCCCATGCCTGCAAGTATTCATATACATTCCAAAGAGTTATTTTCTGCCTCCAGTCCCAAATAGCAAACAAACA
Source organism: Podargus strigoides (assembly GCA_028020825.1). Classification (NCBI taxonomy): domain Eukaryota; kingdom Metazoa; phylum Chordata; class Aves; order Caprimulgiformes; family Podargidae; genus Podargus; species Podargus strigoides. The sequence goes on from CM051621.1 coordinate 14,265,408, forward strand.
TGTTAACAGAAGATTTGGGGAAGTCACTCACCATTTTTTTCTTCACTGTGTTATTTTCTTTCATCTCACTGTTGCTTTGCTGTTTGTTCTCCATGCTGTTACCCTGTTAGGTAATAGCTGAGGAAGAAAAGAGGGAAAGTTGTGGTACTGTTCAACTGAGGCTTTTATGTTTGGTTTTTTTTAAATAGAATCATAAATCTGACCTTCATTCAGGAAAGCACAGCACCACCAAACTGAATGCAGTTAAAAGCAACCAAAAAATACATGCTAACTGTGTTTAAGTAGTCTACACAGAGGGCAGCATACTCTTTGGAGCATGAATAGTAGTTCTTAGCACAACTAAAGCATGAAGAGGAAAAATGTTATGGTATCAGGCCCTTCAGTGGATGCATTGTCTCTGTTAGACTAGGAATATCAGACCACTGCAACTACAAAAGGAGTTTAGATAGTCAGGTGGAACTACATTACTACAGCTGGGTTGCAGCCAGAGCATTTGGATTAATTGAGTAGTGTGATTCTAATGATTACTAGACCTTACATTAGCTGGGGCATTGCCTGAACGCTTTTGCAAAGGAGGGGACCATTTATTTACTGCTCTGTCAAGAAAATTCTTGCCTGAACAGAACCATATATGCTTTAATAGTGTTAAAGGACATTTTAATCATCATTAGTTAAGAAACTAAACTGATTTCTGGAGTTTCAGAGATGGTGGATTATCTATTATTTACACTGTGCTTCATTGTATGATCAGGGCAGTCTGTCAGTCTGTTCAGTTCATTTGGAATGTGGATTACTGGATTCTTCTATCTCAACATCTTGAGATGACAGCACATTGCAAGATCTTTGCTTACTTGGACATTATGCTAATGATAGATCCAGTCTTGAATGAATACAAGTTGTCTCGTAGACAAGAGCCTACAAGATAATGAGCTATGATACATAGGCAGTAACAGTGAATTTAGTGAAAGAGCAGGTTGGAGTGAAAATTGTGTTGAAGCCATCACACATACAAGAGGTTTTCTAAGAATAAATTCTGTCTGACTGTTATTGGCAGTACTGGGGCCATTATTTCAGACTGTTCCAAGAAATCAGGCTGAGCTTTTAAGCAAAAGAAGCTAGAGATGTGACAGCATCCTCTAAGTGCAAAAGCCAAAAAAATTACCTTCTTCCCTGTTTACCTCCCAGTGCAGTCAATACCAAAAACCTGCAAATAATTCCTTTCCCTCTGCTGCAAAGGGCCTTAGTCAATACCTGCTAAATTACTCTTCAAAAAGAGCTTCCAAGGTAAATGTATTTCACTTTATGAGAGATGATTAGTCTCATCATTGGACAGTTCACCTGTCCCATGCCACATTTAATGAGCATACCAAAAATAATGTCAGACTTGTCAGCTGCAACACCCACATGCTATACAGTATTTCATATATAGGTACTGTAGATAATTAAATTAAGGAAGGTTTTGACAGAGCACGAACAAAGCATGACCAAACTGGAATTTAAGAGCTTACAAGACAAAGAGTATATGGGGCATAGCACTGAAACAGTGACAGCACAGGCTCAGTCAGAAGCAGTCTGTTAAGCACCTGAAGAGGCATAACTCAACCTCACAGCTAAGCCACTGGCACAGATAACTTGTGTCTGCCTTCCTTCACTGCATTTTTTTTTTTAATATGGCTGAATCCTTCTCTTGTTCTTTGAGCAATCTTTAAAACACCTTTAAGAGATGTCTGTTGTGTCTGTAAAGTTTAATTGCTAACCGTGCATCATCTGCGGAGGTGTTCAGAATGAACTGCCCCTCCAATATTTTGGGTAACCCTAGTTTCACAATTTTTAAAACATATTCCACTTGACTGTAGAAAAACGAATGTTGCCATATCCAGGATAGACATCCAATGTGATCAAAAAAAAAAAAGAAATCTGGACTGGAGAGGAAGCAGTAATCACTGAAATCCTGCACGGATTTGTCAATGTTACTTTTGCAGTCTTGTTAACTTTTGTGCAGGGAAGAGAGACATGATCACTGCAAGCTGAAACCTGATCTTCAGATTGCAGTGTTTGACAAAATCTAAAGAAGTGACGTTCTACTTAAGGGAATGAAAGTCTGAGATTTGTGCTGACTGAAAATTTTAATCTGCAGCAAAGTGAATTCCTTCTCCCTGAAGTTCATATTGCTAGTACCAGGTAAGTCGTTTACATTGTGGATCCGGAAATATTCATTCACTATTCATTAGTTATCATGGAAGATTAGATCTGTCTGCTCCCTAGCATGTACAGTTAGTCAGGAGATGACCCATGCATCAGGAAAGGCTCATTTATGTCAGGCCAGGGGGCAACTTCCATTCCAGCATTGCAAACAGAGCTACAGTTTGCTTAGCTAAATGCCCAGCAGTTTATTTAGCAATGTATAGGTTGAATTCTTTAGTAGGAAATGCAGTCCAACTGAGTCCTACAAATTGTTAGCCTTGGCAAGGATGGCTCGGCAGTTCACAGGGCAGGATCATTATGACTGGCACAGCAAACTGACTTGAGAGAGGTATGAATAAACCTACTGTAATCTAGGTTTGGTTTTGAACTTCTATTAACATTCAGCATTCATTAACCGACTGCAAATCAGGAAAAACAAAAGCTATCAGAAAGCTGCTGTGTTCACAAAAAGCATATATGCAAGGGGAGCAGTTTCAGGTAAGCTCAGGTTTTAAATAACCATATGTTAGATGACAAAATTACCCAGGAGTTGACCACTTCAGAAAAGATGAGTTATAAGTCACAGTTATTAAGAAAAAACACCAAACTAAGAAGAGTATAAGTCCTGGAATAGATCAATTACTGTTGTTGCCCAGTCTGAGTGCAAAGCACTATTTGGACCAGTACCCAGTCAGGGAACATTTGCCATCTTGTTCAGGTGGCCTGGACTTACACCAAGCCACTGGTCACTCTGCTCAAAACAGAACACAAGCAAGCTTCAGGCAGTTTATCTGCTATATAAAAGGTTCTGCTGTCACAAATTCCTCATGATGGGCATACACAGCTTTCATGTCTGTCTCCCAAGTGCAAAATATATTACCTCAATAAAAAGATTATGTCTGTGTCAACATTTACTAGTATGCACAGGGAAAACATGGAAGTCAGAAGAGCAGCTTCCAGCTGACAAAATTCACTTGTGATTATAAACTAGCACAGCCTCTCAGGGATGGAGAGGGACTGCTGTGGACTCCTCAGACTAAATATCTTTCAGGTGTAGCACAGAATAGCTTGGTTTATTTTAAAAATGGGGAAAAGAAGCACAAAAAGAGACAACAATAGGGTGTGAATCACAAAGCTCTGGAAAATGTGGTGTAAAAATAATCTGGACAGACTCAGTAAGTCCTGTTGGGCCATGGTGGAGTGACATCTAGTAATTTTTGGCTTTGGGAAGGTAAAATTGTCCAACTTGAGAACTTTGGTTCCCTATGCATTGCACTGGAAATAGGTGCTTCAGGAGACTTCGTTTGTTTGTTTGTGGGTTTCTTTGTTTTGTTTTGATTCAACTCTAAAACTTTGGCAAAAGGGGATGGAGGAGAAGAATTTTGAATCTCACTCCTATCCTGTAGCTTGTGTGCTTTAGAGCTACTGCTGCTACTTTTTTCCATACAGCTCACAGCCAGAATTCTCTGTGATTGACCACTCGTGCCGTTCAGTAAAGGAGCCATCCTTGCAAGCTAACAGACTTAACCTGAGGACTTCCCTGTGCTACCAGCTAGATGCTTCTGTCACTAGTCTATGGCGTGTACTTCAATGAATGTGCTCCTCTCCCTGGTACTGTGAATCAGACATACACACTCGTACAAAATAAATCCACCATCCATTAATGAAAAGATTGATTAATTAGAGCATCCAATGTGAAGAACACATTTCATGTTTCTGTGTCCTCCAAACCAGGAACAATTTATGTATTAGATCCTGGTATGTGACATAACTATCTCGTTAAAACAGACGTTCTGGAACTCCATAAAGAGCTGGAGGAATTCTTTTATTCTCAGGTAGTTTTGTCAAGCTAGATCTATTCTTGTGCAAGAGAGACTGTACAAGTCAATGCTTCTTTTATTGTTTATGGAAAATGTCAAATAGTTCCAATATTAGAATACTGTTGCTGGAGTCAGGTGTGGCATGACTTTAATCTGGCACAGAGCATTCCTATGATACTGAACCATTCAGCAAGGGTTAATCTCAAGTACTGTAAACACTGCAGCTTCCAGAAATACCTGTTCTCTTCAGTAATCAGTTGACAGTGCTAAAATATGTGTATGTCTCTTTTTATCTGTATCTGTAGCATCAAAACTACCATGTCTTTAAAAGGTGATGAATTATTGTATCTGGATTTCAGTATTTCATACAAGTCACAATGTGATCTTTTGTACCAAGAAGGAAAAAGATTGAAGTTCTTTTTCAAAATGAACTGTTTTGGTTTTGTTTGTTTTTTTAAAAAAAATAAATTTGGGAAAAATTAAAGCTATTTTCCATAGAAATCTATTGACCAGGAGCAGAAGACAAAGATTTCAGAGCTAATGACTGCTCGTGTAGAGGCTGAGTACCTGACTAGCACAGGAAATTATTTGTTTACAAATTACAAAATTGATTTATACCAAGATAAATCTATTCCTCCCTCCCCAAGTCAAACCTTCGAGAAAATTGCCAGATTTGAGAAGTTGCTCCAAAGTATCAAGTCCAGTGCCTAGGTACTACTCACCACTTATCCAAAGTATTCTTCACTTCCAGTGATTTCCAAAGTTCAGTGCTGTTCAGAAGCAGACCTCCTCAGGAGTGCTACAGCAGCCCTCTTCTCTGAAATAGGGACAGTTAAATCATTGAAATAAATTCAGAGCCAGCTTTAACTCTTTTATACCTTTTCAGAAGTAATAAATAATTAACAGTAAAACCAAAGAATAGTATCATGCTTCAGCTGGAATTCATGCAATCAATCTTTCCTACCCAATAGAAAGCAAACTGCCTCATATAGCTGCAATACCATACAAGAGGTCTTTGTTTCAGTTGCCACAAAATGGGAAAAAGCTTTGCTTCCCACGTTAGAATCAATAGACATCTGAAATGCAAGTGCCTAAGGCTAGGACTTGCATTCATATACTCTTACTCGATTACAAATGACCAGGTGGAGGAACACCCACAGCATTCCATGTGCTATAAATGTCTTTTAACAGTGATGTGTTGGGCCAGTACTCGAGAGTGTGAGCCGGTGTGTGGTACTTGCCAGGAGTCACCCCTTTGCAAGGTTTCGAAGGGCTGGAACGAGACATATTGTACAGTAACAAAACCCCCAGTAGTTTGTAAAAAAGATAAACCTTGTCTCCCGGTCTGGCTTTGTGCCATAGAGAGGAACTCAATTTCAGTGTTTAAATACTAAACAACACACGGGTCAGGGTGAGGGTGTAGCAGTTCTGACTTTGCTTTTACTATCAGTTCCTTACACCCCAAAGCTAAGCAGAGATAAGAACACTGTCTGTTCTGGCTTTTCCCTGCTGGTATGCATATTGCTTTTTCTGAAAATCCAATATATGTTAAATTAGGCTCATCAGCATTTCCTCAAGGACCTTAATAGCTAATTTAATTGGATTATCTATAATCTTGCAGATGCTGAATTATCTGAGATGTGTTAGGTAGGGAGGCAACTGTGCAGATGTGAGTTGGCTGAAACTGTAAATTCTGGCTGGGATTTGAAGTAACCTTGTTCTTTTAGGGAAGGTGCACGTTATTGAGCATGTGGTACTTGGTCTGTATTTTAGGTTTTGATTGTTCTGGCAGCTCTTACAGATCACTTTTGACCCCATTACGTAAAGCTCAGTGAAGTTCTCAAAAGATATTACCATCAAAATTACAGTTAAACATAGGCATCTTTCTATGGTTACAAGATGCTGATCATGATAAAAGCACTCTGGGGAGACAGGAAAGAAGTTCTCCATAAGATACCCTAGCATAGTTTATCTAAAAGTATCTTAAACTGGGCACCTAATATCTTACAAATAGCAGGAAAAAAAGTAGTGTCTTGTACCTTAGCCCGTTGTAACACAAGTGTTACAGGGATTATAAGGAAATTGGAGATTCTCTCATCACTCTGTGGAGTTAGAGTGAGGGAGTGGATAGGTGAGGTTCAAACATATCTTGTATCTTAGATGCAAATGACAGATGATGCCTTCCAGAACCATATACATTTAATTTACTATTTACATAATCTATATTTTAACTGAAATCTTCACAACTTTGAAATTAATCCAGAGTAATTATGTTTGTGACATCTAAAAGCAAGACGCACTACTTAGTAGCATCTGTCATTTGTGGAAAGGACTTCTTGCTGAGCATGTCCCATGATGAGTGCAGTGACAGGAAAACAAACAAAACAAGGCTATAAAGCTGGCACTGCTACATTATAAAACCAGTTAGATGTGGTTATGTAAGCTTTGGGAAGACATGCCTGTTCAAAAAGTATGAATTCAATGATTATTGAAGAGCAGCCCACTCCATGCTAGAATTAATCTTTTCAGACTAAACAAAGCTACCTCTTTGATCCAAGTTTTCCCAAGTTTTAGATTCCAGTTTATAAATTTGGCCTGTATCAACTTGAGCAAGAATACAAAGAAACCATCTCAAGGGCAGCTGACGCAGTCATGACCAAGAGAGAGGACAAACAAGAATTGCTTTGTTAGATACCACATAAGAAAGAAGCAGAGGGTTTTTTTTTAAATGAAAGTTAAACACAATAGAAAAAAATAGAGAATCTTTACAAGCAAGCATAACTTGAAAGCTCACCAACTGTATATTCTGACAGAAGTCTGAAGTTTCAATTTCAGGTTCAAGGTGAATTTTAGCATTGTTAGGAAGTTAGAAACAGAAGTGCCGGAGTACATGTGATAACCAGAGAGGTTACAGTGTCTGTAACTATTTGTGTGACTGCTCATTCACACATAAAGAGGTAGCTGGTCTCGATGCAGCTAGGTCCCTTTGGAAATTCAGTCTCAAATTGGTAAGCCAAACTGATGCTTAGATATTAGTTCTATTAAAATGCCTGATATGGCAAAGCAGTAGTATACAGTTTAGTTTTAAACCTAATTCTATAGGAAAATTAATCACATATGTAAATACGTTGCTAGTGGAAGTGAGAACACCTAGATTTTTACTTAGTCAAACCCCCAAAAGTGGAATTTGGTGTCTTTCGTGGCTGCATGTCCTTGATGGAATTGTATTGTGTACCTACACTGCTAAAACCATAGTTTTGAGAGAAAGAACAGGACACCAACCATTTTTATTTAATAGTGTTTTCAGTTTAAAAATGTCAAAGTTCCCAGTACATAGGCATCAGTACAAGCAGGTGTAACAGATCAGGGGGTAAAACCAGAACAAGAATGTTGAATATTTGAAAATAGTTTTTACTGATTATTACATAACAGTGCCTTGGATCAGCTACTGCAGAGTATTTCCCAGTTCTTTTGAAGAAAAAGTGGTTAATAATTACCCTTTATTGTGTTGGCCATTAGTGTTGTTTTAACCATTTTCTCTCATTTACACATGCAGGTCTGGTATGTCATCATTTAAGAAAAATCTTGCAAGCCGTGAGTTTAATGTAATCATTATGTTAGGGTTATTTCCAACATTACCTTCCGTGTAGATTAAAGCTAGTTAAATCTTTGCCAAGTTATTTCCAGTTAAGTCAGCCTAGCATCCACCTACCATTTAGTAAATGTTGAATTAAATATTGACAAGTAAAAGCTTTTATGTTGTAAGGTCATGGCCTGAGTTAAGACCAGAGCTGCTCCTGGGTACAGGTTCTTTTCAGGTGGAAAGGAAACATGCTCAAAGTAACTATTGTTATAAAGAAGGATTATACCCCAAAATGAAGCCTTTCTAAAGTGGGAATTTGAAGCTCAGTCCCAAAGAAGGCAGAGTACCCAGCATCTAAGGGGTTTTTGATTGAACATCAGAGAATACTTTCAAAATTCCCAAGACCGATATGTTTGAGTAGCTTTTGTTTACTTTATTAATGCTGTAAGCAAGGAAACTTCTCACCAGGGTACTAAGGGCTTGAGCCTTCCTCCTTTCTTTGTGTAGTAGCAAAACCTGCTTCTAGCAGGCAGATATACCCTGACAGGTGAATTCTTTACACATCTTTCCTAAAGTCTCATTATAGACATCAAGAACAGGCAGGCAGTTTCTTCAGGAACAGTTTTTCCAATCAATGGTCTTATTACACTTGGGAATTGTTTACTACTGCTCTTGAAACCTTCAGAGAACCAGTGATCTTTCTGAAAGATGATTTAAACTGCTAATACATAAGGCTCTAACACAAGACCAGTCCATGTTTTGACTCACAGTATCATCCTTAACAATATAATGACCCCTTTTAGCCTTAGACATCACTTTTGACCTCCATGGAGGGTGAAATGAAACAGAGTCCCTTTACATGTCTTGCACTCACAGCCAGTCTCAAGCTTGCTCAAAACTTGAGTTGCAGAGCTCAAGCTCCGGCCCCCTGGGAGCAGCAAGCACTGCTCAAGCCCAGAGTCCATGCATTCCTCACAATGCTGAATGTGCCTAAAAAGGAGGCAGAGCTGCCTAGAGTAGAAGTATATACTCAAGTTGCTTGCTTGTGAAAGTTGGTCATGGAAATCACGCTAGGAAAATAAACTTTGCCAAACTTTGCTCTATCCAACCTGCCCAGTTATTTTAAATAGTCCCACTGCTGGCTTTGCTTCAAGCTGCCAGACCCTTTTAGCTCCTTTTAGCTTGTCTAGATGTAGGTTTAGGTCTGATATCTCATTTTTCTTCATCTAGGGACTAAAAATAATGCAGAGGTATTTGTGTAACAAATTATTCTCTCCACAAATTCCTGAAAACTGGCAAGCAGCAGCTCACCATTTATTCTCTTGAAGGCTAAGAGATATTACTAAAGTAATCCCTTCTAAAAGTAAGGAAAAATAATGCAATAGAAGAATTGGCTTTAAGGTGTCACTACGTTAATTTGTATAATTAAAAGTTCCTATGTAAATATGGTAAAATTCTGCAGGTTGTGAACATAGGTATATTCCCTTCCACTTTAAGGAATTGGAGAAGAAAAAACTAGTGAGACAGACCATCCCACCTCTCCCAAGCTTTAGTTGTGATTTCTAGGGGCATTCAAATGTCTTTTGTTATAGCTTTAGAAACTTTACAAAAAAATGTTTCGTCACACTCAGTAGGTTTCAATTACCTGAACATAAAGATGCAAAACTCCCTTACATTTCCAGGGGTTATGAAATACTGGAAAGGCTGATGGCTGAAGTGCCTGCTTTGCATTTCAAAAGCTATTGGGGTCAAAGTCTGTTAGTTATTACCATTTTTAGCATTTCTTGTCATCAGGGCCCCAAGCACACAGCCTGTCCTGGACTCTGGGTCAGCTTAGAGGGTGGGTGCAGGCACCCAGCCATGAGGAGAACCTCTTTGAAGAGCAGAGACTCCCCTTCACCTTCACTCAGGAGGACACAGTGAGGGGACGTTCTCAGCTGTTGTCCTCAGTCCAGGTTAAGCTGATCCAGACCTTTACCCTGACCAGCAGGACTGACTTTACGGCTCCACCTCAGACCTGCCTGTTGATCTCAGGGCTGTGCCCGACCATGGGTGTTGGTTTCAATTCTTATCTGAACCCCAGACCTGCCTCATAACCAGGGGTTTGTCTGCAGATCAGGGCTCTTGGCTGAACCTGGCCACTGCCACCAGGTGACTGGCAGTCAAAGAAAGAAATAGTCAGAGAAATAGTATCTAACTATATAAAAGGCACTGTTAGATAGTAAATATGGCAAGTGATCTGCATTTCCAGGTGGCATCCAAAACACACCTTCCACCAGGGTGAAGCCATCAACCTTAGGGCCCAGAGGAACAGGGGATGGGTGAGCATAATGCCAAGTAGAAGAGCAGGGGCTAGGGACCATGTGTATGGGACTGACTGCATTGTTGTTCTCTCTGCCTCTGTAATAAATAGATCTCGACTAATTGGAATTGTAAGACTATCATTACTATAGTAACAAGCTCACGGTTAACAGTAAATTCTTAGCAGCTCTGACACGTGCTTCCTCTTTGCCCATAAACAGTATCTTAAGCATAACAGTGTTTCCATTCCATGTTTTTCAGCTTTGGATACCAGAGTAATTTGAACTGTGATCTCTATATGATGGCACTATGAGCTCTATATTGACACTACAAGAGTTTAATATAGTGTCTTTATTTGTCAAAAGCAAAACTCCTTTGGCTGGTTCACACTCGTATCAGCAAAAGGAATTATCTGTGAAAAAAGATAGTCTTTCAGTTGCAGTCAAATTGTAAAACAATTTTTTTTTTGCAATAAACTGCATTGTCAGTCCTTGCTCAAGAGATTAAGTGGTCTAATAATTTATAGAAATGATTATGTAAGCAGAACAGCACATTCCCGGAAGACATCAGAAATGAAATTAATTTCACTGATGCCAAGTGAGTAAGTTCTTTGTTTATGGAATAAAAGATCATTGACATTGAAGTCCATTATTTTGGGTCTAAACTTTTCCTATGGAGAAGAAGAATAACTTGAGACAGGTGAACTTACATTGTTCCTCTTCCCACAAAGTTTACTGCATTTAAAACCACTTTCTGCAAGGAGCTGAGCATGTCTGCTGCAGTGGGACTGAAGGTCGAGGATGGCTTTTCAGGAGTAACTGCTCACCAGTTCAAATCCTCTACATCATATTATGAATTAGCACTATAAATCTTATTTCTTGTGCTCTCCCTGGGGTATTGATTGTAATGTAATGGACAGAGCAGAACTTTGTAATTAAGGGCAGGGGGAAAGAATGGCCTACTCAGGGACTGTTGAAGTGTTTCTCACTGCACCACTGCAGGCACCAATTACTGATGTTGAAGAATGCACTCTGAGCCTTCAGAGATGATCTCTAAACCCCACAGAAAGACATCATGCATTTGGTGAATGGCTCTTAGCGAGAAAGCTCTTCCAGTGAGAAGATAGCCTACGCTGTTGCTGCACAAGCTTCCAGACAGATGTATGCACAGCTTCTCAGGTAACATAAAAGCAACAAGTTATAAACTTGCATAACACTCTACAATAGCTCAATATCCTCTGTTTGGTTTGCTACTGACAGCTACCATATAAGGTTTCTTTCCACCTTTTCTGCTTCACTCATGCTCAAGCATTTCTCATTGCAGCAACATTTTGGTCTGCTGCATCTTAAGAACTGGCTTTTAAGTTCAGTTAGAGTTGACCTCAGCCCACTCCTGCAGATGAAGTTTTACAAGTTGAGCAAGCTACTGTAATTTCATGGTGTAAGCTAGTATATGAAAGGAAGAACACTGGTATAATGTAAGGCAAGTCATTAACAGTAAGATTGTCACTAAGTTATGAGAAGTACTTAGGACATTTCACGAGACTCACATTTTATTGCCAATTATACCAACAGGATGCGATAGTGACTGAATTATATCCAAGTGCATGACTCATGCCATGTATTTTGAAAACTCCTGGAACAACACTGTGTTACTACATTCCACTTTGCTGTTGGTTCAAGGGGCATTACTTTCACGCTAAGACTTAAGTTGTTAATTAATAAAACATTAACTTGAGAACTGAAACAGGAATCTATAGGTAGTACACACTAAGCCATTAGGAAGAATGTACAAATTTGTAAGCTTATTCCCCAAGTAAATATTGAAGTAATTGGTAATTGCATAGCAGAGTTTTGGGTATAGATCCCCTCAACTCCCATTTGTGCTTGTAATGAAAATCAAGCTTTTAAGTACTTTGTATGATCCAGCCTGAGAAAGGTAAATCACTCTTCCAGACCAGTACAGGATGCAAGAGCATGCTATGTCAGCACATGAGCAAGTTATGTAAGCACTAAACCACCATGCTAAACTGGATATTGGTCATACTGCCAAATTTAGCTACTTCTGCATAAAATTAATTCCATCAAATGTTAGAGTAATGCACAATACCACCATTATCTGGAGATTGTATTGCTCAACCTATCGCTGAGTTATTTTGAAAAGAAGGGCAGATGTAGAGAGAATGTTTGCGTAACACTGTACTGGGGACAGTCAAATCTAAAGCTGATTGCAGAGGGTTGTAGATAGTCACTTTGTGTTTTAATGGACAGATAAAATTTGTTGTTCATACATGTGCATTAATGAATATATTAAAAAAAAATCCTTAATACATATACACTAATGGACTCACAGGTAGCTATTTTAATTTGGGAAGAGCTTGAAACCATTGTGGATAATCCTTGGAATCCATTAGTTCAGTTTTGAGTCAGACAAAACAAGCAAAGCATTTACATAAATCTTAAGAAAAGAGTCCTTATGTTGCTACCAATCCTGACTGCAGCCAGCAATACATTCTGTTACTTTCCTCTCGCAGAAGTGTTGGGGAGCTATAAAAGATGCAGAAAAGGACGGAAATGATGAATGTTACTAGTGAGACTAAGTATACTAAGGACTCCTTAACTTAGGAAGGAGATGTGCCCTTTCCCTCAAGTTGTCCTTTCCTTGCAGAACCCTTTCAAGGTAGAGATAACTACATGAACAGTCTCACTTTAATAAAACCAGCCAGTGCTCTATTTGGTAAAGCAAGTATAGGAAAAGCCTTCCCCAATTCACCTATCCAGCTTCTGATTATTGGTTTCTTAGAAACTTCCTAATTTACAGTATGTATTTAGATCCACTTTCCATGCTCCTGTTTCACTTCTCCAATTTATTGATATTTTTTGTTTCAACATCCTATGGCAATGAGTTCCACAGGATCAATACACAAGGTTGTCAATTTTAGCTTCTTTTCTGATGGCTTCTCTGGAAGCCTCATAATTCTTGTGATGTGAGACCTATTGACTGCACCCTTCCTAAGCTAAGTTGTGCTGGTTTATACGCACATTTGTGCATCAACTGTTTGGTTTCCTAGGCACACTCCTACTGTGCTACATTAAGCAATTATACCTTAAAGGCTGTATCTAAATTAGTCGTTAAAACAGTTCTTATTCTCCTAAACTTTACAAGACATCCAGTTCCCACACTCCAAGACTTCTCTGTATCACAAGCCAGAACACATCTTGGTTTACTGCAATTCAAACAAAGATATCACTGTGTTTGCACCATAATCTTCCTAGTGTGCCCAAGGTATCTCCCCTCATCTAATGCTGTAACAGGCAGCCTCAGCCTTGGATTTCTTCCCTGCTGATAGTGGTTTGATATGTTTATTTTAAAGAGGAATTGCTCTATATGGGAAATGTCTGTTTTGCTAGATTCTCTACTTCTCCTGAGTGGAGTGCTGAAGTACTGCTTGGAACTGGTGCAAGAGATCACTCAGGACAGAGGTAAAAACAATCTGGGACCAGACCCTCCAGGTCAGAGAAAAGCGGGGCACCACAGCCATCACTGCTTGCCGGGGAAGCCAGCAAAGGGGAGTTATCAACAAAAGCAGCCTGTTGCTAGTATAGTCCTACAGTTTGAAAGCTGGAGAGGGACTTTTAAAAAGGGCATGTAGTGATAGGATGAGGGGTAATGGCTTTAAACTCGAAGACAGTAGATTTAGACTAGATATTAGGAAGAAATTCTTTACTGAATGTGGTGAGACACGGGACCAGGCTGCCCAGAGAAGTTGTGGATGCCCCATCCCTGGAAGTGTTCAAGGCCAGATTGGATGGAGCTTTGAGGAACCTGGTCTAGTGGGAGGTGTCCCTGCCTATGGCAGGGGGGGTAGAACTAGATGATCTTTGAGGTCCCTTCCAACCCAAACCATTCTATGATTCTATAATTTAAATACGTTGTCTTCGAGCAAGAGGCTGAGATTGAGAAGGGAAGAGCAGAGAAGTCAAATCAAATCCTGCGGACTGGGCTACTATCAGACTATTCTGAGTTACTAGTTTGCCTTTGGGATAATATTAAATTAATTTCTTTTTTTCCTCACCTTTTCTCCATCCTCTCAAGCTTCCTGCAATAAAGTTCCTTGTTCAGAAAGGGTTTAATTAAAGTTCTCACCCTTTCACTTCCACCTTATTTGATAATTGCTAATGCTGTTTATACAGCTGTGATACAGCAGATCTTTAGTGTCTCTGGCGGAGAGGGGTCTGACAGCTCCTGGATATCTATCTCTAAAGACCTGGAACAGGAATTATTGTAATTATGAAAAAAAATGTATAGATTCTTGTGCTTGCCTCTTTTTTATTTATTAAAATAGAGTGGATTCTCAATTAGTGAGATTAGGTCTAGCTCAGCCAGGCAGGTAAGTGTTGCAGCAGAAACAGACATGTCTTATAGGAACTTCTGAGAGCTTTTGGCAATATATGTATATATATATTAAAATACGTCTCCAGTCTCATGCATATTTTCTCTTCTCCTCCTCACCCCCCTGACAATTAAAGTCAGCACATGTAGCTCACAAGTCTGACATATAACAATAAGAGGTCTGCTCAATAGATGGTTGAGCCTAAAACTGCTCATTGATCTTCCATAACACATCATATATCAGCTGGTGAGATGAACACAGTGTATGAATATTGTCCGTGAAAGAATCTTCTGCATGGCGTTTAAGCTTCAGACTAAACAGTGTAAAAAGCATAATGTGATGTTCTGAAGAAACACAAAGAACAAATATCCACCCTGTAGTTTAATAACTGATTATGAACAAATGGTATGACATTTAAATAGAACTAAATACTGTTTTATCAGCTGCACCAGAACCAGCTGATAGTCTGCAAGCAAACATGATAATAATGCTGCCACAGTATTTTTTTTTTTCTAACTTTGTACCCAAGATCTTAATAGATTTAGAGAGAACAGCCACCACAGAAGAGGGAAACACCATGAATTTGTCTAAACTGAAACTCATGATGTTTCATTGGTTGGTACAGACTGCTATTCCCCCTTCTTCCCTATCAGGGAACAGATCAATTTTTAAGCCGTTAACAGCTGGAAACTTGCCTGTTTATTTCATTAGGCTGCAAAAGCATAACCCAGGGAAGCAGGAACAGCAAAAAAACAACTTGTGTAATTACTGTTGCAAGAGGCATGCAACTTCGAGCCAGCCTGCAATAGACAGCTATCTAACATGCCAGAATAAGCTAGAAAAATTTTTAATGTAGCCACTCCTACTCTTGTATGAATTCTTACTGTCTTAAAGGAAGCAAAATGGCATATCATATGGACATAACCTCTTTCACTACAGCACCTGCCATCATAACTGCATTAGGTGGGCACATAAGCCATACAATATCAACATATATGCTGTTTCCATGGAGTATCCCACATATATCTCAGTCCTTGAAATAGTTCAGTGATGCTGTCAACTCTGGTTTGATGCACTCTCAACAGTCCTCAAGGCAGAAAATGCTGTGTAATGCTATATCCTGCAGATCTGAGGGACTTCGTACTTCTCTCGAAACAGAAATTTGGACAATTTTGGTGATTTCCTCCATTCAGTCTCCTGCAGCTGTTTTTTGTTACTAGTTTCCCATTCTACTCCCCATAGAATTCGATCAAGGCATGAAATTCATTTCTGAAGCTACTTCAGGTGCTGTCCCCATCTTGCCTTTTGTCATATTTCTGCAAAACTAGAACATGTTATCCAAGGCTCAGTTCTGCCCCATGGCACCCACATCCTCATGGCTTGGTTTGTCACTTAATCATTTTGATCAATATTTGTTTCCCTCTAAGTGCAAAGCACTACTGCAGCATCCTGCTGTCTGCAATTATCATGGCCTCAATTTTGCCTGAAAACCTAGCTTTAACTCTTCAACTCCTTTCCCTGTGTATAAGCAATTTAGACCTAATTCTAGTTGGAATGAATGCATAGTGTGTTGTTCCTCATATCTTTATGGGACATTACCTTATGCTCACACTTCACCCCAAAATCCATGAGAGCAGATACTAATGCCAAAGACTATTTACCACACCAGACCCTCAGGCATTCGGACCTCATTAAGTGACCTCTGTCTTGACCTACATTGGTTGATTAAAGTCTAGTACCCTTTGTGAGATAGGATATACCAAGGACAAGATAATCTCTCAAATTGGAGGTTAGATTGCAGCACATTTACATGCACATCTTTGCTGTGACTCATGCCTGTACACACAGTTCCACAGAAACCACAGCCCTCTCTGGCCAAATCAAGACTTGTTTGTGTTATGCAAGTCTCTGATTGACCACAGATTTTCGAGACAGCATATTATATATGATGTTATTCCTCAGACCTATGCTTCTCTGTCACAGTAGGTTGTACATGAAAGTATATGGAGAATAAGGAGAAGACTGACTGCATTTGGACACTGACCATCCAAACCTATCCTAATTCACCATCATCTCTAAGCTGAAGTGATCTTAACTACTGATACGAATTGTTGTTCTATCCAGATTGCCACAGAAATGTGTGGAGATCAAAACAAGGGGGTTTACAGATATGAGCAGTGAAAGGGATAATGTGACAGCTTCAAATAACTGTGGAGATTGAGAACAAGATCTCACAGCTTCTGATCACAAGCTGCTTAACTTCTTTTTTCCAAAACCCAAGGAGGGAGGAATCTGGCTGTGACTTTCTTTTAAGCTGCCCTCTTCCCTACATGTCCTTTCATGTTTGCAGGGATTGCCTTGAAATACTGACAGCTTGGCAGACAAAACATTTTAACTATAGTCGCTCCTTCTCAAGGTTACTGCTAGGTGTTTTTGCATGAAGTAGATCCACTCAGTTTCTGTAGTAGTGTAGGATGACTCCAAACCTTTGTCAAAATGTAAGAGTTGATACCACTGTCTTCAAAGTATTCTGGCAATACACGCTCTGCGTTATGATCTCATTCTATCTGCTTCACTTGCTTAAGAGCTCAAGTAATTTATTTTATAATCCTTTTGAAAAACAGCTTGCAATCAAAAAAAAAATTGTACTGGGATAACTTATTATAGAACCTGAAGTTCCTTTTCATCTGGAAATCTGGGTATCTTCCAGTATTACCTATTTGTTCTTCCCTTTAAATTTAAATTAAAAATGTCTGTTTGTTGTAGGACCAGAAAAAACCCTTGCCAATTTGTAAACTAATAAGCAGTAATAAAGTAATGGAATAGTATTAAACATTTCTTCCCCAAACTGTGGCGCAACACTAAATACCTCTGCAATTATAACAAGCTGATTTGACAACTCCCTAGTTAAACAAACCTCTACTATATTTCCTTCCACCCATTGTCTGTGATGTTTGCTCATGAAGTTTCTTCCTAGTAAAAGTCTAGGATGAGTCAAAAGCTTCATTGCCCTCTCCACTATAACAGCAGTATTAGGAATGAGGAACAACTTCTGGCTGCTAAGAAAAAGCCATGAGAGCACCGTGTCCTTCAGTAGGATTCTTCTGTTTCAGTGCAGTGGGGAAGAGAAAGAAACCCCCTCGCTTCATTATTTACCCATTTTCTTCTCATTCATGGACCAGTTTTGTTTGATTTGAAAGACAGAAGTAGAAATAAAATTTTAAGCAGTTTGGACCTAGCACCAGAAATAAGGAGATCATTTCTACTTCTTACCTGCCACTGTTTTTACTATGAAGGAGGACTGAAGAATAATATTCAGTGATTTGCTGTACATTTTTAGAACCTATAATTTGATGTTTGTGTACAGCCACCTTCTTCCTCTTCTGCCCTTGCCCTCTCATCACTACAGCTAAGCAACAGAGAGAAAATCTCACCCTCAGGCTGAGGAACAAAACTCCTCCTCAGTGTGAGGTGGAAAGGAAGGGATGAATGGGATATATGAGGATGGCAAGACTAGAACGGGGGCTTCTAGTCTTGGAGAGACTAGAGACTGGGAGAGAGGTAGTACTGTCTGAACTAGGAACCTGGGAGGTGTCAGATGTTGTTGCTTAAGAAGCAAGCAGGGCTGCATGCAGACACTAGCATCAGCTGTCTCTCCTGTTCCTTGTCAGTCAGGTCAACCATTGCAGATATCTGAGGCTTTTGGAAACATTTGGATTTTACACACATTTTGTTTCATCCTCTTATATTAAACATATTCACTAGGATAGTCTACCAGTACAAGAGGGAAGTACACGGTGCCAAACTATGGTTCTCAGCCAGCCTAATTTGCAGTGTTGCAGCCTTAGAGCTTTGAACTCTATGAATTAGTGCAAGTGGATTTTTTTAGCTCTTCAAAATAAATATTTTGGGGATTGAGCTGTTACGTGGCACTCTAAAACACTGGGGACAACTAGTGAGAACATTTCTGAAAAAAATACGTAGAAAAGAAGTTCAGAGTAAGCTGGTGAGTAAGCCTACATACTACACCTCTGGTTTTGTCAGTTATTGCCTCCTGTCTCAGAGGACAGATGCGCCAAAAAGCACTTGCAGAAGGAAGGTATTTTTTAAGCCTTGGAGTAGTGCTCCTCTTAAAACTCTTGAAATGAAAATTTACTCCAAATCAATTAAATAACGTTTGGTGTTAAAAGAGATGGATTTGTTTTTCTGATCACTTGACTTCAGACAGTCTCCCATCTTTGCTTGCCCTTCACACTGTGTGCCTAAGCAAAGGGTACTTTCTGTGATTTACTTTCTTTTTTCTGAGGACTCAAAGATAATGGATAAAAAGAGACACAAGATCAGAACCTCAACGTGAGCCCACAGTCCTTTTCAGTGTTTTTCAGTAGAACTGCTTAAATCTTCCCTCCATTAATTGCCTCATCATAAATAATGTGTAAAACAGAATTAGGCCCCTTAACTAAGGAATGTCTTAATTTTATTAAGAAGGGTATGGTGCAAAGATTTCCCAACCCTGCTTTCCTGCCTTCCAGTTAAGAAAATATCTTTCACAGTCTAAAAAATGTATTTAGACCTAAACTAGATTCCATAAGATCAAGTGGAGAAATTCCCATTAACTTACTCAAATATTTGATCAGCCCTCTTAAATACAAACAAGCAAGGATACAAAAGTCCCTATCTGTTGCAAACTTCCACATACATTAGTACACAGTTTAATAAAACCATCATACCTACTCCCTTTTTTCTTTAGATCTTACTATTGTAAGATTATTTCCTTGTGTATTGAATAGATGCTATTATGCTAGATGCCAAGTTTGCAACTCAGAATTTGTGCCAAGGAGCTGAAACTCCTCATGATTTATTTTTTTTTTTTTATAAGCATTTTACAGTGCTTGAAGACAGAAGAAATTTGCAATAAAGCTACTTGCTAAGTTAGTATATGAATAATCTATTCTTACATCAATTAAAGAAAGCATTAGAGAATTTGTTGCCTCCAAGAAATGCCATGGTTAGAGAAGATAAAAGCTGAGGCATTGCATGCACAGACACCTCTCAATCAAAAGATTTCCCCTAAAAACAAACCTTTTGTGAATCAGTAAACAGATGAGTGATTGCTGGGCATCCTTTTCTGTGCTGGCATTCAAGAGAAATGATGAGAAAATGAAGAGCCTCTTCCTTTCCTCCCAGTCAGCAGAAAGGTCTCAGGACAGTATTAGGAAAGGCGGCCAACCCCTACACTTGCAAGTTGGGTTCAGTCAGTGCATGGCTGATAGAGGTGGGGAAGGCGTGCCTGCAGTCCCAATTGGCTGGAAACTGCTGAGGTCTCACTCTGTCCCTGTTGAGTACTGTAACCAAACACATTGTAAAACATACCCCTCCATTCACCAAGAAAACTCTTCCTATGTCCTGCACATTTACTCCCTGCTTTGGGGTGGTAAGTACTTAGCCTTAAGTTTCTCAGGAGGCAAGCAGCTGAATGGTACATAAGGAACAAAGTCAGCTAGCATGTGAAGAAATGTACAGCAATGAAGCTAATCAGTTGGTTTAATATTAAGCAATTAAGTGTACTAGAATAAAGATGAAAGAACAAAGATCAGCGCAGTAAGTCTTCATTTCATTATTTTTTCTGTCAATCTGTTTTACTTGCAATAAAAGGCTTAAAAAGACAATAGCACCTATCTTAGGTCATCTTTGGGCTAAAAAAAAAACCAAACCTGTTTTTCTATATTAGATATTAAAACACTAATGTGGAACTGGTATTAATTGAAATATCCAGTTCTGTACTTACTATTTTTTGTTTGATCTTACCTTACAGAGAGTTCTGAGGAAGACACAAGCTGAGTATTTAAAGAATAAGCACATCTAAGAAATCCTGCATTTTATAGCTTCAGTCACATGGATGCTAATAAGTTAATTACATTTGAAGTTGATTCCAGAATCTAGTTGGTTCTTTCAGAATTCTTTTCAAATCATTCTTTCCCTGCCTGAACTTTACTGGAACTCAGCCTTGGGCTCACAACTATCACAGATATTAGCAACTTCCACAGACTCAGCACTATCCAGCCAAAGTGATCATGCACTTCTTGAATAGGCACTGAGAGAGAACACACTGTTGTGTTTATGTTAGTGCCTCACTTACGGGTCTAAGTGAGCTTCTTCTAACATCTGCCAGATCTGCTGGCTTGGATCCAGGCAACTGTAATAGCAGTGCCAGTAACACTTACGGGTGATACACCCTTTTTCCCAAAGACCCATTATCATTGATATTAAATATTTACACAATAGTGACTGCAAGCCCCAGGATTAGCATTCTGCTTCACTATCCACTAGATAAATAGTTTCTTGGTAGAGAGTTCACAGCACTTTGGATGAAGAAAATGAGAACGACAAACAGAAGAAGGAACAAGACCCAATTAGTCATGCGATACACTTGCATCTTATCTTGAAAAACCTCATCCTTTAGTGTGATGGTGAGGAGGTTCCAGCAGGAAGTACTGAATAGTTACACTAGTTTGCAAAGCTATCACTAAGCCATGAAGAGTTTGCTGAGAAATTGTGTCTCAGGACTATGCAAATGCTCCAAAGAAAAGCATGTACAATGGACAGTGAGTCACAGAGTGTCCTGCTGAGTTTCTCTCTTCTGATTGCATCATTCTTACTGCTTTGGAGACTTACAGCTCAGAAACCTGCTGTGAGGACAATGCCAGCAGCTGTTCTTTGTGGGAATGGATTGACACCCACTACTTGTTTTTCTCCCCAAAACCCAGGACACTTATGATTCCAGCAGTGTCACTACCATCATCTATAACAACCTAGGAAGTGGGAAACTTGGCTTCAGTATAAGGCAATTTGGTCCCATTCCTCTAGTTCCTGCATAGATCAGGCTCAGACTATGGGACACTTGGAAGGGCACTGCTCCAACCTGTCCAGATAAAGTGGTACCCAGTGCACAGCAATGAAGATGAGGTTCACCAGAGGAAAAAAAGCATAACTAAGGGAAAGCTTGAGACTGTGGCATAAGTGGGTATGGCACTCCAGTACAGAGCCAGGTTCACAGCCTGGGATACACTCTTACCAAACAGGCACAAGAAAGACTGTTGTTGGTGTGATCTTTTGCAGAGTGACACAAACGACTGAAGGGAACAGGGCTGAGAGCACCCAACAGCTTGTGACTTGGGATGAAGAAGCCTTTGAAAGTCACTGGAGTGAAGAGGGCAGCGACATATCCATGGCTGACTCTTTTAGTCAGGTCTGGCCCTAGCTGCTGCATTAGGGTATGCAATAAGTATGTCTGCTAAGAGAGCTTATCAGCACGCTCAGAGGATACTCCTGGTTGAGACCATTTCTCTCACCTTAGCCCAAGATGGGTACTCTGGTTATTGCAGAAGCAGCAGATGCCTAGAGTTACCTATTGTGCTTATAGCTTATCAGCTTCACACAACTGAGTTTAAAATCAAAGTTGGCTGGGCTTTTATGAGGTCAGTTTTGAATGTTCCAATTCCATCTAAATCCTGTGTTGAACTAAACCTAATATGCCAAATAAACCCCCATATAATCCTGTTAATCTGCAATCACTAACCGATCATCATTCCAGCCTGAAGTTGGATTGACGGGAGATTAGAGTGGAGAGGCTCCAAGATGGCTCAGAGACAAGAGGCAGTGTTAGGCACAACAGCCCATCAGTGGCCACCGAGCTGCATACTGGGAAGGGCACAGCACAGAACCAGACCCCAAGACTTCACCTTTGACATTGGGCTGGGGGTTATACTAGCTCACTCTGCCAGCATGGGAGTGTTGGCACTATGCTCCTATAGTCACTGTAGGAGTAGCTGCAGATACGAAAAAGTAGGCTGTGCATACACTGCACTAAAATGAATCTTAAGGAGTTTTCCTATAAGCTCACATACATTAACAAGACAATGCCGAAAATGTTGAGCTAGCAGGGTAAGTGTAAAATGCTATTAATTCCTTATTGGTCAAGTTAAGCTTAATTTAGGTACATCCTTGAAGGACACAGGGCATATCTGAAAATAGCACACAAGTATTCAACTCAGTAATGAATCTCTGATGTTGAGAGACAGTCTGCTGATGGTCACAATGTCTCCTGTACCAGAGTGGTTTTTCTGTGGAACTGCATGAGACCTTAGACCAGAGACTAAAACTTTGATGAATGAGTGAAAGAAACTTGTTGAAATAATGGAAGAAGTTTCATGCACTTCAATATGCACTCAAGTATGTATACAGTCATAGAATCATTTTGGTTGGAAAAGACCTCTAAGATCATCAATGCAACCATTAACGCAGCACTGCCAAGTCCTCCACTAAACCATGTCCCTAAGAACCACATCTACACCCCTTTTAAATACCTCTATGGATGGTGATTCAACCATTTCCCTGGGCAGCTGGTGCCAGTGCCTGATAACCCTTCCAGTGAAGAAATGTTTCCCAATATCCAATCTAATCCTCCTCTGGTACAATTTGAGGCCATTTCTTTGTGTCCTATTGCTTGTTGCCTGGGAGGAGAGACAGACACCCACCTCACTACAACCTCCTTTCAGGTAGTTGTAGAGGGTCATAAGGTCTCCCCTCAGCCTCCTCTCCTCCAGACTAAACAACCCCAGTTCCCTCAGTCGCTCCTCATCAGACTTGTGCTTCAGACCCTTCACCAGCTTCGTTGCCCTTCTTTGGGCACAGTCCAGCATCTCAATGTGCTTCTTGTAGTGAGGGGCCCAAAACTGAACATGGTATTCAAGGTGTGGCCTCACCAGTGCCGACTACAGGCAGACATTCACCTCCCTACTCCTGCTGGTCACAATATTTCTGATGCAAGCCAGGATGCTGTTGGCCTTGATAAAGACATTAAACAAAACCAGCCCCAAAACTGAGCCCTGGGAAACACCACTTGTGACCGGACACCAGCTGGATTTAACTCCATTCACCACAGCTCTGGGCCCAGCTGTCCAGCCAGTTTTTTACCCAGCAAAGCATATGCCCATCCCAGTCATGAGCAGTCCATGCATATATCCTTATTTTCCATTGAGAATTTTTTCCTGTATGTATCTAACCTTATACTGAGCCAGAACAAGCCATACTTAAGTTTTGGAGCACAGAACAAAGTACAATTTACAGAACTATGTGGATTAATTTATATAAGACTTTATGTGAGCACAGGACCAGAAAAAAAAACACCAAACCTCTTATATATGTGACCCACAATAAAAATTATTTGACATTCATACACAGAAAGAGAAAACCCTAGAAGACAAATAAAAACCCAAACTTGGTTTCAGTGTATAATATTTATATTTTCAACCATTAAATATCCGGCCTTTAACTTGGTTTCCTTCTTAAGAACTATGTTAACTACTCACAAACACTTACTTGAATTTGTAAAAACCACAAGCTATATTTATTATTTCATAGTGCAACATTTATGTAATAGATATTTCTGCTCCCTTCTATTAGTATTTGCATTGACTGTTGCTTTATTCCTCTTCTTATGCAGATTATCTGCACCTAAAATGGAGTTTAGCCTTGCACAAGAACTTCCTGTTCTAACACCTCTCTCTGATCCTGCTAAATACATGCTAATATGAGAAGTAGCATTACTAAAGTAGATTATGCTAATAAATATGCTCCATTATGCATAATGTGATGAACTAAGATTTTGTGGAATAAAAAAATGCCTCAGGGATTTTATAGTAAATGCTAAGTTTTATTGAAGACTAAATTGCAGTTAATTATCTGTCTCAAAGGATGAGACTTCTAGGGTTCTTATTACTAATGCAAACAACCACAGTGTCAGTTATTCAACAGTAGTAGCAACTAAAAAGTTATCCAAAGGAAAAGACCCTTCCCGGAAGTTGTGCAAGTGCTGCAGGCAGGTAAAGGAACATAAAAGTTTCATAGTTTTAAGGTCTGTTATAAATAAAATTTTACAAGAAAAAAGTTTGCAATTGCTTAGCAATGGTTCTGTTTTTTTTAACCTAGAAGCCATATCCTGAGTAATTTGAACAGAATAGCAGATATGAAGGTGGACATACAGATCAAAGAAAGACCTGGAATTTGATGTGAGCCAAGACAATTATTGTAGATATGTTTAAAAAAATATGCACATCCCATAAAATAAACCCTCACCTGAAATACAAGACAAAAAATATATATGGAGACATCTGTGTGATTATACAGAGACAGTATCTGTCAGCATGTAAGGAGCCCAGTCACACAGACTTTAAACAGATCACTGCCTATGCCAGCATACTGTATTTATATACAATTGAAAAGGGCACAAAATAATTACCCATCTCTGCCTGTATGCATACACTCTTACCCTAACATGCCCCTATTCAACACCCCAGCTCATAAGTAACTACATGAATACACAGAGAAAAAAAAAAGCACCTATTTTATTAGATATAAACTTCTACTTACTATATTCTTAACTCAGGCTGAAATTTATTCTCTTACACATTCTTCCAACAAGCCTTCAGTTTTTCCTCTTTGGCACTGCCAGCCCTCTTTTATACTACTTGTCCTAGGAGTGTTAGTCCATCCTCAATTCAGATAAACTGAGTAATTAAGCAAAGCAGTTCAGCTACATTCCCTCTGCTCAAGTGCTCCTGGAAGAGGAGGAACTGTTAACGCGGCTCTGTGAGGAAGTTTCACACCTGGTGACCGTTGGAAAAAATGGACCTATTTCCTTGAGCATTTTTCTACTGAGATTGCATTTGAAAAAAAAAAATTAAAATATAACATGAATTATATTCAATTTAAAGCAAGAGCAACAGAAAAGTTTGCTGCTTATTAAGTGTTTTCAGAAGTTTTCTGATTCAAACAAAGCAAAATTAGGCAAAAATAAACATTAAAAAATGGTTGGTGATTTCTGTAGAAACATTATAAGCTAATCCTGAGTTCTTTAACAATACTTAACTTTTATATTTAAGTGTTAGTCTACGGTAGGGATATAGCTACTCTGAGATACAAACACAGATCTTTAAACTCAAACAACCTAGAGAAATTCCCAAATTAGTTTCTCAAAGAAAAATTCTAGCTCTGAGATCTTTTCAATAATTCATTAGTTTAATTCTTTAGTATTCTAGTAGATCTCTGTATGAGTAAGCACTGGTCTTAAAATCTGATTACAGGAGAAAGACTAATGACACCCTGGGCTGTAAGTCAATGGAAGTGGTAATAGACAATGACTTGGCATTTGTGATGCTGACTCTGCAATACCTTGTCCAACTCTGGGTCCCCTGGGACAAGAGAGAGATGTGCAGATGGGTGGGAGCTCAGCTGAGGGCTGTAAAGCTGCTCGGAGGGTTGGAGCATCCAGCATAGAAGCAGAGGCTCCAGGCTTGCTTAGTCTGGAGAAGAGGAGGCTTAGGGGTGAATTTAATTGCTGTCTTCCACTTTCTGAGGAAGGGGGAGGCCAAGGGAGGACATAGCCAAACTCTTCTCAGTGGCAATGATCACTGTGTGCAGAAGGGGAAATTCTGGTTGTATATGTAAAAAGACAATGTTCATAAGGTTGGTGAAGCTTTGGAAGAGGTACTCAGAGAATTGCTGGCTTCTGAACAACCTGATTTAACACTGAAGTTAGCCCCAAACCATTTGTCCAGGAATCTGGCCTAGGTGAAGTCCAGAAGTCCCTTCCTACCTAAATTATTTCATGATTGTATGACAAAAAAGTTTTAATAGACATAGGTTTTGACAATATAAATTATACAAATTCCATTAAGGAAATAAATTATACTACCAAAAGCAGTTTCTAATTGGCATACTTCAATTTATTTTAGGGTTTTTCCTGAATATAACCATTGGAGACATTGTCATACTGACAATTATCCACTGTAGCTCCAGTCTAAATCTCTAGTCAGCATGAGGAATATACATATGCAAATCCTAAATCTTTCTGAATAAGTCTAGAAATGAAAACAAGTCTCGAGGAAAACACATTAACAGCCACAGAATATTTCAGGCTATTCATCATTTTCCACTGGACTGTGAACTGCTGGATGTTTAACTAACAGAAATGAAAAGCTCATTGTAATAGGCACTTCCTACATCTACCAGAAATGGTGACTTTGTGGTCTATCCCCAGATTTCATTCTTCCCAAAAATATTCCCCCATCAAACTTTGGTGGTTTTTTTATTTTTCATACAAGATATGCCTAAAACAAATGGTCTGCTAGTAACATTTTCTTTACATCTTGAAGTTTGCCAAGGGCAAGTGAAAATTTGTGGACTCTTTTTAACAGCTCCATAACTATGGGCAAGTTAGCAGTTTGAGGAGTTAGTTCCAGGCAACACACAAAATCATCCTACAAGTAATTGATTCATTGATAGCTTTAAACTAGAAACCCCTTTAAAATGTAAGAGCTGAAGGATCAGGGTGTAAATTGGTACTTAAATTACTTCATACATCATTTACTTATCTAAAAGACAGAAGTATCTGTACATCAGGCAAACCTCAAAAATATAATTCCCTGTTGACAGACTCCAGCTCGATTAGGTTTGTACAGGAGAGGTCTGAAGATTAGAATTAACAGCTCACATAGATTTTACTGTGTTTGAGATCTCTGTCCCAAATTATAAATGTAATATGGATTCTGCGATCTTAAGCAATGTTTTGTTTCTGCTTCACTTTGTAGCCTGGCTGCACTGCAGATGAAGCCAGCTACTAGTACAGTCTGTAAGCTGATAAGGATTTAGAAATGGTCTGAATGTTGTATTTGGATAATAATTATGAATTGTTTTCATATTAGAGATTACTTTGACTACATAGCTGATGAGCTGGAGCAGTTCAGAGAGAAAGTCAAGATCTGTTCCCACACTAACATTGATGTATTTCTGGTTTACACTTTTGTGATTATATAGTTTACTCAGTTAGAGTTGTCATTATCTCTTCTTTCTTGCTGTTTGTGTTTTTAGTCTTCGCTCTTTCTAGTCCAGCTACATTTAACACTACTTTCATATCCTCTTCTCCTTCCTTCCCTAGAGTTGGGCACCAATGTATCACACAAGCTCAGGAAGAGCCCTAATTCACTGAAGTCCTGACCTTTCTTACACAGTGTCACCCAGCTGTCACTAACCCTGATCTCTTCCAACCTAAGGATCTTGTCCAACCTAAATGATTCTGTGATTCTATGACAGGCAAGAAGCTGGGGTCACAGCTCTCTTGGACACCCAGTGCCCTCTGCTTGTGGTGAGACTCCTGGTTCTCTAATCATTCTTGTTTGGTTGTTGATTACCTGTCTCCCCTTTCCTTCCATCTTTGGTCCTCTGGGGGTCTTATGCTGCCCATAGGCAGCTTGGTCTCCTTCAGAGGATTGGTTCCTTCTATTGCCATCTGAGATCCGGGATGAAAATACTCATTTCTACTCCGTACTGCGCAGTAGTTGAGGTCCCTGGTGTCTCGCCTACATCCCAGCACTATGCTTTTCAGCCAGCAGGTAAAGATATGGAATATTTTGACTGTGTATAACAAAGTAGAATTGAGGGGAGACTTTTCCCTCTGATAGAAATGAACCTGTGGTGGGTGTTCAAGTACCTGTTAAATTCAAGAAATCTCCAGGTTGAGAAGTTATACGTGTATTAGACATTTGATTTAAGTATCATTTAAGTACAGGAATAATTTTATCATCAACCTTTGTTTAGAGATGAGGAAACTGAGGCACAGAAATTTTAAAGTCCACAATTCTGATATTCACTATGATGCCATCCTACATAAAGACCTAACCAGTAAAAGGTTTTAAGGCTCTGAGCACTTGTTCAGTCCTGGCCTCTCCTGCCTGACTAGCTTAAAGTGTCTCTTTGGGGCACATACAGAAAACATGTCCAGGTCTGAACTCAAAATCAGAGCATCTCAAAGAATTAAATGTAAAATGCAATATGTGAAGAAAAGCAAAGTGAAAACCAAAGGTGGAAATACGACCCCCAGATGAAGAAATAACTTATTGCTCAAATTGGAAGTACAGGCCAGAATAAACCCCTACTATTTATTAAAGACCACCCTGATATCTCTCTCTTGGGAAGAGAGTCACCTGGCACTGTAACAACACAGCATGAGCTGTTAAAATGTCACTGAATGAACAACAGAGATTCTGAGTCCACATCTGGGATTCTTTCAAATCCTGCTCCTCTGGTTTGTGTATATTGGATTTCTCCTGGTTCATCTGAAAATGATAGCTTGGGAGGTTCACTGGAAGGCTTGAAGCCGTAGTGTCTGCACAAACCAGGGCTTCTAGAGAAACCCTTCTTTCTCAGGCTCTTGTGAACCTACTTTATTTTCCTTTAGTGCCGTCAATGCCCATATGCTAATTCCTTCCTTTGTTTTTCTCTCAGAAAGGGGTGTCTCTACTTTAATTCCTGAAGGACTGTTTTCTGCTCCAGGGAGAGATCTCTCAGGGTACTGTCCCTTCTTGCAGAGCATTCGGAGTGGTACAACATGTCTGATTTCCCCCTTACGGGTAGAGGAGGAGCAGGAAAACTGCAGAAGATGATGCCAGGAAACATTGGCTAGACTCCACTCATTTCTGTTTTCAGGCTATGCAGGCTGCTTCCATGTCTGAGTAAATCCTGGTTGTCCTTCCATTTATTTCAGCTTTCTGCTTATATATGGAGTTTGTTCATTCTTTAAATGTGCTTCTCATCCATACAGTCCAGGTGGCCTATTTTTTGTACCTAACAACCACAATTGAGAGATGATGATTTCCTTTGCATTTTCTATAAATGTGAGTCACTGGAAATTAGGATACTTTGTAAGCACATCTATTCACTTCCTACTAGACCCTGGTCTGGTTAGTCAGACTCGGCATTCGTAAAGACATAAGGAAACTGTTCTTAATTGTTGGTAATTGTATTGTGGATAATTGCACATCATTCTCAGATTTGGCTGAGAAAATATAAGCACAAGTTAATGTGGTTATCAGGCTGGGAATACCTGTGGTTCCCTAAAACCCATGTGCTATTGCTATGGGCTGGATGGGCTACTTCCTTGGCTGAACTCAATTCTACAATACAGAGACTAAGTCTCCCACCAGTCTTTTCCTTATATTAGTGGTCTTAATATGTCTTGGTTCATAGTGCCTTATGAATCCCTATTCTTTTAAGCATGCTACATTTCATGAATGACAAATTTGAAAATACAAATACGTGTAGATACATATCATTCAGTTGTATTTCCCAGGAACTTTGAAACATAATTCAAAATTAAATTCCTGAGCAATGGAGATTTATTTTTTAAAAAAGGTCATTTTTGGCAATCATAGAACAGCCCAGGTTGGAAGGGACCTCAGAAGACCATCTGGTCCAGCATTTCATGGGAAAGGGAGTCCAGATGAGATTATCTAGCACCCTGTCTATTTGTACCTTAAAAACCTCCAGTATTAGGAACTCTGCCACATCCCTGGGGAGATTGTTCCAGTGACTGATTGTTCTCATGGTAAAAAATTTCTTTCTTATATCAAAATGAAATCTTCCTTTGTGCAACTGGTACCTGTTGCTCCTTGTCTTCTCCATGTGGCTCCTTGTGAAGAGAGTGCCTCTGCCTTCTTTGTAGCTATGCTTTAAATACTGAAATATTGTGGTGAGGTCCCTCCAAGTCTTCTCCAGAGAGAAAAGACCTAAATCCTTCAGTCTTTCCTCATACGGCAGGTTCTCCAGCCCTTTCATCATCAAATGTATCACTTTGGAATTATAGTCCCCATGCAAGAAAAAATACAACTCATTTTGGCCAAGTCTTGCTTGCAGTCTTTACACAATAAGATAAAGACATATACATTTTGTATAAAGCTGGATTTCATTCTCTCCATTTTTTTTTTCTAGCAC
Organism: Podargus strigoides; assembly: GCA_028020825.1. NCBI lineage: Eukaryota > Metazoa > Chordata > Aves > Caprimulgiformes > Podargidae > Podargus > Podargus strigoides. Next base: position 14,295,517 of record CM051621.1, read on the forward strand.
ACTGGTAAGAGCTTTGCAAACACAGCTCTTACTAGGTGGAAAATTCTAGATTACAGGTTAAGATACTAGGTGTGTGGTTAATTGTTGCTTGTTGTGGGATCAACAGATATTGCCAAAGATTTTATCATAACGTAAAAAATATATTAGCTATTGCCCAATAAAACATTCATGTAACAGAGCTTACAGAGAGAAACAAAAAGGACAACATTTATACACTGAAACTCATACAAAAAGAGTTTGTTTTTTTAAATAGCTAGGCCACAGTTTATAGGCAATAAAACCATAAACTTTGCTCTCAGGGCCATGAATATACACCCATCTATAAGAAGGGCCAGAAGGACGATCCAGCGAACTACAGGCCTGTCAGTCTGACCTCGGTGCCGGGCTTGATCGCAATCACATGGCACGTACAGGACAACCATGTGATCAGGCCCAGTCAGCACAGGTTTATGAAAGGCAGGTCCTGCTTGATGAACCTGATCTCCTTCTATGGCAAGGTGACCCGCTTAGTGGATGAGGGAAATGCTGTGGATGTTGCCTACATAGACTTTAGTAGAGCCTTTGACACTGTTTCCCACAGTATTCTCCTGGAGAAACTGCCTTCTCATGAATTGGACAGGTGTAGTCTTTGCTGGGTAAAAAAACATCTGGCTGGCTGGGCCCAAAGAGTTGTGGTGAATGGAGTTAAATCCAGCTGGCGTCCACTCAGAAGTGGTGTTCCCCAGGGCTCAGTGCTGAGGCCACTCCTGTTTAACATCTTTGTCAATGATTTGGATGAGGGGATTGAGTGCACTCTCAGTAAGTTTGCAGATGACCCCAAGTTGGACGGGAGTGTTGATCTGCCTGAGGGTAGGGAGGCTCTGCAGAGGCATCTGGACAGGCTGGAGCGATGGACAGAGGGCAATTGTATAAGCTTCAACAAGGCCAAGTGCTGGGTCCTGCACCTGGGTCACAACAACCCCCTGCAACACCACACACTTGGGAAGAGTGGCTGGAAAGCTGCTCGGAGGAAAAGGACCTGGGGGTGTTGATCAACAGCCCTCTGAATATGAGCCAGCAGTGTGCCCAGATGGCCAAGAAGGCCAGTGGAATTCTGGCTTGCATCAGAAATAGTGTGGCCAGCAGAAACAGAGAAGTGATTGTCCCCTTGTACTCGGCACTGGTGAGGCCGCAACTTGAGTACCGTGTTCAGTTTTGGGCCACTCACTACAAGAAGCATGTTGAGGTGCTGGAGTGTATTCAGAGAAGTGCTACGAAGCTGGTGAAGGGTCTGGAGCACCAGTCTTATAAGGAGCAGCTGAGGGAACTGGGGGTGTTCAGTCTGGAGAAAAGGAGGGTGTGGGGAGACCTTATGGCCCTCTACAACTACCTGAAAGGAGGGGGTAGTGAGGTGGGTGTTGGTCTCTTCTCCCAAGTAACAAGCGATAGGATGAGAGGAAACGGCCTCAAGTTGCACCAGAGGAGGCTTAGACTGGATATTAGGAAAAATTTCTTCACCAAAGGGTTGTCAAGCTCTGGAACAGGTTGCCTTGGAACAGGGAAATGGTTGAGTTATTTTAAATCCCTGGAGGTATTTAAAATACGTGTAGATATGGTGTGTAGGGACATGGTTTAGTGTCAGACTTGGCAGTGCTAGGTTAATAGTTGGACTTAATGATCTTAAAGGTCTTTTCCAAATAAAACAATTCTACAGTTCTCTGATTCTGTGACTTTCTTTTATATGCAGTTCTTCCCTTTGGCATCAACAACCACACATTCAAACTACACTTGAGCTTCTGCGTCATAAAAAGTGATTTGTCATTTATACTTATCTATGAGAATAACAGATGTAGATTGCAGTGTACCTCCATCTCCTATTTCTAGGCTAAAAATTAACACTTCCTTTCAGCTTTGGTGGAAGATAGGAGGACTTTTCATGGAATCACAGAATCAAGGAATATTCAGAGTTGGAAGGGACCTCCAGAGATCATCTAGTCCAACTCCCCTGCTTAAAAGCAGGATCCCCTAGAGCACATCACTCAGGACTGCATCCAGATGAGTCTTGAAAACCTCCAGAGAAGGAGACTCCACAACCTCTCTGGGCAGCCTGTGCCAGTGCTCTGTCACCCTCACTGAAAAAAAGTTCTTTCTCATATTTCAACGGAACCTCCTATGTTCCAGCTTGTGCCCGTTATCCCTAGTCCTGCCGACAGGAACCACTGAAAAGAGTGAAAAGAGAGCACATTACAGTGGTGCAGTCTGAGGAGTTTTCAGCCCTGCTCTGGCTGGTTTTAAGCCACAGTTATCATCAGGGACCTGTTAAATAGTAGATACAAATCTTTTTATCTAGGTTCGCAAAGTACTGATTAATAAAGTATCTAATTCATTCTCATTGACGTCTTATTAATTAAGGTCTGAAAAGATCACCTTGTGGAATAGCCTGCAGTATATGAAGCTGGGTACAGCATTTAGCATGTCAGAGTCTTTAGCCTTATAATTTTCTAGGGCTTACTACATCATCACATTTTGTATATGTGAAGTGCTGGGGTCTGAACCCCCATGGCCCTTTAAGAGGAGGGGATGAGTTTGCCTTTTGGCTTTCCTCCAGGGTGCGGCCGGCCTTGCAAGGAGAGCCCTTGGGTAAACAAGCCCCAGGTGCCCTGCATTGGGTAAATGAGTGCCAGGTGTCCTGTTTGGGGATAAAAGCTGGGCCCACTTCCAGGAAGGGTTGGAGAGTCTGTCTGTGAAGTGGATGCACTTCAGAGAGTTTCCTGTTGTGGAAGGACCTCCTGGCTCCTCATGGAACTGGGTCCCAGTCAGGTCTGGCACGTACAAACGTGGGCTTTGTGGGGAGACAACATGGGGTTACTTCTGTCATATGTAACCACCTTATTGTCTTGGTTGTCTCCCATTTTCTCTGTGGGTTACCTTGTGTCTTGGTTTGTTCCATCTATTGTGGGTCATGCTGTGTCGTTGCTGGGGTTGATGTCTATCATTTGTGATCTGTCTGACTTGTTTGTACCCCCAGCGATCCTCTATATACTGACCCCTTTATGTGAAATAGAATTTACTTACTGGATTGTTTTTCTGCTGTTGGCTGTGACTTTTGTACTGGGCCTAATAATTGGCAAAACAATATAACAATACATTAAATGCATTATGTATAATAATACATAATTGCAATCATGTATTTTAAGTCCAATCATATAGAAGTATATAATTCACTTCTATATTACATTACATAATGCATTTTTATATATTGCATTATAGAAATCTTACATTTTTTTTTCCCAGGAATTATAACCAGTTTTCATCTGCAGAATTCAAATTATTGGTTCAGTCTTACAATTTTCTGCCTGTTATCTCAAGTTCATTCTATTCCAAGAAGATCAAGACAGAAATGAAAAGAATTTATGAAAAAAGCTAACTATACTTTTCAGCATTATGGTACAGTGAAACATTTCTCCGAGTCACTGAAAATAATACGAGATCCCTGTCACATTGGATCTCCAGGTTACTGTTTTAATACTCTAGATGAACTCCCTAGATGAATACTCCTTAAGAAGGTACTACCACCAACTCCTCAGAAAGTTTCAGCCCCTCAGGGGATGAGTGCTTATCTTACCAAACAGCTCTCCTGCCTCCAGTTGCCACCTGAGATACATTCTATTGGTTTTTGTTCTCAGGATAGGAACAAGAAAGTAAAGGTCACTTAGAAATGGTCCCATTTCCAAAATGCAGTGACCTTCTTTCTGTTCACCCTTCACATCTCATTCCTTTCTTGAAGATCAGAAAAGCCAGGTCCCCCCTCCTTCATCAGGCTGCTGTAAGTGCAGCTTAGTTCCTCCCGTGAACTTTTGTCTGGCTGACGATCAAGCCCTCTTTGTTGTTTTTTTGTCTCTCCTGCCAGAGTCTTCCTGTGCAAGATCTACTTCTCTTCTAACATCTAGTTTCTGTGTTCAGATCCTGATAATGTCCTACTGCTCCAAGGCCTCTTCTGAGGGGAAAATATAATTTATTTTCTGATTTCTACCAACTCATTGGTCACAGTGTGATTGTTAATAAATCTTATTTTCCTGCAGTAGGAGTACTGCCCCACTGTGACTGAGGCAGCATCCCTGAATGGGGCTGTAATGGGGTTTGTTACTGAAGGAGAACTTGGGGAGTGGGGGGAGAATACAAATGTAAACACATATTACTGTGAAACAATTGGCAACAGTAGATTGCTTTAAGGACCAACACAGTGGTAATCTGTGGGATTCTTTGCCTGGCTCTATATTCTAGCTTCAGGATAGGAATTTCCTTCCTGAGAGCTCCTGTTCTTTTTCCCCAACTCCAGCTTCCAGGAAAGGGAATGTAAAAATGCTTTGCTAGTGCAGCCAGTTCTCAGCTAGCGGAACAGGCCATGAGAGTTATCAAGAGGTAGCATTAACTAGAATAGCCTAGCATTAACTAGAATAGCCATTTCTATCACTTGTTACTGGATTCAGGCCCATAGATTCTTGGGTAAGAGCTGGCATCAACTCAGATCATGGTATTTTAAAAGCAGATTCAGAGATGTGATACTTCAACACTGTGCACAGAGTATAATTTGGTGTAGATTCTCACAGTCCACCTTAAAAGAACATATGTAAAATTAAGTCCTTCTTAGTTGTAGAATAACTCCTTGTAAATGACAGGAGTTGGCCATAGCTCCTAGGGCAGAAGCTATACTGTAAATAGTGAGGAAACTACCCACATTGCTATTTATTGAGCTTTTAATAGGTTTCAATGTTCAAATGAGAAGAGTGTATTCCTGAAGATATGTAGCAATAAACTACCAAATAAATTATTTAGAAAAAAAAAAAAGGAACACTGCCTTTTGCTCTCTATCTGCATTTAAAATGCATTTTCAGAAACACTGGGGTTAGCAAAGGGCCCAAAGATGCATGCCTGACACTGAACAGAGTAGGATCAAGGTGTGAAAGTCTATCTGCAGAAATAACAAAATTCTTCATCCTTTATTTCAGCTGCTAAGTCTATTACTCAGAATGATAATGTCAAGAATGCTTTACTGCAACACTGTTGGAAGAAAGCCCAGGTTAAGAGTTTAAAGCTTTGTACAAGCTTTAGCCACAGGATTTCTCCCTGAAAAGAAATTCTCTCCATTAATATACCTTCTTATCTCTTGCCTTTCTTATACTAACAGGAATCCACTCTGGTGGTTTCCTGTATCCTGGAGAGCACTCCAGTCGCTGTGCTGCAGTCTGTCTTCTGGAGGCAAGGCAGAGGGAGTTATCATCATCATTTTCTCTTGGTTCTCAATGAAAGTTGAGTCCAAATGAACATCAGAGTATTCCTGATGAATCCTACTAAGCAGATGAAGTAATCTAGAACGGTAAAATATGCCATGTTTTAAGATAAATATGACAGTGATTTTTTTGAGCTGATAGAAGAGTTACTGACCTGTAGTGAACAGGTAGAGCGTGACTCAGGTCTATATCCATCTCTGCTACTTTCCTTGGGGCATTTCCTTCCTTTTACACAGAGTATAGGACACAGAGAGCAAATACAAACATCAAAGAAACAAAAAGTAACCACTCCTTCTTCCCAGGATTACTCTAAAGACTACTTATCAGTTTCAGGAAACAATTGCCTGGGGAAACCCTTTTTTCTACCTTATACAACCCTGAACCTCTTGCAGCTGTGATGTCAAGACCCTCTGACTGACTTTGACCTATGAATCCTAATCCTACCTGCAAGCAGATCTCATTTAATTTCTCTTCCTTTTCTTCCAGTCTATTGTTAATTAGTTAGTACTTCCTGAATTGTTAACAATATACAGTTATCCCTCTTGCTACACATTTGCTTCAAAAGATAAACTGAGTCAGGAAATGCAAACTCTCTCTGGGAAAGGAACTGGGGAGAAGGACAAGCAAAGATGAGAACAACAAGAAACAGGAAAGTTTATGCAAAGCACATGAATAAGTAGAGCTGCTTTGGAATAGCTTCTCTCCCGGTTCATTTTAACTGTCTCTTTTTAAACACAAAAATAGTTGTTGCTTTAGTGACAGTTAATGCAAAAAGGAGGGATTGTTTTTCCCATTTTTAATAATTGACTTTTTTTTTTTGTTTACCTTTATAAAGTGTCTTCTCAAATTTATGTAAAATGAAGAACTCTCACAGAAAAGCACATTTCAAACAAAAATAAACATAACGCTGCTGGTAAGGGTTCATCTTTTTGTGCTATGATCTTTTTTTAACATCCTAAAAGACACTCTTTTTCCTATTTATAAGTGTGTCCTATTAAGCTGAGGTGTTCATTTAAAGAAAAATGCTCTAAAGCTGTTTTGAAATGAGACCTGAAGGAAGCAAAGGGTTGGGGACTGAGGGAGGTCAAACAGCATCGTATGTTGCATCTCTCTCTCTCTTAGATGATTCCGAATAATAGTTACATCTTTCCATACATTGACCTAAGTTGTTGTAAATGAGGTGAATATCAACTGCATTTGAACTGATATAACAGCATAAGCAAGGTCTTTTACAATCTGTGATAGCAAGTGTGAAAACTACCTGCGGAAACCAGGAACAATCAAAGGTATTTTGTTAGTTGTGAATCTTTTTGTTAATTATTAAATTTTTAACCAGAAGGTCTCAGCACCTTTTTCCTTGTGGGACAAACCTAACTGGGCAGGAACAGCCATTATTTGAAGAATCCCTTCATAAATGGCCCAGAAAAATCAAGAGAGGCTGTAAGGAACAAAAACAGAGTCTGTACGCAATCAGATCAGCAGTCACCTCTACATTGATTCATGTCTGCAGTGACTGATCTCTCTGATATATAAAAAGGATTTCAGCACTGTTAAGGAAAATTTTGCTGTTGCCAAAATGGCTATGACAGCCAAGAGGCAGAGGCGACAAGTGGCTTCCTGCCTAAATTATTTTTTGTCTGTTTGCTGGCTCAGATGTATGTGATATATGCATACTTCTTAGAGATCTGACACATCTCCTATCAATCTAATGAAATTTGCATCATCCTGAGCTTTCATTATGGACTCACTTCTTTTTTTAAGATCAGAACATCTCAAAAATTCCAGAAAATGCCAGGAAACATTGGAAAAAAAATAAATTAGAGACATTCTCTTAATCTGGTCTGAGTCAGCCTTTTCTTACCAGCTAATTGGGATATAACAAAGTTAAAGTCTACTACAAGCCATCCTATAAAGATAAACATTTTGAATGAAGGAGAAGAACACAGAATTAAAATAAAGAGACTAGGAGAAAGCATAAAATTAGTTTTTGTTTTGTTTTTTTTTTTTTTATGTGAGTACAAAATATAAATCTTCTCAATTATTCAAATGGTGCTGCTCAACAAGGAGAAATTTCCATGACTTCGCATTTTGTTGAAGTTTGCATGCTTCACTAGGTTCTAATTTCTATTGAATGAAAATTTCACTTTAAATATTAAAAGTAATGCTAAAAGAGGACAAGTTTTAACATATTGATGTGTTAGTGTAAGGCTATCCATATCCTTTGTCAAGGTGATGAGGAATATTTTCTCTCTAACTGCACCAAATGGCTGTTGTGACAGACACCACCTCAATGAGGCTGAGCATAACACAAGTAGGCAATTTCCACAGAATTGGCAGGTCAGTTTTAATCACAAGACCTCATAATCAAGTGCTGCTGCCCAGGAAGCACGGATAGTGAAGCTGGGAATATATTAATTCAACGTACAGTCTTCTAGTGAAACCCCTGTTGATTCATTAGCAAAGATTAAACCTACCCTCACATCAAATACTGTGTGACAGGGCTTCCTTACTGTTCTCCAAGTGCCCTAAGGCTCAGCTCTGCAAGGAAATGCCCTCATCACAGCTTCTGGCAGTTCCAAGGCTGAGTTTGGCCGTGTGTCTGTTATTAATTGATTTGAACAATTTTCTAGAAAATGAGGGCTTTTGACCTGTTTTAAATTTCAAATTTGCCTTTTAGAGCAGGCTTTCTATGGAGTATCCTGATGCAACTTTCCTTCTATGAGAGAGAAGGTGGCTGGACAAAATGGTTGCACGCTCTGTGTGGCACTGATGTCCCCCTGGGTAATTCTGTATGGCACGAAGCACAGTGGGTGGCCTGTCCTCCTGCTTCTCTACCTTAGGGGAGCACTGAGCCAACATGACCTTTCTCCTTTGTGGCCCTGGGGCAGCTCAGTCATCCTTATTTGGCACTGCAGCACTCTGGGCAGATCCATAGTAAGGCACAAGGTGTACAGCATTTTTTTCCAGGCTCCAAAATAACTGGAACTGGACCCCAGTTTTTACCTTGAATGCACTTGTGGAACTTATTAAATATAACCTGAGTTTCCTAACAGCAAAGAATTTACCTGGGTGTAAACATGGGCCCGGCTGTCACTTAGAGCTGTGAGTCATGAGACACTGAGTTCTCTTTTAAGTAGATTTGTATCTTACATATAATTATGAAGTGCACTTCTGGAGAGAGAAAGAAAGAATGTGAAGAGATCTTTTGCATTTGTACAAAATCTAAAGCAACAGGACCTCAGATTTATGACTCCATGATTTGCAATGGATAATGAAATACAAATGAATGAAAACCAGATTACTCCATACGAATTCTAGGCCTATTGAAGCCAATGGAGATATTGTCACTGGCATCAATTACATAATGACTTCTGCATCTTTTCTTACATATCACATAAACCCCATTCTTTCAGCTCAATTTGAAAAGTAATGGGAAAGGAGCTCAACAAACTGCAAGTTTGGGATTTTCTTTATCTGCTTCTTTGTTAAACTCAGTTAAGTGGAACCTTTAAAACTCAGGATGGTATTAACAAGGATGGAAACATAATAAAATTATGAGTCCATTTGAGCTAAACAATTAATTTGAGACAAATTGTTAATTGAGTTTTACAGCTGTCTGTCATAAAAGCTTATATATTTATACATTTTTAAAAGCTGCAAAGTACGGGCTTATTTCTGCAGACACCTGGCTTTCTCCATGGGCTTCCAGAAACACCTCCTCTCCCTCCCTAATGAGTTTACCAGCTCTGATGGAAAGGAAGAAGGTAGGTCTCAGAAGATTCCTTGCCTACCCTTACAGGAACAGTTGTTTGCTTGGAGGAAAGAAAGTGCCATTTCAGCTGTTTGCACTAAAAAAATCCCCCCAGACATAAAAGATCACTCTTTTGTCCAGGGAGGATATTTCTTTGGGTTCAGAGTCCTTTTCTAGAGGTGTCAGCCATTGCAGTGTCAGTCAGAGATAAAGGACCATTTGTCTCCAGATGTTTTACTGGAGAACTTATGCCACAAAACTGCAGAGAATCTCTTAAACTCATCAGTTCTCCAATGTTATCACATACGTTAGCACTGAGTGAGTGCACAGGGGTGAGTCCAGTCAGTTACAGAGGGTGAAGTTTATATAATAACAAAGTTGACATTATATGTGCCAGTTCTCTCCTTTCTAACAGATTTTAGGGATTATAACACATTATAAATATATAAACAAACGCTAACTGCAGCTACATGGACTCTCCAAAGATGCCAGTGAGGTTCCCTGATTAGGATTAGGAATAGAACTTCAAAATACCTGATGTTTTCACTCCTGTCTCAAAAAGCTCAGAACTTGTGCTGATTTGTGTTCATTTTTCTTTGAAAAGGAAAACAGAAAGTGGATAGCCATATCTAGGATAAGGACTCAGCAGTATTTATCAAATGCTTAATTGCCAAACCAAAAATGCTGTAGTAGATGTGATTTAATTTCATGAGCAAAAAAAGTGGCCTGTTCTAAACCTTTGCATCTTGTAATGTAATTTACTAGGGACAGTCTTGGGCTGATCATAGCAATAAGGAAAATTGTTAAAACATATTGATATACTAAAAAAAAATACAAGAGTCATAATTCTTGTTTATTGATTAAAAGTCCAAGTTTCTAAAACTGTAGCTCTTACTTTCATATTTTTTGTTTAACAGTTCATTACTGTTATGAATCTCCTGTAGTTGAAGGTCATGGTACTAGAATTGGGATGGGTTAAGGCTAATATGTACTCGCCTGACCTACTTGCAAAAGGCACCTCTGTTGCAAAATTAATGATCGTTTTTAACCTATAGCCTGGCTTGGCATTGCCACCACATATTTCACCTCAATACTTGTCTTAACCTTGCTGTGCCGTGGTTGCTCAAAGATGCCATAGCTTTCCCTCACTTCAGATTTCTGCTGCTGCTTGTTCACACGTGAGACCTTGAAGTTGTACTCTGCTATTTTGTTTTCAAGGCAAGTGAAAAACAAACTGCACACATGGACAAAGAATCTGATTTGCTCTAGAGAAGCACTTCTTGGTGTTATTGCTTGTTATATCTAGATAATTGTTTTTATAAGGGCTATATGAGCTGTGTTCATAATAGTGACAGGAGGACTCCAAAGAGCTATTTAAAAATGCGTTAAACTACAATGTTCCTGGACTTGCAAAGAAGACAGGCTGATCTCTTGTTAAGATTGAACCTCCTGTGTTCCAGTTTGTGCCCATTGCCCCTTGTCCTGTCACTGGACACCACCCAGAAGAGTCTGGCCCCATCTTCCTGACACCTGCCCTTGAGATATTTATAAGCATTAATGAGATCCCCCCTCAGGCTCCTCTTCTCCAAGCTAAACAGACCCAGCTCCCTCAGCCTCTCCTCATATGGGAGACGCTCCAGTCCCTTCATCATCTTAGTGGCCCTTCGCTGTACTCTCTCCAGTAGTTTCCTGTCTCTCTTGAACTGGGGAGCCTAGAACTGGACACAGTACTCCAGATGAGGCCTCACCAGGGCAGAGTAGAGGGAAGGAGAACCTCCCTTGCCCTGCTGGCCACACTCCTCTTAATGCACCCCAGGATACCATTGGCCTTCTTGGCCATGAGGGCACATTGCTGGCTCATGGCAGTGGCATGTAACATGGCTTTCAGAAGGAAGAATCCCTCTCTTTTTTAATGAATAACATGGCCACAGGCAGGACCCTGGTTAGATACCTAAGGATTAAATTCTATTGACTCACTGCTAGTTCATGATTTTGATTTGGTCACAAATGATTTGTGCTGAGTGGTGTCATAAATCAAACTGAAGCCAAATATGAACTGGACAATTTAGGACATATTGATAAAGTAGGTCTTTAAAAATTATCAGAAAAGAAAGACAAAACATTATGGTAGACTGTATTTCCAGGAATCCCAAAAGGCAGTTCACAGTTTGTGAACAGGTTCTTCAAGGAGCTGGCAGATGTGGGAAGACCAATCTAGACCATGACAGACTCAGTCCATAGTTCCAAAAGTGTTTTCCCAGACAAAATAATTGAAAATATTTTTATGAATGTAATTTTTATAAGCAAACAAGACTCCACAAATGGGTAAATATTCTGTTTGAGGTCTCTAACATGGAATCACGGAGTACACAGACTCCCGAGATCAGTGCTGCTGGAGTTATTAGTCTTACTCAAAGATACTCAAAGAGCTTGGCTAGGGATGATGAAAAGGACAAGTCTGCTCTTACAAAGATCCAGTGATTAAATTATAACTAAAATTCATGCATGAGTGCCAGGAGGAAATATTTATGATACTGTTATGATGTCTAGACAAGATCTAGACACAGTCCTGGGCACCTGGCTGTAGGTGGCCCTGCTTGAGCTGGGAGTTTGGGCAAGCTGACCTCCAGAGGTTCCTTCCAACATCAACCACTCTATGGTTCTATATGGATATTACACATGTTAAGACAGAATGATTATTTTTAAAAGTCAAGTAGTTTTAATGGCTGTGGCAAAGCGACAGTGAAAAGAGCATGAGGAAACAGAAACAAAATATTGCCTCTAAGTTTTTGCTTGATCAGTGACTTCAGTTTTTATGTTCCTTCAGTTTTTATATCAGTATAACTTGACTGAAATCAGATTTTTATGGCATTCCAGGGGATTATACATCCAGCCAGTTCCTTATCTAGCAGTTCATTCCAGAATCAAGGCATCTCCTGTGATGTTTAAGTAGGTTAGTCCTTCATAGAAACATACAGTCACAGAATTATTATGGTTGGAAAAGACCTTGAAGATCACCAAATCCAACCATTACCTAACTCTACCAGGCCCACTTCTAAACCATGTCCCTAAGCACCATATCTAAGATGGATTTTAAACACATTCAAGCACGGAGATTCAACCACTTTCCTGGGCAGCCTGTTCCAGTCTTTGATAACCCTTTCAGTGTAGAAGTTTTTCCTAATGTCTAGCCTAAACTTTCTCTGGTGTAACTTGGTGCCATTTCCTCTTGTCCTATTGGTTGTAACTTGTGAGAAGAGACTAACACCCACCACTCTACAACCTCCTTTCAGGTAGTGGTAGAGAGCAATAAGGTCTCCCCTCAGCCTCCTTTTCTTCAAGCTCCACAACCCCAAGTCCCTCAGCTGCTCCTCATAAGACTTATTCTTGAGTTTCCCTTCTCTGAACCTGTTCCAGCACCTTGATGTCTTTCTTATGCTGTGGCACCCAAAACTGAACACAGTACTCAAGTTGCGGCCTCACCAGTGTCGAGTACAAGGGGACAATAACTTCTCTAGTTCTGCTGGCCACACTATTTCTGATGCAAGCCAGAATTCCATTGGCCTTCTTTGCCACCTGGGCACACTGCTGGCTCATATTCAGAGGGCTGTTGATCAACACCCCCAGGTCTTTTTCCTCCAAGCAGCTTTCCAGCCACTCTTCCCAAGTGTGTGGTGTTGCAGTGGGTTGTTGTGACCCAGGTGCAGGACCCAGCACCTGGCCTTGGCTTATACAATTGGCCTCTGTCCATCGCTCCAGCCTGTCCAGATCCCTCTGCAGAGCCTCCCTACCCTCGGGCAGATCAACACTCCCACCCAATGTGGTGTCATCTGCAAACTTACTGAGGGTGCACTCAATCCCCTCATCAAGATCATTCATAAAGATACTGAACAGAACTGAGCCCCAGGATACACCAGTTGTTACTGGCCATCAACTGGATTTAACTCCATTCACCACAACTCTTTCAGTCTGGCCACCCAGCCAGTGTTTTATTCAGCAGAGTGTATGCCTGTCCAAGGCCTGGACAGCCATTTTTTTTATGAGAATGCTGTGGGAAACAGTATCAAAGGCTTTACTGAAGTCCAGGTAAACAACATTGACAGCTTTTCCCTCATCCACCAAGCAGGTCACCTTGTCATAGAAGGAGATCGGGTTCGTTAAGCAGGACCTGCCTTTCACAAACCCATGCTGACTGGACTTGACCTGGTTGTCCCATAAATGGTGTGTAATAGCACTCAGGATGATCTGTTCCATGACCTTCCCTGGCACCGAGGTCAGACTGACAGGTCTGTAATTCCCTGGATCCTCCTTCCTGCCCTTCTTGTAGATGAGTATCTCCAGTCTATCGGGACCTTTCCAGTTAGCTGATAAATTGTGATGAGTGGCTTGGTGAGTACATCCAACAACTCCTTCACCACTCTGGGTGTAACCCCTCTGGCCCCATAGACTTGTGTGTGTCTATGTGGTGCAGCAGGTCATTAACCATTTCCTCTTGGATTATGGAGGTCTCACACTGTTCTACATCCCCGTCCTCCAGCTCAAGGGGCTGGGTACCCAGCAAACAACTAGTCCTGCTATTAAAGACTGAGGCAAAGAAGTCAGTAAGTACCTCAGCCTTTTCCTCATTCTTAGTCACTATGTTGGTAGCCATCAATTGCAGCACTCCAGTCGTGTGAGTCATCCTGCCACATTTCTGTGACGACAACTATATCGTAGTTTTCTTGCTGCACAATGGCCTCTAGTTCCTCCTACTTGTTGCCCATGCTGTGTGATTGGTATAGATGCCCTTCAGCTGGGACAATGGTCCTGCCACCTTTTTGGAGGGAGAAGCCTTAATTTCCACCAGACCAGATGCTTTCATATTTAGCAGCCTATCAACTCTTGTGTCTTTGCTGAAGCATGGATCACCATCCCCCACCTCCACTGAGACGGCCAACCATAAGACCTTACTACCAGACTGTCCCACAGGTACCAGCATGCCACTCCCAGGCTCCTCTCTAGAAGGCCCAGTTTTATCCCCATCCCCTTTCGAGTCTAATTTAAAGACCTTTCAACGATCCCTGCCAGCTCCTGCCCCAGGATCCTTTTCCCCCTTTGGTACAGGTGTTCCCCATCTGTTACCAGTAGGCCTGGTGTCCTGTAAAGCAGCCTGTGGTCAAAGAACCCAAAGTCCTGCTGATGACACCAGTCTCAGAGCCAGGGACTGATCTGCTTGCTCTTCCTGTTTATCCCCTTATCAATCCCTGCAACTGGTGGGATAGAGGCAAACACCACTTGTGCTCCTCATCCCCTAACCAGCCATCCCAGGGCCCTGAAGTCTCTCTTCATTTCCCTCAGACTTCTCATTGTAATTTCATCACTGCCTACCTGAAAAATCATTAATTAGTAATCTGAGGGCCTAACTAGGGTAGGGAGTTTTCTCTGTATGTACTTAATCCTGGCCCCAGGGAGGCAGCAGACTTCCCTAAGGAGTGGTCCTGGTCTTCTGCTCCTTCAGAATCGAGTCCCCTACAACAAGGATCCATCTTTCTTTCTTTATGGGAGATGTCTTGATGCAAAGTGTAGCCCGTCTTAGCCTCAGTGACACCTCCAAGCTAGGTGATCTGTCATCTTTGTCATTATTCAGTTCCCCTTGCAGAACTTTCGCAAGGGCACACAGGAGGGTGGGGGGTTACTGGGGAAACATGCTTGCTGCACCTGCCAGGAACTTGGGCAGGAACTTGCTGCCATTTCCCCGTCCTCTAAATCAGCACGTTCAGCCATGCAGACAGAGGACAGGGAGTCCTCTGTACCTGGAGCTCTGGCTGCCTGATGGGTTTGTTTCAGGGAGTGCAGGGTGTGACTCCAGTAATCTCTCTTTCTCGCAATCCCTTCAATCAGTGTTGGTGCTTTTAAGGGGAAAAGACAGGATTGTTCCATCACCATCCATTTTTAATTTATTCAAAAAACTTACTGTTCAAAAAAAATCCATCTTTAGTCAACAAAAAGCTTGCATATATGCCTGACAGGAAGGCATGCAACTTCTTCATGGGTTTGTGAGTCCAGGGTGAAAAGACGTACCAGATTTTCTTACTGGGTTTGGGACTCTAGATCCCATTCTGTACTGGTTCTTAATATGAGCCAGAGTCACCTTCTCCCTAAATCAGAACTGCTGCTTGACACAGTTACAATTACAAGTATGCTGCTAAATAACAGGGAGAGGCAGCAACCTAAAGCACTGTAGTGTCTGTCAGTATGTGGCATGTTTTTGATCTGTCCCAGTTACCCTCCTGTGAGGCAATAGCTGGGTCCAGTCTTGAGGACAGCAGGCTACAAGGACCATTCACAATAGGCATTATAGACAAAACTGTGCCAGGCTTGGCTTCTCCACCCAACAGAGTTCTCCAACATTACCCCAGCAGACTTCGTACCCTCAGGTGATTCCTGAAGGCATGCAACACACCCAGGTCATGTCATGTTATGTTATCAAACTATGCCCCTGATGGGTTGCAACACAGCCCTTCAATTATTTCAGACATGTTGAACTCAAACTTGTGTCTTTGGAGCCCAGAAACTGTAATGCTCAGGAGAGGTACAAATCCAAGCACTACGTTGTGTGGGCATGAATAAACTGTTTCACTTTGACCCTGTTTTTATCTTGCAGTATGTTGCTGGTCCTGATTTATTTTGTGGTATGTATGCAGCCATGAGATCTTTGACCTCCAGGCTTGTTGGTCCTGGTGAGAGCAAGAATTAGTATTTCTGCTGGGGGTAGAGGGAAGGGTCAATCTTGTTAAGCACCAGACAGTGGTGTAGTTCTACCACCTGAAAACTTAATATGTAACAAATAAGACATTCCTGGGAGAAACTTAAATGCCTTTGATATGCATCAGGCCAAATTTGATGATCTAATAGTTCCTTCTGACCTTAACTTCGGTGAAATTTGCCACGCAGGGAGCCATTTCACCAGGGGTCACTGGAAAGCAAACTACAGCCCACAGAAGAGTGGCCTGAATTGTTTCCTTTAGTAATTTTTTTAGCATGACACATTACCATCTTGTCAGGTGATAAATGACAGGGGAAGTCTTTTCTTGCCTGAGAAAAGAAATGATACAATTTATGAAGAAAAAAAAGTACTAAGACAGCACTGTGTTGAATAAGGCAACAGCAACATAACATCAAGTAAAATTCTCCCATAAAATCTACTGGCATGCAGCAATGATTATAATGCAGGTGTTATCTGAGGTGTAACAAGATGGTAAGGGTTGCAAAAGGGAGGTGGAAACTGTGATCATGTTAGCAAACAGGAAATATTTCCACTTAGAGCATGCAAAGAAAAAACTCTCTTCTATAATCAAATAAACTTGACTAAATTGTCAGGATATCATCAGTTGCACTTGACGAATGGCCACTTAAACTGTGCAGAACACAATTTTGGCAAAGCATCACACTGGCAGAGTACCAACTCTGCCGTGCTCATGAGGCAGGCATGTGTGACTCAGCAGAGAAACACATTGGTGTTGAGTGACTTGAGGCTCCTCTACTACCAAAACCATTTGAAGAGAGTCCTTTTGTGCTGTAAATGGGAGTCCTCCCCAAATACTCAATGTGGTTGCTGGCGGATATTTGGACTTTCTTTCGGAATTGAAAGGGCAAGTACCAATAATGAACAAGACAGACAATAGAGCAAAACAAGGAGTTAAATGGATAAATAAATAGTGCAAACCAGTTCTACATACTTTCAATAATACATACTGCACTAGCATCCTGCTGGTGATGAAAACACATTACCTAAGTATTTGATACATCGTGCATTAGCCAATAATGGACAAACCCATATAAAAATACAGGAGGAAGATTTTTAGGTATAGAATTACAATTTTAAAAAGTTTTTGTTCCAGTACATGTACCACTAAGTGCATTGTTGTTATTACAGGGCTTACCTAAGTCATGGTAAAGAAGGAAGATTTTACAGTTGAAGAATTTTAAACTATTGAATTCCACCTAAACAAGTAGCCAAAATATAACCTTGCTTATCTCTTTAATATCCTAGTTTCTATAGAGAAATCAAACCACTGTGAGTTGAATTAGGACAATTCTAATTTACATATTAATCCCTTTTAGAAGTATATCAGTTCTTATGCTGCCACCACAATCTAATAATCTGAATTTTAATGGTTTAACGTGAACTTCACAAACCAATGCCTAAACAGACATTTAAATGCAAAAAGAGTATCTATTATGTTTGCCAGAACCTGGCACTATTTAAAAAAACACTTCTAGGAGATGTTATCTTTGATATGCAGGTTCCCATTACACAAACTTGCTTTTCTTTTCCTTAAAAATATCCAGAAAATGAAAAGTACTTGGCAGAATTTAATTAATTTTGGTAAGTGATTTGCACAATATATCCTAAAACCCAGTATTGCAGGATTGCTGCTTAATGCATAATGCAGGTGCTCCAGAGGTTGATACTTAGATTAGTTTAATGCCAAGGTGATACAGGGGCTTGAAAGCAATGACACCTGGGAAAGTAAACTCACCATTCTGTAAGTAATCACTCAAAGCCAGTCACCAGGCAGAAGGAAAGATGCTGAAAAAAGGATTAACCCATAAATGTGATATCTGTCCTGCAGTGCCAGGTGGATGCTGTGTTCCACTAAACTGTTCCTGGAGCTGGGAAAAAACCAGCAGCCCTCACACATGCTGTACTTCATCTCAAGATTTCCTTTCACAAATCTGGTAGCAATTCCTTACCTTTGGAACAGAATTGAGGTGATCCATGCTGTCCATCTGTGATCTTATGGAAGAAAATGCATTGCTTAGGTCATTCAGACACTACTCCAATGGGACAGGAAGAGATACGATGACCTAAAGAGTTTTATTTTAAAGTAGCTTCTATCTCAGGACAGCATTTCCAAAGGTCTAGCAGGACCTTGTGATGACAGGCCAAGACCCTCTGGGAACCAGTACGGTCATGTTGGAGCTATCGAGTGCTGGCTGGTGAGATCTTGTTTCTCTTGGTGAAGCACACAGAATGGGAGAACAGCCACATGGACACCCAGCCACACACCTGATCTGAATATGGGCTAAACCAGGCATCTAGCAGAAATACTTTAGAAGCAGAGGCCTGATTTTTTTGTATGGAAGGCTGATTTTAGGGAGGTCCTCTTCAAAGGTGCACTAATCAAAAGTCATGATCTGGCATAAAGTAGCAGATTCTTATTGTCAGCATTGGAAACCTCATCAAATAAACCATAAGAACTTCTTGGAGAAGATAGAACAGTCTGTCTGACTGAGCTGGAGGTTTTCTGTTACTTGCTGTTAAAAATGCTCTCTTTCAGCTACTTCTCCATATGGGTGCACTACAATGTCTGTTCACTGCAGATGGGCCACTGCTGAGAAGAAATGGAAAAAACCCTTGAATTTATTAACAGCTGAAATAGTGGGAACTGATACCAGTTGATGATATAGCTGCCCTCCCCAAACTCCTAATTATTTTTTCTGGAAAAAAAAAAAAGAGCCAGGTAAGATACACAAAACGCATATCGTACAAAACCTGTACCCCAATCCCAGTTGCTGTGACAGGAACCTGACTCAAAAATGCAACTGCCTGTGGTTCTTCCTTAAAATGCACACTGCTGGCACATGGAAAGAGCTTCGACTCTAGATTACAACACAAACTTGAACTATGGACTTTCAATTAAAGAAACCTTCATCTTCTGGAAAAGGTGGGATGAAAAAGATAGTAAAAAAATCCAGCCAACTCTACACAGTCTCCCCTGGATGCATAGGAAAACTGTCTCACTCCATCCCCAGGTGAACCTCTCGCAGACCCCAGTGCTCTTCTCGTGGGGCCTTGCAGACCATGTGCAAACCCCTATGGCTCTCTCAGTGTCTCCACTGAGTGTGCCCAGTTATGGTGAGGGCAGGCACAGCCCCTTCATCCCACCAGAGTGTTCTCCAGGGACCAGGGTGCCAAAGGCCAGGCAGGGCCAGTCGGCAACCTTTCTCCTTGCTGTCCAGCCAGCTGCTGTGACACTGAGCCATGTTTGCACTAGACGTGCAAATCAAGCAGCTACATGGTCCAGCATGGTGCCTGGCCATGCTCTCCTGGACTTGACCTTGACAACTCATCTCAGCTGAGTTTCTTTGTACGCAGCGTGGGTCTTGGTCTCATTTCCTTATTGCTGTCTTGTAACCAGGTACAGAGGAGTCCTCCTGAACACCTTCAGAGATGAGTGAGCAGGAGATTTCTCAGAGTCATAAGCTTTTGTGAGAAGGGTCCTGGAAAAGAGACTGGAGTTTGTGAGACTGGAGGCTACAGCTAAGAGAGATGACCTCCAGCCGAGATGATCTGTAGGTTGGTGTATTCTTGGAGTAGGATGAATGGTTCTGGAAGGACACTGAGATGGTGGCTGGAATCACCAATGATGGTGAGCCTCTCTCCACTGCCCTGCCAGAAATGCTGCATGTGAGAGGATGAACTGACAACATTATCAAGGGACACTACTGTGTGTGGAAGCCCTACCTCTTCTTTGGTGGCTCTGGCCATCTGTGAGAAAGAGAACAAGAATGGTTGAATAATACATGCACTGGGCAAGCCTCAATTTTCTCAGTCATCTCCTGTGTAGTTGTGCTTCAGATTTTTTCAGGCATACCTTTAACATCAAGAAGCCTGGAGACAGCTATGCTGCTGGGAGACCTAAGTCAGGTCAGGCATTGTCTTCTGGGTTAGTTTCTATTCCTGTGCCCCTTGATGGCACATCCCTCATTGCCCTTGGGGGCCTTGTCCACATTGCCACCTTAGGACTGGCTCTGCAGCATGACCAGACCAGTCAGTTGCAGTAGGCTGCCCATAAAACCCAACAGCTCTTCTCTGCCAAGGAGTGTAATCAAACCACCTTGAAAGACCTTTCTTTCATATCAGTCCTTTGTTGACTCTTGCACAGTCCAGCTGTGACGTTCTCTGTGCATTCATGGTTATCAGGGCAGGGTCAGCAACTCTCTCCAATTCCAGCTCTTCGTACAATTGATTTTGCTGCCCTGTTATACACTGCAGGTTTTACTTCTGCTCTCACTGACTCTGTTAACATAGACATCAATAAATCAAGTTGTGCTGACCGCAATAAAGAGGAACTGATTTAACTTCTTTCATTGGTAAGTCATATATGATCTGGTCCCCCATAAATAAAGGCTCGTTTGTTGATATTTTGTTTCAGTATCAAAGCCACTGTACAAACCTTCACTGTTTTCAGCTTTCAGTTTTTCTTAACTGATCAAGCACCTCATTGATTCTCTTAGCACTGTTCAACCCCTACAGTGACTACAGGAACCAAAGCTCCGGTGCTTGCATCTCCTTCCATCAGCTCCTCTCTCCTGCCTCGTGAACTGAATACACATCACCTTGTCTTTGATTCAGTTTGATAGGGCATCACTTTCTCTGCCCTTGTAAGGAAAGATTGTCACAGATTTGTCCATAAACATAGGTATATAAATATAGTAAAAATTTTAAGAATGCGTATTTCTGACACAGCCTACCTTTTCACCTCTTCATTTCTTTTTGCTTGCCTAAGTTCTAGCCCCCTTAGTGGCCCTTTTCTATACAGAATGTAATAGAAAGGACCATCTGGTAGAAAATATCCAGATGGTTCTTTCTATTTCTATTTCTTTCTGGTGATATGCTGATCTGACATGATGTACTGGCTTTCCACTCCTTGTCAAACGGTCTTCTTCCCCACTAGACACACTGCCCTGTTCTGTGGGACCTCGCTCTCTGGTAGTGCTGGGTAAATGAAGAGCAGCAGAAGAGAGCCAGGTGACAGGTAGGGACTAACCCAGATGCAAGCCGTGTTTGGCGGGGCTGTGAGCTACCCCTGGTCCTGTGTGTGCTGCAGGTTGCAATCACACACGGGAACAAGTAAACCATTCCCGAAACAGAAGTATTTTCAAAGTGTCAGTCCGGATAGGTGGATCAGCTGCAAATAAATAGTGGGAAAAGCTGGAGTGGGAGATGCACTTGGCAGTGCTGCTCTGCCACCTGGTGCTGGAGCCTTGTGCTGGCAGGTCACCGCAGCTGCCCTCCCGGCATGCCCCTCATTCCTGGGTCAGACCTGGTACCCAGAGCCTCTCCTACCAACACTGCCGACCATACATCTAGCAATCTGAAAAATACATGCACCAGATTACTACATGTAACTATAAAAATGTTTTTTAACCCTTTATGACTTCTAACACTAATAAATGTCATTCCCCTTTGCACAGGGCAGTGCTGGTGACTAAACCATGTCCTAGAATGTGGTAACTACTGATTGCAAAGATATAAATACCAGTTTGCTGGGTTTTTTTTGACATTTATAGGCGTTATTTTCATTCTTACTGTCTAAGTCTAAAAGATATTGAATATGCGCATGTATGATCTGATTAGGTGTGTTCTTAATCCCTCTTACCTTGCTGTTTCCATTTTACATTTTTATATGATGCAGGTATTTCTGTAGTTGTAAACTGAGGCATGGCTTAGTCTGCTGCACACACTAAAGATTTGGGTTTTAACTGCTTGGAAGTGGATTCTCCATGAAGATTATAAAATATACTCAGCAGAAGGGACTATTTTCAACCTCCAAATAGATACTGTTGAGAAACGTGTAGAAAAGCTGTCTCTAAGTACCTTACACTTTAACTTATTTGGCTGCAGCTACTTCTGCATACAATTTCCCCATCCCGAAACCAGTACCCCTGTGCCTTATGGGGTCATATGTGGGTGCAATTGCCACCTCTAGAGTCTCTGCACTAGTAGTGAGACCCTAGCAGAGCACCTTCAAGCCAGTGCTGCTCCTCTGCAGGACAGTGGATGTATGATGGACCTTCAGAGGCAACATATGCAGCAAGCCCCTAAGTTCTGTATAGGCCATGCACAGGCTGTAGGCTGCATATAAGCAATGGAGTACAGGGAACAAAGGTTAAATATGCCAACCCAGAAATCTGTGCCATTTCTGGCCTGTCTTCAGAGCACATGAATCACAGCATAGACACTTGTTAATATTTATTTGGTCTAAATATTCACCCCTAGCTACCCTGAGGGGACTGTCCCCCTTCCCATTTTAATGCTTGCAAGCTTTGCAGAGTAAAACAAATCAACAGGCAAACACTGAGACTTGGCTGAGAAGTTAAGCAGCTCTCAGGTAGTGAGATCTTCTGACAACCCAGTACCATTGATAAGCCATGTTTTCTGGGATTGCTAAATATGGATGACTCATTTGTTCATGTGGAATAGACTTGCAGGCAATCATGCAGACCAGGCAATTGGGAATGACAAGCACTTCTGGGTACCCAAGAGGAAATCCCTTCTGGTGTCAGGGATAAACCACACTTCACTCTTTTATCTTTCTCTAAGGGAAATCAGAACGGACTGACCTAACTCACAGACACGTAAGGGCTGAGTGTCCACAGCACAAGCTGGCTGGTCTGAACTAACAGCAAATAACCCTACTGCAGATGCTCCCACTTACCTACTCAGCTGCCAGATAACCTATAGAACAGGAAAAGAAAACAGAAGTCTGGCTTCTATTTTATGAGTGTCTCTCAACTTGGCTTATAGGGAGCTAGTGTGAACTTCATGAACCTAGAGCCACCTACAAATCTCCTCTCATCAGGATGTAATTGTTATTACAGCTATGTGAATATTTCAGAAATAAACATGGAAAGTTCAGAATGAGTTTGAAAGTGAGGCATATTCCTCAAACTCAATATACTTCCTGCAAGTTCCAGGCAACTAGGGCACAGAAAATAAACAAAGTTTCTTCTACTGTCTCTGCTTTAACATGATCATGCTTCAGGTATTTATAACAGTGCACAATGAAGTTTTTTCTCTTGAATTTTTCAAGGAAAAGTGAGGGCCTGCTGTTAAGTGGGGGAAATGACCTGGCACCACGTGACAGAAAAAAATTCAAGTACTCCACCCTGTTTGGCCTTGGTTTCCACAGACAGGCTTGCTCCCAGACCTCTGCGTGTGCCAGTGGACTCTGAAGAGGAGGGGGACGGCCATGAGGAGGAGGCAACATTAGTGTCTATCTAAAAAGGGGATGCATTCAAGTCCATAGGGCTGCGATGGGACCCACTAAGAGCTGTTGAAATAGCTGGCCAATGTGATTAGGAGATAATTTTCTTTCATCCATGAAAAAATCATGTTTATCACGGAAGGATCCTGATGACTGGAAAAAGGCTGATGTACCCAACACACTGCTGCAACTTTGAATAAAAGGAAGATCCAGGAACAGGGGCTAGTTTCTTCCCCTGCAGTTCACAGAGGGCTGAAGGAGCACTTCCCATTGGAATTCAATCTTAAAAACTTGCAGGACAAAGGAATATTCAACATAGACTTGCCACAGGCAAATCACACTTGACCACTTGATAGCTATGCATTCCACCACTGATAGCAATGCAGATCAGGTGAGGGACTTAATGCAGCACATCCTGACTTCAGACACTTCCTCCCACAGCAGTCTTCCTTAGAAGGTGAGGCACAGTGGGTTGGAGGAATGGACCACCAGGATGAGAGCGCAGCAATCAACAACCTAACATCCAACTGGTGGCCAAAAGATAACAGAGAAAGTATTCCAGGGAGATGATACCAAGGCTATATTGTTCAACCTCCTCCTGCCAGTAACACGAAATGTAAAGAAGGGACAATGGCCACACAATACAGTTTGGGAGTCTCAGGCTGGATATTAGGAAAAACTTGACTGGAACAGGTTGCTCAAAGAGGCTGTGTAACCTCCATCCTTTTCTAAGACTTGTCTAGAAAACAAAACACAGCCGACCTGGTCTAGTATTGCTCATAGCCCTACTTCATGCATGAGATGAGACTAGATGGAGGGACGGAAGGAATCTTCAGGGTCCCTTCCACGTGTCGATGACTTGGTGTAACTGCTTTCATTCCTGTCAGTAAAAATATCGGTATTTCAAAGGAACTTCCTTTAGTATGCTAAAGACATGTATTTATTCATAGCAGTCTACAGCTTCCTCAAGGGGGGCAGAGGAGGGGGAGGTGCTGATCTCCTCTCTCTGGTGACTGGCCACAGGATACAAGAAAATGGAATGAAGCTGTGTCAGGGGAAGTTCAGATTGGACATTAGGAAAATGTTCTTCACTGAGAGGGTGGTCTGTCACTAGAAGAGGCTCCCCAGAGAAGTGGTCATGGCACCAAGCCTGTCAGAGTTCAAGAAGCATCTGGATGATGCTCTTAGTCATATGGTTTAGTTTTAGGTAGTCCTGTGAGGAGCAGGGAGTTGGACTTGGTGATCCTTTTGGGTCCCTTCCAATTCGAGGTATTCTATGATTCTTTCACTGATTAGCTTCATTCTCAAGCCTCTCTGGGGAGCTTTGCAGCCCTAGCATGAGCATCTACTCTATATATGAGAGAACTTGTGACTTGTTCTCAGCCCAGCCAGCTAACTGCATCATTCCACTCCTGGGCACAAGGCAGGCACTTTTTTCTCATCAGTATACTTTTATTGCAGAGATAGCCATGGCTAAATTTATCACAGGGAAAAGGTTTGATCAGCAAATTCTTCCTTGTTCCACAACCATGAAACAGTATCTGCAGTGACACACTAACACATGCAGCAGGAGAAATTCTGCTTAGAAATGTAGCTTCAAAATATTCAATTCTGGCTTCAAGGGTCCCACAGGTCTGGCATTTTGCTTCAGAAAAATATTAATGTAAATACCATTTTCAGGCAGTTACCCTCACTAAGAAGCACTAATTGTTAAGAGCAGAAGCATTTAGCAGCCAAACAGAGGTACAAGAACATCTGCTGTAGATCTATCCATAATTCTATCATGCATCCAACTTTCTACAAAACAAACAACTTGCATCTCCAAATGGACTTGTGATGCCCTTTACCTTTCCATTTACCCATTGCCAATGAGAGATCTCATTTAGGATTTGCTGATGATGTTCCACAGAACAGCTGCTGTTAGTTTCTGGCTGACAGTGTAGACCAGCTTCTTGGAAGGCCAATGTTCTGTACAAGCACAGCAGAAATGGAACAGGCAACCGGGATTAAATCACCCTGTTAAAGGAGGAGGGGAGAACAACCCCTGCAATACAGCCTTGTGAGGAATTACTGGTCATGTTAGCTCTCCAGATCTATCCCTGGCTTAACTAAGCTGCATTTTCACTGCAAAGCAGGCGAGCTGCCAGGCATAGTGAAGTGAAACCTGCTTTCCAGTAACTGCCAGCTAGAGCTCAAAAGCATGTTTGTGCTTAAAAACTGAAACCTTCATGAGTAATGGGGCTTGACAAGCCTTGTTTGGGCAGCACTTGAACTAGCATTAAAATACTCACAACTCTTAATATAGCAACAACTAATGGTTTTTTGGTTGTTGTGTTTGTGGTTTTTTTTTTTTTTAAATTTGCATTTGCAGCCTAATTTAATATTCATGTTGAGTATCTGGCATATTTCCTTTTGAGATCCTTACAATCTGTACAGTGCTCCCGAAGAACAGAATTTGGGGATCATGGAAGTCAGGGCCTCATGACAGGCCATTCTGTCTATTCCTGCTGTTTATCTGTTCCAGAGCAGACCCAGGGGCTGATAACTTGCTGCAAGAGCAGCCTGCCACCAGCTTCCATCTCCACACTATCCCTCATCACAGGCAGAAGAGTGCTCACAGAAAATGGGAAAGAAAAATGATGGCTGAAACAATGACAAATTGTCCAACAGAGATAACAGCTTCTGTTCCTACATGTAAATTTTGTCATCACCTGGACAGTGAACAGCTATCCCTGCTGCTCTGCAGAGGCTGACAGCCTTTCAGACCAAACAGGGCTGTTGAGGAGAACGATTAAACTCAGCAACGCTCAGCGTGCATGTAGCTATCTCCAGAAAGGTTTGCATTCTCTTTAGAAAAAGTGGTTTTTGCCTCATACAGCCAAATAAGTTTTCAGTATTTGTTTACCCTTTAGAAAAAAAACCCCAAAACATGATAAATGTGGCATTTTAAGTTAGTGGAAGGCTCAGTAAAAGAATACTCAACTTGGGGGTTGGTTGTACAATTGAGATTAGAAAGCAAGAAAGCTTCTGCCACATCATTATTTCTTCACTTTTGAGTATAGCACAAGACTTTTTCAGGCTGGGACAAATACAAGTAATGTAGTGGCCTGCTTCAGAACAGTACAACTGGACTCTTTTGTGATCTGCCTGTGCTGGATGAAGCAGGAGCCTGTGCTATGACATTTGGTCTAACAGAAAAGTAGCTCTTCAGTTCTGTAGTCAGGATTTGCTATGCAACTACACAGACCATATTAGTCCTTAAAGAATTATAAGCTCAGGCCATATGCCAATAAACAAATCCAGTGGAAGCTGAAGCACGAGCAGCCACCTCCACAGGCTGGCATTTAAACACAAGTCTTGATACAGGGTTTCTAGCTAACAGGCATTCCACATGAGCAGTAGTACAAGGTCTTCCAGGAAACAAAAAATATCTCATCCTACACATCACCTTTCAGACATGGTGCACAAGCTCTGCAGGAAAAAATTGACTTGTACTGATAGGAAGCTTCAGGAAATGATGCCATTTCCCTCAAAAAAACTCATTTTGCTAGCAGACCCATCTCTTACAAGAAGCAGGATTTGCCAGTGAATTCTGTTCTTTGCCCATACACATCTGCACAACTTTTTCCCTCCCCCCCTTTTATCATGATTTAAATGACAGAGATTTTGTCTACAACAGGAACCCACTGAGCAGACTCAATAGCAATTCTTCCACGTCAGACTTGGGGAACAATGGATGAATTGCACAGAGACTGGCACAACAGTATCAGAACAAGTTTTAGGGGTTAGACACTGAGAAATCTCTTAATTTGAAACATGCCCTTTCCCAAAGCTTTTCTTGTCCTTGCATTAACTGACATGCAAAATTACTAATAGAGATGCAGCAAGCACAAAAAACCATGATGCAATATTCTGCTTCTTAGATAAAAACTTATGTCAGCTGTTCTATTGTATATGCTGGCTTGCATGCGAAGAGTAGACATCTGATCACCACTCCTAAAGAGAAATCAACATTTTTCTTTTGGAAGATATGTTTCACCAAGTCATTTTTGACATACTTTTTTTTTTCCCCAGCAATTGAGCAATGGTCCACAGTATGAGAAGCAGCAAAAGCGTTTTATTTGCTGTATAATTAGTGTCATTAGAAATATGATTGGTAAAAAAACAACACACAAGTCCACACAGAAAAGAAAGCTTAATAAAACCAAAGAGCACTGGAGGGGTGGTGGTGGTGAAGACTTAGCAGAGAAAAGGTTGTCATTTTTTTTTAAAAAAAAAAAAAAAAAAAAAAAGAAAAAAGACTGCTGTCCAGAACTTTGGAACCAACAACTTATTTTGGCCACTAGAGATGGTAACAAATCTTCCTACTACTTTTCAGTGTCCTCTTCCACCCTTGTTGGATTGCTAGCTTCAAATCACTTACATGTGTTGTAGAATGTGAGAAGGGAACTAAACACACGATCTGTTCGCGTTAGATAACCACTTCCATGCAACTGTTCTGCACATGCAAAGGCATAAAACTTACTCAGCAAACACTATCTTCTCAGAAATCACTTCAAGTCATAACAATGCTTCACTTCAATTCCTGTATTTTTGAAAAGGTGGTAGAAATACTGCATTTTTTTAAACAATAACATGCTTCTCCTTCGAACAGAAAATATCTTTAATCTTTGACACAGAATGATTTTCTTCTCTGACATTGAAATGACCAGACACTCTTAATTCATGAAAGTAACAAACACGTTTCTGGAGCAAGAAGTTGCCACAATGATTATTTGTAAACATTATACCCACAACAGTAAGTACATCAAAACCCCACACTTCCACCTTAAAATAAATCACAAAGCTTTGACATGAAATACATAAAAAGTTTATTATGTATGTACCCCATTTTGTTATCTGGAGGAGAAAATCTGAGGCAACAGTTTGGTGCAGTACAGAGAAGCAAAGCAATATACAGTAGCTGCACACAGCTTGATTGGTTTCAGATCAGAACTAAATACTCTTACTATGACCGTTAGTACAGAAATGTTCTGTAATTAGAAAAAATGAGAAGTATTACTCTCATGCTGTACAGTCTCATGTTTCTTGGTTAGAAAAGAATGACTGATTGAGTTTGAATCTTTCACGCCTGAACCTTTCATACCAACTTGCTCAGCTGTTGCCTCTGGAATGTTCAGCACAAAGGTTAAGCTCCAGACATAATTTAAGTGCTTTTCATGTGCAAACTGTTACTGGCTAAAGCTTTCAAAGTACATTTAATTACAGATATGAACACCCTGTAAAGATATGAGGATATGATAGCAGACCCAGAGGCCAATACAGGTTCTTTAAGAGAAATGCTATGTTCCACTGCAGTAGTTCTAGTCCCTGATTAGGTCCTTCCAAAGAGAGGGCTTATTTCAATTGTAGGAGATAGACCACTCTTTAACAGAAGCATCATGGGATGTTGTTACCAGAGTATGTTCATCCAACCACGCCAAGCCGCTTACATGATGTAGCCTGTGAGCATCTGTATGGCAGTGCAAAATAAAAGAAAAAAGTTAGGAAGGCGAGGCTGACAAAATAACTAGCACAGATTCCAAACGTGATTTTCAGCTGCATTAAATACTAAAATATTAAAATACTTAAATGTATTTTAAAAGTGACTACAAAATAATGTAACATAAAAGTTCTGGCTATGGTAGCTAGAGATTAACATAAAGGCTAAATTAGTTTGGGAACATTCAAAGCCTGGTTACCATTAGCTCTAGATAACTGGTACTATGTTGGATTTCAAGAACTACTAGCAACTTTCAGAAGTAAGACTTTAAAGAAAACATACCTGGTATCTTGACTCTCGTCTCTGGATCACTTACGGTCCAAACATATACCATCATGTCCATGCCCCCAGAAGCAAAGTGTTCATTGTCTGGAGACCAGGCAATACAAACAATTTTTGCATGGTGTCCATAAAAGACATTATGTTCCTGTTTGAAAGTTTGAGAGATACAGTGTTATTTCATTAGTTTAAGCTACTTCAGGAAATCACTGGCTTTTAATGTGTAGCATCACAGTAAGCTACTGCAAGACTCCAGACAATGCACATCTTGGGTGCAGACGGATGCCCTAAACCAAGTGTTAGCTTCATTTTATGCTATTTTTTTTCAACACTTATCAGGCCAACAAAATCCAAACTTTTTGTAAAAAACATGAAGACTTTTTCTGTGCAAGTGAGATCTGTAAAGCACATATACAAAGCACATATGCAACACATCATTTCTTGCTTAGAGGCTTTTAAAATAAACCCATAGATGTTTCTAAAAGCAAAGCTTCAATTTTTACTTAGAAAATGAAACATGCAGGATGACATTTCACAAAAAATTTTAACTTCAGTGTGGTTTCAGTCAAAGCTTAATGACTTTCAGTACCTGAAAGGGCCTACAAGAAAGCTGGAGAGTGACTTTTTACAAGAGTATGTAGTGATAGGACAAGGTGTAATTCTTATCATCATGTCCATTTTACAAAAACGCACACAAGTTCTCTAAAAGGCACGCATGCGTTTTCTGTTGACTTTTTTTTTCTTTAAAAAAATCCCACACCACTGATTCAGCTGACCCAAACAAGGAACCTGCATGCTTTGTACCCTTCCATACTTAACTACTGTGGCAATCCAGCCCCTCCCTCGTGTTTTCCCAGTAGCCAATCTATGCTGTACAGTTCCTCACTTATTCTTACGATCGGGAGGTTTCACATAGGCTGTTGTGAAATGCAACACTAACACAAAATATCAGGTAAACAGTCACAGGAATACCAAATATACATCAATGATTTAACAATTAAGTCTCACCAGCTACACTGTATTTCACCACAACAGATTTAGATATGAGAGGCCAGTCCAGTTGTTTTTTTAACAAACAAATACGATTCTCCAGACACAATTCTTACCGCATAGCCATCAGTGACATTAAAGACAGTGACAACTTTGTTTGCATCACAGACTGCGAGAAAGGCACCATCGTGAGAATATGCCAGGTCAGTAACAGGACCCTTAGCCTCCAAAGACTTATCATCACTTTTCAAAGAGGTTCCTTGGATTGAGTATAAACGGACATTCCCATCCTGCAAGTTAGTAGTGAAGAAGAGGGGGAAGATACAAAAGTCACTCCACAATAGAAAGAATGCAGCTTACAGAGCTTCTGGAGCTTTTTGCATCAGTTCTATCTGGTAGTGCTTAAATTAAGAAATATTTTCAAGAACCTGTCATTATGCTGGCTACAATCCATCATGGCTAGAATAAAGACCCGATTTCTGGAATCTGCCTACACTGAATTAAAACAATTTGACAGTTTAAAAACAGCAAATACAAGATAAAAAAAAAAAAATAAATAGACATTAGGTCACAGTGGCAGGAGAACCTGGGGAATGAAAGCCCAGGAACACCAATTACACACAGTGGCTGTTGTTACAAACTGCCACCTATTACTTCTCAATACAACACACTTACTGTTATTAATTGCTTCTGTTACTAGTTCCACTGTTGAAAGTAGTACAGTTTTAGGAAGTGCAACCTTACCGTTCCTCCCACTGCTGCTGTACCTCCTCCAGGGTGAATGGCTACAGCTTCTGGTTCATAGTCAAGGTCATCAATAGCAAAACATTTTTTCTTATCTTTCATCAAGACAATCTGTAAATAGAAAACCAGAAACCAAGACCCTTCTTCAAAGTGCCTAATACAAAGCTATGACTAAGCCGCATTTCTTAGTTATAAATACAATTCCACTCTGATTGCTCAGAAGCTTTTATATGCAGATCTTAAGGGAACAATTTCATTATTTAAAAAAAAAAATAAATAAAAAATTGAAAGAAATGCCTGTGTGTGGTGACTAACTAATCTGCTGTACCGGAGTACTTATGCACGGATTGCTACCTAAATTAGGTAGTGCAGGGCATGCTTTACTACCTTCAGCTTCACCTCATTTCACTGAACATGGAAGAAACATGAACAAAACAGTATTTTTAGCAACGCTTACTCCCTTCCTGGGTCACTGTTAAAGGAAGGGAGGCAGGACCAAATTAGTAGCAAGTTAATACTGCAATGTTAAATTTTAAAGGCTATTTCCTATCCAGTTCTATACTATGAACAACTGGAATTATAACTCACATGGAAAACAGGTTTGGACAACACTACTGGAAGTCTCCAGCATAAAACCAGCATCCATACAGAAGGCATAAATTATTAGAAGTTAAGCATGCTTTGACAGAAGATGGCCCTGGTGCAGTCTGGGCTTGTGTGATCTGAATACTACCAGCAAGCAAGCTAGAGCTACCTATGCTGTACAACAGCATTAGTTAATTGTTTAGCTGGGCCGGGGGTGGGGAAAGCAGGAGCAAGACATCCTATCCCCAAAATCTGAACAGAGCAAGCAAAAGCATGATGAAGACTGGTGTAGCCTTCCAGCACAAAGCTGTATTGATAACAAATTCTGATGCATCCACACGAGAGACCATGTGAAATTTAAATCTATACATCAAGAGTATCAAATCGGTAAAGAATGTAAGACAAGCCTATCAAGTATCCTGCTTAACTGTGTTCCCCAGAGCTCTTACTAGTAAGTTCTGCAAATGTGCAAGGTGATTCCACACTAAATAGGTTTCTCAGAAACCATCATGCTACCATACGTGACATTAACAGAGCAATTGTGTTGATAACCCACAAGTTAATACTTACTTGTCCAATGCACAGAACTACAGTATAACCACCAGGACCCACAGCTAAACATTTTGGTTGAACATCCATTTTCACAGCATCCTGGCCACTGGAAGAAGGTGTGCCAAGGTGGAGAAACATGAAGGACAAAGCAGAAAATAAATAATATCCCACATTTACCATTATTTAAGATTGCCTGTTCAAATAATCACCCAGTAATGATCAAGAACACACATAATTTTTACTTTTTTTTAATACTCTGCAAAGTTTGCTTCTGTTTACTGTTTTAAGCACTAGTATCTTGATCAGGTAGTACACCTCTGAAGTGAAAGTCAAGGTTACTACACTAGATTCTAATTTTAAAACTACCTAGATGACCTTAACAGGATTCCTTAAAAGTTTTTTGCTTTAGTTGTGGTTTCCTTGAAGAAACAGCTGTGTCCCACCCCTCCTAATCACATTTATTACCAATATTCCTGGGTATTTATGAATCACAAAACAAACACCCTTCCCACAGCCCCCTAACTAAGGGGAATAACTAAGGCAAATCTGTATCCAACCTGTGGAAGGGATCAGACAAATTAGAAGTCTGGAATGCATTTCTTGTTGTTTCAGAAAAAAGCAAGGTTGGTACAGCAATCATTTCTACAGTTTCCATGGTAACTTAAAATCTGAACAAATTGCAGCATAAAATTCCTTACCATATAAAACAACAAAACTCTTGCTGTAAAATAATTGGGGCTGCAATACTACAATTAAAAGCATCATTTTAACTAACCTGTAGTCCCTCTTGCTAAGGTTGGTATAGCGCACAGTGTCATCCATACTGCAGGTGACCAGCTGATCCATTTCATCCACTGCCATTCTAGAAACCTGGTTTGTATGGCCTTTCCCAGAAAAGCCATCGTTCTCTCCAGTTTCAGAATCCCAATAATGTGCATAATGGAATTAAGGAACATTTGAAGAGTCGTGCAGTCAGATACAGAATGATAAAAAGTTAAATAATTGGCAGAATAGCTAAGGTTAGAAGGGACCTCTTGCGATCGTTTAATCCAACTGGCTGCTCAAATCAGTGTCAGCTACAACAGGCTGCCCATTTGAGTATCTCTAGGGATGGACACTCTACAAGCTCCCTGGAAAACTTGTACCAGGCTTCAACCAACATCACAACCTCAAATATTTGTTACATGAATCTCCGATGCTCTGTAATTAGCTGAATGACCTACCACAAACAGTAGCAAATATCAGAACAATTAACATTAGGGTCTGAGAATAGGAAATACTTCCTGAAGAATTATGGTTAGAAGTCCTGCAACACTGGCTTTCCCTGATGTTTGATGTTAACATCGGTTTGAGCTATTAACGTGATGCTACAGCTCTGCAAAGAAACAAGTCCTATATTTAAAGTGGTCTATGCCAATGTGATACCATTTTAAGGCATTATGGCAGGCAGGCAGGATGAAGGACTGCAGTTTTATTTATAAGCTTCAGAATGCTGAAGAAAAGCCAACAGTCTTCTAGCTGAACACATCCCAACCTCACCCTTAAACATGCCCTTTGGGAACGAGGCTGCATTCCCAGTGTTTTGCACCAGAAACCAACAGGACTGAAACAGAGCCTCAAAAGAAGTACAAGTTCTTTTCAGCAGTGAGAAAGCCTGATGACATTTGGGATACTAAATAAAGAACACAACCAATGTGTCAGAGCTACAGAAAATGCACCTTAATAGAAGGGGGAAACACAACTGTGAAGAGAAGTGCATGTTGATCTATCTCTGACCCATTAACATGAATATATTTCTTGTCCTGAACATCTTAAAAACAAGATACATGACTTTTAGCACATGCTAAGATCTACCTATCTATCACATGCAACAGCAAGAGACAGCAAGATATATTTTGCCTGTACTGACAGCCTCTTGTAACTTTGCAGGTATTCTAATTTATATATTTACTTGCTCCTCCATACTAACAATCCAGCACAAAGAAGCAACAACTGGAAATTAAGAATTGGCTTATATTTAGCAGGCAAGTTTAAAGGCAACCAGTAAAACATGTAAGTTAGGGGAAAGCAAGATAAACTTCTTCAGACATAAAATACTCATTTGTGTCCAATAAACATAAGTTTTTGCCTTTGGCAAAGTTTTTTTTTTTTTGTCTCCTAATGATCTCTCTGACTGTGAGGCTAGAACAAATATCACTACCATTCAAAGGATATTAATATGACCATCATTACTTCCAGAGTAAATATAGGACTTTCCACCGTTTTTATGCACTGTAAGACACTGAATTGATTTACTATGACCCTGTGAATGGGACACAAATAATCATTATTGATGGGCAATTTTTCATTTTAACACATACATAAATCAAACCTATTTAAAAAGAATTATACGCTATTCAGAAAATAACAGATCATTTTATTCGCAATCATGAGAAGTCACCCAGAATACAAATCACTAACAGTGCAGGCATTTAACTGTTGCAGGATTGCTACTTCCATGTACTACTCCTTGAAAAGGAGAAATAGGCACCATGAATATTCTTATTAGCCTGCTGGGCCAAAATACTTTCACGGTCTTTTCATCGACAAAGTTCGTTTTTCAGGCACTTTATGATTCAGGGAAGAGCACTAAATACGGTCATGTACCCACGCCAATTGCCAGAATTATAGCAGCAATGGCAAAAATCTGGGACGTCTGTTTCTAGTTCATGTGAAAATGTAAGTTCCCAT
The DNA here is from genome assembly GCA_028020825.1 of Podargus strigoides. Lineage (NCBI taxonomy): Eukaryota > Metazoa > Chordata > Aves > Caprimulgiformes > Podargidae > Podargus > Podargus strigoides. Next base: position 14,329,996 of record CM051621.1, read on the forward strand.
GAGAGTGCTGTGTCAACGAGCTCTTTAATTCCTAAGATTAAAGCTGAATTGCACAGTAACCCTAGTCACCTTGTTCACAATACGCTAGCTCTGGCAGAATGAGACATCACTGGCAGTTTTCTATCTATGCTGTATTTCTTTTCTCATCTCAAGAATGTTTTAAAGCTGCTATGAAAGATTAAATTGATAACCTGAATTAGTATCAAAATCAGTCTCTATATTTGCACAAAGCACAGTTGTCACACATGTAACATTTTAACTTCTTGATTCAACTGACTTGCAAGAGCCAGTCACAGCTTGTCTGACAATGCTAATTTAACAAAACTATTTTTCAAGTTATTGTCCCATTTAGACAGCTTCAACCACTGAGTCATTTATTGCAGAAACTGGTGCAACAACAGGAGTTTAACTTACCTTTATGACACGTAAAGGCTTATTTGGATTGTTCTTGTCCAAGTAATTGATATAGCCAGACAGGGAGAGAGTCAGTAAGTGGTCTTTCTGCCACAAACAACCCAGCTGCTGATCCAACACGTTTGATCCCATGTTAAAAGTAGTGACAACAGAATTAGCACCAACATCCCAGATTTTAGCAGTTTTATCTCCAGAAGCAGAAAGCAACTGACTACTGTCAGGGCTCCAACTAATCTGTAGAAACAAATGTCACCACAAGATATTACATGCATTTATTATTGCAAGACTTCACAGTCCATGAACTTGGTAATGAAATACTATGGACCATTTGTACAAATGAAGTGATACTTACAGCATAAATACCTCCATCATGAGCTTTGCCTCCACCAAGAGCACACACTTTCTCTCCAGTCTTCCCATCATAGACAAAAATCTTAGGAGAGCACACAGATACATAATTTAAAGGAAAAATCATTAACAGAAAAAAGCCTTGAGAACTGGAACACTTACTTGCACTGCACAGATCATTCTTTTGTTACATGGCATGCTTGCAGGTTTATCAAACACTAGATTTTTGAAAAGGCACAAGTATTCCCGCATTTAATAGTGATGACAACTGAGATGACAATTGTAAATAATCACAGTAAGCCACTCTGTACATTGGATCCTGACATTTCAAATTCTGGGAGATGTTACTTTTTTGAATCCTGCTGTGATGGCAGCTGCTTAGCACTACAGTCATGGTAATCTGCCTTCTTAGGAGGAGCTACCTATGGTAATAGTGTCATTGTCAAACCTGCCCTCATCAGTAGGGAGTGCACATGGAACTGGGTTGCTATCTATGAGTTCAGTATTTCAGTCAGACTTGTCAGGATCATAACAAGGGCATACATATTCCAGAAGTCTAAAATGTTCCTACCAAAATAACCTGTAAGAGAAGTAACATACCAGGAGATGGAACAGGGAAAAAAGCTGAGTGACAATAGTCTGGTTGACATCAGTTCTTACAGCTTTATAGGGGGATACTTAAAAGTTTAAGCCAGTCATTTCTTGGTATGAAAAAAGAGGCAACATGGAGTTTACAATACTAATCCCAAAACTATTCCCAAAATGCACAAGAAAAATCTTCTCACGCTAAAATCACTACCGAGAGAGTTTTTTACCTGGCCATCTGCACTAGCTGTAGCAAATCTGTTCCCATCACGAGAAAACCTCACACAGTTCACAAACCGTGTATGGTCCTGTAGGAAAAAAGTAAGAATCAGCACACAATGTAAGAATAGATCTTTTGACATAGAAGACAATCCAGTAACAATGAAGTTCTCTTACATGCAAGCGTCAGATTAGCTATGTAGGAGATGCCTGCTGTAGAGAATTGCTATGGAGCAAGTCCAGCCTCTATCTGAAGAGGATGAAGAACAGTCCAGGGAAGAAACTGACATCAATACTGATGTATTTCAAACAACTCAGCATGATACCAGGTGAACGAGTACCCAGTTTCAAGTGCAGGTAGTAAAAAAAAAAAACCCTCAGCTGCAGCCTAGATGCAAACATGGGATTCTTGCCCTCTGATCACCAAATTTTTCTGCAGCATCCTCCAGATTCTGACTCTTTACTTCATTACACAACCAAGTTTGTGTAATGTATACATAGAACAGTACTTTATCCTTCTTACAGTAAAACACATGGGCATGAAGAATAAATTATTATTTTATTGGAATTCCATTTCTGGGACACTGCATCAGATAGCTCTGTGAAGTAACCAGGCAAGACTGATGTATGCTCCCCAAATAGACTATTTACAAATAGGAGACTATTCAAACCATGCTAACTAGAAAACACACGTTAAATAGGGAAGCATCACAATGAGGCCAAAGCTCCCATACAAATAGATTTGGAAGACTATTTTTAGTATTATGAAAGGCAGGTTCTAACCTACTTTAACTATAGATTTTTTTTTTTCCTGATGATACCTCAAACCCTAATATAAACCATGTAACAACCTGTACCAGAATCCCACACATGAACTCAAATATCACTTTAAAAAGGAAGACTGAATCTCATACCAGTGTACACAGCATGGGTAAGCAATTCAGACTTCAGAGTTCCAAAAGAACCAGCTTAGCAAAATGCAAGTATCAATTTAAGTTCAGAAATATATTAAGCAACTACATCATTTCACTGGATTGCAGAGCTCAAAACAATTCCTTTTCTAGAACTGAAATGGAATCCTTACTAAAGTCAGTATACGAAACCTACTCAAGGCACATACTTAAGAAAATAAGGCCTACTACTGTGCTTTTAAAAATAGGAACTAAATATTTTGAATTTACTACTGCAATAACATCCAATATCTCCTGTGATATTTTTTTCGAGGCAAGAGACATGTCTTCTGCCATCAGAAACAGCTGCAGAAGCTTTTGGCTTTTTATTTTCTTTGGCCTCAAGTAACAACGAATGTCTTAAATGTGTTAATTTACATAAGAGATTTTAACTAGTAGAATAAGAAACAAAAAGTGAAAAGGAACGTAGAAACAGAAAACTGACCACAGAAGTTACACAGCCATTCCTCATTGTAGAAATTAGTTATGTTTTCAAACATCTACATTCACCCTTTCTAACCTGCCCTGGGATTTCAGATCTGAGCACTCTTAAGCAGACTGGAAAATCCCATTCATACCACATTTCCTGAATCAAGTACCTTGGAGAGTATTAAATTCTATACAGGTCTGCACTGGGAAGCAGAGCTCAGAAAGCACTAATAGGGTCAACGAAACATCCTACTTCTTAAGTTATGGAAGAGGAAGAAGAGCAAACAGAATTTTCTTCTTAACCAATCATTCCAATTTTCTTGCCCTGAGACAAGCCTTCAGTTACACATGGGTTTAATAAGAGAGCCACCGGAGTGCCTCAAAAGGGGGAGCTAAGAACGTTTGTTCTAACAGCTAGTCATGACAAGAACTGCAAGCTTGTTGGAAAGGTTTTAGTAAACTTGCTGCACAGTTTAACAGAGCCACATGTGAACTTAAACTCACGCTTATTGTAAACTTGAACTTGAACGGCGGTCCCTCAAAGAAAGCAGCACAGTTGTCATCACTGCCAGTTGCCAGACGATACGGTCTTGTTTGTTTAATGTCCACGCTATTGATTACTTTGTTGTGCCCAGTAATCTCGCCAACAGAAGAACCACTATCCCACAGGAACACCGCTCCGAACCTAGTTAGAAAAGCACACAATAACTAGAATTCATAAAAGTTACATGTAGATTAACTCCTCGAGCATCTGCAAACAGCAGATTTGAGTGCACTCAGAGAAAAGAAATTAGGTCATCTCGTTAATCTCATGCAAGTGCATCATAGTTCCCTGAAGGCTATTTTGAGATCTTGCTGGAGACAGAATCTAATCTTCAATAGAAGACACTTGCTGAAGGGGACAGACAAGCAAGTTTTATGTATAAAGCTTCTAAAATTCAGAGATAGAAAATATATTCTTCAGTAAATCTGTCAGTTTATAAAAGCAGTAAATTATTCCATCTGCCTTGTTTGTACACAGAATGCAGAAAGCCAGGATAACACTTGGGTCATCCATCTGATTATTTACCCTAGATCAGGTACCATCACTTTTACAACTATTATTACTTAAAGGTTTAAGGAAGAAGAGTTATAACAGCATTTTTGTCAGTTATTGCTTTAAATCACCTTAAGAAAATCAGTATAATCAATGCAGTTGCACTAAACTGCCAGAACATCACTATTAAAAAGGGGTTCTATAGAATCACTTCAGCAAAATTCTACATTGAAAGTGCATCCACCTAACAGAAAACTGGCAGAGTTTTTGAAGAAGGAAAGCAAGTTTACATAGTACCTATCCAGGGGTGGGTGGGGGTGGAGGAAGCAATGGAGGACAAAATGTCTCTCAAATATCAGGACACAGTACATGATGTTGATTAAAAAATTGTGCAGGGGGTAAGGGAACAGGACCACACTATGTTTTTCAGACCTTTAGGCATAGGACTACCTGGTTTAGACCCTGCCTTAAAGATCTGTCAGTCTTCAAACAAAGAAAGGACACAAACCTGACTGTAATGGGCACCTTGTTTAGTCAAATAAGGACAACAGGTTGTGATTTTAATTACCATAATAAGGCCTAAAAATACAGGCATACTGCTGAGGAAGAATATTCAGATACACATTTTTCTTCTTTTTTTTTTTTTACTCTTATTCAATCATGTCCTCTCAATTTGGGAGGGGTGAAAGAACAGGGAGAACTGTCCTGTGGTTCTTCCTTCCTATTCTATCAGAATTAGACAAAAAAAGTCCACCAAAAGGCATACTGAACAGCTATCATTGAATGCAATACACATCTAAAAATCATACAAGACCAACACAATTTTTAAACTTCACCATTCTCATAGAACTGTCTTTTCCAAGTAGTTTTACAGCTGTCAAATACTGCATAAAGGATTCTGCTGCAGAACAACACAACTTGAAGTCTAAACAGAGAACAAGCCATGATTTTCTTCCCTGGAAGAATTAAAAGCTTTCTGCAAAGAACCTGCTTTGTTAGAATACAGAGGTTTACAGTATATGCGTGTATATATGTACACACACGCACACACAAAAGAATTACTCACTTTTCCCTTCCTTCTCCAACCACAGCAATCCTCTTGCTGTCTTCAGTCCAGGCAAGGTCCTTTATTTTCCCTGCAAACGGCTGATACTCATACTTCAGTAGGTGTTCCTTCTGTGTGGTATCCCAGATTCTCAGCTTTCCAGAGACATCTGCCATAATAAAATAGAATATAACTATTGTTGTTCCAGCATGACTCTGTCACATGACTCAGCAATCTGTCAGGATGCAGATTTTCAGCTACACTGGACACTTGTACTAGGTTCCAATTATCTTATCATGTAACAATTACTATAAATCACTTTATTTAGGAACGCCTAAGTCTACATCTGTTCCACTGAATTATGTTTTTAACCAGGTATTACAGTTCAAGACACGCAGCAATAAATAGAACACACAGAGACAACTTTTGCAAACAGACCCGTGAAGAGGGCAAGAACATTAGTTATGAGCTGGTGATAAGTACCTGTGTTACAGACACACAACCCCCCCCTCAAACCAGTCCCCCCTCCCCAGCAGCTACAAGACAGCTTACCCATGATTAACTAGGAAGTAAGCCACCCCACATCTACAGTAAGAGAGCAATCCAGTGGACAGTGTCTGATGCGCTAAAATTCATACCTCAGCTTTTTTGTAGCTTCAAAGCAAATCCATTTTGCATGCAAATACCAGATATATGTAACCATACGAAGAGATTTCTGGCCATAGAACTTGATTTATGCACACTCATTGGCATATGTTTTCTATACAGAAGCACATACACACTTATGTTGGATAACTACAAAGGAATCCAACAGACTTAAAAAAATGGTGAAGTCACTAGCAGCAAACATAGTACAGGTCATAACTTAATATAATGTACTTAATATAATGAAAGCTTCCTTGGTCACTGTTTCCTCTCAGTATTAAACAGCCCTGGACCTTGCTTCTATCAAGAGCAATTACTGTGGTGCAGCAGTGTAACCATTGGAATTGTTCTATACACAGAGAATGAAACCCACACAGCAAATTCCATGTGTATTGAACCCTTCACAAAAGCCAGTTTTAGAATAAATCACGTGCTAAAATATGCACCTTTCACATCAGCAGAACATTTTTCACTTCTGTTCACTGTTTATTGGTGCATTTTTACAGTTCAATTTAAACATACAGCAAACCTGTACCTTTGGGACCTGATCACGGAGTCATCTTCTCTACTTCTGCTAAAAGGACACATGCAGAATCCTCCATTTTACATAGAGAATTTGTTATTGAAGCAGAATTTTCATGGGAACTTCAAAATCTAATTGTTCGCTCCATCTATTAACAGACACGTATAGATTTAACTTTGTGGTCTCTCCCATTACTACATCTGTTACGACTGCAGTAAGAGAAACTACCATAAAAGCCACAAAGTGTATTGCCAAAGGTCTGTCTCACTGCGCACATGAAGTATTAATGCAGGTTGCATGGCTAATGCAGATTTATAGATAGAGAAATGAATCTTACATGTTATACTTAGAAACAGCTTAAACAGCCTGACACTATCTTCAGACCCCATGCTCAGCAGTATCACAAAACTATTTATAAGTGACATACAGAAGGCACTTTTTAAGGAAAATATTGCAGCTTTAACTCATTTAATGGTGTATGACAGACCACTTCTGCAAAAAGTCAACTGAATACTCCTCTAGGAGCAAGCAGCTTCCTTAAGCTGATAATTAATAAAAAACTTCACAGATAGGCTATGTACATATTACTGTTATTTTTAGAGGACTGAATATCTACAAGAACAGACCAAATGGTTATTCTGAGGGTTAAGTACAACACAAACCTAGAACATCAAGTCTGTAGAATAAAGAACGCAAACTAGATTTTAAGAAGGTATTCAATTTGACATATGGTCCACACACAAGACTGAGCCAAGAAAATCCTGGCTCTGGTTCCTTTCAGACAGAGAACGTGGGGGAGAAGAAAAACAAGAAAGAAAAAGCAAAAGCTGTGCTATCAGTGTTCTTAAAGCTTCCCCAGTACTCAAAAAATACACATTCTAATACAGCTTTCTGATACGCAGGAAGCCAGGAAGGACAGAACAGTTTACATTTTAAAAAAATATTGTTCCCCTTAAATTGCTGAGAAACTCCCATTCTACCAAGACCTGTGCATGAGTCTGGGCTCCCTTTCCAAGGAGCTCATATTCAGAATATTTTCAGATATATTACTTTTGAAATTAGTACTGTATTTGGGCACATTACTTGCTTCTGAAGTGTTTCTAACGGACAATGGCAAGCAGATTTAAAAAAAAAAAAAACAACCCCACAGATTAACTGCAAATATTTTTAAGAAATGGAAGTTATAGTACTGTATTTATCAATATTCCTTAGCTGTATACCAGTCCTCCTGAAAAAGAGATCAATTATTCAAGTAAGCTTCTCTTAAAATAGGCTTGTTTAAATCTAAGTCATCAAGAACTGCAGCCATTTCCACTAACAATCCAGGAAATTCATGTTACTCACTCTCAGACTATTGATTCACATGCATTACATGGAAACTGAGAATCATTCTCTTCCCCTGCTAGCTTACCAAAGTTTTTTTTAGTTCAGGTTACAAATCTAAGAAAAATCATGCCAAGTTCAGTCAGGAAGTAAGGGGGAGGGAAAAGAGTATACTCTCTTCTAGAATTCCTTCCCTGCTCCCTAAGTATCAAAGTTTAACAAACAGAAACAATAGTCCTGTATTTCAGAAATAACTCTTCATTCTGCTGCACATACATGTCATCCACAACAGTAAGACTTGTTCTCTAATGCTTCACACCAAGTATTTAAAGGTCATTTCCAGGTTATTTTTTATTTGAATAATAAATTTTAAAAAGACCAAGCATGTCACTAAACTCACTGTTTTAGAAAGAGGTTAGAGAAACAACTACAGAAATCATTCCTCCCTCAGGCATGTATACACATTGAAGCATGTCACATTGACTATGTATATTCTGTACATAAATGTACATAAATGTGTGCATAAATGTGTTACTACTCTGTTTTGCCAGTAAGATTTGCGTCAAGCACTTCAACAGCTCTGTCCACATATCTCACACAGCATGTGCACTGATACTTTACCTCCAGATGCTATGTAGAATCCACTGGGAGCGTACTTGGCAACTACAACCTGATGGGCATGCTCAGTGTAGATGTCAGCAATTGCAGGATTCTAGTTTAAAGGAAAAAAAAAAAAGTTACTAAGTTGTGTTTCCTGGTTTTCAAAGGAATAAAATCAGATATTCAAAGATAAAATTCAGAATTTCTCCTTGCACTCCTCTCACGCCCCTCCTTCCAGCTTAAATTGTGTTACTGTCTAAAACTGAGAAGTGCAAAACATTGCAGAACACTGCTGTCCAGTAAGACTAAACCACCACACTAATTTCCAAAAACTGAAAGTATTTCCTCTAACAGCCAGACCTACTGTGACCCTTTCCTCTCCGATACCTGCTGAAAGGTAGAAAAACACTTTCCAAAGTAACAGGCCAAGCATCAGGCTTTTTTTAATGGGTCTGGCCCAGGTAAGTCTGCAGCATACTAAAGATGAGCTGTGCTTTGCAGCACCCATTCAAAAGTTCTACTGTAGTAGAGTATGAAAATTAAGCATACAGTTAACCATATTGCATGGCCATTTATCATCACCATGTATTCAAGATCACTCAGTAACTAATGAAGTGTGCAAGGCTTGCTCTTTCTTGCTGACTACAATCTGGTTAAAAAGCTCATAGACTAGCACAGGAAAAGACATTTTCCCTAGTATCAATACTGGAATTCTGAAAGAAGTTCACTGACACTCCATCTCAGTTGTACCCCTTCAGTCTTAAACATGTTTCCAGATGCTTCAGGCTGGACAATTAAACTAACTTGATATCTCAGCAGATCAGTAGTGTTACACTATGGAAGTGCCACACAAAACAAAAAAGTATGACAAAGCAAAAATCTGCTCTCAAATTAACTGTACAAAAAAGCCATTCTGCACATCTTCCAAATACAGTGCATATGTGCTACAACAGTAATGTACTACTCCTTAGGAAATTTTTTCTACCAGTTAACAGGTATCTTCCAGCCCCGGAAACTTGACTCATATGGTCAAAACACAAGTCCATTTTAACTGCTATAATTAATACAGATTTATTCATCCAAACCAGAAAACCACTTGATATTATGGTATGACTCAGACACCCAATCAGGAAAAACTAAACCACCTGCCCTGGGTTAGAGAGCAGACAGTCTCCTGCTTGCAGGAGTGTTTGCTGTCGCAGTACTGTTACATCTCAGGAAACAGAATACAGCTTACTCATGCAAGAAGCAGCTCTTTTTCAGTCCTACTTTTATACATTGCTTGAGTGCATTATGGCCCTACTTAGGTCACAATCATCTGCATTCACTGCATACACATCACTCTCCATTTTGTGTGCAACTGGATTTTACCCAAGCAAGACAAGATAATGTTCTCCCCAGTGCTTACAGCTTCGTCACCTACAAGTTCAGGGAGCTCAACCCCCACAATACATTAGTAATGGCATACATTAGTAGCTGCTATTTTACAACAAGAATCTCCAAGAGTGCGGGGAGCTAAGAGGGCAAGAGACTGGACTTAACAGACTGACTTAAGGGTTTAAACAAAAGATAGAACCCCAAAGTTAAGACATAGTAAATAGATTCAGGAAACCAGATAATAAGTTAGAGCTACCAATTTAAATGCTATTTGATAACATTATTTCTGCTTGTAAAGTCAGTTTTTTGACCTGTATGTCTTCCACATCAGAACATAAAAACACCCCACTTCTAAAGAGATTTTAGGATAAGACTATTGTTAGCTGGGACAAATCTAATACCAGATTCAACAGGAAGAGTGAGCTTTTGTAGCTTATTCCCAACACTGAAACCAGAGCTACATATGAAAGTGAGCAGCTGAAGTTCCAAGTTTCAAAGTAGGTTTAGACCCATGAAGACGATAAAATATTAATGAGGTATGAAACCTTACAAATATCACTAGTCCTTCTGTCTCACAGTGCTTTTCCAGAACTGTTCCAGGACTTTTTCCTTGTCAAACTAAGTCTCTAGCTCACACTCAAAGATCAAACATTAACCTTGAAGGCTATACTCATCATCACTGATTAGCTAATTCTAGATAAACTTCTGACTTAAGAGACAAGTGACCACTGCATTCTGATGACCTGTTTTTGTAATTAGAGCACAACCATCCCACTGGAGAACTGTTCATGGAGGGTTTAAACACTGATCTCCCGGTGCTTCATTCGGTTGTTGCAATCTACTATACAGGCTTCTATATTACTCAGAGGAAGCACTGCCCCCAACTAAGAGCAGACACACTTTAATGTCAGGATACCAACTGCAACATACTCCAACACAAAAGCCATAGTACAGGCTTTGGTCAGTTTCTGTGTTGCTGCTGCAATACATTCTGTAGCTGTCTGCAGAGTGTCACCTGTCAATTATTAACAGCAGCAGACTCCCCTTGCCAGTTAGGTAAGTTTGCCTGTCAGCATCAATTACACCATAAAACTGAAGGATTTATGACTTCCATTCTCAACTTCCCTTCAGAGCTTACACAATTTAAATTTGAATTCTTCCAATCCCACCTCGCCTGTACTCAAGACTGTGCCATGCACTCTACATTCTGGCTCATCCTGGGACTAACATCTGTACTGGGCAAACCTTCAGTGTCTTGATTCAGGGAAAAATAAAACAGTCTGCTTTTATCAACAATAAATAGTTATTCCAATTGAACTCTCAAAATAGGGCTAGACGAGCACTAATGACAGTGCAAGGGAGGAGGTCACAGTCTGTAACTTGGGCAAAAACTGTAATGTAAGCAGAGTGGCTTTTCTCTCTTCTCTCATCACACTGTGTGCCATTACAGTGTTTAATTGGGGCTTCTGGTTTCAGAAAACAGAACTTTTCTTGGTATCAAGAGTGAAATGCTATTACCACAACATTATACCGAGACGCTGAAACCAGAGTGCAAGCTCGTTTTTGTTTGTTGGTTTGTTTTTTTTTTTTTTAAACTGGATGAATTTAAACTGATATCAAACAAGAAATTTGCAAAAAAATATTAGTAGCATTTCTGCATTATGGCATGACAAAAAAGAAATGTCTGAATATAGTGGTGGTGATGAGATAAGTCAGGAAAACAGCTAGAAAATTCAGTTTACAAAGGTGGTTTATAGATGCAGCCATCAACAAATCCATTGTTGTGGAGACCCAGGCATTCCAGAGAGGTATGGCCTGCTGCTCCCCTGCAGCCCTCCCCACTGCGGGCCAAATCTACAGCAGAAGAGGAAAGTAAACCTAGGGGTGGATTTCCAAAAGAACATGCATTTAATTCGAAGAAAAGTATTTTCTTAAAACCAGTAACAAGACAATAGCCTAGACGTAATACTTCCTCCATACTTCCCCAAAGGGATGACATCTCTGAAAATATATCATTTAAATAACTTGCTTAACATTCCTCTAGTTACCACCAGAGAAGAAAAAAGACTCCAAACCTCTGGGACATTTGAATGAGAGAAGTTCCCTGTGACCAGGGCTGAGAACTCAACACGCAGCCAGCCTGCCACCGAGGCACACAACTGACAACTTTTTATTCTTGGAGTGCAGGGGGGGAAAAGAAAATGCTACTGACTAATTAATTTAAGGATAGGTGTCTGCAAGTATTTACATGCTCCTCTAAACAAGCGAAAGGCCCAATACATCAAACAGGGAAGAGCTCATTTATTAGGCAAAACACAACACTCAACTTCATAATAGCGATACTTGGGAAGACAAACAGGGCCAACCAGAACAGATCAGTCTGTAAACACCATGCAAAGAGAGGGAGACAACGGCACGGGGAGATTCTGCACAGGTTTTCAGAGCGGATGCCCGTGGTTCGATGCCCGAGTCGCGCACCCTGCCTGTTCCCCGCCCTGTGACCGGCACTGCTCGGAGCACCGGAGCCACGGGGGGGGCGGGACACGAAATGAAACTTAGACAGCTCTACAGCAGGAAACGAAATAAACCGGGATACATTACATCAATGTTTCTGATGACGACACATTTTCCATTGGTATAAAGAAAATTGTTGCCCTTAGGATCACCTCCGATAATTTTGGAAACGCCTCGTTCGACCTGCGGGAGGCTGGCAAACACTTTTTCTACGGGAAGAGGAGAGAGAACGGGGGAAGCAAAATCAATCAATCAATCAATCAATCCGCCGAACTCCCCGCCGCCGCGGGCCGAACGCCGTGCCGGCAGGCGCGGTCACTTGTTGCTGTCAGCGGGCTGTGAGGAACCGCCGGCTCCTCGCCCGCCGCCGGGCGAACCCCCAGCCCCAGCCCGCCGGTCCCCCCGCCGCTCGGCCCGGCCCGGCCCGGCCCGGCCCGGCCCCCTCCCCCCCGCAGGCTTACTGATCTCGTACGGCATCTTCGCCCACTTGTTACGGCGGCGGGCGGTGGCGCTGGCAGGAAGGGCCAGGGAGGAGGGAGGGCGGCGAGCGCAGCCCCGCGCAGCGCAGGCGGACCGGACCGGCCTCTACGCTCTCCTCCCGCCGCCGCCTCAGCCCCGCGGCGCCCAGCGGCACGAACCAGGAAGCGCCCGCGCGGCCCGCCGCTCTCCCCTGCCTTTGACCATATATAGTCAACTCTGCTCGCGCCGCGCAGCGCCGCTCCCCGCCAGCCCGCGCCCCGCTCCCTCCCCCGGAAATGCCGTCGGCTCGGACAGGCCCGGCCGGGGCTGCGCGGAGGCGGCGCAGGAGCCGGCCCCGCCCCGGCAGGGAGCTGCGCGCAGGCCGCAGCGGGTGGGGAAGCCGCGGCGAGCGCCACACGGCGGCTGTGCCCGGCCGCCGGACTCGCTGTGCATGCGCGGGTCCCCTCCACCGCTATGGGTCTCCTCGGAGCATGCGCGGGGGCGACGCGTGCGCGGCAGCGGCGGCGAGGCCTTGGTGGTTGCGGTGCAGGGTCACCGCCGTAGTTGTGGGCACAGCCATGGTGGAGCTGTGAGGGGGGGCACGTCCGCGCTGACCCCCAGGAAGGGGGTGTGGGGGAAGAGAGGGGCGCCTAGGGAGGCTGAGGGAGCGGAGCTGGAGGGTGTGTGGGTAACAGGCCCAGGGGGGTCCCCCCGCCTGCGCTTTCGCCCCTTTCCTGCCTGCTGCTGCGGTGAGTGGCTGCGGGCACCTCCCGCCTTCGTCAGCTTGGGGCAGCTGCCTCTGACTCCCCCGGCGTCGCTCAGTGTCCCTGCTGAGGGGAATTTGTCCCGGTGAAGGTGGTGTGGGGATACCGGGTGTGTGCCCTGAAGTTACTGAGGGTCCAGACCTTTAGTTTTGCTTGGGAACCATCATGCTTGTTAGGAATTGAGTCCGCTGTGTCAGCCTCCTGCAGCAGAGGCTATGGAGGTCTTCTGGTCCTTTCACGGAGGGCTTGGGGAGACATTTCCTGTCTTCAGTCAGTATTTCCTTGAAGACTTGTCTACACTTCATCCCTTACACAATTATTGTGTGGGGCATATTCCCATAGTTTTATGCCATTCAACTCCGGATATTGCTGAGGTGCTTTACAAGCTGCAAGTTTATCCCAGAGCTGTCCCCTGAGGCCAAGTTGGATGTCTGCATAAATTAATGTGGACTGCAAGCTGTAAGGAGAACCACATACTATCCTTCACATCTCATGTGTAACTGGATAAATTGCATTTTTCTCTCCTTCCAATGCTAATAATATAAAGCATGAGTATACCAGTTCTGCATGATACTGCAAGGCCAAGCATTTTGATCTAATTGGCAGAAGCTCCTGAAATGCGTGCTGGTTTGTGCCGTCTCTTTCACTTGCCTCATTCATGAAGTGAGTTAGTTTTTTCATATCAAACAGGGAAAAAAGCATCATGATAGATGGGTATGAGAGGACTGCTTTGCACAGCATGTTAGTATAGTATATAGTAATAGCAGTGCTCTTGGTGTGTTCCTGGCCAATTGACCTGTAAAAACAGGGAAGGATTTTCAAATGTGGAAAGAATTAGCATTGCAGTACAGACCTATAGAGACTTTCATGCACTTCAGGATGAAAGGATGCCAGAATTTACCCAAGAACATGTCTTGAGTTGGCTGCTGTAGCCACCGCCTAAGGAACATGGAGGGCAGCTCACAACTGTACTGGGATTACTGTAAGAGGTTTCTGTGCTTTTCACTTCTGCACTAAAGAAATCTGGGCTTTTCCCTTGTCCGGTGTGTGGCTTCATAGAGCTACATTTTCTTTGAGTGATTGCCATGTGCCCAGTAAAAAGCAAATTGTCCATATGAAAACATTTTTTCTTCACCTATTTGGATTTTTTCAGCAATGAATGGATCTGTATGTACTTACTATGTCAATATTGCATGCTGAAGACAAAATAAAGATTCTACATTTGCCATAAGATGATTTTGTGCACCAAAGCTGTATTATCTCATGTACATGAATAAAATCTTATGTGTCCAGAATCATATTTACATTTTTTTCAACTACATTAGTTCATAGAGGATATTTTCTCTCCCTGCAAGGGTTCCCTTTGTAGTTTCTTAAAGCACTGACCTCTGCTCACATCCTAAGATTTTTAGTATAAATATGATAATGGCTTGAAACAATATAGCTAATATATTATAGATATTCATTAACTTCTCATAAATATCCAAATAATGGCCTGGGCTTGGAAGTAGGAAGTATGCCTGTGGAGAATCCTATGAAAAATATGAAGTCAGAGTTTCAGAAGTGACTTTTTTTTTTATTATTTTGTTAGGTGCTTCAAGTATTTAAGAGGCTAGAAATCCAAATCTGAAGTAGGCTGGTAAGACTCAGTGCGGTGCTCCTGGAGCTTCTGTTTTTCAGCTCATAGTGGGGGATGGAACTGATGTTACTTTTCCCTCTGCCAAGACTTGACTTAGTTTTTATTAACTTGGCTAGCAAGTCTCAGCAATTTTTTAATGTTTCCACAACTGTCCTCGCGCTTTGCAGAGTCTTGAGGTGTTTTTGAATGGAGGTTTCCAGCCAGCTCAAGCTGCAAGTGCTCAGCCTCTTGGGGAGTCACAGCCGACTCATATTTGGTGGCAGATTTATTTGGAATAGTTGAAGGAGTTACTGCTCCCAGCTGTCGTGCGGCTCTCCTCTTGAATGACTACGTGGGGATCTGCCGATGTCAGTTTACATCAGCATACCTGTGGAGAGGGTAGTCTTTGGCAGAGGGTGGGCAGCAAGTGCTAACTACTTCATTCTGCCATACTAAATCTGCCAGAGAAGTCTGCCGCCCCTGGGTTTACGCTTGGCACAGATAAAGACATTTCTGAGTATTTTGGAAAGCCAAGTTTCCCTACGTCATTTTCAAGAGTGTGAATGTGCCACCTGCTGAGTATGTGCTTCATCTTCATAGCATTAATTACATAGTGACACACGGGCATCACATTAAGCTGCTTTAGAGAATGCTCAAATGTTATTGTTTCCTTAGTTGATCACAGATCCATAGAGTGGTTTGTAAAATAAGTAATGGTCAATTTCTATTCCAGAAGGCTCATAACCTGCAACCTCAGTGCTCCAGGCACGTAGGTGTTTACCATTAGGCACGTGATATCAAAGATGTTGTTCACGTATTTAGAGTTGAATACTAATGTTATGCTTAAGGCTCCTGGCCAGCATTAAGGTAACAATAGGCATAAATGACAACATTGTGTGAGGAAAGAGTGGGGACTTAAGGCTGCACTTCAGACCATTAGCTAAGAAAGTAATGAAAAATCAAAGGTTATGCTGCTGCATTGCTCAGCACATGGAATTTCTAAAATTCATAGCAACTTTTCACGGTTTTTTAGCTTTATTTACTTTTCTCCTTTGCTCACCGACAAATATGACTTGAATACTGATGAAAACACGCCCCTTAAATTTGCAACTCAGCAGTATAGCCTGAGGCACATGTTAACAACTCCTTAGAAAATATTTCAGTCTTTTGGTATTTCCACATCGCTTTAGCATAGCATTGCATTTAAATACATGTTTTGTCTAATGCTGAGTAGCCATCAGGTTTCTAAAAGGAATGTTAAATAACATACTTCTTTGTGCTGTGAGTTTTTTTTTTCAGGCTGCAGCTGGTTTATTTCCATGGTTTGAGATCTAAATGGTGAAAACTCCTCCCAGATAGTCAAACAGAAATGGAACAAGAAGTGTGAAACGAGAATTAATGTTACACAACATATCTGCTGCTATTATGACAAGTCTTTAGAATGACAGATGTCAATATGTAGGTGCTTTTGATATTATATATTATTAATAAAATATTTATTACAAATATCAACAAGATAAAGACTCTGTTTTGTGCCCTAAGAGCTACTGAATTTTGATTTCTGCCAGATGCATGTGGGGTCAGTGTCAGAATGCTGATCATAGAATCCATGAAAAAAGATAGACTGTGATGAATATTTTCTGACCCTGATACCCTGAAATACTCCAAAAGCTAAAAAATACAACAGTTTGAGTTACTATCTTTAGATAAATACTATCGCAACATGATCATTCAATATATAAAAATACAAATGTAGTAAGAAGTAGGGTGAAATTCTGGTTTCACTGAGCTTTGTAGGGTCAGAATTTGTTCCAGATGGGCGAAGATCAAGTACTCCTAGTTTAAGAGAATCTCATTGTGGGTCGTTTCCCCAGGCCACAGCTTACTTTCCCATTGCGTGTTCAGATGCTGGCACTCCTGTGTTCCCATTCCTAGATCAGAGACATGAACTGGACCAAATCAAATGAAATTTTTTGCCAGGTTGGTTTTCAATTAATTGAATGATGTCCTGTTTCAGGGGACTGTTAAATGAGCTCATGGCTTGGTGCAAAAGGTTGGGAATGTGTGAGAGGAAGGTTGCAAAATCAGCAATACAGTTTTAGGTTAGCTTCAGCTGTTACAGAGCTAAACTTCGGTTATTTCTCTCTTTTACAGGTTCTTAGCTTTGTCAGAGAGCCAAGGGAAAATCTGAGGGAAAGCTTGAATGTCTTGGACAATTGGAATAGTAAGCACTTACACACTTCACATCCCCCAGCAATAAGAAATGGTTGCAGATTCCCCATCTCTTTATGTCCTCTGTGTGTTGAAAAGAACTGTGGGAGCCCTAAAAAACCCAATAAAAAATAAAGGCTGTTGACACATAGGCTGAAGATCATATATGGATCTTTCTGGAAGGGCCAAACTGCCGTGCTCTTCTCCAAGATATATAATCTTAGATGCTCTGAAATACAGGGTTATCTGTTAAAATACTGTTATTGGTCCTTGTTCTCTGGAAGCTACATCCCTCTTTGTGTTTGAATCGATACAGCTTTACCCGGAGCTATTAGTAATACGAGGATATGACCTTGTTACACTAAATTCTGCCTCAACAAAGGTGGGTTTTGTCAAAATTGACAAAAATGTTAAGACGTATCACTAGTATCACTAGTATCCCCAGGTACATAAAGGAAAAGGGTACGGAAAAAATTGAAAAATAAAAGAAAAAAAACCCCAAAGCCGTTGTATCAGCCCAGTCTGTGTTCTCACCAGTAATACAGCATTCTGTTTTGGATACGTTGTCAGGAAACGTATCAGAAATAATCTGAGGAGATGACAAAATAATTAACAACTAAGGGGAAGGAAGGCGTTTTGATGCATAATCAAGTTAAATTGCACAGAAATATAGCACAGGAGAATGAAAGTGGATTTTGGAGGGATAGGCAGTTACAAGCAGTCCACAGGGAGGCAATTAGTTCATTTTCACCCTGTTAAGGGGACAGTCATTGAAATTAAGAGGCAATTGATTTAGAAGTGATAGAAGGAGTGTTGTATAATTAATCCATGGAATTCTTTGCCACAGGCTAACTTCCAGTTGAATTCCTTCACTGAATTCAGTCACTTACAAAGATAATACTTAAGATAATACATACATTAGAATACTATTTGTTATTGCCTTAAGTAAGAAGAAAAACAATTGTTTTCCTGATTAAAGACATAAAGTATACACCACCTGGAAGTGGGTGCAAATTCCCCCATGCGAAACGTTACTTGAATGCATTGTGGAAGTTTTATGTATTTGAGCATATAGCTTTGACTGGTGTCTGCAACACGATATAGGTTACAGGCTGCTCTATTTTACTCTGCTGAAGATTATCCTGACTGAAACAGATGAGATCATGATCGTTTGTAATGGAGGCTTGGGAAACCATGTTTATTTATACCTCCATATTTCACAACAGCCAAATTAAATGAGGCAATTTACAATTGCCAAAATTGTTGAGCAGTTAAAGCTCCCCTCTTCCTAACAAGCTTAAGTAGCGTAAAAAAAGGTTCTTTATTACATCTGGGATTACAAGAGTTGCCATGTAATGGAACACATTATATATTTGTTATGATGACTGCTATGCTGTAGATACTCTGGTGTTAGCAATGTTTCCATGTCTGCTGCCATGCACAGGAGAAGCCATACCTATGTTACTCCTAACAACAAAAGAAATACATGGCTTCTGAAACAGACAAGCTTTTGTTCTTCCCAGAGATGTATTATACACTGCCTGTAGCGAGACACAGCTACAAACAAAACATACTCCTTTCTAAATACTCGTTGTTGATTTGGTCTGACAAGAAAGGCTGTAATATTTGGCTACAGTGCTGTTATCAACATGAGGAGAAATGTGAAAATATATTGAAGACAAATAAAAATCCTTGAAATTTCTCATCATACAAAGAGTTTTAGCTATTTCAAAAAAAGAATTGAGAGTCTTGTGGCCAAACATAACATTTTAAAAAATGCATTAGCTTCCAGCTGCTGCTTATGATGCCTTGATGCCTCATGCCACATACGGGATTCAAATTTGACATCAGCATTTTATTTTGAGTTGTGATGCTCTTTCCTACATGTTGGCTTTGCAGCTGATAATCGGCCACTCCATTTATAGTTGTCACGTTTCGCCTAGTCTCTGCTCCCTGTAGCATACCACTAATGCCACTGGTAAGAGCCAAAATAATTTTGACTGCTGTGTGACATTGCACACTGTATGATACAGCTCTCTGGGATGCAGTAGCTCTCCTGTGCCATTCAGTGTATGTGCTTGGATCGGTGTTCTCTGATTTTTAACAGCAGTCCAAACCAAAATTGTTCAAAGCTGAGCGTGTTAAGGAATGCCGTTTAGGCCTCTAAATGAGGTCACCTTATTTTCAGGTGTAGAGAACATGTGCATGTTCCTTCACCTCCATTAAGAGTGTGTGTGTGTACCACCATAAAATCAGACCTGTAATAGAAACAGTTTTAAGTAATTACCTTAAGATACCCAAATTTGAAATTGTTGATAGGCAGCCTTGTGAAGGTAGCTTGTATACACATAATGTTCATATAGCAGAGTTAATAACATAAGGAATATTTCTTATATCTTAAGGCATGAGAAGGTTCATCCTCCTAACATTAATATTAATCTTGTACTGGAGATTAGATTGCTTTCCAAGAATTAGAACCATAACACAGTTTCTGCATTCTACATTAACAAGCTCTTTAGGAGCTGGATTTTGTTCTCATTAGTAGAGCAGAACCATACTCTTAATTAAGCAAATGAGGCAGACAAAGACTGACATATGCAAATGAGAAAGGAGCCTGGTAGGCAAGAGGAACAAAAAGAGGCAAAAGACTTCAGAAAAGCAGTAGTGTCACAGAAAAATTCATCTAACTACAGGGAACTACTGAAATGGGAAAGATTCACATCAGAAGGACTATTCCAACTCCACTATGTAAACCACCAAAATGTTCATTTACATGGGGGATTACTCTACAGTCTAGCAAAGGGAACTCTTAATTGTGCACCATTTATGAGGACATACTTTAACTACAGTCAGGTTGGTATCGTTTTCCATGTAGTGAAAATCTGATTCCAAACTGTTTAAGTAGCTTTCAGAGACCTTTGTTTTCTGTGCTTCTCTGAGCTTGATTTTTAAGTGGAGTCTGCCAAGACGACCCCACTGAAAGGGGAATCAGAGCTTCTTAACTGAGAAGCTCCTTAAATCAGATTAGATTAACTCCATTTGTAACCAATTTCTCAAATGACTATACTTGGGGGATTCAATGTGTTAAATGTCAGGAAACAGTTCCTATTGCATAGGAAGTACTTCTAATGTGGTACTAATCCAAACCCCAATATATTCAGTAAGATTCTTTCCAATAACTTTAGGTCTGTAAAGTTCAAAGCTCTACAAATGTAATAGTTGCTAGACAGGACAAAAAGAAAAGTTTTTTTCCCATTTCAGGAGGCTTTAATGCAGTTTAAGTGCTTTAATTTAAAAAATGCAATGCTAAGTGGTAGAACAAAAATTAAATAAAGCGGTGGTTTCACATGGGCTTATCTCTATTCGTCTGTGTTCAGACATTTGGTATGATAGAGTTGTTTTTTTTAATGGTGGAATTATACAGGCTTTAAAAGTGGATTGTTAAATATAGTTGAAAATGATCCAAATTTCTCTGAGAATTTCTGGATTGTACATGACACTTTCACAGAGCCTAAAGTGCCAAAAGCTAAAAACATCAACACTAAACTGTCCAGAAAGTGATGGTGATCTATCTACCATAGAAAGACAAAGGCTTACATCCTGAAGGGAATTAAATGTCTAAATCCTGTTTAAAGTGCCTTCTTTCTGCTGAAACCGGTCTTTAAATAGAAGTTAAAACCTAAATCTCTCTGTGGTGTTACACCAAAGTCATCACCTGCAATATCTTTGTGCATAACAGAAACACCATAAGGAGATACTAAACTGTTTTATCAAGTCTTCTATTGATTGTTAAGAAATCTGTGGGCATCTTTGGGCTATGTAATAATTGGAAATGGAGGAAAATATCTTTTGGAACCATTTACATGTGAGATAACATGTCCATGAATTACTGTAGGCATACACCTCTTTTGGATCACTTCATGTTAGCCAGATGTTATCATATAAGGAAGAATTTTTAATTTTTAAAAAGAGAAAACTCTGATGTTACTCAGGGTTTTGGCATGATTGTTAATGATGGCAAGTTGTCAGGCCTGTTCTTAGACAGGAGGCCCAACAGGATTTGCTGTCAAAGACATTACATTGTCCTGTGGGCCTGTTTGTTAGATGACATCTCCTTAAAAAGGAACAATTCTAGAAATGTTTGAGTTTGTGACACAGAGCACTTCCTGTAGATGGTCACATCTTCACTTCTGTCATGGCAAAATCAAGCAGAATCACCAGCTTACTAAGAGGAATGGGCTATAGTAATGGTAGCAATTATTTTAGTCTGGAATTAATTAAAAATTGGTCTGCTAATTTCAAGAGTCAGCTTAATTAAATTAAATGTCAAAAAAAAAGATACTTGTGCCAATAATGCCTTCTCACATGCTTATCCTTAAGTATCTTCTAAAAATAGAGTAGACTGAACTATAGTTGCTTGTGTAGGTTTTTTTTCCTTACAGGTTAAACTAATTCCTCTTCAGAGAAAGACGGCCTTTGTTTTTTGCCCTTTGGTTCTCACTTGATCCCTGCTTTAGAAGTTTAGATGGTGAGCAGTCCTATGCACGTATGAATGTCATTCACTCTGCTCCTGACAGCTTCCTCTAGAGAACAGGGAGAGAACAGACAGAAAATTAGGCAGTCCTGGTGATGAGAGACAGTTAAATGAGACATACCTATTATAAAAAAAATAGTTTTGACTACTGAGTAAAGCAGGGGATTCTGGACATGAAATCTGTTTTTATATCAACTCACTATTAAAAAAAAATCCAGCTCTTCTAAGGCTCTGTGAGATCCCCTGATGAAAGACTTTTCATAAATGCAGAGAATTATAATATGAAGTAAGCTGTCAAGAAATATCATGCTGTAGAGATCACAGGCATCCCATGAAAGGAGGAGGGTTGACACATCATTCAGAAGCCTTTATGAACCTGGTGTGGCTTCTGCGAGACTGGCAGAACTTACTTGGGCTGGCAGAGAGCGAGTGGTGTGTTGTGATTGACCCTAACACACAACTATGTCCAGGGTTTCCATGTCACTGAGTGACATGATTGTAGCTCTAACTTATATTAGTTACTTGATAATAAAAAGGTTTTGTTGTTGGATAAAAACATGATTGTCGTTGTTGAAGTTGTCTGCCATGCTAATGTTAGGAAGAAGAAACACTTTCATGATTGTTTCTCCTGGAGAACTCTGTTGGATTGATATGGCTTCCCTTACCAGTCCCACCAGAACATGGCTATACTTGATAGTTACTTGATAATAAAAAGGTTTTGTTGTTGGATAAAAACATGATTAATTGTCGTTGTTGAAGTTGTCTGCCATGCTAATGTTAGGAAGAAGAAACACTTTCATGATTGTTTCTCCTGGAGAACTCTGTTGGATTGATATGGATTCCCTTACCAGTCCCACCAGAACATGGCTATACTACAACAACTGTGATGGGCACAATTTTGGTGGGCACAATTTTGATGTGCACATTTTCCAAGTGATATTTATAAGAGATGAATATATGTTCATCCTGGCTGTTTCTTTAGAGTGGTTCAGGTGTATAAGAAAGTAAAGTTAAAAGACTGTTTTGGAGATCTGATACATTTCCTGGTGCTTAAAGTACTCTTAAGACACAACATACATGGCAAAGGACACTGCCATACACATTCTAGAGAATTGCAGTAGAATACTACTTAAAATAGAATTTCAACTCTTCTCCAGTTCTTTGGCTTCCCTTCTGAACAGGTCAACCTTCTTTGTTCACAAGAAGTGTCAGACTTAAAAGCAACTACATATTTGTCTTAGCCTAGAACCAAGTTAATCTGTGATGGAGTTTTCGAAAGAACTCGGCATTAGCTTTAGTGTCAAAGGCAGTGGTCTTTGTACTCTTGACTTCATATGGAGAAGCAATAAGGCAGGACTGAGCATTTTTAAAACCCCGCTGATAACTAAGAAAGGTCTTGATGCAGGACTTGACTCCAAGGGACTCTAGAGCATGCTTTCTTGACAGATTTTTAGAATTTAAATTACAGAGTTAAGTGTTTTGCACGAGCTGTTGGCTTACTTAATATATGACATCAAGAGTTGTGATTGTTGAAAGCAAAACTAAAGTATCAAATAAAAAATTCCAGGTTCATACTTTGCTTTTACCTTCTAATAGCTAAAGATAAGTAGTAGTTAAGAAATACCATCCTCATTAAAAACGTAAGTTGAGTTTATAAGAAAACTGAAGAGAAACACAGATAATGTTCAAGATTAGTAAATCCCAACTGTCAAAAAGTCAGTGCCAAAGAATATGGTTATCTGAGGTGAAAGATTGCTTTGCTTGAAAGACTGGCTCTTCAGACATAAAAAAGCTTTGGTAGTTTGAATACTGACTGCTTTCATTTTAATTATCATAGCTGGTTTTGAAATGATCTACATAATATAGTTGTTTGCAATACTGGATTAGCTCTCAGAAGTGCATGCAAACTATATGTTCATTCATCAGAAGTGCTATAAAATGTTTCATCACCATCCCTGAGTGCTTGTTTAACAGCTTTGGGGCTGCTCTCTGTACATATGTATGGAATACTCTGGCTGCTCTGTTTGGTTGTCGATTTGCAGCTTGGCCTGTCTGCCTTTTGAAGAACTCCGCAGTTTCACTGCAAGATTATGTCTGACTGCTTTCTGACTGACACACCTTTTTGGAACCTAAAAAGCAAACTGTCCTATTAATCTTTCAGTAATATTAGTTCAACATTGCGTTTCCATAGGATGATACAACAGTAGTGTAAATAATAATAAATTAGTATATTTTTAAGGACAAGGCAACTGTAGTTATAAATTACTTTTCCCAGTTTATATAGGAATTTGAAGCTGGGAACTGACTCTAAATCTCTAGAAATTTTGGCTAGAATTGTGTATGTAATGATCCTTCTCTTCAGGATGGAGTGTCTCACGGAATCATGGTATGCTTAAGGTTGGAAGGGACCTCTGGAGATCATCTGGCAGGATCAGATAGAGCAGGTTGCTCAGGCCAGTAAGATTTTGAGTATCTCCAAGCATGGAGACACTACAACCTCTCTGAGTAACCTATGCCAGTGTTCAACCACCATCACAGTAGAAAAGATTTTTCTTATGTTTAAATGGAATTTCCTTTATTTCAATTTGTGCCTGTTGCCTCTTGTTCTGTCAGTGGGCACCACTGAAGAGAGCTCCATCCTCTTTGCACCCTCCCTTCAGGTATTTATAAGCATTGATAAGATCCCCCTGAGCCTTCTCTCCTCCGGACTGAACAGTCCCAACTCTCTCAGTCTTTCCACATAGGAGAGATGCTCCAGTCCCTTCATCATCTTAGTGGTCCCTCTCTGGACTCTCTCCAGTCTGTCTGTGTCACTCTTGTACTGGGGAGCCCAGAACTGGATGCAGCACTCCAGATGTGTCCTTGTCAATGCTGAATAGAGAAGTGCCACCTCCCTTGACCTGCTGGGAGTGCTTTGCCTAATGCAGTCCAGAATAGAATAGAATAGAATATTTCAGTCGGACCTGCAACAATCATCTAGTCCAATAGCCTGACCAATTCAGGGCTGACCAAAAGTTAAACATGTTATTAAGGACATTATCCAAATGCCTCTTAAACACTGACAGGCTTGGGGCATCGACCACCTCTCTAGGAAGCCTGTTCCAGTGTTCGACCACCCTGTTGGTAAAGAAATGCTTCCAAATGTCCATTCAGAACTTCCTCTGGTGCAGGTTTGAACCATTCCCACGTGCCCTGTCACTGGATCCCAGGGAGAAGAGATCAGCACCTCCCTGACTGGATTGTGAACTGGCTGAAGGAAAGAAGCCAGAGAGTTGTGGACAATGGGACAGGGTCTAGTTGGAGGCCTGTGACTAGTGGAGTCCCTCAGGAGTCGGTACTGGGACCAGTACTGTTCGATATATTCATCAATGATTTGGATGAGGGAATAGAGTGCTCTGTCAGCAAGTTTGCTGATGACACCAAACTGGGAGGAGTGGCTGACACACCACAAATCTGTGCTGCCATTCAGAGAGACCTGGACAGGCTGGAGAGTTGGGTGGGAAGGAATGTAAAGAAATATAACAAGGGCAAGTGTAGAGTCCTGCATCTGGGGAAGAACAACCCCATGTGCCAGTATAAGTTGGGGGCTGACCTGCTGGAGAGCAGTGTAGGGGAAAGGGACCTGGGGGTCCTGGTGGACAGCAGGATGACCATGAGCCAGCAATGTGCCCTTGTGGCCAAGAAGGCCAATGGCATCCTGGGGTGTATTAGAAGGGGTGTGGTTAGTAGGTCGAGAGAGGTTCTCCTTCCCCTCTACTCTGTCCTGGTGAGGCCACATCTGGAGTATTGTGTCCAGTTCTGGGCCCCCAGTTCAAGAAGGACAGGGAACTGCTTGAGAGAGTCCAGCGCAGAGCCACAAAGATGATTAAGGGAGTGGAACATCTCCCTTATGAGGAAAGGCTGAGGGAGCTGGGTCTCTTTAGCTTGGAGACGAGGAGACTGAGGGGTGACACCTGCAAAGCCTGAAAGGATATAATAAAAGCAAGGTGCTATTGTGCTCCTGTATTCATATATTTATATATTTATAGAAAAAAAAGGAGTGCGGAAGTTGAACAATGTTTTCAGCAGAGTATATAGGAGAACAATTTAAAAGCCCATGATGCTGAGAAAAATTAAATCAATTAAATCAATATAGTAGCATTATTACAGGATCTGGGACTGGTCTTTCTTCATTAAAGCTTTCTTTCAGTACGCCTTTCAAATCTTGGAACTGGCCCAACCATCTTTTGGTTTGTGGCAGAGTTTGAGATTAATCCTTGAACTGGTTTGAGTTGTTTCTGGAAGTTCACTGTGGGCTTGAGCCCAGTGGAGACAAAGCTGTGCACCACGTGTCTTCACATCCAGAAATAGTGCCTTGGCTCAGAAGCCTCCAGCAGTGTAGAAACAGCTTTGGATTCTATCTGGTTCATGGTTTAATGGATTTATTGTGACTACAGGCATTGTTCATCAGTCAGGAAGTCCATGATATGAGTGGCTGTACCCCCTAATCTGCTGTTTTCTAGATACCTGCTGTCATGACCTAAAGGGTTACCCAGCCTGCAGGTGTATAAAGATTGTGACCATAGGTTTATAGGATTCCATAATATTTATCTGCTTTATTACAGATTACCACCAATACCACAAAAATCACCCCTAGCGAGTTTACTTACGAGTAATAAAGCAAATAGATGTATATCAAGCTGTAACAAATTATTATTAGCAATCGGTACTAAAGCAGTGGCCAAGCAAGAACCAATTACAGCAGCACCCAATGACAGCAGCCATCAGGCTGCTGTGGTTTAGGCCCAGCCGGTGACTAAGCAAGCAGATGCTTGCTGAAAATATAATGAAAGGCTTGTGGGCTGCAACAAGGACAGGGGGGGATCACTCACCAGTTACGGTGATGGGCAAAACAGACTTGACTTGGGGAAAAAAATCCATTTAATTGGTTACCAATCAAATCAGAGAAGGGTAATGAGATGTAAAACCAGATCTTAAAACACCTTCCCCCACCCCTCCCTTCTTCCCAGGCCCAATTTCACTCCCGAATTCTCTCCCTCCTCCCCACCAGCAGCGCAGGGGTACAGGGAATGGGGACTGTGGTCGGTGGTATTGCCTTGTAATGAATGTGGCCCCACACTGAGATGTAGGACTTTCCTTGTTCCAGTGGAGAGCTTGTCCCACTCTCCTTCAGTAACTCAAGACAGTCATGCAAGCAGGTGTGAGCAGCCAGGTGACTTGGTTAGAAGGGAAAAATACTTCTGTTTGAAGAAAATTCCTGCTGGCCTAAGAACTAGGTGTGTGAACCAGAAAATCCTTGCTGGTGCAGCTGGCATCTTGAAGTACTGCTGGGTACCCAGAAACCAGAGATATCCTGAGCCACCACTGACTGATAAGGGCAAACCCAAGGAACTGTAACAGCAATTTGCCATCTGAAAAGGTGGAAAACAGTCTGGAAAAGGGGGAAAACATCCTGACAAAGTAAGAGTGGGTAGCTGCTATTGGATCTCCAACTGCAAGAGCTTTTAGTACATGCCACATGCACTTTTCCCTTTCCTAAACAGGTCTGTACAAACTTTCTATGAGGTCTTGGACCCTCACCAGAGATGCCTGGCTGACTCCAAACTGACCATCTTCAACGTGAGCCTCTGCCTGTTATTTTATTGGTCCCCTTCTGGCCCTACTTGCAGGTGCATACTGAAGAGCCAAATGATGAGAGATGCAGGTGGAAAAAACAAGAACAAAGAATGTGCTTGAAATGGGAATGCATCTATAGCTACTTCATGAATGTATATTCACATTGTATCTCAGTTAATCTGCTTCCAAGTGTTTAATGGTGTTTAAAATACCAAATGGCTGACAGCAAGTATATTTCATTCTGTATATAATACTTGAATAAAACATCACAGAATAGCAGGATAGTTAAGGGTAGAAGGGACCTCTGGAGATGGTTTAGTCCAACCCTCCCTGGTCAATGCGGGGTCAGCTAGTATAACTCCAGTTAATCCACAATAGATACTAAATTCTAGCAACACACTATTTCCTGTTAGCAAACCCTGTATTAATTGCATGCAGAGACACAAAGACACACAGATGTACATACACCTAGCCATTTCATTCAAAAAGGTATTATAAATAAAACTGTCGTGGTTTGAGGTTTGAGCCAAACAGGACAAACACCAGGTGTTCTTAAAAAGTTGATGACTTTTTAAGATGAAGAGATGTTTATTGATACCTGTGTAACATTGTATCCAGCCTATGTTTTAATACAACTTAGATCTGAACAGTCAAAGCCTAGTTTTGGTGAACTCACTTAAAAGGAGGAAGCCCAGAGGGCACCTACCTCAGACCCTTGTGACACAGGATCACACCACAAGCATTTAAGGAGTTTAGAGTAAATTCACTCTTGTTGCTTTAATATCAAGACTAAATTATTCAAAGGATGGACTTTCATCTGGCTTTGCACCAACAGTGAGTTTTCCCTGGAAACATCCATACTTACCTCATTATGCCATACCCAGATCTTACACATATGTATAAAAGCAACTAAGAGCACCTTCTCCCCACAGCACTTCAGTCCAAATTACACAGCCAGCGCATTCAAATTTAATGTAACACCCATAATCTAGGGCACCCAGTACTGATTTTTACCAACTTCTTAAATCACCCAGTTTATGAGTCCCAAAATACCACAGTAAATTATGTGCTAAAAGCTTTGATATTTTTTTTTTTTTTTTTTTTTTTTCTCTGTTGCTATTTCAGGAACACTGAGGTTTTATGGTCTGAGAAGATTTCTGGCAGATGGATTGTTAAATCGTTCAGATGCTGATTCTCTTGATGTAGAACAGTGAGTTTATAGGTATGATATATTCTCAGTCATGAACTTCAGTGCCTAAAAGCCATTACCTAGCACATCAGGTTTTGCAGGACTCAGCACTAGGAAGACAGTGACAACCCTGACATGGCCAAGTACACTGCAGTATTGAGTGTGCAGAGAATCAGGTACCTTCACAAGAGAGCAGAAGTGTGCTTAACAAAGGGGGTTTTCTATTCCTAGTAATAGTTTTTACACATATTCTGTGAACGTTTAGAGTCACAACGACCAATATTTTTGAGTCTCTTGTTATAATTTGCAGAGTGGCACTGTAGAACATATGGCTTTTGACCAAACAGTTGCATGAGCTACCGTATGTCCCCTTCAGGACATTCATTTCTCATGAATATTTTCACAGGATTTCACTAGCCAGCAGATTTTCTGTCCTCTTTTTCATACATATTACTTACCTGAACAATATGGACCAAAGTAACCATGTCAGGTGAGGAGTACCAAGGACCCTCTGCAGTTACTGGTTGCACAGTTCCAGTGGAGTGAATGAACTGTGCCAAGGAAGGCTTTCTGGTGATAAAGGACCTTTAGGCAGGGGCTGTGATAAAACTGGCGTAGCATGTTTTGAGCTGTTGAGAACTTTACTGACAGATCACTAAGTGCTGATACTTTAATGTCCAGAGGCAGATCTGGAGTTGAGTCAACAGAAGACAACTGCTTGTCTGCATCAAGCAAACTAGCAGACTTTGGAAGCTCTATGAAGGCAGCAGATGTTATGCCTCATCCCTGACTGTGGTCCATGTCCTCGAGGTGTAGGCTAGTGGCTGTGTCCTGCCTGCCAGCCGTCTGTCATTTGAGCAACTCTGAAAGCAGAAAATAGGAACTTGGGCACTATTTTTTGCCTGCTTTTCTTTTAAGGTGTCTGATCCAGCTGCTAGTGAGTCTTTTCCATTGATTTTGGGAAGAATTGACCCTAGGAATCTTTTTTTCTGCCCCATTTATTCATACTGAATAGGAATATAGGACTGGAAATGGCCCTGTGTGCATCAATTATCATCCTTTGCTATTATAGACACGGTATAATTAGTGACTTTCAAAACCCAATTTAATAACAGCTAGGTTGTGGCTTATTTTGTTGTGGCTCTGAGGGCACCAAGAGGCCTGATAGTTCCTTCCCAGCCCCTTCAGGTCTCCCCCCACCCTGCCCATGACCCAGGACCCCATTTCAGCCCCCACCTGTGGCCATCAGCCCCTGCCCCAGTGATGCTGTAGGATGCTGGTCTCCAGCTCTCTTGCCTGGCCATCGGCCCCTCTGAGCCAGGCCCCTCCATGGGCTGATGTCCTGGCCTGGTCTTGGGCTGTCCCCATCCCCATGGAGATGCCTGATGACCTAAGCCCTCAGCTGCCCTGCTCCCAGGCTGGCAAGGCTCTGCCCCGATGACTCCTGTGGGGATCTCCCACTCACCCTAGCCGTGCCCTGACATCTTTTTTGCATCCTCTGTTGCAGCTGGAAGGCTTTTTCAGAATCTCAGTTTACTTCTCGTTCAGCTTTTTTTTTCTGATTTTCTACCCTAAAGCTATTTATTATGAGCCTATAATTATTAGTGACAAATTGTTCTCTCACTTTGACAGAATTTTCCTTTCATAACAATGCAACAGCATATTTGTAATCAATGATCAAATCAATTCTCAGTGCTGCTTTGCTGGATCAAATAAGCCAAGCCACCCTTATGTGACAGGGTCTCCAAATTCAGGGTCATCCTGTCTGTCTTTCAGCTTGTGTCCCTCTGGAGTATGAATGATTGCAATGATACACATTACCCTGGAGATGACAGCAGAAACCCTTCACACCGTAACATTGGTATTTTCCTATCTCTGCCTGAAATACTGTAATTAATACATTCAGGGATTGCCTTTGCCTTTTTCAGAGTTGCCGTTCATTGGCAGACTGAAGTATTTTGTTATTTAGTACATGTAGATCCTCTGGCCCCCAAAACATGAGATTCCAGCTTATAACAGCAATTTGTGTTGTAAGTGCCCCAGGACACAATCATCCATTGTGTACCTGTGGTCTCCTTGTCATTCTCTTATACTGACAAGAAATGGAAGAATGAAGAAAGCAAAGAGTATAGACAGCAAATTCCCAAAGAGTGACGAGTTCAGAAAAATGACACAACCCCCTAGGGAAGGCTAAGCTATAATTTTGAACTGTACATTGTAAAAAACATCAACACAGTTTAAAGAGAATATTTTCAGATCTAAGGGGAAGGCTGTAACTGTCTGGAGACCACCCATGGGCCTTCAGTGCTGCAGGCTGCAGAGAGACATTTGGTTCTGTACAAGTGACAGCTCACATTAGTCAGTGCATGAATAAGCACTGACTAATAAGCCTATCTTCCTGAGCTTTGCAAGTCTCCTTGTTTTCCTTTTTTTTGCATAAATGTTGTTTCATAACTGACATCTTAGTAATTTCAAAGAGCATCCTAATGGTTGTTAGCTGAACTCTGTGTACGGGATTGCTGCTGATCATTCACAGCAGTGCAAAAGCAGTAACTTGTACGTCGTAATGAAACAGTATACAATGTTGATTTTAGTACAGAATGCTTTTTGTGTGCATATAAGAAACACTCTACATAATCTCATATTAAATTAGTCATTTTTTTTAATGTGTACCAAAGGACCTTTGAAATTTGGATTAGTGTTTGTTTGCCAGAAGTTCTATGGCCACACACCTGTGCATGTTAGTAACTTCAGTAAGAGAGTTCAGTAATTGAAGACTACAAGCAATGAAGCAAGGCATACTTTAGGCAAGCTTGTTCATCCAAAGTGCCCTTTTTTCCTGCTTTTACATGAGGCATCCCAGCTCAGACAGCACACGTACAGAGCCCTTTTTGCATATTGAAGTGGAAATCCAGACATTAGAAGTTTCCTAAATGGCAAGACTGAGATTCCAGTCTCTTTAGGAAAAAGAAGAGATCCTTTCTACACTAAAGTCTCAGAAGAACAACTTACTACATTAGTGATGAAACTAACAGTGCCTGACTTCTGAGATTTTGTGTAGTCTTTCTACACTCCTCTCACTATATTATATTTGGATTCTCCTGCTGTGTCCCCTGTGACATTCTTCACACCTGTAATGCCTTTCCTTGAGGGACACTAATTTAGGTTGCTTTCCTCTCCTCCAAAGACAATTGTGTTCCAACAGGTGTCATAAAACTTGTAGGAACCTAATTACCTTTGAGACTACAATGTCAGGCCTGACTGATACTAGACAGTGACTCACAAATTATGAGAAAAAGTGATGGATTGATGGGTGGATGGATGGATGCACACTACAATGTGAAAGCCCCATGAAAGCCCCATTTTTGAGGAAACCAGAATGCAATGATGGCTTGCTTCAGGCATATGTTCAAAGTCTAAAAATACAGCATGACTTGTCTCTTCTAAAACCTAAAAATAGGGAAATGCTTTACTTACTGGTTGTTTACATTTCAGTAATAGAAAATAAGTCTGCCTCACTGTATCATAAATAAAAATAAATTGTAAAGCAGCATTAATAATTTTGGTAAAAACAGAGTTAGACAAATGTAACAACTCCTTTTGACATTGTGTAGGAACAGGCATTACAGTTTCTCTGGTTTTGGGAAAAGAAATAGGTGATTAAGTTGTGCGCAGACACTTGGGGTGTGAAAGTTATCAATGCTGTGGTTTGCCAGTGGAGGAAGGGCCTTGAGAGAAGAGGTGAGAGTCTTGAAAAGAAAGGGCAAAGAAAGGCAAGTTTCCTGTGGGTTCTTGGTGCTTGTGTGAGTGCTCTGTGTATCTGTGATCTGTGTGTCTGGACATGTATATATGTGCCCTATGTGCATGTGCCTACTAGGAATACATCTTCAGCATTACTACTGGTTGGACCTGGGGACATGGGGCTGCCCCAGCCTTGCCTCTCTTGGGCTGTTAGAATCAGCGTGATATATTGTCTTCTAACAGTGATACCTTACAGACACTAATACTTTCAAATGATAGAGCTGGTCCATACCCAGTGAAATACATTGAAGACTGGATATGTTGCAGCACTGCCTTAGCACTCTGAAAGACTCCTAAGCATAAACAAACTCTATTTAGATAGGTGTTCAATTTCCTAAGTGGAGGAAAACAGTAGAGTGGTTATGGGCTCCCAAAGAAAAACTAGCCATTGTTAAAGGATTGTTTGTAAAAGGTATATTCTGACTGTGAAGGCATCTTTTCTGGGAAGTATTATTGAAAAGGACCAAAACACAACACCTCTACATTCTGTGTAACAGCATTATTTGGTCTTTGGTGTAGACAGACACCATCTGATATGCCTCCCACATTCCAGAAAGCCTGACTTCTCTGGGGAGTGGGCTGAGGCGATGCTGACAGGCGAGCAAGCACCAAAGAGAAACAGTTCTTGCTTCTGACTTGGGTTTCAGCTTGCTCCCAGGGTCTTTCTACCAGAGATACAGGATTTTAAAAATTTTTTAGAACTATTTTCTTTACAGATCCGTGAGGTTAATGGCAAATGTCAGTTGATGCAGAAATGAGTCTAGGATCATCTGAAACTGTGCCATAGTCTAAAAATAAAAGGAGGTTGTGGGATTTTTTTTCTTTTTTCTTCAGAAAGCAATCATGCAGTATTAACTTCAGGCCAGCAGGACTGTATGTATGTGAGCGAGGAGACTGGGAAATGCAGATGATGCAAGAACATGAAGTGTGTCTGATCCAGGCAGGTGCCAAGAGCACAGAACTGAGTGAGCGTGCTTGGGAAGCAGCAGCTCTGCCACCATCTCAGCATAAATCTGAGGGAACTGGTTTCCCCTCCGTGTACTGGGCTAGGGGTTTTCTGCAGGAATCGTAGCTTCTGCAGCCACTCCTGAGTAAGCATATAAGTATCTTGCTGGTGTGCTTCTGGAAGCAAAACAGTAGGCTGAAAACACAGGATTCCTTCCTGGTGTTAAAGTCAGGTCAGTCATGTTCCCTACAGTCATACTGCAGCATCGCATGGGCTGACATGTTACGCTCTCAGGAGCTGCACAAGGAAACACAGACCTTCGGGCTGCATTGAAGATGCATTCTTTGGCCTCTCTGAATGAAGCAGACAAAAGCTTTGCAATGGCAGCCACTGGTTCTTGTTTAGGGAGGAGGGAAGTACAAGTATTTGTTTAACTGTGTTACCATGACATTTTGTTCTGGCAAACCAGAATCTCTGCAGCAAATTAGAGTTTACCGAAACAAATCCTGTTGGTTAAGCTGATTCATTCCCCATGATGACTTCTTTTGTGTCTTTCTGGAAACAGTTAAGTTGCAGGATGCATGGCTGGAGTGGAGATGTTTGCTAAATCCCTTCCCTTAACTGCAGAAATGAGTGAAGAAGACTGCTAGTACTTCAGATCTGACAAAATTAATGTACTGCATCCTTATACAGATCAACATCAAACCCAGTAGCATCATAGAACCAAAAGGAAAAAAAACTCCACAGTTAATATTGCACAAAAATGTACACTATGGCATTAGGATTATTTTGAGAATAAAAATTAACATCATGAAACTAAAGTTATAGTTTGAGATGCTGCCAAACTACTGTTCTACTAGTGCTGCCTGTAGATCAAGGAGCATTAATAAATTAATGAAAGAAAGAGTCCTGAAAAATTAACAAGAGCATAATGGAATTGTCACAGTTTTAGGAGAAAATATCCAAAGGCAAAATTAAGAAACCCACTATTACAGCTAAAGAATGCCTGCTTTATGTCTCAATACACTTTCTTTGAAAATGGGAATGCCTCACAGATTATGCCTGTTATGCAGATGATAAATAACTTGGAATTTTTCTTACAAGTGGTACAGCAGTCCTTGAGAACAATAGCTTCTGGTGACATCTGATTTATGAAAATCCTAATCCTTGAAAAGATAGCTAAAAACTGCAGATGGCAGTCCTCAACCTCTGAAAACACTCCTGGAGATTTAACTGCACACTCCAATGATTTTGGCTATCTATCTTTGTTATCGTTGTGATGAGAAACCCCTAACAGAGATCAGCTGCTTTGGGTATCGCACACATTGATAGTGAGAGGCAAAGAATTTGCAGCTCAGACAGACAGAGACAAAGGTGAAATAAAGAGTTGTGTTATTCCCGTTTCACAGACAGAGGGATAAAAGCACAGGGGAAATATGGAGCTGTGGCACTGTGTTTCTGTGCTAGCAGAAGCGAGCTTGCTCCCTCTTGTGTGCAGTGCTATCCAGAAGCTAAGGCAGCTTCACTAACATAGAGCTGAATCTCAGCACAATTTGTGAATTTGAAACCTATTAGGCCCCTTCTGAAGCTGTCTCTTCTTCAGGCTGAACAAGGCCAGCTCCCTCATCCCTTAGGGCTCCAGCCCTTGACCTCCTTGGTGACGCTTCTTTGGGATGCTTCATCTATCTTTCTGTTAGTAGGTGACCCAAAACTGGACACAATAAAATCTCTTTCAGATATTTTGGATTCAGAAATGCACCACTTTCAGTTGAAGACATTCCTTCTACTGAAACATTCTTTAAAAGGTGGGTGAGAACTGCAGTATGAAACCGTGAGTTTCAATGCTTTGCAGCGTACAAAAATCTAGTTAATCAAATCTTGGAGATACTTGATTTTAAGAATTGTTCAATACCTCATGAGAGTTTTATGGTTCATAAGACCAGAGTTTCTAAAGATAAAATCCTCTGTATTGCAGCAAACTCCAACTTCTAATTCTTGAGGATCTGATGGAAATACTTCCTGGAGATCAGTAATTCTCTAATCATCAAGAGCATCACTTTTCTACCTTCTTAGAAAAACTTCTTTAGTGAAGAGATGCTCCACAAATTTAATATGACATTTTTTTCCTCTCCTAAACATGATGCTCCACCTCCCAGTGCTGTAGGATTGTTTCCTATTTTTAATTCACCAGCATTTTTCATGGCACAGCCTTAATAAACTATTTCCAAACCCCGCCCCCCCCGGCTGCATCTGGGTCAGTATGAGAGAACAGGGGAATTTTCTTTACACCATGCTGAAGGATGATGAATCTTTAACCCTGCATGTGAACGAAGGAGGGACCAATGAAATGATGATAAGACTGAAGTAGGCACTTCATCACCCTCAGAGAAAAATGCAAGGCATGCTGAGTGTGAAGAGGATGCTGCCCCATGGCTCCCCACTGACAGCATGGGTGAAACTAGCACAATGGGAGGCCCTTCCAGCCTTCCTGCCAACAATGGGCACAGACGGAGATATCTATCGATGTATATACCTTTATATACACAGATATGATGCAGGAGCAGAGTTGTAGGCATGTGACATCCCTGCTGGGTGTTGAGGACTTCCCCAAAGAATCAAGGCTTCTCCATAGCCTCCCTTCCTGACCAACCCTCTCTGTTCAGGCATCAGTCTGCGTCCGAAACGACAGTACTAAAAACAGGCTGAAGAAAGGGGCAAATGTATTTACAGCAACAAGAACAAAAGGTTTATATTCCTAAATGTTGCAAATGACAGGCCCCTGCCAGCAAAGCACTAAAGCAGCCCTGAAGCCGGGGCCAGCTGTCCCTCCGGGAGACGCGGTGACAACGACATCTAGTGTCAAGAACTCAAATAGGAGGTGTCAAGCCAGAGTCTGCTCCACTAGGTCTTTCTGCATGAAACCTATTTTATTAAGACTTCTTTTCTTTCCAGTATGACACTCCCCGCCCTCCGTAATATTTTTAAAACTCTTCTAGCAGATACTGGATTTGAGGTTGCAGTCTCCATACGACTCTTCTTCCTTCTGTCCTGGAGATGGGCAGACAGTCCAGACAGATCAACTTGATCCAGTGACATACAAGTATGCGGATTTCCTGGGAGTTTTACTTTTTAGGGATTATGCCTAAAAAGAGTAAAAACGAAAACCTGAATTTAAAAAGTGAAAACAGCAGTTAGGCAACTGAGGTTATTAAACTCCTGC
This sequence comes from Podargus strigoides, assembly GCA_028020825.1. NCBI lineage: Eukaryota > Metazoa > Chordata > Aves > Caprimulgiformes > Podargidae > Podargus > Podargus strigoides. The sequence continues at coordinate 14,366,362 of CM051621.1, forward strand.
TTATATCTACTTGCCACAAATGTAAAGGAAGTGTAAGCTTGGACATCAGCTTGAGCATTATCTGGGGCTCTTTGCCAGAGACCCTACTTTCCAAAGCTCATCCCTAGCCAAGACCTTGAATGCTTTTTGCAGTGATCAGGATTCCCGGATTCGCCATCACCTGCACTTTGGATCTGGTTAAGTAAGTGAAGACATGAAGGGAATTCTTCAGCCACTTTTAAATGTTCCTAGACAATGAAGATGCTCCAGCTTTGAGAATTTCTCTCTAAAATAAGTCAAAGACTGGCTTATCCTCTTTATGAGAATACATTTTTGGTCTCATTAGTAGGGTATCACTGTGATACACAGATGATGACATCAAGCCAAAATGTGAAATGCAAATAGCTTAGAAGCATAAACAGCAATGGCAAAGGCATACAGTTCTCCAGCGTGCATGGATTTTTCTTTATGTGTTATCAGAGTGACCACTGCTGCCTTATAAAATTTCCTGCTCAAAATTACAATTTTTTTTCAAATGTTATATCAATGTGCGATGAAAAAAGCATGAAAAATGTCAGCCAGTTATGGTCTAGAGTCCTCTCTTGCAAGCAAACGTGACACAAAGAAGCAGTGAGTTCAGTGGACTGGGAAGGACACATAAATTCAGTTTAAAATATTCTTGAAGTCTGAAGGACTCTGTGGCTCGGATTTCAGAGAATGGTATCATTAATCAGTGCCTATCTGCAGGGAGAGTCCTTGTTCAGAATGACAAGATTCAGAATTTACTCTTCCCCACTGCAATCACTGTTAAATGTAGAGCCAATTACATATAAAATATTTATAGTCTCTGTCTGTGTCCCTTTTTACTGAGACATGGAGATATTTCAGTAGGTTTGGTGTTTTTGAACTGGTGCTCATTGACTTGCCAGTCTCATCCCTGCTTTTGTTGTCTCCTGGGATCTTAGGCTGAGCTTTAGGAATTTCTGCCTTTCCTACCAGGCAAAACTGGTGGGTTTGTAAGTTCTGTGACACAGCTCCCAGGGGTATTCCTGGTACCCCCAGGAGTCTATACCTGGCTTCCTGTAGGCAAGAAATAGCAGAGATTTCCTCTCTGAAACAATTGTTCAATGACTCCTGTTAACTGTTATTCCTTACAGACCATACCAACAATACAGACAATTTTTGCCATGTCTGTAAGTAGTTAGCCTTCTCTACTAAGCTGACTGTATCTTTTCACTTGTATTATTAGAACGACATTATATTCTGTCACTGGTTAGTGGGCTTTCTGCACCCTTTGTGGAAATAGCAGCTTCAGGTTTGCTTTTTTTGTTGCAGCTGCTAATCTGAATCCAAAGTATGAGGCTGCCTGCTCTGTGTTGGGTAGGGGACCCTACCTGGTAGTTGTTATTCCACTCTTTCTAGCAGGGCAGAAAAGGTATTGGTATTCTTTAGACTCCATTCTCCTTGTCTGGCATTACCCTCACTTTCAACCCATCTCTCTTCCTGGTACAGGAATTAAAATCTGCTATACTTTTATATAAATTGCTGACATAAGTGTTTTCACTCCTGCTGTGATTAGAAGGTGATGAAAACTCTTGTGTTGGCTGCTGTTTGCAGATAGGTGTGAGATTTCTCCCAGCTGTTGCGGCCAGCCATAAACTTCTGGGTGGTTGATATTTGGACAGTTGAAAGGGAGAAGTGTCTGTTTAGCCTTGGTCTATAGTGAAAAGATTAATGACAGCTTTGTCAGTTGTATCCCCCTATGTAATATTACTTGTTAACTCTAAATGAATTCAGCTTTCCAAGTTATCCTGAAAAGAATTGGACAGTGGTATCTTTTAAGTTTTATTGTAGGGACAAATGTCAGGATTACATTCAGTAATGCCTAGTTATATGCTGCATGTCTTAAAAGCACCCCTCCAGAAGGCAGGTTAAGACAGAGAAATATTACTAATCGCATTTCACTGAATAAGGAACACATTTGCTTAATTCTCTGAGTATTTGATTCTGTTATTTTATTATTTTTTTACAAATTATGTTTATCTTAAAAAATTAGGCAGCAATAGTTATTAGCTAATAAAACCTGCCTTATAGGTAGGTTTCCTACTATAGTATATAAACTTATACAGTTTCCTACTATACATACATGCATTCAATTTTTTTTTTTAATATGTTAATGGATTTTCTTGTAACTGACACTATCTTATTTCGTATATAAGATGTGGTACAGATAACAGTTTTCTGGTATATCTGTTGAGCAGTTGATCCATTTTCAATTATAAGGCAAAATAAAAGACTTGTGTTAGGGAACAAAATCAATGTTGATTATATTACACAGCCTAAGTGAAAATAAACCACAAAAAGTTGGAGTTGGGTCACAGCAGAAATATTAACATTATACTTGATATATTTTTTTGAAGAAAAGCATCTATGTTTTTCAGACTGAAATTCTAGGAATAAAAAATATCAAGTCAGAAAAGTAAAGGCTTAAGGTGAAAAGATTCCTGCTAATTTGGCAAAATAGACAAATGTAAGAGAAGAAACTGGTAGATCAAAAATAGTGAAGCTCTAAGATGTGACAAGGCTTTAAAGACTGAAGGTACAAAAGCTGAGGTACAGGAGCCTAACGTGAAGCAAGCGTCATCTTCCTGGTCAGCAGTGAAGACCTTGCAGACATGTGCGTGCTTTAAATATAAACTGCAGAAACAGTTTTACCCTGTAAAAAAGGATGCTTGCAAGAGGCATTGAAAAAATGAAGGTACCCAGGAAGGATCCAGGCAGTTCACAGAGCCCATACGTGGCTTGAGCCAAAGAGAGCAAATGTTCTGGAGGAAAGGAGGAGTTGTGCTATGGTGCTCAACTCACTGATGTGTTAAGCCTGAACAAGTTCTTAAACTACTTCAGTTATTAGTTTTTCACTCGTGAATCATTAATCCACACCTGTCCCTGCATCACATGTCCCGTGCCATGCTGCAGCCTGTCCCTGGCATGGCAGTGCATGACTCCCTGGCAGCTCAGGCTTAATGCTGGTGACACTGAGCTTCTTATTTCTTGTCCTTAATCCTCTCACCGCTGCCCTTCTCTATTGCTGCTGACAACAGTTCCATCCGGTCACTCAGGCTCATCACGTGAAGGAGTCCTCCCTCTGGTACACCCTGACTCAGCTGTGAGTGTCCTTCTGCTCCTCCCCTCCATTCAATTAAATACAGGGTCAAGCATACCTGCTGCCCTTCAGGTATCTTTCCTCCCTTGCTATAACTTCTTTCCTTGCAGCCTCACTGGAAACTGTCTCTCTCCACTCCCCATCACTCAAACACAACACCCTGCTACACCTGCCACTGTTCCTCCTTTTTGCTTGTTTCCACCAGCTGGTTTAAATGTCTCGGCTTTGCCTTGAAGGCTCTCATAGCTCCATCTTGTTTGGCAGTCTGATCTGCTCTCTCACCTCACTCTCCTTGCTCCAGTAATGGCTCCAGTCTTTTCTCTGAGTTATTCTCTTCCTTTATTCCTCTCTGCAGGACTGCTCCCACATTGTATTTTTAGAGCTAGACCTGCCATCAGAGGTTCAAAGCTTTCATAAAGAGTATTATACTTTCATAAAGTATTTCTGGGAAGCTGACAGACACTGCATAAAACTTCACACGCTACCAGTTCTTTAACAAGGTGCTAGTATAAAGGCTTGAATCTCTGATTGGCGTCTCCCTGTCTTAACCTATGTCTGTCTGTAGGACTGCAAGCTTTTCAGACAAGGGCTGGCTCTGACTGTTGTCTCTTTTGTGTCCCTAACTGCCATGCCTTGCAAGTAACTTTGTGAGAAATCTGGTAACATATTGCTGTAGATTTTAAGATACAAGCTGTATTTTTTATTATATCATATATATGAGCTATGTTTTTTGTAATATTGGGTACATCTTGCTGTACTGAGATAGCAATTGGGAATGCAAATGCAGACATCAGGAACAAACTTCAGAATAAACATCTTAATGCCCCGTTATTGCTCTGGCAATAGCTTTTAACCCTAGGGCTTTTTTTTTTTTTTTTTTCTGTAAGTGTTCCAGGAGCTGGGAGATCTCTCTCCTCTGTATTTAAAATACCTTTAAATTTGGGTGAAGTACCCATTGATGCCATTGTACATGCATCTCATAGCTGATGATACTTCCTCATTAAGGAAGATGCTGTAATTTTAACTTATTAAAATATTACCTCTCCTGGCTTTGCCTGTCAGCTGAATGTGAGATGGTACATACATGGTAGAGCCTGGTGACAATTGAAGTACAATATGCAGTCGTGTTCTGCAGTCTAGGAAAGCATTAATGTTTTCCCCATCTGTTCTCACTTCCATTGTAGTGTTTTGCCTGCCACACAATATTAAAACGCTGACAATCTCAAGCTAAACATGGACTGAATGTTTGTTCCTGGTCTTATCATGCTCAAACAGACTTGCATGTGGTTCTTATTTTACCATCACAAATTGAAATAATACATGATGATTTAGCTGCAACATTCCCATGTTACTATGCTTGTACCTAAAATACACCTAGTAAACCAGCATTTAGTGAAAATTAAACTGGATTAAAAGTATTTGTTTATATATTTTGTTTAGAAACAAAATAGGAATTTTAGCAACAGCCATGAAAGGCAAAATTATACACAGCTACGGATGGAGAAGAATCCAAATCCAGTGTATAACATATTGATTATATAAAAAGAGAGGTTTCTAATATAATACTAGTGTTATGTCTATTAAAGCAATAAACAATCAATGAAATATTTTATTTACTACCTGCTGTAATTTTATAATAAAATCCTGACTTTCCCAGCCTGGTGAGTTGCATTCCCAGGGCAGTATGTGCTGTTTGCTAGAGGCCAGTCAGTAATTGTGAGCAATAGCTCTGTCCTTAACAGTGTGTAAAATACGGAGCTCACTCTCAGTTAAGAGTGTGCAATTTCAATCCAAAACAATTTCATGGATCTGCATCTATTTCATATCTTCACTTTTCTCTAGTTCTGGAGTTGTTTTTTAAACCTTGTATTTCTCAATATAAAAATGCAGAAAACATAAGGTACTTAGTGTAAGCTGTTACTGCTGTGAAAAATCAAACAATCTGAAAACACAGAGTTAAACTCTGTGTGTATGAGAGAATAATAATTTATCATACCAGCCCTGTGTGTCATTATGTTGGCCTGATCAGACAGACGTGTTTCATGTGGGATTATAGTGGTGGCTTGTAAGGAAAAGTGGGACAGAAGGATAGAGTCATATAACCAATGGAAACTCATTTATTATACAAACAAGCATCTCTGCTTAGTCCAGATGGATTTTCCTTATGGACAGGTGGTGGCATGGCCTTTGTTTTGGGCAGATGGTGGGATCAGGCTGATCTGGTCTTAGAAAAGATGAGAACTGGGTTTGTAATCAAGTCCTTCCTTCTTCTTTTGGCAGGGTTTATCTCTCTGTTCTTACAGGGGTGTGCAGGTAGGGGATTGACCAGCCCCAGCAGACCTGTCGCACTCCACACTGGGGCCAGCCAGTTTCCAGTACTGCACGTGAGCTCTCCTTACATGCAGGGCCAAGCATAGGCGAGACACCTTAAACACAACAGTGCTCTGATGGGTCAAATGTGGAGTCACTTTGGCTTAAAGAAAAAGGGTTCAAAAGCCAGGGCCTGTAGGTAGACTCCACTCTTTCATATCCTATACACTCACTGCTTATTTTAGACCAAACCAGCCTTTTTCACCTGAAAATATTTTGCTGCTAAAGGTGACATAGAGCGTCATACAGCAATGACATCATACAGCAATGGCACCATGTAATTCAAATCATGGGTTATTTTCACCCAAGGTTAATTCTCCTCGAGGTACACATCAGATTTCCTCATCCTTCTGCACTTGTTCAGGGTGAAGTCCCACACCTTCAAAGGTGAAAACTGTTCTAGGTACCTGCTCCTATTCTGCCATGCACCTTGCTACACATGACCACACTGCGTCAGGTCGTATCCCTGTGTGAAATACCTAAATAGTCGGTTAACCTTAGGAAATGCCTGAAACAGTTTCTTGAGACACAGCAGTATGGACATTCTGATTACCCAAGGATGCTGAAGAGACTGAAGAGCCATAGTAACAAGGCAGAAAGCATCTCCCCACAGGAGAAGAGGAATTTCGTCTATAAATTGGCTCTGGGAGAAGAGGGAAAATGTGTGTGTAGTTGCTAATTGTCTCCACAAGATGCTTCCAGAGATACTGAGATGGCTGCTATGTAGGGTCCAAATACCAGATTAGGCTCAAAATTTATAGCATAATTCTCCCAGGCCAAACATAACCGAGTGCTACACAGCACAGCAAATTGCAAACGCCAAAACCAGCCTTTAACAAACTCTCGAATTTGATGTACAGCAATATATGGAGCATGGCACAGAGAAGGTAAGGGAACAAACAAACCAGTGTCAAGAACAAATAAGTCAACATTGCAACCGGCAACTGCTAGACAGGTATACTTAACTACTTCGCTCTAGCGCGCTCCAGTCAAACCTGTCATTATCTTGAACATGTTGTGCCCCATGCTGCGTGCCAAAAAGGGCTGTGGTGGGCTCACCCTGGATGGCAGCTCAGCCCCACACAGCTGCTTGCTCACTGCCCTCAGAGGGATGGGGGAGAGAATTGGAAGGGCAGAAGCAAGAAAAGTCATGGGTTGAGATAAAATATAGTTTAATAAGTAAAGGGATAAACCCCCTCCCCCCAAAACACAAACCAAAAAACCCCAAGTGATACAAAAGCAATCACTTCCCACCAAACAAGTGATGCCCAGCCAGCCCCTGAGCAACAGCCCCCCTTGGAAAACTACCCCACTTCCCCCCAGCCTTTTTTTAATTGTTGTGTGTGACATTATATGGTATGGACTATCCCTATGGTTACTTGGGGTCAGCTGTCTGGGCTGTGTCCCCTCCCAGCCTTTCGCCCACCCCCAGCCTACTCACTGCAGGGGCAGAGTGAGAAACAGATGAGGCCTTAATGCTGTGCAAGCACTACTCAGCAACAGCTAAAACATCTGTGTGTTATCAGTGCTGTTCTGGTCACAAACCTGAAACACAGCCCCATACAGGCTGCTCTGAAGAAAATTAAATCCATCTCAGCCAGATCCCATACAATACTGTAACTCTATGCTTGTGGTATCTTTTAGATTTAAATTTGGATTTAATCTTGGCCACAGAATGAGGAAGGTCTTTGACGACATCCGGAGAAAATGCTAGAGCCCTTCTGGAAATATGGCCGTGACTGGATCCCACGGTGAGGAACAGAGGGTCAGCTCAGAGCTGCACGGCCTGGAATCATCCTTGGGTCTGCGTCCCATGTTGGGAAGCAAAGGGGCAGGTTTGGGCATGGTCAAAGGGTCAAAGATACTCAAGTGCCTGCCTTACTGCCTGCTAACACTCTTACCCATACAATGTAGCTTCTTTTCTTTTGTTTTACGCGTCACATTCGATATTGCTTCCCCTCAGAACTGGCGGGCGGTGTGCATTAGTCATGACAAATGTGGATCAAAAGAAAATCTTTCAAGCCTAATCAGTTTTATTCTTTAATTCACCTGAAATATGCTAAAACACAAGTAAAATTAAATATAGCTGATGATTTTGTTTGCCTGCTCTGCTTGTGTTGAGGGGATTTTGCTTGAAATACTTCAAAGTCTCCAAATTCAGAAAACCATCCTCACTTTGAAGCCTGACAAAAGACAAGAATTGGGACAATTACAGCAACGAAAATGCATACATTTTGAAGCACATGGAGCATGTAAATCTTTTGTACAGATTTTAATGGAAAGAATAATTTAAAGGCACAAAGCTATCTGGAAAGTAGGGTAAAATGCAATATAGACATACCAGAATAGATGGCATCAAGCTGTCTCAATACCTCTTTCTACTTTTCTAGAGAAAGGAAATGATATGGATCTCATATGGTTTTCTGTAAACACTGTGTTAATGACTCATTTCTTTTGTGAAATGTGCTTAACATTTCTGTTCAAGTTGTTAAATTTTAGATGGATGGATGCTGTCAGGGTTTATTAATCAAGAATTCTCCTAACAGCCTTCCTAGAGCCCAAAGGCACTATATGGGGAAGTGCTAACTAAAGTATAGAGGATGGGAAATCGTATGAGAGTGGACAGGGAATTGGTGAAAAAGGAGGCAACAGCGGGCTGTGCTGCAAAGGAATGTATCAGGTCACAGAGCAGTGACCGAGATAGCTCCTTCAACATCAGTCCTAGGACTGCTTTTGTTTGAAGTCTTCTCTGGTGACTGTGACTTAGTAAGTGCTTAAAAATGAAAATTTCAGATGCATTGTCAAAACAGAAGAGGGCTAGAATTTCTTAAAGGAAGAACTAAATAAACTTTGCTACTGCAGAGTTAAAGCTGACATGAAATTCAGAGCACAAAATGGAAGTGCAAGGTCTTGCACTCAGGGCCTGACAGACAAAAGTCCACCTAGAAGCTCAGTGCTCCATTAGAAAGCAAAGACAAAGAAGGACCTGAGAAGAAGAGGAGCTGGGTACCTGAGCTGATCACAGGATCGGTATCACTTACTCATTTTATGTTGCCATGACAAGGACGAATGTAATTCCAGAATGTACCAGGGAAAGCATTTCCAGCAGTGCTGGTGTGAATGGCAGTGTGAGAGGGCCTGGTGAGACTCCTGAAAGCCTGTACTGGCAGGACCACTGGTGTTTCAAAATCCTGGAAAAGAGAGAGGCTACTGAGATAGTTGGGGAAGGGAAGGCTTAACGGAGATCTGTTTTCTGCCTATGAATGCATGTTGTAAAGACTTTACAGGTGAAGAGAGGAGCCATTTAAGGTAAGAACAAAGTTGGCACAAAAGCAGAGATATATACCTTTGTCCTGGAGATACTTAAGAAAAGAGTCTCTTTAGCTTCTGTGCTGTGTCCCTCTACACCTCGCCTGAAAGAAGACCCCAAGGAAGCAGGTTCTGTGCTGTTTGACAGGATGCTTCGGCCACGGGAGTCTACCCAGAGCAAACAGTGGCTTTTGAAGAATGTTTATATCACCCTAGCCCCTTTAGCTGGCATTAGTCGGTTAGGGTGGAGAAGAAGATTTAACTATTGGGCTTTTGAAAGGTCTTAATTCTGATTTTTGAAAATACTATTGTCCTGGTTTCCCAGGAACAGACCCACAGCCCAGCCATGCAGGCAGGCCATGAGTAGCCCGAGTCAGCTGGGAGATCCAATCAAGGCAGCTGACTCACAGATGTACCCCATACCACTTCATCATGCTCATTATAAAAGGAGGGAGCTCACTGAAGGTGCAGTTCATCTTACTGGGGCTCCTCCCTCTTGGCCTTCTGCTCCTGCTGTTGACTCCAAGGCCCAGGCTGAGTAGAACCTTGTACACTTTATGTTGGTGATTGTATTAGTTTTGTTATTTCATTAAATCTGTTTCTACTTCAACACACGGGGCTTCTCCTTTTTTTCCCTGATTCTCCTGCTCAGCTGGGGAGGGGTCATTGGGCTGTAGAACACCTGCTACAGTTTAGCCCTGGGTTCAGGCTAAATGTAGATAGCTATAAATAATAAAAATATGGCTGGATAGGAAAGAAAAAAACCTCTTTGTGTTGAATACAGTTTTCCAATTGCAATAATATAATTTCTTTTAGAGATATGACTGCCATTTTGGATCACTGGACACACAGTTGTAATTATTTCTCTCTTTAAAAGTAATATAATAACATTAAAAGCATATTTTTTTGGCTAGTTATATAAGAATGAATGGAATGAAATGCCTGAGTCATATGTTAATGCACCTTCAGACATACCCTTGTTCTTGCAGTAGTTTGTCTTTTTCTTCCAGTTAAATTACAAGTTCTCTGCACTGCTTAAATTTGGAAGAAGAAAAATAATATGTTTTGCGAAAAGGACAGACAAATGGCCTCCCAGTGCCAAACCTTCCCAGAACTAAGCAAGGAAGAAAGTCATGGTCTTCCCTTCCTTACCCTTTCGGAGCATTTTTCTTTATTGACAGAGAAGATTTGCCAGGCTGTATAAACTAGTAAATTTTATGAAAATAAAAATCTTTGTGACTTTGAAACTATCATTTTTATCTTGCTTATGGGTGGGGACAAATAGTGGAGAGGTGGAAAAAACTGTCTACAACATTGTCAGGTAATAGAGCTTTCATCAAACATAATTGCAATTGCCCTAGTTCATTAGTCATGGTATTTGCAGATGGGCTTATATTGAAACAATAACACTCTGCAATCACTTGATAGAAATATTTCTGACAGATGTCTTTGCTCTGTAGACAAATCAAACCTGCCTTCTGTTCTACAGTGATTAGTTTTTGAAGTCCTGTATTATTTGTAAAAAAAAAAAAAAAAAAAAAAAAAAAAATCACCTTTGAATTCCAGTCACTGGAATTTATTATACCCTTGTCTGCTGACCTCAATAATTAATTATAAGTGCCTTCTTGTCCTGTCTTGATTGAGAAAAATCTAAAATTTTAAAATAAAATAAGGAATGGTAGGTTAAATAACGATCACAAGTTTCTTTAGGTTCTTTCTTCATTATACATTTTTTCCTTAAAAATAAGGAAGGAAACGGACTAATTTACAAGAAATACATCTAGAAAAAGCAGGAAATACCAGTTTTATGATTAGATCTCACTTCCCCATTACTCCTTTCCTGTTATAGATCGCTTCTACCAGCTTAGAGTGTTCCTAGTGATGCTGCTTCTCTACAGATGTGTGCTGCCTTCCTGCAGACCTGCGGAGGCTGTGCCCTCACCGATGGAACACCATCCCCTGGGCGCTGAACGCAGGGGACAGAGCCAGGGATGGGCAGCATCCATCAACAGTCCCAGAAACAGCAAGCAAAAAACCAGAGTCGGGGTCCAGCCTGGGTGTCTGGTGAGCATCAAAAGGAGATGGGACCAGAGACAGGTACACCTAGCTTGCTTGGGCAAGGATGGGGTGCCTAGGTCTGAGCTGAATTGGAGATTCTGGGTGCATGGGTTGGGGTCCCCAGTGATGCTGGTTTAGGCAATTAAATCCTGTTAGTGCCCTCAGGGGTGTCTCAGTTTTCTGGCTTCGGGGTTTTTTTTTATTCACCATTTCTCTTTTTCTTTATTCTCAACCCTCTCCTTGATGCCTTAAGGTTCACTTTGATCTCATCCAGCAGTGTCAGCTAGCTTGTTTTCAGGTGTTGCAAAATACCAGTCTGCTTGCTACACCTTGGCTGGGGATGTTGGAGGGAAATTAGCCATACAGAGGCCATTGCTATAGCAGACTAGTGACTGACAACAGAAAAGCCTGAAATTCTGCAAGTTAATGGATTACAGTGATAATTTCCATATATCCCATAAAGTCAGTCTTAGCCCCTGAGGATCCTTTTACCTTCTTCAGAGCAGCAGGACTCCACTGACAAGCAGAAACCTCCTATCTCAGTCCCTCCCTGCTTCATGGGTGATGACATCCTGATGCTCAAGCCAGTCTGCTAGAGGAGGAAGGGGGTGGATGAGAATAATTCTCCACTGATCCTGAGAACAATAAGATAGGTGGGCCTGATGCTTAGCAAAGGAGCAGCTGGCCAGTCACAAACAATGTTCTTTATTTGTGTCCTTCCTCAGTGTATGCCCAGAAACCCAGTGCTAGGGCTGACATTATGATTTATTTACTATAAAATCAGCGATCAACATTGGAGCGAAAACACTTCTTTACACAAGGGAAAATGGTTCTGTGGTTAAATCCTGCATCCTGACCTGCTGGGAGCGGGGATTTGCCTTGCCGTATGAAATAGGAATGATAGATTAATTAGAGCTTTGGGTGTTAATTATATTAGGGTTGATAATTCTAATGTAAAAGCTGCAGAAGAATCATGTATATTTTCACTGGAGAGTATTCAGTAACTGAAATCTGTAAGCCACTGCTATTTCTTTCTTTCATAGATTGTCTGAAGCATATCCAACACATTGAAGTAAAGGATAATACGTATTACAAGTTTGATTTGAAAAATAGTTGAAGAAAGATCCTTTGGATTCCATTCCTTGCCCTTGCTGCGCCTTATAGTATGGAAATGTGTGAACATCCATAGTCATCTGTGGTACATTTAATGGTACCTCACTCAAAATGATGATAGTCATATTTCTGTTTATAAAACATAAAGCTGGTACTTTGGTAATAATTTTACTTCTCTTGTTCACTTCTTTTTGGTGTACTGCATCTACACAGCTGTGCTGTATTGGTGAATGTAAATATCCTGAATGCTTTTAGAGAAAGGTATCTATACTGAAATCCATTGTAGCATTGCTTATTAATATTGTAAAAACAGACAAACTACTCATAAATGATGTTTAGAGGATAAACCTGTGTTAGTACAGCACTGGATGTTTCTGGATGGGTTGCTTTTTTTTTTGTAATTGATGCATTATACTTAATATGTATTGTCTTGAAAAAACATTAATTTACCCATTTTTTTGATACCCTAGGTTGCTGGGGAAGTAAAAAAAACTTGCAAGGCAGGAGCAAAGAAATATTTGCATAACCCCAACAGTGAAAATCAATGATGTACATGTGATGATGTGTAAGATTTCCAGGAGTTCTGTTGTCATGGCTCACGATGCCATGACCCACGTCTCATGTTTCAAATGCAACTCTGGAAAGGCCAGACATTAATTCAGTGAAGACAGAAGTGTTCTGCAAAAAGTGCAGAATTTCTGACTGTGTCCTTTTTCACTTTCTTTGGGGATGCCAGGTATCTCCCATGTAAAAAATAGAAGGGAACTCATCAAGCCAGCATGATCACTTCAGTTGCCCGCACTACTTTTTCTTCCCAATATAAGCTAACAAAATGTCAGTTGATAGTGACACACAGATGATAGGTGCAAGATACAAAGTGAAGTATTGAAGACCAGTCTAGGGACTCCCTGTTCATGCATGTTTGGTTGGAACAAGACGTTGTGCAAACACTACAGTGTGACTGTAGCTTACAGTCTTTGGCTGTGTAAAAACCTTAAGTTTGATAGAATAAGATACTGGCTTGTAAATCATGAACAATATCCAGCCCCTGATAATAAACAATCATTAAGATAGATGGTGTCATAACAGATGAGCAGAAAAAGATGACACTGCAACAGCACTTTTAGGGCTACTTAGCAAGACATGCTCCCTAACTAGCTACATGGAAAAATCCAAATATTTCTAAACAAACAATAGAGTAATACAAATCCTGTATTCATTACTTTAGATGTAGCCTACCTTTGTCCTAATGAGTAGTCAGAAATCCAAAGTCATTTTGTTATCCAGGAGCAATGTGAACTAAGATGCATTTTAGCCAGTAGCCTCTGGTCCAAAGATGCCTGAATTCAAAGCATACATATTTGGACTTCCCAAACATCCCTCACATTAACCATTATAGCATGTAAAAAATGCATCTTTCCAGTTGTAGTATACCCTTAACTGGAAAAGGAATGTGGTCGTAATTGCCATGGTGTCATTCCCATAGTTATAATTGATAACTGGTTACTGGAGTCACTGGTTGTATTTGGACAATTACAGATGGCATACATGAAAAATCTAGTGCCTTTTTTGGAGAAGTGGTACCCTGCAGTGTAGTCCAAGACAATTTTAGCATCAAGCTAGTGTAGTGTCCCCAAGGGTGTATAAGACACTGAATCCCTCCTTCCTGGTTTCATTCAGTCTTTCAAAGATAGGTCTCATGGTGAAATCTTTTAGCATCTGTACCATTTTTAATTTGTAAGCCATAAATATTTCCAGCGCTGGAGAGTTGTTTGAAGTGGGTTTAAGCCTGAAAATGTATTTATGTTTCTTTATTATATTTTGAAGGCTCCTATTAGATAATCCAGGAACAAAACTGCTGATTTATAGAGCAATGCTACACATCACTGGCCTGATTTATTGGGTAACCTGCATTTTATTAGTTCAGCAAAATAAGAATGGTATTTTAGGGAGTAGAAATGCCAAGAAGCATTGTTCCTCATTAAAAATCTAACCTGAGGAGCAAGTTCAATTAGTGAGGTGCCAAAGTAGCAGGGTTATGTCATGCCCAGGATTAGATATGTTTCCCAGAAAAGGTTTTAATATTTCATTTTTATGGTTAACTCTTACACTAGAGCAACCACAGAATTACAAGACTAGAGTTGGGTCATACATGCATATCTTGAAGCCTGGCTCAAGCAGGCTTGATGGTCTAACCATCTAGGTTTGCCATTATTGTGACAGTTTCTGACATTATGTCATGCTCCATTTTATGCATTCCCTGTTTAAACAATGAATAAGCAGCGGAATGTGTTGCTCTTCACAATCAAATCTATTTTCAGTAATTGTATGGGTTATATTTGAGGTTATAGGTGTGATTATATATGAATTCTGTATTTGTTAAAGAGGTTTGATTTGATTCTTTTTCAAACTGTCACTTTTTCTGAATTGCTGCTTCTAAATAAAAATTCTGTATTAGATCTTTATTGGTCATGATATCTAACATTCTTCAACTTACAAGTCAGAAGTTTAGTATTTTTTTTCCTTTTTATTGATTAGTGTTATAGCTGTCAGTCTTGTACTGAATTTGGTGCAAGTATTAGGGTAATGTAATTACTTAAAGAGAGATAAAAATCCCACCCTCAGTTATTAACTTTTTAAATCATGCTATAAAATTTCTTGATAAAGTTATTTGGCCCAAGAAAATTTTTCTCACTTAATTTGTCCTAACTCATATTCTTAGTTTTGTATGAGAGTTTTCTAAGAACACTCATTTATTTTTAATTTTGTGTATTTTAAACAGTGACCTTTGGTATGGCAGCTTATTTAAATACATGTATATGCATACATTCATATATCTCCCCATATATCAATATGTCTGCATATCTATATCTCTCTACATGTCTGTTGAAAGGTTTGATCTCTATGCAATTGATTCAGTATTGTCATCTATATATTTGTGGTCAATGGGACAGAGTCTAGTTGGAGGCCTGTATCTAGTGGAGTCCCTCAGGGGTCGGTACAGGGACCAGTACTATTCAATATATTCATCAATGATTTGGATGAGGGAATAGAGTGCTCTGTCAGCAAGTTTGCTGATGACACAAAACTGGGAGCAGTGGCTGACACACCACAAGGCTGTGCTGCCATTCAGAGAGTGTCCTGGGTTACAATGTATTCTATTACCATGAGCTGTTGAAACCAGGTGCTGATGACAAACCAAGACAGTTTGTTACTGGATTTCATGGGCAGATGGAGAAGATCTTCATTCATGTATGTACTTCCCTATGTATTGGGGTTTGATCAGAAATTACAAAACTCTCTGCATGTTTAATTTTTGAAAGATACCCTAAAGAAATTTGGAGGAGTTCAGTGTTTTTATCTCCATCTGACATTTGGTGGTACGATATATTACTGTCATGCAGAGAATGCAAATAGTACGAGAGAAGTTTTGCTACAGAGCATTTTATTTATTTTAATGGGATTTTGTCCACTGTATTGTTTTTATTTGTCAAATCTTCACCATATGCAGAATATTTATTACCTGCATGATTTATTTTTGAAACTTTCAGTTTGAGATTCAGGGATATGTATTGATGCCCAGGATTAGCTGGCTCTTTGAGGAGCTGAGGAACTCTAACCAGGTCACCTCTAAAAGGATATATAGTTTCTCATTGAAATGTCTTCTGCATTAAGATACCTGTAATGTTCTTAGACACTGCTCCTTTTTCTGGCAGTATCAGACTTACTTATTATTTCAGGCATTCTTGTGGGTGACATAGGACCAGCAATGAGGTGGTTGATTTGCTCAAATTAACCAGCAAACCCATAAGAGAGAGGAATACAGTCCTCAGGATGCCTGTGCATAGAGTCCCAATGACTAGATTGTACAGCCTGCTTTAAATTTCTATATGCTACTATCAGACAGTATTTTAAACACCGAATCAAGCCAATTCTTTTTTCCAAGAGTAATTGGCACTGATATTAGCATACATTTTGAGGTAGCTTCTGTAGATCCAGTATTGTGTGTTTATACTTGAGTTCCTGTGAGTTAAGGGATTGTTCTGTAAAATTAACAACTCTCACACTCAAGATGCTGAGGTGGTTTGCCCTGTGTAATTTAAGTGGTTGCCAGTGTAATGGTAAAGGAATGTTATAATTTAGGAAAACATGCTAAAATGCAGGCTCACAGCTGTCTACATTAAATGTTGTCTTATGTTGCCTTAGCCCTAAGTTTCCCAGAAGAGAAAGTGAATAATAACCCCCTACAGATGTGAGCCTTGTTTCAGGGCTTGTCACTACTGTACCCAAACCTCCTTGGATTAGGCTGAATAGAAGAGCCCTGCTGCAGGGGAGGAGCTCAGACCATTTTTCAGACACTGCTTGCACAGTGTTGCCATTGATGTATGTGAGCTACCTGCATTGCTCTGAGCTGCTTATTGCCAGTGTTGCATCACATCTAGGGGAAACTTTCCTTTGTGTTCTCCAGGTGCATAACCAAAAAGGTCATTTTCCCAGCAGTGCTGCTTAAACGGTGAGTCCTAATGCTCTGAGGCTCACGGAGGGTCTGACTGACACTTGTGAAGTTTCAGAAGGCTGTAAAAAGACAAATTGCAGTCAGTTTGCAGGGGTCTCGCAAGGACAGAGGATCAACAAAAATTTTAATTATTCTCTCAAAAGGCTTGAGTAACTCAACAGTGCATTGTTCCTTCTTGCACTTTTTCACTGCACGTTTTTGGGAAGCTTTGAATTCTGCTCTGAACCACATTCTTCATGCAGTGCTGACACTAATACAATTGCCATTTTGAATGTAGGCGCAAGATGCAGTGAGATGGCGTTTCAGCAGTTGCTAAATGTCCTCAGAAGACAGCAATATCCCTTGATCAGTTTACCATTCAAGCCACAGCTATATGTGACAAAGCTGTGGGGACACGAATTGCAGCTCAGTCTTGATACAGAGTCAGTTGTAGCTGAGGAGTGTGAATACTGAACAGGCTTTGGAGGAGCAGCATTACACCTGCATGTAATTGGTTTCATCTCAGGAGATGAGATGGGGAGATAAGACCACCTCATCAGGGTGGTCTACACTCAAATATTCAAGTATTTCAGATGTTCTTCCAGTTAACCGCATCATCTGCATAGTCAAGGTCTGTGAAAGTCATCTTGCCAATTACTCTTCCTAAGCTTGGGTCACCTACCCAAGGAGGGTCAGCTACATGCCTCTGGCATGGCAAAATACCGAAGGATGTAGGAGAAGGCTTCAGCTCTTTGTGGTTCCCTTCCCTTCTTCTGTCTCTCTATTTTTGCCCTGTGGGACAAGAAAATGTCGTTTAGCAAGAAACCAGCTCCCTGTGCCTCATAGCAGCATATGTGAGCCCTCCACAAAGATTATGCATGTGGTTTTTGAAATACACTCCGCCTGTGTCATACTGAGGCCACATCATATGCTTATTTCCTTTCTGCTAAAGAGAAAGTAAGTAAAAAACCACAAAATACAAGAACTGTGATGCTGAGAAATCAACCCATGGCATACAAGGATAATTTAAGCAGAGATATTGTCCCAAGAGTGATTATTATTCAGGCTATTTACAAGAAATCTGCTACAAGCGCAGCATGTATATTATTTTCATTTATAGGAATGGCAGGCTGAGCTTTTAGAAAATAGCTCTGAACTTGACTGCATTGTCATTCTGTGGAAAAAGCAGCTGGTGGATCTCAAATTTGGTATTTTAGTTTCCCACAGTGTCAGTATTTATGATTCTTCCTGGTATGAATATATGTGATTCTGAGTTTCATTGCTGTGCTGGAAAGGGAGAAGTGACATCCAGAAGTCATTGATTCATTGCCTTGAGACTTACGAGGAAGTTATTTAAAAAGGAGTCTAACCAGGGATCTACCCTTCACATTGCTCGCATTATCTGAATAAAATCGCCTTTAGCTGATGAAATATTTAAATAAAATGCATTGTTGGTAAGGCCAATAGTAGTTTGAAAATCCTGGCTGTCAAATGTATCCATCCTGCATAACTCTGAAAAATCAGTTCATTCAAATGTCTAACCTTATGTGAAAGGGACATTTACTACTGTCTTGTAAATGGTGCTGTTTTAAGAAATGGTTAATCAATAGCTGTATTACATGTTCCAGAACACAGAGCCAGAATGGGTTCCAGATGGGATGGGCGTAGGAGATCTGAGAAAATAAAAGGCATTTTGAATTCCAGTTTGGAGGAACTAGCCTTGTTTGTTAACTGCATTAAATGCTACAGATGTTTATTTATTGGTAAAGAATGATGAAGAAAGATTTGTTCTGGTGGCATTTCTCCAAACAAGCTTTTAAAGAAAGGAAAACTACATATTTTAACACTTCTGTCAAAGGTCAGAAAAAAATGGTCCCTTTTAATTTTTCGTTTTCCAGGAAGGTTTGAACGGTACCTCTGCTAAGGTGTATCTACTTCTTTCTATGCAAAAGCTCTCTTTCACTGAAGCTCAAACCTGCCAACAATAAAAGGATTTCAGCATTTATCAAACAAAAAAATAAACTATAATGTAGGCACATTCATGGGGGAGTTCAACGATGTTACTCTAACTTCTACCTTGACTTTGACCTCTTTTGACAGCAGAAATTGACATTTGGGTGTATACCTGAGCCAAAAATGCCCATTCAAGGTTTTTTTCTTGCTGCGTTCATTGAAGTTGGTAAGGGTTTGGCAACAGAGGAGGTGGTTGATGTTTCCAGCTGGCATTTTAATACAGCATTGTAAGAGTGCCCAAAGGTCAGCTATTCCATCTGAGAAACTTTGCTGTTATTTCAGCAGGCTCCGGTACAGCTGGTAACACATCACATCCTGCTGTAAGCCCATTTCCTGCCAGGAGTCCTGGAGTTTCAGCAGTAGCTCAGGCAAGTAATAAATCATCAGATGTCTAGTAGAATAATCTAACACCAGGCTCTATAATTTACATTTTCTAATTACTATACATATCATTTAGTGTGTCTTGAATGTTGTATTGCATTGTCAGGAACTCTATCAATAATAAGTCTGTATCTGCAACTCTTTGGGCAAAGGAACAATCTCTCTTCAGTATTACATCACTGGCTCTGCTGCTACAGCTGCCATTTGAGTTAGTCGTTGTGATGCTAATCTGTGTTATCTTCAGCATCTTCCCCAAATAGTCTGTTGTCTGTTTGTGCTGCGTTTTGCATTAGTTTTAGATTTGTTTCACTTTTTCAATCATCAGTCATTAACTGCAAATTTTGTCTCATGCTTGAGCCATTATTTGTTGTTTGGGGTTATTGGGGAGTAGGCAGAAGACTTCTCACATACTGTAGACTTCTCATTCTCATTGCAGTCTCCTCTTTGGGGAGGTAATGGAATTCTTTGTTCTATTTCCCACATCTCAGTCCATGACTTAAATTGTGGCAGCTTTCCACATCTACCTCCTGATTGCAAATGTACATTTATTTGCTATTTTGTCCTCATCAAGAAGGTTTTCAATATTCAATATTTATTTAATAGCAACCATAATTTCTTTTTCAAATGCAATGCAGCTTCAGTTTAATCATTTGGACAGAATTATGGTTAAGGTTTGGTGCTACTCCAAACAAGAATAGATTGCTCAAGTTCTATTTTCACACTGGTCTGACTCATTGAATGCAACTGGTTGTTATTTACAGCTGGCTGACAGCTGTAATACATTTGAAGCCTTCACTATTACAGTCTATCATTGGCAGGACATTTTGAGCAAATATCATAGTTGGAGTCATAACAAAATAGTTGAGCGATTCTGTTAATACTCAGCGCACTGCATCTCACATCACGGGTCTGTTAGGTCCTGCGCTGCTGGGGACTGCTGTGCACTGCTGCTGAGCAGCAGCACAGCAATAAAACCAGAAAAAAGATGCAAAGAGAGGAAACAAAAAAGGATGAGTTCAGACTCCCACTGTCCTCTAAACAGCCTTCAGGGGAAGTAGGAGGCAGCAGCACAGTGGCGGAGGTGCAGGCAGAAAGCATCCTTATGGCCCACTACCACTCTGCACCATTTCTCCTGCCTTTTTTCAACAGGGTGTGAGCTGAGACACATTTGTAAAATTGTATGTACTTTCTTCAAAAAATAAGGTGAAAACCCAGAAGAATTTGGCTGTATATTGACTGGATATGACCTTTATCCTTTCAAATACTTTTTTCCTACTGATTAGCACACAGTTTAAAATGTATTACTATATTCTTCTTATAAACTTAGGTTCTTTTCTTCTTCAATATGAAGCATATGAAAGGATTTTGTCCTATTTAACTGCCTCTTTCCCAAGAATCCTTTTCTTTCTCCCAGAGAAAAAAGGTTAAATGTGATGAAAGTACTTGAATAGTGATGTTTCTTAGACTCTGTTTCTGTTCTGAGTTAGTTTGTTCATCATTAGAAATATGTGACTACTGCCATTTGAATTTAACATGCTGGCCCTTTTCTTTTGTTCATTTTCTTTCATATACCCCTGGCTGAGGCACATGCTCTATTGTTTATATGCTAAGTTCAGGTTGTAGTTCCATCTAAAATGAGAAGCAATGTGAAGTTTTAGCTTGTTTTTGTATGGTTTTAGTCTAATTTGAGTTATAAGAACTGTCCCTTAATTTAAAGGTAACATTTTTTTGGTCTACATTCCCATTACCTATTCTGCTTTGTGTTGCGTTTTAGCATTGTGAGCTTGGAGAGCAGTATAATTCCATTAGATAGCTGAGTTCCATTTCAAAACCTGTTATTAAGTATCTGTATTATTTAATGCTTATATGTACTTCTTTTAAAGAGGTGACGTGATAAATATTAAAATCATGACTGCTTGCTGCAATTAACTCAGTAATGAGTATAACAATTATTACTGTCTAGAAGGCAGGAGAAGCTTTCTTAATGCTTTCTCACAATTAATGAAGTGTGCTAAGCTGTATGAAGAACCGACAATTGCTAAATATACCCAAGGGACTGCTGGGTGTCGGGCAGAGTCCTCAGTGTATTATGCTAGCCCAGAGAGCTTCAGCTAATCATCAGAAGAAATGTCCTTCTTGGCCCATGTGATCCTAGATTTCTAACTGGCCTGAGCAGCTTTTGTGAAAAACCATCGTATTACCATTTGAATATCCTGAAACAGTCTGTTGGGAAATAACATCCTCATTGAAAATTCCAGTTTCTTACTTTGAATTTGAAGGAATATAACCACTGCAGGACTAAAGTTGTTATCCAAAGGCTGACATCCCATTTTACTTGATTTAGGTTAAGATAAGTGGAGTGGAAAGTACTTATTTACAACATCTCAAACAGCCAGGATAGCTACATAGTTACAAGTGTTTCTAAAAGGCATCAGTGAAAAAAATGAAAGAAAACTGTGCTTTAATCTTTTTATACAAGAAATTAAATGTGAAGTCTGTCTGCAATCAGCCAACCTATTGTAGGCTCTTTGCTGGCCCACAGTCAGGAACTTCTTTCTTCGTCCAGGATTTATCTCAAGGGTTACAAATCTCCTTTATCAGTTCCTTTCTTGAATGTCTCCTTATTCATTTCTAATGTACTTGGAGACTGCTTTGACACTCCTCCCCTAAACTAAAGACTGTCTCATCTCTTTCAACAAGCAGAGGTAATTTTGGCAGATACATCCTGCACTTGATTGACCTATCGTGTTGGTTCTTAATGAAGGAGTAAACATTCCCCAACTTGTATTCTAGTGCAAAGTGTGTGTACCTGATGAGCCATAAAGTTTGTGTATTTGACAAGCATCCTTGTCAAATGAGATTCATCCATGCAGTGCATCACTGGCTCTTATCTGAGAACACACAGTATGGGAGTCACCTACTTCAGGGTGACACTAGCATTGTGATGACTGGACTGGATCCTATCTTTGAAAGGTGCAGTAATAATAGTATACCTTCAAATGAAGCGAGCTTCTGGGTGCACATCAGGCATAGAGCCAGAACAACCTTAAGACAATAACAAGGGAAATAATGATGGGTGCTACAAAGGAGGGTGTGCAGAAAATAGAATTCTAGAATACTAAAGCTCTTGAAGAGAGTCATGGTTCAAGGAACTGTCTGAATATTTTGTTCTACTATCAGTACAGTCATACAGGAGGAAAAAAGGTTCACTTTACTTCATCTGGAAGACTTTCCATGATACATATGAAACTTTTTAAGCACACAACAAAATCTACTTCAGCTCAGCACAGTGATTCATTGGTGAATATGGTACATTAGATAGGTAGAACCCAGTTATCTACTCTGGAAATTATTATTTTTTTTTGTCTCCAAGTGTCACCATTAAAAAACTAGTGAGATTTATTAAGTCTTTGTTCATCTTTAACAGGTATTTTCACAGTTCACTTTGCCATCTTATAATTTTAATTTCACTGTTAAACATTTCCTATGCATGCACGCCATCAGGACTATTACATCCTATTTTACACTGATTTGGTAAAAAATCACTGTGGTAGTAAATCACACCATCCTGTGGGAAAGCTGGAGCAGAGAACAGAGGTACAAACTGCTCTTCAAAGTACATATTTACTTAACCTGATTATTTGATAAAAGAAAACTCTTTACATATAACTGGTGGATCACAGGAGCAAAATGTGGTCGGCAAACCAGAAAGTGCTCCTTCTCTGCTAAAGCTGAGGGAGGTGAGAGCTGTGGTGCAGCAGTAACATTACTCAGACACAGCCTCTGTAACTGGAAGAGAGCATGCTGGAGCAATTCCTTTATTTCTGCTCTTCCTTTGTTCCCTGGTAGGGACTGTGACTGTTATTTACACTTTCCTGTTACCATCTTTGTGTTTTCACTAAATATGGGATGTTTTACATATATTAAATACATCTCTGTTCTCTTTGTGATGCCCTAAAACAAGCTCTGCCCCACTCCCAAGGCTGCATTCCTGCACTGAGGAGTCATTGCCCTTCTGTGGTTTGTGTTTACACCCCAGCATGGAGCCTGGCCTCCGCTGTTATCCTTTGCCTGCACTCAGGAGGCTTGGCAATGCTACTGTGGAATCCAACAGGCTTACAGCACACAGTGCCACATCTTCAAAAGGGAGTAGCATCCCAAAGCGCAATATTAGCATAGTGAGTACAATTGCCCAAGCTCCCCACACAGTCAGTGTAGAGAGATAAGCTCTCCAGAGAGAAATTCAAAGTGATGGCATTGAAGTTTCACTCCTTTCTGAAGGACACCAGCTCCAACTGTTGAAGCTAGAATGAGCCCAAGACGTTCAGTCTCAGTAGGTTATATCAGCCTTTGAATATATTGCTCACCATCCATCCCCTCCCACCTATTGCCTCTACAGACTTGCTAAGGAAGTGTAATTGTCTTGAGGAGTAATCAGTGTGGGATTGCTGTGCAGCACTGGCAGGCGATGCTAACAATAAATCCTCCAATAAAGCAGTTCAGCCAAGGAACTAAATTCAGTTATTGAAAATACAGAGAGGAACAATAACATTTGAAGGATACACTTTAATCTCAGTAAAGTCAAAGGAGTGAGTTTTTTTATCTGGTAATGTTATAGTGTCATTACAATATAAGTCTTCTTGGACAACCTTTAAAGGACAGAAAGGTTTGTCTTAATTGTTCTCATTCATCAGTCATTCTACTGCTACATCTGAAAATATTGTTTGGAAAGACCTCACTGAGCTTTTCTTACTTTATTAATAGCTTACTTTCCTAAAGAGTATTTACAACACGGGTGTTCTTTCCTATGCTTAATTAATGAACTTCTTGTCTCTGATTCTAAGCTTCCACCTTTTTTAACATCCAAAGTCTGTAACTGAAGTGTCTCAAGCTTTAGCTGAGTTCTTGTGGATTATAAAATTGTTTTATGGAGGAATAATATAAAAAAGATATGGCAGATATTTACATTATATAAAATTTATAAAGTAATTATGCTGTTTTCTGAAATCTGGGCCAAATATCAGTGGGTAACTTATATTAACACATGCTAAAGAACCCAAAATGCCTTTGGACTTCTACGTTACAGTCTTGTTATATCACTTGTTAACTTATTCCTTCTGCTTGTGTGGTAACAAATCTGCTCTTATGTAAGAAATGCCCATGGCTGGTTTCAATGGTAAATTCACCATCAATAGCATATTATTTAATTATAGTTTACTGATCCCTAGAAACAGCTCTCCGTTGCTCCTGTCCTTTCTTTTTGACAGAGAGGAAGATCATTTGTGTTGTGCATTGTTGCAGAATGGCGGAGAAGGCGAGGGAAGCAAGACGCAACTCAGTATGAGTTATAAGCAAGCTTCTACTTTATTCGAGTTCTGCTATGCCTTTTATACACTGAAGGTTAATTATGCCTACTTATGTTAAATTATGCCTACATATCTATGTCTAATTGGCTAAGCACAAATTAGGCCTACTCATCTATATTTGATTACTTAAGCATAGAGCTGCATTTGCATATTCCAGCCTCTTGCGGTTATCTACTTCTGGATTCTTCCTGCAGGTTCTACCTTGCAACTTTCCACTAGCTTCGGACTTGTCAGGACTTGCCTCGGGGCTTGTCCTGACTTGGAGCTTTCTGCAAGCTTCCAGGTCAGAGTGACCCTGGGAAGCTACAGCTATCAGCAGTACAGCTCCCGTTATCAGTACTGCTCGCTCACAGCTGCTACATTCAGCCCTGTGCTCACAGCTGTTACATTCAGCCTTGCTCAGCAAGCCATTCCTCCACAGTGCATCAATCAGGTAACTCCAGCAGCCAGAGAGTATAACAATGGCACATTAGACCAAAGGTCCTTCTAACCCAGCAACCTGTAGCAACCAACAAGCAGATGCCAAGTGCAGAGTACAAAAACCAGTAATCATATAGTGATATTTTCTGAGTGTGATGTCCCTCTACTTAGCCCCTCATGAACATTTCTTCTTGCATTTGCCCAATCTCTTAATGAATCCATATAAACTTCTACAATGTACAACACTAACACTAGAAACACTGCAGTTTACTTGTGCAGAAGATCACCTCCTGTCATTTGTTCTGTATCTGCTACCTGCTTGCTTTGAGAATAATACCCCTGTCTCTTGGATTGCAAAAACCTATAGTTCTGTATTAATTCTCTGTGTTGCTAATGGCTGCAGAGGCCTCTGTTTCATTCCCCCCTCAGTGGTTTCTTTCTCATGCTAGCATTTGCTCCTCACAGAGCTGGTCCAGACCCTGATCATCCTCGTTGCCCTTCTCTGAACCCATTCTAGCCCCTGGGATGGGAGAGTCATAATATCCCAGAATACGCAAGATGCCTGCACACGGGTTTCATACAGAGAAAAAAAATGTTCCCTGTTTTGTTCTCCGTTCCTGTCTTTGTACTTTCTAGCATTTGAGTTGTTTGTCTGACCCAAGCACTTGAGCACTTTTGTTGACATTTTCATAAAATTCTCAATTCTAATGAAAGATCTTTTCCCTGAATGGTAGTAGCAGTCCGAGAGACCATCATTTTATATATCAAGTTTTTCTGTGCAAATCATCTGATCTGTAATACTTTTCTCACTCTTGGTTTTGTTCCTAATACTCCTGGCCTTTGTTACCAATAATTCAGTGATGATTTTGAAAATCTTGTTTTGCTTCAGATAATTTTCAGCTGCTGCCTGTTTTGCATGTTGGAAGTACATATCTAATTATTTGATGTAAATCAAAGCTTCCAGGCTACAACTCAATTTAAATTCTGCTTCAAAGCCATGCCTAATTTGAATAGAAAAGGTTAATATCCCCTCTTTTTATTCAGAGGCATATTTTAATTCAACAGGGCTTTAATCACATGAGACAGTCCTAAGATTTCTACCTTAGACCATATGCAGTTCTTTTTTAAAAATAAAATCTCCTTATATTTTTTCTTACAAAGAAATTTTCACCAGGGTTTTTTGGGGTTTTTTTGCTGTTAAGTTAGTCCTGATCAGATTTATCACCATTTATTCTGATCCCACACTGCTTTTCACATTCCTTGGAAATCCTGCATAATTATCCACTTGTCCTTCAGTAGCATGTATATTCTATGTGGAATGTGCCAGGTATGAAATTTCCTGAATTTCTGGATACTTGTTTTTCTATAAAACTTATGTTATCATCTAACAAACTGCACATGGTCATGCTACAATAATTTTTGACATACAGGCATCTGTGAAGCAATTCAGAGATCACAGGCCTGTACAGCTTTCTACGCTGTCACTAATTCTCCTGCCATTACCTGTCTTGTGCATATGTCTTCACACAAAACAATGTGTTTTGCCTGTTTGTCCTGTCTTCTTGCACAACAAACACATTCTGTTCTGACCAAAATTCATCATTAACTGCTTACTGATCATACTAAACATGTGTTAAAGAAATCTCTTTGGGGAAAAAGGCTATCAGCGATTTTGAAGACACAACATGTGACTTTTGGATAGGAAGAGAGGAAAAAAAAAAGGAAATATTTCTTGTCCTGGTGGTGGTGGATAATTCAGTGCACTGAAACAACATTATATCTGATTCAGATTGTATGTACAGTTATATGCTAAAGAGGTAGCAAAAAGATTTTTTAATTGATGTAAATTTCTTTATGAATGTATATAATTTCTCCACTTGCAGAAACATATTTAGTAATTGATACTGAAATAATTAGTATATCCTTTTGTGTTGACACAGGTGACATCTAAAGTAGAAGAATTTTTGTGTATGTGCCATGAGGAGGGACTGGAGTCCATAATTTTTGTTTTTTCTCATGAGAAATAGTGTAAACTGAAGATCATGCTGGGATTCTGAATAGACCATCAAACCTACTTACTAGTTGCAAATGTTGACAATAACCTTCCTAGAGCTGAACATCAACCAGGATCACATGAGGCTTCTGTATTGACTGTCAAAGGAATTTACTATAGCTAGTTTTGGGTTATGTTTCTGGACTAAGAGCTGATGTAAATGGCTGCTGCTCTGGAGATAGCAAAGCTGTGATGGTTTATCACAAGGGACATCTCACCTGAAGTCTCATCTGGGTTTATGAATGCATGAAAATTATGGTTACTTTTAGAAATAGTGTACAAAAGTAATAATTTGACTTTTCATCCATTGTTATTTTGTGTTTGAGAACTGGTGTACCCACCATGCAACACCTACTTTATGTTCAGCTTTGTTTTGCTCTCACACTGGCTGTTCGCGGTGCTTATCCTGCAGTTTGGTGTCTCTTCCTCTGCCTAGGGAGGCTTAGACTCACCCTGTGAACAGAGTCATTAAAACTGATGTAGCCACTAGCGTAATGAACATTGGTGATGTCTTTTTAAAGGCACTTTGGTTTACATACCTACAGAATAATTCAAGTGACTAGCCACTTTTAAGAAAGATGTGTGTATGTTGGGGTAGTAAGAAAAAATAAAAGACAGTTCAATTCCTGATGACTTCAGACCTAGCAGGGTACGTGTGGAAGGAAAATGCAACACAGACATTGGGCTGTTGGGCCTAGAGAAGCAGCTGAAGGCAAGGATTTCCCTAGGCGGTCTGAAAGGATGGGGTAAAACTTCCTTCAAGCCTTCAAGTCTTTGCGCTGCACTCTACTGTGTGCATGCATCCATTTTGCCAATGCCAGCAATTGAAAACAGAGACAAGGAACAGAAATAACATTCTTAAGCTAATTCCGATATGTTCAGTTTGTGGCAAGTTATATCAAGAACAATTAAGAACAATTAGCTCAGAGATCTAAGGTAATTAAATAACATTTGTACAGAAGGTTGTTTCTAGTCTGTCTCTTTAAAATCTGCCTTTACAAGTGTACAATTTCAGCAGTGGTCTATCCAGTACAGTGAGATTAATGAGAATTTTGACCTGCTTCATCATTTCTGTAAACAAGCAGATTCAATGAGTTTCGGCCTGTTCATTGATATAATTATCTAGGTCATCTGGAGCTTGACCAAAGCCCAGTGAAAATCAATGGAAAGATTTCTATCAGCTTTACTGGATTTTGAATCTTGCCTTTGGAGCTTGGAATAAAGATGACAGAGAGGAAGGAATCTACTTCTGAGCATAAAAAGAACAGATCGTACTCCCATATTTTGTTTTGATTAGTTAATGACTGACTTTTAAATACAGAATTGAATACAGACCTCACATTTCTAATTGTGTTATGAAGTGTCTTGATAGACATCTGTTATAAACAAAATAGGAATATAAATGAAATAAATTCAATATTGGTAAAATTGGGTGACATAGAATGTAAAAGGGGGAGCCATTTGCATGTCTTAATTTTAGTTCTGCAGAAATATAGTTACAGGTACTAGCAAACTATAGGATTTCATGTTATTAAATAAATCAGTGATGTGTGCTAGGTAAAGGCTTTAAATTTCTGTTGGTAGCTAAAGAGGTAGATGGGGTCTTGGGGGCATTCAGATATATAAGCACTGAAAGACCTTAAATAAGCCATTTTTTGAGCTTTTAATAGCCAAAAATAGTAATAATTTAAATAAATCAGTGGTTGTTAAATACTGCTTTACGATTTTAAGGGTTTTTTTAGGCAGGACTCCCAGAAACTCCCAGTAATAACATGAAACCAGACTAGTGCTTTGCATCTAGAGTAACACTGCTGTTTAAAGTTACATGTCTAAATTCAAGATCTTATGCAGAAGCACAGTTCACTTTAAGGACTTAATGAAATGAATAAATTTTAACTCAGGGCTGTGTTTTAGCAATATCAGTGCAGAATAAAATGCACTATGGTAAAGGAACAGCATAAAGAGTGTCTCCATTGGAATTTCATTGTTGTTGGTTCCCTTTATGTTGAATAGTTTTCAGGAATGGAGATGGAAGAATCTATTTTTATTGAAAAAAAAACTAATTTGCAGCTGCTGAAAAATGTATTCTAGCCTTGGAATTCTAATTTGACTAAAGATTTCCCTGTTGCAAACCTCATTATTTTATGAAATTATTTACTGCAACTAAAAATATCACTAAGGATTGCCTGTTGAGACAATCAAATTGACTTCAAAAAGCCAAATAAGCTCATTAGTTGTATTCAAAAGATTAGCTGCATCCATTATCTGTTCAAAGTCAATTAACTGACTTTTATTTAAAACTGGAAATCCTTTCTACAACTGTGCACATTTTTTTCAGTGATGATTACAAGACTAAACATATGTAAAAAAGTAATCATACTTCAGAATACATCTATATCTAGGTCTCTCCCCATCAAAAGCTGCTCAAATCTATTTCCTTCCAATGTAGCTTGTAAAAGCTGCAAAAGAAATGATGTATATCAGTCCTCAAACAGGAGTCTCCAGGTATCTAATATTCTGCCAGCATGGTTCTCTCCCAATTTGAGTTGCTCTCTGAACTGTCCAGACTGATGACATCAAAGTAGACTTAGGCAGCTAAATGTTGAAGCCCAAGAGATTCCCTCAATCACTCATTCAAGCTCTTGCACAGCACCAATTACGTTTGGCTGTTTGAGCTTGTCTATAGAACTAAGGAGGTTTAAAGCTCCAAGGGAGAAGAGAGAGTAAATTTAAGTATGTGAGGTTGAAAGTGGTTATACTAAAAAAAGCTTATTTTCTAGCCTTATCTAAAGTAATTTATTGTTTACCACCTTTCTCTTCTGGGTACATTTAAAATAAAAATATCTATAGTTGCAGTGTATAGGGAACAAGTGTGATAGTATTTATCAGATCTACTTTCTGATAAACAGTAGAGATAACTAAGAATATATAGTATTCAGTAAGTTGTATTTAATGCTTAGCAAATTGTTTTTCAGATTTATGAATATCCAAGGTTTTTCAGGCTCTGTGTTGGAGCTGTTTGGTAATGTGATGCAATGTTTCCTATCACTACACTTGGGACTAAGTCCGAAGATCAAGGAATTTGCTAAGATTTATTTTGTGACTGTATGTATCTAAAACATTATTTTTTCATTCCTTAATATTAGATTGGAGAGAGTGAACAATTACTATGAAAGAGTGATGAGACTCTTTGAAAGGAAATGGTAGTTCACCACAAAGAAAGTTTAATAGACACTTGTGAGTCATCAAAGAGGTATTTAAAATGCATTTATCGCTAAAGTTGCCATAGCAGCAGGAAACTTTAAAACCCCATGGGTCTCACGTATAGAAA
The DNA here is from genome assembly GCA_028020825.1 of Podargus strigoides. Taxonomy (NCBI): domain Eukaryota; kingdom Metazoa; phylum Chordata; class Aves; order Caprimulgiformes; family Podargidae; genus Podargus; species Podargus strigoides. The sequence continues at coordinate 14,396,413 of CM051621.1, forward strand.
ATCTGAGATTCTGCAGCGTTTTCTAAAATTCAGGCTCTTTTGCATCAAATGACAAATGGAAAATAAGTTCTATAGTTGTAGGCTTGCTGGAAGACTATCCTAAATACTACAGTCTCTTAGTATGGGTGCAGCGTTGGCACCTTTAACTATCAGGTGTCTGAGATACTTTCCAACAATCTAAAGGGTCAGGAAAAATTTAAGCCAGAAACTGTATAAACTTTTAATCTCTTTCTAAGATAAGAAATTAAAAGAAGTCCCTTAAAAGTCCCTTTGCATCTGGGGAAGAACAACCCCATGTTGGGGTACAGGTTGGGGGCTGACCTGCTGGAGAGCAGTGTAGGGGAAAGGGACCTGGGGGTCCTGGTGGACAGCAGGATGACCATGAGCCAGCAACATGCCCTTGTGGCCAAGAAGGCCAATGGCATCCTGGGGTGTATTAGAAAGGGGGTGGTTAGTAGGTCAAGAGAGGTTCTCCTTCCCCTCTATTCTGCCTTGGTGAGGCCACATCTGGAGTATTGTGTCCAGTTCTGGGCCCCCCAGTTCAAGAAGGACAGGGAACTACTTGAGAGAGTCCAGCGCAGAGCCACAAAGATGATGAAGGGAGTGGAACATCTCCCTTATGAGGAAAGGCTGAGGGAGCTGGGTCTCTTTAGCTTGGAGAAGAGGAGACTGAGGGGTGACCTCATTAATGTTTATAAATATGTAAAAGGTGAGTGTCATGAGGACGGAGCCAGGCTCTTCTCAGTGACATCCAATGATAGGACAAGGGGCAATGGGTGCAAGCTGGAACATAGGAGGTTCCGCATGAATGTGAGGAAGAACTTCTTCACAGTGATGGTAACAGAGCACTGGAACAGGCTGCCCAGAGAGGTTGTGGAGTCTCCTTCTCTGAAGACATTCAAAACCTGCCTGGACATGTTCCTGTGTGACCTGACCTAGGTGTTCCTGCTCTGGCAGGGGGATTGGACTAGATGATCTTTTGGGGTCCCTTCCAATCCCTAACATTCTGTGATTCTGTGATTCTGTGAAAAGTGATTTTGAGAGGATATCCAGAATGAGGCAGTATGCAGTTCTCAGGTTCAACTGAAACAAGTATTTACTGACTCTAGAAGCTTGAGAATGACTAAAAAGATTTCCTTCTATTAATTCATGGCCTTTACCTTTTCAGGAATTAAAACTCATAGGCACAAAAGTGAAAAACAATAACGGTGATTTGAATTTCTGAGCTATGGGAAAAAACCAAAACCAACCCCAAACCTTTCATCCTTCTTGATTTGTTCTAAAGAAAAAGGCACATACTTAGCAGTCATCTTCTGGATTTACACGTACTCTTGAGTATCTTCTTTAATATGAAATTAGGATCCTGTGCTGATTTTGGCTGTGATAGAGTTAATTTTCCTCATAGTAACTTGTATGGGGCTGTGTTTTGGATTTGTGCTGGAAACTGTTGATAACACACGGATGTTTTGGTTATTGCTGAGCAGTGCTTACACAGAGTCAGGGCATTTTCTGCTTCTCACACCATCCCAGCAGTGAGTGGGCTGGGGATGCACAAGAAGTTGGGAGGGGACAAAGCTGGGACAGCTGACCCCGACTGACGAAAGGGATATTGTGTACCATATGGTGTCATGCTCAGCATATAAAAGCTGGGGGAAGAAGAAAGAAGGGGGGGATGTTCAGAGTGATAGTGTTTGTCTTCCCAAGCCACCATTAGGTATCATGGAGATCTGTTTCCCTGGAGATGGCTGAATACCTGCCTGCTGATGGGAAGTAGTGAATGAATTCCTTGTTTTGCTTTGTTTGCGTGTGCAGCTTTTGCTTTACCTATTAAACTGTCTTTATCTCAGACCACGAGTTTTCACATGAGTTTTTTGTTTTCAGTGTTGATGGCAGTGGTTCCTAGGAAAGCACTGGGTGTTCTTGAGCTGTTGGAACAGGATTACTGCAAGGTTTGTTTTTACCGGATTATACCACCATACAGTAGCAATGGGTTGTGTTACTGCATGTGTATATATTTAGAAGAGAAACAAATACCTAGCAGAGTATTTATCCCACTTTAAAATATACTATTGTCCTGGGTTACAATGTATTCTATTGCCATGAGCTGTTGAAACCAGATATGCCGATGTTCCTTGCCTCCTCCCTCGGGACTAGCTTCTGTTAATAGGCCCAACAATGCCTTGCCGCATGACCCATAGGTGGCCTGCACCTGGACTGTTCTTCTGTTAATGGGCCCATCAGTGCCTTGCCCCATGACTCACCATCCCATTGTGAGATGCTCCGGCCAGGGGGAAGGAGCCAAGCGTTCCCACCGGGGATAAAATCTGGGGTTTGGAACAGCACGGGGCAGCCTTATCCGCTGGGATCCCAGAGGACAAGGACCACACCACCACCGGATTTTCGGAGGAGGACCAGACTTCTTTTCTACAAGATCACCGCTTCAACAGGACCATTTCAAAGAGAACTGCAGCTACCACTACATCGGACTGCTACCAGCACCCTGCCTGGCAGGGTGCCAGGTTGTATCCCTGACTCTGTCAGGCTTTAAACCAGTTTCTCTGTATTATTGTTTGTTGTATATATTAGTAAAAACTGTTATTCCCATTTCCTCATATCTCTGCCTGAAAGCCCCTTAATTTCAATTTTATAATAATTCGGAGGGAAGGGGGTTGTATTTTCCATTTCCTGCCTTCCTTAGCAGACACCTGTCTTTCAAACCAAGACAACTATATAATTGGTGGTTTAGTGAACCTGAAGACTATATATGAACAGCCTGAAAAGAGTATTAAGAAATGTTAATGATGTCTGGCTAAGCACTAATTTTCTAATTTCTGTGTAAAGTCTGACTCAGATTTCAGATTTCTCTTACTATATCAATTTATGGGATACATCTTTACCATGAACACATTTTGTTGCTTGACTAAGGCTGTTGCAAGGAAGTTATTTTATTGTTAGGTAGCTTCAAGTATTTTTAAGGAATAGCTACATGCCACAAAAATATATGGTAAGAGAGAACCAGCCATTTGTAACTCTACGTGTTTTTAATCTAGTTGATTTACTTTTAATTTTTGGTTCCACTTCCTATTTCTTCCCTGTTTTCCTTTGGGAAGTTTTGAGGAGCAGGGAGATCCCCACCACTGCTGGCTAGCTTCCTTCCTAGAGGCTGCCACTGGAGGTGTGCTAGCTGACAGCAGCAATCCCTGAGTCATTACCCCAGGGGCTTTTCTCAGCTCAACCACGAACAGGGAACACAATGCTAGAAGGGGCTGTGGCTCAGCTTTGGTCTCTTTCTTGCAGGTAGTCATTGCATGCTGCCCTTCACAAAAGTGCCCAAGTCACCCCCAAATTAATGTTTGCTCACAGTCTGTCTGTTGAAAAGCTGTTACAGAAGCCCCTGTCTCTGGTAGCTCAGAACCTCGTTCCAGTTTCTGCTTTGATCGTACTCTCAGCTGGCTTCTCTCTTCTTCATCATAACTTTCATCTGTTAACCTGATTTTACAAGGGAATGAGGCTTATGCAATCACATAGCCCACAGCCTTCACCCTCATGCTTAAATCTTTTCCCCAAATTAAACAATGTGATAAATGGGTAGAGGTCTACATGAGAATGAGTTCCCTCTAAGACTGTAAAATCTGGTAGTTTACTGGAGAAGGGACAACTAAATTAATGCAACTAGTCGCTGTTCTGCCTTGCAGCTAGCCCATCAAAACATGTTTTGTTTGGCGAGAGGCAGAATGAGGCACTGCCATGTAGCTCGGGAACAGAGGGGAGTGAAGCTTTGTCTGTGTATGTTTTGGGGTGGAGAAAAGAGATGCTATCTGTGAGTCGGTGAGGTCACCAACAAGTAGGGACGTGGGTGGAAATATTATAAATACTGCGGCAAGAGAAGATAGAAAAATGCCAGAGACTTGTATTTCCTCCCCCGGCCTGAGGCTCGAAGTGTAAATTTCCTTAAACTGATGGTGAATGTCCGCAGACCGAGTTTATAACGTTACGGTAGTACATTCTGATCACAAAACATGAAGGCAGTCGACAGAGGATAGCAGCAGGGTTACACGATGGCCACTAGAGAGCAATAGATAACCAGTAGTGGTATGCTTGGTACAGCAAAAGCTGAGCATCCCCTAGCCATGTAATGCTTTTAAAAATACAGATGCAGAAATTAACATCATAATGTAAAATTACCCTCTTGGCACTTCTTAAATGTCCTAATGCCCTCCAATCAAACAAAATAGCAGGAGGGAGCACTCTGGTAATTAGCAGCCAGTACCTAAAGAAACCTCTAGTATGCATCCTATAATGTATGCACTTTTCTTAGCCACTTGAAGCGCCTAGAACACTTGATTAATCTTGTAGCCCATTTACTCAGCCTCTTTATTCTCTTTCCTCCTGAGCCCTCTCCAAACACACCTATTTCATAGTTTTGCAGTTTTGCTGCAAAGCCGAAGCTCTACAGCAGCAACTGTCTGCTTGTTGCTCTCGTGGCTCTCCAAGCCACGATCAGCATTTCATATCATAATCTTGTTAGAGGGTGCAAAGAAACGCAGGCTGACATCAGGACAAGCAGCAACACAGGAGCTGTGGTGAATTCCTGGTACGTGGGTGCCCCACAGCACGGCAGGACCAGTCTCACAGGGTATAGCAATGGTGCGAGGATGCAGGAAGGACATCGTCTCCGCTGTAGAAACTAGGACCCACTATGAAGTATAAAACAGGCTGCTGGCTTGGATGCTGCTTCTATTTGCCAATCAGTAGCGTTATCACCAGCATCTCCTACCTAGGTAACAACCCTTGCCACTAATAAGTGATGACCCTCCCTTTAGGGTCCTCAGCAGGGAAGCTCACAAGTGCCTAACTAGCACCGCGGGGTGGGTGAGGCACAGGACAAACGGAGAAGGAACAAAAGACCTTGAAGGAGCTGGGAATTAAGAGGTCACCAAAGACAACTGGCAATTGGCAAACAAAAGGGGAGTGATAAGGTGGTAATTGCAGCAGAATTGCAGCCTCTCTGGTAGTCTAAGTAGGTTCAGGACTGGAGACTGAGAAAGAAGAGCTGCGATCTGATCTGATCGCGTCTGACTCATGCCTGTGAAGACAGCATTCACATGACAGGGAAAGGGAACGGAGTAGCTTTGAATGCACGCGAGGTTAGAAAACGCAGGGAAAGTACTGAATTTATGTAGCTGGAAGAAAGCACTGAGGAAGACGCAAATTGACTCTCAAGCTATCCATAACAAAGGCTCTTCTGGATGACTTTCTTAGTCTGGCATTATTTAAATACTGAATAATCCATTTGCATTTGTTACAGGCAATTGCCTTCCTAAATTTCAGAGCAAGCTAGATACGCTTGAAAGAAAAAGTGGTGAAAGTGCTTACTCAGTGTTGTGTATTGAATAACTGATTCCATTGTACCGAGATAAAGTATATTTATCACACTCTGGACTGTTGCAGATAGATGAACTAAAAAAGACATTTTGACTAGCAAACTATTCCTTGAATTATTACTTGTGTTACAGAATATCATCTTTTACTTTAGGGATGTTTCTAATTTTTCTAGTTTTGAAGAAAACGACCTGTTTAAGTGTAGCTCAACTGGCCCCTGTTGACTGAGGCTAGGAAACAAAGTATAGAATTACAAGAGTAAATATTTATTCCTGTGCATGAGGTGTGCCAACCAAACTGGGTCACCCTGAATGTGGTTTTACACAGTGTTCTTATATCCTTAACCATTCAGGTACAATATGATTTGACTAATTACCAAGACCCACATTACTGATAACTAGTCATAGTAAAACTGCAAAGCAATTGTATTTCTGCAGCATTCTTGCTGCTTGTCTGTTGGCCCAGATGTCCCCAGAGTCAGTTGTGCTGGAGTCACTTACCTATGATGCCAGATGACATTGGGAGGGTTTCAAAGGCATGTTAGAGGGGCTAGGATGCTGGCTTTATCTGGGTTTTCCATGGGCATCCATTATCCTTCATGGACAGCTTTAAGCTTCCAAGAAGCAAAGTCCTTATTTCCAGAGCTGGGCTACTCTTTAGTTTGTTTTATTTGAGCATGACAATACCAAAGGCTCCAGTGAAATTCCACTACCTCATTACATTGCAGTGTATAATGTCAACTAATATATATTAACAAAGTTAATACACTTTCATATTATAAAGACTGATAAATATAATATTTAGGGAGTGAATTTTCATGCCACCACACAATCACCTTTGCAGAGTAGCTGACACAAGTCAGCAAGTGCAAATTGTCCCTTGTGGCTCTCATGAGATCCACATACTCAATTCCCACCTATAACTGTTTACATTACAACATACACTCATGATTTTTAGCCCTTTGTTATATCAATAGGCATCTTTCTTTAGACAGAAGCTTACTTACTTTTTCCTTGCATGAAAGTTGAGAGCAAAGTACCTTTGATCATCCTTTTTACCTTTCATTGAACTTTCCCCACTATTCTGTCTTTCCTGAGCTGAAGGAACTCAACCACACACAGCTTTCAAGATGTGGTCAAATCATGAATTTACACAGCAGCATAAGGATGCTTTGCTCACTGTTCCTTTTCAAATTTCACCATACAGCTTGTTTTTCCGAACTCTATTAAGCACTGAAACATATTGTAATTCCAAGATTTTGCTCCTGCACAGTACTCGTCAGCTTGAAGCTCATAATTTTGTATTTGAAGTTAGGATCTTCCTCACTGTGCATTGCTTTTATGTACCTGGAATGTAACCTGCCATTTTGCTGACTACTTATTCAGTCTCATAAGGTCTTTCTGCAGATCTTCAGAAGGCTTTTGTCCTTAAGTCTGTGAATAGCTTGATATCATCTGTCACTTGAGTGCCCAGCTCCTTCCCCAAGTCACGTGTGAGTACGTTGAGCAGGTCCAAGCACAGATTGCTACAGCAGCGCACCTGTGACTTCTACACGACAAGTACCATACATTCACTCCCACCCTCTGTGCTCCATCTTTAGTGAGTTATTCATTTCAAGACATTTGGTCTTATGCCACTACTGCTTAGTTTCTTTGACAGTCTTTGTCAGAAGCTTTCTAGAAATCCCAGCAGTCTCTATCAGCCATAAGACATTCTTCACAGGTTTTAAAAATGTTCAGTAAACTTCAATGTTCCAAACTCCACGGTTAACAGTGCTTTCGTACGCTGCTGATCCAAAGATGTAACAGGCTCTGAGGGCAACATCTCACTTCAGAACTAAAAAATTCATAGTTGAGAGGATTATTTATCCCCAAAGTTCCCTCTCTGATATCTTTAGCTTTCCCTGTCCTTTTTTTTTGGTGACCTGAAGAGCCTATCCAAAAATTCAAGATCCTTTAAAATCCGTGTGGATGTATAGATAATGGGAAGGTCACAGAATCATACCAAGCCGTTTCTAAGCATTCCAGTTCAGAACTGACTGGAAGGTGTAACTTAGTGAAGTGCTGGGGTCTGAACCCCAAGCCCTGAATTAAGGTTGACATATGGGTGGTCCCCATGGCCCTTTAAGAGGAGGGGATGAGTTTGCCTTTCGGCTTTCCTCCAAGGTGCAGCCGGCCTTGTGAGGAAAGCCCTCGGGTAAACAAGCCCCAGGTGCCCTGCATTGGGTAAATGAGTGCCAGGTGTCCTGCTTTGGGGATAAAAGCTGGGCCCACTTGCAGGAAGGGTTGGAGAGTCTGTCTGTGGAGTGGACGCACTTCACAGAGTTTCCTGTTGGGGAAGGACCTCCTGACTCTTCATGCAACTGGATTGCAGTCAGGTCTGGCATGTACAAATGCGGGCTTTGTGGGGAGGCAACATGGGGTTACCTCTATCGTATGTGATCACCCTATTGACTTGGTTGTCTCCCATTTTCTCCGTGAGTTACCTTGTGTCTTGGTTTGTTCCATCTATTGTGGGTCATGCTGTGTCGTTGTTGGGGTTGATGTCTGTCATTTGTGATCTGTCCGACTTGTTTGTACCCCCAGCGATCCTCCATATACTGACCCTTTTACGCCAAATAGAATTCACTTACTGGATTGTTTTTCTGCTGTTGGCTGTGTCTTTTGTACTGGGCCTACTAATTGGCAAAACACTTACTTGTGGTTCCTCTTACCACACAGAACCCGTGCCAACAGAGCAATCAGCAAAACAGCACAACGCTGAAGTCAGGTGCCAAAATGCTCCATTTTACAGATGCCATTTGGAAGCAGTTGAGGCCCTGTGTTAAACACGGTTTCCTTTTTAAGCAGAGCGGTCAGACACTGCAGTGACATTAAAGGTACTTCTAGAGGGCAAGATGCTGGCAGTCAAAGTCCTTTTTTCTCCTTTCAAATTTGACTAATATTAGTTTATTTGAAGATAAGTTTGGGTTTTATAGGAAGCATCTGAAAAAACCGCAACTATTATGTCATTGTGCTGCGTAACTGAGCAGTCCCTGTGAAATGTAGGGGCAGGCCACATACTGGTGAAACGGGGAGGTACCGGGGGGAACGCGGGGCCTCCCGGGGAGAACCGCTCTTCCTTCAGGGCCTTCTCCCGGCAGGATCCTTGAGGGAGGCGAGCAGGCAGCCGCCGCTGCTGTACCCTTCCCTGCCATCTTGCAGGAGCTCCAACACCAGCCCAGACTCTTCCCTCCGGCCCGCGCTGCCCGGGGCTCCTGGAGGTGTCACCTCAGCGCCAGCGCCTTCCCCGCCGGGGTGCGCAACGCGCCTGCGCCGCCGCCTGTGCCGCCGCGGCTGGACAGGCTGAGTAGAGCTCTACACGGCGCCGCCGGCGGGAGCGGCGGAGGCCGATGGGCGGCGCGGCGGGCACTGAGGTCAGTTCCGTCGCCGCGGTGGGCCGGGGGCCGTGCTGAGGCGGCGGCCGGCGCTCGCCCTCGCTGGGGTAAGTGCCCCAGGGCGGAGCGGGAGGGCGGGAGCTGCGCGCCGGGGAGGGTGAGGATCGGATCGGATGGGATCGGTTCTGATCGGATGGGATCGGCGCCGCATTTCTTGCGCGTCTGGAGGCCAGGGGCGCGCTGGCGGGGTCTGCCCCCGACGGCGGCCGCTCTTTTTCCACCCGTAAGGCTCCCCGCTAGCCGGCCTGTGCCCGCTTGCCGGGCGGGGGGGTCCCGGGGTCCCAGCGGTGTGCGCGGACTGCGGCCCGGCGGTCCGCCCGCTGCTGCCCCCTGCGGCCCGGCGGCGGCACTGCGCGGCGGCGCGAGCGGAGCCGCCTCCCCGGCGGCGGCAGCGGGCGGAGGTCTGCGCGGCCTGAGGAGAGGCGGCCGCCCGCTCGGAGCCGGGCCCTGTGCAGGGGAGGCCGCTCTGCCCCGGGGAGCGGGACCACTCCCGCGTGGGTGGGCTGGGTGCCCCGGGAGGTGCGGTTGGTGTGCGGGCTGGCGGGTGCTGCCGCCTCGGGGCCGCCATCCGGCTGGAGAGGACCGTACAGCTGCTGTCCAGGTTTGTCATCGCCGCCTCCTCCTGCAGAAGAGAAGCTGTCGGGTTAGTAGCTGTATTTACTCAGCAAAACACAACATCTCATATTCGGTAGGTCAGTTCTGTTCTTTAAAAGTGTTTGGGCATAAGATTCATTTAATTAAATCCTACATTATTTTTTTTTGCCAGAGAATCTATCACAAAGAAGTATTACATTGGGCACTTAAGATGATTTAGACATATAAAATGTCTTTGATTTCTTCTAAATAAATAATCCAGTATTGTCACGGATGTAGCCTAAGTGTCCTGAAATATATATTTAATTTAAAAAGTCTGTTCTGGTGTTAAGATGACTAATGGTGTTCCACCGGACTCTGCTAGCATTCTGCTCTGCATTGTTGCCACAGGAAAAGGTTACAGCAAAGGCCCCGTTCTTGCAGATGCTTATGCACGTGGTTAATTTTGGCAGGAATTAAATCTGTAGAAAACAGATTTTAGCATCTACATGAGTGCTTTGAGAACTAGACATGGAGGAATATGTACTTTTAATAGGACTCTTTCCCCCCTCCTCTCCCATTTTCTCCAGTGCCATACTGCATTGCTTTACTGCTTACAGGCCTTAAAGCTTAGAGTAAGGCAATGCTCCATCCTAATCAGCGTGCTTTGCAGATACAGAGAGATTTTTAAAATGGTTGAAAATTGTGTGAAAAGCTGAAATGTGCAGCATAAATTTAGAAGTTGATCATACATGTAATGATAAACAATTGCAAAAACACCTCTGAGCACTGCCTAAAATACTGCTTTATTTATTTAGTTATTTGAGAATGCGTTACTTAGCTTATTGGAAGAAGACTACGAAGCAATTGAATGATATGTCAGAAATGTGTATCTTTCAGATACAATTGGAGCTAGGCCTCAGTTCCAGAGCCACAGAGAAGCAGGCCTCCATTTCAGTAGAATACCATGTAGTGCATGTATGTACCTCCTTTCATACAATGCCAATAAATGTCAATAAATTGGACATTTTTTCACCTGTGCATTTGAAAAACAGTGATTTACTTTTAATCGGTATTTTGCATAAAGTTATATTATAAATAGTAAAAATATTGAATGTAATATTTTTTTTTTTTTTCTGTGGAGTGAAATACTGTATGTTTTATAATAAAAGTCAGTTCTGAAAACCTGATGCATGGTCTTTACCCTTCTTATTTCTGTGCATTGACATTCCTCATTCATTTTGATGGAAAAACTTCATGTGAATTTCGGATACAAGAATTGTGATGCCTGTGTGATTGTGAAACACAGTCTCAGAATAGCCTTGGTTAAGAAGAAATAATTGTCGATAAAATCTCTTTGGTGTATTTGAATTGTTTGTTTTTAATACAAAATCACTTCTTTTAATTAGTACAATATGTTATACTTGAGTGAAACACTTTGGATCTCTCCCAGTCGTTAGGCCTAAAATTAGTGACTGATAATTGGCAGCTACCTAGTTTGGTCAGTAGAACAGTTAACTCTGCTTAACAGAGATAGTCAATTGATGTTAAATGGGTAGTATATGACACATATATAAATTTGTAAAAAACCCACAAGATAGTTTCAAGCTTACACAGTGATTTAAGTTTTTCACAGAGACACACTGCATCTTCCTGATACAGTGGTGCACAGTGTCTTCCAATTCTGTTTAAACGTCTTTCTCTTAGGAGATGACTTATAGAGGCTTTTCAATACCAAAGCAGGCCTTGATTGTTGGATGCAGTCTGTGAACTTAGTGTGTGAGAGGTGTGCACTTTGCTGAAGTAAGATTTTATTTGATTGCATATGATAAATGCATGCTGCTTGTCACGCCCATTTCATTGATAGCAGCATATCACTTGAGATAAATAAGGGAACTAAATCGCTGGAACATAAATACTTTTCTTTGAAATGATGGACAAAGTATTAATGTATTTGAAGCAAATGGAAACTTCAGGAGTATAGAATCATGGGAAGACACTGACAATTCCTGTCTGACAATGGTCACATCAGTGGTTGGTAATCTGCTGCAGTGCAAAAAAACCTTGCACTGGATCAAATTGACATAGTCAGGCTGCAGAGGATGTTTCTTCCTGGTTTTCTTGGTGTTAATTGAGCTTTGTTTTCTGACTTCTATGTACATGTGCTATCCACTGTTTGGAATGCCTTTTGACTCCTGCAGATCTATTTATCTCTGTCTTGAGCAGCAAGATTCAAGATATACTGGTGTTGTGTGAAAGGTTCCTTTTATTAAATGCCTGACTTTTTAATGTTGCTGAATTGCAGGTGTTTGGTAGAAGGAGTGAATGAGAAAGTTTGGTTTATCTTCCCTTTATTGTCTTTTTTCTGTGTGTATCTAAGTTTTTGTGTTCATTTTTTTTCAAAACTAGGGCCTTTTTTTTAATTTTATTATTTTTTTTTTTTTTTCTCCTCCTAATTCAGGTACCTTATTGTATTTCAGAGTATTTTTAGAAACTTTTTCTGAATTCATTCCTGTAAAGATAGTGACTGGAATTTGTTTGAACACTCCTAGTGTCTCTCACTCCATTCTTTCTCTCCTGTTTCTGTGTTTGCCAATCAGACTCTATGTAGACTTTCATGTCTTCCTTTAATGATATCTTTGGATTGGTCTGTGTGCTCTGCATTTGATTGGATGTTGGAAAATCAAGTATATATATTTTAATTAAACCTTTTGAAGCATGTGTCTGCTAACCTTTTAAATATTAAAACAAAGCTTCAGGGAAATTCTGCTTTCCCCCACTTCCCCTGGTGGTATAGAATGAACAGAATGGATGGATGCTGAATTGCACCACCTCTCTGTGTGCATTGATGGTCTTATTTTTCTGAAGTAGCCAGAAAAAGAAAATAATTTTTTTTTAACATGAGTGAAATTAGAGTGTGCTTTGGGGCTTGTTGTATCCAAAATAATGATAAAGTGGACCTGTTTGCATCAAAACTTTTCTTGTTAACTATTCAGTGTTCAGGAAAGACTGTTGAATAAGTAAGTAGGGAGACAACAGTGATGTCACCTCAGCATCAGCTGGTTATTCAGTTCTTTTTCACCTTGTACTGAGCCTGGCTGAGATGGAGTTAAATTTCTTCAGAGCAGCCTGTGTGGTGCTGTGTTTAGGATCTGTGGCTGGAACAGTGTTGATAACACAGTGCCCTTTCTGCCTGTGTTACAGTGAGTAGGCATGGGGTGGGCAAGAGCCTGGGAAGACACACTGCTGGGACAGCTGACCAGAATTTGCAGGGGAGATAGTCCATACCATATAATGTCATGCTCAGCAATGAAAACGAAGTAAGGGAAGAAGGGGAGAGGGGCATTGGCTTCCAAGGTGGCTGTTGGGCATCAGTCTGCTTGTGGAAGGTCATGCATGGTTTCCTTTGAGTCACCTCCTCATTTCTTTCCTTCACCTATTAAACTGCCTTTGTCCCAGCTCATAAGCTTTCTTGTTCTTTTTCTCCAGTTCACTCCGCCTCCTACTCAGGGAGGGGTGGGAAGCCAGAGTGCGGTTGTATGGCTGCTTGGCTGCTGTCTAGGATCAACCCACTGCACATCTGAAATGCAGTCACTGTAACTCCAGCAACATTCAAAATCTGGGTTCTGGCAATGTGGTATTTGTCAGAGGTCTGAATGAAAGCTTGATTTTTGCGGTTATATGCCTATTTGTTTTCACTTTCATATATAAAGCTGTTTAAGTTAGGAAAGTTTAGAAGGATTACTAGCCTGTTCTTTGAATTACCTCTGTTAAATTTTTCTAGTGTCCGGTTGGACCGAGCAGCCCAGATCTGTCTGGTAAATTGAAGCATTCTTAAAATGGTTGACAGTGTTTCTTGAACTTGCTCACCCTTCAAAGATGGTGGATGCTTTTTCATGTTGTCCCATAAGGTGAATTTTACAGTGTTAAGAAAATATAAGAAAACACTTCATGTTTTTAATTCTGCTTTTTATGATCAAGGATGTTGATGGCATAAAGTGCTCTATGCTTATCTTTTGGTCAGTTAAAAAAAAAAAAAGGCAAATATTGATCTAACGTCACCCTTTCATTTCATATACCCTTTTAGCTCTTTCTGAGAGCTGTGTAGAAATCTTCAAAGTGTCTTTGGTCTGGATCTTGAGGTTATCAAGACGTCTTATCTTTCTCCTGAAATAAAACTGTGGATCTCCTCATCATAGACCTACCATCACACTTGTGTGTCAACAAGGTTCATCTTCAGTCTAAGAAGTGGTATTAGCAGGGCAAGAATGGTCCATCTGACACTACCAGAAACTTTTTGGTTTTCTCTCCTCTTTAGAATGTGAGACAAGAAAATCTTTCTGGATCAGATGCTTACTCGTGTCAAGCCACTGTGGAGATATACGATAGTGTAAAGTTTTCCTCATCCATGTAGGATTATTCTAATAGGGTGCTACTTAGGTCATCTCAGTGCTGTGATTTTGGAGCCCAAGTCAGGCCCTGCTCTCTACTGTAGATAGACTTGAAGAGGAACTGGATTTCAGAAGCAGAAGCCTTCTATAGGATGTATTGAAATTTAAAGGAATCTAGAAATAACCTCATGAAATGGGGTTTATACACGAATGCAGATCTGTATAACAGTATGTCTGGAAGTAAGAATGTTTGAATACAATCTACTATTGAGTAGATTTTACTTGTTGCTGTTAACTTTGGACTTTGCTTTGCTTTTTTTGTATGTCTCAAAAAGCTAATATGGTTGTTTATTTTCCAAATAACAGTGGTCTCATAGTCTTGACAAAAGCTTAAATGCTGAGATCTTGTTCTTGTTTAATATAGAAAAGAGACAGTAAGAGTGCTGGAACCTGTGGGGCCAAATATACTGCACAAGTTAACGTGGTGGTTTTACACTGATACCTACAGCTCTCCTTATGCCTTCTGTTGCCTCGTTTATTTTGCTTGATTGACGCATTCTGTATTATCAGGATGGAGTCAATTATTTATATGCTTGTCCACATACACAGAAGTGATTACACTGTGGTATTAATAGAAGTGACAGTAATTAATTTTGCAGCCAGAGATTGTTTTGACTTCATTACTTTGAGAAAATGTGAAGTATAAATCACATCTTGTTATGAATTAATGTTCAAGACTGTTTGGATCTGAAACTTTGGCACTGATTAGAAAAGAACTTCCTTCTATACTTTAGGAATTTCCATGCTAACTTAAAAATCCTTGTATTTAAAAACAGTTGTATGTTTCTAGTAACCATTGTAGTCACTCTCCTTTTTCCTGCTGGGATTCACAAATGAGTGCCACTTGCAGTGTTTGATAATATCTTCTCCCAAGCTAAGGACTGTACAAACTGAAATCATATTTTGATGCTCAGTTGCGTTACCAAGTGTCTGTCTTGTTAGGTTTATAAATATGCTTCTTAAATGTAAAATTTTCAATGACATGGAAGAAATAGCATGAGCTCTTTAGGTTTTGATGTGTAGCAGATCATTTTATGAATTTATGAATACTTTGAATAGGAGCAAACATTAAAGGATTGTTTGATTGGGTATGTTTTGCTTAGAGTTATTGATTGTATATGCAGAATACAATGAGTAGTATGTTAACAGTAGACTTGCACTCTGTAGTTCAGCTGTAGTCCACTAATAGTTCAATTAATAGTTCATTGTAGTTCAGTGATCTATGAATCATAACTGACTGAATCTTCTGCTTTTTATTCTTTAGTGCTGCAAGTTGACTGAATAAAATTAAGAACATGGAATATGATATGGATGCAGTTGCTTGAGCACCATTTCTTCCAAAGTGTATATTCTGCAGATTGGTGGCCTGAATGATTGATAAGCAGCATACACAAGACTAAAATCGGGAAAACATTCTGTCTCTTGCTGCTGTGTTTGGCAAAACTGATGCAGAGTCACATCTTCTGAAATGCAGTTGAAGAAAATGAGGGAAATTTTACCAAGATTGTACCCTGGCCAAGTTGATGATAAAAATAATTCCTTAACTACATCCCCAAAGCAATCTTCTGAGGATAAAACAAA
Organism: Podargus strigoides; assembly: GCA_028020825.1. Taxonomy (NCBI): domain Eukaryota; kingdom Metazoa; phylum Chordata; class Aves; order Caprimulgiformes; family Podargidae; genus Podargus; species Podargus strigoides. The sequence goes on from CM051621.1 coordinate 14,411,836, forward strand.
TCCATCAAAAGGGGATGATGACCAAAACCGCTGTTACCAAGGGACTGAGGCTGAGAACAATAAGTTGTCACTGATAAGCTGTATAAAATGCAGAAGTGTTCAGAAAATTTCAATGCAAGATATAGAAAAGCATAAGAAGCTTGGATGGACTGAAGACAAAAATTTCATCTGCAAGAAGTGCAGTCATATTACACCACCAGCTTTCCATTTTGTTCCTGAGGGTGCCAATGCTGTAGACTTTGAAAAACATGAAAAAAAATCCCCATATAAACCCCAGAGAACATTTAAAGTTAAAAACTTTCTGCCAGGTAAATACTACTGTGATAAATGTAGATTTTCAACAAAGGATCCTTTACAGTATAAAAAGCACGTAGGTCAACATGAAGAAATTAAATTTATTTGTTCCCACTGTAGTTACGTATCCTACACCAAAGGAGAACTCCAGAGACATTTGGTGAAACACACTGGAACTTTTCCGTATCAGTGTCAATACTGTGAATATGGTGCTGTTAGACATGACTATATAGTAAAACATACGAGAAGAGTACATGAAGCACCCACAAAACGGCTGTCAGCTACTATCATAAACCACAAGCAAAAGAAGACGAGTCAAAGCACTTTATTGAAAAAGCAGAAATATAATAAAATTCCTTTTCAGAATGAACTTTCAAATTCGTCTTCAAATATGGTTTGTGAGATTCCAGGTAAAGCAACTAAAACAGTCTGTTCGTCTCATGGTCTGGAATGTAGCACAAACACAGCATCAGTCCAGGATAAAACAGTGTCAGAGCCATCTGAAATAACCTTATGTGAGAATCAAAGCGTTGAAGTTGAGGTTTATTCTCCAAAAACAGAGCCTTTACAACCTGGGATGCCTTTAACAGTAATTGCACCGTCTGAACTTGTAGTTCCTTCTAACTGTTTAGCTCAGATAGTAGAGATTAAAATAGTGGATGGAGCACAACAACTGGTTCTCAAACTAATTCCAATGAAAGAAGCAACTTACAAACCCGTGAATGGTGCTGAAGTGGAACTTGAGAATCAACGTATAGAACAATCTGCAGAAGGAAAAAAAACATCTTTTGTGTCTCAAAATGAATTACTGACTATGGAAGTGAATGTAGACAAACTGTCCAGTGTTAGTAACAAGCTTAATTTGGATGGTATGTATGACAAGAATTCTGAATGTCTCTGTTTTTCTGATTCTTGGCTCTCAGACCGTAACTCTGTATCTATACAGAGAGAAGATACATCAAAGTTATGCTTTCATTTGGTGAAAGGTATTGATGTTCATGCAGGTGTTATAGAACTTTGTTCTCCATCTCTGGTGATGAATAGTACTGAAAAAAAAAGTGATCTTAAATCCTCAAGGTGGGAAGTAGATGGAAAAAATAACTTGCGTTATGACTTGTATTGTTTTGAAGAAGGTGTGGATTTAGCCCCTCCAAAATGTGCTGCTATTTCTGAAGACAGAAGTTCCAAGAACATTTCAGAGGCTGCTCAGAGGGGCAAAAATTCTCCAGTCCTTAAACAAAAGGATATACTGCCTCTAAAGAGGGTTGACAAAGAATGTAGAAGTCTGCCAGTCAGCTCTACAGAAACACATTTAGCTGCTAAGGGTTTTGATAAAAGATCCATTACATCTTCTGAAGCAGGAAAGAACTTTCATGTTACTAAAACTCCACCTTGCAAGGACATGGCTTTTGGCTTTAGCAAAGTAAAGAGAACTGAAACCGTGAGTCAAAAGAACAATCTTCTTCTGGAATCATTAGAACTACAGAAGATGGAAAATAAAGGCAATGCTTTTGAGGGACCTGTTATTTCATCTGTATTTTCTCTTAGCTCTGGGTCTGAAAATGTTCCAGAGGGTGTCAGATGGGACAACACAACACGCAATAAGAAGTCAACAACATTGCTGTGTAGAAAGATTGCTCAGCTGATGTCTGCTGCTGAATCTAACGTGAAATGCATGCCTTTGAGATGCCAAGCGTCTAGTAAAGAGGCGCCTTTCCCTCAAGAAAATTCAGCAAGCTGCGAGAGGGTTGTTCCTGCCACTGAAGTGCAACAGTCTGCGTCTTTGCCTCAGGTGCATGGTGGAAACAGTGTGATTGGTAGTGAAGAACACAGCAAAGATCAGCTGCTTACATTTGCAAGAACATCTAAAAGCAGAGTAACTAAAAATTCCCATGTTGCCTCTCCAGTGTTTATCCCCAAAGGGACAATGCTGAGAGTGCTGAACACTACTATTGGTCAGAACTCAAACGGAGCAGAAAACGGGAGTGAAACGTCAGCTGCTTCTATGTACTGCAATGAAATGTTTCTGCCTCGCCCGGTTCCTGTCAGTGTTTCTGAAACACTTAGCAGTAATTTGCCATGTTTGCCTAATCGGAGTGAACCGAATACTGAGTCCCGAAGTATATCACTCAGGCAAAGACCAAAGCGAGAGGCAAGCGTTAAAAATAATAGCAAACAAACTGGTGCGCTCTTTCAGAAAAGCAGTGATGTGAGTAAGCAAAGCAAACTCTATTCAAAAAGTCAAGTAGGTCCCAGAAATAAGGTGAAACAAGCAAGCTTCAGGGAACTTCCTAAGAGGAAAACAAGAACTCAGTCAGAAACGAGTTCAAGTTCTGAGATGTCGTATCTGTTGACAGCGAGGCGTCTTCGACTTGTCCCTCTGAGAATGAATCAGTTGATAAAATGCCCTCGTCGTAACCAGCCAGTTGTGGTACTAAACCATCCTGACGTTGACTCGACAGAGATAATTAATGTCATGAAGACTATCAACAAGTACAAAGGTCAAGTCCTGAAAGTAGTTCTGTCAGAAAGGACAAGTAATTGTCTTGGTGCCAAACGTTATCGAAAGCGTCTTACACTTCAGAATGCTGAGACAGGAAACCAAGCAAAAAAGCAGAGCATGCTAAAAATGAAACTAAAAAAGACCCATAAAAATAACTACCAAGTGGTGGAAACTTCACCAGCTGAAGCACTTCAGTGTATGTTTAAGTGTTGGTTTTGTGGAAGAGTATATATGGACCAAGAAGAATGGATAAGTCATGGACAGAGGCATTTGATAGAGGCAACCAAGGGTTGGGATGTTCTTTCTCTTCCATCAAAAAAGCATTAATTGAGAGACTTGGGGGGAGGGAGGGGTTGGGTTCCCCTTGCTGTTATTAATGAGTGCCACTAACTTGCTTGGAAAGGAAGTGTGAAATAACTCTCTTATTTTGCCAAAAGATTTCTACTGTTTGGAGACTGGGAGAGGAGAGCAGTGTTACAGAAATACTGAGAAGCTGATAGTAAGGATGAAGCACTACTTTGCACTCTCATGTTTGAAACTTGTATTGGAGGTCAACTTCATCTGTTCCTTAGGAGAAATTTGAAAAATATTTTCTATGCAAGCAGCTTTCTAGTTACCATTCTCTGTGGTAGGATACTGTGCTGTAACTGGTTTGTGCTGGACTGGATGGATTAAAATCTTAGGTGATGAGATCTTTGTAAATGTAACAAGGTTTAGTTTGCTTTATTACAGCGTGGTGTTTTAGAGATAAACATACGTGTAAGCACCTTTGATCCTCTGTGGGCAGCAAGTGTATATCATAGGTTTTAGTAGCAAATTAAGAACCATGCATAAAAAGTAAAACTTAAATGCAAGTACTCTCTTTCAGTGAAACAAACACTTCTGCTGACTTCAGGGGAGATACAAGCGTGTAAATGAAGAAACTGTAGGATCAGATTAGGTCAGATAGCACTCCCACTAGGTCAGGTACACTAAAAAGTTTAATTTTGTTTAGTACTTAGTCTTTACCTAGCCTGTATTGTGTAGATGTGAGAAAGAGAGCAGAACACTGTCAGCTTTCTGTACCATCTTTGTTCTGAGCAGGCAGAGCCGGAGATATCATCTGGCCTGGACTGACTGGAGAGAGAAGCTTTTCTCAATATGGTCTCAAGCCTGTTCTGAAATCTAGTGGAGTAATAGCCAAACATGAACCCTTTACCACCGTGTGTGTGTAGCCTGATAGAAACATGTTTGCAGAACTGGGCATTTGGTTAGAACTCTAGTTGGTGAGTTAATGCTTATTTACAGGGAAACTTGCTGAAGATGAAGACTTTTCAAAATGAAAAACTGCGTTGCACAGCTTTTACATTGACAGTGTTGAACCAGATTTTCAGTGCAATCTTTCATCCTTCTTAATCTTAAGAATTTGGATGTTGTTAGCATATATTTTTTGTAGGCCTCAATTCATACAAGCATGTGCCTAGTTACATATGTATGTCTAATGTGTATCTATTGACTTCAGTGCAGTGTAAACATTGCTCAGTTGCTTAAACACTTTCCTAAATCAGGGCCAAATTTCAAGTTTTTACTGAAGAGGGATGGATGATACTGAAGTCTCATGTTTCTGCACATGAACAATTGATGTTTTTCTTCATCTTGTCAATTCAAAATAATTTTAAAATCATATAGAATTAACTGTATTGAAGCACATATTTACAATTAAAATCCCTTCTTACATTTTTACGGATAGGGAAATCAATACTGACTCTAATGCTGGATGTGTGTTCTATGTTTGAACTGGAACGGTTCTTGAAAAACTGGTAGTTCCTAAATCTTTTCACTGTTGTTGCATTTTTGTAAACAGTTGAAGCTGGGAATATATTTTTATATACTCCAGCAGATTTTACGTTGTTTTGATAAAGTATGTATCGTAGCTGTATTGAAATGTAAATATTTTAAAACTACATCTGATGGAGGCTTATTTTCAAAACCAGTTAAAACATTGCTTTCCAGTCATTTTGCAATACAGTGTTAAAATCCTTCAGATAGTTGGTGCTTTAAGTCAGATCTTTTTCATCCTGTACACATTGAAAATTTTTGTATCATTTGTATCAGATGTGTTCCACAGAACAAACTTCCTTTTGTCTGTTTTGTCAATAATAATGAAACGACAGTTCTCATTTTGTATTCAAATGGAATTATATTTTTTTAGATGGGTACACTAGAGGGTTTTTTCACTTCCTATAATTTGATGCCAAACCTAGCAGTACTGTTTGCATTTTTTTGATTGTGAAAATAGCTTCCATTCTAAAATTCTGGCATATGACATATAATAAATGTTGAAATCATTAACATAAGAAAAAACATGGTTAAAATTCCTCCTTTGTTTTAACTCCTTCAGTCCAGGTTACTGTTTGAATTAATTTTGTTTCTGTAGAAGCCACTAAATAAATAGTTTTAAATTTGCTTCGTAAGAGTTGTCACTGGCAAAATTAAAACATTCCTTGTGAAAGCTGTACTGGGAGGGGTGGGGAGGTATTGCTGCTCAGCATTACAAACTTCAGGTGGTTTAAGAATACTAGTAGTGCTTGTCTTGTCTAAGCAAGTTTACTATTTTAGTAAACATCTGCAAACCTTTGTATGTCATTGCCATAATCTGCTAATCTAAATTCTTAAGATGTGGTGTTTTTCATGGGTTTAGTTTAGAAAACATTTTTCTGTTGTTTTAACATAAAAACCTTTAAGTTAGATTGTATGGCGGCTGTGAAATTCTTAAAGCATATTGTCATGCCTCTTCCTTTTTATGAGCTCTGCCAAACTACTTAGAAGCTTCTGTTTTGTTAATTTTCATTCTTATTAGATAATGCCATGTCAGAATAATTTCCTTCAAGTTTAACAGTCTTAGTGGCTTGAGAGAAATATAATGAATATTCTCTTGCATTTTGATGGAGCATTGAGAAATAAAAAGGTTGCAAATAAAGAACAACCAACTGCTAAATTTTTTTAGAGCTAGTTTGTTCCCCACATACTCCATCATAAATGACGTTGGAATGTCATGTTTTGGGCTTGAATGTTTTTATTCTTGTTACTGTTCTGTAAGGTTAAAGTAACTGAGGTTGTGTTCTTAGTATATTGCAGTTGCCTAGTGGAACTTCAGAGCGTGCTTAGGAAGGAAGGTTACGGATGCTTTGCAAAAAAATGCTGAAGTTTGCCTTTCGTATTTATAGTGAATTTAGTTAAGCCTTTCAAAACTCAAATTATATGAATAAATATTATTATATTTTTTTCTGGAAAAATACCACCTTGTCTTCTTTGATACACACTGGAACACATTTTCTTGCTGAGTTTGAAGCACATCTGCTGTTCATACTGATGATTTTTATCTCTACATTTGCACATGGTATGGATTCAAAGGGACTGTTGGCAGAATGGTCCTATTATGTAAGTATTTGAAGGCTCAGATATGGAATACAAGTATCTACTACTTAGCTAAAGAGTGTTAAGTACTAGAATTTACATAATTAAAACTAGCTTTATAATGTGCTCCAATACCTATGAGCACCAGCTGACACCCGCTGACTTCAGTGGCTGATGAGCACAGCTTGTTATTGTGCAAGCACATATGCGCACCGAGTAAAATTCTTAAACAGTGAATACTCAGATAAATAGCTTTCGTTGTGTATTTTTAAAAGCAAGAGTATTTTTTAATATATGACTGTAGTATGCTTTACTAGGTTTTGCTATTTACTAACTGAGCTTCCATGACACTGAGGTAAGCAAGACTGAGTTTGGTTTTTGTGTTGTGTTAGAATGTACAGTGCAAAATATGCAAATTTCTCAATCATTGTCAAGATATAAGGAATCAATCTCTCTTAACACTTTTTTGTGAGTTAATACAATGGCATATGCTTTACTTGCATTCTCAAAGTTAAAAACAAATTGCAAGAATCAAAAAATGGAGTAGATCTGTATTCTTAGTTGAGAGGGTTTTTTTTTGTGTAGCATTTAGAATGCTTTATAATATTATGGGGAGCTCCTCACTCAAAAGCTGATCTGATTCTTGGCACATATAAATGATTTTTCTATTTACATCTATACAAATAAATTGGTGATGTTAAGGCAGAAAACATCTTTTGCGTGACTTGAATGGATATGTGAGGTAGCACTGTTCTCTCTGGATTCCTGATTTATCCCTTCCGTCTATGAGTGTGATGGGAACATATTTGTAGAAGTCAATGATCTCTTCCACGGAATTAAATTTCTAGGGGGAAAAGAAAAATTGTAATCAGTATTTGAAAAAGAAATTGCTAGGTGATTTTATCTGTAACATTAGAAGACTTGCAAATGACAGTATTAGAAAGAAGTAATATTTTGCGTAGAATTCTTATTAGATTCGATGGAAAGCAATCACAGAGGGAAAACCACCAGATTTTAATCCTCTGGTTTCCTTTGTATGTCTGTCTTTTGTAGAAGGCAGCTGGCTGCTTAGGGCAAAAGGGGAGTATGTCTAAGCCCTGAGAAGGCAGTATCACCTGTAAAAGTTTGTGATGGTAGATGTGATGATACATTTTGAAAAGATGAAGCAACTATAAATCATTACTAACTTTACCCTGTCAAAAGTTAATTAGCAGTACATGATACTTCACACTGCACTTTACACTTTTTCAATGTATGTTTTATTTTCCCATTCAGTTTACTGAAAGATTTGCTATAAAATCCCTTTTAAAGTATGGAACAAGAAGGATCTCAGCAGGGTTTTAGTCTTTGTTCTCTGGTGTTCAAAACAAGGACATCCTCCAAGCCTGTTCTTCCTGAAATTATAAAGGTGTGGTTTGAGATTCCTGAACTGATCAAACGGCAATGAAAAGCTATCCAAGGTATTTATCCTCATCTGTCCTGGTGAGAGTCTCTTGATCCTGCCGTTCCAATGGTTAGCAGTCCTTCAGTTTAAATAGTTCTCCTCCCCGTGTGTAACTTCTAAGCTCTCATCACACCACTAAGCTGTCGTCACACCACTGTTTCTCCTCTTGAGGTATTCTTTGGACTTACTGGTATTAAATCACTAGAACTGTACACAGTAATGCACACTTACTGTGACATTAGTACTTGTTCTTTATCTATATTATATCACATTTACTCTAAGCGTGGGCGTTAATTGTATACACGATGGTATCTCATGGTAGTCTCTGTCATCTCCACCTGATCCCCACCTAGTTTATAATAAGAGAATCTGATTAAACCTGTGATTTGGTGAAACTGTTCCTGTGTTGTTTTAAGATGAAAATTTGAAAATTATTTGATCTCAAAACCAGTGTGCTAAGTTTTGAAAGTTTTGTTTTGATAATTTTTACTTATATATGGTCGTTCCACTTTGCTGTTTTGTCTTTGCATTATGTTCAAGGTCACTATTGCTAGTAGAAATCTAGGCAAAACTGTGGTTTATATTTCATGCCATACCAAAGTAATCCTCACTTTTTAAATTCTAAACTTACTCTCTATCAGCAGCAGTTCTTTTCCTGTTTTCTAGTGGTTTTTTGTTGGTTGGGAAGTTCAAAAGTCTTACTATAATTGTTCATCTGCTTTGGAAATTAACTTGGCTTCACTTGGCTAATGCCACGTTATTCATCACTGTACCTTTAAGCTGTTTCTCTTTGGTAATGAGGGAAAAATGTCTCATATGTTACTTAGATTTTTTTTTCCTATTTTGCTTCATCCTGTACTCTTGAGTTAGTGAGCTTTAAAATAATTAAGCTCTGAGTCTTTTCATGGCTGCTAGAACATGAAGTTGACTTAAATAAACATCACAGTGATGAGCATTGATGGTCCAGAATTTTATGTCCTTGGCTCTTTTAATGGAACCCCACACTTTGTTAAGCATAAAGATACCTAAAGACATATAAGTGAAGAAAATGTAATACTTTGGATTTGTTCATTTCCTTCACTGTCTGATGAGACTCAAACTGATCTCTGCTGCCATAGGAATGTCCTATCTGCTGATCTCCAGGCTGTTCTGGGGAGATGGGAATAGGTTCTCCAGGACTGCTTGTGAAAGGTGTAGTTTTGCATTGCATTGGGGTGGTGGTAGGACTCTGGACTAGGTTGAACATCCTGAATGAGAACAATTCATCCTTGAACTGTCATTTAAGCTATGGACAAATTGTTTACCTTGTAAATATCTCTCTCAGTTGAAAGTATTGGCATCCCCTGACAGGTGCTCACTGTGCCCATTTTCCTGGCGGTAACTTTTGACATAACACTGTCAGTGGAAGACATTCTCAAAGTGCTCCCTCATCAGCTCGAGAGTCAGGCCAGTTTAGTGGCTAATGAAGGCAGTTGGAGCTGATCCATTTGACTCACTTCGAAACTAGCTGAGTTGGATTGATGTGACTTGTATGAGCAATGGTCTGAAAATGGAAGGTAGCTGCAAAGAGTGTAGGGAGTGGTGAGGATGGAGAAAAGATTTGTGGGGAGAACAGCGAGATCCAGAGATACATGCTGGACTGTGCTCTAAGCTTCTGTGTAAAACAGGCTCTGAGTTGAATAGGAGCCTACTTCTGCCTTTGATTTTTAGTTACTGCATTGTGAGTTGATGCTGCAGACCTGCTAAAACATGTATTTTCCGTGTGGCAGATCAAGTTCTGCAAAGACAATAAGAAAAATACTTAAATTTTGTGTCATGGTCAGCTTTAAATCTGAGCAAGATTTTGACTTCTTTATCTTCAAAAGAAACGTGTACATGAAAAGAGGTATCATTACAGGTATCTCTGGATCGTTAATTATTGAAAGCTGACTGGAGTCAGAGAACAAGCAGGGAAAGGATGCTCAGGACAGCGGTTTTGAATGTAAATGCCTAAATTTCACATACATTCCATTTGGGGATCTGGTCTTTATAATTTTATGTGATTTGGCCTTTAGTGAGCTCAGTATAACATATGGAATATGTATGTGATGTGAACATCTGTGGCTAAATTGCTAACAAAAAATACAGCTCTACTAACAGTGTTTTCTTTCTTTTCTCTGCTTATATTCATTATATTCCAGCTTCATACTAATTTAGCTGCCTGGGACTGCAATTACTTGCCATTGATCATGATCACATAGAAGTAACATTTTTAAAAAATAAACAAATTTGATGATCAATGCTTTTCCTTATGGCCTTAGAAGGCCATATGAGAGCTAATGATGCACTCATGAAAGCTGAATTAAATACATTAAAATTTTTTTCAATCAAAAATCTTTTTTTATCATACAAAATATTAACACCTCGTAAACCATTTATGAAAAATTGAGAGTTGCAATCAGGGAAAACTTTGAATAATAATGTGTAAGAAAAACCAATGGACTGAAATGGATGGAAATAGACGAATCCAAAAGTGAAAACATGCTGCAGAAAACCAGTATGATTGAAAGTTTGAATAAAATGAACAACTGTGGAGAAATGTGATAGGTCTGCACCTGCTTGGTTTTGTTTAGGTTGCTTTATCTTTAGCAGGTGAAGAGGGAATACTCAGCTAATCTAGATAAAGCAGCTGGTCTGTCTGCATTGCGTACTGCAAAATGTGGTGTAACAAAGGGTTTCCCTGTGGAGGGACAATGCAGAGCACTCTGGAAAGCATTTTAATAGGCACTGGGAAAATATAGACAGCAATTTTGCTGTAATTCACAGCCTTACAAATTGTTTTCGCTCTCCAGAGATAAGAACCTTAAGAGAGCTGCAAAAGTTGAGATGACAATTTTCAAGAAAGAATATTTTGGGGAGTCCTTTCGGACTGCCTGAGATGGAAGTAGCTGTGCTGAGCAAGGTTGGTGCCATTGATTGTTCATTATTGCACATGTGCTTCATGCCCAGCCCAGTGTTAATTTTATTTTCGTGTCTGCTGCTGAGAATAATGCATTGAAGTGGAAGGCTGTCATTCTGTGGCTCTCTGGTGGTACATGTAGCTGACTAGCAAACAATTCTGAGATTTTTCTGTTGTAGTTGATCTATTGGAGGATTTTTGAATTCAAGAGAAACAGTAGTAAAAAAGACAGCTTAAGGTAACATGTTATGATTACAGATTTGTCATGGTAGAGCCAAGTCTTAAATACACTGTTGGTTATTAACTAGATGCTTGAAATTCTGGAATCGTAGCTTTCCAGTTTGACTGTTGCCAGTCCAGACCCACTGTTTAAGATACGTACTTTCTGTCCACAAGCTGGAACACACAACAGTCATATATTTTGGTATTTCCTGAGACAGGGGAGGGATTGTGTTCTCTTTCCTTTTTAGGTCAGTAAAAATTGTTCACATAATGTTCAAGTAATCTTCTAGCTGCCTTAATTGTTAAATCTTAAAATTATGAAAATTTATTTTTATGTCTTTATTCTGTAGCATATCATACGCATTATACATTATCCTGTACTATAACATATTTCAGTTCCATTCCGTTTTTTAGTTAGTCATTGTTTCTAATCTAAGCTGCTTTTTATCAGGTCTGTTACAGGAAGACTAAACAATGTAAGAAACAGAAAGCTAAACTTGCTTTCTCCTAAATCACACTAAAGCTCCAGGAAATTATCTGAGAGGTTCAGTTCAGCAGTGCAGACAGTGTTTTACAAAAGACTAATGTTTAACTACAGCAATGTCAGGGTGATGGTACCTGCAGTACAGTTCTCAATTTGTTTTACCCTCCTACTTCCCAAACTGTTTCACTGTGCTTGAACAATGAAGGATTTTTTTTCCTCATTATTAAACCAATGTTCCTGAAGAACAACTTGTGAGTAAACCTTGCCCCTCATCTCTGAAAGCTCAAGAATCCCACCCCACATTTTCTATTAAGCATCAAAATGTAAATCTGGACCTGCCAAACTTATCAAGTTATCTTGGGCCAGTTTTGATTTCTTTTTTTTTTTTTTTTTTCCCCAAGTCTGACTCTAGAAAAGGTAAGTTTTGAAAGTATCGACATGCATAAAAGGCCATAATTGAAGAGTCAGCTACAGAGCCTTTGCTCCTTTGCCGTAGTTGGGGTTTCTGTCTGTTGTTTACATAGATAACAACCCTCGTAGTAGTTTGTTGCTTTGCTTTTGTACTGTGCAGCTGGTCATCCCTTATGCTGAATTTCATGCTCAGCTGAGCACTTTGTTGCTTTTTAATTTTTTTTGGTGAGTATCACATCTTTGTGGGGATGACTGTTTCAGTTTTAATGTGTTTTTTTTTTTCTTGTGTGGAAGTCATGCAGATACAGTATTTGTTATTTAACCATATAGTTAGAATAAGAATTAAGATTCTTATTATGAATATAATTTAATTACTTAAAAAAGCACTGCTAATCTAAAGGGATTTTCTAATTGAAATTTACCATATCTGAAAGACTGATTGGTGGGGACCCACATGATTTAATTGCTTCTGAATATCCATGACAACTTTTGTCCCATTTTTTCTTTTTTTTTTAAAAAAAAATACATTGAGTCTCCTTTTGGTGTATGAGAGACAGACAATAAGAGACATTATATAGCAGTAACAGCACCAGACCATGCTGTCAGATATGTGGAGTTGTATATATTTTAAAATACTTGTGTTTATCATAACAGGTTAAAAATATATGCTAAAATAATATATATACCTGAAAAGGGAGGACTTTTATTTTCCCTTTACTCTGCAGGTGTTACTTAGAATAGGTAGAAGTGTTATAAGTACTTGGGAAACCTTCACATTGATTTAAATCTGAATTTGAGCATGATATGTAAAATTCAGTTTTAAATTGATCTTTTGAAGTTGCTTGAAACTTTGAGACATACTTGAAATAAGAGTACTGTAAAAGAAACTTACAGGTTTGTTATTTGGGAGAGTTTATAACTAATCTTTAGCATTATGAACTTGTGAAGTGAGACATAAAAGCAATAGACTGTAACATTAGATGGGGTTTTACTTACATCATCTCCTCTGAGACCCGTTCCCAGCACGTATTGTTGGCTCTCTTCCAGAAAACGTACTTTAATGTTGTATACTCTTCTTCCATAATACACAACCAACACATATGGTTCAGCAGTTGATTTCTTTGAACAATCTCTAACCAAGAATGTCTCATCCTGTATGACACAGATTTAAATTATGGATTGTATGGTTAGTTCACAAAAAAAAATTCTTGTAAGCCATCATGGACAGTTTAAAGATGTTTTCTCCAAGAGTTTACACCCTGACTTTCGAGGTAAATTGTACTTACAGTGTTTTCCTGTAACAGTGCCTTCTCTGCTTCGTGGCGATCATATTCTCCAGCGTACCATTCGTATTTTTTTAAATCCTTAATTTTAAGACAGTATAATCAGTGTATAGAAATTAACCACAGCTGGCAGAAGCAAAAGCTAGTGAAAATAGATTTTATCTAATCTGCATTTAAAGCAAGTTTAGCACAGTTTTTAAAAATAATTGTAATGCATCTGTATAGAGAAATCCTCTTAGCAAATCTGAATCAAATTGGACATCTGAACTCTTATCTGTGGTTTCAAGAGCTCATCTTGGACTGTTTTCAGGGGTGCTGAACACCCACAGCTTACACACTACAGGAGTTTTTATGGGTGGCAGGTGTGTGTGCCCTTAGTGATAATCTTGTTTTCTAAAAACCTGTTTCCTTATGAAGTGAAGTATTCTTTACCTTTTCAGTGGGTTGGGTAAGAGATTGCATTTCCCATTTTGCAAGTGAATGTTTTGCTATATCTTTGCATGTTCTGTATGGCATAGGAGATGGTGACCTCTTCACTGATGGATTCTCTACATTTAATGTGGACCCTGTAAAAAAGTAAATTCAAAAGGAAAAAAAGTTGTATTTTTAAAATGTAAGTTATAGTTTCATTTTACCCTATCAGTTTTACTTAGTAAGTCTGAGAATAGCATTTACAGTTTAGAAATACAGTATTGTGATATTAACCTTTAAAATGTAGAGCTTTCAGTTACAAGTGGTCTTGTCTTAATGCAGAACCAGTGATTTCAGATTTGTTCCCCAAGTGATTTAATGCATTAGTTTCCTGATGTTTTTTGATTGACATCACTCTGCCAGGTTCTTGTGCACAGACACAGAACAAAATGTTAAAAATAAACACAACATGGGGAAAAAGTGGTTCATCAAAGAATAAAAACCATCTTATCTTGCTCTCCAACAGAAAGAATTTTTGTTTGTTTTGTGCAGTGCTGGTGAGAGAAATGATCTAGTGTCTATTGTAAGAGTAAATGAGAAAAATGTGATTATCAATGGTTTCCATCTTTTTCTTGTGGCTAGTGTCACAAGAGACAGTACTGTTGGCCAAAGCAATATTTCATTATGTTTTTTCTATTGTTCATGCTTTATCAGCTTATTATTTTCCTGCCCATACATAGCATATGATAGACTATTGAAGAAATTCAACTTGGAAGACATTCTTTAACAGAAGAATAGTAGTTTTCACTGTGTTTCACTGTTTCATGCATACATGTACCATGTTCTGGTTTATAGCAGCATTACATTTGTTTTTAAACAGTAAACAATGTCCACTGATCTCAGTAGAAAAACAGCCGTGATCTTCAGCAGGCAGTCAGTCTGTTCAGTAGTGAAATCTCTGTTCAAAGGGTCTGTGTTTCTGCAGTTTGAGTTGTCAGAATGGAAATATGTCATCGTTCAGCTTATCGGATCCCAATCTTGACATTTGGGTTCACATTGCATTTTTGGTGGCTATCCCCAGTACTTCGTTTTTAAAAGGAGACTCCACAGTTAGGAATGTGTTTGCTTTGTGACTGGTGCTGTGTATGTTCTCAAGCATTTTTTTCTGATATCTCTTAAACTGTTGGACAAAAAGTGAAAAATTCTCTTGCAGTGCTCTTGGTCTGGGCCTGATTGGGAGTGAGTTAACAGCTTCATCGAGAAATTAAAGAAGAGTGTTTTAGATCTTTTGAACAGAAAATCACTTGTTTTCAATAATAAAAGCTAAAACAACCAGAGAGAAATACAGAAACATAGAATCATTTAGCTTGGAAAAGACCTTTAAGATCATAGAGTCCAACTGTAAACCTAACACTCATGTACTTACATATGATAATAAAAAGAGTATTTATATAAATTTAATAAAATTAATATTTCTTTAAAAAATATTTTTAAATCCAAACACAGACTTTAAAGGAAATTGTAGGGTAGCAGGGACAAAGGCTACTTATTTGTTATCTCCCTGTTGTTTCAGGAGGACAAGGAAGTTACAGCAGGAAAAGGAGATTCTGCTGTCCCAGAGAGCCTGAGTGTGAATGACCAAAAGCAGTGGTAGGGATGGTAGGAAGTGTCTGAAGTGGAGATGGGTGCGGAACACACAGGAAAAAGACAGAGGCTCCTGAGAACAGCAGGAAACAGAGACCTTGATGATCTCTGTAGATTATGTAAAGACAGATTTTTAGTAGGTATCCAGAGAAGAGTACGTGGAATTGCACCCCCAGCACAACAAGGATGTTAATAACCAAAAGTGGCACAGGGAGAGGCCACTACCAGAGATTGGGGAGCTGGAGCCTGTGTGACAAAGCTGGGCGAGGTGGGCTTGTTTAGCCTGCCAGTGACCGAAGTTAAGGTGAATCCTACTTTATCTGAACAAATAATAACAGTCTGTGTGTTCTTCCTGGTGGTATTTGCTTTTACGTAAATTCATGCTATACAGCTCATAGGTTCTTGGCACAGCTTAGGGGTTTTGATACAAAAGGACATTTACAGAGGCAGTTAAAGGAGAATATAAAAGAATAGTAAGTGTAGCCAAGAACAGTGGGAAGTTACCAGCTTGGATGGTTCCTATAGCCACTCAGTCCCCAAGGCCCCTGGGTCTCCCAAGCATGAACTCTCTTTTTGAGGTATGGAGATATAGCATGAGCTAACTTGCTGGCTCATTTTAATGATACTCAAAAAACCAAAAAGACCAAGGTCTCATTATTTATATGTACTCCATCTAAGGTATAGATCCACCTCTTTACCAATTGATCTGTTTATGAAAGACAAATACATCAGTTTCCTTTGTATCATCTTTTATCTTTAGTATGCAGTTCTGTAAAAATAAATCGTACTTACACAACAGTGATGTGTTTTCTTTTGCTTACACAATTCTTATGAAGTATGTCTCGTAGAGCGATTTTGTTTTTCAGAAGTCTGTAAAGACATACTGGGATGTTTTTTCTGTCTCTTTTGGATTTATGGAAATGCTTTGTAAGGCAGATGTAAGTATATTGAAAGGTAGGGATGAGCCACAGAAATTTTGGGTTAAGTACTAATGAGGCCATATTTTTCTAAAAGATTAGGTAGAGGGGTTGGTGGATAACAGAGGCAGTATGACTTGACAGCAAAAAGCTAACACAACTTTTAATAGTGTTTGTAGACATACTGTCTTCAAGACTAGAGACAATGTGCCTATGAATCTAGTGAAACTGCTCCTGTGTGTTGGATTCGGTTCTGATGATCTTAAAGAAATCCAGGGAAAATGAGCAGAGGGACATTGCCATGGCTCCTGGGCAAGCTGTAGCACAGGCCCTGTCTTAGCAGGGCAGTTCACCAATGTTAATGTTGACTTCCAGTATGTTCCCTTAGGTAGAACCACACAGTCCAGGGGATGTCCTATTTCCAACTGTAATAATGTGACAGACTTGCCTGATAATGGCAACTACAAGTCCTTCCCTCTAGGAATCTAGGATAAATCTAAATCAATTTCTTCAAAGATCAGTGTAGTTGTTTGCACAAAGTCATTAAACCCATAGTAGCTGCCCTGTAATGTCCTGTACATCTGTAGGTTCCATTTAGCCTAGCTGATTGCATCTCTGCCTGGAAAAGTGGACACGGTTGTACTCACAGCATGCACTTTGTCCGTGGTTTTCTCTTTGTATGCCCAATTTGTCTTCTCTTCCTCTCCCCATTGTCCTTCAGTGGCTTGCCCACATCCCTTTCCTTTCTTGGGTGTGGGGGTCTGTAATGGTTTAACACTTACATTCTGGGTGGGGAATTTCTTAGCTTGAACCAGGCATAGGGATAGCTGAGCAAGTAACATTCTGCTTGTTTCTTCACTGCTATTGACTCTGCCATTGTTTTACTTGTTTTCTACTTGCTTTCTTTAACAATCCCTTTGCACTAACTCCGTGCATTGAAAATCCCCAGTGCAGACATACACACGTAGAAACACAAATCTGTTTCTTATTTATCCCTACCTGGTTTAGTTTTCAAAACAAACTCTGGTTCTTACCTGACCTGGAAATGCTTTCAGGGCTCCATGTACATTGAAGGCTAGAAGAGAGCAATGAATGAAAGTAATATCAGAAAATATTTCTGTTAGTGGCAAGAGTCAAATCAGAGAGCAATGCGTAGCTGTGCATCCACAGAATACCCCTTCCTCCCTCTGCAGATTGCAGCTTGGGGCTTTCCTCGGTTTCAGGTGGTAGTTTTGTATTTAGCATCTTTTGACAGATTTCTCTTCCATTAATTTCACCAGCCACTTTTTGAAGTTATATAAATTTTTACTCTCCACAAGAGTATTTGACAAGAGTTCCACATTTTAGCTGCATGTGTAGCAAAACACAATGTGCTTTTGTTCAGTTCGAGCCTGTTCATTTTGAGCTAATTTCACCTGATGTTCCCAGTCCCTCTATAGGAAGACCTAGGGAGGAATTTTTCTCTGTCCTTTCTGATCTTCTAGACCGCTGCTGAGTACCCACTGGTATTTTGTTGTGCTATTAATTGGAGCAGTTACAGTGGTAAGAGTACCACACAAGAAGAAAAAAAATAATACCAGGGGTCACAAATACTGTCACACTTACTCCAAGCAATGATTTTATCTTGGAGAAATGCCATCATCGTAAACAAGGCTAGATGAGAGATTCAGTATTTGTCTAGAACAGATGTGAAATCATTCATATACTTCCTGTACTTTATCCTACACTCTTCATAGAGTCATAGAACAGTTTGGGTTGGAAGGGACCTCAAAGATCATCTAGTTCCAACCCCCCTTCTTTGGGCAGGGACACCTCCCACTAGACCAGGTTGCTCAAAGCCCCATCCAACCTGACCTTGAACACTTTCAGGGAGAGGGTGGCCACAGCTTTCCTGGGCAACTTGGACCAGTGTCTCACCACCCTCACATTCAAGAATTTCTTCCTAATGTCTAAATCTACCCTCCCTCTTTCAGTTTAAAATCATTACCCCTCATCCTATCACTGTATGCCCTTTTGGGTTTTGCTGAGTACTTTAGGAGGATACAGATTTAAAAATACTAAATATAGACTAAAAGACAGATTTTAAAAGACTAAATTTCTAAATAGAAAAGAAAGATTTGTGTAGGTTAGAACAGAAAAGTAGGAGCAGCTGTGGCAGATTTCTGTGGGAGAGTAATTGGCCTTTGGAAGGCCACGTATGTATTTTTTTATGTATAAAAATGGAAAATAAGGGGGAGGGGAAATACTGAGATGAGATGGCAGAGCTTCTTTATGCAGCGCATTTAACACCCTATCACATAAGGTGAGGCAAAAATGTAATACAGGAGGATGCTATTAAAGATAATTGAATGTGCAATTAGAATAGCTTGAAAGCAATTCCCAAAGATGGTTATTGTCATGTGTCAGGACAAAACATAATGTATCACCTCACGGCATCAGAAAGTGATACTACCTTGCTTTTAATGCATAGTGAAGTTTAATTTTATAGGGCAGAATGTTTAGTCCTTGAAGCATCCAGTACAAACTCATGAAATTCTTATATTCCTACCTGGCTTCAGGATGATGCTTTGGTTTATCCTGTTGTGCTTGAAAAGATATTTCAGGTTTCTTCCCCAAATCTGTAGCTATTAATAAAAAGAATAATAACTTATTATTTCCTCTTATGTGTAACTTTGACAGTATCTAGCAACTACTGTGAAACAAATTAACATAATTGAATTCATATGCGAAGGGAGGCAGTTCAATAGAAGAAGCTAATAATGGGCTACAATCAGTCTGGCTTAAATGAGTCAGCTAATGATTTCAGTGGGAGACATTGACACTAGTACTGAGTGTTACATAGTGAACATTACAGGTTTTGCTGATACCAAATCTGGTGTAACGTAATGGTAAATAATGTAGAATGCTGTACTAGAAGTATACAGAGGGTTCATAAATCCTTTTTATAGGGCAGGATAGATAGGCACTGAATATATTAATTCAGTCAATACTATTTCTAGCTGAAAACCAGGAAACTGTGCCTTAATCTGCAAAAGAAAATGCTGGAAGAAATCATGGACTCATTAACACAGAGGTGTAAACAGCATAAAAATCATGTAGCCTGTATCTGTCTTCAGAATGTTTCAGAGTAACTTTTTTTTTTTCATGGACCTTCATGCACATGTACACAGCGAGTGGCTTAAGCTGCTTTTTTCAAGCTGTATGTACATCTAAAGAATTGACATATTTTCAAAACATTTTTTTTTTTTTTTAAGAAAAAAACCTCTGCTTTTTGTAGCTTTAAAAAACAAAAGCTTTTAAAAATCTTTATTTCAAAATTCTCACCCACAAATTACAGGAGAGGAACAAGATGGGAAGAAGGGAGATACTCTCTGTGCAGATCCAGTCTTTTCTCTTCAGGATATCTTTCCCCCATCTTTCAAGGTTACAACACTCTTCCCCAATACCTTAAGGCTTTGATTTGCCTAACAGTTGTGGTACTCTGGTTCCCCAAGTAGCTGTAGTTAACGCCAAGTTAAATTCCCTTTTTTCTGCTACATCTTCCACAACTGTTGACATTACTCTGCATCTTTTTGTTGTCTGCAGACGTATACCTGAGGGATGTCTCTTACTTCTTTAAATGTAGAGCCAGATGGCCTGATGCTACATGACAGGATAGATTCAGGATACAGGATAGGTTCCTGTACTGAATACTTCAGCTGGACTTTTAATGACAGAATATTTTGTTCTTGGAATATAATGGAAAGACAACAAATTAATACCATATTATTAAGTACTAACCTTGTTCTCTTCCAGGTTCCTATATAAAATGATAACATAGTCAGTAAATATTTTTCTTTTGTTTACCATCTTGAACTTACCCAGAAGACCCAACTATCTTTTAGTTTTATAACAATTTTTAAACATTCAATCATTAATACCTGATCACTTTGTCAAAAACTCTGGCTGAATATTGATCTCAGTCCACTGACAACAATGAGAACTTAATTTTTACGGGTATAAGTGAACATACGGTTTATTGCAATGATCACCATTTCATAATGACTATTTTGTATCAGTTTAACTTACAATAGGGTTTTCCATCATTGATCTTGTATTAAATCAAGAGATTGATTTTGATTGACTGGAGATACACTATCCAAAAATTAGTATCAGTCATTTCTTTTCAGGCTTCTCAATTGATGGTAAAATTATTTTCACTATCATGGCAGATACTTCATTCAAAATCAATTAATTTAGCGTATTATGTTACAAAGTGAATGATAAGCAAATGTCTAAAGACCAGATTTTGACTTATAAATTTTCACTGTAGTTCTGTATTATTTGATTCACACAGGAATAGTAATTATTTTGTTTAATTTAAGACATACAAGACTATTATACATAAATATTAAAGATAAGAATTTTTTACGTTTTGTAGATGTTGCACCTTGAGTCTTCCTTAAAAGTTACTTCCCCGGTAATGTTTTCCCAGGACTTAGAAATTCATAGTCTCGTTCAGGTCAGAAGGGACCTAAGCAGGTCTCTCGTCCAAGCTCCTGCTTAAAGCACAGTGAACTGTGAGGTAAGACTTGGCCTCAGAGCTTTGACCATCTGGGTCTTGCAAACCTCTAGAATGGAGATTTCACAACTTCTCTGGGTAACCTGTTCCAACACCCTATAATTATCCTCATAACTGTTTTTTTCTGGTTGAAAACACCCTCATTTCAAGATAGTTGCCTCTTGTACTTCCACTGTGCATTCTGTTAAATGCCATGCTCTGCCTTCTTGATAATCACCTCTTAGGCACTGGCAGGCTGCTGTTAGGTTCGCCCTCCAGGCTAGGGGAGCCCAGCCCCATCAGCCTTGTTGCACAAGGCAGGTGGTGCATACCCACACTGCTGGCCTGCACCTATCTCTCAGCAGCAGCCTGGTGCTGCTTTCCACCTTTTGTCTAATGAGTGATGAGCAAAAGGGCATAGTCCCTTCCCTTGATCTCTTAGCTATGCTTCTCTTGATACAGCTCGATATGCTGTTAGCCTTTACAACTACCAAGGGCACACCAGTGGCTCATGTTCAGCCTATGGTCCCCAGGTCCTTTTGAGCAGAGCTGCTGCTGCGGGGGTTAGTCCACCTAGGAGCAGAGGTCTGCATTTGTCCTTTCTAATTTTGGGAGGCTCCTCCTGGCTCTTTCCCACAGCCTGTCTGGGTCCTGGTGAAGGGCAGTTTTGCTCTCAGGCTTATTGACCCATACTTTGCTGTCTGAAACCCTGCCATGGGCACACTCTGGCTTCTCCTCCAGGTCACACTGAAACTACTTATCTCTTTGGAACGGTATGAATGGGAGGTGATCCAAATTAAATTTTATCTTTTCTCTGTTAAGAGATATACAATATTTCTCCTTATGATGTAGCCAAACTAAGAGCCTGTTAGAAGTGGCAGTATTTGTGCAGCTGTACAGTGCCCAGCCAGAAATATTAATTGCAAAAGTAAGAGAGTTAATGTTCCTGAGGGATTTTTCATATTTCGTTTGTAGTGAGTCAGTATCTAGCATAAGACAAAGCTTTTTATGTTGAAATGTTATCTTTCATGCCAATATCTCATTTTTTAGCACTAAATGTTAATTATGAAATTGCAATCAAACCGCTTTTTGTAAAGATCTTTCAAACTAAAAGAGTTTCTAACCATGGGAGAACTGAGATTCTGGGACAGCCTCCCAGTCAGAACTGTGGAGAATAAAAACTCAAAGGATTTGAAAGTCAGACCAGACTATAGATTTGTGCCACAGCCCATTGTGGTAGGAAGTGGCTGGATTTAACTAGTATAGAGATGCTTTCTTTCCTCTGTTCCCTTATAACGAGATAAAACCCAACACAATAGAAACATATCGGTGCAGTAAATAGAACATGCAGTGAGAAACAAAAAATGCAATAAATTATAACCTATCTCTGAATTCTACAAATATCCTTTAACACTCTGCATTATTGTAGGGGCTGTATCTCTTAATACATCTTATAGAAAACCACTCGTCTGACTAAACCCCTTTATTGCTAAACCCATTTCCTCAGCTTTACTTCACTGGCCCAAGTAGAAAGTGAAGGAATTAGTTAAAAACTTTTTACAGAAACTGGGATCTGAATAAAACCCAAAACAACCACTTTCCTTTACTCGACTCTGCGTGAAAGTTACTGCTTTCTGCTTTCTGTATGCCTGTAGGTGAATTCCCAGCATTGCCTCTGAGGTTCTGCGCTGTGGCCACAGCCAACTGGTGCAGGGGTGGCCGATAGTGGGGCTGCAGGTGGCTGTGCTGGGAGGAGAGGTGTTCTGGGTCAACTTGGAGGTGTGGGGAGGGAGGGGAAAGCCCTTTGAGCTTCTCTCAGGCAAGGGAGCTCAGAGCCGCTGCTTCAGCATCGCCGTCGTCGTGAGCACACACATCTAAGCCTCGAGCTGCCCTTGGTGGAGCTTTGCAGACTGGCTGTGAGGAAGGTGGGTTATGAGCTGGAGGAGGGGGCCCGTGGGAGATGAACTGGGGGATGTACTGGGGCCTACTGGGGTGCCCATTGCTCAGGAGGTTTTGAGTGCGAGCTTTGGCAGGTGGGCTGCACTGTACAGGGCTGTGCTGGGCTCAGAGAGCGGTGAGGGCCATGCATGGCTGTGGCTGTGGTCCCCACCTCGCTGGCTTTGGCTGGAAGGAGCCATAGGACCACGGAGGTGCTGGAGCAGCAGTGTGGTGCCCCCTTGGTTGCTGCCGGAGGTATGTGGCAGGCAAAGCTGCCATTTGAGATGATGGATTTTGCAGGACTCGTGAGAGGCCCTAGGGAAGCGGGGGCGGGGAGAAGAGGGAGAAGGGGGCTGGGGAATAATAGATGAGGTTCATTCTGGGTATAAACTTTGTCAGCTTTTTTTATTTCTCTTCTTGAAAAGAGTCATGTGATTTTTGAGGAAGCCTTGTATTTACATCGGAGTAGTACTATTACACTGCTCTATTAACCTTATCATTTCTGTTTTCTGCTTTTAAAAACCTGTGTGGAATCTCTGTTTCTCTGAAAGAGAGTGTCAGTCCTGCTGCTCAGTGTTCGGAGGCATCCGCAGCATCTGGCAGTGATAAGGTACGCTTTTATGTGGATAGTTGGGAAGGTAACTTTACACTGTATGTATGTTATTTCTGCAAGCAACTTCAGGAACTTACCATTCACAGAGCAGTGGTTTTGAACATGCTACACACATTAAAGGTGGATACATTTGTGGCCCAAGGTTAATATTGTTATAGTATTTTTACCTAATAGTCTAAAATACTGTTATAAGAGAGGCTCTGC